>CM033802.1:16534778-17924082 GCA_019656835.1 Rhododendron ovatum | reverse complement strand
TTCTGATCACACTCTTCTTGAAAAACCGTGATTATATGTCGATAACGATCATCACCAAACACTGTGATCTTTCATGTCTAAAAACTGAGATGGAAAATAGTTAGGTGTGAACTTTTCTGGTTTTTAGATCATGGTTTTCGTCTAAAACCGTGATTAAATATTTTTATCATCACAGTCTAGAAATGTGATTGAAAGATGCATCTTTTTTTTTTCTGTGCATTTAAAAAATGCCCAAATCTCTAACCAATAATAAATACATGTAAAATATGTATTCAGCCCGTAGCATCTTGCACAAATCATGTCATAGATAGAAACATCGTGCCGGAAAGCCTACTTTGAATTAATCTAACATCAATCAAATTTCTGAAAATGCATAAAAAATGCAGAACAAAAGCTTCAACAATAAAAAGGACAAAGAAAACTAATTGAACCACAAGCATGGAGTTATGTCCTAAGCTACAACGAATTCTTCATTCTTTGAAGCCAATTTCAAGTATTCGTCATTCTCTGAAGCCAATTTCAAGCACTTGTCATTCTCTAAAGCCAATTTCAAGTACTTCGTCATTCTCAAAGCATGCCTAAATCCACCAGAAAATAAAAGGTAGTAGCATCAAGAACTCCAATGCCTAAATCCAGTAGAAAACAAAAAGTAGCAGCATCAAGAACTCCAAGAAAAAAGTAACAGAAAACACATCTTTAGAACCAAACTTTGGCAACTGACTGAACCTTGAAGTTCTCAGTACTACCATTAGGATGGTTATTTGACTGCATAAATGAAGCAAACAACCAACTTTCCAAACATCATTATGGCAAAAGGGGGTGTTTTCCATCTGTACACAATAAAGCAGACGAACAAACAAGCAGATGGGAAATAAGTGTTTAGCATCGATCAAAGTGTCCATCTGTATATTCAGCTAGTACTGCTCTTCAATTTAGATTATGATAGATATTTCAATCAAAGTGTCCATCTGTATATTCAGCTAGTATTACTCTTCAATTTAGATTATGATAGATATTTCAAGGGGAAGGCAATAAGCATTACCTGCCCACCCAAAACTCAAATCACAAAATCTGTTGGCAGTTCGTTACTCTAGAAAAGTAATCACCACTTAAAGTCATTTTGAAAGGCTTCACCCATTACCATGTCTATCACATGAATTACTTAAGTCAGGGGCTATGAAGAACCAACATGCCTAATGCATATCTGTATGGGCCAGGCGGGGGAGAAACCGAGACATGTATGTAGCTGTCCAATTACTTTCAATTTTTAAGCCTGGGATACACCCAGGACACCTCAAGGACACGCGTGTCTCAAGTTAGACTCAATCTACAAGGAAAGAGAATATTTAAGAAGTAAAAGGTAAAATTTTCGACTGGATAGGACCCTAGTTTAGACTATGATTTAAAAGTACAAGGTAAAATTAAAATTTTAATTCGTTTTCATTCTTTTCGGACACAAAATTCAAACCAACATCTAAGATTCTGATTATGTATTTTTCCATGTTCCCCATGGTGTTCGTGTTCCCTTTTTTTTTTGCAATTCTCACGTCCCGTACCATATCTATCTCCATCTGTATCGCTATCCGTGCTTCTTAGGTCAGAGGATCCCATTCAAGCATAGGACATCTTCCCCTCAACTAAACAAGCCATTTTGGGATTCACTAATCTCAACAGTTACCTACAAACCCTGTGAGTTAAATCCTCACTTTGCTCGCCATTCGCCAATCATTGATCATAAACAAAGAAAGCAATTCGCAGGCTCGGATGGAATAGAAAATTTTCATAGCTGTCATTCTAAGAGACCCAAAATTCTAGTCCAGAAAACATCTACTATCGGGAGCCATTATTCAGCAGAAAGCAACAAAAGCTATGACAACAACAGCAATAGTTGCTTAAGCTTAAGCAGTACTATGCCACAACCGAAGCAGTAGTAGAACAGAATCCATAGAAAAACAGCAGACAGGAACAATAGCCATCACAAGCAGCCACAATTCAGAACTGGACAGCAGAGCAAGCACACAGTAAACTCAAATAAAGGAAAGCTAACTTACACTATAAGCTGATTATATTCGTTCATGATGGACTTTATCCACTCGGCTCGCATTTCATCAATTTCGCCTTTCGTGTAAGTTTTTTTTCCATTGAACTGCAATGGATTGAAAAAAAAATTACTTACAAGTTAACAGTTCTATTCATAAAGTAATATAAAGAAATACAAGTTAAAAATAAGTCTTACATTTCCTCTGCTTAAGATTCTCCCATCTCTAATCAAATCTTTCATGTATTTCATTACATAGAACCCACATTCCACGTTTGTAAGTTGTTTAGGACACTGTAGACAAATACGATAATTTCAATCAGAAGAAACATAAAAACCAATTCCAAAAAAACCCAAAAAGAGAGAGATTGCATTGATACCTCGACTGTTTTCCAATTAATAATTCGACTACCCCGTACTGCTGTCATAGATTTTGAATGCACTTCAAGGAGGCAATACTTGTAAGTACTATCAACATAATATGATTAAGAAAAGGGCTTAAACAATACTTGTAAGTACTATCAACATAATGCTTGTGGTTTTTGTAGAAGTAAGACATTCAGCTCTTTGATGTTTAAATTCCAATTAGCTGTTGGGGTATACTTCATTTTGCTTGAGCGTAGTTCCAGAATTTTTGAAGGCAAGCCAAGGAATTCAAGTGCAGTCTTAGCTTGTATTGATGACAATATAAGACTAAGAGTTTGTAGTTGGAATCAGTTCCCCAACTGATTCCAAAAGCAGGCCAAGATACTTTTGAGTTATCGGATAAACAAAAAAAATACTCCAAAACAACTTAGCGTAAGCATGGAGAAGAGCTTAGACTCCAAACTTTTGGGTGATAACATAGGTGCAGGCACTACTGATGGAGTGTTTCAACTGCACAGTACATGTCAGTACTTAAAAGCACACGGAAGAAGTAGGTGACAAGAGAAAGCAAAATAAATAAAAAATATTCTAATGAAAACAATAACTCATGTTTAAATTCCGATGGATATAAATTTGCGTGAATGAATAGAGCTAACAAAAATCCACGAAAGAGAACTTACCATTTGTTTCAAGAGAATGAACTTAACACCAAGGACCAATCTCTATGTTTATCCATTTTTCCCTTTTTGCCTTTCCTCAAAGAATTCATTCGGGAGGGGAATGAACACTAAATGAGGATGGGCATAAACTGAAAGTACACAACAATTGTAATCTCCAGGTCGTGGTTGTCAAGAGCAAACTCATGTTCCTCAATCATTTTCCACAACCAGCTAGGGTAAAGATTATACTATCATTTGCTCCAACAGATTACTAGAATAAATTAACATTTTCTTCATAATCAAGATACTATAAGCTGCAAGACTCTGTTTTTTACTTGAGACCTGATAGAACTTTTGATCTCCTACCAACATGAATTTCGTAGCGATTATGTAGCATTTGAAGAATGTATGATCATGCCCAACAGTCTGTTTTGGAAAATATAAAATTTGATTGCTAAATTTTTTACCTCAAAAAATATTATACCATTATGAACTAATCATACCCCTAATTTTTTTTTCCTGCTAATCCGTGATTTTGGCCACCAACATTGTTTTGTGGTCACACAGGATCTCACTTTCTATGGTTTCTTTCGATCAACTACTAGAGAGGCACAACAGAATCTGAAAAGAAGTCATCGAAGAACTTAAGATCTTAGAAGAGCAATGCCTTGGGGATAAAATGTTCATCGGGGAAGCTCTTTGGGACTAGTAGTAGACATATCATTTGGATGGCTTGCGTACACAACAATCGTAATCTCTATGTATTTTAGATCTTAAGTACACCATAAATCTATAAGAACTGGGGAAGCCAAAACTTCAAGCGGAGCAAAAAATTTCTAGAGGAATAACTAGAAACCTAAACCAAAATGCTTGCAAACACTTAAACTGCATAAATACCTATTGATTTGCGAAGAACAGAGAAAATCTTTAGAGAGAGAGAAGAACAATACCTATTGGTTTAGGAATTTTCCATTTCGATTGATCGACTTCTCCATTTGAAGCGCTCTCTCTCTCTCTCTCTCTCTCTCTCTTTGATAACAAACTCGTGCAAGGGAGAGCGCCGTTTCTTCCTTCACAGTGGTGGTGGAGAGAGATAAGGCGGCGGCAGCGTGTGAGGATGGGGCGAAGAGGCAGGGGCTGGTGACAATGGGGATGGAGATGAAACGTGTACTGGAGAGGCGGGTGAGGATGAGGATGAGTACTGAGCTTCAACGAGTGAGTGGAGAGTGTAACTAGGGCTTATTTTGGGCTAACGTGAAATGACGTTGTTTTGAGCACATAACTTTTCAATTTGCGCCTAAATGCGAGAAGCAGCGCCCACGCAAAAATTCAGAAGTTTCCGGTTTTTATCACAATCTTTTATCTCGCCACAAGAGCGAGATCTTTTATCTTACTCTTTTTCATGACAAAATTTTTTATTACGCCGCAAAGGTGAGGTCTTTTTCTTTTTTTATCTCACCTCACGAGCGAGGTCTTAAAGTCTTCTATCACACTGTAAGGGTGTGGTCTTTTATCTTTTATCTCGTCGTAAGAGTGAGATCTATTATCTTGCTCTTTTCTGTGGCTAAGCACCACTTTTTATCTCAGCTTTTGATTTAAACTGAGATTAAAAAGTTAGCTTACAATTTTTATCACACTTTCACTGAAAACCCTGATCTTTTTGAATCTCCTTAGTGTGGTATTTATCTATTATTGTAGAAGTCCTTATCCCACTAATCCTTATACGTTCAACAAACGGGACAGAGGTGGAGGTGGCAAGATATGGATAGGTTAAGAAATCAACAAGTTTAGAATCACTCTCAAAACACATACTCAAATGTACAAACACTCACATAAATGTGTGGGGCTCACACATAATACACCATCAATAAAAAAAAAATCTAGAATCACACCCACTGCATACTTATTTGCATAGTCACACTCACTAGTGTGAGAGCTCCACACACATTAGATACGTGTAGTGTGTATGGAGTCCATACACTTGTGTAATATGGAGGAATCATTCGAAAAAGACAAAGAAAAGAAGGAAAAATGGGATAAGCGAGAAATGTGAAATAAAGAATATGGGTGGGGTGTTTGGGAGCCTACTATTTGGCTTTTCATTTTCAACTTTTTGGCTTTTTAGATTATGGCCAAAATGTATTTTGATTTTGATAGAGTGTTTGAATGATATGTGATGAACATAAAATGTAGTACTTAAAGACGCTAATTCTTGCATTGTTAGTCTTGACTTTATAATTATTTATGTAACGCTCCAAATTTCGGAGACATTATTCAAACATTAAAAAGAGATTTTTGAGAATAGTTTTCTTTTTCGAGGGATTAAAATTTCAAAAGTCTCACCAATTCAAATCACAATATGACATTTCAATTACAACTTTACTCTATAATAATACTTTGTCATACATTATCAAAATACTTAATTTACAATACAGAGCAACTAAGGGTACAACATCCAGGGTTTGACAAATACTTCATCGGTCAACGTCTCTTCACTTTTTCGTACGACCTTTCTACTCCATCTTCAGTGCCTGGCGTTCAAGTTACCAGGACAACATAGTACCGTGAGCCGTGAGCGATGACGCTCAATAGCCAAAACCCACCCGAACCATAACTTACAAGCAATAGCAATATAATTGACATGCATTAAAAATAACATCAAAAGAGAACAGTCAACTTTTCTTTCATTACTATCCTTCAACCTATGTGAGATCTCGGATATTATCCACAGATCCGTTCTTACCCATAACCTCTGGCACAAGACACTGGTGTGGTCCGACTCCACTTTTGCAGATCCCGATGAAAGATACCTAAGTTATATACCCGGTATTCCATCCGCAACCATAAGTTTGGATAAAACTTCACCAGCAACACTCATGCGCCGTCTAGCCCGAGTTGTGACACAAGCACAATGCCACCCTTATGTCCCGTCCCAACATCCGAGAGCCGATCACCATCATGCCGTACCCAGGGTTTCATAAATCAACACTTTCAACAAATCACCACCAATCATTCACCAACAATTCAATCCCCGGATTCCTTGTCCGGAATCACAATCACAGCCTCTCACATTATCCATTTTGCATTAAACCTACTTTCAACATCTAAGATGATAAATCTTGCACATCGCAACCAACCCAGGAACCTATTTGTCCAATCTATCAATACAACAACATTTCACACAGTTCAACATTTTTCGAAACATGCTCCTGGGCTATAACAACAATTAAATTTGCGATAATAAGAAATCATGCAATAAGGCTAAACACGCGAATAATTTATCATACGTTAAATTTAATCATGCAATTCAATAATCCAACTAAACATACCAACATGCTAAAACTATTTAATCGTGCGATTAAAACAAATTAAGTTATTCCTTTTACTTTCTCATTTCTTCTTCGAAACTAAAGTCTACGATTTACTCTTAATCACGTTGGGACTTGTAATCTTAGCCTTTAATACTCAAGGGTTAGATTTATGAGCTAATTTATTTGAGGGACTAAACAGCAAATATTCTAAGAAATTTTCAAATCCAGTGGCTACCATTTTCTGGAGAAACAGTGGGTTTCAGCCGGTTCGACCGGCGGCGTCGGAATCGAAAACTGATTAACCTCAGGGCTTAATATTAACTTTTACCATTCAAGAGTTAGATTTATAAGCTCTTAAATCACGAGGGGTTAAACTGTAATTATTCTATTTTCCATTACATATTCCAGTACTGTTTTCAACGGAAATCAGTGGGCTTCCGCCCGGCGACGTCGGATTCGATTAATATCATACCGTAACGCTAAAAATCATAATAGAAACACCCCGGATTCGATTAATATCATACCGTAACGCTAAAAATCATAATAGAAACACGACATATATTTAGGAAGGTGAGTTTCAAACTACCTCTCATCTGGAGAAACGGGTTTCGGAAAGATTTTGGTGGCAGTCGGAGTGGCGTGGAGCTCGCCTGGTGGTGGTGGCTCGGGACTGATTTTCAAGGCTCTCTTCAGAGCTGTTTTGGAGCCGGATCGAGACCCAGTTCGGTGCTGGTTTGAACTGGTTCTGGAGCTGATTCAGAAATGGAAAGGAACAGGTTTACCAAGCTGTTCGGGCAGGAACATGACGGCTTTAGGAGCTGAAATGCAGCAGGTTTTTAGACTGGAATGCAGTTGATTTTTGGGGCTGAAAGGAGCTGTGTTCAGGTTGATTTTAGAGCTCAAATCTTCCGGCCGTGGCTGGTCCGGTGGAGATGGTAGAAGAAAATGGAGAGAACTCTCTGTCTCTCTGCCGAATAAATGGAGAATGAGAAAAAGAAAAATGGAGAAGAAAATGGAGAGAACTCTCTCTCTCTCTGCCGAATAAATGGAGAATGAGAAAAAGAAAAATGGTCAGGTGATGGGTTTGTAGAAACAAATAGGAGGTGGAGTATGGGAATTGTTTGGTGGTGGAGTAAAGTAAAAGATTTGAGGAGTGATGCCTCACTTTCTCTCCTCTTCTCCTTCAGCCGAGAAAATTCTGAAGAAGTGGGAAAAGGGTATTATAAAATGAGTTTTGGACTTTGCATGGGGGAGAAAGACCCATGGGCAATGTTGTGTTGTCTCATTGGGAGGAATTTAAGGAGTAAAATGGGGGATTTGTTCTCTCTCTGCCGAAGTAAAAAGAATGGGGAAAGGGTCCGGTGCAACACATGGACACATTAAGAAAAATATTCGCCGGATATGTGTGCACATGATTGATTACAAAAATAAAATTAATGTGACGACATAAATAATTTTTCGAACAAAAATAATATTTTTGTTTTGAAAATTATATATATACCGGTGTCTTTACAATTTATGTCGTATTATCATCTATTTATGTTTTGTAGGTATTTTGGGCTTTATCACGCAAAAACGTTTCTTCTGAGACTTATGAGATGGAGTCTGATTCAAGTGGACTCAACCCAATCTAAATTAGAAGATCCAAAAGAACAAAACCCAAAATCGAGCTCACGGAAATTTCCTAATATGAAATTGATTTAAGAAGATTTGGATTGCAAGGATTTTGTTCCTAAAGTGGCTTGGACATCTAATTCTAGAACTCTTAATGCAATTATTTTTTAAGGAAAAGAAATACCACACAATCGGTGATTACCGAATTTACAAGAAGGTGACGGAAAAAGGAATTATATTCCAAAGGGATCTGGGGCCTTATAACTAGGAAGCATCAGAGGGCTTGAAGGGAGGACTTTTTTCACGCAGCAGCTCACCAGGAAGCCACGCCTAGCTACCACGAGCAACGGCAGAGAAGAAAAAGCTTGGAGAAATTGTTAATTCGTTTCTTTGTAATTAAGCTTTACTCAATGGAGTTTTATTTCAACGTGTTTATGTGTTTTGACTTTATGAGCGGCTAAACTCTTCAACTAGGGTTGAGGATGAAGCCCCATTAACGATTATTATTTAATATTTATGAGATTTGATTTTACCCGAATATGTGGTTTTGATTATGATTAAATTGTTCTTACTCCAAATCAATTGTTAGGAATAAATTTTGAATATGAGTTCAATCATGTTTTCTCATATTTGGAATTGTCTTTAGCATTCAACGCTGGTTTTTCATTGTTAAAACTATAAAACTGGATATTTATTGTGATTTTTAAAAGCGGATACAATTAATGATTTGGTTTATACATGCGAGCGGAGAGGAACAAACATTAGACTTTTTGATGAACTTTCATAATGATATTTTCCATGGTAATAAAATTAGTTTTCAGATTATCATGAAGTAATTTTGGGTAAAGTCAATGATCAAGAATATCTAATGATACTAGTTAATGGGTGTGGATTCCAAAACGTTAGTATTTTTTCATTGATTAAAAAGAAACTTCAATTTCCTTGTCCTTGCTAGTTTAGTTCATTGTTTGCTTATTATTGCTATTTACTTCAATTTTAGTTCCATTAAATCAATCACAACTTTTGTCAACTAGATTAGGGTTTAATCGATCTAAATTTATTTATTTATCCTAGGGAACCAAATACCCCCCAGCAGTATATAATTTGTAGAAGTATCAAATGGGCCGGCAATGATGTTATGCGTAAGTAAAGAATATGAGAAGAAAGTGTAATTTGTAAAAATTATCCGCGGGCAATGTCTAGGCGCATCAATTCCTGTGATTTTTTTTTCTTTCTTTTAGGTAGTGGCAGGATGACGCGCTTTTTTTTCTTTTTCTTTTTCTTTTTTATTACAAGAGGGAGAAGATTTTTTGTCACTGTCCGCCAATGGAAAACATTTTTAGTGCCGAGAGGATACCACATAGTGTTCGCTCAAAAGTGTATCGAACGTGTTAGGATGTGAAAACGCCGTCTCCTTCGGTTCCCACTCATCTTCTCTCTCTCTCTCTCTCCATACCTTATCTATTTCTAGGGTTAATTGATGGAGATTAATGGTTTTGCAGTTGAAGGAGGGTTCCAAAACTGAAATGTTCGCTGATGAACAGCGATTGGGGTCAAATAGGGAGTGAATCACTGAATCGAGAGTTGCGAGGGTTTTTCTCACTAAATTTAGGGGGTCCACATAGAGGAAGGAAAGCCTTATGTCGAGGTTTAGACGGGAATTCACGAGTCTAGGCCATTGTTTTTGGTTGAGAACGGCGAGAATGGAGTGTTGATTGGTTTCAAGGAGATTATTACTGGGTCTTGGGGTTCGAGTTTGAAGAATTTTTTCAAAACACACAAAGATATATTCTTGAGTTTTATTCATTTTTTGAATTAGCCCCTAAGAGCATCCGCAATGTAATAATCAAAAGTGAATAATTAAAATTTGTCATTCCACATTGTTATTTTTAATAATTATTCAAATGCCCAAATTTGATTATTGGTTAAGAAGTTGCTAACTTTGATTATTACAATGTGAGCACTTTTTTAAGCACACATTGCTAATTTTAACAGTCTTTTAATTTTAATTATTACATTGTAGATGCTCTCAGGACAAGGACTTTGTTTTGACCCTTTCATTCCATCTGAAAAAAAAGGAAAAAGAAAAAGGAAGTTAGTTGTTGTATTTTTGGTGTTTGCTGTTGTATTTTTGGTACATTTTGTGCTTCACGATGGAAATTAAGAGTACTGTATTTCGAACAAAAAATTTCAATGAACTTTCTTCTTCCTGATTTATTGAATCAATTATTTTATTCCTTTTGCCATGGGAATGGAATCTAATGTAAGTCGTACACAATAATTCTTACTTTCCTGCATTTTCTTGTGTAATCTTAGCAACGATTTAGTTGAGTGGAGTTGTGGGTTTGTCTTGAGTTGGCTAGAGATGTTGAGGGAGAGAGAGAGAGAGAGAGAGAGAGAGGCAGATGAGTGGAACTGAGGAAGACGGAGCTGTTAATACTCCCTCCGTCCTACTTTGTTCCGTCTGTTTCTTTTTTGGAACATCCCAAAAAATTATCTATATCTCACAATCTATAATGTTTTTTATTATTTCGAAAACTTTGTTTAATAAAATAAATTGAGATCTATCAAATAAGATCCATATTGAATATATAAAATATTATAGATTGTAAGATATAAACAATTTTTTAAGACATCCAAAAAAGAAACAGGCAGAACAAAGTGGGACGGAGGGAGTAGATTTTTTCAAAACGGCGTCGTGCTTTTTAAAAAATAGGAGCCTTTAAGTTGGGGTTACACTGAGCCTTCCATTTCCTTTATTAATGCGCCATCAACTTATGATGAAAACATCCGGAAGATGTTGAGAGAGAGACTTTTGGAGAGGATTTGAGTCCAATTTTACAAAAGGTGAGGGGAATGGGGTTCCCATTTTTGCATTTTACCGCGTTATTGCCCTCAAACAACAGCCTATATACACCCTTCGGCCTCCCCTCCAGTGAATCCAGCGCATTGTATCATCTCTCTCTCTCTCTCTCTCTCACCATTTCCCACACTGCAAGTCTTGAATATCCACTTGGGTATTTGCAAACACCTTGAAAAGCTTAAAATCCAATCTGGGTTTTGTTTTCCGTTTTGATAACGAAAAAAGATGGGTGATAACGCTGCCGTGGAGAACCACCACCACCAAGTTTTCAACGTCTCCGCCGACATGGCTCCGGCAGGGTCAACGTGCTTCGACGATGATGGCCGCCTCAAAAGGACCGGTAAATCTCCGTCAAAAAGTCTAGAAACTTGGTTTGTCTGAATTCAAGCCTCAATACTAGGAACTGCAACTTCCTCTCTTTCCCCTTGAATTTGTTAATTAGTAGTTAACAGAGTTTGGTTTTGGCGTACAGGGACTGCATGGACAGCAATTGCTCACATAATAGCAGCTGTGATTGGGCCTGAACTGCTGTCCTTGGCTTGGGCCACTGCCCAACTTGGATGGATCGCTGGTCCAACTGCCCTCTTCTTGTTCTCCATTGTCACTTACTACACCTCCACCCTCCTCGCCGCCTGCTACCGCTCCGGCAACCACGCCACCGGAAAAAGGAACTATACTTACATGGATGCCGTCAGTTCCAATCTCGGTAAATTTCCTCTTTTTCCTTTCAGAAGTTGATTTTCGAATTGGCAAGTGCTTTCAGAGTCGGTCTTATTTGAAACTTTTCCAGCTTATAACTATACTTATTATTTCGTTGACAAAATAAAAAAGCTAAACAAAAGATCTCTAAACCTTAACAATAGATTAGTATAATATTCACCGTCTTTAGAAAAAATTAAGAGAGATCAAAACTCAGCCTAATCATCATCTGCTTTGTGTTTCTGGATTGGTTTTCTCAGGTGGTCTGAAAGTTATGATATGTGGGTGGACTCAGTACCTTAACCTCTTTGGAGTTGCCATTGGCTACACTATTGCCGCTTCCACAAGCATGATGTGAGTATGATTTTCGAAATTTAGAAACTATATGTTTGGTTTGGTATTCTTTTCGTTTTGCTTTCCGAGGAAATTTAGAAACTATGGCTCCGTTTGTTTGAGCGTAAAATATTTACCTATTTTTCGGTGATTTGTTGTGTAAAAAATGAAGAATACATTTTACATGTAAAACACTTTTCACTAATTGAATGAAAATAATTTATCCTTAAATCTTCAGTAAATTATTTTTCGAAATGAACCCGCTGCCCTCTACTGCAATTCTCACTGCTCAATTTTCTCGATCGTCAGTCCTGACTCACGTTCAATTCCAATATTCTCATATCTCTTCACTATTTAAGCCTCTCTCGTGCTCTCTCTCTCTCTCTCTCTCTCTCTCTCTACTATTTTGTCTATTTCTGAAAATATTTTCAAATACTAACTAAACACCAAAAAATATAAATTTAAAGTTTGTTTTAAAAAAAAAAAAATTACATCGAAACAAACGGAGCCAATATGTCTGTGGCATACGTATGTGCTTTTTGCAGTAACTCAGGTCCTTGATCTGGTTGTTTTGATTCATTCTTATATTTTGTAATAAAATCTTTTACCTTGGGATATAGAAATGAAATGCTTGATAAAAATAATAAAAATAATAATAATAACAGGGCAGTCAAGAGGTCTAATTGCTTTCATGCAAGTGGAGGGAAAGACCCATGCAAAATATCAAGCACTCCATACATGCTCGCGTTTGGTGCAGCAGAGATCCTCTTCTCTCAAATACCAGACTTTAATCAGATCAAATGGCTCTCAATTGTCGCCGTGGTCATGTCCTTCACTTACTCTTCCATCGGTCTCGGCCTTGGAATTGCCAAAGTTGCCGGTACATACCACCTACCAGCTTCCAAAACTTTTATTCTCTCTTCCGACATGAATTTTACTTATTTTCGGAGGTGGTGTAAACACCATCTTTACAGCCAACTAATCACGTTGTTAAAATGTGAGCTTTTATGAAAACACCAACGTGTACCCTATTTACCTGATCATTCTCCCTTTCTTGACCAGATCTGTTCGTCTCTCTCTCTCTCCTCCCCCACAAACAACGCCCACCGACGGGAGGAAACAAATTAGCTCAACCGAATCATGAATTTCACCTTCTCGATCTGTCTTCGTTTCCTCCTACCTTCTCTCTTTGTTAGATCACAACAAATGAATCATAAATTTCATCTCATCAAAACCCAGATTTCATCTCATCAATCAAAACCCAGTTAACCTCATCACAAATTTCATCTCAAACCCAATTAATTGTGAGGCAATAGACCCAGAGCACCGAGTAATCTCTCCCACTTGATATTTTTAGTGGTGGGCTTTACTGTTTCTTGGGCTAGAGTTATTTTTTGGTTATTCTAAGAAAAGTGTTTTGAAATCGGATTTTGTCAATGGACGAAATCCAGTTAATCTGTCTGAGGTTTCAGTTCAAATTTGTTCCCTCCCATCGGTGACCGTTGTTTTGTGGTGGAGGAAAGAGAGAGAGACGAACCAGATTTAGGGATTGTTCTTCTAAAAAAGCCAATGATTTTCTCGTAAAAAATGAGCCAAATAAAACCACATAAAGATGAAAATAAGCTAATAAGCTAATTTTTTCTTCTTTATTCAAAAAAAAATTAAATTTCGATTAAAATTTTTTAGTTTTTAAATTACTCTTGCCATAAGGATGCAATAATCTTCAAAAAAATAATGATAAACCGAGTAATACGAAAAAAAATTTAAATAAGGACAATAAATAAGATATTTGACTTTTTTTTTTTTTTTTTTGTCAAAAAAAGGCCTTAGTCAAGAAATGGAAAGGATATGATCGGACAAAGAGGGTGCACGTTGGTGTTTTCAAAAAAGCTCACATTTTAATCACGTGCGAGTTCTTATTGGTTGGCTGTAAAGATGGTGTTTACACCACCACCGGAAATAAGTTTTTCTCTTGTGGTATTTGTCCAAATAAGTTTTTCTCTTGTGGTATTTGTCCCCTATATTTAAAGATCTATTGATATTTAAAGGAAATTGATATTTACGCTCCACTTTTTATTGATGGTGCTTCACTTTATTCATAAAATTACTAATTACTTCACGGTAAAATTGGAGCGCCATCAGTAAAAAGTGAAATGCGAATATCAATTTCATTTGATTTTTTGCAAAATCAGAGAGTGAGAAGTTCAAGGGAAGTCTCACTGGAATAAGCATTGGCACCGTGACTGAGACTCAAAAAGTATGGAGGAGCTTTCAAGCATTGGGAGACATTGCTTTTGCATATTCTTACTCTCTCATCCTAGTTGAAATCCAGGTATATTTCCTTAATTTTTCCTAAACTTATAATTATTGTTATTTCAATTTTTTCGAAATCTCTACTTTATTGTGTGAGAAAACAATAAAGAAGCCAAGAAGTCCACACTAATGTTGTTTGTGTTGGATATGTAAAAACAGGACACACTCAAGTCCCCACCTTCAGAGTCCAAAACAATGAAGAAGGCTACCCTGATAAGTGTCTCCGTGACAACTCTTTTCTACATGCTCTGTGGCTGCTTCGGCTACGCCGCCTTCGGGGACCTCGCCCCCGGGAACCTCCTCACCGGATTCGGTTTCTACAACCCTTTCTGGGTCCTCGACATCGCCAACGTGGCCATCGTAGTCCACCTCGTCGGCGCGTTCCAAGTCTACTGTCAGCCCCTCTTCGCCTTTGTCGAAAAGACAGCCGCGGAGTGGTTCCCAGACAGCGAGTTCATTAAAAAGGAGTACAGGATCCCAACTCCGATCCCCGGGTTCAGCCACTTCCGCCTCAACCTCTTCCGGTTGGTTTGGAGGACCCTTTTCGTGATCCTAACCACTGTAATATCGATGCTCATGCCGTTTTTCAATGGTGTGGTGGGAATCCTTGGAGCTTTTGGGTTTGGGCTGTTGACCGTATATTTCCCGGTAGAAATTTACATTGTGCAGAAGAAAATACCGAAGTGGAGTGCTATGTGGATGTCTCTACAAATTCTCAGTGCTGCTTGTCTTGTTATTTCCATTGCTGCCGTGACTGGATCCTTTGCCGGACTTGTTGAAGATCTCAAGTCTTATAAGCCTTTCAAATCCAGTTACTGAGAAGCTACGTTTGATTTCGTCGGTAGCAGAGAGAGATTCCTAGAGAACACGAAAGGGATTGGACAAAATGTGATTTCAATTCTTGCTCATGTTTTTTTTTTTATCCGAATTCTTTCTCATGTTCGTAACAAGCTTGTTATTTCACAGTTTTATGTTGGTTTTTAATTTGTAGTACGAAAAGGGAAAAAAGGCTGGTCCAATTTATGAATGTATTTGAAATCCAAAGATGAATGTCCAATTTCAGTTCCCAAATGTGTGACCTTGTCTCTCTCTTTTTCAGCTGTTTCAACATCAGCTATAAAAAAAATTAAAAAAAAAGTTAGGAAAGCTGGCAAGGTTCGAACCAACGACCTATCGCATAGAAACAACCATTCGTACGGCTGGTACAAGGTGCCAGTTTTATTATGATTTGGGTAATATATATATATATTACTTATCTTCTCGGTTAAAAAAACATAATTCCAACAATTTCAGGTGGGTCACGTGACCTGCCTGTACTTTACTTAAATCCGCCCCTACTGATGTGTCCATTCCCACTCAGATCACACAGAGTTCAAAACATTGGGTACTAAAAGCCACCCGAAGCGCACATCAAGGGATATATATCACTTTTTTTTTTGGGGGGGGGGGGGGGGGGAGGGGGTAAGGGATATATATATATATATAGAGTCTCCTTCTCTTAAGGACCACCTCATTTTAATAAAATAAGGACCACTCTTTTCCGATCAAATTTTGATGATCCGAACCGCTCAATGTGTTCAGAACATGATTTTAAGGGTACCCACGAGAAATCAGCAAAAAAAAAACCTGGAAAGGCTTCATCCAAGCAGTTTTTGTTATGTTTTTATCAAACGGTTCAAATAAAAACTACTCAAATCAAGCCATTCTGGGTCATTTTTTTTGCTGATTTCTTGAGGGTAATCTTAAAATCACGTTCTGAACACATTGAGCGGCTTGGATGATTGAAATTTGATCGGAAAATGGGAAAAATGGAGAGGTCTTTATTTTAACTAAAATAAGGATCTCCTCATTTGAAAATAACTGTATATATATATATATATATATATATATATATATATATAAACACACACACATCACTTTGGTTGACCGCTCTTAGTTACATTTTCAAAACATTCATATAACCTTACCAAGTGAATCTCAAACACAAGGAATACCAGTCAAGGGGTGCCATTTAAACTATTACCAATTGGCTCTGTACAATTTTCATGTTGACTCTCGGTTTGGTCATATCGTCTCCCTCTGCATGTGTCCAGGTATTACCATTTGCACACTCAGGCCTCAGCTTTTGATATTGTACATCCAACCCCATCTGCTATAGAGCTTGTTTGGACGTTACCTTGCATCTTTGAGAATGCTTCCATTACTTAGTTCCTAGCTAGTACTCCATTTTGTTGGTCAATTTGGTTATTGATGAAGGAAACAAGATAGGATCAAAAAAAAGAAGGAAACAAGATAAGGTGGAAGCAAGGAAATTATACCAAAACATCGAGGGAATTAAGTGGGTTTCATATCAATTCAAGCTTTTACTCAAACTCTCACTCGAAAGCAAACACTTTTTACAGAAAGCTATTTTCTCAAACTATGACACTTTTTTCCGGTTTTTTTTTTTTCTTCCCCTCTGTAACAAAATGATTGCAAAAGCAACACATTTTACGAAAAGATCCCAAGCTTATGTACACAACACGTTGCCGACTGGGTATATAATACACCCCGTTGACTCATTGAAGTCCATCTCCCGATGGGACTTCGACTTCAATAAGCCCGACTGAGAGCATGTGAAAATAAAATATACCTTGAGGGCAAAGACTTGAATACCCATCCCTCTATTGGTGTCCCCCCGTGAATATCTCCTATCGGTGTCCCCCGTATGCCTTCTAGTAAGAATGATTATGTCTTCTAGTGATAATGTTATGTCATTTGGAAGGACACCGTAAAAATGACATAACACTTTTTGGGAGACACCATAATGGTATGCCATTTTTACAGCATCTCCCCAAAATTTAAAAATGGCATAATATTGTTATGTCATTTTTCAACGTGTTATGCCTTAGGTGATACGGCATCCCCAGACAAGAGGGAGGATACTGTGGCATTATCCTAAGTACTATTGACATTACATCATTGTCCATTTGCTAGAGTATTTCTGTAGCTAACAAGTAACAACTATTGGGCTCTTTGGTTAGATGTGGATTATAACGAAAGGTAAGCACAAATGAAACGAAAATTCATGGAAAAACAAGTGGTCCCCCCCCCCCCCCCCCCCCCCCCCCTACCCCCCCCCCCCCCCCCCCCCCCCCCCCCCCCCCCCCCCCCCCCCCCCCCCCACAGGGACCTCGTGGCATACAACCGAAACGGCTTTTCTTTTTTCCTTTTTGAAACAATCTTTTGTACTCATTGGAGTCATTGCAATAGTTTCACACCAGAACTTGAAGCTGGAGTATTTCTGTAGCTAACAGTTATTGAGCTCTTTGGATAGATGACTAGATGCGCATTATAACGAAAGGTAAGCACACATGACGCGAAAATTCATGAATAAGCACGTTCAGAAGATATCTTTTGAATAAAATCAAAACTTAAAGAGAAACAAATGAGAGAAACGGGACGCCCTTATAAACAGAAAGCCATAACAGAGAGGATTTCTATTTTTATTACCAGAATACAATTACAACATTTGTAAATAGTACTAGTTCTTGGCAAGAATTATCATATACAATAATTACACATTAGTAGAACGTTGACGTTTTCACGTTATAAGTTAGTGCAATTGTCGTTTATACAAATCACACACACACGTGTGCATATGATCACATTCACGTGGGACCTATACAGTGCCGGCCCCGACATTTGGATTGCCTTAGCCCAATCTCCTACTTTTGTTGCCCATTTACAATTAAATCATACAAAATAAAAATAAAAATTACATTGTTATTTTAGCTTGAATAACATCAGAAAAATCAACATCAAAATGTAAACCCCAGTTATAGTGTTTTATGATTAGCACGATCCGATTCAAAGAAAATAAATTCTTCTTACATTTTTTGAAGCAAATTTTTCAATTGAGTTATCGTACTTTACTTATCCAAGAACTCGGGACCCGTTCTGTTGACTTTTGATTTTTGGGCTTTTTATTTAATATATGTGAGGAGTATGACCTGTCTTAAAAAACGTAAAAAGTTTTAAAAAGCCCCAAATGCCCCAAAATACTTTTAGTGGAACGACGTCTCATTTTCAATTGAGATCATAGGCAAACTCTTTAATCTCTCTTGCAAAATGGTACTCCTAGTTTGAAAGTAAAAATAAAAACCGTATTAGCTGGCTCTATTTGTGACTTTTTTTTTAATCAAATGTAAGAATCTATCATTTATACATTACTGTTGTGTTTGTTAAATCGAAAATTTCCAACAAAGTAATTTGATTTTTCGCAATATTATGCATTGGGAGAGAAAACAAAACGAAGTAGATCAAAAGTGAAGTAATTTGACTTTTCGCAATATTATGAATTGGGAAGAAAAACAAAACGAGGTAGATAAAAAGTAGAGGAAAAAAATAAAGGGGCACGGGAGATTGAACTCAGTCCGCCTGAAATTATTAAAGGCCGCATAAACAAACCAATGGCAATCGCTTGTGATGGAATGGGACACTTTTTTATATATGTACAGGAAGAATAATATGTTACTTAAATTTTTGTGGGGTTGCCTCAGAACTTGACCTATACACGTCAAGGGTCATTATCGGGCCGGGCCGGACTGGTCTAGCCCGCTAAGTCACTATCCAAGTCTGTCCATAGGTTGAGCCAAGCGTATTTTTTCTTTTTTGCGGGCCGAGCTAGGTACCTAAAATTGAAGCACACGGGTAGCCCACTTGGCGGGCTTGTGGGCGGAATAGAATTGTATTGGGCTTACAGGTTGGATTTTGATGGCTCTGTTTATTGTATGGGGCTAGAATTGTATTGGGCTTGTTGAAGCTCTTTTTTTTTTTTCCAGCCAACTTATCACAAGACAAAATTAAAGATTCTTTGAATTGTGCAACTTAAAGGAAACCACCATTCATTTTTTCGGTTTTCCTATACCAAAAGATGAAAAGATGAAAATATATAATCCTTGAATTTGAATGTTTTGGGTTTTGTGTGATTAATGGGCAAAAAAGTGGTCTGCCATATGCATGTGTGCTGGGTTTTGTGCGATTAATGGGCTATCCGGGCAGGTATTGCGGGTGGTCTCACTGCGGGCCAAGCTTAAATATCGAAGCCAAAGCCCGGCCAATGAAGACTTTGGGCTGGGCTACCCGCCCGTTGGACGGGGCTCGGGCAGAGCAAAACCCGACGGACCGAGCGGGCTTTGGGCGTGTCGTGAGCCGGCGGACTAAATGATGATCCTTAATACACGCCATCATTGCCCCATCTACACAACTGACATACACACGCCTGGTGAATGTGATTTGTGGCCCTGTTTAAAATGTCGTCTTATTAGCTAATTTGTTTGAAATGGGTTTTAAAATATCTATATCTATATCCATGTGCCGGGTCATTGATCTTGAAATGTACTCCCTCCGACCTATTTTGGTTGTCCATTTTCGATGTTTGTATCAGTTCCTCAAAGTTGACTCAGTTCAATCTGTAGATGTCACCATACACATTGTTTTAGGATTTCAGTTACAATTATGGATACATCATAATTGGACGCAATAATTTTACATGAGTTGTTATTTGACTAAAATTGAACAATAGAAATAGAAGTAACCAGTTAATTATGGTGGCAAAATGTCCAATCTGAATATCCCTCTTCATGGAATCGTCAAGAATATGTGCACTTGGTTCGAGTACTACTACTACATTGCTCGTTATCTACTGCATTTGTTGAAAGCTTTTCTTAGACAGTCCATTGCTTCTTGTTAGAGACGAAGCTAATTAAGAAAAGGGATTGCATGTATTTTTTTTTTTTCCCCTTAATCATAGTCGTCTGATCTTGTTAACCTTGGATGAGGTGTGACCTGCGAGCGAAGGGCACTAAATAATGCTTGTGATGGTAGTACTCACCAATAGTGTCTAGTTCAGTTATCCCAAACATGGAGAAAACATATTAGCTCACTCGTCTAGCTCCATGGCACCAAAAGTGTATCAGGGCTCAAGTGATTCACAGAGAACGTTGAGGGCTCCCGATTTTCTGTACTGAGTTTTCTAACAGCTCCTTTTTTGATTCTTCACCCTTGGAGTGCCAAAATCATTTTTCAGTAAGAATCACTTACAGAGAAGAATATTTAGATGTTGCCGCAATATATTTCTTCTGTTATGATCTTCCTTTTGCAGTGTTATCTGTTGATCCAGTCATTGGAGCTATTGCAGCTGGCAATGCCGTGGTTCTGAAACCATCAGAAATTGCTCCAGCCTCATCCTCACTGCTTGCAAAATTATTTGGGGAGTATTTGGATAGCTCTGCAGTAAAAGTTGTCGAGGGTGCTGTTCCTGAAACATCTGCCCTTCTAGAGCAAAAGTGGGATAAGATACTTTATACAGGTTATTCACCAAATCCTCCCCAAAATATTAAAGGACTCTACGGTAGCAAGAGATATAAGGTTGAATATTCTAATGAGTAATAATGGCTTTGTCGCGCTGATGACTAGATTCATAGTACTCCCCAAAATATTTTGTTGAAGCACTCTGATTATGTGTCTTTTGGTCAGTAAGTAGATGTACGATTTATAGAATCTTACCATTTTCGTTTATATTTACATGTAATCAAATAATGATTTGTAGGCAATGGAAAAGTGGGATGCATTGTGTTTTTCTGCTGCTGCAAAGCATCTTACACCTGTAGCTTTGGGGCTGGGAGGAAAATGTCTTGTTATTGTTGATTCCGACATAGTAAATCTAACAGTATAGAGCTTTCCTTTTCCGGCATGACCTTTTCTGTGGTGCCAAATTCTCTTCTTGTTGTCAATTATGGTGCTGTGAGTCCACAACATAATTGAATTCTTTGTGCTTGTCAGGTCACAGCACGGCGACTTACTGGAGGAAAGTGGTGACTAAATAATGGGCAAGCATGTGTTTCTGCTGATCACATTATAACAACCAAAGGTTTTGCTCCAAAGTTGGCAAGTTTGCCTATAAACTTTTTTGTCTTCTATTCATGTCTCTATTCAAATATATGCAAATCTGATATTTATTGGATTCCTTCATATGGAACTCACTCAACAGATAGATGCACTGAAACTTGAGTTGAAGAAGTTCTTTGGAAAGGACCCGTTGATATCTGAAGACTTGTCTCGCATTGTGAGTTCCAACCACTTTGCTCGCTTAACAAAACTCTTGGACGAAGATAAGGTTTCTGGTAAAATAGTCCATGGAGGTCAAAGAAACGAAGACAGCCTGTAAGTTCTACTGATCACTTTTATCACATTTATCAATTTTGAAGTTTAGCCGATAAAACGGATGAGCCCTTGATACTATTCAAGAGTCTTTCAATTGTTGCAGAAAAATTGCTCCTACCATTTTGCTGGATATACCAGAAGACTATCTTATTATGAATGAGGAGATATTTGGCCCTCTGCTTCCCATTGTCACGGAAAAATTCTGGACGCGCCAATGGATTTTCTTTTTGTTGCTTTATGGATTTAAACTCTTAATGAAAAATGGGAAAAATTACTGATTGCTGACAATTAGCATCAAGGGATCACCTATGATTATACAATTGTCAGTTGTCACTCATCATGCTGGACAAAGGCGTAGCGATAGCTTCTGTATAATATTCCATGTAGTAATAGGAAATCATGTCCTCTTTCGGACTCTCACGACATGAAATGTTTAAGCGGCCTTTTTGATGGACTTGAGATCCATTTATCTAGAAGATTATAGCTTTGTAGCTGGGAGTCATTTGCCCGGAATACGTAGAAAGAAGTAAAGACAGTAACTATTTCTGGTGGTAGTTTTGTTTTTGTCTTTAATTCACTGCAGTAAAAACATCGTGCAACCTTTCTTTTTTTGTGGATATGTGAACATCAATCATGACATTGCTTCATTTAGTTTGTTTAGGCAGACAATATCGAGGAGAGTTTTGGTGTTATCAACTCTGGAGAACAGCCACTTGCGGCCTATTTATTCACCAACAACAAGACACTCAAAAGAGAAGTTCATGAGGAATGTCTCCGCGGGGGGTTTGCTCATCAATGATATTGCCTTACATGTGACTATCACTTTTTCCTGAACTCATACCAAAAAACCCACTTTTTCTGCAGATTTTCAAATATTCATCCCTGACTTACATTCTTGCATACATCTATTTGGGAAGCTCATGGTCTATTCTGTACCTGTGGAAGTAACGTGTTTAGGAGTTCCACATAATCTCAGTGTCCGGTATTAGTACTTATCAGGCTTTAAGGTTAACGAAATTGAATCTGCTTATTCTGAAGATTATACACATGTTTTGAATACCTAATTAAACTTCATTATGATAGAGGGTGTCATTTTTGATATTTTAGAAAGCGGTTGGGCAATGGAATACAACTATTTATGTGACGCTCACATGGAAAGTAGTATTGCAGAAGAATTTTTGAAGAACCAGGGATTTTCCTTCGTAGTGCTGGATACATATAATACATATAATCGCCAACTCCATGTTTATGTTCCTTTTCGAATTCATATTCTTGTTCCGAATTGATTGACTAACTAATTTATGTTAAAAATATGATCATAAAACAGCTTACAAACCCCCATTTACCATTTGGAGGAGTTGGGGAAAGCGGAATTGGTGCATGCCGGGGCAAGTTCTCTTTTGACACGTTCTCCCACTAGAAAACAGTTCTCTACCGAAGTTTTGCCGGTGATGCACCCGCAAGGTACCCTCCATACACACATGGGAAGCTAAGATTACTGAAGGCTCTCCTAGGCGGCGATATCTTCGGCATTATTCGCGCTTTGTTTGGTTGGTGAAAAAAGTAAGTTTATGATTCATTTCCCCCATACCAGTACATGTACAGAAATGTAAGATTACCAAACACTCTTTAAGTGGCTTATGTTGATTTTCTTCAGCTCTTTTTGTGGCAGTGCCTGTTGTTCTCGCACATTGTACTATTTATGTATATATTTGACAGATAATAAAATTGTCTTCCATTGTCGATTCGACTCATTTCTTCTGCTATGATTTTTACTTTGTTTTCGCCTATGCGAAAGGGACTTAGGGGAGGAAAAAATCCTAAGAGAAGATGGAGTGAAGATCTCCTGCTTTGGTAAGGTTAGAATGCATGACTATGTATATGTTGCTGTTGAGCTACCGATGAAGATATCAGCTTGTATGAGTAATTAATTCAGAAACTCTACGAACACAACTTCAAACCGCAACTCCGGACATACACAAAGTGTGTGGAACCGTTCGATGTATGCGAGCCCATGCGCATCGAACAATTCTAGATGCAGTTGTGTCTGGAATTGTGTTGCTTGGAGTGCTCTAATTAATTTCTCTTCCATTTTCATTTCCCTTGGGGAGCCACAAACAGTGTGGTGAAGTGTAGTTTCACCAACTTGTTATCCACTTAATTTGAGAAAAAAATAAATTGTTTTTTTTCATCTCTAATTAATTAATCTTCGAAAAGATTTTTGGTTTGACAAAACAAGTGGATGGTAGACACTAATTGTTAATTTATCCTGAGATACATGGGTTCCAATATAATGTTGCAATTTTTTTTCATTATAATATGTTTTGGATCATATCAACTGATATGCGATTAATGTAATTTTCTACGTGTTCAATCTCTAAAAAATCTATAAATGTGTATGTTTCAGTCTTGTAAATATCTCAACACTAAGAGCTCGTTTGATTGTCGGAATAGAAAGGTGAGATTAGGATTAGGATGAACACGAGGGATTCCCATTAATTGTTTGGAAGGTGGCTTATTTGATGCTATGTGAACAAAACTAAACAAAGAAGGGCAAAAATCAAATCAAGAGATGCAAAGATATTAAGTAGTTCGGCTTACGTTGACTGTAAATCTACTCCACAGACAATCAATCAATGACCTCCACCAATGCAAAGGCAAACAAATGCTTAGGAGTGTAAACAACGGAGAATTCCGGCAGCCAAACTCAAAATACAAGTTTTCTCCCAACTTCTAATTACGACTATCCTCTGTCATCGTCGAAAACTGGCTTCGGAGGTTTAAAACCAAACACAATCAAAAACTTTGGAGTCAAAAAATTGTCAGATGAGCGTCCGGACCAAGTCCGAGACCTCGGTCAAGGTAGCTGTTCGGTCGAGCTAATCTTCACACCGTGGTCTCCGGATCCTAATTTGTTTTTTGAAGGTCTAACCATAAAAATCGTATGGGGATTGAAATTATGGTTAGACCTTCAAAAAAACGACGTTTATGGTTAGTGGTACGAGACCCATAACAATACGAGCTGTGCTACGTGCATAGCAGCTGTGCACAGATTCCATTTTCTCCCGTTTCGGATTCCACAAAGATGATCGGAGCCGCTCATTTTGTTCAAAATATATCGTTTAAGGTTTATGTTAAAAATGAGTTTCGTTCGATATGATTAAAGACATTAACAAAACACTCAAAATCACTTCAAAATTTAAGCTACAGCTTGCTGTTCATGTAGCTTTTTTTTAACAGAACCAAACCGACAACAAAAGTCATTTATTTACTAACATACAACAAAAGTAAAAAAGCTGCTCAGTAAATGGCAACCTTGTCTTCTCTGGGTTATTGCACAAAAAACCTCTTGTCTTTTCTGGATCTCTTCTGCGGGAGTGATTTTGTCCAAATAATTCAAATAGATTTTTTTTATTTATTTGTTTTGCGTTGATTTTTTATGGATTATTGCATCTTTAAAACAAGAGAAATCTACAAAAGTTAAAAATTACGATTGAAATCTTTTTAATAAAGACAAAAATTAATTTTTTACTTTTTAAAATAAGTACAAAAATAATCCATGTTAATTACTATAAAAAGGGGTGTGAAAATCTCTTCCCATACTAACCATAAATAATACTCCTAAATTGGCCAAAAATGATACGGCCGCTGCACGGGTGGCCACTGCACTGGATGATCCGAGCCGTTTAATAATTTTGAAAAAAATAAGTGGCCTCGTGAAAAATCAGCTCAATCCGATATGTGTAGATATTCAATCCAATCTTTTCATTTTTTGAATTGGATCGAACACGTACACATATTGGATAGAGCTAATTTTTTACAAACCCATTCGATTTTTTTTTTTTAAATTATTGAACGGCTCAGCTCTTCAGTGCGGGCTCGGAGTGAGCCCCACAAGGCGTGCGAATGGGCGTATCATTTCCGTTTCCCTAAATTGGCAGTGTGTGACTCATTATATTTTCTACTTGTTTTTGGGTTTCGAACTTATTTAAATTTTTTTCACGTTTATTAGTTTTGTATCTCATTTTTTAATTTTTTCATACAAAAAATTTAAATAGGGACAAAACCTAAAAGGTCCTAAAAGTCTTGTTGGAACAAGGTGACTGAACCGGAAATTAGATGGAGTAAAACTTAAACAAAAGTGCTATGGGTACACCGGTGGCGTACACCATATGTACACCACCTACATGGCCACTGACAAATGGGTCCTACCTCATCTATTTCCAATTCAAAATTTCACCCAAAAAGTTGCCGGGAATGTGACCCATTACTAAACTCAGTTCCAAACCCAACACCCTCCCGAGTCAGACTTTTACTCCCTCCATCACTAAACTCAGTTCCAAACCCAACAACCTCCCGAGTCAGACTTTTACTCCCTCCATCGACACCATTTTCACCTTTCACCGTCGACGCCGACGACCGCCAGCACGATCGACGCCGGCGGCCAAGGACTCCCATCTCTCTGTCTCTTGACAAAATCGAATCTTGCTACTGTCGCTGAAAGAGAACGTGAATGGAGAGCTTTACCATTAGAGGGTGTGATACAAAGCAGTTAATACTTAATAGTACCATCTTAATTCTTCACCCATTAGATTATTTGGGCGGCTGGGCCCTTGGTAATGCAACCCACATGAAATTTTATTCCAAACAACATTAAGTAGAAATAAATGAGGTTTTTGGGGAAACATAAATTACCATGTTCTTAAGCCAAGAAACAGAGCCATCAGCCATGGCAATGGTTGCCCTTATTCTACTCTTTTGATTTGCCACCCGATACGGATGAGCTAGCCTTTGATTGATAGGATTTGTTATTATTTGTTGAATTGTCTCTGCAAAGTTTACCCTCTACAGGTTACTAGCCTTTGATCAATATTGTGGTTTGATACTCTTTTGATTATTGTCACAGGACCGCCAATGATGAAACCCAATCGATCATTCTACTGTTGAATCATTTACACACCCAAACTTGGCCTTGGATAAACTCGATCTCTGTCAATAAAAACCCAAAGAGACGCTCAATTACGTTCACTTGGAAAAAAATTTAGTGTTTGAACAGATTGAGGCCAAGAATGATTAATAAGTTATGAACCCGAATCTAGTCCCAAGTTATACCAACGCTGGTTTTATCCACTATTATTAGTACATTCAGATGTCGCCGGCGACTTGGGTGGACGCGTTCGCGAAATGGAAGTCGGCGAACTCTTGGTCCGGACTGGAGGTCAATGGCAGTGTCGCCGTCCTTGTCGATCTCCATCACGGCGTTGGTTAGATCAGCCGTGGACGTGTCGACGTCAAAGCTGAGGGCATTGAAGATGGACTGGAGCTCAGAGACGCCATCGCGGTTGGAATCTAACTTGGTAAATATATATATATATATATATATAGAGAGAGAGAGAGAGAGAGAGATTTATGTAGAACTGCCTGGAGACAGCGAGGAAGAGAGAGAAGTCAACAGCAGAAGTTGTATGCCACGTAGGCAATGTCGCCGGCATCGATGGTGGTGGTGGTTGCCGACGTTGCCGGTGGGACCGTGGGAGGTGTAAAGGGTGTGAGGTAGGAGCAAAAGTCAGGAGGGGGTTGTGAGGGTATGTGGGTTTGAGTTATAATTCCCGGCAACTTTTTGGTGAAATTTTGAATTGGAATAGAGGAGGTAGGGCCCATTTGTCAGTTGCCACATAGGTGGTGTACATATGGTGTACACCACCGGTGTACCCATAGCACTTTTGAAACTCAAAGTATACTGCGCGTTTCTATTTTAGTTTTGTTTTAATTTTGTTTTCTAATCGTTACTCTATTTTTCTCTCAAATCATTATCTTATTTACCTAATTATTACTTTCTTATCTCTCTCCAATCATTATCTCTCTTTTCAATCATTATCATATTTCTCTCTACACGCACTACCAAAACTAAACAAAACAAGTAAGGCTATGTTTGGAGGAACTTATGGAAAGGAAAGGAAAGGAAAAGAAAATTAAAAGATTTTCCTTTCTATTGTTTGGTTGGGAGAGAAAGAGAGAAGAAAATAAAAATTTTAAGTTTAATGAATATTAAATTTTCTCTTCTATTTTCCTCTCATTTTCTTCTCTCTTTTTTTTTTCTTTTCCTTTTTTTTCTTTTTTTGTAAGTTCCAAACAGAGCCTAAATTCTCCCGACCAAACAAAACCAGGTAATTCATCTTTTCCATTTCGGTAGCCAGCAGACCAGAAGAGTTGGTTGCTCTAGCTGCCAGTCTCCGGTATTCCTTCATTTTTCACATTAAGAAGAAAAAAAGCCCTCCTTTTGAGGCTTCTAAAATATCAAACCCCCCTCACTCACTCAAACATGATCAAGAAAAGAAAACCAGTACCGCCAATGATGAAGATGGTGGTTCTTCTTCTGGCCCTTTTCACTGCAATTCAAAGCACACACGGGGTTGCCAATCAACCCCAGAACAACAAGAGGCAGAGAAAATCAACAGCCACCAGTCGATTTGGGTCCTCTGTGGTCTTCCCTGTTACTGGAAATGTTTATCCAAATGGGTACGTGCCGTTTGATTTTGGGTTTTTTTTTTTTTTTTTTTTTTTGAGGTTCTTGAAATGTAATCTTGTTTTAGAATTGATTGTTGTTTGATTGTGGGTTTTTATTTGAGATTCTGTACATGCAATCTTGATTGGTGCAGTTGTGTGTTATAGGATGGTTTGATTTTGGGTTTCTTCGAAAGTTATTATTTTGTGATTTCGGTTCATTTGATTTTGTGATTGCTGATTATTGATCTCTTGGGGCGTTTGTGGGTGCATAATTGTCTGAAATCTTAAGGAACGCTCTTACGCATCTGTTACTTCCTAGCAATTTCTTGAACAACTTTCCTCATTCATGATTTTTATCTCTGAAATTTCTAGCCACCCATATGTTTACATTTCTTACGGATTCTTCGAACATTTCACTCTGCAATTTTTTGCTGACTTTTAGTGAACCTTCTTTTACGCGTCATGCTCTCTATAGTGAATGATTCAGATCACATTCTCTCTCTCTCTCTCTCTCTCTCTCTCTCTCTCTCTCTCTCTCTCTCTCTCTCTGTTCAAAAACATGTTAATTCCCTTGGGTATAGGTAAAAGTATTTGTATTCTACTTTCCTTGGTTATTTTGGGGAATGATTTTTGCACTCTTGTTACTCTCTTATGTGGCATTGTGAATTTACCTTAAAGTGACTTCTGAATAATTTAGTAATTTTACGTGAATAAAGACACGAAAAAGATGGCTAGAGGGTTAAAAATGAGTGCAAAAGTACTTTTATTATCGTTGGCTGAACATTTTACTTTACTTCTTTTCCTTTTTGCCCCTTTTTCGTTTTCCTTTCTTAGTTTCTGGGAAACTGCCTTTTGTTACTTTCCCCCCTTTTGGTCATTGCTTGAAGTTCATTGCATTTTGATGGAATCCATTCCTTTCCCTAAAGCAGGTTTTTATTATGCATATTCTTTTGTATGCAGGTACTTTCATGTGACCATCAACGTAGGCCACCCCCCAAATCCTTACTTCCTTGATATAGACTCTGGGAGTGACCTCACTTGGCTCCAATGTGATGCACCTTGCACCAAATGCACCCCGGTAATTATGGTTTCCATTGTTTTAATCATGCTAGTTATTAAGCTACTCTTTGTGATGTAAAAATTGCTGGAGCTGCTTTTTTTAGCTATGATGAGGTTGTGATTTGACATGATACAAGTACTCTGTCTCGGCATTGTGACATGGGTTTGGTCTCAATGATTTGCAAACCACGTTGGGAGTGGGAGCTGAAAATTCTGGAAAAGGATTGCAAGATGTAAGAAAAGTCTACAACGGATAGCAAGTGGTAGTCGTAAAGTTAGAGAAGAAGTGAGCTATATATCAGAATTTACTATCTAATTACTTTCACGTGAGAACCATATGAAAACGACTGTACAGAACTTACCAGCTATGAGTCGTATGAAACTAAATAGTCGTTCGTGGTTCTCTTCAGCTGCAAAGTTCACTTCTACCAGTAAGAACCTTTTCTTGTTGTATGGTTGAAGTTGGTAAAGCCTATTCCTTGAAATGGGGACTCGGCAAATAGTTTCCAATGAATGAAAGGAAGAGTGCCAAACGGGAAAAGATTTCCACTAGGTTTGGCACTGGTTATGGCGTTTTGTAATGTATAACAATACCCTAGTTGCATGTGAATGTAAACCATCATCAAAGGTGGACAGATTTCGACCTCTTTCATTTAGTCTTCGACCTCTTCCCATGATGTTGTAACTCTCTGTGTTGTATGTATTTGTGTAGGCCCCTCACTCTCCGTACAAGCCCAGCAAAGACCTCGTGAGCTGCAAGGATCCCCTTTGTGCTTCCCCTAATGGGCCTGTGAACAAGCCATGTGACAACCCAGATGAGCAGTGTGACTATGAGGTTGAATACGCTGATCATGGTTCATCAATGGGTGTACTACTCAGAGACTCGTTTCCACTAAGGTTCACAAATGGGAGTATCGTTAGTCCCCGCTTGACGTTCGGGTGGGCAACTTTTTTTTTTGGTCAAATACTGACTAAGACTTTGACAATTTATTTTTTATCTGACCTTGCAAAATCATCAAAGCTTGATTCATGTTCCTTATGTTTTTCCTTTCTCAAATTAGCATGCTGTATTTGGTGCAACAAATTTACATTTCGAGTTCACATATATCCTTCAATAACGATATGCATGCATCTTCTTAATTTATAAGGAAAATGCTACTCTTCAAAAAAGAAAATGGATACACTTTTGTGAACAGGTTTGTCATTAAATAATAAAGCTTCAATTTCTGGGATGGGAATGGCTTAAATAACATGTTCAGAGCCATGTCGGTTTGGAAGTCCTGTTAGTTTGTCAAAACACTAGTACTGCTAAATTAATGTACCATGCTTTCTAATCCATTTCTATACAGCTGCGGCTACAATCAAGAAGTTCCCAATTCTGTTCACCCTCCTTACACAGATGGTGTCCTAGGCCTTTCTGATGGAAAATTAAGCATCGTGTCACAACTGTATGAGCTAGGTTTGACACACAATGTAGTGGGTCTTTGTTTGAGCGGGAAAGGAGGCGGCTTTCTTTTCATTGGAGATGATCTTGTTCCTTCTTCAGGAGTTGTCTGGATGCCAATGTTGAGCAAATCTATGGAGTAAGTGTGGCCAAATCATTCTTGTACACACATGCTCATGCACACGTACATACAATGTGTGTGTGTGTGTGTGTGAAAGTAGTTTTATTCTATTGTAACTTACCTGTAACAGTAAGGGTAGTCTTGTCTTTCTTTCTTTCTCATTGATGTTCTGAGACTTGCCTGTATACCTAACCATTAGTCTTGTAACATGTAAATATTCAGTAATGCAAATTATCTTTTGTTTTCGAAATATTCTAACACGTAACATGTGTAGGCATCTAATTCAAGTGATATTTGTTTCAGTAAACATTACAAGCTTGGACCAGCGGAATTACTTTATGGCAAGCAGGCAACGGGTGCCAAGGGTTTCTCAGTGATCTTTGACAGCGGGAGTACCTACAGCTACTTCAATTCTGATGCTTACAAAGCAACACTTTCTATTGTAAGATGGAAATAATAGCAGAAAACTTGTTTAGCTACATCTCTTTGTTTTTTTTATTTTGCATAGAGGAACCTACCGTTAATTGAATTATTTCAGATGAAGAAAGATTTGAGTAGAAAGAAATTGGAAGATGCAGCTGATCAAAGCCTGCCAATCTGCTGGAAAGGCACCAAACCTTTCAAATCCTTTAGTGATGTCAAGAACTACTTCAAGCCCTTAGTACTGAGCTTTAAAAAGGGCACGATCCACAAGAATGTCCAGCTGCAAATTCCTCCTGAAGCCTATCTTATCATCACTGTAAGAGCACGTTATAACCATATTTTTACCCTGCATTTTGGCTCTGTTTCGATCATGGATTTTTGGAGGGATTAACCAGTGGAAAGGAAAAAGGAGAGGCAACCCAAAGAAATTAATTCGCCGAGCAAAAAAAACCAAAAGAAATTAATTTAGCTTCTTCACTTCCTTTATTCTTATTTTTTCTTTTGCTCTATCCTTGCTTTCAACAAGGTTGTGTTTGGGTTAAGGATTGGTAGAGGGGATCTGTGATGGAACTGAAAAGGTGGGGAAATTCCAATCTAAATCCCTCCAAATTGTTGATCCAAACACAACCTAAATATCTTCTACAAATCAACAGGTATGGCAAGTCAATATGATGAATAGGAAATATACAAACTGAAGAAGATAAGAGAGAGAAACTCTTCATTTCATTTCATTTGTGTTTTCTGTTTCTTGATTCTTGATTACACGATTAGCACTCTCTCTCTGCTTATATACAACAGAATGCCAGCTCGTGCCAGCTCAACTAACTAATCTACTGACTGAAAACTAATCACTGATTACTTAAGCTCTAATCAGCTCAGCTTAACTAATAAAACCAAACAGCAGAATTAATGACTTCTGCTTACAATGAACTCCACTATTTCAGGAACATGGCAATGTCTGCCTCGGTATATTGAACGGCACTGAAGTAGGACTTGGAAACTCCAATGTACTTGGCGGTGAGGGATTACATATGCAAACGAAAAAGTGAAAAATCCTTGTGGGGGAAGCTATTTGAACATGCTAATCACCCTTTCTATGCTTGCTATCGACAGACATTTCTTTGCAGGATAAAATGGTGATCTATGACTACGAGAAGCAACAAATCGGATGGGTCACTGCAAACTGTGACAGGATCCCCAAGTGCTGAAACTCTCTTTTTTTTCATTTGTCTTCCTGCAAATGCATCCCTTAGTTATTCTCACCTGGGTTTTTTTTTGCTTCTTTTTCCTTGGTTATTACAGCATGGATCGTGATTACAATGACGTGTCTTCTCAGCCTTTTGCATCGGACATGGGTATAGCACAAGAGCAACCTCCTGAAACTCACCGTTCGCGAAAAGATGAATTGTAATAATGCTGTTATACAGGAAGTACGTGAAATTGTTCAGTTGTAGAAGGTTTAGTGGTGTAAATTTTGTTCAACTGTTGTAGAGCATCCACGGTAGCACGGCGAAGGCACATAGGTTAGGGAAGTCCAAAATAGAAGAGTGCAAATTTTGCTTGATAGAATGAGTATATACCATATAGATTTACTTCAACTGTCCCTCATTTCAGCCTTATTGGTGTCTGCACTGACTAGTGCTGTGTTTGGATCTCGGACTTACAGATGGATTTGTGGAGGGAAAATAAGAGATGGGATTTGCAGTGGTAATTGTTTCTCTTTCCCCCGCAACAGATTTAAGATTTTCGATGGATTGGTTCTCACGTAATCCAGTGTTTGAGATTGTTTCTCATTATTCTGGGAAACATGCGATTGTGCAGTTACATCTATATTTGGTTCCTCGGTTTCAGTTTTTTATTCGACAAATTCGGTATCATGTCCAATGGATCGACTACTAATTCTACCGTACACTATTCGACAAATTCCGTATCATGTCCAATGGATCGACTAATTCTACCGTACACTAGCAGAGATCTAATTATAGTGTTGGGGGGTTGCCCCGTATTCAGATATGCATGCGTCTGTTACTCATTCTTCCTTATCCTTTTCTTTCATATTAGTAGCAAGTATTTTTGGATCACACACGTACTGGCCGTTGAGCATTTTTTTTTTCCTAGCAAATCCGGCATCCTAAAACTACAATCTCGTTTCGGCTCAACATCGATTAGTACCAGAGGATTTTTGGAATTATTTTCATTTGGCTATATGTAAAAAAATAGCAATAACATTTACAAATCCAAATGATGTCAGGTATTTACCTTCATACCAGTATGAAAACCAATACCGGTGCAATATTCGGACCCTTTAAAGCATCTCCAAGGGAGATAGCAAATCTCTATGCTAAATATAGATTTTACTTGTAACACGTGCATTCCAATGGACTCTTCAAACTTTAAGTTATTTTTACTATACTATTTTGACTTCAAGGGATCCACTTTGACAAAGAATTAGAGAAATTCGTAAGACCATAATTGATGACCTGGCAATCGAAGAGTTATTTCTTGCTTTTCCAACTTGAAGAATGAGAGAGCTATAAAAAATTGTGTTTTACAAATTTACTTACTGCCACCCTTGGAAGTCTCTGGCTGACATAACACTTCAAATATAATTTGCATGTGATTTTGCTACAGCTTCTAGACTTGTAGGAACACAAAGGGGCCTTGTTGTGCCCTCGATTCGGGTGTATCCCAAGATCGAAAATATAATTTGAACCATTTACTATTAAACGCAAACACCAACCTCGTAACAAATCAAGTGTCGATTGGGGCGATTGGGACAATGATGTGTATTTTTTAAGTAGTACCTATTTGCTGCTTTATTTGTTTTGTTGAAAAGAAAAATGCGATTTGTTTATTTGGTTATGGATGATTGATTACTTGTATTTTTACACGACTATTGTATTGTACTCATCAAGGCCTAAAAAAGCGAAGAATTTTGGATCATATTTTAGAACTCGGGACTTGCCCAAATCGAGGGCACAGCAAGGGCCCTTGTCTCGCTCCTATAAAAACTCAAGGAGGCTTGTTTCTTCTCAGCATTTTTGGCGCCATTACCGACCATCGTCTGCGCGCGAACGAACTGGCACAGTCTCTTTAGAGAGAGAGAGAGAGAGAGAGAGAGACTTAACCAAGTCCATCAATGGCGGAGGGGATCACTATAATGGACATCGACGACGACAACCACGGCGACAACAGCTCCCTCAAACAGAGCTACAACAAGGGCAAAAACGTGGACGCGCCAACCGACACCAAAGCCACTCCTTGGGTCGAAAAGTACCGCCCCCAGTCCCTCGCCGACGTCGCCGCCCATCGCGACATCGTCGACACCAGTAACCACCTCTTTCCCCTATTTCCTAGGGCTTACATATACCATTTTCGTGCATCTATATTTCTGTTTTCGATTGGTGACTTTCTTCGAACAGTTGACGGGCTTTTCGTGGTTTGTGTATTTGATTTGGGCATTTTTTCGAACAGTTGATAGGCTTACTAGCGAGAACAAATTGCCGCATTTGTTACTGTACGGGCCTCCCGGGACGGGCAAGACGTCGACGATTCTTGCGGTGGCCCGGAAACTGTACGGGACGCAGATGCACAACATGGTCTTGGAGCTGAATGCGTCAGACGAACGCGGGATTGATGTTGTTAGGCAGCAGATTCAGGATTTTGCTAGCACTCAGAGCTTCTCTTTTGGGTAAACCCTAATTTTCTGTTGTTGTTATTTGTCATTTGTCCACTGGTAATCGTGTTGTTAGAGACTAGCGGCCAGGGCACACGGAATGTTTGTGCATAAAGAATCATGCTTTTTTTAATTTAATGTGCCATACATGTTCTTGAAATATTCTACAGTTATAAAGTAGAAATTTTGAGTAAAAGCCTTCAATCAAAAAATACACCCTCTCAATAGCCATTCAAAAAATCCAAATTCGTCATGTTGTGCTAATTTTTTGAGGGAGTTAAAGGTATATAGGAATCCTAAGTAAACTTCAAGTTTTATTGGGAATCACAAGCCACCCATGGCAATGGCATTGAAGGTGAAAGGGATTATGCAAATCACATTAGAGAACCCATTGAATATTTCGTAAGGTAGAGAGATGATCTTGCGGACGCAAAGCAACCCGTCAGAATCTCTCCTATACGCATACAAATTTTTTGGACCTCTTAGCTTCAGCCACAAAAGTATTTGAAGAAAGATTTCACACTGATTTGGATCTGTAAAGGAAAAAATAAACAAATAAAACTTTTCAGTTCATCTTTTGATATCAACCAAAAACTGTTGTCCTGTTTTTATAGCATGAAAATGTATAATTCGAAGCCTGGTGGCTTCAAAATTGCAACAGAAGAGAAAAGTATAGAAAAGAAGTTTGTATCAAACTGGGGAAGAAGAAAAGAAAAACATGTGATAGTTCAATCATTCAGTTGGGTGATGTGGGTGATGCAATTTTGTTGTAAATAGACAACTTTGTCCTTATGCTTCATCTATGAAGCAGTCTGATGCTGTGCTAAATTGTCCTTAATGAGACTTTATGAAAGTGAATTATGTCACATAACTTCATTTTTGGGGGAAACACCAACTGGTGTTCTTCCTTTGTATATTCATATAGGTGGTAAAGGTCGAATGGTGATACTTGGAATTGAACTGTTGGCAATGTAGTTGTCCACATTCCTGCAAATTATGTGCCAAACATCTGATATTTACAAATAGCCCTTTGGAAGACCCTACAATTCGACATAGATTTCCCTCCTTCAGAACTTCCTTAACAGTACCGAAATTTTCCATCCTATCTTATGTGCAAAATTACATTCTAACTTCAGTCACATCTCTTCTGTCTTATGTTCAGTGGATGATTTTTGTTAATTATTCATATTGTTACCTCTTTATCCAGCTGTCTCAAGTCATTGATGTACTTATCCCTCTATCCATGTTGCTGAAGGAGTGGAGCTCATAGAAACACATGTGCTTGTGTGTGTGTGTGGGTTCTCTAATGTCTACTGTCTAGCTCCAGTTATGAAGCCATGTACTCAAAATACTTGTGTGGGGCATAATCCTTTATCGACCATTCAACTGGTTACATTGTTTTTACCTTTTAATCATTGTATCATTACACCTATGCTCAAACTTGATATTGCTCTGTCCAGAGCCACATCATTCTTGCCATAGATTGAGGTAGTTTGTATTAAATAATTGTTTGCTGGGAAAATCTCCTTAACTTGTACATACAACATGCTTTTTTCTCAGTCCAAAATCATCAGTGAAGTTGGTCTTATTGGATGAGGCAGATGCCATGACAAAGGATGCTCAATTTGCCCTGCGTCGAGGTATGAAGAGTAGAATTTTACTGCCCCAAATATAATCTTATTTCTATTTGCTTGCTGGTTTACTTAGTTTTACATGGTTATGATGCAGTGATTGAGAAGTATACAAAAAACACTAGGTTTGCTCTTATCTGTAATCATGTCAACAAGATAATTCCAGCTCTGCAATCAAGATGTACTCGATTTCGTTTTGCTCCTCTTGATGCCATTCATGTTTCTGAGCGACTTAAACATGTTATTCGTGCTGAAGGGTGAGTTCCTTTTACAACTTCGTGTGGAAAGTTTTTGGTGTTTGCTCCTTTTTTCCCCCTTTATGTCGGGACTAGGTGTCCAGTTATGAAATTCTTTGTAATAGTATGTTCTTGGCAGCTCATAGGTGTATTCATGATGAATGACATGCTTTCTTTACGTAGACACTCATGCATAAGGCTACAAGTTTGAAATAAATAACTTGTGATCCAATTTGATCATGAATAAAATGGAGTTTTGGTATTTACTTATGTATAGCAATTGCAATAGTTTTGAGCTCATTCACATGAGGATAGGAGTTTACTCGTGGTTGCTTTGTTTTTGTTTCGCCCTGGTACACTTAAAAATCAGTGTTGTTACGCAGTAGTTATCTTGATTTGTTTGTGCTTTTATGTGTTGAGTTATTTATTTAACATATGATTTCACTGTACTAGGCTCGATGTAACCGAGAGTGGTTTGGCAGCTCTTGTCCGACTTTGCAATGGTGACATGAGAAAGGCTTTGAACATTTTGCAGGTTCTTAAATCTTTTACTCACTTTTTTAGTGCCTTGTGGTTAGTTTCAAATTCAGGAAAAAATGAAGATTGGAGAAATTCAGTCCGCTGGATTGTACAATATCATAATTTTACTTAGTGAACATCAGGTCCATAACATTCTTGTAAAATTGAAATTCTTAATATTACCTTTCTTTCTCTTTTTTTGGTTGTTTGGCTGTCATCTTCCATTTACACAACCAAGGGAATGAATTGCCTTTTGGCACAACGGTGTACTTTTGATATTCGGAATAGGTTCGACTTACACCTTGTGCCGAAAGAAATTTTTGATTTTAGAACTTTCGATGATGTTTTGTAGGAGACATGTTGCACAGAACCCACCTTTGAAACTGGTTTTTTTTTCCAATGACTCTTGTGCTTTCCAACTTCTGGGTCATTCAGTGGTCAAGTTCTATCACTTATAATGTGAATTTATTGTACATGTCATTGTGCTGTTGAGGCAGCTCTTGTCCTTTTGACTGGGCTGAAAGTTGTAGAGCACTTGATATTCCATCGAACAGTACCATACAAAATAGTCCAATGTGGGGGGTGGGTGGGGGGGGGGGGGGGGGGGGGGGGGTGGGGAGTGGTGTTTGGCCTTAATAATGATGGCTAGCTTCCCCTGAAGATGGGTTTTGATCTGCTTTTCCATTCTCTAGCACCACACCAATAGACTATAGTCACTATACGAATGAAGGAAGCTGCCACCTACAAATTAACGTTGTTCCGTGCTCTATGACAAGACTTTCAACCGCTTAGCCGTTTTGAAGTAGCAAACTTTCAATTTTCCTCAATCTTGATAGTTCTGTTTATAAAACATAACAAGAAATGTGAAAAGAGAGATGCTCTTCAAGTTCTATTCGCCGCTCGTGGTTGAGCATCAGGGGTGAAAAGTTCCTGCAGCTCAACCCAATTGCCACAAAATATACGCTCTGAAATCGGTATTTGAATTAAGCTACCGTTTCTTTCAAATATCAGTTCCAATGCAACAACCACGGGTGGATCTATAGGACATACACAACACATACTTCACAAGCAATGCATTTATCACTTTGAAGTAGACTCAGCCCATGCAGCTTGAAGGTTGGAAGGGCATGTAGCATAACAAGAGAGGCTATGCTAACCCTGATGCTTGAAGGGTCAACTAGGGGAGCTTACTAACCTTAACCGCTTAACGTAAAGGGGTAATCAAACCTAAGGGAAGAGGATGTGCTTAAATGAAAGAAGAACTAAGCCATCAAAAAAGTGGGACCATGATGTCTTTTGGATTTGCAGATTTGGCCTAGGAAGAGTAGGAATCCATGAGCCCAAATCTGCTTAGCCCTTTGGGGTTAAATACGATAGAGATTTGAAATTCCTCTTAATCTGCTCATGGATCTATTTGACCATAGCATGGGTTCCTTTCAAATTTCAGAATACACCCTGTGGGGCTCTATTTCACCTCAATTCATTCTTGCTTTGGTCTTGAAGTTTCTCTTTTGTTTTGTTTTTTTTTTTTCTAGCAATTTATCAACAAATATAGTTATAGAATACTACCCACTTTTGCAGAAATCTATACATAATAAGTGATCAATTTCAAATCTCTAACCGTTTATTGAGGCTAAATATGGCAAATATGAGGATTATCATTTATCTGTTCGAAATGCTTAACCCCAATACCAAATCCATATTGTCCAACACAAACCAAATTTTTATGCATGAAACAGCAAAAGATTTTCCTCCTCCTCTTCTTCTCCTTGTGGATATCATGTGACGATGTTGAAACTTGAACTCGGCTTCTAACCTTTTGAAGGTGTAGAGGCATAGTTATCTGAATAGTGTGGATGTCACACTTGGGCTTGGGTTGAGAATTGAACTCCGATGATTGGAATACATCCTTGCCCCTTATTCTGAATGCTTTCGTATGGGGCAGTGCTGATTTGGGATCTTTGAGTTGTAATCTAGGATGTTGACAATCCCCATCTTACAATAACAACTTTTCGTGCAGCCCTTATTGAGAATATTCCTATCACTTGGCTTGAATGTTATATTAAACTTATGTGGACGAATTGATTATCAGTGGTTTAGAACTACAGAGTTGATTGTCGTTTTTGACGTGTGCAGTCTACACATATGGCTTCCCAGCAGCAGATAACAGAAGAAGCTGTCTACTTGTGCACTGGAAATCCATTGCCGAAAGACATTGAGCAAATATCACACTGGCTTCTGAATGAAGCATTCACAGTTAGTTTTAGACGTATCCAATGAGTGTAGTTCAGGGATGCCATCATTAGGTTGTACAGGGTATATATTTTCTTTTCCCCTTATACTTTCCATTCCTTTTTCTCTTTTGTTTCCTTAACTATCTGTAGGAATATCTGAATTGAAGACAAGAAAAGGATTAGCTTTGGTGGATATTGCACGAGAAGTAACCATGTAAGTGCTCCCTTCTGCTTTTTAACTGGGAACGTTGTTTGCTTCATCTCATCTTTAGGCATCTCGTGAACAGGTTTGTCTTTAGGATCAAGATGCCACCAGATGTTCGTGTTCAACTAATCAATGACTTGGCTGATATTGAGTATGTATTCATGCCTTTCTCTAGCCCCATATGCCTTGTTCACAGTAAACTGTTGTGAGTTTTGTGACAGTAACAGACATTGTAACCAGTATAGAGGTGCATACTTATGGCTGTGACATAGTAACAGATACTATTACCAGTATAGATGTGCATCATTTCCAGAATCCATTAATGTAACGTAAGACATCCTTATTTGCATAGCTGTATACGACACTCATGAAATTTGATTGGACTTGCTTTCTACATGGAAGTCCTGTCATTGAAGCAACAAGCCATTGACAAGTGATATATGCCATTGTCACCTTTCCAGACAGAGACAGTTCCTAAAAACCCAATGGAAACCTGTTGGCACGCGCTTTCAACTTCTCAAAGACGGAATTATATCCCTTTTTGATTTTTTTGACCCGAAGGAAAAATGTTTATCCTAACTCGTAAGTTTGTGAATCTATTCTGCAAGACGAAGGTGTCTGGAGAAAGAGTACAATTTCATTTGATACTAAAGGGATACCGAAACCTACATCTAAGTGTTGGTGATGTGGTTTGACAACTGTTAATGAAGTCATGGCGTGCATCTGTATCTTGTCCTTGTCTTCTACATGACTTGAACTTCGTGTCCTCTTGCTTTGTCATGTTCCTCTACTTTGCATCTGCTCCATATGAGATGCATAGGTGGTATCAAGATGAAATCTAGTGGCATGACATCATGGCCTTGTGACCCAAGTCCACGCAGATGCCTGGGGTAGAAAAAGTTAACCGGGAAGAAAGAAATGTACAAGGAATTCTTCATAACATATGTTCTGTCTACTCTAAATTGGCATAAAATTTGACATTCTACTGTGATGCTAAGCTTAACACGTGGTTGTGGTTTTTTCATATTTTATCATGATTCAGAGTTGGCGACTCTGGTTCTTACGTGTTTTACAATTGGAATAGACTAGGTCAAACCATATGTACATAATTAACTTCATTTTGGAGGAAAAATTACTCATAATTTAGCATAGAGAATCAGATTGAGATTCGGTTGTTTTCTTTTTCTTTTTCTTTTTTTAAGAGCTCGTACATATGAAGAGTGCTCATGGATTGTAATTCTATTGATGTTTCGATCGTCTTTAATTGGATCATTATTTTTCTTTTTCTTTTGTTGGTGCAGATACAGGTTGAGTTTTGGATGCAATGATAAGTTGCAGCTCGGCTCGCTCATTTCTACCTTCACACAAGCTCGAGCTGCTCTGGTTGCCGCAGCAAAGTAGCCATCAGATGTGCTGCTTTCTCAAGTCATTCTATATGCATATTATGCTTTATCTATCATCATGTGGGTTAAGTGAATAGCTTCTGGATGATTTTCATCTGGTTACCGGTTTGAAACTATTGAAGGTATCCCATCTCCTCCAATCATGGGGAATTTAGAATGTAGAGTTTTCAGCTTGGTACTTGATCAAGGCTGCATTAGTTTTGGTTTTTGGCCCTTTTCTGGTACTGTATCATCTTGTAGAATCGATGAGGTTTATTGATACAATCCCTCCAATTGTATTTTGCACTTTCTGGTACTTATCTGCTTGTACGATTGATGAGGTCCTTAAGTACAATTCCTCCACCAATTGTTGCTTTCAAATGACGGAAATTCTCCGATCAAAAAAAAAAATTTTTGGTCAGAATGCCATTCTCAGAATTCGTAAATGTCTCGTGTCTAATGTGATCAATCACATACCCTCTAGAATGTTTTGGTATCAACGAGTGGCTGATATACAGTATATGAGATTAGTTGTACCAAGTACTATGTACTCAAATTAAAAGTACCCAGATTAGAACAGATCAAACTATTCACAGCTAAGCTTTCGTTCCACTCGCATTTAAAGCTCACTGAGATCTTGCTGGATCGAGCGAATCACAATTAAGATAATCGACAATTGATATTTTAGAAGAAAATAAGTTGCACAAGTTTTACTTCATTAAACATAAGTTTGACTCTGCGCTTGAAAGATAAAAAAGTCAAAACGTAATCTTATCTTTAACCTCAGTTTGTTTAGGTTTGAACACAATTTTTGCTTGGACTAGGCTCAACTTATTACCTAGGACGACCAGAAGCCCAGTTTATACTATTGTTAAGTTTGAAAATGATATAAAAGGCGTACCAATGCCAGGTCCAGGGAAGGATTGATGTATGTAGCTTTACAAAGATTGTTTTCAAGAATCGAACTTGTGACCTTCAGTACCCTTGTGCCAAGTCCGCCCCTCTGGTTTGAGAAAAATACACATTCTTTTTCGCCTCTTTGGGTGTCACCAGTGGAATTATGTCATGATCATGGGAGTTACTATAGGTATGACAAAAATTGCATAACCACACACAGACATACACAAGCACACACATTCGTAAGACACGTTAGTTCCACATGTGTGTTTGTGTGTGGTTGTAGCAAAGTCGATGGATATGATGCAATCTAAGGCTAAGATACTATTGGGTGGTAACTTCTTTGTATTTGTAGATAACTTCTCAGGTACAACAACAGAGTGCAGCCCATTTCACTCACTTAGAGGTGGAGCACTGTCCCAGTCTATGAATCCATCATAATGAACAACATTTTTTTCTATAACTACACACTGCTCTGTACAACCGACTTCTGGACAGCATTCCTACAGCTTTGAGAAACCTTTTCTGTTTAAATAACTGAACCACACTCATTTTACACACAAATGATGGATTTTTCACGAATCTACAAAACTGGAACTTTAAAAGATATGCACACTTTTGATGAAATCAGCCTCCCACGCCTGATTGGGATGATGAAATAGTCCCTTAATATCCCTACCTCAAATTCACACGCTTTCATCCGATATCCTGTTGGACCAGGTAATCTCAATTTCAAGCGTTCGGGAAGCCCCATCTTTGTTGCTGTCATTGTTAAGGCTGAAGAGTCCACTGTATTCTCCTTCACTAACAACTTTGTCAATCTGGATCGTAACTCTACCGAGACTTGTCTGAAAAATTATCCCACAGTTATGACATTGAATAAGATGAACAGAACCGTTTCAAAATACATCTGGCAGTGCCCATCAAAATTATCCTATTACCTTTCCAAAAGTACTTTTGCTTTTACATAGTATTTGTAGCTTTTGTCCCTTGGGCGGTACATCAAATGCCCAAGTAAATCCTTCTTTCCATTCTGGGGAAGTACTGTTGCTCACTACCTGCAAGAATATTGACCATTTTACATGAGATGTCATTGTCTATTGATAACAAGATCTAACCAATTATTAGCATGGCATGTTATGCATACAAATGATCCGTATGGGATAATGAACTCAAAACGAGGTTTGAATTGAGGCAAAGGCTTCAAGCGATGGAAAACTGATATATTCTAAAACTTAGCTGTTAGAGTTCTACTACTTTTGACAGTTCTGCATGAATCACAAAGCAATTTAAAAGGTAGATCCTGGTACAGGCACAAATTGTCAAATTTAAGGAACAAAATTTTGCTCTAAGCATACCACATACTAGCATGGCATTGCAACGACCTCAATATGGAACTGATGTGAAATTATCCTAAAAGATCAAGTTATACAGTGAATACTCAAAAACCCACCCCATAACCAACGTAGTCAAGATTGTGTGGAATGTGGATTGGAAGAGGGGTACATAGGGAATAGATGGAAGGACAAATATAAAGTGCATAACCCATGATCAAAAAATCCCTCACATTTCTTTCCCTCGATAAATCCCTCCACAAAGCCATGATCGAAACACAGCCTTCGTGTTTTGTCACACGTAGGCCCTGTTTGTTTGTTTGAACTAAAGCATTGGATCGGACCAAAAATCCAAGGCACCACATATAATTGTTTAGAACTTTTGTAGCTAGGATTAAGCATATGCCAGATGGCCCAGACCTGATATCCAAACATGGGATGTACACTACCTTACGAAAAGTGATACAATTAATCCCTTCACCATTCATTTCATAGGATTACTTTTTGGGATTGTATACCCCTCCAATATTTGTCCAGTCAAACAAACAGAACCGTAACTCTTATGTGAACCATTCATTACCTTGGTTTGCCGCGGAGGCCCATTGCCAATCGTCAATCGACAGAAAGCATTCGTCCCTCCCATGACTTGTTTTAGGTTGTTTCCACGTTTAATCGTAACAGTCAAGCAACCTGGTAAGCAATTCAACAGACCGTCTGCTCTCTCATGGAAACTTGGTGGGCAGCTTTTCATCAGCATTTGAAGAATGGGAATGGCTTCAGATGCGATCATGGCTTGAGATTTTGAAATGTCTATAGGACTTGTTGCCCACGAATGTTTCAACAAGCATAAGGTGTCCAACACAGAATCCTGAGCCACTTCACTCCCAGACTTCAGTGTTGCTACCAAGTGGGGAATGCACAGAGTAGCAGCCTCCGAACTGTGGAGTTTAGGAAAATTGGTGAATATGACGTGTATGGTTCTCAAGACTTCTTCATTCATAGTTGATGTGGCCCAAAATTCTTTCTCTAGAGCCGCTGCAAAAAGAAAATCAAAATATTAACAAGAAGTATATTTCAATATTGACTGCAATCGATGTGCCAACCTGAACAAACACTACATCCGTATTCTTGGTCTAGTTTGGGAATTCCAACTTTATAAGGAGGCATGCATTAATGTATGTGGATTCAAATTCAAATGGAATTAGTATTTACTAATTTTTTCCCCCACTTTTTTCCACGTTCAAATATAATCAGAGCTTTAGGGATTGAGTAGTTTTGGAAATTAACTAACTTTTTGCTCCTGCTTTTTGAAATGGCAATAATTTTGGGACATCCTGAAAAGGATATCATCACCAAGATTATGGGACGGAGGGGTAATTAAATAGGGAGAATCAAGGAACAAAATGCTACAGTCAAACTGTAGTGTATGCATTCGGACAGCACACTGTTGATGCAAATGGTCATACATAGCGATACATGAAGTGCATAAAATGCAATTGGCTGGCATACCTCGTATGTAATATGTAAGTAGACTCCTACTGAATAAATAAGGGCACAACTAAGTATCTGGAGAGCTATAAATCGGTAATAAAGGGATTCGAGGTGGAAACATCTCTCCTTTAAGCATATATTCATTCAGTATTCCAAATAAAATTATCTAGATGGTGTGCTCTTGTCCTTCATCATTGTACCTCCTTAGTGATTCCCAATTTTCCAGCTATTGCTGTTCTTTTCTTTTCTTTCTTGTCACGAAACTCATCCAATCAAAAGGTCTCTAGATGTTGACTAGAGGGCAGTCATGAAAATACATTACTATGTACATACATGTTTTTTGCTCCATATATAATAATGACACTAGACTAAATAAGCTCATATTCTTCTACAATAAACATAGCATGTTGTACCTTTTATCAGCTCTCTCTGATAATCTATACCCGCCCATTTGGAAGAGAGGCAGAAAGAGATTCTGTTAGGTGTGAAAGGAATACAAAAGTCCTAAACTCAACCCTACATTGAATGGAGAGAAAATGTAAAACTGTCCAATTTGCGTTTCCCGGGAAATTACACATTTTGCCAAATCTTCTTCAAATGCTTTGCATCATGCTTTCCCACCATTTCAAGAAACTCCACCTTGAGCAAGGTGACATTGAGATTTTTACCTCTAAGTACAGAAAAGTGAAACTTAATTCCCATTAAGGAGAGATGGAATACTTAATTACCACTAGGTCAACTTTTACAAAAATACATTTACCATTAATGGAAGTGTCACCCTAGGATTTTAGAGTATCCTAATGGGTACCCTAAAATCTTAGGGTACCCTAGGGTTTTAGGGTACTCTAGGGTTTTAGGGTTTAGGATACCCTAGAGTATAGATTTAGGCGCTTTCATAGAGCCCTAGGGTTCAGGTTTAGGCACTTTCATAGGGGTTTTAGAGTGCACTTTCCTATTATAAGGTTTTAGCGGTTTAGGCACTTCATAGGGTACCCTAGGGGTTTAGGCATTTTTATAGGGTACCCTAGGGTTTAGGCACTTTCATAGGGTACCCTAGGCTTTAGGCACTTTCAGGGTTTTGGGTTTTAGACACTTGCAGGGGGTTTTAGTGTTTCATTAATTAGAGGAGACGAACTGGGAATTACTTTCTATTTTCTAGACCTAGAGGTAAAAAGCCCTGTGACATTCAAGTATGATTAACAAAATCTGGACGTGTATCATTGGAAACTTGAGTTTCTCTGTTGGAAGGAACAAAGATACAGGAAGTACTCCATCCGCCCCTTAATGTTAGTCCTCTATTCAATTTTGGGATGTCCCAAAATATTAGCCCTCTTTGAAAAATCAAGCAAAGAAGTGTTTGATTTCCAAAAACTAACCCTCATAAATGATTAGAAACATTCCTAAAAGTGAGGAGTAATGGGCAATATTGAAAATCAAAGCTAACTAATGGGGATCACATGTGGCCCAAGGTCAACCGCACCTTTATGAGAGGTGGACGGAAGTATTGATACTCATTTTGTTTTATTTTGTTTATTTTGTTTATTTTATTTTTTTTATTTTATATTTAGTCATAGGAATATAAACTTTATTTAGGAGTTGTTGTTAGCTTATAATGTTGGGCTTATTGCCTTAATGAAGCTCACAACAATGTTTCCAAAACAGGAATATGCACTAGATCCCGAAATAAAGTGTAGATTCGTATTCCTAAAAGTACAACAAATCAAAGACAAATTAAGATTAAACAAAAATCAAATCTTCCGCCCATGCCTCATATAGGTGCGGGTGATCTGGGCTTCATGCGATCCCATGGTTTCTCTCCTCCCCAACCTATTGATCTTCTCCCTTGCTACCTGAGTTCCCCTATGAGTGTGCTAAATCATTTGCCCAACACATTGGCGACCTACATGCGGATATTAGTCGTAATGAAAAGTACAAAATTCGCTGCTAATGTTCACCGCAGGGTTCAAGAATTGAATGAGTGTAACTACCTCATGGAATGTGCTCATTTAGCCAAAAAATTCTTTCAAGAAATTACATACCAAGCCATTGAAGCCCACCGCATTATTGGTAGACTTGGACCTAGTGCGTATTTACTTGAATTGCCGTCTAATAGGACTATTTGTCCTGTTTTCAATGTGGAAGATTTGTTTCCTTACCGGGACAGATTTGAGCCTCCTGTGGCTCATGCAACTGTGTCTACAGAGAGAAATTCTAAATCCTCTGACCAATGCCTCCCCCAATTCGCAGCGGGTAGACCAGGTGGAGGACGTGCCTGGGGATGAGATTATAGGATTGTGCCATGATGGTTTCCAATGGTATCTCGTGAAGTGGAAAAAACACCGAGTCTCACTTGGGTTCTAGATGAAGAGGTACATCGTCTTAGAGCAATACCGCAATCGTAACTCTACAGAGTGAATTCTTTTTAGCCGGGGAGAAACGACGGGGATTGCATCAGACCCAAGATCACCTGCATCTATTTGAGATGGGGACAGAAGAATTGATATTTATTCAATTCAAATTCACATTTGATTTAGATTATTCTTAGGAAAAGGAATCTAAACCTTATTTAGGAATCTATTATTTACTTATATTTCGAAAACATTTTTGTTAGCCTATAAATATTGGGCTTATTGTCTTCATTAGGTACTTTTTAAGTATTAGGGTTTTTCTTTCATTTTCTCTCATGTCTCTCTTGTGTCGTTTCCTTTCACCGGCCGTCCAGAATCACTAACTTCTCAAGGAGACGTGCATTTAATGCATGTCCCCTTGTGAAGTTACAACTCCCAAAAGGGGTCGACCTGAAGGAGGGAGTAATAATTACGTTTCAAAAGATGTTACTGTTCTCGTATAGAGAATACAATTTGGCCACATTCACATATTCCACTTCGATCCTCTACCTTTGGTAACTTGATCGTTGTTTTTATATTCTTTCTCCAAATGGCGGGTATGCTACCTGGGATAAGGTACGTTTTGCCAAGTACATAAATAATCTTCTTTTTCTTGTCATATCAACATCGTCTTAGATAGCAGCAGGTAATGAATTGATGGAGGCCTTCAACCCTTTCAAGTTTGTATTATTGATAGTTTACTCTTTGTGAGAATGAATTCACAAGAGAGGTATGTTGCTGCTGGGTATACTAAAAAAAAGGACAAAAAGATGTTGAATGGATAGGGGTAGATCTACTTACAAGCCATTGAGCACCCCTAATTCCCCGCTAGAATGGTGGCTTGAGAAACTTAGACTACTTAAGATATTCTGGACCTAAATGCACAACATAACAAAGATTGCTACCATGTAAAAGGACTTAAATTATGATAGAACCTTTGACATGTTATTCCCCTTGTATTTGTTGGGATTATTTATCCCCCTAATGGGGCTACTAGTTGGGTTGAGCTTATAGTGATTGTGGACTTGTTTCCACTTTGCAATTTGATGTAATTCTGATACTTGTATTTGTAGTGGCCCGAATGGCCGAGCGCACATGGTCCAAACCATCGGTCCAATATGGGTTCAGTCAAGCAAGGATAGTAGCGCGCATTCTCGTCTTGGCTAGCCGAGCCACAGATTATGTGTCTGAGCTATGTGAACAGAAAAAGGCAAAAGAATATACTAAGCGGATGAGCCTCACCGAATCAGCAAACGCTTGGCAGCAAGAACTGCTCGGAACTGTTTGGCCCGCATACTTATTCGGACACATGTCAATCCGGGTCCGACCATTATGACCCGCGGAATATAAGGAAGGCATCTCACCTATGTGCATTCCATTGCTTGGTCACGTACGTCATGATAACGTTGGCCGAGGCAGTTATGGAACATGTCGAGCACACACATGCGAGCCAGCTCATACACGTTCACTATAACCATCTTATCCGATACATCATAAGTGACGTCAGCTGAAGCCATTACCGCACGTGCCGAGCTCGTGCTAACTTAGAGGGCAAGTCTTGGAGCTCTATATAAGGAAAAGTACAAACCCTAAAGAGGTACACCGCTGCGACTGCTCCTAATGAACCTAGAGCTTCCATACCATTCTTCCTCCTCCAAACACTTACTTAACTGTCGGAGTGCCTTGCCGGTCGACTCTAACCGGTTTGGGCACTAACGGCGGGTGCTACCTGTGCAGGAAGGGACCAGAGGCGGAGGACTAGTGAAGATCCAAACCAGAACACCACCAGGATCCATACCGATTAACCAGCACACCACAGTATTCATCTACCACTCGTAATTAAAAAAAAAAAAAAAAGAACTCAGAAATATGAAGCAACGTTTGACTATTAAAACCTAATAAAAAAAATAAGAAGAATAAAGGTGAAGGTACAAGGAGACCCCCTCAACTATCACTTTTTCCCACGGAGACCCCCTGACATTTAAAACCGCCCATATAGACCCCCTCAACTATATGAAGTAAAAAATTGGCTAACTATGTTAACGGAATGAGGAAAAATGACGATTCTACTCCTTAAATGTCCCCACATTGACCCCCTTAGCTATACAAATTGTCTACGCTTACCCCTTCATCTTAACGGTCCTTTTGACAGAAGGGTACTAATTGGTTAAAGGTTATAGTTGAGGGGGTCTGTATGGGCGGTTTTAAATGGTAGGGGGTCTCCGTGGAAAAAAGTGATAGTTGAGGGGGTCTTCGTGTACTTTCACGAAGAATAAACATGTCCAAGAGAATCAAATTACAAGTATACAGCCATCATAAACTCGAAAGACTCAAATTAGTCCCAAATACAAAACATAAATGTCCAAGTTGATCTCCACAAGAAGTTCCTAATCTGCCCCTGTTTCAAAAAGTGACATTTTCCGGTAGAGTATAGGAACTTCCACTTGTAATTCTAGACAGTGGAAATATGTGAACATGTACGAGAACATTGAGGAAGAGGAGAAGAGAGTTGAGTAGGAGAGAAGGAGAACAAAGAGAGATCTGGTGAGACAGAGAAAAGGTATGCCCTTCATCCCAAATTGTATGTCCTTTTTTTAAATATCGTGCCATTCGAATAAAATATAAAGCAATTCTGTGCATAATTTTTCAATGTTTTTCCACACCAAATTATAGATTTCAATTAGTTCTTTAAAAACTGGAGCAAAAAAATATGAAAATTATGTACCAGAGTGCTTTATTTTTCTATCCGAAAATGGCACTTCTTCTAAAAAATGACATACAATTTGGGACATAGGGAATACTCGAAAGTCTCAATTTTGATGCTTACTATTCACCGTCCCATTACCAATTGGAGAAGGCACCAATGGTTGTAATCAGACTTGTTCCAAATAATAAACTCCTGTTTGCCTTTTAAGTATATCTTGATCCAACCATGCACTTCTTGTTGATCGCTATTAAATGTCATGGTGTGAAGTCTTGTAGAGTACAAAAGAAATTGAATAAAGATCTATGTTTAAATGCGTAACTATTGGTCACCCGATGGTCTTATTCTCCATTAATAAGTGTTTTCTTTCCTGCTTCATAGAATTTTAAGAAACTAAGCAAGATGACGCAAAAGTTGCACCTACAATCTTTGCACAATTGCATGAGACTCTTAACATGTCTAGCCATAAAGCACATGGAACAACTTTGCAACATTCTGCCAACTCCAACTCGTTACGAGATGCCAATAACAGAAAAGCAGCCGCTGGGCCTCTCTGTTTGTTTCGATGAAAGCCTCAATGCTCGCATCCTCAGGGAACTTTTTTGACTGTTTAGTGTTGACCTTCAAAGCAAAGCTGGAATTTGACTCAAACACTAATCCGGTCCAATAATGGCAATATATGCTCCCCAAATTAATAAAAAAATTGTTCTAGCAAAGTCTATGAGTAAACCTCGCATCTCAATGATGAGGGTATTGGTTTCATTATGACTTATGACAGGTAAGTGAAGGAGACTCAAACTTAAGTCTCTTTGTTGGGAAGGAATGTAGCCTTAGTTGCTGGGGTGTTCCCTAGGCGACATGACAAAGGTCTGCTGTTGATGGTGTAAGTATGGTATGCGTATAAACAATATCTAACTCTCAAGAGAGCCATTTATTGAAGAAAGCGATAGAAAGTAAAATCAGCCATTTGTTGGTTCAGATGCCAATGATACACAAACAAAACATAAGATTGAAATACTAAAATTCCAGGAACACAGTAAAAGAGGATGGAACTTTTTCAACAATAACTTACCTGTCAAGGATCTGATAAGCTCATTGGAAACATATTCTGTAAGTGTGTGATTCGAGAATAAAAGTTTGATAAGCAATGCTGCCTGCCCAGCAACCTCCGAGTTAGAAGACAGAAGCAGTTCCTGAATAACCAGTATGCCTCCAGCCTCCGCAACAGCTCGCCTATTAGTTTTACTGGGCATGACAAAGTTTTGAAGCGCACAAATAGCCACCATTGTCATTTCTTCCGTTGGTTGATCTTCAAGCAAGCTTATGAGCGCACGACATGCGGTCACTGAATCACTGGCTCTAGCAAGTCCTTCGCGCTGGAATAGGTTGCCAAGAGCAAGAACCGCTAGAAGCTTCCCAGACTGTGACCTAGTTTGTGGGTCCAACAAATATTGCGCTAATGGCGCTATTGCTTTCTTGGAAGCCTTCATTTCTCGTACCCTCATATTGTTGAACAGAGATTCAAGTAGCCTTCCAGAAGGTTCTTCGCACTTGTGAGATCTTAACAAGTCTAAGAGAGCATCTGTTGCACCTGCTTCGGTCATCAGTTCAGCACTCGATGGATCACATGACTCTTGGACAATTAAGGCCTTAAGTGCCACTGTTATTGTACTCTCCCTTGTTGAGTTCAATAATTTCACAAGAACAACCAGCGGTACTTTAAAATAGTAATCGGTGTTTGAATGTAGCACATTGGAGAGAACAAGTGCAGCCGATTCCCACAATGCATGCGGTGGTTGAGGGTCGTCTTGAATAATTACCTTTGAAAGTTCAAATATACCACCAGCATCTGCAACTGCCTTTGGCCAGCTTAAAGAGATGTTTTCCAAAGCCTTAACTGCCGTTTGCTGCAAATCCAGTATTCCAATACCTGCGAGTTGCACAAGGGGAACAACTGCATTTGTTGTCGTTATATCTAGCTTAAAGTGCTCTTGTGCGAGAAGATGATTAAGCAATTCTGTACCAAGCTGCTGAATAGGTTGAGACGGCGACTCAAGAAATGAAATCAGGGGCTCAATGACTTGGCTAGGAGTAAGTTGTAAAGTTGTAAGGCTCTGTGGTTTCTCCAAAATATTAACTAGAGCTTGCAAGGCACTGTGCTGGCACCAAAGACTGATATCTGGATGAAGCAAAACTAGAAATAGAGGTTCCACAATTTTTGCAGCATCTAAGCTTTTAGAAATCACACTACTATTCGTCAAAATGCGTAATAGTTCGGCAATCAATGAGCATAATTCAATGGGTGCGGTGGGAAGTAGCACAAGACAGTTGTCAATAATGCCAGCTTTGACCATATCTAACTTACAAGGAGTCCTGTCTTTCCCCAACTTAATGAGAGTACTGATGCAAGCCTCAATAAGCCGATTGTTTGACCCAGAAAAAACCAAACCAACAAGAAGATCAACAATGTCATAATCTGCTGTATACTCCACTAGCCGTTCATTGTCCAACAACTTCTCAAAAGCACAGACACCAGATTCCACTGCTGGACCCACATCAGATTGAATCAGTGATATAAGTGGCTCTATGCATTCGGAAGCAATTGGCATTGCCCTGAATTTTGGATTACAAAAAAGAACAAAACAAAGCTTCGCAGATTTCGTCTTCATCTCCAAGGAAGAAGTGGAGGACAAAATTTTGTAGAGGCTGTCAAGGGGGTTTCCATCCACATCGGCCATCAGAGCTGATTTCACAGGATTTCCTGAAGTAAGCTTAATTAAGCCGATTAGGGCAGCGTTTTGCTCAATTTCTAAAGTGGCTTCAAGCATGTCAACCAGAGGCTGAACCGCTTGTTTGGCTAAATCAGAACCTCTTATGTTCTCAGCATCAAAAAGTTCGTGAAGAGCTCTAGCAGCACTCAATCTAGCACTTCTGGACCCCAAACGCAGAACAGCAATGAGCTGATTCAAGGAACTTATAGCTGCTTCATAACGCAGGAGATCAGGATTGGTAAATAATATCCTCAGTAGTTCAGATATGGTTGCCTCAGTTAAATCTTGAGGGCCTAATGATAGGTACTTTGTTAAAGCATCCAGAGCTCCAGCTTCAGCCATAATTAGTTTGTTTGCATCACTACCGTCTGCAATTCGAGTCAACAGGCGAACTGCAGTTGGTGGTGCCCCTGGTCTATCTGGCATTGGACGCAAAAGATCGACTAATAAAGGGATATTTTTGCGTGCAGTGGAACCAACTCTCACATCCTCAATCTCAAATAGGTGTTCTAGAACGACTTGATCAGGATTCCTAACTAGAGAAAATTCTTCCGATAAGGCAACAATGTTTGGCATATCGGATTCTATATGACCAATGAGGCTTATTAACCCTGACACTGCTCCCGAATTTGCAATGGAGAGATTCATCCCCTTGGTCCCATTACAAACAAGACTAGCCATTGCTTGGGCAGCAAAATACCGGTCAATTACTTCTTCAGACCTCAGTAAAAGCGCTAGTGAGTGTATTATACGCATCGTTGGTGGAGCTGATACAACATTTGCATCTTGGAACAATATAGCCAGGAGCAGGGCACTTATCCATATTCCCTCTGTGTCCTCGAATTCAGCCTGTGAATGAAAGAATTATTTTCTTCTTAGCAACCAAATTTAGACATGCGAGCACACATGACGCACGCTAAACTCTAAATAGACAAAATATAGCAAGTTTAGCCCACACATTGAGACCATCCAACATAGAGGCAGCACGAAGAAAAAACACTTAAAAGCAATCCAATTAGCCTGTGATGATAAACTTACATTCCCCATTACCACTGAGTCAAGCTCTTCTCGCTCACATCCATCCATTTCTTTACCTCTCAATTTCAATCATTAATATAAGAAAGCGATATGTGATTAGTAATGTCACGCTATTTTCACTAGCACATGTAAAAGGTTTGACATGCATGTACTTGTTTGGAGTATCATTACAGGACTCAGAGAGCTGGTCAAGCACTATAAGTGTCTTTCTTTCACATACACAAGGATATCACAGAAAACCAACACCAGTTCAAGCAATAAAGCCCCAGGGCAGGGGCGAGGGCAGTCCATGCCAGACATGTCAATACTAAGCTTATATCCTCTGTTTCTTCGGTTAAATCTTTACAAGAATTCAAATACATCAATACGTTAGTCGTGATATACAAGATACTCAACCCAAATACATCCCACCACTAATCTACACCTATAAAATGCCATGGAAAACCTACTCCAAAATTGTGGAATAAGATGAAAGGCAACAGAGAGATGGCAAGGCTACAAATCACTACTGAGAGAGAGAGAGAGAGAGAGAGAGAGAGAGAGAGAGCAACTTACTGGTTAAACTTCTAGATTTCGGACGCAAACAAACAAACTCCTGACACATCCATTTATCACACCACAGGTCATGTAGACTGCCACAAAATCTCTTGCATCTACTTATTCTCCTACTTGCTTTCTCCCACATGGATGCACAATAGAATTCCCCATTTTCCTCCTAATTCCCTTAGTTCAAGTATGTTCCTAATCTCTTAAAATATTAGGTCAAAAAAACAACATTACAAAGTCTAGAAGTACCTGTGGATTGGAAGTGTAATTTGCAAGCTTCTCACACAGGGCCTCAAGTGCCCCAGCTTCCACCACAGTATGTTTGTTCTTCGCGTGAAATGAAGAAATTATCGATAGCAACCATAAAGCAACAGTACCTCCAAGGACAGTCGCCGGATCAGGAACTTCAAATTCACCTTCCTGAAAAGCAGTTTTTTCTGCAAAACCTCGAGGAGTTCTGACTTCAATTTCTAAAGAGCAACAACTAGAATTTCGCTTCATCATATCCACTAATGCATATATCAGGGGCTTTAGGTATCCTGACCCATCTAGTTCATCCATGGACGGTACTTTGTGCTCTTTAGCAGCACAGATGAGCAATGCAGCTCCTCCAACTCTCACCTCTAAACTGGTAGAGTTCATTATTCTATTAGCCAGACCACCAATGGATCCAGATTTTGCAACCAATAAATCGCCTAACACAACAGGTTGGTCCCCACAAAGCCTAGACAGAATTTCTATAGCTTTATCTTGCACTAGAGGAGGCCCCTCAGCCAAACAGCGGACAAGAGACTCTAAGCTTGAGGGAACTTCAGCAAGAGCAGACCATGGAGGATAAGTGAAGTTGACACTCTGTTTAGTCCGTGCCAAAAGTGCGATTACTTCTAAAGCGTCAGCCGCATCAGTCCCGTCCATATCCATATACGTTAAGGAATCCACAACTGAAAGAACAGCAAAACGACACTGAGCGTCACTCTTTAGTACATCCCCCACTGGAAAATGCCTGAGCAATTGGTGGAGGGCGCGTGATGCATTCCTTTTACCTTCTGAAGTTCCTTCACCCAATACTCTTGTCAAAGCAGAAACAACATCTTCCGACAATGCTTCTGCGGCTATCTGTGGATCAGACAGAAGATTGGCCAATGCTGCCAATGCAGTCTCTGTGGCATCAATAGAAGAAGTTTTTGCCAACTTGATGAGATGCTTGACACCTCCTTCTGCTATGTAGGACATTCTGTTGCTTGTATTAGTCTTGCTTAGACGTGACAAAGCACCCAAGGCTCTAGCTGACTGGGTTGCAATGACTTGAGTGTTGCTGGTCAAAAGCTTCATGCACGGATGCACCACTTCATCGGTCGCAAGACTGTCACAAATATCTTGTCTACTGCTGAATAGATCAGCTAGGACAGAAGCCGCATGCTCCTGGGTTTCTTCGTTAGAGGAATTGAGAACCTGGACAAGTGACCTAAGCCCTTTATTAGCTGTCGCTCCCTTTTGAACAAGATCACTTTGTGGTGCCATTGCAAGTACGTGACCCAAAATCCTAATTACAGGGGCCTTTGAGCTTGGAGAGTCTCCCAAGAGCAAAGCTAGCAACTGGTTAATGGTAGCTGAATCAGCTGTTTGGATGAGTTTTGTTAGTGCTTCAGCCGAGGCTTCCTGGCCCTTTGGTCCACCAGTTTTGAGAAGCCAAAAGAATGCTGAAACGGCTCCAGCACTTTCGACGCACGCACGAATATCATCACTGTGACAGCACAAATTCCAAAGAACACGTGCCGCATCCTCCCTTGCCTTCTGCGATCCCATCTCTAATATCTGTACCAGTGGAGGAATCCCCCCAGCAGCTGTTATAGCCCATTTACTGTCATCCACTTGGTCCGTCAGTATCCCTAGCAATTCAACAGAGTACTCTTGATGTTGTTCGCTGGATAAGCCCAGCAGTGATATCAGTACCTGTATCCCTTCTCTTTTCCCAATGGCATCCCAGAGACCTACCTCATTGCAGCACAAGCTTATTAGAGAGAGTATCAGGTATTCTTGCACATCAGTAGCAGAAGTCATTGTTGTAAGTCCAACAAGCACCTTCTTTGCTTCTGATTGATTGAGCCACCTCGAGAGATAGATATTGCCATAAAGACTGGCCATAGCCTCAAGGACACGTTCCTGGACCAGCTTATTGTCTCTAGGCTTTAGTAGCATTACTAGGATTTCCTCTATTTGTGTAGCATTAAAAGGTTCCTCTTCGACACTAGTGTTTTTTTGCTCAAATACCATCAGCGAGTAGGCAAGAGCTCCAACAATATCAGCAACAGGGGCTGCTAACCGTGAGGACCGTGAAAGTTGCCCAAGATATAGAATTAGAGCTGACATCCCACCACATATGTTTGCTAAAGCTCGTGTGGCATGCCCCTGAAGTGCCTGGCCACCCTCCCCTTGCATACATTCTTTAGAAGGAGCAACTACGGCTCCAATCAGAATCGGCACACCTTCTGCATCCACAACAGACTTCTTAGCCTTGGTTGACTGGGAAGAAAGAGCCTCCAAAGCATCCGCAGCACTGGCACGGACAGCTATGTCATTTTCCCGTGCCAGAAGGCGAAGCAAAGCTTCGACCGCTCCTGAATCTATTATTTTGGGGATGCTATCGCTCAACGCCAACATCAAACGGGCCAATAGGGAAGCTGCATTTGATTGAACAACTACATTATCCGACGAAAGAAGTCCCACGATAATATCCACACCTCCAGCTTCAAGTGTCACTCTCCAATACCCATCTTTGTCCCCACAAAGATTTCTCAGAGCCCCAGTGACAAACCCTTCTACCTGTTTGTCTTGTTTGTTTTCAGGATTGAGCTGCTCCCACAAGGTCGGTACTACCCCTTCTGTAATGAATATTTTCATACCCACGTGATCATCAGAAAGTCCACCGGACGAAACTTCATAAATTGCTTCTGCAGCTGCCTTCCTAGTTTCATTTTTCTCAGACTTCAAAAGTGCTAGTAAAGGTGGAATGCATCCGCCAAGAAGCACTTTTAGTCTTAAGTCTTCATCCTTGCAAAGGACACTCAGTGTTGAAGCAACATTTACTTTTGCTACCTGGGTGCCACTCCTGAGAATGGATATGAACAAAGGCATTGCTTGAACATGGGAACCGATGAGGGTCCGCGCTTCCTTTCTAGCTCTGGCAATACCTAGCACACGTGCTGTAATGAGTTCCTTTTCATGCGGAGAAGACAGGTTAGCGTGTAGCTGCTCAATAAAACGAGCAACTGTAGCCATTGTTTTATCTGGGTCGTCCATTTCTGCTGTTCCATTTGAATCCCTGCAAACAGTGAATCTACTGTCAAAACCTAGTGAATAACAACCAACAACAAGAAGAAGAAACTATCAATCTAAAGGGAGTTTTAGCTATTGGAGCTTTCAGTTAACACAGCCCCTAAGACTAGTGTCTGCCTCACTGGGACAGCAGGAAGAGGAAGTAGTTGGCAGACCTTGATAATCAAGAAATTAATTTTCAAGGGGCAAAAGTATATGGCATTTAGTGCCTACTAGAGACCACCTGGATTCCCCTACTGAAGGGAATGTTTAATGAAACTTTATGGAAACTTTCCTATTTAGAGACCATCCGGATTCCCTTACCACCAAAGGGAATATATAATTTAACTTTTAGGGCCTTGGTCAATGATTATGGGAAATTAGTGCCTATCAGAGAGAGTCCGTCTCGTTTCCCTTACCTGTTCTGATTTGATCTCCACATATATGTATTTTACTGTCCCTTTTCCACCTTCGGGCAAGTGTTGTATGACTTGATTTTTTTAATCAAGTGCTACAAGTAGGTATTTCATAACTTAAACATTTGTCCACACAGCATGACAAAACATGCTTTTCAATGATCAAGCTAAGAGAGCCGTACGAACCTAGGCTGTGTATGTGAGGATACAGACTCCCTCGGTCCCGGAGAAGGAGACTTCATCGTGGGCACCAAGAATCCACTTTGGTGCTTCTGTTTCTCCTACTGTGCAGTTACATTTTCAACCAATTATATAGGGTGACCATTCCATTCCTATATAAAGACCAAAATGATTGTTAGAATAATAACACAACATTGTTTTATGACGATATTTCAGATTATAGTGTTTTGCATTACCAAATTCTTAAATACGCACACATATCAACATACCATAGAAACATAGCGTGATTATGACCAGACCAAAACAATTACACGCCAGCAAACCTAATTAAGAGCATTTCCAACCCCTACTCGGTTCTTGATTAATCTAAATTTTGAGTTAAAAATCCTTCGCCGTATACTCAAACTCAAATCTAGGCTTCTTCTTGACTACTTCCTTCACTCAAAACTTACAAGGCTTCTTCGTGACTAATCTTAAATCTGGGTTAAAAATCCCTCGCCTCTCGTTTACTCGAACTCAAATCTCACCTTCTTTGTGACAACTTCCTTCACTCAAAATTTTCAAGGCCTCTTCGTGAATAATCTTAAATTTGGTTTAAAAATCCCTCGCCTCTCGTTTACTCAAACTCAAATCTCACCTTCTTCGCGACTAACTCAAAATTTTCAAGGCTTCTTCATGACTTTCACAAATACCACTCTGCCATCATTGAATATATATCCTTAAATTTGTACTAAATCTGGGGAGAGCGCATTGGGGTGCTTCATACCAAACGAAACTTACACTCAAACTACTTAAATAATAAGAAAAAAGGGCTGGAGATCACCTAATCCACAAAATACCCAAAATCATATTTGACAAAAACAAACACAAAAACAAATCACTTTTTTCATATCCTTAGTTGAGAAAAGGCATCTTCCATATGTGGCCAAATCTAACAAACAAAAATTACCGTAGTTGAGAAAAGGCATCTTCCATATCCTGGAGGTGTCCCTCTCCCTCCTTTGAGACTAAACCAACTTCCCTCTCCACCAACCGGAACCGAACACGCGGATGAATTCGTCTCGATAGAACCAAATACTCTGATAGATATCTACATGAACAATACACCACCTCAGCTGCTCAGCAACTATAGCAAATTGGCATCAATGCTCCAGAACCAACTCTACCCAGTATACCATTCAAATTAATCAAACACTCTGTGTCACATGAAATTGGCAGAAACATCACAATCAAATTATACACAGATCTTCATTTAACGTGATTACTATATAAAAAATGTGCGTTTAGAGGCCATAATGTTTAATTGAAGATAAATGATGAGATTTAGTAGTGTAACTAACGTACGGAAATCAGATCAGGGGCTAGGAGAGCTGTCATTTTCGAACTGCCCATCAAAAAATTATTCAAACGAAAAGTATATAAAACTGAAATTTAAAAAATGAAAAGTACCTCGGCAATTCAATAACAGCAAGGAGATGAAAATTACGTCAATGTGAGGGAGAAAAAGGAGGATTAATGAGAGAAAGAGAGTCTTATGAGTCTTTTCGTTTCATCCCCTCTGTGCGAACACACACACACACACACACACACACACACACTCTCTCTCTCTCTCTCTATCTCCATTGCTTTCTTTTGGTTTTGATGTTTCGTTGTAAATTGCGATTTGACCCTCGTTATGAGCCGATTCATACTTCGGCCCTCTAAATTCTCCATTACTAACCCCATATGAACCTTATGGCCGTTACGTACGCGAGCCGACACATGATGGATGTTAAGATCATTGACGAAAAATGGGTAGGGCAAGGAAGAACCAAGTTACCCAAATTTGAGCTTGATTTAGATCAATAAATGCTCATTCAAGATCGATTGTGTTCCATAAACCAAGCTTGAATGATTTTTTAAAGCTCTTTAAGTTTTCAAATCAAATTTGAACAATTTATTTCTCAAATCATTCGGCTTGCGATGTTTAACAATTTCAAGCTGCTCAGGAATGGCTCGTGTTCGGCTTATTAAAGCTCGTTTGAAATTAGCTCCCTTAATGAATAAGCTAAGTTATGATCATATGTTTTTTTAGCCCGTTAAATTATCAAACCAAGTTTGATCAATCAGCTAATTGGCTTGTTCCACCTGTTTAACAGCCTCATCGGTAGTTGCCAATGACTAGATTTTCCCATAACCAAAACCTATGAGCTCTTAGCTCAATTGGTACGCCTCCCTCATTGGAGGCATGGTTCAAGGCCCGCGAGGAGCAGTTTGGGGTTTAGGATTTTGGACAACTTCTGAACTTTTAGTAAACTAACATACTAGCATCCCACTTATCCTTCGTTCCCACTAACCCTTCGGTAATGTTATACAGTATTGGGTGTGGGTGGGGGTGGGGGGGAACCTTGGGTAAAAAGGAATGGAAATATAGTTTCTGATTTCTCACTTTGGCCCTTTGTCTATTATTTCAATTTGGCCCTTACAATTTCAACTTTTTCAATCTATGCCCAGTAAAAGGAAAAGGAAATAAGCATGTACTGGTAGCTGTTAAAATGCCCTGGGAAAAGGGTTTAACCTTGTACAAGGACGTGGGTTCCACCTCAGCTGCAGCCTGCATGTGCTCCATGGCATTTCCCACATACTATGTGTAACACACTCTAAAATGCTACTACTACTTTAGACAAGCTACCTAAATGTGTTAGTACATCTTTTATTGAGAGAGTTTGGTAGGTCATTTGATTAAAGAATCAAAAGATAGTACGTCTATCACATTTTTTTATTGCCATGGTAGTGCACATCTCATTCTTTAGATTCCGACTAAACATAGGGCTAGATTTGATGATATTGACGTGTGGAATTTCATGTCAAAAAATAAAAATAAAAAACGTGTGGAATTGGGCCCCTTGGTGTGGTAGTTTAACCATGCACCACTGACAGTGATAATTCTTGAACATCTCATCTCAAATAGAAAACGGTGAAAAACCCATGAAGCACCTTAAACAAAATGAAAAGTCTACGCTCATCACTCACTTTTTACTCTTCCTTTGGCGTTCTCAATTTTACCATCAAAAATGTTTTGAACGGTTCGATTTTTTTTAAAAAAATTCAAATCCGGATTATTAATTGCTGAGACAGACGATAAAATTAAGAGAGCGGTAAAAAAAAACAGTAAAACCGTACGGTGAACGTGGCACCACAAAATAGAATGCCAGACAAAGGACAGGAACCCAGAAAAGAAAAGGACGAAAACTGATAGAACTGAAAATAATTTAATTGATAGGACCGGTCCATAATAATTCACATGCACAGGTGTGTGCGGGTGCGGAAGCGGGAGCATGAAAGCGTTTTTCATAAACCACCCGAACAACTAAAATTCATGAGTGCGATGATTGAGAGTGTGGACATAGATCGATGATTGAGAGCGGCAACGGAGACCATTTTGAAAGATTACGTGACCGAGGGTGGGTCCGTCACCGGACCACTGGGCCATCCTGTGTCAAAGTCTCCGAACCACGTGTGACAATAAAGTTTTTAATCTGCCGACAGCGAGATGCCGACCACGAATACGGGAGGGAGTGTTTTCTTTTGTGTGAATGTGATGATGATAATGGGCTCAAATGAGGTTGTGGTAATGGGCTGGGCTCATAGTATTCTATCATCCCCGCAGCTTTATCGGGCTGGAAACCTACGTAATCCGGACGAGCCCAGTTCAGGCCCAATAACAAAGTTAGTGTGTTCGCTTTAGTGCAGAGCCCATTTATCTTTAAGAAGATATGTATGTAATAAACAATAAAAGTTTTAGGAATAATATACACAACTAAAATGTTGTCTATCAATCAACAAATTAATCCAATTTCAAAGGCAAGGGTTTCCCTGATCTTCTATAAGGAGGCTTGCTCTTGTTGCTGCAGTTCATTTTGTGTGGCAAGAGAGGAATCGTCGAAATTTTTCGAGGCATTCGAAAGCCTCCTTCAGTTGTTATTGGGCACGTCAATTTTGAAGTCCGGTAAAGGACTTTCCTAATCAGTAATGTGAAGCCTACGTCATTATCCTCTCAGCTCTGCCAGAATCGGCACATTTCTCTCTAGTTGTTTCTATTGAATATGCTTTAGTTTTTTCGGTTGTGTTATGTCTTTGTATGGGCTCATACCTTCGATTCTTTGTCTCTTTTGAGAATCTTTTCTTCTGGTTACTAATAAAATGGTTAATTACCCCCACACACACACAAAAAATCCAGATGAATATAATTTGATAGATTAACTAATTCATGAGCAAAATTATACTTTGGAGAAAAAAATGTGAGACTTTTTTATAATCCTTTTTTCTAATGAGAAAATTTCCGGTGTGGGGTTGGGTTCTCTCATGCCCTTTGCAGGCACGAAGGCATATATAAGAAGATTTGGGTGTTGGGACCAGATGATCAATACCACCTCCAATCTATCCCGTTGGTCATTCCTAATTGTAAAAGTTTTGTTCAGTATACTTTTTTTTTTTTTTTTTGATCATTAAAATCTTGCCCACAGGGCTACAAAGGCGAAATACAATCACTTAATAAAATAGAAGCAATAAACGATGGGGGACTAGCTACCCAATTCTAGGCAGAAGGCTCCCGAGAGATTTGGATGCAACCAAGTGAGCCAACCCATTGGCTTTCCTCTTCACCCACTTGAAAGAAAAACCCCACTTTGCTTCATACGCCTGATGTCTTGGACCACTGCCCTGACTTCCCACGGTGGAACCAAATCATAAACACTAAGCTTTATAGCTAATTGATTATCCGATTCAATCTCTACTTCAAACAGGCCCAAAGAACTTGCCATCCCACAAGCGAGCCGAATGGCTAGGAGTTCTCCTTGAAGAGAGCTTGTGACTTTAGCAGAAATCACATGGCCATCAATCAACTTGCCTTCCCAATTACGCACCACAGCGGCACACGCTGCCTCTCGCCCATTCTTCGTTATAGCTACATCACAATTGATCTTAAACCTGCCATGATCCGGAGCCCGCCACTGGGAGTTATCCACACCAGCAGGGTTATCCATATGGATCATCAGAGGAACCCTCACCTCCTGAGACTCCTTTATCGCTTCCATAACTCTCCTCACAGTTTTCTCAGGAATGATTGGGTCCGAGTTGAAAACAAACTCATTACGGGACTTCCAAATATACCATGCAATGACAGCCACTCTACTCAAATAGCAATTCAAATCTTTATTCTGCAAACTCTTCACCATTTGAGAAGTCCACTTAATCACCGAGTGTGGGGGTCCATGAGCCCCCGTCCACTGCACATTACAACCAAACCATACCACACGGACCCAACTACAAGAGAAAAGAAGGTGCTAGATGGTCTCCTCGTGTTCACCACAAATGGGACAAGATTTTGACACCCCACATTTCCTTCGCACCAGATTTTCTTTGGTAGCCAGGCTATTGCTACAGGCCCTCCACCAGAAATGACGAATCTTATGCGGGATCTCCAATTTCCATATTGATTTCCACATATTTATATGGGGAACAAAAGAAGAGGATGGCTGAGGACTCCTAGCTTGACTTAAACCTTGCATTGCAACACGGTACCCCGATTTCACAGAATATCCTCCTGTTGGAGTATGATGCCACACAAGGTTATCCTCCCTCTCAAACAGTGTTAGCGGAATGGAAGTAATTGCCTGCACCTCGGCCTCTGAAACAGCTTGGCCTAACTTATCTTTGTCCCAACATTTCTTTTCCTTATTAATAACATCTGCCACCCACATTATATCACTACCATTAGGCCTGGAAGATGACACCTTAAAAGCTGGCATAGAAGGAATCCACTTGTCTTCCCAAAACTTTACATTCCCCCCATCCTGAATTTGCCACCTGAGTCCTTTTGCCAATAGATCCCTGTCGTGAAGCAAACTCATCCAAATCCAAGAAACTCTACTTCCCCTTTTAGCTTCAAGAAAGGAGCAAGAAGGAAAATAAAGCCCTTTTAAAATTCTACCCCAATAAGACTGAGGGTTAGACAAAAGTCTCCAACTCTGCTTCGCAAGCAAGGCCTCGTTCATGGCTCTATAATTTCTGAACCCTAACCCTCCCTCATCCTTCGTTTGAGTCATCCTTTCCCAGCTATTCCAATGAATCCCCTTACTCTCTGGATCTCCTTTCCACCAAAACTTTGATACAAGAGAGTTCAACTTTTCACAAATCTTCTTTGGCAACAAAAAACAAGACATAGCATAACTACAAATTGGTTGAACTTCAGACTTGATCATAATCTCTTTGCCCCCAAATGACATTTGATTCACCTTCCATCCTTGCATTTGCAGATTTCTCAATGATAAAAGAATAGGCTTCGGCTTTAGACCTACCCCAGAAAGATGGTAGGCCTAGGTACTTTGAGTCCATCTTCATCAAGGGCGCTTGGAAGAAGTTACAGAATAATTGCTTGTCATTGTCTATCATATTCGAAGAGAAAGCAACACCTGATTTATCGAAATTTACGCACTGTCCCGAAGCTCTTCCATATTTTCTAATAATGCTCTTAATGACATTGCAATTGCTAAGCTCTGCCTTCAAGAACAAGAGGGCATCATCTGCAAAGAAAACATGGGAAAGAACAGGACAATGACGATTAAATTTGATTCCGAAGATCAAGTCTTCCTCCCTAGCTTTAGTGATCATTCTGGAAAGCACATCTTTTACCAGCACAAACAAATAAGGCGAGAGGGGAGCTCCTTGTCGTAAGCCTCGTTGAGGTTCAATCCTTGCTCTTGCCTCCCCATTCACAAAAATTGAGAAATTAATAGTCGAGATACATTGGATCACCCACTTGACCCATTTTTCATGATGATTAGAAAATATAGAAATTGTAAAATTCATGATTTTGTAGCACAATTTTATTTATTTACCATTTTTGTCGGTATTTATTTACTTAAAAAGTGAAGAAATATTACCCAATCTCTCATATACATAGACCTACTTCGATGAACTAATCCGTGCTCAATTTTAAAAAGTTTTACTATTTTAGGTACCTTAAGTGCTGTTCAATCAAATACTTATCAATTTTTTAAAAAGTTTTACTATTTTAGGTACCTTAAGTGCTGTTCAATCAAATACTTATCAATTTTTTAAAAAATTTACTATTTTAGGTACCTTAAGTGCTGTTCAATCAAATACTTATCGTCAAAAAACTCAGTAGGTGGAATAACATTAAACCTCACTTTTTAAATGAATGAACAATTTGCAAATTTAATTTCGTCTTGACCCTTGATCATAATTATTCGGCAAATTTAATTTCATCTTGACCCTTGATCATAATTAATTCGGCACCAATTCAAAACCCCAAATCGCATAACGAACCTGCTAATATGAAAAACCACCGAAATACATTACCATATATACATTGTTACTGCCAACAAACACTATTGAAATTTCAGGTAACCCGTCCCAAAATATCATGTATACACCAACGAAAAAACTAAAGCTCTGTACATTAATCTGCGTCCTATCTACGTTGTATGTCAACATAGGCAGAGACATCTACATAGTACTAACACTTTCCTATCACCGGAACCACAATTTCATATCCTATCCATCTAAACGCCCCTCACACGTGCACCCTCACAGACCCTTCCAGATCTCCTGTGACGCGTGCGGGGGGCATATCCAATAACGTGACGCACCGACTTAACAATGTGTCGTCGGTCCCTAGACACTTCAGAATCCGACTCCACGAATTTCATGAACCCGGGCACCCTTTAGTGAGCCCTCCACTATAGGTGTGTAGCGCACGATCAACCCCGAGTCCAAAAGGGGCCAACATGATCAAAACGGCTTTTGGAGGTACATGAACATGTCCTGCAACGGCGAGGTGAAGGTGCTGTCCATGGTGGCATCAACGTAATTAAAGGGGAAATCGAGCCCTCGCTCCCACTCGATCATCTTCGTCGGCTCGCTCTGGACCTCCCGCTCGCACGCGAACTCTGGCGACAACACGTGCTCCGAGCAGCTCGAGTCCGTGTGCAGCCTCGGCACCGAGTCCGACGTGTCCAGGTACGCCAGCTCGTTGAACATCCCCCCCGCCGCGGATGGCGGCGCCGGCGGGAGCGCGCTGCCGCCGTGGGGCTGGATCACCGGCTTCTGCTCGAACGCTTCGGGCGAGCCGGTCAGGCCCTGGCCGACGGCGGCGGCGTTCTGCTTCTCGATACTTCCTTTCTTGTTGTATATGCGGCACAAGACCCAATCATCAAGCTGCAAAATCACAACCGTCCATCGGTCAATAAAACCATTCGTGGAATCACAACCGTTAGATCATACGATAAAATTGACAGATTACGTAATCAATTACGACCACACGGTCATTATCATGCACCGCTGTACTATTATTTACTGTAATTTCTCTGTTTGGTCCAACGTCATTTATTAGAGATAAGAAGGAATAATTTTCCATAACCGGAAAGTCATTAAGAGAAATTTATTCATTTCGAGCAACCTTTCCTGGACACGTGTCCCCCCATATCCGGACGGAAAAAAATAAGGGCCTCCGACAACTTTTAATCAGGCCCACATTTTCGTCACCTCGTAACTTAAACCTTTTTATTTAGGGGCTACCGGTTCGATGAGAAGCAATAAATGACAAACGGTCGATCTCCGAGTGAATTAAGCGATTCATCATCGATAATGTGATTAGTCTATTGAGGATGATGTGTATACCACACATGCCCATATAAATTAAACCTAAACAGACATGACTAATTTGCCCCTCCAGTATTATTCCATTCATGAGAATATACAATGGTATTTTGGTCACAAAAGGATTGCTTGATAAATATCCCAACAATCTTACATTAGTTGTCAATTTTGAAATTATGTACGATTTTTTTTTTCTTTCCCTCTTATCTGGACAAACAATTTGGAGCGGCCAATAAATTTCCCAGTACACCCCCATTATTATCCCCACGAATTGGTACATTTTTTTACCCTCAAAAATAAAAATTTCGTGAAATTTGGTTTTTTACCCTCAAATTGTTGCTCTTCTTACGGGCTGATCGGTCCACATCTGCCAGCCTATACTCGTGCATGATCCAATTGGTTTTCTCTCCCTTGGGTGCTTTTCCGGCGTAAAACACCAGGGCCTTCTTAATCCCGACGGGCTTCGGAACCCCGATGGGCTTGTCCGCCCCGGTCGCCTTCCAATACCCCCTACCCGCTGCACGGTTCGGCCTCGAACCGTTGGGGTATTTCCTGTCCCTAGGTGAAAAGAAGTACCACTCCTTCTCCCCGTACAAGGCCAAACCTGTAAATTCACAAAAAAATAAATCCATTAGCCCAAAAACGAAAATCAGAAAATCCAAATTAAAACAATCAAAATTGATGTTCATTCCTCATGAATTTTGGTCCACTATGAAAAATCGTGCAATTTCCAGATCTAAAAATATATATTCCGGTGGATAATTTTTTTAAAAATCTTTCAAACAGATTAATAGACTCAATCATTATTCTTTATTTACCAAAGAAATTTTAACAGTTATTTTTAAGTTCAAATTTCATAGTAATGAATTAAAACTTCGGGATTCCCTCCGTCACATTTTGCTTGCTTGTTTTAAAAAATCTAACTATTAGATAGGTCAAACTCAAAAGTACAAATTTCCACAACTAACCCACAAATAAAATCGAAAGGGTAAAATTGGAAGCTTTGCCAGCAAAATTTCCCAAACCAACTCAAAATGAAAACACAAGCAATAAAACAAACAAAATGGAACGGATGGAGAGAGAAAAATTACCCGGAAGGTCCCAAGGGTCATACTTGTAGAGATCAATCTCAGTAATGATGGGTACGGCAATCGGCTGCGACGCGCATTTCCGGCAGAGGTAGTGCGTGACGAGCTCGTCGTCCGTCGGGTGGAACCTGAAACCCGGGGGCAATTGCAAGTCCGACGACATTTTCTCTCTCTCTCTCTCGAAAACTCTCCCTCTCTATCTGTGTGTGAGAAGGTGAAAGGGGGGGTTTGGAAAAAGGAATTGAAACTTGGATATCTCGGGAGAGGGGGGAATATATAGGGAGGGGAGAGAGAGAGGAGACACGTATGGGATATGAGCCGGTGGTTTCTAGAAAACACGTGGGGGATAGGGTTGGTTCGGGCCGTGGGCCTGGCGGAGGTGACCGGACACGTGTAGGTGCTGCAAGTGAGGTGTGTGCGTGTCGGTACCCCACATCGGGGTGTGATTATGTCACTGCTTACGTTATCTCTCTTGGACACACATGGTGGTGAGCTGGCGCTGTGGCGGGCCCCACCTCGTCGGCACCCGAGCTGACCGTCGTGTTTTTTCTCGTTTATTTAGTATAACAATTCTAATAAGGGGGTGTTCCGGTTTTGTGAAAAAAGAACTTTTTGAAAAAGAAGGCAATTTCAAGCTCAAAAATCATGTATTTACGCAAATAATTTTTCTACCAATATGGATCTTGTTTGATAGATCTCATTAAGATCTTTTAAACGGTGTAAAAAAAATTGAAAAAATATTTTTCATTTTCATTATATTTGAGTTTGAAATTACCTCCGTTTGAAAAAAAGTTAACTTTTTCAAAAGTGGAACACCCCCTAAATATAAGACGGAGTATTCTCTTTTAAAAAAAAAGAAAAATATTAGGCCTCGTCCCCTCGTTTGATAACTGTGTTAGATATGATACGATTTGTAAAGAAATAAAATTATAATGAGATTCGTAAAGAGATGAGATTAGGGGTGTGATTCGTAAGAAGATGAGATAAAAAATATCACATTTGTTTCGCACACATAAAATAAGATTGAAATTATGAAGTTCCAACATTACCTTTGTGGATATCAATGAAGAATTGATTGACGAAGGAAGTATGGGCAAGGAAGTTATTTTGTAGCCAAAGCTTGGAAAATGATTAATAATACCTGATAGGAGGTGGTATTGTTAATCTCATGAATTGGGAGGATTGATAATTCTATATTCATTCTAATACCATCCCATTTTGTGCAACCAAACAATGAGTTAAAGGTTCCATAGGATTAACAATCCTATCCAACCTCTGACTCACTTATAAATATGGCCTAAGGTTCTTATTTTATTTTACGAGACAAATTATTTTTTCACAATGCATCATATTTAATTTCAAAAATAAATATTTATTTAAAAAAATAAGTATAAATTTCACTTAGCAGAACTGGACTTTAGCCTCAAATATCTTTTCCATCGTACTGTACTGTTGTGCCACAATGATTTCCTCAAATATCCTAGTTTGATTATCTAATTTTGAAACTTTACTGGACCCCCACACCTTGGCACCCGTGTCAAGCTGACCATCGTGGTTTTTTCTCGATTATGTAACAATTGTAAATATAATAAATAAACAGGGAGTATATATTCTCTTAAAAAAGGGAAAATTATTAGTGTCAGATTTTTGGGTTTTATTTCAAAAAATTTTGAGTTTAGATAAGAGTTCTTTGCTTTTTCGATTTCTCTTATCAAAACAAATCAATGATTTATAAAATTTTTGAAGCGAGACTAAAATAATGAGAAAAGAATTAAAAATTAGGACCAAAAAAATAAGGGCTTATTAGTCAAAACTCCCCATAATAGCACTAGAATTTTAAGTAAAACATTGATACTTGGCTCTAGAATTTTTAAAAAATTGATTTTTTGGGGTTTTAAACTGACATCATTTGAACGGCTGATGCGTAATTACGCGTCAGCAAACAACGAAAACACATTGCCGTCTTCAAATGTGAACACTAGGGAGCTTCTAAAGAGATGCCGCCCACACATGCATTGTAACCGGACGAATAAACATATATATATTCTCTGCACTCGGATCAAAAGATGAAACATAAAAAACTCTGCATTAAGGTTTTGACAAGCATTTATGCATTTCGTAACTTAATTTATTTCCTAAACCAGCCCCAATATCTTAATCATGCAATTAACATGGCGTAAATGTTCTTCTATATACGAAAGACCTCTTACATATTAAATTCGATGATTTATTAGTAATTTCGAACTTTCATTTACTTCAGGTTGCAAAATCCTTTTACTGTTCTCCTTGAGACCCTTTTACACTTTCCTTGTTACTGTGCTATTGTGGTATTTAATGTTTCTCTATAAATAATGCAAGGTGTCTCGGGCACTTGCGTGTACCTCGAATTAGTTCTTACAAATTTTCACACTCCTACATATTGGGATGAGGTAAGGATTAAAGGTGATCTTAAGAATTGTTGGCGAGAGAAAATGAACTTGATCAAATTCTAAGATATAAGCCTTTTGCCTTCACCCACGAGCCAATCCCTCAGAAATTATTGTGTTTTATGTTGTAATGATAAAAGTTGTGAAGCTGTATCCTTTGATTTTCGTTACAATTTTCTTTGGCATGACGAAATGACAAGATGAATAGTACTGTAATTTAGACGGCGGGAAGAGAAGATTTTGTTAACTGGGATTCTAATGGCGTTTGTTAACAAATTAACTTACCACAAAGAGTGATAGCCTAGTGATTAATTCATGGCTTACTCTCAAGGGGTTTCGATGGTAGCTAATTTGTTGCTACCAAACGTTTTAAAGTTGGAATCGCGCGATCAACATCCTTTCGAATTTTACCCTCAGCGCAATTCAGCTGTGATCCACTAGCTCTTGGTGGAATGGTGTGAAATCTATGACTCTCTGATACCCATTGCGAGTCTACAATCTCTATGATTAATTTCATGGAAAGGACTGTTACTCCACGCTCGGTACTTTAGTAGTATTTTTAATTAGCAAAAGTAGGTAAAATAATTATACATTGGTTGCAAAAGCGCATAATGCAAACATCATGAACCTATGAAAAGATAAGTCTAGAACTCTACTTTCAAGGACCTTCCGGTCCTTTTTCTCTCTCTAAATTTTCACAATATAAAAATGTGAAGTGGTAGGTATAGATCCCCAATTTTTGTACAATTTTCTTTTTTAAACTTTAAAGTCAAAGAGACGATGAGCTAAAATGTTGATGTTTTTTCAGAGAAATACTGTTCTGTTAGGGTTTTTATTTTTTAAAATATTTATTTCTTATTTTACGAGGCTGATCATTCTCGTATAATATATTATTTTTAATTGAAAAAATAAGTACTACATATTTTTTTAGCACTTTTTTTTTTAAGCGGAAGAGGACCTTAATAAAGGTTGTGTAAAATTGGCAGGTGACGTGGCAGGACTAAAGTTGGATAAGGGCGTGGAGGAAGTAACTTGGCGTGTGCATAAAAAGCGGCACATTTATCTAATTATTAATCATTTATTATTAATAATATCTGGCCACTGTTTTTTGTCGCACTCGAGAAAAGTTACTCAAAATTAAAAGGCCATTGTGGAAATATTAGGTCCACAAGTTTAATGTAGTATATATTTAATGTCTAACGTTTTCCAATTATACCTAGTGAAGGTTGTCTGTCCGCGCCTCCTTGGTAATGGTCCCAACTTTTTGACTTTTCACAGTGAAAAAGTGTACTGTGTTATCTTGGACTTAATTTAAATTTAAAAATTTTGTTTTTATTTGAATTTTTTTTATTTGTTAGTATATTAATTTTGAAGAGAGGAATCAGAAAAATAAAATATAAGTACTTTTATCCAATTATTTTGAGAAATTACCACTTTTTAGCGCGATAGTAAAATAAAATACTTTTCGATTCTTTTCGTCGAGACAAATCAATAACCCACAAAAGTTTGGCGCAAAATTAACAAATGTAAAAAAAATTCAAATAAGGACAAAAATTTCAAATTTAAGTTAAGTACAAGAGAACGCAGCCAGTTTGCCCGGCCTTACTTCGACTAATATAAACTCTCCGGTGGCCCAAAAAAATAATTATAAAGACACGATCAAAATTTAGTTTACAGGCGATACTTATGACACTGAACTTGTGGCCAAAACTCATCAAAGGTCGATGTTCAAATACTCCGTATGATTTTATCCCATGCCTTGATTATACTGAAGAAGTCCTACTAAAAAAAAAGAGAGCGAATTAAGAGAATCATGAATAAACCTCGGTTCAGGTTTAGAGAGAAATTTTTGGAATAATAAGTGAAGAGAGATAGATAGAAAAATTAACGAGAGTAATAACTGAGAGAAACCAGAGCAAACAAAGCCCGAATTTCTCAAACATTTTTCTCTCCTTGAACTTATTTATTCAACTTTAAAGAGTTGTTCATCGGCTTTTCAATCAAAACAAAACAAATATAATCTGCCGATCACTCTATAAACCAATCAAGGATTTTCACAAAATGAATCAAACAAATATAATCTGCTGATCGCTTTGTTGAGGATTTGATGAGAAGGGACAATTGGCCTTAGAATCTTCAAAATCATCACTAGAATACACTAGGAAAGGGAAAGCTAGTGGCGGTTGGCATGACTTTTGTTCAACTTGCATTCGGAAAACAGGTCTAGGTTAAATGAACACATGCACTTGAACAGAAGAAATTCTCATTTTTTTGTCACTTTAGACTAAAACCCATGTAATGGTTTCTTAAGAAGAAAAAAAAACCCGACTAATACCCATTTAAGAGTAATACCTTGTGAAAGTGAACTCAGAAGGGATTGGTTAAGTAGGAGCATGAACGAGACTTGTTTTTCTGAACGAGACTTTTTAACTTCCACCAGCGGAATTCCTTATTTCCGAAATCACGGAAGATTTGTTCTATAGATCGGTTGTTCTAAAATCAATTGAGCCGTTGACGTGCGTGTAAACTGGCCTAATAACGAGAATGTACCCAGTGGGAGACAGGGGGGAGTGAAGGTTACTTCCCTAGTCGGCCGCCGCCAACTCCTTTCATTTTCCTTTCGGAGAATATGTTTGTTTATTCAACGGTTCAAAACCAAGGACTTTGTTTTATTAAGATTTCCTAATTCCTACAATCACGCAATCTGTGTTTTATGTTAGTGAGATCAAATCAATCAAAACACCAATACTGCGGGAATTAACCAACACCAATTGGCCCGTTCATCCTTAGTTGGGAGTTCGTTTGATCGTCCGAGTATTTATTGTCTTTTTTATTAACTAGCACTTTAATTCTTTTTGAAACTGTTAGAAAATATGAAATTTCAGTAGAATCTACCTCAGGCAATGCATCACTTGTAATGAAATTTCAATCGCCTTGTACTTTTCTTGTTTTGTACTCCCTCCGTCCCAATTTACTTGTCTTAGTTCTATTCTAACTGGATAAAAAAATTAGTTATATCTTTAAATTGGTAATAAATTTTATATCCAATATAGATCTTGTTTGATAGATCTCGATTTATTCTATAATACAATGTTTTCAGAATCACCTAGAACACTATAAATTACAAGATAAAATTAATTGAAAAGTAACATGAAATCTCAAAAGTGACAATTAAATTGGAACGGAGGTAGTATCAGTTAGATGATTAGTTCGGCTTTGTCCAATATAATAGTAATGAATTCCATATTGCAAATGCCGTCAAGCATACATCAATATAACTTCTCATTTTTGTCACACTAAAAAATCCCACTGAGACCAAAACAAAGTATCACTTGTTTAAAATGCATGCGTGTAACGGGATGACAAACTCATCCGAATCGATGGGCACAAAATAGATTCGCATCCATTGGGACGGGTTTTACCCGAGTTTTGGTTCTTAATTTGTAAAAAATACGGTGGATTCTTACTTCGGATTCGATTTTGTGTTATATTTGCGCTGCCTAGGCCATTTGCCCTTAAATTCAAACCTGAATCGAAAAACCTTAATTGTATATTTTAGCATAAATGCCTTAAATAGACACACACACATGAAGTATGCACGCACTTGCATAATTAAGTACCCTCATTACATACATATATAGGCAAATAAAAATGGGATTCGGAGCAAGTGTTTGATCAAGCGCCATCAGACATGCTAAAGGCTTTGTACAATGACTGCGGGGGTCTTAGAGTTCGTCGAATACCGCTTCAAGTAATCCGTCGAGTAACGGTTTTGGTTTAATTTTTGTTACAAATTTGGAGTTCAACCTGGACTTAGCAAAAACATGCATCGAATCCACCCGTTGCCATCTCTCTGAGAGAAATTTATTCACTGCTCCCCGAAAAAGTTTCATTAAAATACAGACCGTACACTTTTGAACGGCCGTGATTAATGCTATAAACAACTATTCAGCTGTGAAAAATATTTTCTCCTCCCTATTCACTAATTAGCTAAATACAATCATCAACTTTCTGGATTTGGTCTTAGACACAAGGCAAATTTAATTTCAGTTGTTGAGTCATTGACCGCTTTCTGTTTTCAACAAATTGCACGGGTAGCCCGGGCGAAAAAAATAATAATAAAAAATTGCACGGGTAGTCAGTGTAAAACTCTCTGACAGCAAGGGAAAATGAAGGGCCATGATGTGTTTTGATAATTAATATTTGCCAATGATATACTGAGAATATTTGTTAATGCTGAAAATGTCTTTGGCGGGTCAAAAGCCCAACAAATTTTAGATAGGCTGGACTATAGAGAAAAAAAGAGAGAGGAGAGAGAGTGGTGGGACGAGGGAAGAGAGAATAAATCTGAGCCATTCAAAACACATTTAGACAGTTCGGATTGCCCACGTGCCACCCGGTCGACGCCCAAAACCTTCTCCCAAAACCCACATGCACAGGGGCTGGCTATAAAAGCTTTTCGTTTATCAATCAAGTCCAAATTAGCTGGAGTATAATTTTTTTGCCTTTTTTGGTTGAAAAAAAATACATGTAAGCAAGTTCACAGAGAGTCAAAATAACTCTTCTAAACTCATTTTTGACATGTTACAGGTCAAAAATGTAAAATTTTTTGCCATGTGAATTTGATTTAAATTTCAATTTCGGTACAATCCCAGAGCCAGGCCTATGAATTACACTCACCTTAGAATAATTTTTTTGACAGCAAATTTTGTTTATTGGCAGATTCGACGTAGATCAATTTGGTGGAGGTTAAATTGGTACTGAACTCGCTTTTGTCGTCTTTCAACGATAATTTTGGTCGGTTGACATTAATTTTGTCAAAAATTTTCTTAAATTATGACTTTGACGATTAATATCGCACACGTTTCTCAAATCATAAACTCTCTTCAAGAGAAGAAAGGAAATAAAGAAAGAACAAACAAACGAACACATAAAAAGTTTTGCATTTTTCTACGTATCCATACGGTAAGAAGTCCATGCGCATGCTTTCTTGCACAATGTATAATACAGTAAAAAGTTAAAAACCATGTTTTCAAAATCCTAAAATTAAATTTGTTTTTCTTGGTCACTTGGACCAAGTTGGGACCCTCCATTTGAATAAAGGGAAAGGGATGGGGGTTGAATGGGGGGATGTATCTAAATGGCTGCGATTTGAACTTTCTAATGCATATCTCAGCCACGTGCCTAAATCCATACATACTTCAATAATCTTTTTGGAAAAAAAATACAAGTTCACATTATACATACTCTATATGTTCCTGTTAAAAAAATGACTTGGGGATCCTGCAGGGGCGCCCTGCATGGCAAATCTCAGCCGTTCGTAAGGGTTTTTGATGGTTCGGATTCAAATGAAATTTTTTCGAGGAAGAATTTTAACTTTTTTTCCGAAAAAATTTCATTTGAATCTAAATTGTTGAAAACACTCACGGACGGTTGTAATACGATTTTCGGATCCGTCAAATTTGGCACCGAAGAGGGCCGAACCAAATCTCCCGCATCATACTACAGGCCAACTGATTTTGTTACGAACAAAAAAAACGAAATAGTGAGTTTTAACAGGAACATATAGAGTATGTATAATGTGAACTTGAGCCAGGTTAACAGGAACATATTGACTAGCTGCTCCACAAAAGCCGAGTTCTTTCCTTAAATATTGGACGGTTCTATTTTCAAACTATAGGCCTAACTCTGGTATTATAATAACAAGAAATATGTCCCAGATTACAAAGGACCAACTTTCCAAAGAGAAAAAAAGGTTCCAAAACCATATTTTTTGACTGATCAAGAGAAAAACAACCCAGCAACACTAGTTCTTTATGGGGGGGACTGGTACAGTGGTCCAAAGTGGGACTACAAAGTCCAAACCCACGCCTAGATAGAGCTGGCAGCCTGGCAGATGAACCTAGCAGGCCGAGCAATTAATTGTTTCAGATAGCTTTCAAAACTTAACGAGCTTGAAAAACATGTGCAAGCTTGACGTGTTATTCAAGCAAGCCAATCTCAAGCTTGTGGTGTTTTCAAACCGATGTCAACCAACTTAAATTTTGTGGACATAATAAGCTGGACAAGACACGCAATAAAGCTAATCAAGCTTTGTTTGAAAACTCATCAAATCTTAAAAAAAATTGTTCGGGTTTGTTTATGTTACAAATAGATTTGAACAAGCTATTATCATGCGAACGAGAACTCAAAGTCTCTGATTGGCATAAGCTCTACGATCAGATAAGGTGCAGATAAAAGGCCTATCCACCGGGGGGTTTTTTTTGGCATTTCCTGGTGATATAAATGAACGAAAAAATGCCTAAGCTTAAAATGAAGCATATAATTCTTGCCTTTTCCAGCGATTTGTCACAACCTTAAGCCTGTATAACACCATCTCACTATTTGCAAACACTGTCGTTGCCCAAACCATATCAATTTTATTTCCCCACCGTGTTCAGAACCACCATGCATTAGATTCGGCTAAGAACAAAATCTAAAAAAAATAGGCGGATGGAAATACATGTTTGTTAAGGGAATCTAAATTTTCAAGGAATTCTTCATTCCACAACCTATTTTGGGCCTACGTGAAATCCAAATTTAAAATATCTGAATAATTTTCCAGTAGAACACAAACAGGGCTTTGCTCGGGCCAAGAAAGCTCATCAGTAGCAGGCTTGGACCGAAGAAGCAGAAATCCAAATAAGATGAAGAAGCAGAAATCCAAATAAGATGAAGAAGCAGAAATCCAAATGAGATGGGAAACTAGATACGCTTTTTTCACTTTTATCGGAACAGGTCAATCCATCCTCCCCTTCAGAATCCTCTCCGTTACTTCTGTTGGTGTGCTGCAACAAAACAAATACACATGTTTATTACTCTAGCAATACAAAATTTGGTAGAAAAGCAGAAAATGAGATCCATGATCTTTGTCAAAATTCCTCTGCGGCAAAGCAAATCGAGAGAAGGCAAAAGGAATAAATTTCATGAGTGTAATTTGAAAACTTATAAATGAATCATCCAATTAGAAAAATTAGCGACGTCATCTTCACCATGTCTCATCTAAAGATCTTAACATATTTCTTTTTCCTCTTTTATCAAAACGTATAGTACTTCTGAATATGACAAGGTGGAAAAATTTATTGTCAATATCAACTTCTGATTTTCAGACAAATATTTGTCAAAGATGCAAGAAAACACAAAACAAATCAACAAGCAGTCTGGTGATATAACAGCTATGAAGTCTATGATGCTATAGTATGCATGTCCTTAACATTTGCATAGTCAGTAACGCAATTCCTTCCGAAAAAATTGTAACGGTTGTAGATAAAGATACAAGGTTAAGAGAGTAAAAAGCAGTTCATCAAGCTTACACAACATAGACGTGTCCTCCCCAACCACTCAGACAGTCACGATCTACTGATGATAGCAATGCTTGAGAGATAGTCTCAAACAACTCTTCAGGTTCCTGAATGACAGGACACAAAAAACAGTAATAGCTGCAGTTACGACGAATTTTCTTGAGTTGCTTGAAAATAAGAAGTTTCAACCAAGTGTTTGCAACTCTCCGCTCGTAAGGTGGACAAAAACATGAATATTTGGATACTTACAAGCAACAGTACACAATGATTTCAAAAATCAATAGTTCCTATGTCCAAGATGTTGCAAATGTTTGATCTTTCTTCACCCTACCCCCGCCTTGCTGTTCGAAGATTATAGAAACCTACAGCATCTGCAGTTAAAGTGTCTACACTTCCAGTCACTGATCTAAAATGTCCTCCTAATACTTCCTGCACCCCCTAGGAAGCATTCTATGCAATTTCCACTAACAATCTTTCAGAAACCAATGATTTACAGCATCATTTATTGACCTCTTAAAGAATGAATTATGCTGGAAAACTTGATAGCAAGTACATAGCTGTACTAGCAAGTACAAACCCACCCACCCACCCCCCCCATGCAACCTTATCTCTGACAAAAAACAAAAAGCACGATAACAGGATAATGGGAACAAACATATACATAGTGTTGGGGAATCTTTTTTCCTTGAGTGTTAGAGATTGCACCAACAATAATAATATGATGGGAAAATCTGACTGAAACTAAATTACTGATTTGACCTCTATGGTTTGCAGCTCTGAACGCACCCCTCTCCCAAGTCCCAACCACCTTCCACTTAGCTCCCCTCACAACCTATGTTTGCATGTGGGTTGTGGCACTTGCATAGATTGTAAATAACTTCATTGCACATCTCAAAAGCCAAGAGCAACATATGCCATGCATGTGAAGATACGAGTTCCACTTGCTACATGATATGAACGAATATTTCTATGGATATTTGTAGCGAACAACTTTGCCTATAGTGAATGTATTGCCATAGATTGTAAAATACTTCACTGCACATCTCAAAAGCCAAGAGCAACATATGCTATGTATGTGAAGATACGAGTTCCACTTGCCACATGATATGAGTGAATATTTCTACAGATATTTGTCGTGAACTTTACCTATGGGAATGTATTCAACTATACACACGTATGATAATACGCATGACATCCACAAATACAGCACATGGTTCACTACCCACTTTAAGGTGATGTAATACACCTTCCCGTATATTCATATGGATCATAGTTGCATGATCCTTCAACTACAGGCGACAAATCCCCTCCAAAACCTCGCTCCCACGCTCCTGATTAGCAAGAATCATATTCTAATCCAACAAGCGAAAATAAAAAAGAGCTACACGCCCCCGCCCCCCCCCCCCCCCCACCCAACTTCATGCAACTGAGATATGGATGTCTTTTCTCACCCCTTAACTCAAGCTCCCATAGGAAAGTTTCATAGCAAGGCTTACAAGGGGTTTGCTTCTGACACCGAAAAAGTCATCATTTGGACTGTCTATATTCTGTACTTGTCATAATATTTAGATTTCGTTCTCAAAATGAAAAAAAAAAAATGGTAATATTAAGATTCCAAATCTGAACAAGTCCACACGTGCCATTTGCAAATCAATCAAAACATCAATTGTAAAGCTAAATCATGACAAACCATGTCAGGCTTGAACATTGCCTCGCAGGCACCATAGAGAGATTCCGAGGCTGTCCCAGAAACAACGAAGTCTTTTGCAAGCTCCCTGCATTAAGGAAAGAATAGAATAGAAGTTCAAAAAAGTGTCAGTATCATGCCCCCATTATACCAGCCACGATCCATTTAATCATATTGACAAAGAATCAAGATTTAGTTCTAGGCATGCAGAAAAAAAATGCCTATTGACAATTTCTTTCATTATTCTTTTGATCGGCACAATTTCTTTCATTATTACCACTATCCTAGATATTAGTGGTCTGCTAACATCTTTTGCAGCCACAAAAACCGAAACAAATCTTAATGCAAATTCTACTGCTCATGTCACTTAATTCAGCTTTAATGCACAACTAGGAAATCCATTGATTTAAGGTCCTGCCTACACGTTGGAAAAAACTTACACAAGAAAAGACAGGTTAATCAAAGACAACAGACAGACGAGAGTTTTAAGCATATTAGAGCAACGATAAACTAGCATCACCTTTGATGTAAGCTTAATGTATAGGGTGAAAACAAAACGCCCAGATACAACTCATCCCTTGTAGCTATTACAATAGTTCATTGGTACATGTGAAGGCAGTAAGAAAATTGTCCCAAAAATATTTGCTGTTTACTGCCTCGATATTGATGGGTAATTGGTATAGCAGAAGATGTTCAACACGAGTGACAGACAGGCACAATAAAGTGGGATCTTCTCATTTTAGAAAATAAGAAAACACCGTAAAATCCTGCCTGATTCAAGACTAATACGAGAACTCCTTGAAATCTGAGCATAAGCTGCAATGCTGCATAACAAGAGACATTCTGGAAATTTATGCATCTGGCTTCAGCTTTTTTCCATCAGGAAACATCAGAAGCTAGTAGCTCCTCTACAATCAGTGATTGTAGCCGAAATAGAATATTGCAGAATGGGATTACCTTCTCATTCAAAACCAGCACATTACTAGATGATCCTTCAAACTTACTGTAACAGTCAACTTCCAGAACACTTGTCTAAGCAGAACAAAAGACAAGAAAGTTTACCAGCAACTCTTAGGTATGCAAACAACAATTATACAAAGTACAAAAACTCTTCAAAAAAAAAAAATAAAAATGTACAAGACAAACAAGCCAACAAAAATGAAAAAATCTACTGTATTTAGACCTCATCTCAGATACGGAGAGAAGACAATTTACTTACTTGGCTCCAATTGAATCCATTGTGCAAATGAAGGGTTTGTTTTCATCTCCCAATCCGGCAATCACAGGCTGGCAGAAATATGGACCAAACCTTAAGAGAAAAAGGTACTATGTTATGGCCAAAACCTACTCAACAAACCAAACAGAAGCAGTACAGAGCAGGAAAGAGAGTAAAGACATAGAAAGCAGGAGTAGCACAAAACAGATTCACATAGGTGCAGTCTTTTAATTTTCTTTTGATAAGTAATCACATGGGTCTAACATTATGATATTATCTGTTTATAAACTTCGATCTGGGACCATAAGGAAACACTTCCGAGGAATACAATGACAGAGAGAGTTTGATACAATGTTGACTTGCAAACGAGAATTTTAAATCAACAATGGGAAAGGGACAATGAAAATGTTGACTGGTGAGCGGATTGGATACACTGGAAATTTACGATAATGCAAAAAGAGACTTAGGAAGTAGATTAGTTCTTTTCTACCATGAGAATGCCAGTGCTGGCGAATGGCATTCATATGGACATCTTCCACACTTACAGGACATTGAGGTACAAAGGACCCTTTGTACATTTCTTGTTCGTTCTTGTCACAGAGTCGTTCAAGACAAATGACTGATGAGTCAGAGCAGGGAGGTTTCATGGAGGTCTTTAAGATGGAAAGGGTGAGTGGCTCTGTGTTAGTGGCATGTCATCTTGATTCTCGTAGATGTTGATTATTTGCTATTGATTTGGGTCTCTAGGCCTGCCCTCTCTGATGCCATTTGGCTTTGATTTGGGGGCATGGTTTTACAACAAAACGTCCTTGTAACTCCTCGGTTCTTGGAGGTTTAGGGGGGCCACTGTTTTAGTGGTATTTTGAGAGCAGCCACTTTGTGCATATATTGTCAAATGTTAGGTTTGTCTCCAATCATCCCCCGCCCATACCCCTAATGATTGGGGACTAGATGGGTTATGTTATGTTGTTGTTGTTTATGTGGGAGTGTGTTTATGCTTTGTAGCATTTTCTAGCCTTAGGGTTAAGGAGGGATGGTATATCCAATTTCGTTGCACTGAAGGAGGTCAGTTTATTATTTGTAATCCTCAAGCATAGATTTGGATTACAGTCAGGTTATTATTTGTAATCCTCAAGCATAGATTTGGATTACATCTATCATCTTATCTAGCAAATGACTGTAGGTTCTTTCAAGCCTAGTCAATGTGGATCCAATCACAACAAGATTTCATAGGCATTTGACAAGTTGGAAGAGCCAAGTAGCCAACACCTTATAAATGGGGGACACTTCATTATGAGTACATTACCCAGTCTGCCCAAATATTGTTAAGCCTCTTTCCTTCCTCTATTGCTAGGAGAAGCATTTGGCTGAGTGAGACTCCCATTGGTTGGCAGGGACTCAGATTGGTTGAGTGGGACTCAGTCTGAAGCTGGAAGACTTGACCAAGCTTCATTAGGAAGTGGCTTTGGAGGTTCGCATGTGATGGTCCTTATGGAAACGATGCTGGATAAGAGTGGTAGCATTGAAAGATGGGTGAGGGCACGAACTGGTCCACGTTGAATGTGTCGGTCGGCCTGTGAAAGGAGTTAGAAGGGGGTGACATTATTTTTCACCTGGTTAGGAATGGGCAAAGGTGAAATCCTCATCTGATCTGAAGAAAGAAAGTAGAGGATCTTTCCCATTAGTTTCAGGGTGGCAGTAGATAAGAAGGTTGCAGTGGTTCATTACTCATGCAAAGGGGACTTAATTCATTTTGGAGTTCTCCCTACATAGAGAGGTGCAAGATTGAAAGGATGCATATTTAACTCAATAATCACCGACAAGATGTACATCAGGTCATGTATTAGGGAAGGGCAAGATTATGCGAGATGAAATCTTTCTAGACAGTGGTGCTTCCAACATAATTCCATTATGATAGCTTGATCAGGCAGCATATTTATTCGTCCCTGTTAAAGCTAAATGACCCCCCAACTCATTACTCATGTACGATCCCCACTGTCAACTGGTTGATTCAAAGAAGAGAAGAGGAGGGTGACCGGCTGAACCACCATATTGTTATTCGTTACCCTTTTGCAACAGAGTTTTGGATGGTCCAGGCTCTCTTAGTTTAGGGTAGAGTGAGAGCTGTTCTTGGGGGCGTTAAGAGTTTATTTCCTGTTGGTGGGGGTTAGACTAGAGAAGAGGAGGATGAAAATGGGGCTTTTAATTCCCCCATACAGAGATTACATTAAAAATGATGGAAATTAATTTCGTCAGCTTTGAATAGTTGAAAGATGGGTTTTACAACCCCTTCCTAAAAACTCGACGAGGATTATTAGAGCTTTAATAACATGGAGGTGCATAGGAGCTTTAGTGTTAGATATGACTTATGGGCAACTAAACTTAAAAAAATGCACCTAGTAAAGAATTAAACTTTTGGAATATAAGGATGTTGAACATATAAAGAATTATGATACAGGCAGAAACAACAAAGGACAAGTCTATAGAAGTATCCATGGAACAAGTTGACCGGGCCGAAAGTACTTGATGATGGCCCTAAAGGCCTGCTTGGTTATGGTCAAAATACTATTGTTGAAGGTTTCATATTTCTGGCTTATGAATGCATTGTCTTCCTCTGTATTTTGAATGACAAGGCATACCTAATGAGAGTATGAGACAATTGCTTTCGTAACTTTCCTTCCTACAATCTTGTGACAAGAAAAATGTCTAGCAATTTTGCTATAGGTTTGACAATGCAGAGGAATATACAGTAAATTTCTAGGTTTTATGATAGTACAAAGCATCCTGTTTATAGCTTGATTCATTGACATGCAAAACAAAGCCATACACCATATATACGGTATACACCATGATATATATGCCTTCTTTGTATAACATTTACCTACCTTTTCTCGTAAAGAAGGGCAGAGACAAGGCTAGCAAAGGTTTCAGGCTTCATGTTCCTCTCTTCTCGAAGCTCATACAGTTTGTGTCGAAACACCAGCCGCTGGTACCTACAAAAGTAGTAAAAAAGAATACAATGACTGGAGAAACCCAAAAATATACCTTTAATACAGGTATGGCTATGGTACACAACCAAAACGGTGCAAACTATATGCCCTGAGTCCCGACCATACTGGTTTGAAACTATACCCACAAAGACTTGCTACAAAACAAAATTTACCCCAAGCTTCATAATTTCTCTCACCAGTAAATCTCCTAACTAGAAAAACACTGATTACATTCACAACATTTCATAACCTAAACACAAACTCTCATAATTAAGGCTCATTAGGGTAATTGGTAAGAACATAGTTACTAAATTTCCGATTTACCAAAAAAAGAGAAGAAACATACGTAGTAGTTACTATTTTTCCTTTCCGATCACTTGAGATGTCCATGACAGCTTAAGCGCAACTCTACAAATCACAGGGTATATGATCCTAACCGTCCACTAGCGGGAGCCCAAATAAAGCCCAGGCAAAACCCCGTATGGACTAGCCCCACAAGAGTTAATAGCACCTATGATTCAGGAGATTTTGAACTTGGCACCAGAGACCTGAGAGGGAGCAAACCTAAGTCCATAACATGACCACCGGGGCAACCCTATCGGATTTAAGAACACAGTTACGATATTCACATCGATCTATGATGGGCTAGCAGGGCTGCTACATCGGGATTGGTTCAACCCTTAGTCACATAATTCTTCAATAAGGCCCTCCGCGTGTGCCCTCAATCCTCCTCTCATGAATTTAAATACTAGTTTGGAATGTTTATGAAAGAAGCTTTCCCGCTCCAGCTCCAGCTCCTGCAAGTGACTTAGGTTCAACCCCATAGCCTAATTAAGGTAATCGTAGCATGCACCACAATCATACACTAGGAAAAATTATAATCTTAGATGGTGCGCGGCGTGTATAGCTAGATTTCTCCTCTAAAAATGGAGAAACGAAAAGAAAAACCCACAAAAGGCACATACTTTGAAAAGAACAAAGTAAGACAAAATAATCCAAGAGTATAGTTACAGAGTCTGAGCGTCAGTGGCGAGCCCCGAGAGGCCGATGAATAGCTTATCATGGACTTTGTAAATCTTCTGAAAATCAGTGGCGATTGTCTGAAGCTGGACGCCGAGTCGACGATCGCTAGCAATGGCGAAGCAATTCTTGCCCACCATCGCTACTACGGCACTTCCGTTGTACTCGAAGATCTGCAAATCAGTTTCAAGCAAATAAGCACTGATCCAGAGCAATTCGAACAAACTAGGGTTTTCCGGCAACAGTTGATACGTAGAGAGAGAGAGAGAGAGAGAGAGAGAGAGAGAGAGAGACGACGTACCGACATTGGAGGAGATTGTTGAAACTTGGAACTGGATGAGAGAGATGAGTACGCGAAACGGAGAGCTGTATTTGCTGAGTGTTGGCTTGGAGGAGACTCCAATTTCCAAGAGGAGGCCAAAGCAAAAGTAAGCGGGCCGGGTCTTCTGAACCGGGCGCCTATGGCAACCCGGTCCAACATTTAAGACGGCGTCGCCCTCAAACTCGCGTTTGCATAACCGGGTGTCATCGATCTTCTCCCTCCTCCCCCTTCTTCTCAACCCCCACGAGCGAAATTCCCAAAACCCAATCAACCATTTTCCTATGCAATCACTGAACAAAACACTACCAGTAATGAAGAGATACAGATCCACACCAAACCTCACCGCCGCCGCAGCACCGCCTACTCCTTCAACTACTCCACCCCCACAAACCCTCCGCCCCACCCCCAAACCCCAATCAATCTCATCCAAAAAACCCAGAAACATCCTCTCTCACCTCACCCACCCCAAACCAATCCCAACCCACCAACAAAACCCCCAAACCCCCAAATGGGTACCCCTCAACTTGTCCAAATCGGAACTCTCGCTGCCCCTCACCTTCCCCACCGGCCAGACCTTCAGGTGGAAACAAACCGACCACCATAACCACATTCAGTACACAGGCGTTGTTGGGTCCCACTTGGTTTCCCTGAAGCAGCTTGAAGACGGCGACGTTGCATATTCCTTTCATCACACTGCAAACGAGGCCGGTGCTAGGCTGGCACTGTTGGATTTTTTGAATGCCGGTATTTGTTTGGCTGATATGTGGGAGGGGTTCTCGGCTTCTGACCCGACGTTTGCCGAGTTGGCGCGGCGTTTGGGTGGTGCCCGGGTGCTCAGGCAGGACCCACTGGAGTGCCTGGTTCAGTTTCTTTGTTCGTCTAACAATAATATCGGGAGGATCACCCGAATGGTGGATTTTATTTCGTCTTTAGGGAATTATTTGGGGACAGTTGGGGGTTTGGATTTCCACGAATTCCCGTCTTTGGACCGGTTGTCGCAGGTTTCGGAGAAAGAGCTCAGGGAGGCGGGGTTCGGTTACAGGTTGGTTTTGATTCTGATCCTGATTAACTACCTTTGTTTTGGGTTGTATTAGATTATTCTGATTTTAGTTTTATACGTTACCTGTACTGGATTTGATCGGTTCTGTTTTGTAGTATGTTCTGTTCAGTATGTCAAAACTCGGTATGAGGTGATTTTTGTAGGTTAGATTAAGGTCAGGGGAACTTGATTTGACACCTTACGTAGTTATGCCCCAAATGCTATCAACTATTTTATGTGCTCAGATGAAAATTGAATATTCAACGGATCATTTGGCACGTCATCGCGTTTTGCGAGTAAATTGTTTTGATTAAACCTGGAGCCACTCCTAGTTGAGGACTTTATGTCTTTGAGAGCTTCTTTCATTACTTATATTGATTATTTCTTCAAATTCTGAACAATTAGATACTACTTTTGTTTCTAAAGGAGGCACATAAATTCAACTTCATATGTTTCCTTTCACAAATTGGCATGTAAGATAAAATTTATGCTTGACGATACATACTTGTCTTCAGAAATTTTGTTTCCAGTGAAACAAATTTTCAATTTGGGGATTTTGTAGATTTTAGAAAGTCTATTCAACTTGTATACTTGTGCTTTCGACCATAAGTCATCTGATTGCATAGTATTAGTAAGATTTTGTATAGCGAGATGATTATACAGAGAAGGACTTGTTTATGTTTGAAATCGTGCTTTGGAGGAACCAAACTGCCAATTTTATAGATCCATTTTCTTGATATGCTCATTGTTACTATTATCTAGCTCATGGCCATGTATGGTTTGCTATGTCTTTTATGGGGTTAACTGTTAAGACTAGCAAAAACATGAGATTTGATTTTAATTTGACTTAACAAACTGAGCAGGGCAAAATACATAATTGGCACTGTAGATGCTCTGCAATCAAAACCAGGTGGAGGTGCAGAGTGGCTTGCTTCTCTTCGAGAGATTGATCTCCAAAAGGCTATTGATGCTCTCTCCACTCTGCCTGGTGTTGGTCCCAAGGTGGCAGCATGTATTGCTCTCTTCTCTCTAGATCAGCATCAAGCCATTCCTGTTGATACTCATGTGTGGCAGGTGAGCTTTTGGGTTGTTTATTGTAGTTATCTTTGAATGATTGAAACATTCTGATATGGCCATCATACTTTGTCACCAATTCAGTGATGTTTGTATATGATCTGAATCATCTGATCTTATACATTAATCCCTTTGTTCCAATTTGTTTGTCCATTTTATTTCGGTTGTGCCATTTAATCGGGTTGACAAACAATCTATTTTTGTGGATAATCAAGCAAAAGATCTTGATTTAATTTTTTGAACAAAGTTTAAGCAATGAATTTGAAATATTATGAAGTACAAAATGTAGACGATTTTTTTGATATTTCTGGAATACTGAAAATAGAGAAACACTCAAAGTGAACCTAAATGCACAAGCTTATAGTGACTATTCCTTCGATTTTGTTTTTTCCTTTGTTATGGCAATCAAATTGGCTTCCACTTATGCATATATGGAAACTTTTGCTGGCATGGTTATTACTAAATCTGTTACCAAAGTATTGTCATCATTTGGATTAGGTTGATCAATGTCTCAAATGCCATCTGATTGTACTTACTGTTATCATGTTCCCAGCTAGGAATTGCCTTATCATTTCTTTGTTTCTAGCCACATTTAAGAAGCATGGACATAGGACACTGATATGATGACCTGGACCTGGATATGCTGATATGTTAGTTTCATAAAATAATGACAGGGCTCGACTAGATATGGATTTCTTAATCCAAGAATCAGGATAAAAATGAAGCCAAATTGGCATCTTTTCTCCTATTATCTGATATCATTGGTTGTTACTAGTAAATAAAAATGAAAGATTCACATGCCTGAAGAGTCTGACCAGAACATGCATTTCTGTTTGCACACACCTTTTTGGATCGGAGTACTGACATGCTTATTTTCTTGTCTTTGGAGTTGAGCAAAGATAGCAACTAGGTACCTCATCCCTGAGCTAGCAGGGACCCGCCTAACACCTAAACTCTGCAGTCGCGTGGCAGATGCATTTGTGAGCAAATATGGTAAATATGCTGGGTGGGCCCAGACTCTACTTTTCATTGCCGAGTTACCATCACAAAAGACACTTCTACTATCAGATTCCTGTATTAGCAGGTGCCAAAATCCTGTTAAGCAGAAAGGCAGACGATCCAGTGGTAATCAAATATCTCCTTACAAGTATCAGGATTTTTACTGGATTTTTTATTCGTACTTTAATTCATTTCCCTCTATAAAGTTGTAATTATTCCGTCTTTTGCTGATGAGCAGGACCTATAGATGGAGATAGTGCCCAGAATCTTGGAATAGAAGAGCAAGAGGCTGATGAAAAGTTATGATTCCTTGCAGATGAGGAGTCTTAAAAGATTGTTCTTAGTGGAACCTAGAGTATTGGTAGGTGGTTGATTTCCAAACTATTGTCTTTTGACTCTTTTCTGTTAGTTCTACAATTGGTTCCATCTCCTGATTTCTCTTCTCACTTCTCAGGTTCTCCTTTTCAATAATTCAGTGCTCTCTTCACTAGATTTTACTTCAATTTCTGTATAATGCACCTATACAACAACAATAATTGTACCCTTGTGATCCCCAATAGATGGGGGTGTGTGTGGGAGAGGACTGGAGGTACTAAAGAGTAAAGACAGCCCGAACATTTGACACTATATGAATAAAGCAGTCGCTCTCATAAGGTTTTACACTAAATAGCTGCCCTTCATACCTACAAAAATTGAGGAACTCAAGGGATGTTATGCCGTATAACCATGCCCCCAAATCAAAGCCACCCAGAAGGCATCAGCGAGAGCAGGCCTAGTGACCCGATTCAATTTCTATGCTCATTACCTTGCTTCCTTCATTCAAAATCAAGAATATCAGTAATGCACAATTGTATAATCCACCCATCGACGACTTTTTAGACATGTGCACACCACTTGAAAACTTTTTTTTTTTTGGGTGATAGTAAAATTTATGTAAACATGCCAAACTCCCCGATTTTGAAGTCTTCTGAATTTCCTTAGGCCTTCTGCTGTAAAATTTCTAGGGAAAATGCTAAAAACAGCCCATGGGCTATCAATAAGGTTGAAAAAATATATTGTAGATGTGAAAAATGTTTGAGAACGTTTGAGTATTCATTGACATGTGTGAACTTTACGTGGGCACACACACAACCCACATGCGTGCGCGTGCACACAAAAAAATAAGAGAGAGATCATGAATTACTTGTCTTTTTTGTAAGTTCTAGTTGTTTAAGTTCTCGGTTATATTTTTGAAAACTGATTTCTTTTCTTGTTTTGTGACCGTGTGCTCATCTGTATCTACTGATGGGTAGGATTTAATAGAGGTGATTCTTTTGCTCTGTTGCAGATGAAATCAAAAGCAACAGGGAAAACCAGGTGGATTTGCGTAATGAATGTGATACCAATCTAAGAGTCCAATTTATTGCAGAATTTAACTGGATTGCTTCTTGTACAACTTGGAGCATGTCTTATAAGGTTAGCCAATTTTTCTTTGATGGCCATGTAAAATCTGGTTATATCGTGTTCTTTTAATGTGAGAGATGCACACTTAGAAAGTTTTCTTATAGAAAATATAGTTGTTTCATCCTCATCGTTTAAGTTACTTTTTTTTCGCATTTTATCGTATTTCGTTGCGAAGTCAAACCCCTTGCTTCATTAGTCTTTAACCATTAGATGTCAGGAGTCTCAGGACCTCAAGATTGATCCCTTAATCCCTCGTCCACGTCCCACAAATAAACAGGGAGTATAGATCACCATGTGTATATTAACAGCTGAGTTTAGTAGCTGCCTGTGATGTACAAGCCTGTAAAAGGCATGGAGTCATTTCCTGGGAAAAGTTTCCAAGGAAAATCTTCTCCAAAATGGGTATCCGTCCGAAACGAACAGAGTGGAAGGCTAGCTTGCTTTTTGCCTCTCCATTTTAGTTTCAGATCCTTAATGCCATACCTTCTTGGTTGTGATGGCTTCTCTGCGATGGACTGCAGGGTACAGCTTGCTATGGTGGGCCCATTAGTGATCCGCTCTTGATGATTCGAGCCATCCATACTTTTTATATTCTTGGAAAAAATAATAGATGCAGAAAAATTAGGTTTTAGTCCTCTGATCTTATCACCTGTCTTGAAAAAAATATACGGTTTAACCTTAGTTGAATAATTTACTCAACAGGCTCTAAATTTGGAACGACTCAGATTGTCATACCAGTGGTGCTTCACGAGCACCAAACTCACGAAAATATTAAGGCTGAACTTTGAGCCTTTCAAATAATCTGTTCCAATACAACTACAAAGTAAGGGACAGATGGAACTCAGTCCGCCGCCACACACACACACACCACCACCACCACCACCACCGCCACTGCTGCCGCCACCGCCACCTTTCCTCCAATACACAGGATAGTTGACAATATAATCCCTACTCCGGGACAGGGATTTCAGCCAGGTCCTCCCTATAAGGAACTTGGTCTGACCCAGGCTCTACGTTGTTTTTGGCATGACCGTTCTCTAGCTTAATTGGCTCGATGAATGTCACCACTGTGTCTTTTCGGAACACCAAATATACCATCGCAATAACATATATAGCCATTGACGGAAACACTAATATTCCAATAAACATGGTTGCAACTTTAGGTAAACTACTGTGAATCATCCAGCCGATGAAGCTTGTGCTCAGGTAATAGATGTTTATGCCCATGAGTCCAATCCCCAAGATCCACGAGATGACAATAATCTGCATCGCATAGTCTTTTAAATTGTAAATTCGAATTTAGAAGCCTATGTAGTGAATGAATCAAGGGAAAGAAATTACAAAAATAGTGTTCAAATGTACTCTACTCATGCAGCATTACCTTGTTTAAATCTTCATACTTGGATTTAATTCTAGATTTATCTTTTCAATCTTCATAGGTTTGCCAATATAATATGTATGTTTGCATTTTTAAAGATGCCAATTAAACTTTGCATACAAGTGAGGCCATTAAATAGAAATTCTCAGACCACAAAACGGAAAATAAATAATGAAAATCTAACCCACATATTTGGAGTTCTTGTGTGGTCCCATCTTTGTGCTACTGCTACTGAATTTAAGGAGTGGGATGAGAGCAAACGGAAGTTGAAATGATAGTATCATCTGCAAATACCAATTAAACCCAATAACCAATATGTTCAATTCAATTAAATGAACCAGCAATAATAAGTATTTAATGAGCGATTGACAGACCGATGAGATGATAATGAGCCCGCCAGATGCCGAAGGACCGCCGATGATTGAGACAATGAGACTTGGTGTAATGGCAACACACCTAGTCAGTAGGTTCCTCAGCCATCTTCTCATCTTAAGATCCAAGAAACCCTAGAAAGTTCACCACCCAATTTTCTCATTGGTAAGCTCGGATTATATTTTTGCAGCCCATAAGGGGAAAAAATAGGTAATTTTGTTAGAATTTGTGTACCACCTGCATGATATATTGTCCAGCATAAGTGCCTGTAATTGTGGAACTTTGTCCTGAGGCTAGTAATGCAATGGCGTAGACAGTGGAGCTTGATCTTCCCAGTACATTCTGCAAATGTACCAACTATAGAGTTAATCTACTGTCCATATTTTAACGTATGCTCTCTCTCTCTCTCTCTCTCTCTCTCTCTCTCTCTCTCTCTCTCTCTCTCACATTGTGAATTTGGATTCGGGCTCTCTCTCTCTCTTTCGAGAGAGATCTTATCTCCCGTCTTCCCTTCCTTTTTGTGGTGAATCTTGAGCTCTGGCTCCGAATGCTTCTGAAGAGGGCCACGATAGTGGAGTTATGGCAACAACGACGGCCCTAATGATGGGCATGATATTTCTAGATTGGCACAGATCGTGATTCTCATCAAAATCCATTCTTGAGTAGGTTTGATGGTTTTCCGATACAGTTGCGGTTTTGTTTTTTCTGTTTGCTTTTGTATTTTTTAGGATTGCTGTAAGTCTTTGGATTTCTTGTTTGCCTCTCTTTTTGGCACTGTATACTTAAACCTCAGGTTGGATGCGTTTTTCATTTTAAGAAATCGTTAAGGCGGGTCAGGCTGATCATTCTCTTATCGGTATTTTGCGTTCACCTTGAGAAGGAAAGAAGCAGAGTTGAGGTCGATATTGTTGCACTGTTGTAAGGTATCTTGAGAGGCGTTCTCTGCCGAACAAACAGCTCCTGAGACCGCGACAATTGAAATATTTATCAAGAATGCTACAAACAACGCTATGCCGCTCTCTATCAAGAAGAATCGACATGCATCCTGCAATATTAACATACCACATACAGAGTTAATAGCAGATCGAATCGAAACGAATCTGCTGATTTGAGTTTTCATTTGGATATGCCTTGGCTTACGTTTATCCCTCGGACAGAATTTGGTATCTTCCTTGAGAGCACGAGAGCTGAGTGGAGAAAAAGGTTATGCCTGTCGATCACAGTTGAACCCGAAAAAGATCAAAACTGAAACAAGGAAAATGATGTTTGTTTTTCTCCATGTACTGCTACTTTGTTTTGTAAGAGATGAAGAATATTCATACGGCATGATTAAAGCTCCCAGTAGGGCAATGGCGTCGCCGGTGGTGCTCGGACCCTTGAGCAAGGGGATGAACATTCCCTTGAGCACACCTTTAACAGGGGGCTTCACATAACTCACTTCCCCAAAGAAACATGCAGCCATTACGAATACCATAAATGTGACCACCATCTCCAGCTTCCTCACCTGCTAGCCCAGAAAAGAGAGACTCAACACTTGGAGAACACATTGTAAACTTAAGTTCTCGTATTTTGATTCATCATATTTCTGAGTTACAATAGGAAGAAGGCACGCGAACAAAAATGATTTATATGGACAGTTACATATTCGCCCGGCCCTAGACTCATGCGTGCAAGGAATCTGTTGCTTCGGATCCTCAAATTTTCACTTCAAAATAGGCCCAGTTTTTGGTATATCCTTTATGTTAGCTCTCAAAGCTGTTTGTGTTCAACTCAACAGTTTACAATTTTCCAATGTATCTTTATTATGTACATCTATAGATAAATTTTCCAATGTATTTTTGAAATCAGCATTGGATCGTTATGATTCACGGTTTGATTTGACTCATGAATCGGAAAAGGGGCAATCCGATTCTCAATTCAATTCGCGATTTGACAACCTTGCACGGGATACATAATTGATTGGTAAAGAAAATGGAAGTTCACATTTTACATATAGAAAGGCCAAATAGTATAACTGAAATATTACCCCATATCTTTGCAAGCCAAGAAGTAGGAGAGTGCTCAAACCAGTGAGGAGAACTCCAACCCACAGTGGGATGTGAAAGAGTATATGTAGTGCAGAGGCTGTTCCTATAACTGCCACCAATAATCATAAAAAAGTGTGATAAGGTGTTTAATTTATTTACATCTATATCATGATAAAACAAGAAAATTAAGGGAAATAATTTTGACACTCCTATTTTTTGTTGTTATTGACATGAAAGTATCAAATTGCCTTTCATATGAACCGACGAAGTAAGGGTAATTTAGTAATTTTACATGAATAAAAGACAAAAAAAGAGAATACCAATGGTTAACAGAAAAGTGTGAAAATCATTTTTTAATGATTAATTATCATGTTGTGCGGGCGCCATGGAAATTTTAATGATTCATTTTGAGTGGACCCACAATCTAGTAAAGGCAAGTAGTGCTTGCATTTGACACTTTATGCAATTCAAAAGATAAACGCTTTACGTAAGTCAGGTTGTCACTATCTAGCAAGAATTGAATACAAAATCTCCAGGTTCACGCACGCTTAGTTTCAATGAAAAATTCAAACCTGTAGACAATCCTAGTATCATGGTGTGTTCTGTAGTACTACTAAATAAGGTAGCCTATCCTACTTTTTATTTCAAATTAAATGCCCAAAATTATAACTTGTAATTTAGAAACAGTACTAGAATTTTTTTGTTTTGTTTTGGTAACTAGAATTTCGCTCTGTACGTATGTGTTTTTATAAATTAATGTTGCATTTATAGTGTATTTAGGAGGGTACATAAATATAGACATATTTGTATTTGTATGCATATGTTGTGAAAGTAAGTATTAATGTAGTAGTCCATGCCTTCAGGAATATCTGCTGCTATAACAGAAACCTCTGCCAGTAACCATAGGCAATACTTCACAAAGGTTGGGTATTCTGCCTTGCATAACTCTGCTAAGTGTTTCCCTGCCAATCAAATTTGTAAAACAAAAAACAACATTTTATTAATTAGTTTGTAGTATTACACACAGACCCTTCTAATAAGGTCAAGAATGTGCCAAGGCATATATATTGAAGTTAAATAAGAGTGATACTGCAGGTCAACCAAAAAATATAGATTTTGCTGGTCGATCGCCGGCTCCCCTATCATTAGGTCACCAACTTTCTTGACCTTCAGACACTGGAGAGGCATCAACCCCCTTGCCGGCTCCCCTGTCATCAGGTCACCAACTTCCTTGACTTTCAGACACTGGAGGGGCATCAACCCCCTCGCGCCTGGTCCTCTTTGGTTGCCTTTATGGGTGAAAACTCAGCAATACAAATTGCTAATACTTGTGCCTTGATCGCCCTTCTCGACTAGTATATATATAGCCCGTTTGGATGAAGGATTTGATTTTGGGTGGATATAGAAATAGGGTGGATTTGAAGATGGATATGTAATGAGGGTGGATATATGTAAGAGGGGTGGACCCACCTCCTAAGAAGAGTGGATTAGTAATTTAGTGTTTGGATAATTTTTTGGAAAGGAAAATTTGAAAGGTGAATATGATGGGATAAAGTGTCAAATGACTTAATTGCCCCTAGTTATGAGGTAAACAAAAAAAGCTTACATATAAATACACATATATTATTAATTGTGGGATAAAATGAGATAAATGTTTAAACCATATTATTATTTATATTAGGAAAAATACTGTTATTTTCGGAAAAAATTCTTTAAAAAATGCAAAAATCAATTTTTTCCTCTTTAAACCCAGTTGACTGGGGGGTTGACCACCGTACCGATGGAACAATTTTTTCCTTTTCTTCCCCACTCTCTCACCTCCATATCCAAAACCCAAGAACTTAATTCATCCAACCACCGCCACCACCGCCACCGACACTACCGCCACCACCACCACCACAGCCGATCATCACGTCAATACACACACACAAAGCTTCGTTGACTCCGACAGCCAGTACTTCTCTGCCTCGTGGGGCGGCATCCACTGAGAGAAATAGGTGCGCAACTCCGATCAAATTAGGCAGCCTCTCCGTTCTCGTCACTGGGACCTCCTCCTCTTTGAATGGAAGAGGGATTTCAAGGGCAAGACAGTCATTCACCTTTCCCATATCACCCTGCATATCCAACGATGGGGTTACCCCTGTCGTTACAAATCCGGGAGGAGGGGGAGTAGTAGTCCGGCCATCGCCCAAATCCGGGAGAAATGGAGGAAGTTTTTTCCTCTCCCAAAGCCTAGAGATAGAGTGGGGCATGGACTCCTAATCTGGGATTGAGTTATGCGGGATGCTAAGGAGGCTGCTTCCCCCTACTCTGGGATTGAGGGGGTGTTCCACTTTTGAAAAAGTTAACTTTTTTTCAAACGGAGGTAATTTCAAACTCAAATATAATGAAAATGAAAAATATTTTTTCAATTTTTTTTACACCGTTTAAAAGATCTTAATGAGATCTATCAAACAAGATCCATATTGGTAGAAAAATTATTTGCGTAAATACATGATTTTTGAGCTTGAAATTGCCTTCTTTTTCAAAAAGTTCTTTTTTCACAAAACCGGAACACCCCCTGAGTTATGCGAGATGCTAAGGAAGCTGCCAAACAGGCCGATATAGTAGTGCCTTGCCTTGGAGGCCGAGGTGGAGCGCGTGCCGTCTTCGTACCGAGCTGACCTCACCAACCACAACTACCTCGCATGGACGCTGCCCAGATTGTGGAGCGAGCTTGAGCTTGTCAGCCGGCGTGTTGACGCGCCGCGTGGACGCACCGGGTCAGTACCATGCATCCGGTCTGAAAAATTGCTAAATACAGTACCGCTGCACGGTAGAGGACTGCGCCCGGCGCGTGGCCAGCCCGGATGGTGTCACGTGGTCGGACCGTACGGTTACCGTGCACTGCTTTTTGTCTTATGCTACATGGCTGCGCCAAGCGGCGAGACAAAACTGGCGCCACGTGACAAGACCGAATCTCTCCGTACTGACGCTCTTGATCCTTGCTGCAGTTCCCGCACGTGACCCGACCCGATACCTTGGTTTGACCGCTACAAGAGCGGGCGGTGCGACCCAATGGGCCCTCTTGTTAAAAAGGTGATGGGTCGGCCTACTTTAGGCCCATCTGGGCGGTTTGGGTTATGGGATATAAACGTGAACTAGGAAAAGATCCGGTCCAGTTTGTTCAGACCATTTTGGACGGCTCAGATTTGTTCTGGGTGTTTTGGATATTTTGTAATAAAAATGAATCCAAACAAATCTGAACCGTTCCAAATACTTTTGGACTGCTGGACCAAACTGGACTGGATCCGATCCCACGTGAACTACCTCTTGTAGTCAGGTGATCACTGTTTTTCTTTAATGGACAGAGGAGGAGTCCAAGACCAAATCTATACTTATTTCTCTCTCCTCACTTTCAGATATTCTCTCTCTACAAGATCTGTTATCATGAAATGAAAAATCTAACACCAAATCTACCCCCTTCTATCTGTGTTTTCTGATAAAAAGTTCAAATAGGAGTATACATGAATATTAATTTTTGAAAAATGCAACAAGAACACATGGACACAATAAAATATACTTATTTTTGTGGTCCTTACCAGTGGTGACACCAAGATTTGCAGCAAGTGATTGAATTATGAGAGCGAAGATCAGTCCAATCAGGATCACCCACAGTAACTGAATCAAATTAATAAGGTACAATTACTATATCAAAAAGCAAATTATAAAAAGGTAACTAAACCATTCTCATCAACAATGTTTTCTGATAACTTACTAGTGGGCCCAATCAATGTTCTAAAAATCGCTAGGTGTTAGTCTAGCGAAAAAAGGACGCCTTGCGCTTAGGCGGAGACTAGGCGCCCGAGCAGTTGACTGCCTAATCTAGGCGTTGGACCACTGCCTAATCAGCCGACTTTTAAAACACTGGGCCCAATGAATTAATGGACTAATTCTCCCGGTAGTACTGTTTCCTAATGGGAGAGCCAATTAAAGTTAGGGAAAAACCTTGTATGTATTGGCCTAACACAAAGATTTGGTGATGACATATATATATGGAGAGAGACTTATGCGCCGTGAACAAATCATCTGCGGAGGCACCAAATCACAGCCATTCATTTCGGCAATTAACAGTCTTGATTTTAATGAAACTTTCTCCGGAAAAGTCAATTTTTCCGGAGAAAGTTCCATTAAATTAAATCCGGACCGTCCAATTTACTTTGGACGCGCACGATCTGGCTTTATAAACTTTTTTCACGGAAACGACCGTGAAGAAGTTTTCCTCATATATATGCAGCTGGGAAATGAATCCCAAGCCAAAGTTTTCCTGAGGCCGGCAACGTGTTTCCAAAGGACATTGGCCAATTTAATTAGAAAGCTTGTGCATTAATATTCCTTGTCTAATTAGCTAATAAAGCAATTAGTAACTATTTGAAACTCCATTATCCATAATTAATCTTACGACACTATTTGGTTTTTTTTTGAGGGAGGGCAAGATAGTAATTTCACCTACCAAACTGACCTGTGCAATTATTACGACACTATTTAGTTAGTAACAATAATATAATGGAGAAATTTAGCACCTCATATCCATGGGCAGCTCCTGCTTGCAAATCAGTTTCCACTATGACATGATACAGAAATAATTTCTGAAGTTAATAACCAAATAAAGCCGAAATCAATTCATAATAAGAAAGAAACTTTGGGCTTGTTTGTTTAACAATTAAGATATGAGCGGCTTAGATATATAAATCCACGCAGGGTGATAAAATATCTGGTGTTAGATTTAAGTAATCGTGAACTGAATTAAACCTGCATTCAATATAATTGAACAAGGTATGAGATATATTATAGAATATATACAATATACAATGAGGTATGCAGTGGCGAACCCAGAAAATCACAACGGTAGGGGCACATTTGTTTTGTAATCTTCAAGAAAAAATTTGTAAAAAAACAAAAGACGCAAAGCTTAAATATTCAATACCGAATAAAATTGTATAATATGCATGTTTACAAAAGTTTCTACAGTATATGTACTTATTAGGTATTTCTCCATGTTTTCAATAAAAAAAATAGTTCTCCTTGACTTTACACAAATAAGATAAACTTCAAATACTACCTTGTAAGACGAAAACCCTTACCAATGACCAAGTACAAAGTCTTACCAATGAGGCTACAAAATACATTAAAAGCTTTAACTTATTCAATATAGAAAGTGGTGATTTGCATGTTTATCAAAAAAAGGTACTCCTAATTTAGTTAACAAGAAATTTTAACTCAAGATCAAAATCAAAACTCCAATTTCAAGGTACACTAGTCAATATTTACGTATCAAACAAAAGACCACAGTGGGTTCCGGGATTGGCCAAATGGAAATGAGAAAATTAATAATATTTGTCCTTCATGAGGTTGCATGTTCGAATCTTGCGCAGGCTAAACATTCCAAACCCTTGGAGACACTAGAGGGTTTCTGGTTGTTAAACTTTAGTACTGGAATCAGTCGAGGTACGCCCAAGCTAACCCGGGATATTTGGTTATCAAACCAAAATTGCAGTGGTGGATTAGTTTGCTGTAGAACAATTCCTCTTTAAAATCTGAGGGATAAAACCTGAAAGGATAGCAATTACCAAAAAAAAAAACCTCTGATTTGGGTGGGGGCACGTGACCCGTGTCCCTTATTGCGTACGCCCCTGGAGGTATGGTATTATGAATTTGGTGGGATTGTACATCGGTTAGGATTGTCTATTAGGGCTGCAAATGAACTGAAAAGTTTATGAACTGTTCGAGGCTTGACTTGGTAAAGACTCGTTCGAGTTCGATTTGAGTACTAAACGAATCAAACCAAACCTGAGCCCCCAATTTTAGGCTCGTTAATCAAATGAGCCGAACTTAAACCTGACATTATTCGGCTCGATTAAGCTTGCAAACCTAGAGTACATACTACATATGTATATCTCATACGAATTTCACATATAACCTTGAATATGTATAAACTTTTAGATGTTCATAATGAAAATTTTATCACTTATCCATGTATAAACTTTTAAAAGTATTATGAACTTGAAATTTTAATATGTTTTTATAGTTTAAATCTGTATATAAATGTAAATATATGTACATAAAAATGTTAATTGCAGTTCAAGTTTTGTATGAGAGAATAAATATTTATTATTTTTAACTCGTTAAGGCTCGCGAAAAAGTTCAAGTTTGAGTCAAACCTCGGCAAATTCGGCTCGTCAAATTTTCGTTGAATTTGAGCTCGGCTCGAGTTCGTTTATAAACTTAATGAATGAACTTGAAGCTCGACTTAATTCAGCCCGTTTAGCGCACTACTCCCTGCTAAATAAACGGGGATTTCTTTGTGTGTTTGAGAGAGAGAGAGAGAGAGAGAGAGTTACAGTTGCCGGGGTCAAGGTAAGCCAATGAAACAAGGAAACCAGGGCCTACAAATGATAGGAAGTTTAGCCATCCAGGTTTCTATCATGAACAACAAAACACAAAACACAAGATTTTCATGAGTTAGGCAAAGGAAGGAGAGAGAGAGAGAGAGAGAGAGAGAGAGAGAGAGAGAGAGAGAGAGAGAGAGAGAGAGAGAGAGAGAGAGAGAGAGAGAGAGAGAATATGATGCCTGGGGCTTTTGATCTTTTTCAAGATCAAATTCATTGTGGGTATTGTTGTTTAGGGTCAGCTCCACATGACCAGCAGTTGCTACTTCGTCGTTGATTCCTTCCTTGGCCTCTTGCTGCTGCATCGGGCTGCCCATATCTCTCTCCCTCTCCCTCCCTCCCTCTCTCTCTCTCTCTCTCCCTCCCTCTCCCTCTCTCTCAACTAAAGAGTGTCTATTACATCGGCAAGGAAAGTAATTTTTTATTGAGACTAATAAATAAAGGAAAATGATTTTGCCACTTCTATTTTTTTGTAACGTAACTTTCCTGCAAATGTATTTTTGCACAAAAAATACACTTACAGAGAAGTGACAAAATCAGTAGCCTAAATAAATCTTCTCAAAATAGAGAACAATAATATTATGGTGATTGTATGTAGTGACCATATATATTTTGGACACATCAATGCTACGTACATAGTATTGGACCACAACACTATCATATAGGGTAGGACCTACATGTGGTTCCTACACCCATGTGAGAGCACTGGTTACATATCTTTATTATTTTGGATATCATATTAGTTGTCTTTAACGCATTGTTGGATTAAACTTCACCTATCATATTTTTTTTATAGAAGTAGAAAATAAAAATTGCACCCCTCTTAATACAAAAACATGGTTACTATAGCCTTGCTCATTAGAAAAACAACGAGCGTGCAAAACTATGGTAATAGTGAAAAACAAATGTCCAAAACAAACACAGAACAAAATTTGACGCGGGTTGCTAGCTATGGGGTCCGACAGCTTGTGGGGTTCGTGGCGGCTCGAGTTGCTGACTGTTTTATTCTTCAGCTCCCACGGCTTGGTTCTGTTTTGTCGTGGTGTGTGCGCGTTTGATTGAAGCTCAACTAATTAGAGATCTCGACGACCACCCGTTCGGGGCACAACAAGGTTTGTCGAAAACACTCAAGATTCTGTGTTTCGGTCAAGCTTGTCTGAGATCTGACGAGGTTTGCTCCGGTGAGGTCATTTTTTACGAAGGTGGCTGCGTTTGGTCAACGCCGGTGCATGTTGTCGGCCCAGATTAGACGCTGTGGATACGCGTGGTCGAAAGATGGTGTCGGGTGCTGACCTCACTTGTAGTTATGGTTCATGTAGCTCCTGATTGTATTGAGTTTGTTAGGTTAAAAGACGGTGTTGGGTGTTGACTCCACCCACTAGCGGTCTGATTTTAGGTATTATTGTTGTTGGGTTTTAATTATTTTTCGGTATTTTTGTGTTTCATTCAATGTATCTAATCAAAAGTTAGAACCAAAGCAAAGAGACGAGCCCAATATGCAACGCCTCCTCCCGCCACAGATTTCTCTACCGACATCCACTAAGCCACCACAGGCCACTCACGGTAATCAGAAACCAGCAAATAAAACCCAAACTGCCGTAGAAACTGCACCATGCCGTTAGGCGAGAACCGGGTCGTCCAACGACAGCCACGGCTGGAGCCAACGCTGACCACTCTTGAATATCGATCAACTGCTTCTGAATCCAAACAAAAATTAAAAAAATGAATCTTTTGGGATGCGCATCTTATCCATTCCACCTATGAAATAAAGACATTCATTGCATTTAATGTTCAAGATGATCCTGACTTTACTTAATTTGTGGAAATTCCGTCATTTTTGATTACCTAAATAAATTTATCAATTACTTTAACCTTAAACAAAAGGAATTGTATAAAAAGAGTATAAATAAAACATGAGATTATTTTTAATAGTACAACCACACGAACATACAAAAATATGATTATAATTCAAAAAATGTAATATAGTACTTTTTGGAAGTTAATGGTTCCAGTATACCCAAAATTTTCAACATCTGTTGTCTGTCTTTATATTTATAAAAAGAAAAAGAAAAAGAAACCTATGTAGTCAAAAAAGTTTAATTAAGTTTTGTGAATTTTGTTTTTGTGTGCCAAAAACAATAACAGATGGTATTATTAATCACGAAACATTACATCAAGAGGAAATTAACCGCATCCCTAGACGAGGGATCGAGAACCCAAATGGGGAATTGGAAGATTGGCGAGCAAACAAGAACAGACAAGCTTGGAAATTCTACCATTACTGCATGTAATCCCATTGTGAGTGGTGCTATTTGCACCGATGAGAATGTAGGGAAACCGAACCGACTGCCGCGCGCGGCCGTCTCCGGCCACCGGACAGCCGATCCGAGCCGTTCAAAATTTTTTTTTAAAAAAACCGAGAGGCCCGGCGCGGGAATCAACGGCATCCGATGTGTGTAGGGTGCTTGATCTAGACATCCTATTTTTCGTGTATATCGGCGGTCGGTTCGGTTTCCCTACATTCTCATCGGTGCAAATAGGATTTCTCATTGTAGTAGTCCCAATGCCGCTATGAAACCGCCATACGGACTCCGCAATTCCGGGACTGCCGCACTGTGGCAAACACCCCGGAGCAGCCACAACAAATCCGTTCACATCAATCATTGAGGTCATCGAAACTACTGAGTATCTAGTTTTTCATTAAACTAAGGAACTCAGGATCTTCTCTTGGATGCTTATTTTTAAATAGAAGAAGCGTCACGACCACATTGCACAGAAACGAGATCCTCTCTCGATTCCATATGTGAAACGGAGAGAATGAGGATCGAATACTTTTTTTTCAAGTTGCATTATTATAAGGTTCCTTCTATTCTACGCCCAGTAGGTTGACACTAGGAGAGACATTACTAAATGCTTTTCAGATGATTCAAAATTAACATGCTAGCTAAAACTCTTTTTTAATACTATTAATTGTTCAAAGTTCAGACTGTGACCACGAGAAGTAATCTCACCATGCCAATCAAAAAGGAGAAGTAATCACCACACGCAATATTATTACTCCATCATTCTTTATTTTACTTTTTCGGGTTGTCCGATTTAACCTATATCTGTGTTAATCTACTTGTGTGTAGGAGCTATCCATACGTTGTTAGCGCGGTAGTGAGGGCCTGCTCGATCTGATCTTGATCTCCCGATTGACAAAAAAAAAAAGAAATCTCAACTTGGATATAAATGTTTTTTTTAGACGTAAATTCTCGAAAACAAAATCGGCGACTTTAGGAATCTGAATCATTACCACTACTTCAAAGATACTCTATATAAAATATGTATAATAATATCCCACAGTTTGTCTCACGTTGCACGTCCGACGAAAATCGAATGTACCAAGTCTGGATCGAGTACTTTGTTCGTTATTTTTGAGATTAACATGGACTACATGTTTTAGACATAATTTGTAGACAACAAAATCTACTTGACGAATGTAGATCATTTTTCAGAACTTCAAAGATAAAAATATTATTGTCTTGAGTGTTTCTCTCGTATAATAAAAAAGTTCAATTATTTCCGTAAAAGAAAGCAAAATCCGAACGTTGTGATATCAACAGTCATTTTCAAATGAGGAGGTCCTTATTTTAGTTAAAATAAAGACCTCTCCATTTCTTCCATTTCCCGTTCGAATTACAATGATCTGAGCCGCTCAATATGTTCAGAATGTGATTTTAAGAGTAATTGCAAGGAATCAGCCAAAAAAATGACCGGGAAGGGCTTCATCCGAACAGTTTTTATTTGAACCGTTCAATAAAAAACAAACAAAAACTGCTCGGATAAAGCCTTTCCGGTCATTTTTTTTTGCTGATTTCTCATGGGTACCATTACAATTACATTCTTAACACATTGAGCGGCTTGGATCATTGAAATTCTATCGGGAAAGGGAGGTCCTTATTTTATTAAGTTAAGGTAGTTCTTAGGAGAAAGGGACTCGTGATATCAAATAGTAAAATTTGACCAGCTGCAGCGAAATATGACTTCTTCAATACAAGATAACATAAGTTATTGGACAAATCTTAAGGGAAGAGCCAATCAGAAAAAATGGTGAGAAATGAAAAGGGGAGCTCTTTCTCATCCATTCTCATCATTTTCTCCTAACCCTTTCTTTTCTTTTCCTATGACCCTCAATCGAAAGGAGTTGCAAATTAAAGCCAACATAAATAAGAACGGTAACCTATTGGTTGGATGAAAGGTTGATGAAAATTAGGATACATAAGAATTGGACGAGCTTGATTTTCACTCTCTTTTTTTATATGCACTCATTTTTTTTATTTTTTAGTGTTGAAAGTGTATGTATTTTTTTTGCTAAAGACAAAAAGAGAATGTGAAAATCAATTTCCTAAAATTAACAGAATAATAAAAAATATATAACTAAAATATGGATCGACTCCTCAATGCCTCCCAAACACTTTTTTTTCTTTTGTCACAATGATAACTGTTGTTATTTATATGTCAAGAACTATACATCAGACGGAAGACCCGTCCCTCGAAAGAGGATCAAGTAACCACAACGGTAGGGATTCAGTCCAAAGACTATACCCCGAACCACTCAAACCCTTACTTGCCAACACATGAGCAACCAAATTACCAGTCCTACGAACAAAAGAAAAGCCGCAGCACTGGAAATTTTTGCTTAAGGCTTGAATATCATGAATGATCATTTCCACCTCTTGATTGGTTGTAACCTGGCCATTGAGTATCTTTACCAGCAATTGAGCATCACTTTCCACGAAAATAGACCCCAAACCAAGTTGGAAGCCAAGATGAACACCTTGTCGAATTGCCAAAACTTCAGCAACTGATGAACTTGCACACCACTGTGAAAAACCCATAGAAGCAGCAACAAAAAGACCTTTATAATCTCTAACCACAATACCATAGCCTTCTTTCCCCATGTCTTTCTTCCATGAACCGTCCACATTAATCTTAAAGATCCCATCTGGAGGTCTAATTCACGAATTTGCAGCACCGTCCCCGGATGAAACAATATTTAGAGGGATCAAAGAGTTTGCAGACAAAAACTCTTGCAAATATTCCATTGCCCACTTGCACACCACCCCAGGAAGAGCTAGCTTATGGTCAAACAGAGCCCCATTTCGACACTTCCAGATATACCACATAAGGACCGCAGCAACCGAAATACGCCATTCCTTATTGCTTTGATCCTGCCACCACAGTTCCATAGAGCCCCAAAAATCCCAAACACTTTAAAATGCATCTTTGGTGGGAAAATTGAACACTGACCAGACTTCTCCCTACACAAGATTTACTTGTCCTTGATCCATCCTTAAGTGCAAGGACTTGAGATCAGATCAAGGAGAAGTGACCGGAGTTGGCTCATTTTAAGGAGGAGAAATAACCTGTGTTAGCTCATTTTACGCTGTGATGATTAAAAAATACCATGACTTGAGCAATTTGAAGTTGAAATTGAACATTGGACAGGAAAGGAAAGGAAGAGACGATTCACAAGGAATAATTCTTTGGTGCTAGAACTTGGCGGGATTGATAAAGATTGCACTTCCTCTTTTCTTCTTATAAGAACTTGGCGGGATTGATAAAGATTGCACTTCCTTTTTTCTTCTTATAGCTTTGGAAAATTGTAAAACACCACAATCATGGAACGGTAGGTCCATCAGATTAGGTTAAGTTAATTTTTCAAAAATGCTACACACACAATCGTTGTGTATGTTGTGTAACGAATTCTGGTCGTCCAGATGTGTTTGGATGGTTCAGATTTTAAGCAAACTATTTGCGCGAATAGTTTATTTATTCCCTGAGCGAATTTTGATCGTTCATTATAAAGAGTTTTGCACAACCGTTGTGGTTTACAAAATGACTTTTACTCCATGATTCTTTCCAAAAATAACAAACATCGCCAATATATAATTCCTACCATCTCCAACACGAAAAAATCTTGCCCAATGTACGTGTCGGTCTCATACCATGTGAAAGAGGCGTTTACAAATAACCGTCGCGTTGAAAAGTTTCTACCCGAACACACAAATTTCATGAACTTTCCTCATTCCCAACGTAATCTCTCTAAGTTTAAATAATTGAATGTGCAATTCCAATGCCATAAAAAAAATCTCTAAAAACCTTTACAGGCAAATTAACCATTTTTAAACTTCCAAACCGTACACAAAAAAACGTTTTTGTTTTTGGTTTGATCATTCATTTTGCAACTGGCTCCTTGGCTTGTAGCAACATGGGGATGATGTGGCCTGTGTGGGAATTAACACACTAAAATACAAAGATCCAACTTACCGTTTAAATTCAAAAATTCAAAATACCCTATAGTCTACAATGCCAGCCTGTGACCCAACCCAAATGACCAGTACCGTTTGATTGGTTAGTATTCACGTTTCTGTTACAGTTCAAAAAAGCCATGGGTACTCCCACCGAATTACTATTGCAGATTGAGGCCCTTGTACAAAGTCAGCTCGTTCGTTGGTATGTTAGTAAGGTCTTGATCGCTTTACGTTTCTGATGAATTCACAAAGACAAAAATTTATGAACTGATGAAATCCCACTGATATTTGAATGAATTAATTTTTTTACAAAAATTCTTAAAATAATATTCTAACAAAATTAAACGGATCCTAGTAACGTAGGATCTCGAAACGGGTCCCATGCACACTATATGTACCAAACGAGGTAGCCACAGGATTTTTTTGTCAATTGATATAAGATATCATTTATATCATATATGAAGTACAAAGTACAAATTCGGGATACTAAATCAATTGTGAAAGTCCACGAGATAACAAAACCCGCAACTCAACCAATCAAATTCGGTGGAGGTCTTTCCATGGTGGCTGTGTTTTGTTTCCTTATTTTGTACAGTTTATTCTTGTTTTCAAATCGTTTCGATTTTGTTTGTCTCTGATTGGGATCGTGCTTCTGGCCGGGGCGGCTAGGTGATAGATTGCTGGCCCCTCGTGACCCGACACGTTGAGGCGGTGAGTCGTGCTTAGGTCTAGTCTCTAGTTTCGCGACGGTTTTGTCATTGCCCCTTTGTCACTTGTTTTCTATGGGTTTTTTTTTCTGTGATGGCTTGTTATACATTTCCTTTTTTCTGTACTCCGATGGATTTGCTGTTTTTTATACTCTGATGGATTCATTGTCTGTTATAGCTGCTAATGAAATGCGTTTCGGATGAAAAAAAAATCAATACAAGAAATAAGCCGAGAGGTTCGAACTCCTAATCTTCTAATGAGATGCAACAGTTCGAGCCATAGTATTTTTGGGTACAATTGCAACTCCAACTTCAAAATTCAAACGAGAGAGAGAGCGACGAATGGGCCCCACCCCACATCCGCTCTTCTAACGACTACCGAGTGGAAACCAACGGTCCCGATCTGTCCCATAATTCAAATCACGCTTTCCCCCTCGCCTCAAAAGCATAAACTAATCTTAAATACCAACAGTACCGTTCTCTCTCTCTCTCTCTCTCTCTCTCTCTCCTCTACAAAGTACAAACCTCCGCATCTCCTTTGCTCTGCTTTCAGCCTTTCACTCACTCACACTCACCCCTCACCCCTCACGCTTTTTCTCTCCCTCTGTTTCCGTTCTAATTTCTCGCTTCAATTACCCAAAGAATCCCCAATTTCAAAACCCTAATTTTCCCTGTGGAGATTAAAGTTCGCTTCTTGCGATCACTATATACCTATACGTTCCCTCTGCTTTCTTGGTACGCTGAAAACATTCATTCTTTTCGTGGAGATAAAAGCCCTGTTGGTTTCAGGGTTAGGGTTTGAGAAAATGTCGACCCAGAATCGGCGTTCGTCAGTTACTACTACGTCTTCGCTGGCGAAGAGGCAGGCGGAGAATCTTGGGAAGGCCGCGGCGGGGGGCCCGCAGCACATGGCGAAGAAGAGGCCGGCCCTCGCCAACGTCACGAATCAGCGGCAAGGGCCGCAGAACGGGCCGCGGAGCTTGGTTTCAGGGTCGTCGAATTTGGTATATATTAATAATTTGCTTATGTTTGATTGATTGTTGGTCATCTTATAAGTTTAATTGACGGGTAATTGATTTTGCATTAATTCTTTCCTTTTTCATTTATTTCTTTCCCTTTTACCGATCAGGTCCTTAACCTGGCTATAATTTGTTTGAATTTTCTTGGAATTCGTTTGTTTATCTTGTGTATGTGCTTGTTTTAGGAATGGGGTCTTTACTTTTCATTTATTTCTTGTTTTTTTGCTTTTTCTTTTTGGTTTGAACTCTGACTTAACCTTGTCTTATTAGACCAATGTAGGACCTTCTCCAAGAAGACAAGTTCACAAGAAACCAAATTTCCATGTTTTCTAGAAAGTCTTGAGTTGCAAATGATAGAAGAAACAAACTAGGAAATGAATGGGGAGCCTCACAATAATTGAAAATCCTGCCTTTTTAGAAAACCTTATCCTATCCTCATTTAGTAATCACATTCCGCAGTTGGCATGTTCTGGTGTTATAAATTGTGTGAAGTACAATCAAGATTTAAGTCCATACGACCTTCCTAAGTAGTAAGAAACTTTAGATAGTTGTTTATGTTTTGAAAATGGACCTTCTAATAATGCATTCAATGGAAAACATGTTAGAAAAGCACGTTGAATAGAGTACAATTGGACATGGAATTCAAAATTCAATTAGTGCTGTCAGTGTCTGTTTGCAGGAATGGAGTTTGAAATATCTGCATTATTCTGTGTCAGTTGTTTGTTTAGATATAGTTGCGCTGTATCTTGAATCCTTGGTTAATTACTACTAAGTAAAAATATCTTAATATCTTATGACGGAGCTTGAGCATTGACGCTCTTCACATTGATTGCATTTCAGTTGTAATTCCCTGCTAATACTATCAAACTTCCGCTAGAATTGCCTTTTCTGTCCCAAGATTGGAGCTCAGATATAACCATTTTGTTCGTTAGCAGAAAAATGCAAAACAATTTGCTTGATCACTCTTGTATCTCTTAACAGATTCAATTTGCTCATCTTGTTTATGCTGTGTAATCTAACAGTTCTCCAGTGTTTTGTACTACGTTTCTTCATTAGATAATGAGGTTTCTGTCATAACTAACATGTGGAAAGTGTCTCGTAGCAACTGCTGCTACTATTAATAATTTGTCTATGTGTCCTGTTTTTGGGGCACGAATGGTATCATGAAGATTATGGTATTTTAACTGAAAAGGTTAGAAAATGGGAAACTCTGCAATTTTTGGTAAGAGTCTTCCACTGATCAGTCAAGGATGTTAGTTTTGACTGTCCAGTTTTTCAACCAGCATTGTGCCATTACAAAATATGACTCTCTGTTGTGTTCTGCCAACATGTTGCTCATAGTATATCTTGATTCATGGATAGTTCAATAGTATTGTGTTTTTAGCATTATTTCGGTGTACCTTTCTAATAATAATATTGCTATTGAGATAGAAACTTCAATACAAGACTTGGGTATTCACTTGGATAACATGTGGAAGGTGGACAGGTTCCATTCATTTTGTTCCTTAATCTGCTCTGTGTATCTTTCATCCAATTTCGGTGTTGGGGGCATACATGTACATTTAGCTTCCGTAGGTGAACAATATTTGTTCAGTATTTGAAAAGAGTGATTAACCTGATTTAATTTTTCTAGGTACCATGTGCGACTAAAATTGCCAATGCAAAGAAGATATCCTCGACTTGCATTAGTAATGCAGGCTTCCCCAGGAGTACCTTGCCAGCGCCCTTGAATGTGAAACCAAGTGTAGCTGTTTCCAGCAAGAGCGCACCTTTCATAAATTACGATGATTTTTCTAGGATTCCTTCTCCTGCTGCCCCATGCAGCATGGATATTTCTTCACCTCACTCACATGAATCTTCAGTTTCTATGGATGAATCTATGTCCACTTGTGATTCTTTGAAGAGTCCAGAATTCGAATATGTAGACAACATTGAGATGACGGCAGTTGATTCTATTGAGAGGAGGACAAGTACCAAACTTTACATTTCAGAGCACGTGGAAGCAGCAGGTTTCATTTTTTGACTAGTCTACTCCTCTATCTCGTTTCTGTCTTCCTTAGTTGTCTGTTGAGCAAAATTGCAAGGTTTCCCTTTGGTGGTCATAAAGTTTTGGTTGCAAAAGTTGGTTTTGATATGTTTTTTGCCTTTCATTTCAAGTCTTCTTTTCCCCTTGCTGTACACAGAAACTATCTGCAAGAGAGACATACTTGCACAGGTGGGAATAGATGACGAGGTTGTTGATGTGGATGACAATTTCATGGACCCACAACTGTGTGCAACTATGGCTTGCGACATTTACAAACACTTGAGAGCAACTGAGGTTAGGAACCTATATACATTTTATGCATTGTTTGTGGCACATAAAGTATTCTTGTCTCGCTGTGTCAACTGTCAACATTTTATTCGCTGCTTGCTGTAACTGAAATATTTCCATTTTGCGCTAGATATGTTTTAAATCGAATTTCAGTAGACTAAATATTCCTCTTGTAGTGTGAGTCTGAGAATGGTTTAATTTTCAGATTGGCGGGCTATAAAGATGAGTCGAGGCAGAATTTCTATCAGCTAGAAAATATTTTATTTGGGGGAAATGAGATTATTCTATTTTCGCATTGACATGGCTGATTTTGCAGTCAATACATATATGACTAACTATCCACAAGTTGGCTGTCATATGGCTGCAAAGCCTGCAGTATAAATGTTATTCTCTCCATATAGGGTTGACCATACTTGCATGCTGATATACTTTTTTCCTTTGTATTGTCTGCATAAAAACAGCTCTGATTACTGTTCACAGCCCTAAACAACATAAAATAGTATTGCGACATTGTCTAATCATAGCTCGAAAAGCCTACTTCTTTGTTACCCTGTTGAAACCCTAAAATCCCTTATCATCCTACATCATTTTTCCATATTGTTAGTTTTGGATTTAACTTGTACTATTTTCCTCTTGAAAATCTCAGGCAAAGAAAAGGCCTTCCACGGATTTTATGGAGAGAGTCCAGAAAGACATCAATGCTAGCATGCGTGCAATCCTCGTTGATTGGCTTGTTGAGGTAATCCATGGTGTGTTATAGTGTTAGCAGTTGTGGCAATCAAACCATTCACTTGTGCTCTGGAGTATTTCTCCGTCATAATTGTCTGTTTTACATGCGAAGCGTGTTTTCAATTCGATTACTTCCATCCTGATTGGCAACACCACTGATCTTTTGTTTAACTCCAGAACACTTATTTTGACATTGTGAAGGGTGACTGCTATCTCTAACTTCAAATATATGACCCCAGGTTGCTGAAGAATACAGGCTTGTCCCTGATACTCTGTACTTGACTATTAACTACCTAGATCGGTATCTTTCTGGAAATACAATGGACAGACAACGGCTACAGTTGCTTGGTGTTGCATGCATGATGATTGCTGCGTAAGATCTTCTAGATTAGTTCCTCTTCTCCATGTTTTCTGTGTGTGTGTGTGTATTTTTGTACAGAAATGTCCTATTATCTAGGAAACAACATACATAGTAACAAAGACGATTGACATTGCCAGAAAATACGAGGAGATATGTGCACCCCAGGTTGAAGAGTTCTGCTACATAACTGATAACACATACTTCAAGGAGGAGGTCAGTTTTAATCTCACATAACTGACTTGCATTTTATAGAAGTTGCTTTAGATTTCCACAAGTATAAAGCAATGAAACTGCTGCAGGTTTTGCAAATGGAATCCGCTGTTCTAAACTATATGAAGTTTGAAATGACAGCACCAACGGCTAAATGCTTTCTAAGGTAATATCTAAATTCTCGGTTTCGATAGCTATATTCTGTGTTCTCATGTAAGATGCTCTGGTTGTTGACTTGTCATTGATTGGCACATAATGTAGGCGATTCGTTCGTGCTGCACAAGGGGTCAACGAGGTATCATTTTGGATTGGATCACCTATTGTTCGGCCTCTTACATTATTTGCAGTTTCTAAACTCTTAAAATTTTGCCCTACAAGAATTCTTCAACTCTAGGCAATTAGACTGACAAAATCAGTAGATTTGCAACACGTGTTAGAAATTTTGCTAGTATAAAGAAGAAGAATTCATTTACTTCCCCTGTGCCACATCTTGTTGGTTCAGATTCATATTCCTTTTGAACCAATCGAATACATTTATCTTCCAAATAACTAACTACATTTATGGGGAAGTCAAATGACGATGCTTTTCTTGTTGGTTTTATCTATTCTCTCTCTCAGGCACCGTCGATGCAGCTGGAGTGCTTGGCCAACTATATTGCAGAGCTATCCCTTCTTGAGTACAACATGCTTTGTTATGCCCCCTCGGTCATTGCTGCTTCGGCAATTTTCTTGGCCAAATATATGCTCATCCCTTCAAAGAGACCATGGGTACGTGTGTTTTATAACTACAGACTTTGCTGGCTTAGTTTGGATACCAGGATTTGGTACCTCAGTTTTTCCCCCTTCTCCTGACATCCTAATACAAGAAGTTTATTTACAGAATTCTACCTTGCGGCATTACACACTTTACCAGCCCAGTGATTTATCCGACTGCGTGAAGGCGCTGCATAGCCTATGCTGTAACAGCCAAAGTTCTAGTTTACCGGCAATCAGGGAGAAATATAGTCAACATAAGGTAAACAAATTCTCATTCCAGGCTCCTCTCTCTCTCATGCACATGCACATGCGCATGCGTAGACATCTCTAGTGGGCATCGGAATATAACAATGGTTCTTCTTTGTTAAGAAAATGATATTTTGGACCATTCATTGAAAGATACATGAGGTGTAAAGTCAAATTAAGAAGACAAATTACCCCCAAAATTGAGAAACTGGCCCAGCAATTTCGTGTACAGTGTTTTTTTTGCTGCTACTGTTTGGTGATGAGGTTCAAACTACATAAATTAACTGCTTTTTGTTATTTTGTGTGGATTCCAGTATAAATTGGTTGCGCAGAAATACTGCCCGCCGGCTATACCATCTGAGTATTTCCAGAACCTAAGCTGACAAAAGTCGCATAACAGCTACAAACAACACAAGACCAGATGGACTTAATCTGATGTTCCAACGCTCAAGTTGGATCTCATTCAATTTTCAATTTTCTCTCCTTTATCCATGCTCGATGCTTTGTATTGGAATTATGTTTCACTCGGCCTAGGGGCCTCAACTGTGTCTCATTCCTCGGCTTTATCGACCGTGAACTTGTTTAGATGAGAAATCTTGTAACATGTTGATATCAGAATTTTTAGTGTTCAATGCATTTTCGGTTTAGTGTTCCTTATCCATACGTCCAGAATTCACTCTGCTTTCATCCTTTTTTTTTTTTTCGCCGTTGGGTTTATTTTGCAAACTAATCCATCTACGAAGGTGACCAGAAGGTTAATATGTTAACAGAGTCGAGCAGCAAACTAGCAACATTCATATCACGTCGTGTTTGGCTTCGTTCTTAATTCCTTTTTTGGGTTTTCACTATTCAAGAAACCAAAAGAACTGGTTTGGCAAAAAGAAAAAATGATCTCACTTATATTGATTGGTAAATTTCACAAAAAAAGATCTCACTTAAAAGCCGAATCACTAATTTACGAAAATCTCACTAATTATGAGCATATTTCATTTCTATAAAATGAAGAAGAGATGCACTCTACCCATGCTTCCTTTGGAGTTTTCATTTTGAAAGACCTAATTGGAATCACCAAATTGGAAATAAAAGTATGCTTAATTAGGTCATTGTCAATTAAAATTTGAGAGAATATTTTTGGAAATTCATTTTGTTTTTTGGAATTCAAAGTATAATTTCGCTCTTCGAGTATATTGATTCTACTGAAAAACTTGACGTTAGATTTTCCATATTTTATGTTTGATTTTTGTCTTACTAACCCAAAATATTAACTTTTTTTTCTATTTTTCTTTTGTTGGGGGGGGGCGGTGGGGTGTTGGGTGGTGTAGACTCAGAAAATTCTAGGTCTTGTAATTTTGGACTTAAGTGGTGCAGAGACGTGAATAACATTTTTGCTTATCACGAGCAGCTTCAGCTTTAAATGTGTGCACCACAATTTTTCTTGAGTGCGTGGGGGTGGGCGGAGATGGGAGTGAGAGTCACAGTCACTTGAGGGCGGCGCACACCAAATTGAAACCAATGGAATTTACCTTAAATGGCTAAATGTATAAACACACTTCTCAAACTCACAAATTAATAGAGTGACTTTTTGACATTATACTAGTACTTTATCATCAATAAAGATATAGGGACCGTCGGTCCCTATGCCGAAATTGTACCGACGGTCGCGCCGGCCATCTCCGGCCGTTCGGTGGCCGGAAATGGCCCGGCAAGGCCGTCGGTACAGTTTCGATATGCTATCCGTCGGTACAGATAGCACTACTCCTTTGTCATTTAGAACAATTTAATTCATTCTGTAGATCTCGACATGCACACCATTCGTGCACGAAATTAGGTTGGTCAGACATCGATAGTAATCTTCAAAATTTACCTTTTGTCTTGGGATAAACGAAACGTTAGAATTCAAATTTCGTAATCGGTTGATGTGAATCAAACACTTTTCGATATTCGGTCAATCGACGTAGTCCATGAATGATGTAATGTCCGGAGCCACACAATGGACGGATCGAGTTGTGAAAATAGATTCGGAAGCCCATGCTATTGGGTGATATTTTGAGAGTTGGATTCATAATAGCGTGTAAATATGATTTACCTTGAAACAAAAATGATATTCGTACATGCGTACTCTTGTGCACAAATGGGTCCGCGGGGCTATTTGCAAGGGCTCCTATTAAGGCAGAGGATCATTTCGTGTATGTGGGCCTAATTGTACTTTCAAAGGGCTTACATGCAATTAGTATCAACTAACCAAGGTGAATGCCGATTTTTTTTTAAAAAAACCCATGGTGAAAAAATTACTAATTTATGTATATTTACATGGTTTGTTATATAACTCATGTGCGCGCCTCGGCTAATCGCTAGGGACCTAAAATATATAGACGTGTGTATCTTGATTTCACATAGTTTTGTTGTAATTAAAGTAAACAAATTTCAAAATATTTACTCCTAATTATCTTTACAGACTTTCGCATGTTTCTATCTTTTCCCTATAACTATACACTCTATACTTCCTCACACGTTAGTGTCTAAACAGCAAAAATTAAGAGGGCATTGGTACATTCACTATAGACTAGCATCGCATCCACATATATCCGAACATAAATACGAAAACTAATACGTGAGTAGCTTTTCTGCGGTAAGTGAGTTCTACGAACATCGAATCACTCTGCTGCACGGGCATGTACATGTGTTTGGACATTCGTGTTTCATGCATTTTCTCTTTGCTATATATAAATGAACAAAATGTTTTGAGATTGTTTAAGGCTTACCCATTGAAGGTACTAGAGTTTCCCACCCAATCCGGGATTAGACAACTTAATGGGTTCGATTAATTATTATTATCGTATTAGGCTCCGTTCCAAAACTGTAAATAAGTACTTATTTTTTAAGAAGACAATTTCAAGCTCAAAAATAATATGTTTACGCAAATAATTTTCCTACCAATATGGATCTTATTTAATACATCTCATCAAGATCTTTTATACGGTACAAAAAAAATAAAAAAATTATTTTTCATTTACGTTATTTTTTAGTTTAAAAATGTGAAATAAACTGCTTATTTTTTAAGAAGGTTTCTGAAACGAAGCCTTAATCTCTTAAAGATTTTACTACAAGAGTTTCGTTTTACACAGAGTGGTTGGCTTGATTAGCATTTCCCTTGATTATTTTCAAAATGAGTTTGAAGGAGAAATTTTTGGGTGTCGAGTGGGCACCACGTAGCGGTATGCGTCCGCGATTTCAACCATCCAAACATATTTTGGACAGTCTATATTTATTCTTTCTCTCTCTCCCCTAATCCGACTACTGTCACCATTCCCTCTCCTCTTTTTCTATCTAATATTCAGATGGTTCAAAACACGTCTCGACGACTGAGATTCCCGACGGATATATGTGTATGGTACCCGTCGGGGACAAAAAAAAAATTCTCAGTTTGAAGAAAATCGATCTGTCGGTCATTGAATTCAACGCAGCCGTTGGTCCACCAGCAAGCAATAAAGACCTCTAAAAACTCTGGCACCCACATTGGGCGGTCGTGATAAGGTCAACGATTGAATTTTGGGACACCTATGACCTTTCTGAGGACCATTTTGATTGGGCCATGTTTTTGTACACCCAGTCAACTCTGGCAGTCTGTTTATTTAATTTAATTTAATTTATTTATTTGGGTAGCTACTGTGTGGTTTTCATTTTCCGCATCTCACCTAAATTACCCAAAGCCCCATGAGCTCAGCATTTTGAATTTATAGTATATGATATTTATGCATATGTAACTGTGTGCCAATTTTTATATTGGGTTGCATGTGCGTTACGTCGCACACTTGTGTTTTTCGAAATTTTTAACCACCAAAGGCCTAACTCATTTGTCGTTTAATACTCGCGAGCGGTTTTAGTTTTTTTTCAAAATACGGGAGCTGTTATGAGTTTAGAAGGATAAGTTTATAACGTCAACTATCCTGATGTGAGAGTGTTGAAATGATACGTGTGTGATTTTAGTAGATTATTGTATGTCATCGATTGAATCGATGAACGTAGTTCTAACGACACTCAAGTGAATTTTTTAAGGAAAAATTGCATTGATTTTTAATCTGCTACGATTGATTAATTTGATAGTAAAACATGAGCTAAGATACAATTCAAGAAAAGGGATTTAACTTATCACTATTGGCTCGATAGATAGACTGAACAGTTGATTTTACAATGATTGTTCCACCACGGATCTAATCTATATTCATCTTTTTAAGATCCATTAAGAGATATTATTTAGTTTCTTTTCATGACTAATTGCTGACTACCTTCTTTGACATCTTTTGCATTCTATTTAGTGGAGTATATCTCTAATTTGGCGATAAACTTTTCCTGAAATTACTAGTGGTAGTTATAAAATGTTGTGACACGCATCAAGTCTGTCAACTTAACAATGATACATGTATTGAGTAATGCTACGTACACACCTTTCGACCACAATTTCAGATACAGTTGCATCCGGAGCCGTTTGATGCACACGAGTTCACATGTATCGAACGATTCCAGACGCAATTATGTTCAAGAGTTGTGTACGTAGACTTAGGGTACATACAAAGGGCCAAAACGTAGGGTCGCTTAACGACAATTATCAAGAGAGAACCCTTCTGTCGGAACCGACCTAATGTACATCGACTGTGCACAAACGTCACACGGAGCCCATTTCGGATCCTGCACGGATAATCTGAGTCATTCAATAATTTTAAAATAATTTTTCGAATGGCCTTAGCAAGAAATCACCTAAATCCGATACATGTAGCCGCTGGATTCAATCTTCCAAATTTTCATTTAAATTTCAAAACTGCAATCTAAATGAAAAATTGAAGCATTGGATAAAAAAAATTATTGGATTGAACATTTGAGCTGATTTCTAGCTTTTTGGATCAAGAAATAGGAGATAATGTGAAAGCACTTCAAGTGGGAGGGCCGTCGCGGTCGCGCCCTCTATTATTCCGCTCTCACCACCCCACTACCACTTACTGCGTTGAACTGATGAACAACACCAAAAGGTGCTCCGCGGTCCGTCCTTATTCGATTGACGAAACGGGACGAAGTGACTGTTAACTAACCACAGAGTCTCTGTCTCCCAGCCCACCGTACCATTATTGTTTTTTTTTTTTTTTTTTGATTTAAATTTATCCAAACCGTACATCTGAGCTTGTTCGTTTTGGTATTTGGATTTTGGTTTTTGATTTTTGAGTGGAGAGAGATAAAGAGAGATAGAGAGAAAAATAAAAATAAAAATTAAAAAATATGTTATTAAAAATAGAAAGAAAATCTAAAATCCCAAATATCAAAACCAACAAGGTTAGTCTACTGTTTTCCCAATTGGAATAAGAAAAGGAATTAATTGGGTCTTCTGGCTGTCTGTTGTTTGCTTTCACGTGGGGGAGACTTGGGAGTCCGACCACCGAGCCCCAAGGAGAGAGAGAGAGAGAGAGAGAGAGAGAGAGTGTGATGTGAGTGATTTTTTCACGCGGCGAGTCGGGGCTGAGTGATGAGTGGCGTAGACCTAACTAGTACTTTGTGACTCGCGTTTTCGGCCGGTAACAAGTGAATGAAGAATGTTAGGCATTTTAAGGTCAAAAATGTTATGCCTACAAATTATTTGGTTGACAGATTTTGCATAGATGGGTCCAGGGAGCTCACTTTTAAGATTATGATTCAAATTTTTTAGTAGTGTTAATTTTGCAAGTCACCTTGTAAAAAATTAATTTGATCGGAAACTTGTAAATTTTTTTTTGGCAAGGCAAATTGTGCATTTATTCTATTCTAAGAGGGAAGGGGAGGGGTTGGTGAGATCTGAACTCCTGATCTGGTCGATGGAGAAGCTCCAAGGAGAGCGAGCTCAACCACTGATTAGATATGCCTCAATATCTGAAAACTGTAGGTGTTTAAACCAATATTGTAATTTCTCATTCAGAATTCCTGTATTCTGAAGGAATTTTAAAAAAAAGTTAAACAATTAGATTAAACACTTACTCGTACTTGATTAAGCTGATTTGTTGAGTGAGAGATCAATGTTTTTTTTTTTTTACAACTAATGTTGTTGGATCCCAAGGTATATGTCAAATCCCCAAGGACGGGCACTTTTTGGCGAATAAATCAACGCGGTTCTAGACAATTGGTGCCAAAGGTCTTCTTTTTTCTAGAGATATACAAACAATCAATGATCCTGGATCTGATCCTCAAAGTAAATCAATGGCTGAATTTCTTCTTGTCTTCTCTAATCAAATCCCATCATCAACAAATTTCTTATCAACTCAATAATTATCCTCTCTAACATAATTAAATATCCAATTTCTTTGACTTATGTCTCATTCAATCGCTAACACATAATATATTAATTATGTTAAGTGGAATTTCATTAAATAAGATCAGTGTTAGGTGTCAAACTGAAGAGATGATATCACCATAATATATAGTAAGCCAAAAATGCCACAATTGTCGTGCACGATATATCTCAGCTGCTTGACAAAAAAAGAAAGGGGATTTGCATTTAAGTGGGAGTTGGGGCAAATAATGTCAAACTCATGGAGAGATTTTTACGGAATTGCATAAATATGAAACGGAGGAAAAAAAATTCTCCATAAATAAAACGGACCAACTGAAATTTTCCATACATGAAACAAAGATTTTTTTTTTTTTTTTCCAAAACATGGAGTCGGTTTGTAGTCGAATCTGAGTTTGAACCTAAGTTGTCCCTTGTATGGACCTAAGTTGTTTCTTCTATGGACCTAAGTTGCACCTTATTTTTTTTAAGAAAAACAGTCAGTGAAGCAAATTGATAGCTAATAGCATAACTTCTACACATTTCTAAGTTGTCCCTTCTATGGACCTAATTTTCTCTATCCTTTCTCTTTCTAAAAGATTTCCCAAAAGACACTACTAATCTCAAAGTACTTTAAAAACCCAAATCTGCAAGTAACCTAGATCCCAAATTTCTTAGAAAACAATGGAAATGATAAGGAGATTAAAGAAATGCTTAAGAAATGCTCAAGAAATTGAACACCTAGGAAGTTCATAGAAGAGGCAACTTAGGTCCATAGAAAGAGTAACTTAGTTCCATAGAAGGGACAACTTAGAAAACTTAAATTCGACTACAACCAACTTCGTATATAGGGAATTTTTTTCCCTCCGTTCATGTATGGGGAATTTTTTTTTCTTTCGTTCCATATTTATACAATTCCGAAAAAACCTCTCCATCCGAGTTGGGCATAATTTGTCCCAACTCCCACTGAAATGCAAATTCTGTGAAAAAAAATTTGCTAGCTAGACAGAGTCTAGCTTTCTCCTAGCTTAGGTATCCCATGCTAGCCAACTTGCCAAGTCTCCGTATAATTAATCAAATCTGTACTAAATAGTATTACAGGACAACTTTTCGTTAGTAGAGCTCTTGGAACAACGTGATTGATCTCATTTTAGTTTTAGTTTTTTTTTTAAAGATATAGTCAAGTACATGTAAGACCTAAACAGAGTTTCCAAGTTAAAATAAGGTAGGATAAACATGATTGATTCCATAAAGCTTGTCAAAGGAAAAAGTAAGTTATTTTTCGTGTGCAAAATGTACGAATACCCAAAAAGATCGAGAAAGTTGGGACCGAGGGAGTAGGGACGGACACAAGTGGGAGTCTCCAATTGGGGCACGGGACCCCACTGGATATTTTAAAATTACATCAATTATTTTAATTATACCCAATGACTTTATGATAGCGTTTCAATAAAATTGTTCTAATTTTTTTTTTTTTGAAAATATTTGTCTGATCTATTTCTTACTGTGCTAAATTTTCACACCATCATGGATAGGATCGTGGGATAACTTCAAATACACATTAATTTTCTCGAGTATCATGAATTATTGTGGATAAATGGTCTCTGTCGCCCAAAGAAATAGTAGAGATAAGATACCGATATTTAATGCTCACGTTAAGAAGTGAATTTATTCTTAAAAGAAAAGGAAACGTTAATGATCAATGCGAATATATTACTACAATTAATTCTTCTCTATTTCTTGCGTACACGTACTTATACTTTCAATCCAAATTAAGTCAATGACTTGTCACGACTTTGGCCTGTCATTTTAAATCACTTATTGGTCTGTTTTAAATTTTTAATAACTTTTATGGGTATTTTCAGCAGACATCAATTTTTAAAAGCTTTTTATTTATTTATTGGTTGTTGATGCTGGTTAATTGTTTATTGAAAATGCAAAACAAAAAGATCGATTAATTGGGAGAATTCCCAGATTTTGTTGCAAAAGTAAAATTTATATGTCTGCAAAAGTAAAAGATCGATAGAGCGGGAAGAAGGAGCGGAAGATATTGCATCATATATTGTGAGACCCGTAGTTCACGAACAATACCAATGAGCTCCTGAGGAGCAACAATTAATAAAGATCGAATGAATGCTACATACGTCCGTTAGTGATTGTCTACTAGTCCATTTTAGGAGTTCTCTTTGAAAAAGTAAAAAGTATTAAAGTGTGAATTTCTCTTCTATAAACTAACTCGCATAATGATTACAAGTATTTTTTTATGAAAAGGACAATGGGTAATATTGGAGCGAAAAGGATAGGATAAATGACAAGTATCCATGAAATTGTCCATGAAAAGACAACGAACGACTCAAATTCAAATTATCCATGAAAGGGCAACGAACGACTCAGAATCTGAATCGTTCGTTGCCCTTTCATGGACAATTTCATGGATACTTGTCATGTATCCAAACCCTACTATTGGAGATCTAAATTTGAGGGAGGGAGTACCAAGTTTGAAGGCAGGAATCATGAACAAACAAAGTCATGGATTCTACTGCTAGGCAAGTAGTAATAGAATACTGCTCTCTAGATGATGATGAAATCTTTTAATAGCTGAAATTAATCATCTCTAGTTTACCCTTTAACCCAAGTACCATGACTTAGTCACCATGCAAAAGACAACGCGCGCCCTAGACTCTAGTCACCTTTCCAGGAAATATGTATCTATTTTTCTTTGGAAGTAGTTGAAGCCTTGAAAACTGCCTTTATATATAATATATGAAGTACATTTTTTTAAACCAGTTTACTATTTGTTTTTGGGATGGAAACCAGTTACTAAAAGTTAATTTACTTGTGGACAAATGGAATTAATCAAGTAACACCGCGCGCCTAGTGCGGTTGGTGACTCACTCTCTCTCGTAAGGGAAAGCAGCTGAGTTCGAGTCTTCGTAAAAGAGGTGCTCAACTCCCGTTGTAACTGCTAACGACTAACCCTTAACATCCTACCGTCTGGAAAAAAAGACAATGGGAACAACATTGGTTTCTCACGTACGTACTGCATATAAGAGAAAGGAGTGTGAATAAGGCCCGTCTGCATTACAGAGTAACAAACCTACCTAATCTCCCAATTTACTTAGCTCTTTTAGAAAAAAGACAGTGGCTGCAGTCATTCTCAATGGCTTTTCGGTTCATCTACATACTTGAAATATATATAAGGATATAATAAACTCCAAGGGGTGGTCTACCTTCTATGACTTACAAGCTTAATTTGCTTCCTTTTAGGTCTCAAATTTGAAATTAATTTGTTACTAGCTAGATGTTACTTATGATCAACTCTTCTGGGATCAGCTTACACGAAGCTCTTTTGTTGACTCGGGACAATTGAGATTAGGACGTGCGCAAACAACCTGCCAGACCGATTCAACCGACACCAACTTGTGCCGAAAATCATGAGCGGGTTGAATTTTAAGCGGGGCAGTTCGGGTGAGGGTACAATTTCTCTGACCTGCCTTCAACCCGACCCAACGCGCTGGACCTACATTATAAAATAATGGACAATAGAATACTACCATACCAATGCTAAGGTACACCTTACTATATAGAAGTACTTTATTAACCGTCCCTATTTAGAAAGAAAAATCCAGACGTACCCTAATAACACCATGGTCCGCACCAAATTCCATTCTTCAGACTTTTCATTAGGGAAACCGTAACCAATAGTTTGATTTTTGATGAGCTAAAATTAAACAATTTTCTAAAAACACTCAAATAGTGAAGTTTTTTCCAACCCACCTAAACCGCTGAGTTTATGCTGCTAAAAAAGTCTTAGAGGTTGGTGGTTGGCAGCGCACGGGTTAAAAAATTATTAACCCGCCAAGTACGAGTTGGTTGAAAAATACACCCTCGCCCTGCCCAGCCCGACTCAAGCATACCCCTGATTGAGATATCAAAAAGGAATATGACAATCCAAGAAAAATCGTTTTTTCTTCTCAACTCTAAAGCGCTTGGCCGAGTTTGAATAGTTTTACCTCACAATCAAAAGTACTAGGGAAAAGGAGCTAACAATAGCTCAAGTTTGCAAGTGGGTTGCATGCACTTGCTGAGCAAGAGAGTAAATACAATTCATTCCCATTATAAAGCATGAGATAGGGAGCGATCGGAGAAACCAAGGGAATGGGACAGTTCGGATCTTAATCGAGTAATGGACGGTTCAAATTTGTATGCGTTTAAATTCGATTTGAGCCATTCGTACTGAGATAAATAGCCGGATCGGCCACTTTGCACTTGCTCAGCAGCATGTCCGAAACCAAGAGCTAGTCAAATATTTCTTTTTTTTTCTTTTTGGTACTTCGAAATATAACTAGTCAAATATTTCAGCTGTGCTTAAGAATTTGCTTTTTGAGATTCTTTCAACACCCAAATCCTAACAAAAGAATAAAAAGGTTTTTTTGTACCAATCCTTGCTTTTTGGATATTTTTCTATACCGTCCTACTCCAGCCCAAAGGAGGACTGTGACATAAAGATATACTATTCATTAGAGCAACCTATCTTGGACTGGAGCTTAACTGCTTTCTAGTTTCTTCTTTTTGGATGTAATTTGTTTCTTTTATCTTTTTTCTCATCTTCTCATTGGAAGTTTTTCTCTTATCTCTCTCAATCTACCTCTTGAAGCACTGTGGTGGCCTCCATTTTTGCTTTTCTCTTCTCTCCCCCATCAATCTTAGGGCCTCGATGTACCCATTATTGAGTTTATTAATGACAATATTTTTCCTATTTCAAAAAAAAAAAAATTTACATTTTTCATCCAATATACTCTATAAAATTATGTAGTACTCCATCAACCTAAAATGTTTTACAAAAATGGTAATTTTGAAATATATTAGTATTTACTCTATCTCAATGCTCTAGTTCTAATATTGTATTTATTTATTTTTGGAATATAAAACTCTTTGTTAAACTCAAACAATCATCGATTTTCCATCAATGCAAAATTTTCTGAACATTTAATTATAAATATTTAGTAGTCATCTTACTTTAAAGATATGTGCATATATTTTGAAGGATTCCAATTTCATAAAAAAAAAAACTGTACAAGTTAAAATAATTCCCATGTGATGGGTAAAAGTTCCATCCTCTACTTTGAAGGATCATCGTCTATATATATATTTTTTTATCCTGAAAATTTTAGCGGATGATAGCTAATCCTATTACCTAGAGTAGAGCACCATATGCAGGATCCAGGGATACAACAAAGTAGCTCTCTCTGTACAGGAAGCTGCTTTGCAGCATCCCCGAATTCCCATATGCAACTATATATATATATATATATATATATATATATATATATATATATATATATATATATAGCGTAGGTAGGATATGTCTTAGAGCACCTACAATAGTCCGAAACTAATTGATCAGATATCCAAGTTGACAGTCTCAACGGGCATAAAATGGTCGTTTTTGGTGCTCCAATAAAAGGTTATGAAATGAAATGCCAACTCATTTCTGGAATTTGATATAATTAAGGGAAATCTGGCAAATTTAGCAGAGCCAAATATTATTCTAGATTAAAATAGCTAATGTAATAAAGATACCCATTATTGTTATTGTTGCAAACTAATTAAAAAACAGGAGGTCAAAACATATGGAAGTTAAAAAAATAATGTGAAACAATACAAATTTGACACTTTAATTGGAGGAAGGGAGTTTATTGGATGTCAAATTTGAGAATGTCAAACTTTCATGTAAGGTTTACAAAATATAGTAGTATTTATTAATTAATGTTCTAGGATAAAAACCTAGTACACTGCCAATTATCGTGCCAAATTTAGCACATGAAATGCCATTGTGCTATTTGAATAGCTAATTTTGTTTTCCACCCAGCGACGGATCTACGGAAGTTAAATATGAAGATGTCAAATTGTCGCACAAAAGTGTTTAATAAGTAACTGACATCTCCAAATTTAAAGACCAGGTTGGAGATGGGCATAGTTATTAGTGCAAGTACTATATATACTTATCGAGGAGGCCTTCTTCAAATTAACCTAAGATTTATTGTGTCTGCTATAAAGTCATATTATAGTATTGATCAATACATATCCCAGTTTTATGACTGAGAAAATAATTGTCATGAAGTCATATTATAGTATTTGTGGGGGCTCCGTTTTGGGTGGCTCACGCTCAATGGATATGGGTCTTGGGATTTGGCTCCTGACTTCCCAGCTCTGTCCTGCAAAACGAAGCACGACTAAGGACCACACCGGAGGTTCCCCGGAATGGCCCTCCGGTGCAAGAATCAATTTCTTTGCTAGGAAGAACTTAGAAAGTAGGAGCTAGGGTTTCACTTGTGCATACCTTCCCCAAGAGGCATAATGGGATATTTATAGAGAACCCTTAGCTTGATCCCCAAGGTCTCACCTCCGCTCGACACGCGTCGGCTGACGTCATTCTGTCATCATGATTAGGGTTTTGCAACCGTTTTTCTAGATGAGCTGGCACCCTCACGTGCCCCCATCGTTATCCTTATAACCGTTCGGATGACATCACTATCATCGTCATTATTATTGCCACAGTTTGAACATGGACGAGCTGATTTGTCAATAAAGACATGCTCGGCACCGAGCATGAGGTTCAACCTCGGCAACCGAACGAATGATCATGTCCCCCATCCACGGGTACTCAGGAGGAAGCGTTCACGAAAGTTTACGTCCGCGAGACCCTCGGCAACGGTTGTTATTTCGAACTTTGGGAGAAAAACAGCATAGAGCCGAGCGTATTTATCGATTATGTTCGGAAATTGACCGAGCCATTTTGCTCGGCCTGCTACAGTATTGATCTTGCATCTGCCTTCTCTTGGGTGAGGTTCTCGGGTTGCGTTTTATCGGTGTGCCCGTGATCAATTTAATTTTTGTTTTCCCTTTCAAAGGTTAATTAATAAAACCTTCTTTTTGCAAGATCAAAAAAATAAATAAATTGTCTTGATCGGTGATCAATAAGCATAACAATAATGATCTATTCCGTTCAAAATTCCAGGAACTCTTAATATTCCTGATAAGAAAACTATGTGACAATCTAAATTATAGACTTGGCCTCTACTTCTTAGAAAAATTATTCCAGGCTTTTGGAGCACTGTTTCACCCGTCAAAACAGCTTGTGTGCCCCACCTTCAAGTGTTTTGAATCCCACACACTCAAGAATTATTGAATTTTTTTTTCCGTTAAAAAAAAAAAAACTAGGACAACTTGACTCCACAGACTTTTTCAATATTCCCATATTTCCCCCAGTTTTGAAATTGATTAAACAAAATCGACCCCTCAAAAGTTACCCAACCATCCTATAAAGTTATAATATTGCCCCCCCAAACTCCTACAAATTTGATTTTTTTTTTTTTTTTGGTCTCTCTACACTAAAAATGTAACTTTGTTCCTTACCTTCTTCATTAGTTATATATATATATATATATATACGGAACGGTTCAATGGACACCCTAAAAAAACACCCAAAAAAACACCCATAATCTCATTCTCATAGTTTCCGATCAAATTTTTATGATCCGAACCGTTCAATGTGTGCAGAATGTGATTTTAAGGGTGCCCGCGAGAAATTAGCAAAAAAAATGACCGGGAAAGGTTTGATTTAAGCAGTTTTTATTTGAACCGTTCAATAAAAAACCTTTCAAAACTGTTCGGATCAAGCCCTTCCCGATCATTTTTTTTGCTGATTTCTTGCGGGTACCCTTAACATCACGTTCTGATCACATTGAGCGGATCGGATCATCAAAATTTGATTGGGAGCTATGGGGTGTTTTTTTAAGTGTTTTTTTAGGTGTCCCCGGAACCGCCCCGATATATATATATAATATACAGGGTGGTTCTGGAAACCTTTAAAAAAACCTCCAAAAAAATCTCATTCCGAAAACCCTTAAGTAACCTTTTTCATTAGGTTGCTTGTGTCCGTATTGACAAAACATCTTTACTGGCAATTGTTATTCCACTGCATAAACTTCCATTATAAATAAATAAATTTCTACATTTTCTCTTATGACTCAAATGCATATCTTAATTATCCGCAAATATTTGAGATACAATGGTAATAAATATTATTTTTCATGTTCTATTAAGTAAGATTTAGTCCCACTGACTCAAAATTTTAATTCCGCCATACACATCTAGACTGCGATCGAGAGAGTGGAGAAATGCTCGATCAGGATGAGCACGGAATCATAATCTCTCCTACTTCCTAATCGATCACCATCTTTTCAAAACTGAATATACCACCAAGTGAGGTAGCCATAGGCTCAAAAACCCACACTACCAACGGTGATTGTTCTTTTGGAACCCTAATTGGCCCTAGTATAATTAACTTGTTCTTAATTCGGAATATTAATTCCATTAAAACCCCAACTACTTGTCACATTTACATCTTTCTGCGGGAAAAAAAAAATCATAGGAAAATAAATTTAACCTTTAGGCATAAAGTGCATGGTCCTACTCTGAAAAGGCTTAATTATACATTATACTTATCTTAATAGTAATAGTAATAATGAAACCACGTGTAACCAGAAAAAGGCAGCCGTACGCGTGTCTTTTAATGATTCTGCCACGTGTGTGGAGATAATGAATTAAAACCCCACTTAATAACACGAACTAATTACTTGAAGTGTTGGACATTAACTTCCATTAATAGACTTACTATTTGCAGATTTTAATATACATTAGTCAATTCTGGTTTATGGACGAAACCAATGATCGAACACAACAACAACAACAACAACAAAAATAACAATAATCATGTAATATATCCCCAATCAATTGGGGTACGGGCGGGAAGGTCTGACTTACTATTTGCGGATTTTAATATATATTCGCCAATTCATATATCGACCAAACCAATAATCGCACACTAATTATGTAATCCCCCAATCAATCGGGGTACAGGCGGGAAGGCCTGACGATGGACGTAACCCCTAAAAATATGTGCAAAAAATGGCTGCAAAATACATGTTGGTTAAAGGGTTCCTCTCGTTTGCCAAATACTCTGTAAGTAACTTTTTATTTTTTATTTTGGCTGAAGGTAGAATTTTGGTAATGAGAAGACGACTAAAATACTCTGTTTGGCCGAGGAAAGGACACTTATTTATGGTCTACCTTTAGAGCATCTCAAACAACGCAAGCAAACCTGAATTTTAACTATAATGGCTAGCAGCCTAAACCCCTGAAATGCAGACCCAATAGACTCATCAACATTAGACTCGGCATTTTGTGATTGCTACAGTAACTCGCGCATCGGACTCAAAAAGAACATTGAGCATTTTAAGTACTAGTCTACTGCTCATTCTCTAAATTAGTACTAAAAATTATTTGCACCGTTGAAACATGAAAGGCTTGATATCAAGCGGTCTCGGTCTGGATTTGTGGGGTTTGAAGTTTGTTTTGTCAGGCATGGTGGCAATGAAGTAGCTCATTACTTGACCCAGAGAGCTATGAGATCGAGGGTGTCTTTCTTGTATTTGGGAACATATCCCTCCGTCGTGGCTTCTGTCTAATCCCCTCACGAGGGACGGATGTCCTATTTGATGTTTTCTTACTTTCTTATAAAATCGTTATCCTGTCATTTTCAAAAAAAAAAAAACATGAAAGGCTTGTGGACTGGTGCCTCAATTTCTTAATATTTATTTAATTTTGGGAGACAGTATCCAAATCAGAGGGAGAAAACAAATTGTAGGTTCGGATTAATATGCTTCTTTCTACAAAAGAATTATATATATGTGTCTTTACGTAATAGCCTCTCTTTCCTCAGTCATTGGGAACAAAAGATCAAGAGAATAGGATACCTCTCATTGTCCATCTCTGAATGCATGGAAATGGTTTGTGCTTATACCCATGAATTAAAGGAGGCTAGCTAGGCGCTTGGACCATCTTTGGATTATTCCAAGACCACGTACACTTGAAAACATATTTGACTGATAATTGATAGGTTTTCAAAAAAATTTAATATTATCTCAGGGTATCATGGTCAACTTACGCACTAATTCTTAATGCTCGACTATAATTCATGATTTTTTGAAAGACCAATCTCACTGTAGACCGGAGAGAAAACCTGATCATTAAAGCCACGACAAAGGTCATATGAACTAGCTCTATCGGAGTTGATAGAATCTATATAAGAGGTTTTGAACTTGTGACCAACGATAAAGCAAGTTCGTATGTCTTAGGCCTCGACCATCAGATCTAACTCTCTCGAGTTGTAGAGGTTCTCGCTTGCTCATACAATAATAATTAATTATAAATTTTTAATTAGTTTAGTATATTTTGTTAGTGATGACTAAAGAGAGGAATCTAATTCTCCTTCAACAAGGGTGGAGGAGAAACAAAGCACACATGAGAAAAGCTTCCTGATTCAGAGGTTGTCCTTTAAAGAGGAGATTAAAAAATTAATTCTAGTTTGCATTGCGTTCTTCTATATAAATCCATGGGGTTGAGAGCAATTAGGGAACATAACACAACTAAGTGACTTTCACCCACTAATACCCACTGCCACTTAGAGAGTGATCAGTGGGTTTCTGGGTCATTGGAACAGGGGAGAGGCCCTCCAAGGAAGACAAAAGGGTGGAAATGAAGGTAAGGAACCCTAAAAGCATTTTCTTCCAATTGTGATTAGGGTACTCATATTAGTAATTTGCAAGTATTCACTTAGAAGCATGTTTTGTGTACTTTTCACAAGTGTCCGCATTGACAAGGGAAATGTGTTTTATGAGATAATTAATTAAGTACTTCTAAATGGCATGTTATGGCGCTGGATTTTTATTTTTGTTGGGAGGTTTAGTTAGGGTGAAACTGTAAAACCTAGGGCTGCAAACGAGTCGAGCTTTGTCGAACTTGAGCTTGGTTCATTTATTAAACGAGTCAAAAACTTGAGTTCGAGTTCGACTCGAGCCTTAACAAGTCGAGCTTAATCATTTACTAAACAAGTCCTTATAATGGAGCTTGATTCGTTTAGTAAACGAGATGAAATTTCAAGCTCGAGTTCGGCTCGTTTACCTAACAAACCGAGCTCGCGAATTGCTCGGTTTATTTGCAGCCCTAGTAAAGTCCGAGCTTATTAGCTTTGATAACATTGGAAGCTTAAAATGTGGAACGGCGCGTATTCGGCTCGGTTTTAAAAGACTACTTTCTTCTTCTTTTATGGGGCAAAGGTAAAACAGTTGGAAAAAACAGTTAAAAAGCTAGCATAAGAAGAGGAAGTGGTTATTTTTTCTTGTTTCACGTAGTGGATTTTTGAAGTGATTTTAGTCAAAAAGTAAAAATTTCACTTTTTAAGATTCGCACGAAACATGTAATTATTGTGTGATTACATTAAAAAAACTCTTTTCCAAGAAAAAGGAAGAGAACTTGAAGAAATATGAAAACTTTTCAAACAGAGAATAAAATCTTGGGAAATACTACTAAATTAGTAATCCCTTATTACCGTTTTAGGGGAGAACCCATTATGCTCTTTTATTTAAGATTTCTTTATGTTGTGAAAACCAGAAATGCAGGTACTGAAAAGAGAAAAGTGCTCTAAAAATATAGATAAAAAAAATGTACAGTGTTATGGCTGCGAATTTGAGTTTTTGGCTTGTTTAGTAAATGAGACGAGTGGGGCTCGACTTGTTTGAAAAAATTCGGCTCTTTAAGGGAGGCTTAACTCGATTAAAGAGGCTCGTTTAATTAATGATTAAACTTGGCTCATTAATGGCTCGGTTCATTAAGGCTCATACCGAACTTGAGCTCGACAAAGCTGAGTTGTGTTGACCTTTTCCCTTTTTCCCAATTTTTTAGGTACCAATGGGAAAGAAAAGTGAGGAAATAAAGAAAATTGTGGGGATCTAGTGAGAGATTTTAAAGACATTTTTTTTCCAAAAATGATATAGGTATTGGCGGTTTCCGTAGGGGAACCGTACCGACAGCCGCGCCGGGCTGTCTCCGGCTACCGGACGGTCAATCCGAATCGTTCAAAAATTCTATAAAAAAAAATTGAGAGGTCTGACGCGAAAATCAACGCGATGTGTGTAAGGTGGTTGAGATGTGACCGGAAACGACTCGGCCCGGCCTTGGGTACGGTTTTCCTACGGTCTGTTTTTTTCCTCTAAGCGAAGCCCAATACGTGTTCCTACTGAGTGGAGTGGTCTATGGCAATAGAAAATGGTTATTACTGAGTATTATTTTGACATAAATACGCGTCTCTATTGTTAACGGAGTGGTATTTTATTGGGGTCCCATTTCTTATTTTCTCACGTGGCCGCACTCAGTAGTACTCCTGTTTTCCCTCGGTTTTCCTTCCAAGTTCCAACCAAACAGCCTATATATACCCCTCCAGCCCATCCCCCATAGTGTATCATCTCCTCTTAAAGTGTATTGTATACCCCCATACCCTCTTCAATCCTCTCTCTCTCCCTCTCTCTCTCTCTCTCTCTCTAGAACTATTTCCCACACTGCAAGAGACTTGAATATCCCATTTGGGTTTTTGCAAACACCTTGAAAAGTGTGTCAAGAAAAATCCATTGCGTCAGAGACCCACTCTTCTCATTCAATAAGAGAAACAGAGCAAATTTTTATCCTTTCGTTTTGACAATTACAAACAAGAAGCTTTAAAATCTGACCTGGGTTTTGTTTTGATTCTGACAAAAAGAAGATGGGTGACAACGCTGCCGTGAAGAACCACCACCACCACCACCAAGTCTTCGACGTCTCCGCCGACGTGGCTCCGGCGGGCTCCAAGTGTTTCGACGACGACGGCCGCCTCAAGAGGACCGGTAATTAATCTCCCTCAAAAAGTCTCGAAACACAATTTCAGAATACAATTGACGGGACAAGATTGTGTCTTACTGTTGTGTTCTCCAGTTGTGCCTTTCTAACATTGCTCTATGAGGCGCTTTCATTTATACTGGCATAATGCCAAATTGTTTCACGGGTTTCTTTTTTTTTTACCAAGGAGAAATTATACTATTACGGAAATGCTCAATAATTTTTTTAAGTTAGGTAGTGGCAGGTTGGGGCAATCAATTGACCCCGCCAACTTTTGAAATGACGTGCTTTTCCCTATACTTTCTTGGAGGTTTCTGATAAATGGTTAAATAAGGAATACCAAAGGGACATAAATTATAATACAGGCCAACTACTGTTCTTACTCTGAACTTTTACTAGCATTTGTGAAAAACTCTTTTAGTTTATTCATACGTTACGACGAGAGAAATGAAATGTCAAATTTGAAGGTGGTTTAAAAATGATGATGGTAACCTACCAATCTGTTTAACTTTTCATAACTTTTTCATCGTATCTTTTACTTTTTCAGTTCCTTTTTTCGTTGAGACAAATAGATAATTTTAAAAGAAAATTTGATGCAAAACTAGCAAAATTTAAAACGTCGCCAATACGAAGAGCATGAAACTTTGGTTTGTCTGAATTCAAGCCTCGATACTAGCAACTGCAACTTCCTCTTTCCCCCTTGAGTTTGTTGGTAGTTAACAGAGTTTTGGTTTTGGTTGTGCTTTTTTCTTCCTACAGGGACTGTATGGACAGCAAGTGCTCACATAATAACAGCTGTGATTGGGTCTGGAGTGCTGTCCTTGGCTTGGGCCACAGCCCAGCTTGGATGGATCGCCGGTCCAACCGTCCTCTTCTTGTTCTCCTTTGTCACTTACTACACCTCCACCCTCCTCGCCGCCTGCTACCGCTCCGGCGACTCCGCCACCGGAAAAAGGAACTATACTTACATGGACGCCGTCCAATCCAATCTCGGTAAATCTCCTCTTCCTCCTTTCAGAAGTTGATTTGAATTGGCTGAGTGGTTTCAGAGTCTGTCTTATTTGAAACTTTTCCTTCTCCCGGTCTGTATAACTATATATTTTTCTGATTATTTTCGTCGAGACAAATGATCACTAAACATTAAGCAATATATTATATTATTCATTAAAGAAAAAATTAAGAGAGATCGAACTCAGCCTAATCATCATCTGCTTTGTGTTTCTGGATTTAATCAGGTGGTATGAAAGTTAAGATCTGCGGGTGGATTCAGTACCTCAACCTTTTTGGAGTTGCCATTGGCTACACTATTGCCTCTTCCATAAGCATGATGTGAGTATGATTTTCCAAATTTAGAAACTATACGTTGGGTTCGGTATCGTTTTCGTTTTCAGTTCTTCGCTTTGTTTTCCGAGGAAAGAAAGCGAACCGTTTTCGACCAAAATAAAAAGTTTCTGTAAACAACCCACCTTGCGTAAAACACGATTTGCGAACTGGGAGATTTGATTTTTATCGATTGCTAATGGGTTCAATTGATTTTGATAATAACAGGGCAGTCAAGAGGTCTAATTGCTTCCATGCCAGTGGAGGGAAAGACCCATGCAAAATATCAAGCACTCCGTACATGCTCGCGTTTGGTGCAGCAGAGATCCTCTTCTCGCAGATACCGGACTTTGATCAGATCTCATGGCTTTCGATTGTCGCCGCGGTCATGTCCTTCACTTACTCTACCATCGGTCTTGGCCTCGGAATCGCCAAAGTTGCCGGTACATACACCTACCTTTCCAAAACCTTATTTTGTGATTTTCGTCCCCATTTATTTTAAAGATATACTGATACTTAAACTTGGGTATTAATTTATTTAACTTTTTTGTGAAATCAGAGAGTGGGAAGTTCAAGGGAAGTCTCACTGGAATAAGCATTGGCACTGTGACTGAGACTCAAAAAGTATGGAGGAGCTTTCAAGCATTGGGAGACATTGCTTTTGCATATTCTTACTCTCTCATCCTAGTTGAAATCCAGGTATATTTCCTTAATTTTTCCTAAACTTATAATTATTGTTATTTCAATTTTTTCGGAATGTCTACTTTATTGTGTGAGAAAACAATAAAGAAGCCAAGAAGGCCACACTAATGTTGTTTGTGTTGGATTTGTAAAAACAGGACACACTCAAGTCCCCACCTTCAGAGTCCAAAACAATGAAGAAGGCTACCCTGATAAGTGTCTCCGTGACAACTCTTTTCTACATGCTCTGTGGCTGCTTCGGCTACGCCGCCTTCGGGGACCTCGCCCCCGGGAACCTCCTCACCGGATTCGGTTTCTACAACCCTTTCTGGGTCCTCGACATCGCCAACGTGGCCATCGTAGTCCACCTCGTCGGCGCGTACCAAGTCTACTGCCAGCCCCTCTTCGCCTTTGTCGAAAAGACAGCCGCGGAGTGGTTCCCAGACAGCGACTTCATTAAAAAGGAGTACAGGATCGCGACTCCGATCCCCGGGTTCAGCCACTTCCGCCTCAACCTCTTCCGGTTGGTTTGGAGGACCCTTTTCGTGATCCTAACCACTGTGATATCGATGCTCATGCCGTTTTTCAATGGTGTGGTGGGAATCCTTGGAGCTTTCGGGTTTTGGCCGTTGACTGTATATTTCCCGGTGGAAATGTACATTGTGCAGAAGAAAATACCAAAGTGGAGCACTAGGTGGATTTCTCTACAAATCCTTAGTGCTGCTTGTCTTGTTATTTCCATCGCTGCCGCTACTGGATCCTTTGCCGGACTTGTTGAAGATCTCAAGTCTTATAAGCCTTTCAAATCCAGTTATTGAGGAAGATTTCAAACGTAGCGTTTGATTCCGTCGGTAGCAGAGAGAGAGATTCCTAGAGCAAGAAAGGAATTGGACAAAAAAATGGGATTTCAATTCTTGTTCGTGTTCATAACAAGCATAAGGGAAGAGGAGAGGGGTGCCACTGTTGTTACTTTACAGTTGTATGTTGGTTTTTAATTGTAGTTAAAAAAAGGGAAAAAAAAAGGCTGGTCCAATTAATGTTGTATCTGAAATTCAAATATGAATGTCCAATTTCAATTCCCAAATGTGTGACCCTTGTCACTCTGTTTCTAGATGCAGATTGAAAAAATCCTTTAGAAAATTAAAGGACTTGTGGAGTTGTTCTTGAAACTAATCAATACGTCATCTATTTCGATTTGTTTGTCCATTCTAGAAAATTCAATTTTTTAAAAGAACATAATTATTACACTTTTTGAACTTGAACTATTTAAAGAATGTCCTCCAAATGAAATTGAACTTATCACATCAATTCAAAAAGCAAGGGCAAATTAGGAATTTCATAAAAAATTCATTTGATTTGTCAAACTAAACAACAATTTAAAACACTAAAAAATCAAAAAGTAGACAAATAAAAGGGGACGGAGGGAGTAATACTTTACCATGTATCCATTCCCACTCAGATCACAGTCACTCTCTCTCTCTCCAAGGCTGTTTTCATCAGTAAAGTGGATTGTTGTAATGTTAAACGTTGTATGTGGCATTGAAGAAATATGGGATAATCATTGTATGTGGTCATTTTCATATTTATACTACATATGTGATGCATTTCCTTGAAAAGAAAAAAAAAAAGAATGATTTTTGCAAGTGGAGGCGGCTGCGTCTCCTCCGGCCCTCCCCCCTCCTCATCCCCCACTTACCTCTTTCTCATTGATGCCATTAGTGTCAAATCAGACGTCTGCCGCCCACTGCAACGACGACATTTGTGCATTGTCTTTGGAGTGTGTTTAGACAGCAAAGCGACAAATCTATCGAGGCAGCGCTAGATGGCAAAGATGGTTTTATCGAGGCAGCGCTAGATAGTTTTATTCTTCCCCTCGCTTTGTGCTGTGTTTCTTTCCTTTACAAAGCTGTTGCTTCCCTACTGGGTCGTGTTCATTTTTCAATGGTTTGGGCTACCCAATTCTAAGAGTCTCTACCTCCTCTAGCTTTGCAGTATGTGCTATGTTAATCTGAAATGTTCGCCTCTTGGTGTAGGTGGTTTTAGTTCAATATTATGAATGAAATTTCCAATTTTACAAGAAAAAAGAAGGATCGGCATTTAGATTCCAAATTCCTAGTTATATATCCTCAATTCTCAGATAAAACTTTGAATGCATAGACAAATACACGCAGTGGCTAAACACAAAATTTTTGTAGAGTGGGTTTCATAAATTTTTTGTCAAATAGTCTTTGTAGCAATTTCAAAGATTAATAAAAAAAAAAAACAAATTGTTGTTCAAAAAAATAAATTTTTTGTATGAATTGTGAAGGTACTAGTGATTGACCATATACATGTACAAGTACAATGTTCATGTCAAGAGATGTCATTTAGATTCCAAGTTCCTCGGAGAACAAGATTTTCATGAAGGGAGTACTATACAAATTTTATTAGGAGTTTTAATTGTGAAGATAAGATTTTTAAGAACTTGTAGGTGTCGGTACTATTTTTCTAAACACACGTCGAAATTTACACAAATAAAGAGGGCAAAGACTTAACTTGGAGACCGCAGCCAGACCCGTCAATCACACCTCTGTCTGCCTCTAGATCGATACATGACAACACGAATCAAGATCTTTGCACACACGAGATCGTTTACCGTTGAGATACTATGGTCCGCACGTCTTTGCACTTCAAATCTCACACCAGAGATATTTGTGAATTCAAAGGCAAAAAAATCCCCTTGATTCTGATTTTGGGGAAGATGGGATCACACCCAAGTACGATTGACTAGAAAACAGCAAGTACTAGACAGTGACCTAAACTAGGATCTAGCTGCTGGAATCAATGAATGGCAAGGTAAGTGTTTTGAACTATACTATTTTGATTCCTTGTGTTTTTTCCTTGGCACCATCAAATGTGGTCTCTTTTTAACATCACTATGGGGAAAGAAAAGAACAAGTATAGACCTAACTTGTTGGAGTAAGCATAGCATACGGCGAAATAAGTACTTATTGAAAAATAAGTACCTATGTTTTGAATTTTTTTTTTTGATCGGCGACTTATGTTTTGAATTAAATGTGATGTATTATAAGAGAATGATCTGTCTAGTAAAACAAAAAATAAGTACTTCAAAAGTAAGAGCCTTAGCGGAACGACTGCTTATCAAAAATTCAAGTCTAATCACAGAGCATTTTGAACGGTTGGGATTGGTTGAGAACTATAGATACAACTATTGGCCTTGTTCGTTTGGCACATTTGGGTATTTTAGTTTTGGTAGTGGATGGAGAGAAAAATAGAGTAATGATTGAAGAGAGGGGTAATGAGTGAAGAGAGATAGAGAAAGAAATAAAATTAATAATTAGAAAAATAGAATAATAATTGAAAAAAATTATAGAATAATGATTGAAAAATAAAATTAAAATAAAATAAATATGTTAAACGAATAAGGTCCACAACCTTTTGGAAGGATTCCAAAGTGCTGGGCCACTGGGAAACAAGAGTACAGCAGTCGCTTTGGTCTATGATGCTTTCACTTTTGCCGATAGCCACACCTTCCATTGCGAATGGATGGAGGAGAGATGATGTTAGGGAAGAAAAAAAAAGTTATTTGTGAGAGAGGAAAGTGAGGAAATTTAAGAATCAAGATCCAGTATAATTCCTCGCGTGATTTTCTATGTGATACCAAAATAAGATCTACATACCATAAATTTATTTGAAGATTCAAACCGTTTCAATTTATAGAATCAATGAGTTTGTCATCCATGCAAAATTAGAGACGTCGGTATTCGTCTGAACGAAGTATTTTTGTCACAAGTTAAATTGGGTTTTTCCGGTTTTAAAATGGGCCAAAAATACGGACTTATATATATATATATATAGACGAATTTTCAAGTGAGGGATCCCTCATTTTTTTTAAAATGAGGGACTTTCATTTCAGATCAAATTTTAAAAATCCGAGCCGCTCAATGTGTGCAGAACGTGATTTTAAGGGTGTCCGCCAAAAATCAGCAAAAAAAAATGACCGGGAAGGGCTTCATCCGAGCAGTTTTTTTTGAACCGTTCAATGAAAACTGCTCGGATGAAGCCCTTCCCAGTCATTTTTTTTGCTGATTTCTCGCGGGGAACCTTAAAATCACGTTCTGATCACTTTGAGCGGCTCGGATCATCGAAATTCAATCGGGAATGGGAGTCCCTCAATTTAAAAAAATGAGGGATCCCTCACCGGAACCTAACTCTATATATATATATATATATACACAGTCCGTCTCCCGTAAGGACCACCTTATTTTAATAAAATGCGGACCTCTCTTTTCCGATTGAATTTTGTTGATCCGAGCCGCTCAATGTGTTCAGAACGTGATTTTAAGTGTATTGGATACTTAAAAATAATTTGGAGCTCCATTCCTTTTCTTTTTTTTTTTGGGACGTCAGTCGACAGCCTCTAGGCCTTAGCCGAGGGCTGGCCCTGCATAGGATGATACAAATGTCACACCCATACGCTCCTCCATGACGCGTTGAGGTCAGTAGTAGATCAGCACTCTTATTGACAAGCAGAGATCGCTACTTTGAGCATCCGCACTAGGCTAAGCAAATTTTGAACCAAATTAATCCTCAAAACTCATTTTTTTTACCTTAGCTAGTGACTTTCACATAATTATACAGAAAAATCAGACTCTTTAGGCTCCGTTCCGCAACTCGATTTAAGTCCTTATTTTTTAAGAAGACAATTTCAAACTCAAAAATAATGTATTTACGTAAATAATTTTTCTATCAATATGGATTTTGTTTGATAGATCCCATTAAGATCTTTTATATGGTGAAAAAAAATTAAAAAATTATTTTTTATTTATATTATTTTTTAGTTTGAAAATATGAAATAAGCTGTTTATCTTTTAAGAAGGTTTCTGAAACGGGACCTTACTTTCACTCTCTTTTTAATAAAATATTCACAAAAAGAGTTCCACCATCTCCCCTAATAAGATATTGGGGTTTATTAGAAAATGAGTGAATAGTTACTCGTTTCTTCAGCCGAGTAACCATAGCAATTTTATAAATTCTGTAGTTTGGTAATGGATTTGTTGAGTCTAATGTTGGGGTTTTTTTGAGTGTTTTGGAGGTTTTTACTTGTTAGTTTAGTTTAAAGAGGGAGGAGGCTAGCTAGCCTGTTGCGGATGCTCTAACGCATAGTAAATTTATAAATAATTTGTATGATACACACTTTATGGAGTTTTAAATGGTATAATATCTACCCCGTCTGACAAAAGCACAATATACTTTTACAAAGGTGAAGATCTTAGAGATATTTTACATGTCTGATGATTAACGGCAAACAAAAAGAGGATTTCATAGTTATCACTAATTAAAGCCGAATATTATCAGTCAATCGGCAGGTCCAAATCTGAAAAGTAACAAAAAAAAAAACAAAAAACACAAAATCAGCACAAAAGTGTCCATTCTTTTTCCCAGAAACACGTTAGGGCACGTTCACCCATTGGTGTCAAAATAATCGCTCAATGCATCAACGAAAAGTTAACAAATAGCAATGTTGTTGTACCGGGTTGGCTTCATTTTTGCACAATCCCGAATCTAAAATCATCGAATTATGTTCATTTTATTTTTCGATACAGATCATCTGGGTTGGGAAGTATGATATATTTGACAAGACCAAATATACTGTCGAATTTAGTATCAAACATGATTTTGCCTTTTGTAACAGTTTTGACTTGCCGATTAACACAAATTTTATCCCAAAAAAATCTAGCACGTTATTCTTTTTAAAGCTAATATAACAACAGATGGACTTATTTTTATCCTATATCTTCGTATCTAGTTGATATTTTATATGAATTCTTTTGTACGAAAAGCACACAATCAGCATAAAAAAGTTTCCAATTGATATGAATTCTTTTCCCCAAGAACACATTACCCACATGACACGAAACATATCTTCCTACCTACTTAATCCGAAGGGGTTGGCGTGATGGTCAAGACCTGAGATTTAGGAACTTGTTCTCTTCTAAAGTCTCCAATTCGAAGCCTCCCGAGCACTATCAACTCCTTTAAAGCCTGTCCATATGAAGCTTTGCTCCGATTTTAATTGAGTTTCCCACAAGTGAGCAATGAGATTGGATGCCGAGTATTAATTCAGATGCATTTGAGCTGACCTGAATAGTGGAATTATTTTTAAAAGATCTATCTTCCTACTTGACATTTACATATGAATTCTTTTCCCCAAGGACACATGAAACACATGTCACAAAATTAAAGGAATTTACCAGTCGAGCATATCCAATAGATAGTGGTGGTGGTAGGATAAGTGGTGGCGCCGCTACCGGTACTGGTAATCATCGGATTTACGGAATAAACTTTCGTGTTAACAAGTGTTAAATTTATTCCCGGGAAATAATTTTGTCACACCCTTTTTTGATAATGCCACACCTTGCAAATATATTTTTGCACCAAAAATACACTTACAGGGTGTGACATTATCAAAAAAGGGTGTGGCAAAATCACTACCCTTATTCTCCTATCATTAGGAACCCAAACTATTACACCACCAACATGATATAAAATATACAAATCAAGAGCTTAGTGGGTTTTGGTGGTGGGCTTTAATGGAAAATCATTGGCCCAATTTCGAAAGGTAAAAGGGGGATTTTCTTCCCTTTTTTTCTTTTTTGCGTATGTAATAATTGCTATTTACTATTTACCAGTAATGGAGCATTATAGAAGAAATCTCAAAGGATCAAGAAAGTGAAAATTTATCAAAAAAAAGAAAAGGAAAAAGAAAGTGAAAATAAAAATATTATCCGGTCTTTGAAGCACTTGACTCCTCGTGTGGAGCGGACTTCTCACTGTTTTTTTTAAAAAATGTTATCCGGTCTTTGAAGCACTTGACTCCTTGTGCGGAACGGGCTTCTCATTGTTTATTTTTTTTGGCTTTTCTGAATAGGTAATTGATTTTCTTTCTATTTGTAGTACTTCTTTTGCCTGTCACATTCATGTGAATTTGTAACAAAACTCTTTTATATACTCCGTATGAACTTTTGACCAATTGAAAGAAAACTATTGTAATTTTGCAGATAATATATTGCAAAATGGTAAAATAGAGCACATGAAAATTAACACCTTTCGTAAAAAAGGCTATAGGTTTACGGATATTAGTCTCGGAAAAGTAAATATTCAAAGTGAATTGGAAAATATCAGTTAAATCTAAAATTCTACTGAAAATCCACACACACACACACACACACACAAAAGAGCATCCAAAAGAGGTGAAATTATGCAATAATCTATAAAGGAATAGTGAAAAACCTCCAAAATTCCTCAAAACTCAGAAACACGATTTGAAATGTCTAATAAGTAGAGAGTAACATCTCAAAAAAAAAAACTTGTAAAAAAAAAAAACATCTCAAAAAAGAAAGAAAGAGAGTAGAGAGTAATGGAGCTTTAGAGAAAAGGGTGGAAGACCCTTTCTTCAAATACAACTCGCTTCAAATGTGTAAATTGTTATTGTAAGTAAATCTAAGATTATTATTGTAATTGTGAAAGTCCATATGTGATCTTATGCCTAGTTGATCAAACACGCATAATATCAACGATAACATTCCTCTCTATCCCACTTCAATTTTCATAGGCAAACCATTGTATGAGGCCATGAGCAACAAAATGCAAATTAGGGTGGAGAGAGAGAGACAGAGAGAGAGAGAGAGAGAGAGAGAGAGGGATTGATTGTTTTAGACCTAAGTCACATAATTCACGGGCATGTGCATGAGCGTCTTTGAATCACATATGAAACTACTACAATCCACGAGAGCAAGAATTGAGAGCGCGAGCATTGTGTGAAAATTGAGATTGAGAATGCATGCCAGACTATGGTAGCCAACAAGTATGAGGAATAAAATGCAAATTAGGTTCTATAATGGCTTAAGGTGTAAATACATAGAGAACTATGCTAACAGAAAATTACAGTAAAGAGAATCCACAATGAATTATTTCATAAAATAAAGAGAAACCACATTTAACTTCAAAAATCCCTGCCATTCCCAATGCAGAATTACCTCCATAAATGAAAAGATCCAAACCCAGGAAAGACATAAAATGGGTAGTATATAATTATAATTTGATTTCACTGGGATCCCAAATTGGAATGAAAAAAAATGGGAGAAAGACCATGTAAAAGCTTAACCATATCCTAAATAATATCCTGACCCAAAGCCACATTAACCGGGTCAATATGAATATGACACGTGAAGCCACGCAATGCTGTTTATTGCCAGATCGCGTAATAAGCTAACAAATCAAAACCAAGGGCCAAAACTAAAATCAAATGGGTCTGCCTATGAAATTTCCTGCGTAACAACCAGCATGCATGATATCACTTTACAACAAGCAGCTATCCGATATGTACCTAACGGACCAAACCTCGTGCATATTCAGTGGCAATGTCAATTTTGATTCAAGCTTATTGGTAGATAACCATGTGCTGATAAAAAAACAGTTCATCAGCAAGCATGACACAACATTATGCCCGTTGCATTCCGAGAGCTGCGTTGGAAGTATACACCCCCAGACCCAAAAGAAACCTTGCGTGATTTAGTCAATGAAGTGGTTCCAACATTCTTTACTACAGAAAACCATTTCATTCAAAGTTCTTCGGCATTGAATTTATTCCAAGCTTCCTGACAATACATCCAAAAAACCATGTAAGGAAATCTACGAAGAGATAGGTGTAGAACCCAACATGACAATCAAAAGGACCATTTTTGTTTTCATAAAATGAGATCTAAGGCCCCGTTTGTTTGCCGGATAAATGTATTGCTCTGAAATGTAAATTCAATAGACCATGTATCCCACGTTTGGTTGAAATTCCGGGTTGCATTATATATCTGTCACCTATCAACCCATTGAATTATACCTCCATCAGATATGAATATGCCACAGAACACGGGATATATGTACCTTCGAGATGGGTGTTATTGATCCCCTCACTATCAATTCAATAGGAATATTCATCGTATGAGATTATATATCTTTTCTGTTTCAAACAAACGGGGCCTTATCATATGTCATTCAGTGATAATACCAACTGACATATGTTTTGGCTTATCTAAGTTAAATTACTAAGCTAAAAGCCTTTTGGTCTGATTGGTGAGGTTCAGTAGGTATTTCTCAGTTACTGGTACTTCCGTACTTGGCAGTACAAGAGAAGTTAAGGTAGGAAGAATGGCTTAAACGGAAAGAAGTATAACGGAAGTGAGAAAAAAACATGCATTTTTTAAAATGAAACAAATGCCACATAATGAAGTAGGAACAGTGTATTATTTTTCCATCTACTTCATTAAATACCTTGAGACGATCAAAAATCTTCTCAGCAGTATACTTTTGTTCAATATTGGCACCTTTCTGTTGAACCTTGTCAGGATGGACGCATAAGGTAGCTTTATAATAAACCTTCTTTACTGAAACAGAAGTAATCAAGTCCGTCAACGAAACTGGCTGCCAACCACAGTCCGGCCATAGCACCTGGATATCATTCCACAGGTATAAAGAATTAGTTGATATTATCATATAATGTCACATGTGAGCACAAGAGTATAAATGGAAGAACACATAGGGCTTAAAAGGATCCTTCATTCACCATATTAACTTCTCCCGAAAGTCTCTTCCTACTTCTAAAAGGCAATGGGAAAATAACTGTATACAAAGGAGACAAAATCTCAAGAGGTAATGAACATAAGCATGCTGCATTTCCTCTTCTAGTCATGTCACAACCAACATCTTTAAGTTCAAAACAAGATGAAACTACATTTATCCCGAAAACTGAAGTTCAAATACGTAGAAAGTGGCCAGGCATTGTCTCACGAACTATTCTTGTTGTTGTAGCCAAAATCCAGACAACAGTTGATGCAACTCAGGTGTTGCCTCAGAGGTGAGGCAAGACTGCTTTCCATTAGGAAACGACCATCCCTCTAAAAATAATTAGGTTCAGCACTTTGACCTAAGCTTACTTTTTTCATCTGATAAAATTGAGCAGTCATTACTTTAAAAGCTAAAGTCTCACCACCGAGAAGAAATAAAATTATCACCAGCAAGAAGGAAGCATTTATCACTTTCTTCTTGGTGAATTTTAAAACCAAACATTTTGGAAATTAAAAAGAGACCTGACCATAATTATCGAAGAAAAAAGAGTTAACCACAACCAATTTATGTACTCTAAAATGTCACCTGAGAAAAGAAGGAACAGAAACAAATTAAAGATACAACCAGAACATACATCTTGCAATGATGACAACAGTGCACGTAAATTGCCTTCCTTCCCTGCAGCCCACCGCTTTATATCGTCATCCAGAGTATCAGCAATCCTCTGAAACCATGCTAACTTCATTTCAAATAAATGGGTATTTTACAAGACTCTAAGCAAGTGCAATGTACTATTACAGGGAACAGGGAAAAGCAAAAGAACAAAAAGAAAAAACAAAAGTCATTTAGAAATTTAGAAGAAAAGAGACAGAGAGAGACAATGCAAGCTGCTTGTGAGACAAAACACTCACAAACAGACAGACTCAACTTGCAATTGGAAAAACAGTCTCAACGGGCATTACGAGGAAGTGATTATCTTTAGATCAGACTATGGGTACTTACATGTCTTTCTTCTTGCTCCTGCTGAGTCTGAAAGTCACGCTGATTCTTTTCTGCCAAAGCTTTTGCCTGCACATACAGATGTCAAAACCCCAATACATAAGGTAACAAGAAGGTTCACAAGTATCCGTTCCTATTTACAATAGTCAATCACTGTACGATCTCAATTCAAGCAATGCAGCTAAGCCTCTAAGAGAACGCTGAATTCGCTATTCCATTTTTTCCAGTTTCGGATGGTAAAAGCCTCCTTCCTTCATTGTTCTTCCTCTTTTCCATTTGGGATGTCCCAAAATATTAGTCCTTGTTAAGAATTCCAAGGAAAACGTGTTTAGATTTCCCAAACTAAACCTCAATGGGGTGGTATATAGTAACAGAATATTAGAAAACAGCATTGTTGGAATTACTGCTTTGAAATTTGAGGTCAAGTAAATTAACTCTAAATGACCTTAAACAGTTGGAACTCCCAAAGCAGACTAACAAAAAGGGACGGTGGCGGTTCAAATCATAATATCAGGGTAAACAAAACTAGAGTTTTGACGGTAAAAGGTGTTCGAACAAATGTAGATCATGGAAGCGTCAATCTTTGATTCTTTTCATGGCAGCATTTCCTGAAGCATATGTTCAAAGTCACACTAATTAGATACTGATGATCTGAAAGCTGATCACTGTTATAAATCACTTGGCTATTAAATCACTCTTTTATGTTGCACCTGTACTTTTCACTAGGAAATTGCCTATCTCATCTTAAGGAGGACAATATATTTATGACCACTGTCTTAAGCTGATCCTAGCGGATGGAAAGGTTCATTTTCTAAAAGACTATACACCTAGTCACCTGGAATGTGAGGAAATAACTATTCTTTTTGAAGGACAACTAGTTGTCAAATGAAAGGAAAGGGAACACGTACCATCCGCTTCTGGGTTCTCGTATGATGGTTTAATCTGGCTTTTCGTCTTTCTTCACTTTCTCCTTTAATTTCCTGAAATTCTCCAGATGAAGGAGCAACTTCTGGAAAAGGAACCAACAATCAAATTATTAGCATTAACAGCAAATTTTCCCGAAGATATGCTAAGTCACAATGAAAATCCCACATGATGATTAGGTCACCTCCAAAAATGAAAGAAAAGTCATTGCCAATATTTGTACTAAGAGAAGCCTTCTTTGCAGCAGATGAGGTCGGAGGAGCTTTTTTGGCAACAGGGTTTCCTCTGCTTTGGAATAATGAATCATACACAGGGTCCTGAATCATAAGTGGCACAAATCAGAAGCCTTAATGACTGCAAATTTCACCAATTCCTCAGTCCTCAAAAATATGACAGCACTTATTTAGTTTTCTATTCTCACCACTGTTTTAGCCTTATGTGTTGAGCCACTGCTTGGTTTAGAACCCATACCAAAAATGGAGTCTAGATCTTGGGTAGCTGACTCAGCTCTTTCCTTCTGGAAGTAATTGGATTGCTCATTGGCCATATTCTGAACCTTACCCATGGCAAAACCCTCAAGTTCATCAAATGAAGAGAAAACTGAGCTCTTTCCTGCATCTTTTTTCAACGGTTCTGAAAACAAACCAGAAGAACTATATGCCTGGGAAGATGATTGTTCCAAGAATACAAAGGGATCGTCTGCTGAAATAGAGGTTGACTTAGCTGAATGACCACTTGACAGTGAAGACCAGCTTGTTTCTGCATTTCCTCTGCACAAAGAATTCATCAAAAAAATTGAAGAATAACTCTACATAAAGCAAACAGGAACAAATTCCAGACCAGGAAGATACTGATGCTGCAAGGCATAAACTAATATGCAACATGATATCCGAAAACCTTACGGATCACACACTAATTATGCCTCTTTCACTTCATGGTTCAGGCCCAGCATTTTCAAATAGGGATACGTATCGTGTATCGTAAGATACGTTAACAGAAGCTAATATACAATAGAATAATAATTATACCTAATTACTCCCTCTGTCCCTTTTTAAGTGTCCCAGTTTAACTTTCACACAGTTTTAGGAGTCAACATAATTGTACCTCCAAAATATTACTTTCTATACTTACCCTCGATGCAAACATCATCATTACACTTTTGCTCATCAATTTTTCAAAAGGGAATCTACTTTTAGGGGCAAAATAAAAAATGTATCAACTTTTATACACTAATTTTACAAAAGGACACGTATTTAGGGATAGCCCAAAATGGAATACAAGACACTTAAAAAGGGAAGTAGGGAGTATAATCTAAAAATATGGTGTACATTTGAAAAATAAGTGTTTTATATATGAAAAAAATGCTTTTAGGATGAAAAATCCAAGTCTCTCAGGTAGGGTCTATCGCATTGAGGCTTTTTCGGGTGCCCGAGTTAAGGGAAGAGAAAAAGTTCCCTTATCTGATTCATGCAAACCATGATTGAAATACATTTTTTCTTTTATTCAAGCTTTGAGTTTGGGTTTTCTTTAAATGATTTGGACACGATTCACACGACTATAACTAGATGAAAAGATCAGAACACATTTCACTTCTTAAAATATGAATCGTAGGATACGCTGTGAATCGGGATACGCTATTATATTGTAGGATACGCCGCCATATCGTAGGATTTCTATACAAAAAGGATATGGGGCGTGATACGTATCATTTTTGGAAGGAGACGATACAAATCGTAGGATACGTATCCCGTATTGTAAGATTTTAACAACCATGTTCAGTCCCTTAAGGGATGCTTGACGTTGGTATACCAGATGGGCATTTTTTCATAGAAAAGGATTGCTTGGTGCGATCAAGTGAGGGATGAAATCTGGGGGACTTCTTAGCCATGATAAAACAGCATTGGAACTACTTCTACTGATGTTAGTTAAACATGCATGATTCTAAGCAAACTAGAGGTTCATACAGTTTTACTATGCATGCTAAATAAAAGAATAGACAGCAAACAGACACATGTTTTCCACTTCAGATTTTAATTGTTCACTTGTAAAAGCAAAGTTTGTCTCTTTTACATCCCAACCTGATCCAGATCGAATGAATAAAGAGATGATAGGAAGTGTATCCAGTAGTCTATATGTTTGTGCTGTGCTTTCTCCACTGACCATTTTTCCTACTCACGCTGTCATTTCAGCAACTCTTAAAATTTACAACCATAACTACAATTGAACTATGAATGAGAGAGTTAAATCTTATAGTGGTCCTGTCAAACGTTTACAACTTCACTTCTAGGGTTCTAGCTAGGTCACTACTTTGATTTATCATCAACCAGCTAATAAAATTCAAGCTTATGAAGTCCTTAGGCCTAATCACAAAGTGGTTTACCGCAAATTGCCAGGCTTCCCATGTAACCACAAGCACCCCAGCCAAAACCAAAGCAATTCATTTCCCATCTTTGCATCCATTAAAATCAAATAAACAAACAGGAGTATTCGCCAGAAGCTCCAGTGGAATCATGAGCGCTGAAAATCAATCTCGGAGCAATTTGTTTCCCGTCATTGCATCAGATCAAAACACAATTGCCAAAACCTTCCATGTTATTCCTTTTCCAAAACTGCATTGGTTTTCTTCATTGTATCACATTTCTAAATATACTGAAAACTCCGTGCATCCTTGAATCCTTCACTTAAAATATTCATCCAAAATCCTTCAAATTTGTTCATAACTACTTATAGAAGGGTTTTTTCCCCCCCTGTAAGTAGTTGGGACGGCTACTAGTTGTTTTGTTGTTTCTGTTTCTTCTAAAGTGGTTTGTTGGGATTGTAAGTCTGTGTCAGGACTTGTCTTCATGCTATGTTTGTGGTCTGTTTGCTTACCCCCAAAAAATACACCTGAAATACCAATATAAACAAGAAATAAAGAATCAATAACCAAGAAAAATTGCTCAGGGGCTCCGGCTATGATGCCCCCATCTGGTTTCGGAGCATCCATGCCCCATTTTCCCTCAACCATTGGATCTCCCTTTTTTTATTTCAACTATTGGTTGAACCCCTCTCGTAGTAAGTGTGGTCATACATTGTGCCGTTGTGGTAAGTGTGGTCATGCATGCATTGTGGTAAGTGTGGCCATCCATTTTAGTAAGTATGACCATAGTGTAAAGCCAGTAGTAAAATTGCAGTTTTTTGCAGAAAAATCATAAAATCACCTCATTTTTGTGGGTGGTTTTGATCTGGCTGGGATTCACCCACTTTTCAATCTAAAGGTTTGTTAAAGCATCCAACTCCAAACCAATTGGCAAAGAGTAGAGAGGTTGTCCAGGCTCATATACTAGATTTGGAGGAGATAATTAACCGATGTGGGACAAACTCCAACACTCCCCCGCACGTGCGGAGATAATTAACCGATGTGGGACAAACTCCAACACTCCCCCGCACGTGCGACCCCCAACTCGCACGTGGAGAGGTAAACAAAGGATCCATAACACTTGGATCACAACAAATAACTGTGCACTTATGGACAAACAAGGGGAATATATTCTCCGAAACTCTAGCTCTGATACTATGTTAAAGCATCCAAATCCAAACCAATTGGCAAAGAGTAGAGAGGCTGCCCAGACTCATATACTAGATTTGGAGGAGATAATTAACCGATGTGGGACAAACTCCAACTAGGTTCGTATTTATGGGGGCATCACTCAGGGGCATGGAAGAAAAATTGCTCAGGGGTCAAAGGTTCGACACTTTCTTCCCACGCGAAGGCTTTATATTGTAATAGACAATAGACTAATAGCTAACTCCCTATGACAGACATTGTTGGATTCTCTAATTTTTCGAAATGCCCAGATCGATATAACTGTCATAAACTTACAGCTAAATGATGAAAAAGAAAATCAATAAACCAATTCGACAAGTAACTATATTTGCGAAATTAGCACATACCCATTCCTTGAAGGGCTGCACCCACCAAACCCAGGAATCAAATCATCAAATCCCTGACCCTTCTTCTCCACTTTCTTCCCCCTCGCACCATTGGATCCCAACCCCACGCCCCCAAAACTCCCAAACAAGTCCTCCATCTGGGCACTCTTCTTCGGCATTACACCAAATATATCGTCGTCGTCATCATACACAAAGGAATTCCCACTAACATTATTACTCGAGCCATTGAAAATGGAACCCAAATCAAACCCAACTCCACCCGATGGCTTCCTAACGGGTCCACCGAATACGTCGTCGAAAGCATCAAAACCACCTGAATTGTTGTTGAAGGACCCGTTTGCGGAATTCGACGGTGGCTTGGGGGTGAAACCGGAATTGAGACCCAGATTTCGCGACTTGGTCTTTAAATCGGAGAGCGGGGCCGATTTTCCCTGCGCTTTGAAGCCTATGCTTTCCACCAAAACGCCGAACTCGTCCATTTGTTGAGTCGTTATATGCGTTTTTTTCTTGAGAATTTTGAAGGAAAAAGGAGTTTTCTGAATTGAAAGGAGTTGATCTACCGAAGATTACTCTCTCTCTCTCAATCTCTCTCTCTCTAGAGGGGTGTGATTGCAACTTTTGCAAGGTGAGATGTCGGTGGTGCGGAAAGGGATTTGGAATTTTGGAGCAGTGGCTGCCTTACCTGAGGGGGCGAGAGCGAGAGTCAACGGTTGAGGTCGTTTGGAGAGGTGGCCCACGGTGTCGCTGTGGGGTGAGCCAATTATTATGCTTGGCGTCCGGACATTGTTCTTGAAAGTCCTGCTCCTTCCGTTGCTTTTTTTTGTCCCTTAATAAGTGTCCATTTTGTAAAGTTAGGGGAGTAAAAATTGGTATATTATCTATTTTGTCCCTAAAAGTAGATTTTATTTTGAAAAGTTAGTGAGTAAAAGTATAATGATGATGGATAAGTAGGAAAAGTAGAGGAAAAAGTTGATGTAAAAGATGTAATGATGATGTCTTTTTAATAAGTTGGAGTTACGAAGCAGGACACTTAAAAAGGGACGGAGGGAGTACTGTTTTTGTATTTAATTTTTTAGTTAAAGAAAAACAGAGATTGTGCTTGGAATTTGGAAATGAAAGGGAATTGAGAAGGAAAATAATTTTAAAAGTCTCAATGTTTTAAAAAAAAATTTGTTATTAGCATAGGAAAAAACAGGTTTTCTAAGAAAAAGTTTTGCACTTTCTTTTTTCTAGTCAAACCGGCCAGCCGGCCGATAAATATTGTTTTTTCAAAATAAAAAAAAAACGTAGACTTAAGGGTATGGTCTTGGTTTGGTCAAGTTTGAAATATTCTAGATGCTAAATTAACTTTTGTAAAGTATGGAGTTTTGTTGTGATCTTAAATGTACTCCGGTAGTGGACGGTGGGATAGATTTCCAAAACTACTTGAAGTGTGCGCTTGCTGATTCAGACATTCTAAAAAAATTTATAAGTAGCCATTCTAAAAAAGTTATCATAATACTTTTGAATTAATAGATTTAGAGTAATCGAAGCTCATCATCTTGAAAAAAAAATAAAAAAACATTAAAATTAAAAATAAAAGGAAATGAAAGGAATCATCCCCCGAAAAATAATAAGATGATAAGATGATTCAGCATATTAGTAATATTTCTTTGTTAATTTACTTAAGTCGTGATCTAAAACAAAACCAATAAGCAAATGAATTATGAAACGGTTTTCGCTTATTTTGTATCTTGCTTATTAATTATTTTACGAGAATAAACAACTGCACCAAACAGACTTTAAAGGCCATCAATACTTTCTTAGTGCACAATAGTTGGTACACAAATTTAAGTGCAAAGATTCAGATATAACTATGTCCCACATGCATCAAATGATTTTAAACGCTTATATATCCGATCTGCACGCACAAACTCTTTGTGTGGTGACAGCTCACTTAGCTAATATTCGCCTCGACATCGATCACAGGCTCACAGCTCAAAACTACTAGCATTGGTGCAAGATACTCCAACAACAGCCATATCCAACTAATGTGTTCCAGCTTGAATGTGGCTGGCAATTTCCTCTATTGTTGCACCAATGAACAAAAAAGGTTATATGGGGCCTCTCTCCCTCTCTCTTTTCTTGAAGCCATAGGTCACTGTATCACGGTCCGAAATTCCCAAAAAGGTAAAATTCTCTTGTACTCCATTCATAAATAGGAGTTACTACTCGGTAAGCTATTGCATAGGGATCTAAAAATCCTGTAGTGCACCCTGCACTATAGGGCGTGTAGTGCAAATCACAGCCGTCCAAGAGTGCATGTTTTCAGCGGTCCGGATATGTAATTTTTATGTCGCCTCGTTGTTTGCTCATATGGCTCTTGATTTTCTTTATTTGTTGTGTTACGCTTTTCATGTTACTGGTGTCTAGTGAGAGATAATGCAAGGACTACTAATGTACTATTGGTTTGAAACATGGTTGAAACATAAAAGGGCTGCTTTGTCATATGACGGCATAATTATCACATGTATCTCGCCGATTGTGCTCTCTTGTTGTTTGGTTCTAGCATAGCGTAGCGTTCACTATTGACACGAACTCCTTCTATTGTTGCCAAACTTCCTTAGGAACATGGCAGGTTGGCGGTGTTCTTGCTGTTCCATATGTTGTAGCTGAGCCAGAAATTCAGGTAATGGGTCGAAATGATTCTTCTAACTAAAAAGAGAGATTCTTTGGGATGATCTTGGCAAACTTTGACTCGTGCACGAAGATTCCTTTCAATAAAGATTTGAGGTCATATATTCATGAAAAGGATTGAAAGAGTAAGAAAATATTTTTGACGCGAGTTCTTGATTTCAAAATAAGTCTCGAGGTCATTTTGGTTCCGCGTTTTTTTTATCTGTTTTTTGCACTTCATGTAGTTACAATCAATTTTTTTTTTTTTTGAAAGGCGAAAAATTTATTAATCTTTGGAAACAAATTACAAAGACTAAAAGGAACCTAGACAGCTTCAAGCTGGAGCAAAAGAAAACCCACAAGGAGAAACAACAACTCCAACAATCACAAGCCAACAAAGACCCCAAGGGAAAACGATAACACACCAAAGTTGGCAAGAAACCAACAAAGAAGACACCCAAAACCCAAAGCTAAACCCAAAGGGGCACACCCAAGCCTAAACAACAAGACAACACCCAAAACAACACCTAAGAGTCAATCATTATGTTGGAGATCCTGCGCTTTAGCCCTTTTCTCATCTTCAGCTTCCATAATCGCTAATCGTCGAGTGAGATCCTTCTCGTCTCCCGAATAGCTAAGGCCCATTATCTTGTTAAGGGACCAAATAGCCTGAACCTCGTTTAGATGAGTCATGTTGATGCCTACGGAAGAGATTGGCAAAGCAGCAGCGGCAACAGCTGATCTAATCAGAGCGCAACTTTGCTTCTTTTTTCCACCTTTCTTCTTGGATTTAGGAATGCCTAGCATGTTCTCTATTGACTTCTGCTTCCATTTTCCTTTCTCCATATCCTTAGTCACCTCAATTGGATTGAGATCAACAACTAATTGGAGGCCTTCAACTTCCTTGTCATTCAAAAAACCTACTTCCGAAAGATTATAAAAGCCTTCATCAAGTTCTGCTCGCTCTGTAACTGTGCCAATATCCAAAGGTCCATCTTCTAAGCAAGGAAAATTATCCCTTGCAATAATAGTTCCATCAGCCAAAGATTGGGATGTATCCTTAGTATTAATTTCGGCCTCAATAGGTTCAGAGAAGGCCACTAACTGATTATCCCCTTCAAGATTAGTCTCCTTGGGCTTAGAATTAGCCCCACCACTTGCTAAATCACAGTGGGCTTCACTCCCTTGTCCTACGATCAGCTCCGCAACCGAAGAGGTTCCATTAGTATCACTTTCAGACACCGGAGTATCCATTTCATCATCCTCATCCTCATCCTCATCCTCATCCTCCTCCTCTTCCTCTTCCTTTGATTCATCTTCTGAGTGCGAGGTAGAATGCAGACTTAATCTGGGAATTTGTTTCTCCGCTTCATGTGGTTGGTCGCATGAATCTTCCATCACCTTAACTTTGTAACTCTTTTCTCCAACCTCAATGATAATCCATTCATCAATTTCGTTGAAAATATTAGTGGCGATTAAAATCTTAGCCTCCGCAAAAGATGACATCTTCATCGTCGATTCATCCGTAGATATGAAAGAACCCCATAATTCTCCAATGGATTTGAAGGAATTGTTGCTCCATCCATTGAGAGGCATTCCATAGCAACATAACCATACAAATCTTTCAGCGCATGCCGCTTGTCCATCCCATGGTTTAGATTCAGAGAACCACCTTTGCAGACAATTTTCTTTAATCAATTTCTCCATTTCCTCTCTGGATGAACAAGTTAAAATCACAGACCTTCCACCAAGCGCCTTAATATCAATATTGTCTAATCCCATCCTTGCCATCTGGACCTTTAAATCATTGATTGAAATTAACTTATGTAGTTTTGCCACCGCGCTGCGGTAAAGCCACCCATTTACAGCAGAATTTAAAGATATCCTTCGACACATTTGATCACTACTTTTCAACCCCTTCTCTGACTCCTTTTCAACACTACCGCCTTTGTTAATTTCACCTGATACCATTTGGGCAAAAGATATTCCTTGATTGAAGCTCTTATGACCATTTTTTCCTATGTCAAAGTGAGTACCATGATTCCCACGAATCCCTTGCGAACTTGTTTCCACATCAGGATGATGAAATATGGGAACCTTCAAAGCTGATTTGGTCATATACTGTCCAAAAGAAGCTTCTTTGACAAAAAGCTTCTTCTCACTAACCCACAATCCATTGGATTTTGAAATTGCAACCCCTGCTGAAACGTGACAATCATATCTAACAAATCCAAATTTGGAATCAGTTCTTTTGCTCCGTTAATAGGGAATGAAAGCATCTTTGACAACACCATAATTATTGAAAGTTTTCCTGAGCTAACCTTGATCAACCCCCTCGGGCAAGTTGTCAATGAAAAGAGTGAACAAAGGTTGATTTTTACTTCCTAACTCCCTATTCTTATTCCTCTGCTTGTTAATCACAGGGACCCATCCTCCCTCGCTATGGCTCCGAACAGCCATGGCCGCACGGTATAAAGCATACAAACACCGAATAGGGAGAATACCACTGTAACTCAAAACAGTAGCTAAACAAACAGCCGAACCCACAAAACAAGAAGGCACTAGCAGAGCAAAACAAACAACCAAAATCGAACCAGCAAGCAGAGAAGCCAACCAAAAGACGAAACGAGCTGACCTTATCGACAGATGAGCGGCCCAGAGCAGATCGGGGTATTCAACCCTTGGACTACACAGAGCCCAGAAAACGGCAGAGGAAACGGCACTGGATGAAGGACAACGGCGAAAACGAACGGGGATGGGAAAGATTGGCCGAACGGATATGGATAAGAAGCACCAGCGAGGTTCGCCGGAGACAGGGCCGGCGATTGACGGCTAGGTTTTGGGTCGGTGGCTAGGGTTTGGGGGTTTCGCCTCATTTCGCTTCATTTTCTCTCGCACTCTGTTATTCAAGTGAAGATCAGAGTAATTTGTTATTCAAGTGGGACCTGTATGTAGAGAGCTAAATCTTTTTCCTAGCCATGCAGGTCATTTTCTTTCTTGTTTAACTCATGGCTTTGACAAGGCAGATACAGAATCTGTGGAAGTGATTCAGCTAATCGATTTTGCTCCTGTATGTTAAAATTAAATTTGCCCTTATTGATCATGTTTATTCCCTTTGCCATTGTCAGGAAGAAGAAATTGATGGCGTTGGTTTTTCAAGATTTTGTATACTTATGTTTTTGATCTTTCCATTCTTTTCCCTCCACAACCCCTCCAAAATCTGAAATCCAAACTCCGAACTCAAAAATAAGATACCTGTTTCTCTTGGTATTGTTCTGATAAATGACACTCTAGGAATTTCTCTCCTATTCTCCACTTCATTAAAGAATGGGATCTAGCTAGTCAACCACATCAGTCAATCGATGAATTAATCAGCATACATACCGGTTCAACGGTAATTGTTCCCCACTTTAAACCATTTGTAGTATGATCAACTTGAAATTCTAATTCTTTAGAGTAGGAATTCAAGGCAAACCATTTTCTTAATTGTCGATACTATCCTCTTTAACCATCTTATTCATCCTATTTTTCTGCAGTAACTTATGGCTTATTTGAGAAAGTATTTTTCCCTGGGGAGGAAGAGAATCTATTGTTACTGTCCTGCATGCCTTGCTGGTCTTTGCGCTTTTTCCCCTTACCAGACAATTGTCATCAACATAGACAAGCGGGAGAAAATATAGGTTTATGAGGGTCAGCTTTGTATATTTGAGCGCTCACATTACCTGAGTTTAGGATAATACGCCTTACCAGTTACTAGGTACTAGGTAGGAGTAAAACACTGTGAAAACCTTATCAACATGTCAATTTCTTTTATTTGGTCATTTTGTGTGGAAGTAAAAAGCAATAACGGAGGTCAGTTGGGAAGGTTAGATGAAATGATCGATGCATGGCATCTTTAGTTTCTTTCGCATTGTTGTACTCTAGTGGGGATTCTGTACTGATGAAACTCTTCTCATCTATCTTTGATGCATGTAACTTCATGTTTACCTTAGTGGGATTGACTCATGTTCACCTATCTTTGATGCATGTACTTTCAAGTTTACTGGGTTTTTATTTTTGGATGTCATCACGTAAAGAGTCTTTGTCGTGTACGCCTTTTTGATGTTGGACTTTGGAAAAATCTGGTTGCTCTTGGCAGGACCTCTAGAGGAATGTCCTTTCTATGATTTAGACAGGATTTTAATTCTTTCCCTCTCTTGTGAATTCAGGACGCTGTGACCGTAGTGCAGCCGTGCAGGATATAAAAGATGCAGAAGCAGCATCAAGAAAACTCATTTAAGAAGCCTATGCAACAAGGAGCTCTCTGACCAACATTACTTGTGGAGTTGTCTGATTTGAAAATACGCAAGAGTAAACAAAAAGGGTGTCTTATTCTTTCCTTGATCATTCTTCTTGTCAATTTAGAATGCATGGAGTATTTTTCTCATTAGAATTGTTGTTTGCTCCGTTGCATATTCTGAGGATCCTCAGAAAAGGATCAAGGCGACCGGAGAAAAGGGCCTCTCTTTTTTTGTCTTCTATTCTTGCTTTTCTTTTCTTTTTCTTTGTTTTTCATTTTATTATATTCAGGCTTGGGCCTTGGTACTCTTTGATGCTATTTCCTTTCGTACCCCAGGAAAAAAAAAAAGAGAGAGAGAGAGAGAAAAAGTAATTGAGGATATTGGGACGCAGGGACGGATTCAGAAATGTATCCTAATGGAGGCACCTGTTAATTATAATGACAAAAGTTTATTTTTTTAGTTAACCATAGTATGATCATTAAAAATTAGAGCGTGCAATACTAATTACAAAAGTTTATAAAGTGTACTTTAAATTAAATTAGGTAAAAATGAGCACAAAATTTCAGACAAATTTTTTTAAGTATGTTTTAAATGAACATTAACAAATTTTAGAATGATCGAGTTAGTTTTGTTAATGTACTGACATTACTTGTCCTTTTAAACTTGTCAAGAAGAGTAGAAACATTTTCATTCCCCATATTCGTATTACAAAAAGAGGAAAAAATTGCATCAAGTTTTAAATTTACCACCAGATAATATCATAAGGGTGTCTTTTGAAACCTTTTATTTAAAGGGCCGAAGCCAATATTACAAAGGGAGGAGGAGAAAAGTAGAGAGCAACTCAGAGGATTTGAGAGAGAGATGGTAATTCAAAACCTGAGTTTACTGTCACTGACGTGTCCTTTATACAGAGGACTTTACATGAAACTCAAATTAAAATACAAATGGAATTACACTCAAATTCATCTGAAATAAAGATATGCCGGGTGCGCTGAGGGTCCCATCGTCACATGAGTCTGATATTTCATCTGATAATTGAGTATGAGCAGTACCTCCATAATTGAGTTGGTTGATTGGAGTGGTTGGCCATTGAAAGTTGGTTTGGCTTTATTTGATCATTGATTCTTTTCCTTTCTTTTTTTGGAGGACAGCTGTTCAGCAAGTATTTCTGTTATATTGTCCCAATAATCACCCAGAATAGATCCGTTATTGCCTTCATCTTCATAGGGGTTTTGAGATTCTCCTGCCAGGCAAGTAAATGGATTGTTTTCTTCCTCTGCACTTTTAGCCGCGGTCATGGATTCATCATCAGCTATCTTATTGACTGATTGCAAAAACTAATCTTTCATATAATTCATTATTTTAATTACAATTTCATCATTGGATAAAGACGGATTCTTTACTTATTTGGTGTCAGAGTCGGCTCTAGAGCAGCTGTCTGTTGGAGTTCTCATTCTCCTTGATTTTGTATTTGGAAGAACAAAGGATGTCGAGAATGCAATGTTCGAGGATAGTAGTGTTAAATATATGAACTGAGCTTTTCTTTATCTTTTTTTTTTCTTTTTCGATCGGCATTGCTACTCCCTCCGTCCCTTATTTATAGTCCGGTATTTCATTTTAGGATGTCCCTTAATAAGTGTCCATTTTGTAAAGTTAGTGGGTAAAAGTTGGTGAATTGTCTATTTTGTCCCTAAAAGTAGATTCCATTTTAAAAAGTAAGTGAGTAAAAGTGTAATGATGATGGATAAGTAGAGAAAGTGGAGGAAAAAGTTGATGTGAAAGGTATAATGATGATGTCTTTTTAATAAGTTGGAATTACGATGCAGGACACTTAAAAAAGGGACGGAGGGAGTAGTATATATTGCTGCAGATTCGAAACATAAAGAGTAGCCTCCCTACTAGTTCAGGTCGGAAAATTTCCTTGCTCGTATGATGCTCGATAGATTCGACAGTAATTGGCTACGACATGAGCCACCCTATTGCATGTTTGAAAAATAAACTTAAGAGAACCAGAATTAAGTAAACTATCTAGACTAAGAATTAAGTAGATGAACTGAGCTATTTGAGTACATTGTTTTTTGTACGTGCTTGATTGATACTACATCATCCTTTTTGGGAATGACTTCGGTGTCCTCGGTCATTTTGGAGACACCGTAACTTTTGGCATAACAAAATCATTATGAGTATAACCAAAACCCATTACAAGCATAACAGAACCATAGAAAGGCATAACCAAAACCATAACAATACATAACTTATTAGTTATGCCTTGGTTGGGTTTAGTTACGTCTTTGTTGGTTTTTTGAATATTCCTTGGTTATGTCTTGTTTGGGTTCTGTTATGCTCGTAATTGATTTTAGTTATACTCGTAATAGTAAAATTATGCTAAAAATTACGGTATCCCCAAAATGATCGAAGACACCGTAGCATCATCCTTTTTTTACATATATACAAAGAGTTTGAACACTTTTTAAAGCTTCTTAAAGCTTTCAAGCCAAGTTCGAACAATTCATTGTTCCACTTGTTTAACTAATCTATACTTCTCTCATAAAAGGACGAGTTTTTTGTCGTCTATTTTTAGTTCCCAAAATACCCTTCCTATTTTCTCTCCCAAAGAGTGCAGCCCCTTCTATTAAGTGCAATGGAACCCGACGGTGATTCGGTTTGGATGCGGTAGTAGTTGCGAATTTCAGATTCCAGCTCGATTTCTTTTTTAAAAATCTGGGCTGAATCAACCTATTGTCATCCCCAAATGATTGAGAGCAAAGATAGAGTGGGGTGGCTTCTTTCTCCCATTAGGCAATTCATAGAATCATAGCCAAACTTCGCATGGGAAGCTTGTAGAACCAGAAGGGGTATTCAACCATGGCATTCATTGGCATGGTCTAGTGGAAATGTTCCCGAGTGGAGTTTGTGGATTGGTTATGTCATTTCGCAGAGGCTAGCTAATAGAGACAGACTGAATGAATGGAAGTTACAATGGACACCCAATGTGTGCTCCACAATCGAAATTTAGAGATCCCAGATAAGGACCCTATCGAAATTTATCTAGAGTTTGGGGGTACCAGAGAAGGATAGTAAAGGGCTTTAGGAATACCATTTACAGAATTTCCTTAGTTGCATCTGTATGCTTACATTTGGGAGGAGAGAAACACACGAGATATTCCTTTTTTTAAGAAAAAATAGAGAGAGGCTATGGAGATTGGGGCTGCGAGAATACCATGCTTTATTCGATGGTATTAGAGCAAAACAGAGCAGTTGCTCTTTCTTTGCAAGTTCTCTGATCAAAAACGGAAGCTGTGTGAAGTATGGTTGTTTTCTTCTACAGTTTTCAGGATAAACAATTGTTGTAGCTTGTCTCTAGTTTCTTCTGTGTTTTTTGGTTAGGGATGTTGACCCCCTGTGGTTTTGGTGTTCAATGAAATCCAGGAAAAAAAAAGAGATCTTTTATCATACTATGTCCAGATTAGTTCACCCAACAAAAAGAAGGAACCCTCAACTTGTGTTTTAGGGGTTTTATTCGGGCAACAACTATATCAGAGCTACAGTTATCCTCCAACAAGAAAAACTAATCCCTGAAGTTAAACCATAATTTTAACTTCGCGGAAGAGATTCTAAAGAACCTCTAAAGGAAACAGCATTCACCTATCTTACACACTTGAAAAAATGTTCATGACATTTTGCACTAGTAACAGCAAAATCCTTATCCATGACTCTCTTCATCCCAGGTTGCAACTGGAAACCCTTCAACATCGTACGGATGAGGGGACAAAAAGCATAATATATATGTACATAGGTACAATTGCAAACGAAAGTTTCTAACACAAAGTACCTATCGCGGGTCACACAGCAACAAACTGCGTAGTGTACAAGACAGTTTCTTTACAAGCTATATGTACAAAAATCTCGTATTCCTTTCCTATGTTTATTCTCTTGAATAGTACCCCATATGCCGTCAGAAACAACTGCGGCAAAGTAAAACGTTCCTAATTTAAGAAACAATATTGGGGTTGACATACCCTGCTCATCACATCTAGCTTCTGGCACTTGTACAAGTGACCACTAGTATGCATCTTCATAATGTTTTCATCCGCGCAATTCTTCAGAATTGTATACAACCACCATTATAATCCGCAATAGTATACCTGGACAGCTCAAACAACAAAACTGAATTAGCATGTTTATATGAGTTTGCCTATCACCAACTCATAACGTAATAGAGAAACTTTGGTTGTACAAACAGCTTATTTTGCCTCTCCGTGGAAAAGGAGTCCTCAAAGCAAATCCGAGGAACATACAGGGCAATTTTTTGGAATATTTTAAAAGAAAAACCTTTTCAGGAAAATGGGTGCCCAGTAAAAAAATTTCCCTTCCAACAAGGCCCTAGTCGAAGTAATACAGACTCTCCATTGGCTGTCCTACTTTTGTTGTTCCTTAGCAAGAAACTACCTTAAGAGTAGACAACAAAATTGGAGGATTCGTTTAAGGCCGTATTTGGATATGCATTTGTGGAGGGATTCATCAATGAAACCCATAAATCTATGATCCAATCACAACCTACGAGATAACATCAAACTAACTTGCATATAGAGAAACCGGTTTGTTGTCGATTTTTAAGTTTCAATAGCTAAACCCATTTGATAAAAGGTCTGATGTACCTTGGTTACCCTATCAGCTCGTCCGACGAAAAGCTTTCCTTGCCAGTATAAGAGAGCCGTTATGACAGAGTCACAAGAAATGGAACCAAGATCCATTGCATCTATTTGAAACTCATCCCCAATTAGTTCCTGAAAATCAGTCAGACACATGTGAGCTAGAACAAAGTGCACATAATATATAAAACTTTTAAATTAGATGAAATAAGAAATAAAACAAACATAAGGAATCTTGGCTCAAATTGAAGAGCACAAAGTTCAATATAAAAAAGAGGAAGTTACAATGTTTTGTAGCATGTATCCCTCTCTATAAAACGTTGGAAGTTACAATGTTAACTTTAGCAAGCCAAGAAACTCAAAAAGCTCAAGACAGTAAATGGTGATGGCATAAGAAATGATACAATACACTACGAAATTTACCTGCACATTAACCACCTTGTCCCAGCCCCCTGTGAAAAGCCACTTCCCCTCCATGCCAACAGCAAAAATGGCACCTTTGTGAGCTTGTTTGCATTTTATAAGTACATCGTTCCTCCAAATCTGAAAGAAGGAAAGACCAAAGAAAATGATTGAAGAGACTTAACAAGTAAACTCGTATTAGTTCCTTAATTTTCAATTTTTGCCCCATTGGTAGAGAATGCCCTGTGATGGCCATAGTTAGCTAATAAAGTTGTCAAGTTAACAATATTTCCACATTATTTTATAATTTAAACCACAAATTGAAACATGACATCTCAGAGGATAATGTAATGTTATTCTTTTGTTCCCTCCTTTATATATGTAATTTAATGAAATTTGAACTCAAGTATCTTTACTAAGGGAAGTGGGGGCAAAGGTGTTGGAAGAAGTCATTATACAACCATGGCAGATTCCAAGTGCAAAATAACAATATGACCAAATTGAACACGACTTTTTACTATGGTAGAAAGATACACCTTCATACACCCATTCTCATAAGCCACAACCAGAGCATCCCGATAAGCAGCAAGGGACAAAACAGAAGCCGACTTTCCAGGTGCATCTTCCCCCAATACTGTCAAAGGACTGTGATCACTTAGAGACCATAACCGGACGGTTCCATCCCAGCTTCCACTATAAAGAACCCCATTACAAACTGCTAAGGTAGAGACAACTGATTTATGACCATTCATAGTACCTGACAATGTGTAATCCTGAAGAATGACAAAATAACTCAAAAACTTTCAGATTCCATGGCAATGGATTTACTTTACGACCACATTGACCATTAAATAAGAATTTACCTGCAAGGACCATGCTTTTATTGACTTATCTCCACTGCCAGTGTAGAGGTATCCAGTTCCAGAAATGGCAAGGGCATGAATACCACTATAGCGCCAATCTTTTTCCTCAAACAACATCTTTATTGGTTCTTGACCAAATGGATTACAAACACACCAGATGCAAATGCCACCTCCACTGTCACCACTTATGCACAATGGTAGTTCATCATCTACAAAAACTATAGCCATAACTTTGTGCTCGTGACCCACAAACGTATGAACATGAGTAAAATCCTGCAAGGGATACATCCGAAGATAGAATAATAAGTAACGGCAAATAAGGAAATCACAAGATTATAAAGATTGAAATAAGTCCACAGTCTATGAAGGTATTATTGTATAGTCAGCTTTTTAACTTCAAAGGCTTTTTTAGTTTAAAGTTAAACCTTATACCTCCCACATACTAATCTTAGTAAGATCTTCTCCCACTGAGCCTTGTTAATATTTTGTAAAAGATGGAAGAGAATTTCCCTGAGTGATGTACAAGTGTCTTGAAAATCAACTGAGGCATTAAGAACCTAGTCTCTGTCATGGCCGTTCCCACCCTTAAATATGGCTCTTAGCTGTAAGTTTTCTGAATTGTAAGTGGTTTCATTGGTATCTAACCATACCTAGCAATTCAATCTCTTTCAGAAACTATCACCATTAACAGTGTAACATAAGTGCCACGAAGGATTGAGAATCAATCAATTACGTCATATTAGTTACCGACCCCAATTGGTTGGGACACAAGGCTCGGTTTGGTTTGGTAAACTGAACAAACTTCAACAAATGTGACTGTATACCTGCAGAGACCATACACGGACTGTTTTATCAAAGGAGGAGCTGAAAAGGAAACCCCCTACAAGAGAACAATGAAAAAGATGTGTTCAAACATCAAGATGTTCAGTGGTATAATTCAGAACTTGAATGTTTCTGCAGCATGTAATAACAGTAATGAGTAGTTCATATTTCCCTAGGATAAGCAAAACTACCAAAAACCATAAAGCTGAGAGTCTGGGCAAAGGAGAAACACGAGTCGAAACAGAACCACTTGTGGCAACTTGGAATTCACACTAGAAATTTTATGAAGGGTTACGATGGGATACTGTAATCCACCAACTAGCTATTGGTAAATTGAACAGATAAAAGTAATGAATAGAAACATCTTTTGCTATGCAAAATGCAAAGATGTTCGTCAAATCTACTTGAGTTTCATTAGCCTTGACATAAAATATACCAAATGGGGGATAACCAGCATCAGTACACAATTATCAAAACAGATGATCGCCACTACTAAGAGGCTGGGCTCACCAAATCCCCAATCTCATGAAACTAAATCCAACAAAAAGATGCATTCCCCATATTTTTCCACCACACACACAGAACTACCACTCTGCACTGCAAATTTTGCACCAACAAAGGGCAAGCCAAAGCAAAACTTCCAGATTTAAAGGACTGACAATAACTCATAAAAATATAATAAACTTTCAACGTTGGAAAGTAGGCATACTGCTAGCATCTGAATTACTGGAGTTCAATTACAATGGAACCATATATGCTTTATCTAAAAGCACAATGTCATTCATACCTCCGACGGTTAATCCTGTAATACAATCAAGATGGCCCTTCAAATCAATACTTTTGACATGACCCCCGGAGAGGCCTTCAACAATATCTCTCTCTACTCTCACTTCAGCAAATTGATCAAGATTTGCACTACCATCGTCATTTTTGTTGTGCAAGCCATTTGCTATCCGTCTTTCCGGCATTTTACCACTTTCCTTTTGTAACTGACACAGTTCTCCAAGAAACAAGCAATGCCCTTTGTTCTTGTTAACGACCTGAACTGAACCTACCATGATATCTATCTTTGGTTCAATAACCAACTCCCTAATGCATTTCCACACGTCAATCACAGATGGTCTGCTTCCTGGATCAATACTCAAACATCTGCATAGCATCTCCTGCAATGCCGCAAACTCTAAAACCAATTTAGTTTCTAATGAAGCCTTAACTTCCTCCATCCAACTCGTATATATCCCTGAGTAATCAAAATCCTTTCCATCAATTGGCATTGGTACAAAACACTGTAAATAGTTGCACATTAGTTCAGTAAATGGTTCTCCCATAAGAAGCCAAAGCAGTACACAAGCCAAGGACCAAACATCTGAGACATAGCCAACCTCAAATTTTGACCCACATTCTAAGTCAGTGGCATTCTTCTGTTGTAACTCAAATAACAGTTCTGGACTAACAAATGCAAGGGTTTCTAAGGTGTCATTTCTGAAACTTAATTTGAACTCTTCCCCTTTTCGGACACCAAGAATAGCCTCTGAAATCAACATACGGATTCTCCTACTCATCACCACGGCTTCATTCAAGTCAATATGAATGTGGCCGAAATGATCAAAACTAAAGCACATTATAGCCAAACACCCACTAAATAATCCTTCTGCATGAAGAGAACTCAATGTTTCACACATCTCCATAGCAATCATTGCAAAACTCTTGCTCTCTAACAAACCTCTACTTCCATGTTCCCCAACAAACCCATTCTTCCAATCACCAAACCTCTCCACAAAACTCCCAGCATACCTCTCACACACCATGTACACACCCTGATCATCCCGATTATACCACAGTCCATACACCTTACAAGTTCGACAATGCTTTGATCTAGATGCCTTCAATATCATACCCAACTCATCCCTCTCCCCATCCTTCATCCCGTACAAAACCCGCAAAACTTCCCAACCATAACTATACTTCAACTTAGGATCACTCACAAAACAACCACCACCGACTCTAACAAGGCTCACCTCTTCATCCCCTTTCATCGAGCACCTTATACGCGATACCCAACACAAACCCTCATCGGACCTAAACCCAACTGCCACGTCGCCCTCCGGTATAATCCAGTCCTTCCATATTACATAAAACTCATGAGACCACAAACTGGGCACGAAATCGACATTTTTTTCAGTTTGGTTTTGAGGGTTTGGGGGGTTTTGGAGAAGCGGGTATTGGAGGAGGGAGGATGAGAGGCGGAGGAGGTCGATGTTCTTGGGGAGAGAGGTGAGGCTGGAGAATTTGACGAGTTGGGTGCAAGCGGGGCAGCGGATGGTGTGGGGGAAGGGGCGGGGGAGGTGCGTGAGGCAGGTCTCGCAGGCGGAGTGGCCGCAGGAGAGGACGCGAGGGGTGGTTGTGGGGGCGTCGTAGGGTTGGAGGCAGACCGGGCACTCCGGTGGCTCCGGCGGATCCATCGCCGGCGGGGAATTTTTCTGTGTTTTTGTGTTTAAGGCGCGCAGTGTCGTTGGTGAGACGGAGACGTGGTTGGGTAAAGTCAACCGAAAACTCTCTGCAACGGCCAACAATCCCACAGGTGGCCTAATATGGTACGGAAAAAGTTTCTCTGAGACGGTTTAGGAAGCATAAACGAACGGTTCAGACTCACTAAACTTGAAATTTGGACCATTCGTTTATGCTTTTCGAAAACTTTTTGTTTTCTACTATCATTTTCAATATACATGTGCTAACTTTACGTTAAAATTAGAACGTAATTAATAAAAAGTAGAATGCGAAAATAATTTCCTTTATCATCCCACAAACACTAAATCAGGTGGGTCCCACACTTTTTTTTTTAACAACCCCACACCTCACTAGTAAAAAGTGTGTTGGTGTAATTGTTTGTTATAGTAACAAAATTGCGAATTGCGAATCAACCAGAGGTGTATTTTTGGGCGTCTACTTGAGGTCCGTTTGAAGTAGGCCTGTCAATAGACCGAATTCGATCCGAAAAATTCGATCCTGATCCGAATCCGATAATCCGGTAATTCAATACGGATCCGGATCGGATTAAATCCGTTATCAATCCGAATCCGAACTTTATTTTTTTTTATTTTTAATTTTTAAAAAAAAAATAGAAAAATTTTTATTTTGAAAAAAAAATGTTTAAGAATTTGTATTTTTTATTTTTTATTTTTTAAATTTTTTTTCGGAAAATAATTTTGTTTTGAAAAAAAAATTGTATTTTTTTTGCTAAAATTTTTGAAGTAAAAAAAGTTTCCAGATCGGATTCCGATTTTCGGATCGGATCCGTATTTTTCGGATTCGGATTACCACTATCGGATTTGAGTCTTATCGGATCCGGATCGGATTGTGTCTTATCGAATCCGGATCGGATTCGGCCCATTGACAAGCCTAGTTGGAAACATGTGGAAAGAAAAACAAAAGAAATAAAAATGGCCAAGGAAAAAAGTATAAGAAAAATGTAGAGGAAAATATACCGCTCTCGATTTTCTTATTTTCGTTACTTTCTTTATAAATCAAACAAATTGAGGAATTTTTTTTAAAAATTTTCCTTTCCTTTCCTTCCTTTTACATGGATTCCCAACAAGCCCTTAACATTACTCACACTTTGATATTTTATGTAAAATACTCTACATCTTATAATTAGCACATTTGTGAATGTTACCTCACAAATCGGATAAACAAAATAAAGGCTGGGTGTAGTATAATATTGGGTGGCTCACTACTTAAAGGCTTACGCTTTTAAGTGAGTTTGAATTTAGAATAATTTTTATTGACCTCTTCATCTATTCTTATTTCGGTTCTCACATTCAGTCATTTCGAATAACACCTTCCGTCATCTTACCACGATTGCGGCCACCACATGTGTAAGATTGTATCAGGTCATAGCTATTTGATTTATATCTAGTGCACAATAAGCCTGATTTGATTGTGATAATGACATATTACATACTTAAATCTTAATTCAAACTCAAATTTGAATAAAAATCACCAAAATCCTCCTCCTCTCCTTACCCAAACGTGTACACCTTTACTCAAATTTAAACTTAAATTTGGTTAGACTCAAATCTTACTTAAATTTTTGAAGGCAAATTTCATACCTTTAAATTTACAACTTTACAACTTTAATGAAGTTTTTATTCAAATTTGTACATATTTGTGCTTCGATTTGAGTTTATCCATTAGAGCACACAATATCAAATGAAGCTTTTATTCATAGTTTTACTAATTTAACTGAAAATTTGAGAAAGGGATGGAGATGTTCTAGCTAAGTTTCTCTGTTAAAAAAGTCAACTATATTCACAGGGTTGACGTTGCTTAATTAACAAAATGTAGAATTAGAAGTGAAAACAAGAACGAGTACAGGGAGTAATTTGTAACAGAGATCAAGCTCTTGGGGTTTCTCTGTGATTGTTGCGATATATAGTTTTTGTTTGCACCCCTAAATTTCTATTCGATCAGAATTCGTACCAGGCAAAAGTCTAAAATCGAACAGGTACCCTCTCTCTCTCTTCTTGTTGCTGTTGTTTTCCTTCTGGTAATTGAGGCGCTTAAACATCGTACCTAAAGGGGCTTATACAAGAACACACTTTCAGGAATAAGAAATGACAGATCCACACACCAGGAGTAAATTCATTCTAGATTCGAATCATATGTAGGAGTGTGATAAAATTTAGGGTCTCCTTCATTTTAGCATTTCTTCTGGCCCTGAAGCGGTGGGCTTTCTAGGCTTCCGCCCGGGGCCGGCCCCTTGTTTTTGGGTTCTGTTGTTTTGCTGGAGTAGAGTGGTGCTTAATCAACTTGGCGCATCTTAACTAGGAATGAACACATTTAAGGTATCAAACAACAATTGTGGCATACAAGGCTTGCAATTTTGTCCAATGCTTCTAACGCTATTGTTTGGATGAAGGATTGGTGAGGGAAATGATAAGGAAATGGAAAAAGTTGAAGGATTTAACCGTTTGAGCTGTTAGATCCTTTAATTTTTCTGTTCCCAATTCTTTTTCGTTACCCACTCCTTGATCCGTACATAGCCCTAGGAAATTGAAACTTACTGGCCGCCAATAGAACCTCTTTTTCGGTCTCGAGTTTCTATGCGTGATGAATGAATGCTTGTAGCCTTTATTTAGTCGAATAAGCAGTGCCTAGTCTGTTGACTGGTATGGTTCTCCACTTCTCCTTTCAAGTTTCTTCTTACGGGTTGTTGTCCGTGTGTTGTGAATAGGATTGCAATGATTTATTATCCCTCTTCTTAGTGTTGTTCTTAGCCAGTAAAAGTTTGATGTGATGATAGTCTGTTTTCTTTTTGGCAACTTGAAGGCCATGGCGGGAACGGGGAGTTCAATGTTATATTCTCTTCTGCTATTTATTATCATTCTCTCACTCCAAGAAATGTATAGAGGGAAGTTAGCATCATCGGAGTTATTCACTATTCTTGGAGGGTTCACCAGTTCTCTTCTATTTGTTGTGTTGCTGACGGTGAGTTAAAATATTTCTCATGTGGCTATTTTTGAAATGGTTTTTACTCATAGGTTTATCCCGAATTGTGGTTGTAAGTTTATACGTAAGTACTGCTCTGCTGATAATACCAATTTCCGAATCTATTGTCTCTTCGCGATGATATAATGTTCTTTAACAATTTGAACACTTCCTACCTGCACCCCCTTTCCTAAGGGCTGCGGGCAATACACCATCTTTCTGTTTTCCCCCAGAGCAATGATAATACCATTTGATTCATTTGAACACTTCCTACCCGCACCACCATTCCAAAGGGCTGCTGACATCACATAATCTTTTTATTTGCTCGCAACCCCTGTTTGTTGGGATGGCGTTATATGTTTGATTTTTTGTCTCTGACCATTTGTATAATTCAGAATCTTTTTTGCTGTGATTATTGTCATTTATGTTGGAATTTGAAATTGAAAACTACGCCGTGCCACATTTATAAACAATGTTCCATGCACTCGGGAATTGACATCAGAAGTGGGCCCACCCATTCTCTAATTTCAAGGGTATAGACTCAGCAAAAGCGGATTATCTCTTTTATGTTCAAAATTTGTCTTGTGAAATGAATGATATAATACAAAGCATAGTGTTGCAAAAGTGCTTTACTGATTTGTAGCAATCATGCGGTTAAATATGCACGTGTAACAAGTGTGTAGGTTTACCTTGAAGACTTGGAAGTGTCATACTACTTGATTTACGTAAAAACGCTACTACTTGCAATTTATGTTTCCAAATGAATATACTTCCACTCCCGAACAATGGAACGCAACAACCCATTCTGTGTTTTGTGTTTCATAGTGAACCCCGAAGTTTTTTTATTTTCCCCCGTAGTATTGTATAGGACAAGAAAATGAGAAGGCATATACTAAAAGTCTAGAGAGTGGAGCTTTGGAAAGCCAAACAGATGGTCATGAAGCCTCTAGAAAATGTACTTTACATGAATAGTTTGGAAAATGATATGTCATGACTCATTTTAAAGATGTAGATTCTAGTTTTGCTTTGCCATCTATTGAAGTGTACCGCTATTGTACCTCACTTTAGGTCCTGTGTGTACCACATTACCTTTTCCTTCCCTTGTATCGAAACGATCTGCATCTAGTTAACATAGCAAAAGTCCATCTGAAGTACCTAAACGATTCTTCTCAATGTCAAGTATCACAATTGAGTGGTTTGATTATGTGTTTGGCCTCTTTTGGAGTATCTAATGCATGCCTTGTTTCTTTAGTTCCTTTCCTGTAGTCTTCTCTTCTGCAATGATATTTGTTAAAAAGTGGCCATACTTTGTATACCTTAATGCTTTTCATGACTTAGTATTCGATAGGTGATTTTGCCACCGTGGATGTATGAGTTCTTTCCGACAAAAACCTTGGAGCTCTCTTTTTAGCAAGTTTTATTCCAAGTCGGATGCCTATATTGGGTAAAGTATGGCAATATTTGGACGTGCGAACATGATAGTGTTCAAATGGTAGGACAAGGACATGGTAGGGAGTCACCGATTCTATGCGTGTGTAGATTTTTTTTTCCGAATGTGGCCATGCTCATGTAGATATGAAAAGCAACATGTCAGTATTATTGATAGTAACAGGATACAGTAATAGAGGATTATTTTAGATATTTATGTTCAAAGTAGGGAGAGAATCCCTATTGTCTAACTTTAGAAGCCTAAACTATTTATAACCTAAATTGGAAGTTGTTATATAGGGTGTTGTGAAGATCTTGAGTTCGATTATTAAATGGCCTACGGGAAGGATAAAGTGATAAATCCATACGTGTGCCAAGATACTGAATGTGTCTCATATGTGTTCAGACGACGAACACCAAGTTCCCCACATATGGGGTGTTGAGGTAATTGAAATAGTACACTACCAGTTTGGACGTATTTGATGTCTAGTGTTTATGTGACGCAAATGAATACAATTTATTGCTGTACTGATGTTCCATGTTATGTACTTTGTTTTTTCCTTGCAATTCCACAATGTAATGACCATTTTATGTGTTCATGTTTCCGTAGTCTTAGATTATGAGCTATCAATATGCTTTAATCCTCGACATCGTTGACTGATATATAGTGAGCTAGTTATGGTATTTTGCACTCACTTCCATTTATTTCTTGCAGTTCATTGGGAATTACCAGGAAACTATTGGCATCAAGACAGGATGGGGTGCTGGTAAGGGCAGCTTTTTCATTTGTTGTTTTTTCTATCTTGTGAAATAATATTAGTGAAGCGTAAATGACAAAAATAGGAACTTGGTATACATTTATATCTGTTCCGCTGTTTGTCTTGAGTCCTGACCCAGAAAATCTGACACTATGTCTATGCTCATGATTTTGAGGCGTAAGTGGCACAAGTAAACTAGAGACTCCTGTATGGAAACATTTAAGCGATGGACAAAATTGTGCAAATTTTATTTATTGGCTATTTAATGAAGGATTAAAGCACTGAAATTAGGTAATGATTATTATTGTTCTATGTTTTCCTATGCAGTTATATTTGCCGAGGCAGTTGCTCTTATCGCTGCTAGCACTGTTCATCGAGTTTGTATTACAACATGGTAATGCTTGTCATTCATGCTCGAGTTTTATTTACTACAATTCTGTTTTTATTTACTACAATGCTTGTCATTCATGCTCGAGAAGTATGAAATCCTTTGTCACTAACTGCTGTGGGCTCCATAGTATTTGATTTGGCAAGGGGCTTTTTTGCAATGTAAATTGTGAACATCCCTTGGTATGCCACAGAAAACCATAATGATCAACCATATCATGTGGCAAGTTGCGTTGCTAATCTTGAAACCCATACGTATAGCATTGCTGTGTATGAAGCATTGAAGAGCGTTCTGTGTGTTTTTTGGATCATAAGAGCATTAAGTTTGCTGGCCTAAAGTGTTCTGGTATTTATATACAAGTACAATTATTTGATTGTAAGTGCAAATGTTGGCATGTTATCTAGCAACATAGTCACTTTAGTTTTCAACAACTACCTACCCCTTGTAGCTCCTCTCTTTTGATGCATTGCAATTTGCAGCTAACTGTACCACCTTGTAAACGTTTTGAACAAGCCAACACCTCAGTGATTTATCCAAACACTCTATAACTTTTAGTAGCTAATCTGCATTTTTGTGTCTGTTGTTTAGATATTAGCTCCAGTTCCAAATTTTCAGGCAAATCTGCTTCAAGATCTCCCTGTCGCAGGTTTTGTGGGAATAGAAGAGTTAAATATTCTCTAGGTCATTTTTACTTTCCACAATGGAAGGTTTAGATTCTAGACCATAGGAGCCAATAAACAAAATGGAAGTGGGATACATTTTGAGAATTGAAACGTAAAACAAGTTCCAGAATTATCATGGAAGCAGTAAATGCTAGCTGATGTATAATCGAAGAGTATATTTGTGAGAGAATCTGATTGTTAACCTTAGAGTAGCAATCAAAGGTACTGAAATGCTTTCATGAAAATTTAAAATACGAATGCCACAGAATTTCTTTTGGAACATATTGGAACAGTTTTGCATGATTGAACGGACAGGATTTGCATCCTGAAAGTTTTGTAGAAACTATGGGAAGCTGTTTTTATGGAGTGTCTACAACCTATGACAAGAGTTTCTAGCAAGTTAAGTTTCTTAAATGTCTCGGGAATGTGACCTTGTGTCCTATCAATTTTCATTGTAATTTTGTTCAAGTTTTGTCTTTATTTCCAAATGAGTTTCTTTCGCAATCAGTTTCCCGCTTAAATAGAGTTTGTTGACAAGGAAATCAGTTTCCTCACTTGAGGAGAGTTATTTCATCTCTATGGATTGAACTAGAGGACCAATGTTGTAAGCTGAAGGAACCTACCTCCAAAGAAGAATAAAACTGTGAAAATCAAAAGCGGAAAAAGATGCATATGTTTTTGGGATGTGATGAAGCTAAAATCAAGGAACTGGTGATGAATTTAGCCTCAACACCTATTCAGAACTGCATATCCCTAGGTTCTAAACATATCACCATAACTGCTTAGACAATAGATCCCTGGTTCCCAAATTGTTGGTCCGTCTTTTCCATTTGGGATGTCCCAAATTGTTAGTCCTGTTTCGAAAGTGAGCAAGTATCCAATCACCATAATCATCCTTTTCTCTTGGCTTTTAATTTGCATTCCGTTTGTTTCTTGTCCCTTAAAAAGTTGGACTTCCCAAAAAGGGAAAAGATTATGGGAACTAGCATCAATTTCTAGTTAGCAATGTGTGTGAAGCATATCCTGTGCATGCATTCATTCTATTGGTTTTAGGATAAATTTTTTGATTGGGCATGCAGCTATATAGATTGGTTTAGTTCCCATGGTTATACCTCGGCAGTGGAAGACATGGTTATAGTTGAGGAGCGAGCTAGAATGGATCTATAACATCTGAATTTTCTGTTATAGCTGGTTCCGAAAGGGGAAAGAATAAGTGTGGAAGTGAACAATGGGCAAGCACCTTTGCATGAGATTTGAAATGGTCAACTTCAGAAAGGAATTTGGATACTGTACTTTCTTCTTTACTTGGTTTCAAGATGGTGTAGTCACATTAGCATTTTTTTCTTTATGCCCTTAACATATGGCCGGTGGATTACGTTGTGGTCTAGGAGTGAGAAAAATAAGGATGAGAAATGAGAGAAAGGAAATAAGCTGAAATGCAGATGATGCTATACTAATGTTTTTTTTATTACTCTGCAGCTTCTTGTTCTCTGCTGGACTTCTGTACGAGATCAACAAGCTTTCAGGGATGACGCTTTCCAAAAGTGAATCTAAAACGAGAAGGCACTGAGGAACATGTTGAAGATTTTGTTGCATTTTCCGTAGATTTGAGTTTGAACCTTTGGACATTAAATGTGAGTTGTTTTTTACATTGAGGAATTAGAACATCTACAGCACTCACGGGGGACCGAGAGTAACACTCGTTGAAGTAAGTTTTCGAACGAATGTCAATGCAATTAGACCCGGCTCATCTCTCTATTCTGCATTGTTGCATACCAAATTTTGTGATAGTATGAAGAAATTTCTGCATGGTTGCATAATGTTGTTTCTGAGTGGTTGCCTATCAACCTTGGTGGGCTGTGGTCTAAAATTGGAGAAAATTTTCAGTGCCGTGCAGGTATCACGTGGTGCTTGCTCGGTGCATCCAGGCCGTTTATTTTGATTTTGGATGGCTCGGATTTGGAGAGAGAAAAATGAGAGAAAGAGGAGGGGTGAGAGGAGAGAGAGTGTTTCAATCTGAGCCGTCCAAAAATGCATCTGATGGCTTGGGAGGGCCGAGTGGGCACCACGTGGGATGTATCCGCTCGGCACTAAAAATTTCTCCTAAAATTGAAGAATCTTGTTTTGAAAGGTCCAAGTTATAAACAATCTAGAGATACATAGGATACAAAATCTGATACCAAAAAACCTTGTTTTGAAAGGTCCAAGTTATAAACAATCTAGAGATACATAGGATACAAAATCTGATACCAAAAAACACTTCAGACTTTCACGAGTGTTTGCTACGCTTAACATTCTTCCACGAGCATAACCAGCCTCGGACTTCCTCAATAATCTGGGACTCTAAAGTTTGATTAGGCACACCAAACCCTTTGAAATTGCCTTCGATTACGTTCCCTCCAAATCCAATAAATTGAGGCAGCGATGGAAAGTTTGTAGACACGATTAGGACAGGAATCAGAATATCTGTGAGTGTACATCCAGTTCAGTTCATTAACCAAACCAAAACAAGGGCGTTGAATGTTATTTTTGTTGAGTAGCATCTGCCAAACCATTTGAGAATATTGAACTCAAAAAACAGATGTTCATGAGACTCCACATTTTTTACTGAGCAAACACATCCCATCAATCAGTAATTCCCAACTGTGAAGTCTATGCTTGGTAGAAAACCTCCCCAGAATTGCAAGCCATTCGATAAAAGATCAACGAGGAACATGACTTGGAACCAAACACACTTAAATCAAGGAACCACTGGAAATTTGGTACGCAGAACATTCCAAGCTGACTTAGTCATATACGCCCCAAATTTATGAAGTTACCATCTCACAGAATCAGGAACAAGAGGGTTGGGCATCAGAGAAAGTTCAATACTAGCAATAGTCTGCCTAGTTCTGGACATCTTAGGTTAGGCCAAACCCAGACTCTATTTTTAATGATAACAGCTACCTTGGCATTCTGAACTCTATCTATATTATAACCCACATACTCCTCAAATTTCTGGTAAAAAGGCCCTAACATATGTCAATTGTCAGCCCATAGATAGGTAGACAAACCATTCTATTTGTCGTTTTGCTTGTGCAAAGCCGCAAAGTCAAGGTGGCTTGACCTTACATCTAATGAAAAAACTCTTTACCTACGAGAAATTATTGAGAGAAAAAAACACTCTCCCTTCGGGTCTTTGAGGCAGGCATCTAATTGTGGAGTGATATCGCCTCTTTGTGGGGTTTCTTCTCTCGGCTTGATGCCTCGTTTAAGGTCTTTTTAATCTTTGTAATTTGTTTTCAAAGATTAATAAATTCTTTTTTTGCTCTTCAAAAGAAAAGGTTTGAGTACAAATCTGGACTACACATTGGTATGGAGCCTGCATACTTAGGGTAGACTCCACACTAATGTGTTCTCCAAATTCGTGCTCAACGTTGCCCCCAAGGACATTGAATATCTTCTCCTTTATGGACTAACTAGTTTGAGAGGCGGATCTATAGTAGGGTCGGCTGTTTCGACTACACCCCAATTACTCATAAGAGCCACTCTCTGTCTCTTTTTTTTTAACCATACATAAAAAGAGGTTGTCTTGTTTTGATACAACCTGATTAAAATCCACCTAATATTATAATCTTTTTTTTTTTTATAGGTAGAAAATAAGTACATGAGTGTTTTAGTTACCGTTAGAATGACTTCACATACTTCTTGTTGCATTAAAGAAAAATGTAAGGTATATAGTTGCATCACTAAATATGGATCGATGCTTTCTTTAAAATTTCAAAACTTATTACAGTAATTTTTTTTTTGGGTAACGGAGGAACAGTCCTACAGCCAAACCATTAATGGACCCGACTGCGTAACCCAAACCTATCAAGGAGCTAGCACGACCACACTAATTACAACCCCCCACTTATTGTATGGTACTCACCCTATGAAAAAATGAATCCCAAACCTTGAGAAGTACTTCCAAAACCTGGGTATCTGTTCGAACTACTGGGCAAACCCTGAGTATCTTGTTTAGACCCATGTTAAATAAACTCTAGACATGGCCTTCCAATTATTTTTATTGCGAAATGTCAAAGAAAAAAAAATGTTTTTTGATCTCTGGGCAGGAATAATACATTCAGAAGTTGTCTTTGGATTAAATAAAAAATCAATTGAATTGACAATAATCAAAATCTAATTAATATACTGAAGTTCAGCAATCACATTCTTGATTCTTCTATATGTAACCATGCCAGGTGTCCCTATGATTACGGGTACCGAACTCATGACCTATTTCTTAATTTAACCCTTATGGCCTATATATGACTTGATCGCTTGATATGTGTTATTAATGGTATCAATAAATAATTAAATTAATCACAATTATGGTGATGAGGTTGGTTAATTACGATATATATATAAAGTAGAAAGACAGAGTCCGTACGCCAAACCTATGTACATGCACCCTAGACCATTTCTTTGTCACCCTCGTGAATGTCTTAAAAACTTACTAGTATAGTATTAGGGACACCACTGGGTCAGGAACATGTGGATTTGAGAGAGAGAGAGAGAGAGAGAGAGAGAGAGAGAGAGAGAGAGAGAGAGAGATTCAAGGAAGGATGGGAATCAGAATCAGAATTCATCCCATGCCTGATCAATCTGACGACAACACTAAAAATGCATAATTTGAAGCGTAAATTTTTTAGATCCAACATATCTTCTAGTCTATTTTTTTTTTTTTTTTTTCAGTCGATAGGATTACGATTTTATTGATAGAATCAAAATAACGAAAAATTACATCAAATAGGGCATCCATCCCCCTGTAGAGATGAAGAAGCCACATCAATCGGAGGCCCAAACTCCCACGTAGAAAAGACAAGACCTCTCATTGCTTTTTGAGCAACACAATGGGCAACCTCATTACCGCCCCTTCTCACAAAGAAAAACTCCGCGTTACAAGACCCAGCTAGAAGATGTGTGATCTATATCCGCTACAAGCACCCCAACCCCTAATGGTCTTCCTTGCGCCTTTGTAACAAATGCACCAATTTGCTGTGAATCATCTTCAATAATAACCGATTCCAGCCCAGTTCCATCGCGAAATGAATGCTATCGATCCGAGTACTGCTATTGGTACCGATGGTACCGTAGAGAAAATGCACCGACGGCTACCGGACGGCTGATCCGAGTCGTCCAAAAATTTTAAAAAACAAAACTGAGTGGGCCTTCGCAAGAATCAACAGCATCCGAGATGTATAGGGTACTTGATCTGAGAACCATTTTTTCGTGTATATACACGTATATACATATATAGACGAAAAAAGAGTGCTCGGATCAAGTACCCTACACACCTCGGATGCCGTTGATTCTCGCGAAGGCCCACTCGGTTTTGTTTTTTAAAATTTTTGGACGGCTCGGATCAGCCATCCGGTGCATTTTCCCTACGGAACCATCGGTACCAATAGGATTTTCGCTATCGATCCCTTGCTGCCATCGCCTCGACCACCAACGGATCCGTCAAGTACCAAATAGCCGAGTTTGGGTTTGTGTATGTGTGTGTTTAAAGGGTTCACTTTACCTTTCCCTAGTCAGCAATTGCACAGGTGAGTTTGGTAGGTAAAATTACATTCTTGCCCTCCCTCAAAAAAAAAAGTACCAAATAGCCACTATACCAACATATTATGTGAGGTAGTTACATCACCAAAGATGGATGCCTAATTTAAATTTTCAAAACTTTTTTTTTTATAGGCAAAGAAATTATATTAGAAACTCACATCGAGAAAGATAGGGCAAGCATCATTAAAATGAAAAAACCAATCTAATCATATGTTAGCCAACAATCCAAAAAGAGAAGAAGAAAAGACCAACCAGGAGTTGGAAAAAAAAAGAGAATTACAGAAGGACTTAGATTTTATGCTTTCTAATGCCATCCAAATGGCTTCTGAAGTCTTCAACAGAATAGATTGTAAGATTGCATCTCCCTTAATCCAAAAAGCCACTCTTAGTTTGATAAGGCCAACCACTTCCTCAACAGTAGGAATTGAATTGTTGAAGACAAAGTCGTTTCTTGCTTTTCAAATAGACCAAAGACCGGCATAAAGTGTGGTGTTCCAACAAATTTCCTCCAAGTTATAAAAAGAATTGGAGAACCAAAAATCAATCAGACCAATGATAGATGAAGGACAAATCCAAGAAATATTCCACCAAGTAAAGATATCATACCAGATATTCCAAGCGAAATGTCAAAAACAATTTAGACCTATAAGTTTAGACCTATAAGGGTTAACTAACTCTACACATGGGCTTCCAATTCTGTTAATTATTGCAAAATGTCAAAAACTATTGTTTTATGATCTCCGGGCAAGAATATAGCATTCAAAACTTGTCTCTTGGATTAGGATAGAAAATCATTTGAATTTGCAATAATCAAAACCTATTTTAGTGAAGCCATTCACATTCTATGATTCTTTAGGGTAACCATGCCAAGTGTCCCAATGATTAGGGGTACCCAACCCATGACCTATGACTCTGATTGCTTGAAAAATGTGTTCATTTATGGTGATGAGGTTGGTTAATTAATTAATTACGATTTTCCAAATAGAAAGACACAGTCTATACGCCAAATCTATGTGCATGCACCCTAGACCATTTTTTTGTCACCCTAATGAATGCCTTAAAAACTTACGGTATAAGGGACACCACTGGTCAGCAACATGTGAATTTGTGGGGGGGGGAGAGAGAGAGAGAGAGAGAGAGAGAGAGAGAGAGAGAGAGAGAGAGAGAGAGAGAGAGAGAGAGAGAGAGTCAAAAACTTACAGTATAAGGGACACCACTGGTCAGCAACATGTGAATTTGAGAGAGAGAGAGAGATAGAATCAGAATTCATCCCATGCATGAATATTACCCTAATCCCAATTTCAAATCCCATCTGAATTCATCTCGTGCAAAGACTTGCATGGAACTTAGATGTATGTGAAGATTTCGAATCAGAATCAGAATATTTAGATGTGCAAGAACTAGGAAAAAACATGTGAATATTTTTTTTTCTCGGCAAACGAATCATTTTATTGAACTCGAAAAGGATACATCGAGGGGAAGAAAATTAGATGAAAGGTGCAACAAACTATCCAACCAAGGTTGGATAGACAATACGCCTAAAGATTACGCTACAACTTCACTTTCCGAATCCCTTCCAGATATCCTTTGAAATCCTCCACTGTATAAACCTTAATGTCAAACTTGGCCTTTATCCACATGGCCACTCTAGTTTTGATTAGATCCACTACTTCCCATGCTTGAGTTGAAACATTGTTGAAGACATAACCATTCCTCACAATCCAGATAGACCAGAGAATTGCAAAAAAACATACCTCCCAAATACTTTTTTTCAAGTTCCGAAACCCGTTCTCAAACCACCACGATGCAAGTTCAGCTAGAGAGGATGGGCAAACCCACTGTATTTTCCACCATTCCAGAATGCTAGACCAAACTTCCCACGAAATTCGACAATGCAGGAGTAAATGAAGGGGGGTCTCAACAACAACGGAATAAAGGGGGCACAATGCCTGTTGGATTTCAGTAATCAAGTTCCTATGAAATAGCACTGACCTTGTTGCAATTCTTCCTTGAACGGCCATCCAAGAGAAGATTTCCACCTTTGGGGGGCTCAAATTCCTCCACAGAGAACCCAAAACACTATTACTTGATTGAGTCCGGAGTTCCCATTGCCTATACACTGATTTGGTGGAGAACTTTTTGTCTACAGACCAAATCCACAGAAGGGAATCCGGTTTTGATGGATCTAGGGTCACTCCCTGCAGTCGTTGCTTCATCTCCTCCAGTTGTTGACTCGCCCGTAAGCGCAACCTTCTCCTAAATTGTTGACTCGCCCGTAAAAACATGTGAATATTTCCGAAGTATTGATGTGAAAATTAAATCATGGAATTTAGAATCAGAGTTCTTGTGAATATTTCGTGCTCAAGACCTGAAACTTGAAAATTTATTCTCTCAACTTTCATGTTCGAGCCGATCAAAAAAAACTTTCATGTTCAAAATCTTTTACTTAGATGTTATCAACTCTTGTGGCTCAGTTTATACAAAACTTTCATCTCGACTTTAATCACAATATATTTCTGCTAGCAGATGATGGATTAATTTTCAAGAAATAGTCGAGATATGCGTAAATTGATTTAGAAAGTTATAAAAAGAATATTACCAACGTTTCACCTCTCCTAACATGCACGCGCCGTCAATCGGGGGACAGTGTCCTGGGGGAATGAATGACAGTCCCTTAATGGCCAGGCTTAATCCTTGATTGGTATCACATTTATCCGCGAAATAGTTATTTATGCAAAATAAGTTATATTCCTAAAAATATGTGTAGATTCCATCTAGTTAATTTTTTTAAGACTGCCAATGAGCTAAGAAGCATGAACATAGATACGTGATATGGACGCGACACGACACAACCACGTGGACACGTCATTTTTCCGAAAATTAGGACACGGACACGTTAAATGTATAGTGTTTTTGTATTATAGGGATATGTAATGATTTCATATAAACGTCGGAGACATTCTAATTTATCCTTTTAATGTTTTCTTGGCATGTTCCAAGAGTGTTGCCCTACATGTTCTAGCTAGAGTATCCACAATGTGTCTAATTCAAAGAGATAATAAAATCATTAGATCGACAAGTATTTAGGATGTCTAGTACATGTCCGGAGAGTGTCGTACGTATTGTGTCCGTGACGGATACATGTCAGACTCGGATTCGTGAGGCCGGTAGACGTGTCTGTGCTTCTTAGCCAATGAGAGTTGGTTCAAGTGGTGAAAAGTCAAGACTTGGTTGAACAAGACCCATGTACGTTCAAGTCCCCATAGCCTTTTATTAGGGCTAAATATACCCATAACACCACCTACATGTGATGAGACTTTAACTTTGGTCCCAACATATGTGTGGTAGAATCCCTTACAGATATATAATAATGTGGCATGACGAAACAATACTCTTTGAAGGAGTGGCGACTGGCGAGTATCATACATGTACTTCCATTTTCATCACCCAACAAGAAAAAAATTAGGACTAAGAAAATATCAGACGACTGGTATTGGACAACTGCCCATCTGGTGGGCGGATCTTAATTATATGTGCATCCCCTTTTAGCATTTTGGGTGGGTCGATTGTTTTATTAGGATCTCTTGGAGAACATCAGCCACGCCAAAATTGCATTACACAGACATCGTCTTATATATGTACTGTCGGAACCCATTCGTATTGAGAAAAATGAAATCTAATTGAGTGTTATATGAATTTTTTTTCAAGGTAAATGTGCTTTGAAATCACATCAAGCCATATCCAGTTAACATGAATTTTGACACAGATGATCTTGGTGTGATTTACAAACGTTATGAACAGTCTCGATCATCAAAGTAGGCTCAGAAAAGACCTTAAAGACCTTTGAGGGATTGGAAAGGATACAATTTCTTAAACAACAGCTCATCCTGATAAGGTTTGGCCTAAATCAATTATTCTGGATTTTTTTTTTTACGTTTTTATATATAATTTTTTTTTTCAGCTTGAGGTACACTTTTATAAGTTTTTAAATCATGATAAAACAAAAAATAAAAACCACCGAGTTTCAATTTTCTATAATAACTCAAGTTGGTTGACCTTTCTTTTTAAATCATCGAACCCATGTTCTGTTTAGAAAAGTTCATATTTCCAATTAAGCTCGATGGCCAGATAGAGTGATAGGTTAATTGTCTTTTGATCTACCAACAACTCTAAGGAGTCAATCATAATCCCCAAAAGGGGAAAAAAAAGTATTGGATCATTCTTTTAATATGTTTATCCAGTTAGATTGAACCTTCTTAGTGTTTTTTTTTTGTCAAAAGGGAACCTTCTTAGTTTGATCCAAATTCATAGGTGATCAACAGTAACGTTGAACCAACTGGGGCTAACGTAGTTGATCAAGACTCTTACATCTTACTGGGAAGTCAGAAGTTCAAATCTGTCCACTTACGTGTAGTGTAGGGGTGACAAATTGAACCCAAACCCATTAGTAAACCCAAACTCATTCATTGAAAAATAGATCTAACCCAACTCATTTATAAGTTGGGTTAGAATGGGTCTCAACCTATCTAACCCATCTATTAATGAGTCTCAATTGAACATCAATTGGGTCAACTTAAATAGCTCAATAAGTTTTGAACATAATCCATGCCACCAGATTATGTAATGGTCAATCCCTAGCTACCAGCCCCCATTCTCTCTCTCTCTCTAAGTTGCTTTCTATGTTTTATATCCTTAAATCAACCAAACCCCTCTTATCTCTCAACCACACCATCCCCATAAAACAAGCACATATCCATTTCGAAAGCAGTGAAATCCCTTGTTCAAATGATTTGTGCAAAATTCATGAAACTACTAGTGAAGAGTGAGAATTCGTGAGCTATCTCAATATTACAAATACATTACCGTAATTCAAAAAATAAATACTTGTTTAAATTAGTGGAACACACATAAATGGAGAATTCTATAAGAACGGTGTTTTCCTTTTTGTGCCGGCAACTTTGGAAAGAAAATGGAAAAGAAATCTGAAGAGAGTTGTTTCCCATTTTCCCTTCTTTTCTTTTCTTTTTTTTGTTTGGGTCAAAGGGGAAAATAAATAATCATTAACTCGACATGGGGCACAAGACGGGGTCCGATATCCTCAATCCCAAAAACTTTTGTGTCGAGGGATTTTTTGGTCGTTGGATTGTATTTTTTTTATGTTTTAAATCCAACGACCAAAAAATCCCCTTTCACCCAAAAGATTTATCGATCTCTGAAATCTGCTGGGTTTTGGGAAAAAGTGTTTCTCTAGTTAAGAGGCAATTGCAAATTGAGGTCGCAAGTCAATATTGAATCCAAAATTAACAGCATTACCTCATTTTTTAACCGGTGGATTGAAATGTTGGATGGGTACCATTCACCAACATTTCGGATTGAAAAGTATAAAATTTTGACCGAAACTTATAATTTTTTTTTAAGAAGGCAAAAGAAAGTTGTCTTTTTGACTTATTTTTGTCTTTATTAAAAAATTATGAGTTTCAATCATATTTTTTTAAAAGACAAAAAAATAAGTCACTTGACTTTTTAATTCAAATCTACCCTGAATGTACAAGGGTAATTTGGTCATTTAAATGTACAAGGACAATATGATCATTTTAGTGTACATGGATATTTTAGTCATTTTAAATTTTAATACATATGTAATTGGGTTAATGGGCGAGTCAGGTTTAATTTCAAATAAATTGGTTGGGTTGGGTTGAGTATGGGTACTTGGGCTCGTAACTAATTGGGTCTAAATAGGTTAGTGACCCATTAAAGACTCAATCCACTAATAACTTACCCAATTTAGCTCAAACCTGCCCATTTGACACCCCTATCTGCGTGTGATGAGTATTGTTATTTCTTTTGTATTTATTGGGATTATTTGTCTTTATAATGGGGCTAGTAGTTGAGTTGAGCTTATAGTAATTGTAGAATTGTTTTTCAGTTTCATGTAATTTTTATACTTGTGCTCTCCTACTACTTGACAAAAAAAGAAACAATAACCTTGGGTAAGATTTTGTTTTTCTGTTGAGTTTATGTTTAATAAATCTTGAATTATAGAGGAAAAAAAGAGAGGAAAAAGTAATGGGAATTAGTATTAGTTCACTTTTGACAATAGAGTTTTGTTAACCCGTTTCAGAACACTTTCTTAAAAAATAAATACTTATTTTACATTTTCAAACTCAAAAATAACGTAAATGAAAAATAATTTTTTTGATTTTTTTTCCATCGTTCAAAAGATCTCATCGTGATCTTTCAAATAAGATCCATATTGCTGCGGCTGCTGTTGCTGCTGCTGCTCTCTCTCTCTCTCTCTCTCTCTCTCTCTCTATATATATATATATATATATATATATATATATATATATATATAGGTTCCGGTGAGGGATCCCTCATTTTATTAAAATGCGGGACTCCCATTCCCGATTGAATTTCGATGATCCGAGCCGCTCAAAGTGATCAAAACGTGATTTTAAGGGTCCCCGTGAGAAATCAGCAAAAAAAAAATGACCGGGAAGGGCTTCATTCGAGTAGTTTTCATTGAACGGTTCAAAAAAAAACTGCTCGGATGACACCCTTCCCGGTCATTTTTTTTGCTGATTTCTCGCGGGGACCCTTAAAATTACGTTCTGCACACATTGAACGGTTTGGATTTACAAAATTCGATCGGGAAATGAAAGTCCCTCATTTTAACAAAATGAGGGATCCCTCACTTGAAAATTCCTATATATATCTCTTTCAACTCCTAAATGTAGGGGCTAAGAGGCTGCTTAATTTCTTCTTAATTTGTGGATGCCTAGCTAGTTTGAAGACGATGTCTATGGGTGCCAAATGATTTCAATTTGCTGTTGTATGATGACTTCTCATGATGTCAAGGACTTATGCATGCAAGATGCTATCATTGGTTGCTGGATGGGCTTGATTAAGTATGGCGTCTTTCAAGGCCAACACAACTGATAATGGGGTGGTGGTTGGAAGGCCTTTTGTTCTAGAGCTTATTTAATTATCATTGAATGTAACTTTTCGTATTTTTCTTCTCTTTCCTAGGTCTTTTATAGATGGGTTTTGTTAACGTATGCCCCCGGGGCATATGATAAACACTATATATTCTCCTTCATTTATTTCTTTTTGTATGGGAAATTTAAGTTCCAAACACTAGTCACAAACTCTTCATTTATTGTTTTTGAAAAGATCAACTTTTTTTGTTTTGGACAGAAATACCCCAACCAAACATATACTTTTCCTCCCAAAAAATTTTCGGCTTCCCTCGTTCCCTCCCAAAATTGGTTGATTAATTCCTTTTCAGCCTTTTTTGGAACCGGAATTTTTATTTTTATTTTGAACAGATTGATTCCTTTTCACCTTCCTTGCACTCTGACTCGTATAAAAAATTATTTGAAAAACTGAAAAACTCATCAGATATATTCAAACTTTAGAACTTTCATTAGATTGAAATCAACATCCAAAATCATGAACGATTCTTCCGAAAACTTTAATCTAATATTTCAAACAAAAAATCGGGTTCAACTCTACGGTTGTTGAAGTCATTTTCTTCCTTTTATTTGCTCCATTTGAGAATGTAGTGTTCTCCTTCTCTGGACAGGTAGAGATATTATGGCCGGCACGCTTGCAAAGTCCACAATGTTTCTTTCGCTTCGCCAACTCTTTTCCACCTTTCATTCTTTTTTGCTTCGGACGCCCCTTTGTTTTTGAAATGGGAGGGCAATCAACAAAACAATCAGTATCAATTCCATCATTAACATTGTCTTCAATCTCAATATTTTCCATGGCTTCGAGATTTGGATCATTCAACATAGGCATCTCTGCCTCTTTTCCACTCAATAATGCTTCACGACACCAGCGAGGTGATAGATAAGCCGGTGGAATTTGGTAGCAATCTTTGTGAAGAAATATACTTAGAATGTGACGGCAAAGGATGCCGCAAAATTCAAAGTGTTTGCATGTACAAGTGGCCTTCTCACCATCCCACAAGACCTTGTGCTTTTGACTACACTTGTCCTTATAATATTGCAACAAAAATTCACCCCCACTTTCGGCAAGAACAGAATATTGTGTGGCCCTTCCAAATTCTTCTTGAAACATTTTGAAAGCATATGGTGTCAAAATACTATGTGCTTGCTCCTCCAGTGGTGACAATGTTCTCAAAGAAGAACCTCTATATGTTTCTAACATTGTATCATGCGATTGTGTTTGTTCAACATCTTCAATGGATAGATCAATCTGTCAGTAATTAACAAAAAAAAAAATCAATCAGAAAATATAGAGAAAGTAAAAATATCAATTAAAAAAGTAAAAACAAAACATATAGTTGGAGAAGACTTACTTGTTTAACAAACTCGATCAAGCTTACATGGGCAATAACAAACCGTTTGATGAAGGCATTTATACTTTCAGATCTTCCCGTTGTTGTCATTCCACCAAAAAAATGTTCGCGTAAGTAACACGGTGCCCAAAAGTGTTTGATTCGGTATAACCCATCTACATGCTTGTTCATAGCCATGTCATACTTAGCAATAACTTGAAGCCATTGGTGCTCGAAATTGTCGCATGAGTCCAATTTATACAACTTATAGAAATCCATGCACCAATTAGAATATTGATTACGAAGAATTGCTGTAAACCAACCACTAAACTTAGCTGTAATATGCCATATGCAAAAAGCATGTTTCGTAAATGGCAATTCTTTTGATATAGCCTCTGTCATCCATGGATCTTGGTCAGTCAAAATTGTCTTTGGTGGCTTCTTCATTAGACATGTGAACGTCTGTTAATCAAACAAAAAAATTAGCACATGAAAAGCATAAAAAATAAGTATCAAACATTAGCTGATCAAATAAAATGGAAGAAAATAATTACCTTCATTAACCATCGAAAAGCATTAGTTGTTTCATTGCGAAGAAGAGCACAACCAAAGAGGACTGTCTTTCCATGGTTATTGACGCCCACAAAAATACCAAAAGGCATATCATAGGCATTCACTTTGTAAGTAGTGTAAAAAACGACTACATCTCCATATTTTTGGTACCAATCAAAACAAGGTGTAGGCGACCAAAAAATATGTTCCAACTTTCTCTCACCATCCACTGTAAATGCATATTGAAACTGACAATTGTCTTCTTTAGAAACTTTGCAATATTGTAACAGATCCATTGCATCATTAGCTTCATGCATCCTTCTCATTTTCACAAATAAGTTGCGAATATCTCTTTGAAGAAAGGAAAGATGGCCATGTTTGACACCTTTCTCAACTTCTATGACACGGATTATTTCTCTTATTGCAAGCCCAGCTTCTTTCAATAATAATATGCGGTTTTCATCATCTTTAGTGATAACTCGATTGGCTGGAAGAAATCGCACTTGCAAAGGGGACAACAACTCATGATTGTGATCTACATTAAATGTAGTGACATGCCACTCTTTTGGAAAAATATCAAACGACTTCCGCAAGGTAATCCTTAGATGAGCTTTGCATCCACATCTTGAAGACTCTCTATTTCGTTGCTCTATAGAGTGATTCACAATTTTTAATGGTTGTCGACCCTCTCGATGACAAAAGAAATCACGCCTTGAAATTTTTCCTTTCTTTGTGACAAATCGACCTTTTCGAATTGAAAACCCATGTCGAGTGGCATAGTTTTTGTAGAAGATGAATGCCTCCTCTTCACTAAGAAAACATTGCCCAACAAAAGGCTCAAACGCATTTTCTGTTGAATTTTGATCTTCATAATCCTCTATAACTTCTCTATCATCTAGAGGATATTCATCCCAAGCAGCATTTATCGCTTCGCTTTCAACTAAAACCTCCTCCATTGATGCTATATATTGAAGATAACAATACGACAAATATCAATATGGAATTTACTTAAAAAAAAATTTGTTAGGAAATTAAAAGAAGAGAAGTACCTTCCAAAGGAAACTCATTCAAATCAAAATGGGTTTTTGAAACAAACTCTCCATCCATTGCAGTATTCGATGACGCAAATGAAGGGTGAGTGAAATTGTCCAAATCAACGAACTCTCCAGCCATGTTTTTTCTCTGTTTTTGTTGCTAATGGCTGTGTATGAGTATTTATAGAAGAAAAATGTGAGTATTTATAGAAGAAGAATGTCAGATATGCTCGTGGATGCATGTCAAAAGTCCATGGAATGTGAAAAGGCATAAAAATGGTGGGAGCCAAATGAATTGTGGAGGGAAAAGGAAAAAGTACCTTTACCCAGCTAGTTCGGGACGGAATGAAGGAAGCCGAAATTTGTTTGGGAGGGAAAGTGTATGATTGATTGGGGTATTTCTGTCCAAAACAAAAAAAGTTGATCTTTTCAAAAACAATAAATGAAGAGTTTGTGACTAGTGTTTGGAACTTAAATTTCCCATACAAAAAGAAATAAATGAAGGAGAATATATAGTGTTTATCATATGCCCCGGGGGCATACGTTAACAAAACCCTTTATAGATTTCAATTTATAAAGTGTGTAAATGAGATCTTCCTTTAATGTACCCTTTGTCGAGTTTCTTAACAAAATTTTGTTACTTATCAAAAAACAAAAAACAAAAAAAATAGTGCGATGTTTATGTATACAATATCATGGGAAAAGTTTCCAATATATATTAATCCGATCGCAATTAGTGCAACGTCTTCATATAACTGGTGTGTTGTTTTCTTTTCAAGGCTTAGTGGCATCGACGGTTGTGAAATTTGGGTGCCAACTTCTCGCTGGATGCTTCTCCCTTGTCGTGATGCCATCATGCTTTAGGCTCCTTAACCTCTGTAACTTTTACAAGTGATCACTAAAATCCCTTCTTCGCTGTTTACAAAAAGTGGTTGAGAGCAATATTTTTATATTCTAGTCTTTTTAATTATTTGACTTACAATCTGTAAAAGATCTAGCTCTGACACGTGGTACTCCTCCAATATTTAATTAAATCCAATTTCCTAAGGTATGTATGTATCATTAACCATATATGTTTTTCATCAGACGGTCAATGTTGTCTAGTACTACCCCCATTAATGAGAGTTGTACCCTAATGAATGGACAACTAGAATAAAATCAAATGGCTTGTGATATGCCAGATGTAAGTACAACAAGCTAGTTGAAATTACAGATCATTCTCTACTATATATATACTACTAAAAATGGGAATGGATACTCCCTTATCCTGCCACTAGACTTGATGTGATCCGGAACCCATCACGGCAGGGAGTGGCTACAGGATTTTAGCTCAGTGATGATACTAAAAAAAATTTCGAATACGAAAGAGTACATGAAATAAAGATATTTATTATGATTGAAAACTAATCATGGCTAGTTTATTTGGATTTGTAGAGTTTACATGATCTGTTTAATGACAAATTCAAGTGAATTTTCATTTACTCCGGCTTTGTATGAATGATCCAGTGCTGATAATATTGAAAAAATAAATAAATTACATGTAAAAAGGCAGCATTTTAGTACTACAAATTATGATCCTAGGGGGTTCACTTGAAAAGCCCACTGCAACCACCCATGCACTGCGGTTCTACTTTGATGCATGATTCAAGACTGTCAATTTGTAGGTTATGATAAATAGATTAGTCAGATAAAGATGAACTCAATTAGACATCGACAATTATCTGACCAAATTGCATATTTCTTTCGATAGAATGGACGATCAACCTATTTTTCTGTAGGGATGATCTATCAAACGGTGCTATAAATTGAACGATCCAACATAATAAATAAATGAAAACTAGAATTAATGATTCGAATCATCAAAACAGACTCGTTCTCAAATTGGTTAGTCTGTCATAATCAATTTGCTCGCACTCATACCTTCAATCGAGTGGGGGCGACATGGTACTACTGTCACTATCGTTATTGTTGCCCTTGTACAGCCATATTAATTAAATATATTTGTACTGAAACAATAATCTCTATATATGAAAATTCATACTGTGACAATCTTTGACTTCCACAAAATAAATCAAATCACTCATAGAGATGACAAAGCTGTATTTATTAAAAAAAAAAAAAGGAAAGTCAATGGCCACGTCATTTAGATGACAAGATATATATACATAAATTCTGTTTCGTGAACCACGCATTCTTTTATACAATGGCGTTGACAATTTTGTGAAGGAACCTTTTTTATTGTAAAATAAATGAAATGAGAGATAAACGATAGGTTAGTTTATTAAATTCTCTCTCTCTCTCTCTCTCTCTCTCTCTCTTAACCCACAAACCATGCCTACAACTCAGTAGTGTTCCAATCATCTGATCCCTTTAGCATGTACAAAGGAGCTTTGTCATGTGGTTTAGGAAAAAGTCAAAAGGCAGAGCCTGCAAAGATAACTGTAGATTGGTCAACATGATTAACGGTGGGTGGTCGGTACAGATCTGAACCCTTTTAAGTAGTAGTAAAATAATAATGTGCATTTTACGCTATGCGAGTTTTATATCGGGTCAGCTTACGCTCGTCTCGACTAATTTTTCAAAACCAATCTCGCCACTCACTTGCACGGTCTCAGTTAAAGCTACTATACGGACTGACCCCAATTTTATAACAAGTCTAGCAGGGCCAGCCCCGATATTTGAATTGACTATGTCCGACCTCAAGCTTGGTTCGCCAACTTACTATTAAGTCATAAGAAATAAAAATACATATAAGCCAGAGAAAACAAAAAACAAAAAACCAAAGTTACATGTGCTTTTAGTTTGAATTAGATCATAAAATAGAAATAAAAATTTAAACCCAATTGTAGTATTTTTGAGTTTTGATTAGCAGATCCGATTCAAAAAGAACAACTTCCCCCATGATAGGGGGTTGCACTATTTTTTTTTTTTTAAATTGGGCTTCTAAGGAATTTTTTTTTTTTTGGATTTATAAAGTTTATTTTACTTTTTTCTTGCCCAATGGCGGGGGTTGCCCAAGCCGGAGGTCCTGTGGGACTTACCGGCTCTGTCTATTAAGGGTGTTCACGGAACCAATTATTTTTTAAATTCTGAATTCTTGATTATAAGTTTCTAGATTATATTAGCATTCGTAAAAGTGTTTGAATAATATGCATGTGTGGAGTATATTTTGTCGGTGTCGCCAATAAAAAGGAAATTATTCGTAGGAGAATAGTGTTTCAGAGTATATATAATCTGGAAATTTATTGCCGTTGATGTACCCTTATCAAGTTTCACAATAAAATTTATTCAAAAAAAAAATAGTTTTTAATCTGGAAAGCATTTGGTGCTTTGCATTTTGATCATACGGTGAGAGTATTTGGATGCATGTGTAATCAAGCGTGAAGTTGAATGAGTGTAGTTGCACATGCACTCATGAATGAAGAATGGAAAATAAATAAGATTAATTCCATAATGGTGATTTTTAGATTCCCCATTTTCCAATTCATTTATTTCTTCTACATTTTTGTATAAAATAGGTTTTCACATGGGCTTCCAAACATGAATAATCTGAACATGTGCAATCAATTATAAATTAAATGGGGGATCAAACACCCCCTACTTCCATGTATGCTCTTGGTATTGGAATTTATTGGTTCCCTTTGCATTTTCCTCTTAGTATTATGTGAAAAATAGTGTTGAATTTTTTTTCTTTTTGGTGTTTATTGAGAAGTGCATTGCTTTCAAGATGAATGTCCGCACCTATTTCGAAAACATGTGGTTTGAAAACCAATCTCTTTGGACCCTTACAGAACTGAAAATGATCATCAAAGTAGACTGTATATATCCACAGGTGCTAGGTTAAAATTGTTTTGACGCGGGTTAATCTATTGGATATATAATGCCAAAAAGTGTGGAATATATATATAAAAAAAAAAAAACAATCCGATGCGTACAAAAAACAAACACCAAAAAATGATTCCAAACAATGAGTTTAATATATAGAATGATGACGTGTATTTTGATTTACAATAACAAGAATATAGTAATATTATATCCCAAAATAAATACAAATAATTCAAGGGATTAAGGACACTCGTCAATTAAATAACTAGGGGTAGAACTACGATCTCTATTCGGAAGGAGCCGAACTCTGAGAGAGAATATTTTTTCATATTCGGAAGGGGCACTCATTCATTTCATATGTTTTTTACTGTCCTACGTGACATTAGATCTTCAATTGTTTGGTAATTACTAATTAGAAAACTCATACACTTATATTAAGAATTTGTTTTTGATTGAAAAAGGAATGTAAAAGTAATTGAATTGAAGCCCAAACCAAATTTTTTCTCTTTGCACTCATTTGCAAATACAACTCCATTCAATAGTACCTCATCTTCAATTAAACCCCAAGTCTATTTTTTTCGTTGGGCGGCCTTTTTTGTAAGCAAAATTTTGTGCTAATGACTATGGTAGGGGTCCTAGGGAGCCCGACTAATAGCGCGGTTAGGCACCCTACAATTGCAGTTAGTGAGATTAGTTTCAAATTATAAAAGAAAAAAAAAATTCAAAGCATTGAAGTGCAGTAAGGCCCAAGAAAATTCTTTACAACATTTTTAAAGATTAATTAAAAAAAAATTGCCATTTAAAAAAAAAAAAGGCCCATCAGAAAATTATCCTATATCAGAAGGCTTATTTGGATGTTTGGCAGCTCAAAAATCCCTGCCTGTCCTGGGCGGGACCATGTGGCATTCACATGAAGAGATAACCCATGGGAATATAACACTACAACAAATTACATAATTGCCGACTAAAATTTCCGACTAAATTAAATTTGGTCGGCAATTCTATACCAATTACCGACTAAATAAAAATAGTCGGTAAATGTTTTGATATTTCCCGACTAAAATTTATTTAGTCGCTAGTGTTATATTTTTGCCGACTAATAATAGATTTAGTCGGGGATATACGCATTTTTCAACAATTTGAAAAACCAATAAATGAAATTCATTTCCCGACTAATTAATTTAGTCGGCATTTATATATTTTTTCCGACTAATAATATATTTAGTCGGGAAACTATGCATTTTTCACCAATTTAAAAAATCAATAAATCAAATTAATTTCCCGACTAATTAATTTAGTCGGCATTTATATGTTTTTTCCGACTAATAATATATTTGGTCGGGAAACTATGCATTTTTCACCAATTTAAAAAATCAATAAACCAAAATTCATTTCCCGACTAATTAATTTGGTCGGGGTTTATATTTGTTTGCCGACTAATAATATATTTAGTCGGGGAACTATGCATTTTTCACCAATTTAAAAAATCAATAAATCAAATTCATTTGCCGACTAATTAATTTGGTCGGGGTTTATATTTGTTTGCCGACTAATGATATGTTTAGTCGGAAAAAATAAACTTTTTACGAATTTAAAAATCAATAAACGAAACTCATTTCCCGACTAATTAGTTTAGTTGGCATTGATATATTTTTGCCAACTAAAAACAATTTTAGTAGTGGAAAATCAATTTTTTCTCGCTTTTTAAAACTTTCAAGAGTGGATATATTTGTTCTGACTACATTGATCACGATGCAACTTTCCCGATCGAAACCATTCATATTTTTGTCCTTCTTAATCGTAAGTTTTTCGTAAAATTTTGACTTGATCAAGTTAAAGTAGCCCATTTATCGGCACACAAATTCTTAAATTAAAAAAAAATCTTGTTTGATCAAGCGTCTACCCATATGGGATTAACTTCATTTTTTGTACAAATGATCTTATTCGTATTACGTCAAAGATAGATGATTTCGATTGCCAAAAAAGATCTCAGGTGGGACTCATTTAGTGCATTATAACACTTAAACGTCTCCGAACGCATTAAATAGCTTTCAATCATGTGATCGCTGATATTGGATGATAGTTGATTTTTGTGACAATACTACAATCGGTAAGATGTGAAATCCTAACAATTCAGATTGAGTATTATAAAAAATGACTCGATAGTTACCTTTGCAATCTATACTTTTAATTTACTTGATAATCAACAAAGCCTTATGTTGTATGCATTGTTATAGTAGCCACACGATTGCAAGACAATCATAATGATCGAGACCGTTGATGTTGTTGCGCTTGTTGAATTATTTATTCTCAAAAATTTGCAACTTGATCAGACTTAGAAAAACCTTTTATCGAGACATGAACTCATTAGAAAAATAGGATTTTCCTTTCGATCAATTGTCCATCAAAAAGTTATCAACTATAATCTCGGTAAGAAAGATACAACCTGTAAAAAATTAAAGATATATTCTTTTGATCTCGCAAAAAGACCTCAAGCGGGGCTCGAGTGGTGTGTTATAAGACTTTTATTCTTTTAGATAACATAATAAAATAATTACAGAAAGAAAACAAAAACAACATAACAGAAATGGGGATAAAGAACAAAAAATGATGCAAATGGCCGAGATGGGTCCAGTGACTCGAACTCATGTGGTTTGCCTTGGGGCCTCAATGCGTTACCACCATACCCAAGCATAAGTCTGTGTCTAGTTGTTCACACATGTCATATATATAACCTTTAAGTTTATATAAATAAAATTTTATATAAGTAACCTTTTAATGTCCAATTAAGTATGTTAGGATGAGTAATTTACTTCATTCTTGGCATGAATAATCTAACCTCTCCCACATAAAAATTAAACAGTTCTGATTTCCAAAAAATAACTCAAGCGGCCATCAAGTGGTGCATTATAGGATTTTAATGCCTTTGGAAGCACCGAATATATTTCGATCATATGGTTTTTGACATCCGATTATCACCTATTTAGGGGAGAATGATAAATTTGATAAGACGTTAAATCATAACGGTTTAGATCGAACACCGAATAAATGAATCCGCAACTACCTTTTAAATCTATACATTGAACTTCCTTAGTTCTAAACCAATGTATTCTGCTATTGTCTAATGGACTCTAGCCACACGATCACGATAAGTTTATGGCGATCCATACCATTCATTTTGTTGTTCTTGGTGTTTTAATCATTCTCACAATTTTTTTGGTCTATCGGATTTTGGAAGCTTCTTTATCGAGACATAGATTCATTAATAGAAAAATGTTATTATGTACGATCAAGTATATAACGATAACCAATTTATTTCAATTTTGGCAAGTATGATAGAATCTCTCTCACATAAAGGATAGACAGATCCGATTTTCAAAAAAGAGCTCAGGCGGCCCTCGAGTGATGCTTACAGGGCTTTACGCGAATTTTTCGTTATTTGGTGCATAGATCATGGTGTGACTAATGCACACGATCAAAACTTGGTTGGTATATATAGAAAGAGATATGAATCGGCAGCCCTAGCCCACAACTCTCCCTCTCTCATCCGCAGCAAGAGGGATGAGTTCCGGTGCCCTATTTCGAAGGAGCTCATGAGGGATCCCGTTATTGTCGCCACCGGTCAGGTTAGGACTCATCTAGTAATTTGGATTTTCCTTTGATACACCACAGAATTTATTCTTCCTTTTCTTGTTTCTTCAAAGTGGTACAGTGAAGCACCACGAACAAAGCACAAAGGACGCCACCACTGAAGCCACTCCTTTTCTCCCCGACTCCGATCTCTCGCTCTTTCATAAGGTCAGTGTTCCGATTCCAGCCTTTCTTTGGGTCAAGTGTCTCAATTTGTAATCGAAGCACTGGGCTTGGTTCGAGAATGGCTCTGACTTCAGTCTTCGATTTATGGTCAAAACCCTAAGGATGGTATTTAACTACCGATTCGGGGATCTGTTCTAGGGTTTTCAGTCTGGGTTATCGATTTGGGGGTTTTGTTTTCGAATTTTCACTTCGAGGGTTTCAATTCCAGGTTCAACTTGGGGCTTCTCTGCTTTGAACTTTTAGGGCATGGCAACAGAGACACACAACAAACTCAAACTTTATACAACTGCAATTGATTGTGCGTTGAAACCCTCTCTCTCTCTCTCTCTCTCTCTCTCTCTCTCTCTCTCCCTCTCTCTCTCTCTCTCGCCTGGTAGGAATTTCTCTCTATGTATATGTTAATCTAAGCCCTAGCCTTTTCAAACATATGTAAGCATATACATACAAGGATTACTTGAAATCGTGAGGGGTATCACCACTACTAAATTTGGGCTTTTAATCGGTGATAATATTTGCTTGATACAGTATGGTCCATAGTGGCACATTTTGCATATGGTTTTGTTATCAAATCTCAAGTTCTTCATTCAGGCTTTTGTTCCCGTGTAGTTTTTGTATGATATCTTGTCTAGATGGCATTGCACATTGCTGATAAGTGATAATTAACATAATTGTTGAAGTTACGCTTAATTGTGAATTCTAAACTTTGGTTTGATTGGCACTGTAATACCCATATTCTGTACAAAAAGATTATTGATGAAATTATAGTATGAGTGTAGTGCTAATTTGGTCACCGATGTCAATTATTAAGACATCGACATGCTATAACTTTTTAGATGCATCCTCAGATCCTCTGGTCGAGAGACTGGGAGACATCAATATTTTTTAGAATCTAAAAGGGTCTGATGCCCGTAGAAATTACTTGTCTAGTTATCGGTGACACCTTGATGTTTCTAAACCCAAAGCTAAGGTTGATGCCCACAGAAAATTTTTCAGCTATAAATGATGCCTTGATTTTCTGTCTTTGGATTTATGCAGTTTACTGTTTTTAATTTGCAGTTGTTTCCCTATCACCTTGCGGAGTATGTTTACCGAGTAATGAGGGCATCACCTTTCAGATATTATTGCTATATGATTTTCGAAGTCATGGAAAATGGTACTTAATTGGTTATTCTTTTCTACATGTCACGTGATTCCGCTAAAGGTTCTTCCATTTCATTAGTTATATTGGTTGGTTATATATGCAGAAGATGTAGTAGATCAATTTAGGTGCCATTTTTTTATGTGCTGTCCTTCAATCAAGCATTTTTTTATGTTAGTTATTTATTCTCTGATGTCACACATGATTTTTTACTAGCTAGCAGAATGTGCCTGGTTGTTTTTCACTTACTAGGATTTGTTTCAGAAACAACCTATTGATTCATTAAGAATGGAGAGCATCAAGCAGATAACTATGTATCCATTGAGGCTTATAGAATTGCATATTCAGCTCAATCCAACACCGTGGAAGATGTTTCTCATGCTAGAGATCCTGCTGGTAACATATCTTTGTTTAAGAACTCTTTGTTTCTCAAATCCATCAGCATACAAGCACTTGTTGAGAATGGCCTACAAGCACTTAAAGAGCTTACTTGAGGTTATGGTATCTTGTATGCCTTTTTATTTTTCGGTACAGAAATTTGTGTTCGTGTCCTGCTTTGTAAGAGAAGTTTGAGCCCACAATTGGTTGTATTTGGGTTTCTTCACAAAAAAATTCATGTGAATTTATTCCCCTTGATGCTCTTTGCATTCAAGTGTTGCCTTTGATAACATAGATCACCGTTGTGCCGATGCTTTAGCTAGCTTTCAACTTTGTACTTAAGTGAATCATTAAAGCATGTATTTGCGTGATTTAACGGAAGTAAAACAAAATAAAGTCTCTTGCATGTGCAGTATAAATTAAAGTTAACTTTTCTGTTTTTGCTAATTTGAGTTGTTCAAGAGAAAAAGTAACTAGTAGTAAAATCAATTACATAAAAACTACGTAAGTGTTTTTTTTATCCGCTACTAAAGTTAAGTGTTGGAAATATATGCTGAAACATATTCTCTAATGCCGTAATTTATGTTCAGTAGTTTTGGTCTTGGTGGGTTTGTGTGGTGGTTCACCATTGGGTGTTTTCTTTGGGTCTTGGTGTTTAAGGGGTGGTTCCTTCGGTGTTTTAGTCTTGTTTTGTGTCCTGCAATTTCTGGGGTGGTGTCTTTGTTGTGGCCAGCTACATATGGGGTGGAATCTTGGGAGTCTATATTGCCGTTCAAAAAAAATCTTAACTCTACACTGCTGTTTTTTTTTTTTTTTTTGGCACTGGGGGGTTGGGGTTTGCTGATGTGTGAATCTATGCTATCTCCATGGATACCTCAGTTATATTGTGATGATGCGTGCTTGATGCTGATTTTGGACAATTGTTTCAATTTGTGCTTTTCAGATGCTTATGATGAGGCTGTCATTCAAGTCTTTGGATGCTATTTTGAGAGGCCTAACTTTGCCTCTATGGGTAAACCTTTGGAGTTTTTTGCTGCTACTAATGTGGAGTACCTTCAATTTCAACTTCAATGGGGAGCAACACTCTAGTACTACACTCTAATGCTAGATTGGAGTTAAATCATTCTGTTTCTAGCTATTTGTAAAGAACTTGATACTTATGTGTCTTGTTCTCTCTTTCTTTTTAGATGCTTGGATTTTTATTTCATACTTTGTGGCATGATTTTTTATTATTTTGTACTTTACAAATTTGGATACAGTTTGTTAAGTATTTGGTGAACACTCTTTATTTATGAAAGTTATGAATGGATTATTTTTGAATGTCAAGAATTTCAGTAGGTTGGTGACTAGATGTATGAAATTATTGTTTGTTTGATTTAATTTATTGGAAATCAGAAAAAAAAAAAATTCAAAGCAGCTTTCGAAATTGATTTAATAGTTCTAATATAACATTTGCCGACTAAACATTTAGTCGGGAAAATATGACATTTGCCAACTAAACATTTAATCGGCAATAAATAAAAATAACGACTAAATAATTAGTCGGAAAAAGTAGCAAATTGCCGACTAAATGTGTTTTAGTCGGGAAAATGTGACATTTGCCGACTAAACATTTAGTCGGGAAAATGTAGTATTTTACCGACTAAATACTTTTACCAACTAAATAATTAGTCGGCAATAAATCAAATATAACGACTAAATAATTAGTCGGAAAAAGTAACAAATTGCCGACTAAATGTGTTTTAGTCGGGAAATACTATTGCCGACCTCGATTCGCCGACTAAAGTGCCGACCAAATTTTTTAGTCGGGAAATACTTTTGCCGACTAAAATTGGGACTTTTGCCGACTAAACTGTTAGTCGGCAATGGTGTAATTTCTTGTAGTGTAATTTATATATATATACACAGAGAGAGAGAGAGAGAGAGAGAGAGAGAGAGAGAGAGAGAGAGAGAGAGAGAGCAATACGGGATGTACCACCTGAAAGGGTAATGCTTCTGTTGTGGGTTACCATAACCTCACAGAAACTTGGCATTTTTTGTAAGTTTAATACTATATGGTCACCGTCCATCATCTTATAACCCTATCGGCAACTCTATATTAAAAATAAAAAATTACTACTTCGCATACAGATCCGAACATATATGCATTTGGAGTCGTTCGAAGAGTCTGGATCCCATATGCATTGCGTGAGCCCATATGCATCAAGCAAACTTGTATCCAAAGCTGTGTACGGATGTACGTTTATGAGACACTACTCTAATTTAGACGAGAAGTTGTATTTTACATGGAAACAACAACCGGCTATTCTTCTTTAGGATGAGTTTCTCCTACTATTATCTAAACGGACCAAAGCCCATTAAAACACAAATTTTATTTAGTGGAAACAACTTGTTTCAAGTCCTTAAGTTATAGACAAACTTTTTGTTGGCAATGATGCCGCGCGGCCGTTCATCTCAACCTCGGAATCGTCAGCTCGGATCTTAATCCAAACAATGGACGGTTCAGATTTTTATGTGCTTTGATTAGATCCGAGCCGTTCGTGCTGAGATGAAGCCGCTCGACACCGTTGCCAAACACCACCGATTGGCAGCATCTCCCAATCCGACTTTTTAGGGGAAACCCACCCTTATTCACATAAATTAGTACCAGAAGACCCAGAATGATGAAAATATTGTGATACATTTGAAATTTTATACCACAAGTGGTTGAGAATAATTTTGTCACAAATTGAAAAGAGACCACAAACGGTCGCATTACACATTGTTTAGAGTAACTTTTTCTCACAAAAACAGAGAAGAAAACTATTATACTTTTTTCGGTTAGTGTAGCAGTACTTCTCCATAAGAAATAAACAGTCAATGGTTGGAACCTGACTAATGAATGAATTATAGAGAGTTGACATTTAACAAAGCGGGAAGAAAACGGCTATAAATATGCTTAAAGCTAACAGCTACCTCTTCACCACATTACAGAGCCAGAAACTGGAAATACTCCTACATCCCCTCTCTCTCCCCGTCCCCCCTCTCTCTTTCTCTCTCTATACGCAACTTTAGATCGCTCCTTCATTCCAATGGCAATCCCAGTTATCGATTTTTCGAAGCTTAGTGGAGCTGAGAGGGCCAAGACGATGGCCCAGATCGCTAACGGGTGTGAAGAATGGGGATTTTTTCAGGTACCTTTTAACTTTTCTATATGTGATTTCCATGGCTGATTACAACATGATTAATGCATCGAAGATGCTAAGCTATTTGTGGGGTGTAGTATTTTCATTACTCGATACACACATGATTGCGTAGCATCTTTAATGTAACTCGGCCTTATTTACACATCGCTAGAGATCCCACTAAGATGCATCGCACTAAAACCGATCTACACCATACGGTTATTTTCTGGGTAAACAGCGTTATGATTTGGATTTTTAACGACGAATATGGGGTGATCAATTTTCTGGTTCTAACTGCTTGATTTGGATGGCCTGTTAGTATGATTATGAATTTGGTAAATAGGAATATAAATGCTTAAGGCCCTTGTTATGGTGCATGCAGTTCGTTAACCATGGGATCTCAGAGGAGCTCCTGGAGAGGGTGAAGAAGGTGAGCATGGAATGCTATAAGATGGAAAGAGAAGAAGGTTTCCGCAACTCAAACAAAGCAGTCAAGATGATGAATGAGTTGGTGGCCAAGAAGAGCGATGAAAAGATGGAGAATATTGACTGGGAAGATGTTTTCATTCTCACAGAAGAAAATGAGAACGAGTGGCCATCAAAGACTCCAGGATTCAAGTAAGCTTCCAACTTTTTGAGTAGAATTAATGCATCATTACTTCCTTCAAAACAAGGAGTGAGAAGGGGCGGCGACTGCCTAGCGCAACCTCCCCTAAGTTCCTACGGTGGTCTAGGTTGGCATCCAAAAAAATTGGAGTTGTTCAAAAAGACTTGCAGTATATCTTAAGTATAATAGATCACTCTCCTATATGGACTTCTTAAACTTATTCCAAAGGATTTTGAATATCGGCCAATATGTAAGCCGATATTTGTGGGTTTTGGGTCAGTCTCTTGATATGCTGGGAAAAAAAATAAGTAGTGTATCGGCTGATTTGCGATAGGTATCAGTTTATAGCCAATCCATTACCTCTCCGCCTCCCCCGACAAGGGGAACAGATCATACGGCTGAATCAGCCTTTGAAGAATTTTTTTTTTAGGCCTCATAATAAGAAATTCACGACTAGAGACCCTCCCGATACACATCACTTTATAGTTTCATCTTCCTGAAACTGTTCTATGCTGACCTCTACCGTTGCCTATTCGAATACAAAGATCAAAAACTAACATAAGTTTTGAACTTGATGACAGGGAAACAATGGCAGAATACCGATCGGAATTGAAGAAATTGGCCGAGAAGGTCATGGAAGTGATGGATGAGAACTTGGGCTTGCCAAAGGGATTCATCAAGAATGCATTCAATGGCGAAGATGGAGGGGACAATGCCTTCTTTGGCACCAAGGTGGCCCACTACCCTCCTTGTCCTCACCCGGAAATGATCACCGGTCTCCGGGCCCACACCGATGCCGGTGGGGTCATCCTACTCTTCCAGGATGATGAGGTGGGAGGGCTTCAGATCCTCAAAGATGGGGAATGGATTGATGTCCAACCTATTCCCAATGCTATTGTCATCAATATTGGTGATCAGATTGAGGTCTTAAGCAATGGGAGGTACAAGAGCGTTTGGCACCGGGTTCTGGCTATGACCGAGGGGAATAGGAGATCCATTGCTTCTTTCTATAACCCATGGTTAAAGGCTACCATAGCTCCTGCACCACAACTTGTGGAAAAGGTAAACCAGAAGGAGGATCAAGGTTATCCCAAGTTTGTGTTTGGCGACTACATGTCGGTCTATACAGAGCAGAAGTTCCTTCCAAAGGAACCAAGGTTTCATTCGGTAAAGGCCATGTGATCAACAAGATGGATATCGTCAGATTCAGAAGATGACAATCTAAAAGATACCAGAAAGCCCGAGTTATCGTGTCATGTCGTGTTATATTTGTGTGCTTTCTTTTTGGTGGGCATCGTGTCTAGTGGTATCGCATACTGGGTTTTTGGGCGCTTTTCAGATGGTTTTAGTGTCCGTGTCTTGGTGTGTAATATTTGGGTGCTTGTTAAGGTTTGGTTTGTATGTTACCACCCTTTCTACTGTACTTGTATGTCTTGAATGAAACTGGGAAAGAGGTGTAACTCCTGTTTGATCTGGTAAGTTATGTTAACTAAAAACTGATTCAAACTTCATGTATTTCTTACAAGAAAAAGTAACCATGTGCTGCTTAATATGTTCAAGAACTATCGATGAGATGTCGTCACCAACATAATAATCCGGATGGGTGAACACACATGCTGTCCCCCAAGGGACAACAGACTCCCCAATGTCTCCAAGGGACAGCATGTGTGTTGACCAAATTGGGGAGCCTACTGTCCATGTGTGTTGACTCAATCTGGGCCGTCTAATTTCGGCAATTGATGGCTCAAATTTCATCTCGGCAATGAAAGGATGGGTGGCTGAGATTTGTTCGACTGAGATGAAATCTGAGCCGTCCATTTCCCCTAAGGGACAACAGGCTCCTCGGGTTACCCCAATTTGCACAAGAACTAAATAGACTCTGTAATCCAGGTTCAAGTTGCAGGAATTAGGTCAAGTTCAACTAGGAGTATCTACCTAAAACCTCTTCCCGAGTCCACTGTAAGCAAAAACCTTGAAAGGCCGTGCGACTATAAGTTGCAAATTAATTTGTAAGACCTATTAGGGCTGCTAAACGAACTAAAATCTCAACTCGAGCTCGACTTGACTTTGGGCTAGCTCAAACTTATCTACAAAAAAAAAAATACAAGCCAAGCTCAATTACTTTTGATTGTTTGTTTAGACATTGCAATTAAGCTTGAGCATATCATCGTTTGACTCTACAAGCTTGTGAACAGGGGACCAATCCATAAATATAGTGAAGATATGGGTAAATTAATAAATAGCATAAAGATATAAGTAAGATTTTTTTCCTAGTACGTTTCCTATTCTCTTGCTTATCCGATTGTGAAATTTCTTTAGCGAGTTATGGAAATGTAGAGCTTCATCAAATCCTACAAATCTTCCATGAAGCAATTCCTTAGCTTTAGTGAGAGAAATTGGAGCTGTCATTGCCGCCTTCTGGTAGGGTTTCTGGGGAAAAAATTCAAGCCCTTATTTGTTACTTATGTATTTGGTTAGTTTTGTACCGGTGAAGTAGCATACAACTTTTTTTCCAAGCCTTTTCATGTGAAACTTGACGAGATTAACTCAGGCTTGAAAGGTAAGAGACCGACTTGCACATTCCGCGAGCCAAGCCAAGCTTAGCTTATCACGATCACAAAAGTGCAAATGTGAGCCTAACTTGAACAACCAGTCCCAAAAATTCTCAACCTCTAGCCGAGCCTGAACAGCTGCATAAAGAAAATGAGCCCAACCTAAGCATTATCGTGTTCGGCCTGTTTGGCTTGACAAGCACACTTTTTTGGGATCGGCCATGTAAAAACAGTAAACGATCTGTATGTCTTTTATTATTCTCATCCACTTGACATTTGTTTTATCTTCCTCAAGCATTTAGCTTCCAAGTGAATAACCATTTCCGGCAATGTAGCAGCAACTAGCTAGCAAGAGACTAAATACATGGATCACCTACACATCTGCAGTAATGGTTTAAATTTCTTCGGAAATCAACTGGTATTTCTATGGTAATGTATACAAGAGAAGCACGTAAACCTGCAAGAAGTTCTGTATTTCCTTTGATAAGAGTGTTTAAGGATAATAAATTGTCTAGGCTTACATAATACGATTACACCCATTAGTGATTTTGGCACTTCACTTTTTGTCTTTATTCTATGTAAAACTACTAAATTATCCTTTATTTTGTTAGTGTTCATCCACTTTAAAGGGTAATGCTGTAATTTCAAATAAGAAAAAAAACAAAAAATGAAGTGCCAACAATAGCTAAAAGTGGAGTGTCAAAATCAATTTTCAAAAACAAAATAGTTCAAAGTCAACTAAAGCTAAAATCCGTTTGTAAAGTCAAACGTTTTGCTTCCCTTCAAAAGGTGGCAGCTGCAAATAAGCAGGTCAGCTCCTGGTTTCGAGACACCATTCTCCACTTATGGGTATATGTGTGCACAAATACCTATTCATACATATATGTGTATCTATGTATATTTATGTATTTACAGATCAGGTCAACAATTCTAGTCAAATCACCTTCCTTCTCATCCTAGGGTCAAGTTAAGGCAAGAAGGTTTTCATGTTCTTTCACCACAGACTATTTCTAGATCCCAATATCCAGTGTCAGATAGCTGCCAATAATCATAGGCAAGAAGAGACAGCATGCTCCCTGGCCAGCTGGCCGCCCTTTCGTAACTTCGAATTACTGAATCTATAAGAGTTGAAATGACTTTGTTCTCAGCAAGCTAAAACAAGGTATCCTAATCTTGTTCCTACGTGACCCGAGCAATTTGACTAGGCACTCATCTCTCTGGGTTGGAGTTGGACACCCCTGTTAGATCATTGTATTCGTGCTGAGAAAACGACACACATCGGTGGAATTTTATGCTATATAATAACATCATGATGCATCTGATTTTGAATCATGTTTTTCTATGGCTTGATTGTTTCAATCTAGACTCTCAAACCCAAGCATGTAACTGCCCAAAATCTTGTCCCATAACCGTTAACCTCAGACTTGACCATGGACATACTAATAGTTGCACCACCTTCCTTAGTCACTGCAGAGGCGGACGTAGGAGGGTGCAGAGTCGGGCTCGAGCCCCTGCACCACTCCCAATTTTTCCGCTTCACATACGGTATCTTATGTTTTGTTTGCAAAAGTTCAATTGGTTACGTCAATCCTAAAATAGTCGTTCAGAAGCAAAAGTTTTGCTTCTCTCCCTCTCTGACTCTCTCCCTCTAGAGGGATACCAAATCCCAAAGCAAAGCAATCAGCCAATCAGGTTTCCCCTTTCCAAACACTTTTTGCCTTCATACCATAGCTTGGGAGTGATTATTCAATGTCTTTGAGCACCACCACCTGGTGCCTCAGGCCCCCTTTTCACCATGTATTTTTGTGAGGTTCATACACTTTGACTTGGACTCACCACAACTTGTGGTGTGGCCCAGGATGCCTCGTGTTATTGCCCAAGAGCACAGAATAATTTTTCGTGGCTGGGGAGTTAGGACTTGGTCAAGACTACCATTGGGTCGATATTCATACAATAAGTGGGCTGCCACAAACTCGAAGGCTCTACCCTAAGATTGCATCAAATTGAATTTTTAACCTGTATTCAATATATAAGAAGTTCTTAATTTCTTTCTTACCCTGTTTTCATTTCAGAATTAGGTGCTTTCTGAGTCTGTCATCCATAAGAAGTTTATAATTTCTTTCTTACCCTTCTACCGTCTACATATAAACCAAACTTGAAAGAAAAACAAGAAATATGTATTGTTGGAGACAAATACGATTAAAAGGTAAAACTTTTGCCATAGTTAAATGCATTACACAAAAACAACAGCAAAAGGAAAGGCAGGCCCTACCATCTTACAAGGGAGCCAGTTGGATGAATAGGCAAATATACACTCCTTCTAAGTTAGATTATGTGTGATTCCTTTAACTTGTAACATGTACAGTAATATACACAAACCTCAGTCAACCCCACGTAGGCTTCAGAGGGCCTTTTGATCAAGTCTTTCGTTCCAATTCAGGCAACGGATTAAGCTGCGAAACCAGTCACCGGTTTGGTCAGCTTTGTTCACTGTCGGAAGTGGATGTTGGCTCATAAATATCCGCACTGAATCACCTCTTGAGAGTTGTTGCCTTCTCTTACCATCAAAGGAGACCCATGCATTGCTTCTTGCATCCTCGGGAATCTGTCCGGATACAAAAAAAAGTTTCACAACCTCCAAAAAATTAAGAATACTTAGAATCTGATCGGTAGGTAGTTCAAGCGTCACACTTTCAGAAAATTCAGTGGAAATTGGAAAAGATGTTTTGCAGTGAAAACAAAAAGAGGGAGATAGTTTTGCAGCGGACATTTTAAAAATATGTCATCTTTTACAGAAACGAATATAAAAGAATACGATGAAAGGCTAGCCGGGGTATCGGCCTGAAAATAGTATCCTACTGGAGCTGTCATACTTGTCTGGTTTGTCACAAATGATCGCAAACAAAGAAAAAGAAAAGAAAAGAAAGGAGAGAGCACCTTTAATTCAAGCCGTGCAGAATCCGGAAGTATGACAGGTCTGAAAGAGAGGGAATGTGGGCAAATTGGTGTAAACAGCATGCATGGAACATTTGGATGGACCTGTATAGCAGACCATGCATCATTAGCTACAGAGTACCTTTATGTTAGAACTAAACAGATATATAAGTCAAAAGTACCGACAGAACGACACTAAGAAATTGCAAGTTTTCTGCGTTTACTCTGTGTTGGTGCTCACCTAAAGAAGCTGACTCTGAATGTGACAAGCACTAAATATCTAAAAATTGGAAAAGAAGGCTTACCATAGAACCTCCTGCAGCAGTAGAGTAAGCTGTACTTCCTGTAGGGGTGGCAACTATGACTCCATCGCCTTGCACCTAGAGGACATATGATGGAAAATATCCTCGTAAGTAATAATCACTAGTATAAGAGCAAGTAGCACTTTGACTCCTATGTGAAGGTTAAGGGCTTGACCAAGGTTATTTCAAAATATTTCGGAAACAATGAGTTGATCATACCTTGGTTATAAGGCGGTCATGTTCATAACATTCGATTTTTGAAATGTACGGATTAGAACCACGATCAACCACAACCTCATTGAGGACATCAAATACTTTCCCAAGCATGGCTTTTCCATTTCGATAAATTTGACAGCAGAGACGCATGCGGAGAGTTATATAAACACCATCCATTGTATTGTTCCCATAAATAACTTGTTTCAAGTCTTGCCTAAAATCTTCAAACTGTACTAAAAAAAAAGAAAGATGAAATACGAGTAAAAAAAAAAAAAAGCGAAATGAAGAAGAAACAGTGCAAGAGATAAAAGATGGATACATGGTGGGAAGTGAGAAATCCAAGGGACCCAAGATTAAATGATACAACAGGGGGTACAGCTCCTCTAAATAGGTTTGATGCATGTAGTATAACACCATCCCCTCCCAAGCATGCCACAAAGTCAACCCTCTCGTGAAGATCACTACATTAAGAAATCCGATAGAGTTCTTAGGATGTGCAGGAGAATAAAGATGTTACATTCTAAAATCTGCATTCCATACCTTGTATCTTGACTATAAAACGTCTGAACGAAGCCAAACCCTGGGATTCTCGCAAATACATCATGTACATCAGGTTCAACAAGGACACACATCTTCTCTTGGTGATACAAGAAAGAAGCAACCTACAATTTGGACATAGAAACCCACTTTAACGAGGCCACAATGGAGAATTGCACAAGTACACAATAATGCAGTTGATTCCAAACATATCCGTTCATTCAAAAGAAGCTCTTTAATATAGAGAAGAAATCATTCAGAGTTTACCAAACTTTTTATGTTCCAAAAAGACATCCCCAATGTGAATCTAGTCTCAAATTTTCTGCCTCAATTACTGAGGTTTAGGTATATCGCCTTCCAAAACTTCATTCGTTTCGAAAAGGAAGAAGTGGGAAACTTTTGTCACTCATTTAGTTAAAGAGTGTTTCCGGAAATGGGATGCTTTTGTTAGACTTTTCCTAAAAGTTGTTTTGTATAGCAAGGAGAAAAGTAACAAACGATGGGTGTTTTCATACTTCGGTTGCTTTTACAAAACCGAGCCTTGCGTCCCAATCACTTGGAGTCGGCTACATGAATCCGTTTCCTCCATTGGACTCTGTCAAGTGCCACTTGTTCACACAGGCCCATTATACTCATATCTTTGCGCACTACAACATCTAATGTCAATTTAGGTCAACCCCTCTCCGTAACATTGTTACTTAGAGCTATCCTATCCGTTCTCTTAACTACTGCATCTTCTGGTCTACGGTAGATATGCCCAAACCACCTTAGCCTATTTTCCCTCAACTTCTCCTCTATAGGTGCTACACCTACCATCTCACGAGCTGTTTCATTTCTAATCTTGTCTCGTCTAATCTTACCACACATCCACCTCAACATTCTCATTTCTGCTACACTCATTTTGCTCAAATGATGTTTCTTAATAGGCCAACATTCTGTCCCATAAAGCATCGCTGATCTTATGGCAGTTCCATAGAATTTTCCCTTCAATTTTGTAGGTACCCTCTTGTCACATAGTACACCAGTAGCGCTTCTCCACTTGAGCCACCCCATTTGGATCCTATGGGTCACATCATCAGCAATCTCTCCATCTCTACTAATAATTGAGCCTAAATACCTAAAATGATCACTCTTTGGTATCTCCTGATTTTGGATCATCACTCTTTCTTCATGCGCACTACTGGTACCACTAAACTTGCACACCATATACTCAGTTTTACTCTTACTTATCCAAAAACCCTTTGACTCTAATGCTTATCTCCAAATTTCTAATTTCGTATTAACACCTCTAGTGGTTTCATCTACGATAACAATGTCATCTGCAAACATCATACACCATGGAATATCCTTTTGTAATTGTCGAGTCAATTCATCCATAACTAAGGCAAAAAGGTATGGGCTCAGGGTTGACCCTTGATGCAATCCTACGGTGATAGGAAATTCACTCGTTTCCCCTACTGGTGATCTAATGGTAGTGACGGCACCTTCATACATGTCTCTAATCACCTCGATATACCCTTTGGTCACTCATTTTCTCTCCAAAACGCACTATATGATGTCCTTAGGCACTCTATCATAAGCCTTTTTTAAGTCTATGAAAACCATATGGAGATCCTTCTTCTTTGCCCTGTATTTTTCTACCAATCTCCTTAATAGATAGATAGCTTCCATGGTTGATCTTCCTGGCATGAACCTAAACTGTTTCTCTGACACCGTAGTCACCATCCTCAAGCGATGCTCAATAACTCTTGCCCACAACTTCATCGTATGACTCATCAATTTAATACCTCTATAGTTGTTGCAGCTTTGAATATCCCCTTTATTCTTATAGATAGGTACTAAGGTGCTCCTTCTCCATTCATCGGGCATCTTCCTAGTCATAATAATCTTGTTGAACAACTTCGTCAACCAAGTCACCCCCAAGTCACCTAGACTATTTCACACTTCAATAGGGATACCATCTGGTCCTAGAGCCTTACCCGGTTTCATCCTTTTCAAAACTTTAACCACTTCGAACTTTTGTATTCTTCGATAAAACTCATATTCGAACTTTGGTTGCTTTTACCAAAAGACAAAACATGAACGCTGAGAAATAAAGCGATACTCAAACATAAACCTCTTAATGGTTTTTTTCCAAAGAAATCATAGTGATCATTATGTGGAGGCATTAAGTGAAAAAAATTGAAGTGGCTGCTAATTGTGGATACATACTAAGGATGGGCATTTCTGAGAAGGTATTGTGTCCCTATTGGACATGCCCCGGCCTCCAACGCATTTCAGACATACATCCCGATACGCCATTTTTGCTTTAGAATGGAAGACGCTCCATATAGTTGGGGACACAAGTGTGCCTTGATACCCATGAAACACATAATGGTATTGGCATAAGTTTAAAAGAAAATAGTCTTACAACAGTATGTATTTAAATGACTATTAATCCCTCCCCTTTAAAGGATTTTTTATGAACCATAAAGCCCACAACTTTCAAATTGTTTTGGGAATTGCTCTTGCTTTAGATTTTTTGCATCTGTGCTCTGAAAGTGACACAGAACTAGCTACCATGCCATGTGTGCCAATTATAGCTGTGACCCTGTGACTTCAATTTCACTCAAGCAAACTCATGTATTCTGGCCTTGAGTTTGCATGTATACTAATTCTCTGTGAAGGTTAGTGAAACTTTGTGAACCTAAGAATATGCCACTATGTTATACAGGCGGAATAAGACAAAAGCTAATATTGTAGAACTTATGTGACTATGAGATCCAGTAGGAAATACACTGATCTAAGGGCACACTATTCATGCATTATCCAAGCTTAGCACATCTATGATGCAGCTGTAAAACGAAAACTTTTGATATAAAACCAAAAGAAAAGGCAGAGAAGATACCAGAACTTTGGTTTCCATTACTACAAAAGTCTATCAAACATGGTTAACTCAATCACAAGCTACATTATTTAATCGACTGATTTTCAAATTTCCCTTCTTCTTGCAATGTGTACTTTGTACATACTACCTCTGAAGTGCTGCCATGTACTCACTGGCTGCAGCGTCAAGACGTAAAAGTATGGGAATACTAACGTGAGAAACTAGTAGAATAGAATACAGACACAGAAATGTTTTCAATTTATAAGCAAGATCATGGCATGCTACCTCTTTAGCTTCTTCCATAAGTTCCTGGCCCAGTTTCTTCAACAAAAGTACAGTCTTTGGTGTAGATTTCCACATAAGCATCTGCTGCTGGGTGCTAGGATGAGTGAACGCCAAGGAAGATTCTGTCACCTTTTCCCTAGAACATGAGACACCATCCGTGCGAACTAAGAACATCTCTGCTTTCTTTCTTGACTGCACTCGAACCACACCTGTCGCAGAAGCACACATATTACCTTCGATCGTCCCCAAACCATCATCACCTGAACCCATGGACACCTCACTATTGCTCCTTTTGCCCTCCGTGATGGATGTAACAATCTTATTCAACTCATTGCTCAGTTTTATAGGAGCATTAACAGCACTTATGGGATACCTATGTCCATTTAATGGGGGACCAGAAGAAGAGTAATATTTATCACCCAGATAAGTCCCATTGGTAACTGGAGGACTCTGAGACTTCAGAGTTAGATTCTTCCCGGTTGCCGATCCGTTTGTATTTCTTGTTTCTGCAAGCCTCAATTCAGGACTTGTCCCAATGATTTCACTCCTCTGAAGCAATCCATTGGAATTCCCCCTTCGAGAAGTCTCCAATTTTCTCTTATGGTAATTTGAGTGAGTGGGAGGTGAAATCTTCTTGCTTTTGAGAAACCTGGACATCTCCTTTCTGGAGAAAAGGTTGCAAGGAGGTAGCTGGGCCTTTAGAGGATTCACTTCTCTGCAGAAGTCAGTTAAAGATCCTACTTCAGCATTATCAACGGATTCTATCGTCATGGTGCCTTGGTGAGATACGACTCCAACACGGCCCCCATGGCAGTTATCTTTGTTGACATGATTGATAATTTTTCTGCTTGTATCATGAGCCATATCAAACATTTCCGGAAACAATCCATCTTCATTACCCAATGATGCAACTTCTACAAATTTTGACGTCCTCAATTCTTCCGTTCTTACGGCATCCAGCGATTGGATGCCTCTTTTAGTAGATTCATGATTGGAGACGAGCTGTGATTTGTGTCGCGCCATGTATTGCCTCCACCTAGAAACCATAGCAGAAGTTCTCCAAACTCCTTCCCTACTATGGAGGTATATGGCCTTTTTGCTTGAATTCGACACTATGGTTGCAAACTTCTCAACCTGGTCCATCGATGGTGCAGTACCAACTTCAACAGGAATTTCGACTAGTTCAACTTTTCCAGACAAAATAGCCTCATCTAGTGCTGTTTCATAGAAGTTATCCTTTACAGTCTCTGCTCTAAGATCTACTATAGTTTTAAATCCTTTCTCTAATAGCCACTTCAGGCCTTCTTCTGTCACCTGGCTACCCCTCCAAAAAGAAACCTCAGAATCCGTAGTTTCTATATCCTCTTTTGAGGTGGATAAATAAACAGGATTCCAGTTTGCAAAAAGGGTATGGCTGGGATCACCATCCCCACGAGGAAATCCAGAATCATAACAAACACTTTTCAGTTGTTGTAGTTTCCTCCATACATTTATACTTCGAGTGTCATCAGGTGTTAAGTAGTTTTCAAGAGCAACATGTAAGCTCTCACAATACCGTTTCATCTCACCCCTGAAAACGGAAAGTGGTGGAAGCATATCATCCCTTACGTTTATGTCTGTAGCACGGAATGTATTCAAGGCGGAAGATCTTCCAGAAAGAACATCCTCCTTGCCTTTGTTCAGGAGACATACCATGCAACCAAGAACAGATACTATTCTATCTTCCACTACCGGTTTATCCTGTGATGGCAAATTGTAAGAAACACTGCATTCTCCTGTCAATGGATTGCACAGTGTGTTCATTAATGCATTATGTAGTCTTTCAGCAGCTCTAAAGATTCTACAGTAAGCCTCAACTTCAGCAATATCTCCTGGAAGTGGGCCGATCCAGGGCAATTGAGATAGATCATGGGAATGGAAGGTCTTCAAAGTTCAAATAAACTGGCATCAGTACACAATTTGACACTAGTCCCAGATTTCTCAAGTTTATCAGGATCAATAGACAGAGAAGCAACAATGAAAACTGAACCAAATGGCACTAAATGAAAGAGAAACTTAAAGAACTTGCTCTAGGTTGATAAGTAAAATAGAAACCAGTGGCAGAATTCAATCTACAACAAAAGCTATGAAGTAAGCAGCATCATGAGAGGGAATACTGTTACTAAAATTTGTAATCAGGAAGGCACAGTCCGACTCAAATTCATACTACTGTTTTGAGGCTCAAATGTTGTGAAGAAAGCAACGGTAACATCAGGATAGTGCACTAATGTAGTCAGATGCTCGAGGTTCACTTGAGCAACTAATGACCTTTGATTAGCATAAAATTCATGTTGTTTAAAAGGTCATGAAAGAGCTTCGGTCTTGAGCAGGGCTAACGAGCTGATCGAATGCGACTCAACTTTGTCTGAAAACCTAGCTAGCTCACTTACAATACTGACATTGGCATTTTTTTTTTTATAGTAAATGCAATCTTAACAAGCCTTCAATCAAACAAAACACATGTTATGTGGTTACACCACATGTAACATGCACAATGTCACGTTGTAAAGAAACAAAGATGAACCTTTTGACTAAAGCCAGAGATCGATGACGCCCAATGTTACTGTCTTAGAGAACTTAAAGCATCTTAGAAATACGGGTCAACCGATTCATCATCAGTTCAATGAGATTCAATTTTTTAATTATTCAAATAGAACTTTAAAAAAGGAGGTAAATCAAACAAATTAATAGCAACTTCTTGCTCAATCAAGATCTTCAATGAACAGTAACTCATTGAAACAGTGGTAATATTGACACATCAAGTGACCCCAATTGAAATAGGAAGAACAGATTGTCGAAATTTTGCCAATTTTGCCCCCGAAAATGACCCCGTTAACAAAACCCATATTCTAAGTTCAAAGCAATTAGCATCACAAAATCAAAACAAAAAAACCCTATTAACCAGAATCACATACAAAACCCTCTTCTCGAAATCGACTTAATACAGCACAGCAATGGAACTTGTACTGATCAAGTTTTGTAGGCCTCCTGAACCCCCAATTGAAAAAGAAAAGCTTTTTCAGACTGGACCCAAATTGACCAAAACAAAAAACCAATCAAAAGTTCATCACAAATCGCATCAAAATACCAAAACAAAAACGCAATCAAATCAAAACCATTAATCAGAATCAGCTACAAAACCCTCTTCTCTAAATTGAACCAATCCTCACAGTCATTTCATCAAACACCCAGTTTACAACGACTCATAGTACTCCTATACAGGCAATAATCACATCACCTTGGAGTCCAAACCGATGTTCCCAGAGAACGGCTTCGAGAGCTCCGCACTCACAACCAACCCAACACGACGTCGCTGCAATTCCAACACCGAAGACTTGCTGGCCTTGCTCAACCGGAGAGACCAGAGATGGGTTGCTTTGGCTCCGGTCGAAAAGGGCCGATTCATCTCGACGACGAACACGTGGCAAGAGCAGAAGCACGCCATGCCACCATACAAAAATCACAGGGTTTATATAAACATGTACTTGTAGATAAAGCTATGGTTTGCGATAGATATGGATATGTGGTTGTGGATAATGTTGTCGGCCTTTATAATTGGTGGTGGCCTGGTGGGTTTGTTCTCTTTCGGTCTTGTGCGCTGCGTTTTCCTCCTCCTCATCTTCGTTCTTGTTGCTGTCGCCTTGGAGTTTTTCTTCGCGATTTTGATGTGTTATTGATGTGACCTACCTAACAAGCGTTTTACAACCACACACATATAGTCATGTATGTACATTCATATTTACTGCGGTACGTACCCGTATATGAAAAATTAATGTTAGTCTTGAATAACTCGAAGAATCTTCGAGAATGCCTGAACGGAAGCTTTCGCATAAAGAAGCACTTCGAGAGCCAAGTTTATCCGTCGATAGTTATACTATTTTGTGAACAGTTCATAATTTGATTTTACTTATCAATTTTTTTCTTTATAATTACACTAATGCTATTTCTTTTGTCTAACACCAATTAAAATATACATTTTTTTCACTCCTTTCACCAAAACCTAAATTGCAAATTGGGAGAGAGAGAGCGAAAAGGGGAGGAAAAAGAATAGAAAATTAGACCTGATGAACAGTGTCACGGTAAAGGTACCGACGAACTGTCCATGGATGTATTTTATACCTCCTTTTAGAGAATCTGGTGCAGCTCCCTTTTAGACCTTTTCCTAGTCAAAGTAGCTAATTTTGTATTTTATCTGTAAGAGCATCAACACCAGACGAGATATATGTATAAAATTAGTTAAAGTAGAGAAGTAAAATTCAAAAACACTACTGCAACAGATTTGCCAAACAGAAAATGTAAAATATGTTTCCATGGATGGGTAGCTAAAAATAACTACGCACTATTCACCAGGAATCTGCTTTTTTAATATTTTCCGAACAACTTTGTCTCACCCTCTCTCTTTACATTTGTACTTTAATTGTAATAAAGAAGAAGAAAAGAAAAAAGAGAAATAAAAATAAAAATATTTTAATATTGAATAAGTAAAATAGATAGTATTAGTATGGTGTTAAAAAAGATGTGAATAGATAAAATGAAAAAATTGTAACCTAGAGATCCAAGTCCACTTATAAAGGTACAGAATAATTGTAACCACCACACACTAGTGCACGCGAAGTCACGCACACACGCTTCCACATGTGTGCTTGCTTCTCATGTGCGACTATGTGCACTTGTGTGTTGCACTAGCATTTTTGTTTCCTATTTTGATTTTTTATATTGTTTTACTATGTTTTCAGTTTGGAGATGAAAAGCAAGCTCATCACACGGCAAGAAATCATGAACTTGGATTTTGCTACTACAGTATTTATGAACCACCTCTATACTTTGATTCCTTACAAAAAGTGTACATGTGAGACACATAAAAATGTACAACATGGACATGTTGCGGGCCAATGCCATGAATCGATAAGCAATTTTGAGTTTGAGTAAGTTGCACGAATGTTACATTTTGCCGTTTATGGATGAGGTTGCTCAAATGGATTGGAATATGTACCAAGATGAAAGATCATACACTCTAATATCTCCAACTATTACACTATCTGGAGGCTATGATTCGATAAAAATGTGCAAATTAAACAATGGTCCTCCACTCTTCTTTTATACAAAACATTTTGGCCTTATCCCTTACAAGTGAGAGGAGCATATAAAGCAATACAAAATTAAAATAGCCTTAGAATAAAACACATATCCTTGTAGCGCCTTTGGCTTCTAACTAGAGATTCAACATTTTAGAACTCGATATTCATAGCCTAGAGGCACCAAGTGGCCATACCACACGCCAATCACTCTATTTGCCACATCTCATGGTGTTGGGATTACATAAAACTCAAGGGCAGAGCTAGTTGGTGGGGCAATGATGCACAAGCCCTTTTTTTCGAAAGTAGTTTCACTATTTTATACTAGTAGATTAGGTAATTACCACTATCCAAATAATTTAATTTTTCAAACAACTAATGAAAAAATGACAATTTAAAAGATGAATGATTCAGATCATGAAAAAAAGTTTCTATCTAACTTTCATTTTAACCGCATAAGAATTGAATCAAGCATTTGATATTGTTTCAAAAAACAAGAAGCTAGGAGAAAGCCTTGACTTTACATTTAATAATTCTCTTTAGATGAAATCATGCATACAACAATACAAGTGGGCTCACGGCAAAGAGCGCCGCCCCTGAATCAAAATCCTAACTCCGCTATTTAATAAAACTATAAAAATACGATGGGTTTCACTATCTAAATTTATTAAAGTCAATCTGTGGTATTTTACGACAATTTCACATGTGACCTCACAACTCATTCGTGCATGAAATTCATATAAAACATGCATACAGAAGTGTTTAGATATGTATTCTGAAGCTTAGTATTTGAAGAGGTGATTCACCAAAAAGATGACAAGTATTTGAAGCTAGGCACAATTAAGCGTCTTCATACTATCATACAAATATTCAAATCAATAGCAATTTATGTCTTGACACCAATGGAAATTATAGAGATGGCTTGAAATATTCCTTTCTGTTGCTGATACCATAGGCCTCCTCATGACGAATTATCAGTGATCTGCAACTCATATACAAAGAACCCAACTATAATTAACTTGAGGGATCGTGAGAGAAGATGAAATGATGCAGGCAAATTTATACTCCCTCCGAATCATAATTTTGTTTCATTTTAAGAATCGTGTCGCTTAAAGAAAAATAAATAAATGTATATACTTTTGACAATCTTTTGAAGTTTTCTGTGTTAATTAAAAAAAAACATTGATATTTTTAAAAGTTAGTAGGAAAGAAGTTGCAAAAAATAAGCAATGAACTGCACTACGTTTTAATCTGAAAATGACATGATCGTTTAAGAAGACAAAAATTGCCGGGCAGAAGACGTATCTTTTCATAATAACAAAGAAAGTTGAGGAAACAGAAGGAACATATTTTGATCATTCTGTTAATTTTTTTTTTTTTTTTTTTTTACTTTTTGATTGGATCCTGACTAGAAGATTCAGAAGGAAGATGGTTAAAATTTTGAAATACTCTCGCCGAGGACAAAAATATAGCAAAAAATTGTACATTTTTGTGTTCACTGATATAATTCATATCAAGGCGAAATTCTTTGCAAAATATTTATTTAATTCAGACTTTCCAGTTCCTTTGGAAATGTTATCTTTGAAAAAGTAAGAATCCCATGTTGATTTCCAAGTAATTCCGGTCCGCAAACAGAAATATGAATTTCTTTTGACCAAATGCAAAAATAAAAAAAGCCAGTTACGAAAAAAGTATCTGAAATTGGGTCTAACCTCGACTACAATGCAATATCATTCTTGTATATATTTTCAAAGAAAATATGTACCGTAGCTACGGGCCGGGGAGGAGGGTGGCGGCGGCGGAGTCCTGAAGATTGGGCTGAGTGGGCTGGAGATGGTAATGGTGGTGGTGGTGCTGGAGGAAGGGAAAATCAACACCAGTACTGCTACTACTGGGCTGCAGGCCCTGATCATTTCCTCCGTAAAATGGAAAATACTGATGATGATCAACATATCCCAACACTTGCTGTTGTTGGTCATGGTGATGATCATGTCCAACTAGCTTCAGCTCCGTCATTGCTTGATGCTGGTCCATCTCTGCTTGATGGTGCTTCTGCATCTGGTCACTCATCAACTATATACATGCATACATATCCCCAAATGATAATTAATTTGTGATCATGTTTAGTTAGACCTCCACAGTAAATTATGATTTCATGAACTCTTAATTTCTAGTATATATAGCACAAGAGAGCTAATTTATCCTTTGTAATTACTAAATTCAAATTGTATAGCATTTATTCATATATTTAGACAAAGGCACCAGCAAGATATTTCATGCGTGACGCAGGAGATCGAGCGTGAAAGAAGCAGAATTTGCATAGCAAGAGCAAGTATGAGCATAGTTAAATTGGCAAGGAGAGCTGGTACAATATATGAAACTGGGTCCATGAAACTGTTTAGGAATGAAAATGAATGGTCCAGATTTCATGTACCCAAGTTTCATGTATTCTAACATTTTCGATTAGCAAGACTATTTAAAAATATGTTCATGAAAATGTATGAGATTAATTTATCATTTCTCTACTCTACATGCTCATTCAGTCACTGCACTTACCCAATTGAAAATGTCTTGGTTTTCCTTCTCCAACATTTTGTCCTAAAACATCAGATACAAAAGAATAAAGCGCTTCAAATTTCGAAATAAAATATGCCTAAATACATGGAGAGAGAGCAATTACCGTCCTCTTTAGGTTTTCCAATTGCTGCTGGAGGAGCTGAAACTGCAATACCAATATAATTAATTACTCCCTCTAATATCATTTATTAATTGATCAATTCTACTTTAAATCTTTTGATTGGCGAAAAAAAAAAAAGAGAGTCTGGAAACTTCAGTTTTACTTCTAAGTAATGTTAAGACTTATTGGAATTAATGAACAAGCAATATGAGACGGGGGTATAAATAGAAAAATAAAAAGGAAGGTAATTAAAGGGAAATTAACAAACAAAAAAAAACTACCTTTCGAGCTCGGACTTTGTTGACCGAGGATTCGAGCTTTTGTTCGAGCTCATCCAAATCCTCGTATTTTGCAGAAAGCAAGTCATGGCCTTTGTAGCGTTGCAAACTCAGTTGCAGGTCGCGAGTTTCTTTTTTCATTTTTGTAATCTCGTTGTATACTTCTTCCTGCAAATTTTAGTTTAGAAAATTTAAGATATGTTTACTGAATTATTTTGAAATAAAACATAGATTCCCCCAAATATGTTTTTTTTTTCTTTACATTCTGTTCGTATTAAATTTATAATAACACAAATGTGTAAGAGGAGCCTTACCCGGTTATCACGATCGGGTATTATACGAGTCCCTTTCATACTCATATATCTTTCTATGATTTGTCCCATGCTGCAAAGTTGTAGAAAAGAAAATTGGAGCGAATTGAAATTAGAATTATATTAGATCCTGCAACTATACAAGGTTTTTTGGTTAAAAATGCAAGTACATTCAACGATATAAGTCATATAATTATGTTTATGGGGTTTTGTGATTTCATAGTTATAGAGGGGAAAATCGTAAAAAATACTGCAACGAGCATAAGAAGATTGCAAAAAAGCACAAGAAAACGTGGATGCGAATTGAAATCATTTGAAACATTTTTATGGGTACACGAATTTCTTGATTTAAAAAAATCATGCCCCGGAATTGAAATAGAAATTAATGTGTAGAAACAATGAATCAAATCGAAGGAACGAAAAAATTTCATTTGAAAGAACACATCACAAAAGAAGATCCTTAAGGGAAAAGAAATTCAGGTAAAATTGTTTAAGAAACAGATGCATGAAAATAACATGTAAAAAGAAAGTCAAAGCACTCAATTGTTGGTCAAATAAAAGTCTGATGAATTTAGGAACATCAACTATACTGATCAAATGATTACCATCATAGGTAGGAGAGAGAGAGAGAGAGAGAGAGAGAGAGAGAGCAGTAAATTAAAAGGCCATCAAAGAAACAATTGAACTTCTTCAGAAAAATTTGAGAACTCAAAACCAACCTCTTTCAGGCAAATATATAAATCACAGCAATTTGATAGAGAAAAACTTAGGAAACCCTATCCCCAAGAGAGAGAGAGAGAGAGGGAGATCTTCAGGAGTAAGAGGAAAAAAGGTAACCTGAGAGGTTGAGTGCAGTACTCAAAGAGTTTCCCTTTGGTTGAGAAGACGATGAGACCGATCTGGGCCTCGCACAGCACCGAAAGCTCATGGGTCTTCTTGAAAAGCCCGGCCCGGCGTTTGGAGAAGGTTACTTGCCTGCTAGTGTTGTTCTCAATCCTCTTCACCTCTATCTTTCCTCTACCCATCATTTATCACCGCTCTATCGCTCTATTCTAGAAATGGAATTAAAACGCAAAAAGTTAATTTTCAAATTAATTTTCAAATATAAAAAAAGCCCACAATAATTAAGTTTTTGTAAAAAGAAGAACAAGGAAATGGAAACCCTTTTTTCAAATGCACGAATGGTAGAAGATATAGAATGCATATCCTCTCTTTTTTATCGGCGAAGAAAATTTTACTGAAAAGAACTCGAAGGGAGAAAACAAGCATCATTGAGGGGGGAGAAAGCCCACTCCAATCATGTGCTTAAGGAATCGCCCGAGCAAAAAGAGATCATATCTCTTTTAGAGTTATTAAGTTGTTGAAAAAATGGAAATGCAAACCCTATTAATTTCCTCTTTGAATTTTCTTTTGTATGTCGAGTTGAAGAAGGAAAAAAAAGGAAGTAAAAGCCACAAAAATGAACAAGTCCTATTAGTTTGATTTTTTTTTTAATCTTAAATTACACTTCTTAATTAGAAAGACGTAATCGGAATCGAAACCGTAGTTGTTAATGAAAACCATGATAATTAGAGTTCAGGTCTAAGGAAATTCAAACCCATTTTTCCCTTGAAGAGAATATATAAGTACTGATCAACACTAAAATCAAAAAAGAGAAGAAGAATATAAATATGGGTCAGAAAAATGGGGGGTAGATGCACAAGAAGAAAACAAGGGTAGCTTAGTTACGTTGTTTCTGAAGCACATAGTTCTTGAAATGTAAATAATTCTTAAAACAGAAGATGGAGGAAGAAGAGAAAAGGATGAGAAAAGAAAGAGAGATCTATCAGCAGAGTAGGTGTTGAGCTTTAGAGGCTCTGTCTACTTACACTTGGGGTTTCTTGTTGGATTCAGAGCTTGGCGTTGGAAGCGTCTGTACTGAGTTGATATATAGTACCAAGTTGGCTTCCTATTGGGCAAGAACCACCAATATTGGAGAGAGAGAGTGTGTGTGTGTTTTAACCTAAAATACCCTGGTGGCTATGGATAATTGCAAAATTGCCCCTGCTAATTTTGTTGTTATTCTCTAGATAAATCTGTGTTTGTATGTGCCTTACATCGTTTTCCCAAGAAGAGATTGAGTGCTCACAAACACCCCTGGTGGAAACAAACAATGGAATCAAGAACCCTCTTACGAGATGATTTTTCATGTGGTTCCTCGTATGACTCAAATTAATGAAACCCACTAAGTATTATTCAACAATGTTGTTAAAAAAAAAGTATTATTCAATGATCCAGGTCGTTCATTTACAGCTCAATGTATTTATCAGTGTGCATATGGGCCCTGTGTGTTTTTATTGTTATTCTCCCACCAATGAAAAATTCTTCAAATTGCTAAATCCTACCCAGAGACACTGAATTATTAAAAATAAATAAATTATTATTATACGAATTTTACCCAATGCAATCATTAGTCATGCATACTGTAACTAATCAGTTTCCCATGCCTGACTTTGTGTTACTGGGTTTGGGGCTTCTAGCATTTGTTTGCTTTCCGTATTTGGCATCTTGTCACCTTTTTTTCTTTGTTTTTTTAGCTAGCTATATGTTTGTTTGATTTAAGAAAAAAAAGAGAAAAATTTCGAGAGGCAGAGAGATAAGTTGAGAATTTACGAGTACCAATAGTAGGAGGATAGTGTGCATTCTCTGAGGCTCTCACAATACTTTTCTTTTCTTAATATTTGAACTGTTTTCATTTTTTTTTTTATCTTGTAATGAATGTAGTTTTTTTTTTTTTTTTTTTGATCCGAATGAATGTAGTTTCCTTCTTTCTTTTTTTCCCATGACTGCCTCTGGGCAGTGGCACTGCTGAAAATATCAGAAAAAGATTACCCCTGGCACTGGCATATATTGTCCTTTATTCCTTTGGCCGATGAGGCATGAGCAAAAAGTAGTAGTAGGTGCTGTTGACGTTTAACAACCACGTTGATTTATCTGCCAAGCCCCACCCCCCACCATCCTGTTTTCCTTCCAATTTCGGATCGTCTCAGCACTGGCCATCAATTCTAGGGTTTCTTCTAATGGTAATGTGTGTGTGTGTGTGTGTGTGTGTGTGAGAGAGAGAGAGAGAGAGAGAGCATCTGATAGGCTTCATGGCAAATTAGTAAGTCATTGGTCATCATAGCAATTTTAGGTACTCTTGATAAAAATGAAAGTGCTTTCACTTGACTTTTAAGTGTTAAAACGCCACTTGATGTGGGTAACTTTGATGTTTCCATTTGGTCTTTCAGGCCTTTTAGGGGTGTTGGAATGCGTCTCATTTGAGTTAATTGACGTCTTTCATGTCTTTTAGGAGTGTTGGGCTGCGTCTCATTTTAGTTAATTGATTTATCTGGACTTTTAGGCCTTTTAAGTGTTGGGATGTCTCTTAGATTGGCATCTTGTCAATCTAGGGATGAGGTCTCGGACTTAGCATCTCGTTGCCTTTTCCTTGCTCCTATTAATCTTTGTATCATCTTCAAATATTTATAAAAAAATCGACGTTCAAAAAAAAAAAAACCTTTGATGGAAAGGATAGAAACAAAAAAGGCACATCCAGAATTAAAGTAGTCCGGATTACCTCGAGAATGAATTTCAATCCCATTTTTCTATGCATATTTTTGCTCGCGAACATTACATTTCTTCTCCATCTAGGCCCTTGGGCACTATCAGAGCATTTCCAACTCATGGCTTCAAATCTTACGGACTCGCCTCATGTCCCTTTAATTTGAACAAGTAAGTATTAGTACTAAGTGCAAGAGTACAGTAGATGGGTGAGACATCAATTGTCTCCCCCCACCCCACACTAACTCAACCATGTAATTAATCTTCACTGTCTTAACGTGAGATTCATCATTTGTTTCTTATATCGCTCTGTCATTTTTTCCTTCCTAGCTTATTCTATAGATAATCTCCACACACACACACAAAAAAGCAGCTACGTACGGACTACAAATTTTGAACAAAATTTCAATAGTGCAGAATGATATAAAAATGTGACTTCTAATATCGATTAATATATCATTGACTGAAATATCGTTCCTAATTGTTAGTAAATTAAACTAACTCTATGTATTGAAAAAAGAAAAACAAAAAAAAAAAAATTGTATCATGCATTTACTGATAGTGATTTTTTCCTATGGATGGAATAAAGCCTCATGCTTCCTTACAATATAGTCCAATTTTGCATTACTTTGTTCGATATTGATCGAGGTTGAGAATATATATATTTGACTCTTTTGGTGATAGTGCCAACAAAGTTAACTAGGATTGTCTTTTATGTTGCTTGCGCAATTTTGTCCTTAATTTTGACGTTTGATATTTGTTCGATCGATTAGAAAAAATCACCACATATGCATGCATCTTATTCGAAGTTTAGGATACACGTACGTTGATAGGGACCAATAGTACTTTACGCTATTTTTCCTTTGATGTGCCCATTATCGTGCATGTATCGATGAAAACTTTCTTTTGCCAAGACAATAAATAAATAATTTAACGTCAATCACGAATTCATAACATTTGTATGCTATGACTTTCTATTTATGCAATTACCATGAATTTAAGATGTAGTGTTCTTCCCTTAAAGGAGTTTTTCCTTTCATTCTTTGTCTCTAGTCTATTATTGGTTGAATTGGTTGTCTCGTGAATTCTCATAATTAATATAGTGTTCTGGATTTGTATATATTTTGTACTTCATATATGATACAAATGATCTCTTTTATCGGTTGAAAAAAATTTATTATTACTAGAAGTATGCATCCACCAATATCCACATATACTCTAATTAATTCAAGATTTTTGTTACAAATTTATGTGTACATGTAAATTTTACAATGCGAATACTATGAATTATTATACAATTGAACGTGTGCATCCTTTTGCATACCCAAATATTTGATGTGTATTGTAACCATTTCCATAATGATATAGAGTGCGTGGATGTTTGTAACCTAGGTCACTGGTCACATAATTCTCCAGTAAGACTTTTTATTCTCACTCCTTAATTCTTCCTCTCCGTTGTTGCAAATTTTAATAATTTGAAACATTTTTCATACACGCTTTCTTGTACATGACTTATTTTGAAACTGTATCTTTCTCCCTAATTCTCATCACTTAGAGCATCCACAATGTAATAATTAAAACCAAAAGGTTGCTAAAATTAACAATGTTTGCTCAAAAAAGTGTTCACATTGTAATAACTAAACTTAGTAACCTCTTAGCAACTCATCAAATTTTGGCTTTTGAATAATCAAAACTAACAATCTTTTTGCCAATAATCAAAATTAATGATTCCCACATTTTCTCAATCAAGTATAGCCATCATTACATAAAAACATTCTCTCTCAACAATATTTTCAGAAAATTATTTTTAAAAACTTTTTTTTTTAGAAACTTTAAAAAAAATAGTATTTACAAATATATATATATATATATATATATATAAGTGTTTTTAGACAAAAAAAAAAACGGATTCTAACAGTTTTTCAAAAAAAAAAACTGTTTTCTTTTTGAAAAAAACTATTTTCAAATTTTTTTTTCACTAAACTATTTTCTTAAAAAAAACTGTTATTTTTTTTCAAAAAGAGTATTGTCAAAAAATTTAGTGTTTAGAATTTTGTAGATTAAAAATGTGATGTGGTAAGTTTTGGTTATCCAATTTTGATTATTACATTGTGAATCTCTACATTGCTAATTTTAGCAATGTCTTAAATGGATAATCAAACGATGATGTGGCAACTTTTGGTTATCCAATTTTGATTATTACATTGCGGATGCTCTTAAGATCATCAAAATTTGATCGGGAACTATAAGATTAAGATTTGAAAGATTTATTTAGAGGTTTTTTAAGGGTCTTCGGAACCGTCCTGTATATATATATATATATATATATATATATATATATATATATATATATAAAATTTTCAAATGAGGAGGTCCTTATTTTAGTTAAAATAAGGACCTCTCCGTTTCTCCCATTTTCTATTTGAATTTCAATGATCCGAGCTACTCAATGTGTTCAGAACGTGATTTTAAGAGTATTCGCGAGGAATTAGCAAAAAAAATGATAGGGAAGGGCTTCATCCAAGCAGTTTTTATTTGAACCGTTCGATAAAATATAAACAAAAACTGCTCGGATTAAGCCTTTCTGGTCTTTTTTTTTTTTTGCTGATTTCTCGCGAGTACCTTTAAAATCACGTTCTGAATATATTGAGTGGCTTGGATCATCGAAATTCTATCGGAAAATAGAGGTCCTTATTTTATTAAGTTAAGGTGGTCCTTAGGAGAAGGGGACTCTATATATATATATATATAAATATATATATATATATATATACACACACACACACACAAAATTGTTTTCTAGTCCACACCTCTTACGGTCCACACCGTCCGGACCTCCCCTTTTTCGATCGATTTGCGATGATCTGAGTCGCTCAATGTGTTCAGAACGTGATTTTAAGGGTAGTCTCGAGAAATCAGCAAAAAAAATGATCGGAAAGGGCGTGATCCAAGCAGTTTTTTACTGAACCATTCAATTAAAAAACTGTTCGGATCAAGCCCTTCCCGATCATTTTTTTTGCTGATTCCTCGCGAATACCCTTAAAATCACGTTCTGATCACATTGAGCGGCTTGAATCATCAAAAATCTATCGGGAAATGGGAGGTCCGGATGGTCTGGACCGTAAGGCGTCAGGAGCCAACTCTAGTTAGTGAGGCCAATCATGTCAAGCCCGTCCAGAGAAGAAAGCGCCTCTCTCTCTCTCTCTCTCTCTCTCTCTCTCTGAATTTGAATTTAAATCGGTAAAACTCTTTGGTCAATGGGCACATGACAGTCAGAGGGGGGTTGAAGCCATGATATGATTATCGAGAAACAGAAACTGCAGTAGTGTGGGAAAAGAATATTAGTAACAACATCAATATGGATTGTTCCCATAAATGGTAACTGCAATTTCGGTGGCCACCACCCCGGGAGGAAGAAGCTTCACGTCCATTTCGAAACACCTTTATTTTTTTTAATGAGAGAGAAAGAGAGAGTGGTCTTTGATCAGGACGCGCGGTAGGGGGTGTGCACGGGTCGGGCATCGATTTTTTTGGCCCCAAACCCAAACCGAATGAGTGGGAATAACCGTCAACGTGCCCAATTTTTTTGGTCGGGTCGGGTCCGACTAACACCGAATTAATCTATATGAATTGGTCACCTTTTGGTCGGGTCGGGTAAGAAAAACAGCACCCTAAATCCCGAACTGAAAACTGATTTTTTCAAAAAATGAACCAGTATCCGACCGAACCACATGTTCGGCCCCGCCGGAAACCCTTTCGATCAGACCGGGTCCGTCGGGCCACGGGTTTTTTGCACACCCCTAACGCGCGTCGTGCGGTACCCCAATACCATCCTTCGCCAGACATGTGGGATCCAAATACTTAATTTTGGTGGTAACATAAGACTGTAACGGAAAATGATGTTGTGGCACTACGTGAGCATCGTTCACAAATAATCTCTCTATAAGCCTAACTACATTTCTTCTTTTGTATACCAGAAGGTTGGAAACGGGCGGTCAGCATAGCAACTTCCCTTAAGCGTGACCATAGGAGTTCTCGACTCGCTGTGAAATGTCCGGTTCGAACCAATAGCAAGGGCAAGCCGTCACCACAGCACCACCTAGGTACTAGATGGAGAAGGGCTCTCCACGCAAAACTGGTCAAAGTCCCTCAAGATGAGAAACAAATCCTTGCTTCGAATCGAACCGCAGATATGGACGGAGGAGCTTTAACCCACTCACCTTTGCTAGCTAGGTCACTACCATCGGTGGTTATAAGCCTAACTACCTATAAGGCCCAAAACATTTTCCTCATGCGCATGTTGGTTGGTAAAGTTTTAAGTCCGGCCCGTTCGCTTTGTCCAAAAAGTTATTTTCTCAAAATATTAATCGTATTTTCCTAGTTTAGAAAATTAAAATATGTCCCAACGAAACTAGGAAAGTACCAGCAATATGACAATTACAAATATTGGGAAGAAGAGCAGAGCAATGAAACACTCAGTTGAGCCTCCCCTAGCAATTGTATTGGTATGATGGTAATGGGGTATCTAAACCAGCTTATTTACGCGCAATTCGACTAATTTTCTTATCAGTCTGGTCGAAGACAAGCATCCCACGTTGGAATAGGAAATTCACAAGAAATTGTTTTATTGTGACATGTCCACAAACAATTTGTCTTAAATCACACCCACTCACAAAGCCCAAAGGTGCCACGTATAGACACTAGTCACACTACAATGTGTGTGTGTCTGTGTTTTTTTATTTTTATTTTTTTTTTGGGGGGGGTGGCGTGGTGGTGGTGGGGGTGTATATGGGCGTGCAAGTTTGGGTGTGGCTATAGCTTTTTTTGGTCCCCACAAATTGAACCCTAAATAATTATGCGGGGAGCACACCCACCAAACACCCAAACTAAACCTCAGGCTTAACTAGTTTGTGTAATCCAGACATTTCCACGAACAAATTTGTCTAATCTGTCCTAACTCCAACTGCACTACTTGTATGACGTACTATTTCTCTTAGAAAAACATGCATTTTGCAAAATATCATGTTATTCTAAGTGGAGAAAGCCATGAGACTATCGTGTCCTCGATGCATATATACAACATGACTATTACCCTTTGAGGGCATAAATTGAATGACTTTTGGCTATAAATTCCTATAAGCACCTAATTAGTCAGTTCAGATAATCTATCAATTCTAATATATAAAGAGAGAGTACCAATTTGGTGTCTCCTTTATTTAAGCTTTGTCACACTTTTGTTTTCCAAAGATATCTATCCATAAAAGTGTGAACAAGTTTTAAAAATTCATGAGGGGATAAATATAAAATTTTGAGATATTGGAGCAAACTAAGCAACTAAACTAGTAAATGGAGAGCTAGTAAAAGATACCAAGGGAAGGGATGAAGATGTGGAAGATTATGTTTCCCTACTTGGTAAAGAAAAGTTGATTTTGATAGATCTTTCAGGACGTGTTGGTTGGGGTTTGATCGAATGGTCAGGTAACTTGATTTACACTTGTTTTGGATGCAAATTCTCTTAGAACTCAAAAGCTAATTAAGGTGGCTGCTATTTGCAGCGTAGTTTCTGCTATGCGCAGCCAATTGCTACCTATAAACCACCACCTTATAAGGATTTGCTACTTGCAGCCAAAAGAATATCCATGAAGTCCCCTTTTTGCCCTTGTATGCATTATATATACAGCCCAACCCAACACCTCTATCATTCTCTTTCCCGGTCCTTTCTTTTCTCTCTCTTTTCTCTCGTTCTGTAGGAGATCCCCACCTCCCCACCCTATGTTGCCGCCACACACCCACCATTACCACTACCTCTCTCTCTCTCTCTCTCTCTCTCTCTCTCTCCCCACCCCGTCTGTCTCTCTCGTCTCTCTCTCTCTTCCCTGTTTCTTCTTCTGTACAGTCCCCACCACAACACCACTCCCACCACACCACAACAGCAGCACAACTTTGAGGCGAAGGAGGTGTGAGAAGAAAGCACACCACGCCGGCATCACCAACGATTTCGAAGTGGAACATCGGTAAAATTTTGAATCTTGTTATTACGCGGTTTTTTTTTTCGTTTGATTTTTTTTTTCAAAGAAACCCACAATACGTTATTTTGTGTATTTAAAATTTAATCGGACATTAGAATCTGATTGTTTTTTACAATTTTGGATAGATGATTGTTTACCCCTATTCGGATTTTAATATCTGAAATTGATTGTCTCATTCGGATTTTAATTTGCGAATGGCCCCCTAGTCGAATATTATAAAAGTTGAATTGTTAGATCATTCAGAATTTAATATCCAAAATTTATTGTCTCATTCGGATTTTAATATCCAAATCTTTATACCCCATTCGGACATTATAGTCCGATTAGTCCCCTCTATTTCGATTAGCACCCCTTGGTTGTAATCAGAGCTGTAGCTTTTCTTTCAACCAATTTTTGAATGTCTAAATGTTAAAGCAAGCCAAATCAATGAGCTTTGTAGTCTGTACACATGTTAATAAATTTGTAAGATGCAATATGCATGAACAGTGCTCAACACGCCAGTTGTAGCTCTTTTATTATGCTTATAGAGATGCGATATGGCTTCACAACTATAACTCACAATGTCATGACACATAGAAACCCTTCCAATTTGTAACACAATAACCTAGTGAAAAGTCTGTTTTGATTACACTCCTAGAAATAGTATCATTAACACAAATGTGAAGAAAACCCCTTTCTGAAATAATTAATTACCTTCGGTTTTGATACCAAAGTCCAATTGGCTATGTTCTTCTGAAATGAGTCACCAAAGGATGTTAATGTAGTCAAATGGTAACTTGGTATACTAAAACCAAGAGAAGCACACCTTCATTAGCGCAATACAACAGACTTTCAGAAACCTCCCGGAACTTCATTTCGGGAAAAAGAGCCACCAATTTTGATTGTTGCATATTTTAGCATGGACAACATGATAGAAATTCATCTTCAAACTAAGTGTTGTACAGTGCAGTAGTAAGCTCGTAATTGGACATTTTTCCAACTAATTCTAGACCGTTCTGATGATGTCCTTTTTGTATCAAGTGTCCGAATTGAATTTTTCACATGCATGCTGTTTTTAAGTTGTAATGTTCCACCACATGCATGTTAAGAGACTCTAGAATACCAACTTCATCAAAAGAACTTATAGTTCCAAATAGAACTGAAACTTTTTCTTTAGGAATGAAGAAAGTCAACAATGTGTAGAATAAGAGTGGGAAGTGTCAAGTCATATGGAGGACAAGTGTTGAAGTGTCACCCTGTGTATGGAGGACAAGTCGAAGTAGGTATAGTCGATGGCCCTACAGAACTACCAAGTGTTGAAGTGTCACCTAGGAATGGCAACGGGGTGGGGCGGGGCGGGTTTTTGCCTACCCCGACCCCGACCCGAAAATCATCACCCGACCCCGGCCCCGCCCCGACCCCGACCGGGTTTTTTTGGGGTACCCCCGTTCCCGCCCCGATCGGGGAACGGGTTTACCCGCCCCGCCCCATAAAAATTTAAAAAATTAAAGTATAAGTGAAAAAATAAAAAAAAATGCTTAATAATAATAAAAATTGTCTAGAAAATAAAAATTTTGAAATTATTTTTGTATCTTGTGGTATCACAGTTTTATCTAAACTTTTAATTGCAATCAATATTTTAGATACTTCATTCCATTTCTTTATGTGTAGAATTTATTATAAATATTTAAAGAAAACTTTTTTAAAAATCCACTAAACACCAATAAATATCAAATTTTATTTCTTTTTTAAATTTAATTAGGCTACTTGACAGTAAAGAGTCATTATTTTTTGGATTAATGCTAAAAAAAATGAAATAACATGTATATAAGTATATATACATATATAAATAAATTATATATGTATACGCCGGCGCGGGGCGGGTTTAGGGGCGGGGCACTTTCGCCTCGAACCCTACCCGAACCCGGGTGGGTTTGGGAATTTTTACCCGATACCGACCCGATACCCGAAAATAGGGTGGAAAACCCGCCCCGGTCGGGGCGGGGCGGGGCGGGTAGGGTACTATTGCCATCCCTAGTGTCACCCCGTAACACCCAAAGACAAACCAAGTAAGTGTAGGATTCTTTGCAGTTTTATTCAGATATTAATATTTGAAAATTGGCACTAAATTCGGATATTAGAGTCCAACAATGTTGACAATATTCGGATGTTAATATCCAAATAGTTGTACATAATTTAGACATTAGAGTCCAAAAAGTTAGTCAAGTTTTTGGCACTGTGTATCCAACTATAAGTGCAGGATTCTCTGCAATTTCATTTAGATATTAATATCTGAAAACTGGCACTAAATTCGGATATAAGAGTCCAACAATGTTAACAATATTCGGATATTAATATCTGAATAGTTGTACATAATTCAGATATTAGAGTCTGAAAAGTTAGTAAAGTTTTGGCACTGCATGTCCAACTGTGTCAAGCCAGAACTGAAATTGAAAATGGAAGGCTCGTGAAATTGAAAACGGAGGGCGGGCTTACTTCTTGCTATGATTTTTGCTCTGTCACTACAACATTTGTGACATGTTTCTCAACATCCATTGTGTGATCTTCCGACTCCAAATTGTAGTATATTGATGGGTCAACAATTTTTTGTTTATCAATGGAGGGAGAGGAAGCAATCGAGATTTCCATTGACAATGTAGGAGGAAGAGGAGAGGAGGAAGATAGGCGGACTTGGCTGCTGGTGGGAGGGGCTTGGTGGTGGGCGATGGCAGATGGGGATGAAAATGGAGGAGTTTGAATGGAGGAGGGAGGAGATGTTCCGGGAGGGAGGGAGGGAAATCAGGGAGATGATTTTTTGTGATTGTATATAATGAGTTATGTAATATTTTTAAAGGGTAAAATGGTCAAATAACATGATGTTTTAGGGGTATAATGGTCAAACTGCATGAGGGCATATTTGTCCGTAATTGATAAAAGTTTTAATCAGCTGTGAGTAGCAAGAAGTATGCTGCAAATAGCGGCCACCCTAATTAATAGGATAGAAACACATGCAGTGAAAAGAATTTTTTTTTTTTCTATACTGTATTTTCTTATGTTTATCTCGTTGGTTTATTTTGGAAGATTTACAAAAAGACGAAGGAGTCTTTGCATTTTTATGTCCAAATTCCTACAAAACACTCTGAAGTAAAGGCAGAAGGTTTAGGGGCACAAAGCAAGTAAGGAGCTAGATCAAGCAAGTAACGATAACAACGCAACGAGTTGAGGTCCACTTTGTTTTCTTGGTACTTGTGATCTTTTATAATATGGTACTATAAAATTTCTCATGTTGAAGGGAAAAAACATTTTAAAATTCTTCACACTGATTGAAACAACAAAAGCAAGAAGTTTAAGGAGGGCAGACTGCGGAGAGGCAATGCCATGTGACAAGTATACGGCCGAACATTTGATCCCATAATAAAATTGTTCACTTAAGACTACACGTATGAGATTGTAAATTTGTAATTGAAGAGATATGAAAGTACTTGGAGTTATCATCTTCTATGGCAATAGAATATCTTTTGCTTGTTTCTTTTTGGCTTTGTCCACTGTTAGTTGTTAACGTTTTCTTATTTGTTTGCTTAGTAAAAGGGGAAGGAATCTATTAATCTTTAAAGGATAGCATAATTAAAAGAGTAGAGGAATTTTGGACAGGGAATTGATTTTCACGCTCCACTTTTGTACGCAGGCGTTCCACTTTGTACATAACTTCATATAAAAGGTGGAACGCTTGCGTACAAAAATGAAGCGCTAAAATCAACATCCTTTTGGACAGGCCAACATCACAATCAATAACAAACAAGCCAACAAGTGCACAACGATCCACTAGAAAAGCAGCTTACATATGTAGTATCCGAACAGACCAAATGCTTGGAACACAATTTCAAACACAAGAGTATTCAAAAAAATTCGATATATGAGTCCACATATATCGAACGGCTGCGGATTCAAAATTGTGTCCTGAGTTTGTTTCAAAATTGTGTCCGGAGTTTGATGCACATCATGTCAAACATTTCCTCTAGTACAACCTCATTGCAATCAACTAGCATCCCACTCGCACTCAGCCCTTTCAATCAAAAAGAGCATTTTGTCAAATAAAAACATGGATCTGTTCGTCGCGTTCCACAGAACAATACTCAAGTTAATCCAGAAAGATGAAACATCGCCAAACACATTTATTCCTATCTAGTATATCACTTAAACAAAATGTGGAATTTTATATGCTGAGAGACACCATTTAGTACAATAAATTTCCCTACTCACAATACACAAATGTGCCGAACAAAATCAAACTTCTGCAATTCAGTCTAACACTAAAACGACGAATTCCATCCATTAGAAAGTTGAAACACAAGAGACTGACTTTATTTCGATGATAAATCCAAATACCCTGTTAAACTACAAAGAAACCTAAGGCAAAGTTTGATAGAATCAAGAATACAATTTTATGCAGATTCACAAAAATGGGAAAAAGGATACAAAAAATTTACCATAACTCCTTTAGCTATTGCTAGTTTTCTAAAATACATGCCTATTAAATGTGAAACAGAAAATGAGTACCATAATTCCAACCCCAGCTGCAGTAATATCCTAGTCAAGATGAGTTAGCAAATCTAGCATTCTTCAGGCAAATTGTCTAGGACTTTATCATCCCCTTCGCAAAAAAAGTAGGCTAATTCAACCTCTCTATTGCACACCTTTAAATGCATTACTGAAAATGATTCCTGCGGCATGATTACAAAAAGCTTCCCCTCACAAGGCATCATGTTTACCAACATAAATACTGTCAAGTCATTTAATTCCAGCACACAAATTTCTCTTCAACTGAGCAATTCCTAAGTGGACGAAACGTATAATAAGAAAAAGAAAAGAAAAAACAATACGCACACGATGGCACAGATTTTTTTTTCCCTTTGTTGGTGGTGGTGGTGGGGGTGGGGGTGCGGGGAGCACTGATTTACCATCCATAACTCAGCAGCTGAACTAAAGTCAAAATTTACGCTATTGATTTCATATGGTTTACCTTGTTCAGTCAGCATCACCAAGTCCATCACTTCCATCCCCTCTCTTGGATATTGGAGCAAAGTGAGACTTAGGCTTCTTCTTCTGCGAAGCAATTTCAGCATTTTTCCGCAACACAGCTCCAGGGGAAGGGTAGGGGCGCTGCTGAAAGAGAGGGCCCTGGAATTCATAGAGAAAAGCAATTCACTTTGAAGCACTTTCTCCTTCCAATGGTCAGAAAGCAAGCTCTAGCAGTAAAAGAGCAATATAAGTAGATGATGCAATCACAAAACATCCTCAAATAACCAACCCTCAATGACATCCAGTGAATATCTTCCCATAGACTAGAAAAACATGAAATGTGGAACCAATAACAGCAGTACCCATGTACTTCCCAAACAATGGGGGTATGGGCGGAAGAGGACTCGAGACATGCAAAGATGACAAGTAGCATGGAAAAGAAAAACACAGAGAGGTCAATATTGCAATAACAAGCCTTTAGACCAGAAAAAACAAAATGAAGAGCCAGCAAGTCAGCAAAAATACCTAGCCAAACCATCTTTTTACAACCCCAATGGCTGGGCGATAGGCTAGGCATTTTGCCCGTTATCAATTGGGGGACTAAACAAATTTGGTCAACTAACAGAAATAAGCAACATGACCAACTATTTTAAGTTGATAGCGGAAATAGAGAGCAGGGTGGGATTAGGCAAAATAAAATGATTTTTTTTTTTTTTGCATACTTTGACTAGGCAAAATGCCTATTAACTAATGAGGGCAGTCTTGACATATCAATTTAGAGATGCCTGAGAGTAATGTCACCCACAATAAGATGATGCTTAGTTGCAGGGAGCTTCCAAACTAGGTGCACTACCAACACCAGAGCTCGAATCGGTGCTCCAGTGTAAGGAGCTCGCTCCCCTCAAGACAGGAGCGTGCCCCTAAATAGGATGGGAGCTTTCACACTAATGTCAAGGAATAAATTCGGACTTCTCTTCGCAAACAAATGCAAGGAAGAAGCAAAAGAGGGAAAGGAAAAAAAAAACATCATTCCATTTGACCGAGAGAGAGAGAGAGAGAGAGAGAGATTTAGGACTCCCGGCTACATGTTTTGTCCATAAATTTGATATAAAAACTATAGGGCCATCTTTCGGCACCCCCAACTTAGGATCTTCTACTTACCTCCTCTACCATTCCCGCTTTGTGCAACTAAGACATGATGTAATGGAGTAAAACAATTGAGGGCATACATGACAAGACGAAAGCATGTCCTTTAGCTGAAGTAGTTACCCATCATAAAGCCAAAACCAAAATCTTGGGTCAAGCTTTTGGAGTTGAGTTTAATCCAAGTGGTACCAATGCAGTGTACTACCATAGTACTATAGTTGGACTTTCAACCTACAAAGCAATGACACCCCCGAGAATGTGGGGTGTCCCTATCCACACTTCCCGACACATGTTGGACACTCATGTGAAAGCGCCCTTGACACTATCAATTTAGAGATGCCTAAGAGTAATGTCATCCACAATAAGATGAAGCTATGGTGCAAAACAATTGAGGACATAGATGATAAGTTATAACATGTCCTTTAGCTCAAGTAGTTAAGCATCCTAAAGCCAAAACCAAAATCTCAGGTCAAGCTTTTGGAGTTGAGTTTAATCCAAGTGGCACTTCAGAGAATGTGGGGTGTCTCTGTTTGCACTTCCTGACATGTGTTGAACACTCATGTCAAAGCGTCCTATATAATTCACTTTTACAAAACCGAACATGTTTCGGACACTTAGGAAGACAGAAAAGCATGAATGATCTACTATGTCTCTAGCAATTTCTTCAAAGAATAACAGTTTATGCACTAGCCTGAAAAATTCCTATGGAACCGTTTCACTAAATTTCCAACTCAATACCTATGTATTGATGAGACTAATTCATTTCATACATGTCGAATGCAAAGCCTCAGCACGCAAAAGTTAAAAAATTGTGTTCGATCTGATTTCACTAAATGATGTCCTATACAAGAAGGCAGCAGACATATCCCAAGTAGCTTCAAGGCAATAGATTTATCAACTAAAAGGCTGAAGGCATACCGTGGCAGTGGTATCCGCTGCTCGTGGCTGAACTCCTTTCAGGCCTACAACCCTGCAAATTAGACGAAATTAAAGAACAACTCTGGCACACTTCAAGGTTACATATGAAAATTTCACTGTTTTGAGTCTTTAGTTTGTAGACCATAAAGTGCACATGCATGTGTGTGTGCGTGCGTGTGTGTGTGTGTGTGTGTGAGAGAGAGAGAGAGAGAGCTGCTGCATTAGTTAAGAGAAATGAGTATAGCCTACCAGCCACCGCGAGGGGCATCTGAATAAGAGCTAGGATCCATGGGATCCAACTCGTCATCCTCATCATAGCCACGTTTCCTGTTGTCTCTTTTATTTCCTTTTCCAAATGGGGGTTTCATATTAGACCTGGAGTCAGAGATCAGTCAAATATCTAAGATACAAAGACCCACTAGTTTTTTTATGGTTTTTTGCTCTCACTTACATCCTACTGCCACAGAACACTACAACAATATAGCGAAGACCACTATTTCCCCGATTCCCCAATGCTCAACCTATGGGCCCCATATTCAACATTGGCGAAATGGCCACGGTATTAGTATTACTTTGCTATTAAATCATAACATTTAAGACATGTAAAACTAAAGAGCCCAAGAAAACAGATGCTCAGGAAGTTCTTTAGATTTTCAACTCTTTTTTGTTTCTTTTAATTCCTGTATCCATCGCTACAGCAGTACAGCCTATTTTCTCTCACTTGCCTACATGAGAGGGACCGTCCTGAACAAGTTGATTTTCCTAACTCTGTCCCCTCCCTCTTAACCAGTGCTTGTGTTTGGTCTTAGAAGGCTAAATGAGAAAACATTAGCTTTGGCAGAGTGGAAGACACCAGTCTGTTCAACACAGGACCCTGTACAATCTTAGTGTCATACTATTTTCTTGGTGCTTGAATTGAGGTTTTCCTTTCTTCACTTCCATCCTCTTTTGTTGATTTGTACTTCTCTTTTTCAATTTTCTTTTTAGTGCACCATTAAATATCCTCCTCGACTACCTTAATTTCTCCCTTTGTAGGGATTAACTGCCTAAGTTTGTGTTAGGACCTAGGCCACAGTCTCTATTTGTTGGCAAATTTCACGACAAAACACACAATTAATTGTTCCCCATTTATCGATTTGTTAATTTTTTTTTAGAGTGACATTTTAGGAAGTAGAAGGAAATCAATATTATTTTGCATTGAGTGTCTATTTAGGAAGGTGGAGATTACTGCAACTTATAAATATGTGGCTTATTAGGGTTTTGTAGCCACCGAGTAGAATAGAGCTGCCCATACTTCGTTTTAAGCTAAAAAATATTCAAGGAGATGCTTTGCTTTGAATCTTGCAGTACAATGAGATTGATGGATCATTGAGCGTACAAGACATCTCCAAGAGGTTTCAATATCTTCCTCTACTTATTTGAGAAAAGCCCCAAGGAGGATTCCTAGGCAAGTTAAAGTCCTTGGTGGATTTCCGGGAGGCAAACGGAAGGTTTGTGGATTCAAGGCAGCGGCGGTCAAACACTGCGTATGATGAACGAGGATTCGGCAAGTAGAACTTAGGGCGATTGGTGAGGATTCATAATTGTATGTAAGTTTACTTGTAACTAACTACACAGTGAGTATAGTGTTTTGATTCCTTCCCATGGTTTTTACCCTTTTCAGGAGTTCTCCACGTATATCTTGGTGTTCTTATGTTTATTGCTTTCCGTTCGTGTGATTGGTGTTTATCAATTGGTTGAATATTGATTATTAGTTTGATTGTTTTTATAAGAGATTAAAAAAATAAGAAAAATTTTTAAACCTAGGCGAGCTAGGGTTTTTCAGTTTGAAGAGATTTGCAGTGTTCCATACAACTTCATAGTTTATAAGGACTTCTATAGTTTATACGGACTTCTAACAAGCAGAAGAGTCCCTACATGCTTAATCTAAATGGTAAACCAGATCCAGTCCTTCAGGTTGGAGAACAATTTTGTTTCTACTTGCATCTTAACAATGCAACTAACAATGACCACAATTAAGATATCGAAGACAGCAAGAGCCAAGTCAATTTGGCGGGAAAAACACAAGATCTCAAGCTTCAAGAGAAGTTAGAATACCTCTGCTTGGGAAACCTTTTTTCTGAACCTTCATTAGAATATGCAGAACCAGTGGTACGCTGTTGGTAACCCAGGCTAGTTGGCAACAATTTGCTCTGAGGGAGATTGAGAACTCTACATTCAAATTAAAATTTAATTAAAATGCAGAACCAATATCCTTCACCAAATATTGATCATATTGACAATCATACGTAGAGGTGATGATAATAAAGCCAATAACTAGAATAGAAATGATAAAAACATAGAAGGTAAGACGCACTGATTGAGAAGGCAAGGAAACTTTCTGAACAATTATTTCAAATGACCCAAACCTCGATACCACGTATCCAATTCAAACAGAAACATGCATGCATATTAAACAACACCACGCACGACCTCATTTGAGTTACAAATACTCCAAAATCAAATGTAGAGAAGGATGGAACTTAAGTTAGTTGTAAAGTCCAGTAACCTTATCATGGAATTTAATAGATAATTACTAAAGCCATCCCCTAAGCCAATGTAAATTGTTAACATGGTGCCCAAATCAGACAGAATAAAAGGGGATTCTTATAAAATGATTCCTAGCAATAGCACAGTAGTCAGATCACCAAATGTCCCCAAAACTTAAGCTATGAGAAGCGGGACCAAATTATGCATGTCTAGTTTCAACACCCTCCTTCACCGGCGAACTCCTAGTGCGTGTAAAGAAGCAATCATCTAAACATAGAGTAACATAATGCAAACAAAGAGACTTGAATCAAAGACCTCATGGAAACCAAAGCTCTGATACCATATTACATCACCAATTGTCCAAAAGATTAAGTTATTAGAAAATGGGACCAAAAATGTACAGCAAGCTATAACACCACCTTTCTGCCTCAGAAAGTTAAAAGATATTGCAATATGAAGGGCAGGTCAAGAAAACCCTACTTGTTGAATGTATAACTAGAATGCATTTATTTTCCTTCATACGTGATCGTTAAGTATTGGTACGTACATGAGTTCATACAGTGTTTTAAAATGCTCAAGGCACATCAAGGCACCAAGGTCCGGTGGGGCCTGGCGCGCAGCGAGGCACACTTCTCATCAGAGCAAGGCACAAGTTGCAGAAAATAAGCATGAATTGTAGTATTAGCAGAGACAATAGCATAACATCTATTTCTAGAATTCCAAATACCATAAAACCTAACACTCCAAATGTTCAGATTACCAAATACTAACAAAAACACAACATCCATCAAAAACCAATGTTTTAACATTTAGCAATGGATAATAGAACGGGTAGTGGCAGTCGAATATTCAATCAAGCAGGCCTAGTAATCATCCTCAAATGTCTAATTTAATCACTTCATTTTCTTCTTCATCATTAGAATTTATGCAATCCACATCTTCTCTCTCATCCAAATCTTCATTTTCCGCATTCTGCCCACTCATTGTCCTCATCGACAAGCACTAATATAGCTGATGATTTAAACTCACTCCCATTGCCATTAAACACTGCATTGCTAGAGTTCACGTGTGAATGGTTATAATTGGAAGGATTTTATAACTTGCGTTCAACTATTGGTTTTGCATTGCAATGTACTGGTTTTGTGATGATTTTATCAACAGTTGCACTGAATTTCTGATGAATCCTAGAAAAACTAGATGGGGCACGCGTGTCGCTCACTTCACCGGAGCCTCATTGATGTCGCCTCATCTCTAGGGGCTAGGGGTTTGAGGTGCAACAGCTAAGCCTTGTTGTGCCCCACGACTAGGCTGACATTTTAAAACACTAGTGCCAGATTCTTCCGCTTTTTAGAATGTGCCAATTATATCAATGGATCATGTTGCAATGAATAGGTAACTTAGGTCTTCGTCGCTGTAGATTTTGAAGTCTTGGACTGCCGGAATGTATTCTCTCTCTTGTCTCTAATTGCTTTAAGCATGAAGATTAATCTACTGTTATGACAATAAGACCCATATGTAAATATAATAGGTTTCGCGGACTATGGTATATGATTGTTAAATTAAGGGACTTGGGATTGTATTCTCCAGTTACTTTTTTCTCAATCCTCTTCTATCTCTTCTTCTGTCCTCCTCTCCACTCTGGTTGCATGCCAACTATTCTCTAGGATCACTGCATTTCAAAGCAAGTCGTCAAAAGTCACCTCACTTGGATACCAATTGCTCTTGATTTTAGCATCACCGTGTCACCTCACTAGATCACTCAAGTTGATTAAGGGTGGATTAACGAAAGATATCTATGGAGAGGATAGCAGAAGTGATAGATACATGGAAAGATTTCTTAAAGTGACTACCATGGGTTGGCTGATGTACATTTTTTAAAATATAATCTCTTGACCGATCTCGAATTTGTAATATCCAATATTGCTACGAATAGGTTACCTATTCCTTAAAAGGCCAATAACCAATAAAACTCATCCCTATTAACTAAGATAGGCAACCTGAATCTTTTGAAAATGAAAAAATGGACTATTCTTTTGTATCCCTATCCGAATCCAATTTTCAATTGGATTGATTAATTTTATCACATAAAATTAGGATTCCACTAGAATCGGCAGTATTCAATCCGATCTGATAGTATGGTAGAAAGAAATATATGAATCGTTTTTTCTACCATACTCTCTATTAGTATAGTATTATTAGAAAATATTCTATTATTATTCTAAAAGATTCCAAAATTTGTGTATACCAAATAAAAATAACTGGCATCTTAATTTGGAATCGTGTGGCAATTACTTTGACGTTAAAATCATGACATAATCATCCGGTTAAGATCGATCTAAACCATCCTATTATGTATACGATTCAACATGTTATGGATAAAATTCGCAAAAAGCCTATTCCTTCTGGTCCTGGGGATTCTGTGCTTGAAAAAAACCAGGGTCATCTCGTTCAAATCATTGATCCGGTACTAGATGTAGCCTTTCCGGCGGCAAGATGCCTAAGGTTTATAACGTTCTGTTAGTTCAAGGTCGAGATACTGTCGGTCAACCAATTAATGTGCGTTGTGAAGTACTGGCATTACTAGGAGACAATCGAGTTCTAGCTATACCTAGAGCTAGATTGTCTTCATATCGTCGTCTAATGATAGGAATGAAAGTATTTGACACGGGAGCTCCTCTATATACTGAGCAGCAGATAGAAGAGGCTATTGAAAAAGAAATGAAAATGACAGTAGTACAGCTTAAACCCCCTTAATTCGGTTTCGATGATAGCGTATTCATCAAGCCGTCGTCATGTGTAGCGAGTAAGGCAATAAGGTTTCTGTTAGTGCTATACTTTGTCATTCATAGTAAGGTTTAGAAGATAATTTTGCTCTATTAAGGGCTATATACATAATGCACTCATTTTTACACACCCACATTGGTATTCAAAAGCATGATAGTACCTCAAACTCAAACTGTTCATCCTTCTTATGACAACTCTTCTGGTTAGACCTTTATACTACAATAATAGAACATTCCTCTAGTACTTTGCATTTCCAATATTCCTGTGGGAACAATAGATTCTCCAACATTACCATCAGAAACACTAACGTAGTGTTCATGGAAAAATATAGGATTATTTTACACTGAACTACTAAGGAAATATTTTTTCAACATTGCAATAACATACATCAAAGCAGTGTTGACAGGTCAATATTGAGAGGTTTACAACGAATAAATAAGTACGGAGACATTTTTCTAACTCATAGGCCATATAACAATTAAGAAGACAATGTCGGCCTCTCACATTGCTGGCCTAGTCCTTCATGCTATGGTGTAATCACATGGATACGTTTCCGCACTATTCTTTCTTTGCAAATTCCATCAATTGCTATCCTCATCTTCATTAAAGAACAAATTTTGCAATTTGAACAAAAATACTGAACATATTACTTAAATATCACCATTGCATTCACAATCTAGGTTTAACCATATTAGAAATACGTTCAGATAAAAGAATCTAGTCAAAAAACTGTTTGCAAAAACAAGAGGGATCACCAAACCGTGTACAATGATTGCAATAACCCCACGATTGCACCAGCGCTACTCCCCAACCACCGCACTCCATGCATTTGCCTAACATGGATGCCTGATCACTCCAAATGCCATTAGCTTCATTTGTTGAAATGGCGTCGTCAGACTGCTCAGAGCCAACCTGCTCTAATGAATTAGGGCACTCCCATTGTGATACAAGAGTCTTTGTATTATGGTAATACTTCTGACCTGCACATTTAAGACATCAAGCTCAGAAGAATAAAGGGCGGAGAGAGAGAGAGAGAGGAGTGCAATGCTGCTAATGCAACGAATGATCTACAGTTGAAGGCCTTGCATCAAACATTGATCCTCATTCCTTAAAGGAAATACAAGATGCATATGTCATAATCACCACATCATAACATGGGAAATTGATTCAAAGAGGACATATTAATTAACAGTCTTGGTCTTGGGATCCTTCCTTCCCCCAACCTCTCGTCATCTTCTAGTTACTAGAGGTGGTGCATAACCTCTCCCTACTTTTCTCTCCCTCCGTCCCTCCCTCTGTGTGTGTGAGTGAGAGAGAGAGAGAAGGTGAGTAGACATGAAACAATTATTTAAAATGGTCAGTTTTCCTCGTCATGACCAGATAAAAAATTCAATTTCCCACAAACAAAAAATTTACGAGGCATTCACCTGTTTCCACATTACCTATTCAAAGGACAAAGAAGGAAAGAGTATGTGTAGCAAACCTGATGTTTCATCCAATACCTCTTGCCAATCTTCCGGAAGTAGCAAAGTTGAACGAGGCTTTGAACTACTTTCTATCTCAACAGGTCTTTCCCACTGACTTTTCCCAGAGTTTTCATTATAATAGTACGCAGCACCACTTGTTGGGTCCTTGGCCTCAACCTACATGCGGATTTATGGATGTTACAATCAGAATCAAAGAAGTGTACGCCAAAGTCAAAAACCCGAAAAATCAAGATCCAACAGGATTAGCAAGTAATAAATTTTACTTCCTCTGTAATTGTATGTCAGGTAATTGTAACATTATGGTAATTGTATGGGATAAGTTTCTCAACTATCTCAAATTTTCCTTTGCAATTAAACGAGTGATATTTAACTTTATCAAGTTTAAACAAGATTATGTTTATCTCAACTTTTATCATTTTTAGAAGCAGAGTAGAATAGGGCAAACAAAACGAAACCCACATGATTATAGGAAAAATTGCATAATTTAAACGCAACGTCCCATTCCAATGGGTCTAGAAGTTAAAAACCAGTCCACTAAACTGCACATGGTGAACAGATACCCCAACAGCAAGTCATACTCACCCATCCAAGGGGCAACTTCCCAAGTGATACAGTCTGAGTTGATGGAGTTTCTGACTTCTGAAATTTGAAGTACAAGGAAAAATTGTCAACAAACTAACTGAATAAGAAAGCTTGACAAGAAAACCAACAGATCCCATAAGTGCTGCAGTCAAATGAGTGAGAAGGACACAGGGAAACAAAAGAAGAGGAGGAGAAATTGACGGCACTGCAGAAAGTTGGGAATGTGCATATGTGCTTATATATATTTTATGGTAGCTCACTCAATCAAAACATTTACAGTCCAGAAGCTACTTGCATTATCCGTGACAGTAGAACCCTCGGCTGCCTCATCTTTTAAAATACCCCTTGCTTTCAACTTCTGTTTTAGGTAATCAGGCAACTCTTTGGTCACAGCCTTCTGTCCCAACTCTCCACCAACTGTGGGGACTTCCAGGCCTGTGTCATGCCCACCAACTCCAGATTTACCTGTAGGGTTACAATACAGGAAATCTTAACCTAATCCAGAATCTAGTTAAGATAATAAACAACTAACAAAGTGTTCCACATAGCTTTAACAGCAATACCAATATAAGGCCTTGGACCATCATAATAAGCACCTCCACCTGGTACGCCATACCCATTGCCAATTTCCATATTGCCTGACAAGAAAGCAAAAGCTTACTAAAACATAAAGTGGTGCAGGATACTCAGATCAAATCAAATGGTAGAATTGTTATGGAGCCACTAGGCCCACTACCATTACAGTCTGTATTAGATATTCAATATTGAGAAATTACACCATGTATCTTCACGTATACAAAAGCAGCGGTGGCCGACTAGTCCCCTCCTAGGCGCTATGCGGTGGTCCAATGCCTAGATTAGGCAGCTAATTAGGAGGCGCCTAGTCCCCGCCTAGGCGCCCCTTTTCCGCCAGACTAGCGCTTAGCGTTTTTTAGAACATTGTAAAAAAGTCATGGAGTTAGGAAAAAAACACTTCATGTCAATCACTGGCCAGAGTGAGAATAAGGAGAAAGTTGTCGTTTCGTTCCCCTTCTGGGATGAGTAAGAGTGCAATAGAAGAACTTTGCTGGGAAGGAAGAGTCTATTTCTATTTAATATCGTACTATAATACAATCAATCTTGTATAGTTGATGGGAAGGAAGAGCCTACTTCTAGATTAACATGAAGACAATATCATTTATGAATCAGTACTACGTCAACTAAAGGAAACGAAGAATGCAACCTTCCTCTGGGACCGTAGATTTTCCGCGTTTTAGGGCCATTTCTGCACGGTGATCTGTGGTCATCTTCAATAGATGCTCCTGGATAAGAAGGTTGAAAGCATGTATTAGTTCAACAAGACAAAAATGACAAAAGACTGCACGAAAGAAGTTTCCAAATGAGAGAAAACCTTTAGCTCATTTGGGTCATGACGTCCTGAGAAGATGTCCGTACCATCTTCGGGTGATCCACTTGCACCTCTTGCGTGTCTGTGATAGAACATTTGAACATCAGATTTGCATCTTGTAGTTTTAGCATCTACTATTTAAGTAGTTTCAGATGCAGAAACAAAAATAAGCATATAATGTAAAAATAAAATCGAAACAAACCTTTGACTTTGGATAATATTCTGGGTGGCAACTTCCTGATAATTACACATAAAAACATATTAATCATATCAGTCTAAAAAGGCAAGAAAGACATGAAACATGTAAACAAACCCTATCTTCAAAAGAAATACTTGTTCACGCAACACAGCATCCTGAGCAGAAGCTTCAATGTCCCTGACATTTTCCAAATGCAGCCTAGAGTTGCTGGCAGATTCATAAGGACCATCTGGAGCAATGTTTATTCATGTTGTGAGTTATAATAGTCAAACTGCTGATAAGCACAGACAGAACATAACAAAAAAAAGTGGATCAACTTCCTCTTTCATCAACTCAAGAGAATCGCCGTTTGAAACAAAAATCAGAACCTTATCAACATTTTCGGCCATTCTTCTTCTGAGTCAATTCCCCTCCATCGTACATGGTTTCTGTACTGCTAGTTCAAAGAGGTTTTCACCTTGTTCTTATTTTTGTCTTTTATGATTTAATAGGCAACAAAAAAGACCTTAAAGCAACAAAGTAAAAAAGGAGATGACAAGAAGTCCAACAGAATCAAAAAGAATTTGACAAAAATAAACATAAAAGATCTCACACTGCAAATACTACTCACCTTGATGAGCAACCAATGGTTCCTTTTCCCATTCAACAGAGCTATTCAACTCTGGTAACAGAGGCAAACCATTGTTATTAGATTGAAGACTTTCTGCATGCAGCTGAGAGCCATCACATTGCCTATCAAGCTGTATCGACCTGTGTGCAACCTCAGTATCCTGTCTGGAAGGAGGAGGTGCGGGCATGCCAGGTTGAAGGTAGTCACTATACTGAAAGTTAGTTGGGGCAGGATAAGACCAATGAGGAGCATGTTCAAAATGTGTGGATGGCCCAATTTGTGGATGGAAACTTTGGGAGGGATGAAAATAGGTTGAATGGGAAGGTGGAACAGGAAAAAGATGGTTTGGAGCAAAGTGAGCATGGGGGTGAAATTCCGCAGAGTTTTGAAAGGGATGAGGAAGCGGTTGGGTTGATTGATTCGAAGAAGCAGAGAATGGCAAAGAATTTGGAAGGGACTGAACTCCAGGAGGGAGTGGCTGAGCATAGTTGTTATCCATCAGCTCTGGTAATCACGTATAACCAGTAAATCTACAATATCAGCAATCTGAATGCTGGTGAATTAATGATAGAATGTCAATGGAGACGCCAAGAGTACTGAATGAGCAAACATACAGAAAACATAAATTCAAAGGGTGCTTAACCCAGAAATATCCACAAAATATGAAAGCTACGTTAAACATTAGAAGTACAAACACCAAGAAAAATTTAAAAAGGATTTGGTTGGTATAAAAATTTAAGTCTGTGTTTAGGATGGCCCTTCAAAAGGTCACTTGGAGGTTGGAATCATTTGAATTCTCATTGAGATGCAATTTTGCTACCTGACTAAACCATAAATCGTTCACAAAAAGATAAACATTGAACAAGAAAAAAAAGATTCCCAAATGAATTGCAAATCAATCATCGCCCATCAGCTTTACATCCTTGGCTATGCATTCATCAGCCAGTAACCCACCAAGACCTTTTCCAACCTCTTCAGCAAAGATTTACTATTCCATCAACTTTTCTTTCCATCTCTCATCGTCTCTACAGGCTTTATTTACTCTACAGCATATCTTTGAATTCTCATACATACATACATACACGGGAAAAAAATCTTGAGATAAAGTACAGATGTAACATATATATCCTCTCTTTCCCAAAGCATCTTTACCAAAACTCCCTGGTGATATATCCTTACAGTTACAAGCACACATATACACGCTCGTGCATGTGCACGTGCAGACATATGTGTGTTTTCTGATCAACGACAAAGGACCTTAGGTCATATAGCTCATTTCTGCATAGCATATCATCAACTGAATGCCTATCATGCTTCTCACTAAAGAATAGCCCTGGTTTGAATTTCTCAGTTGTGCAATTGCAGAACAAACTTAAAAAGTGAACTCAATAATCAAACAAACAAAGTACATGTGGATACAAGTCACAGACTTTACCTAGTTGAGCAAATCATTTAGCATAAGCAAATACAATAATCGCAGAAAGATTCCTTGACACACAACTAAATATACATAGGACCGCATAACATAAGCAAATTCAATTTCCTCTAGCATCTGTTACTATAGAAACATTCCTTATAATACATAATTGCACGCACCTACGACAACATAGAGATTCGTATGCATGTATTTTGTAACAATTCCACGCTCAGAAGCTCGATTTCAAACGGCAGAAAGTAGGAGAAAACATTGACGAACCTGGAACGAGAGATTTGAAGGTATTCTGATTAGGGGAATTTTTCTGTTTCGCCAGAGAGTTCAAGAAGGAGGAGGAGGAGCACGGCGGTGTATATATACGCTAGGAGCACGGCGGTATTCCTTGTGCATAGATTACGCTGTGAGCCCACTCCGAGTCCTCCAAGCAGCCGAGCCTAGTCCCTTGCTAAATGTAAAATTTTGTTTTGAGGCCACTTGTGAAAAATTAGTTCAATTCAATCCAATAAGTATAGGTGCTCAATTTAACTTTTGAGAATGAATTGTTTTTTGTTTTTCTTCCCTTCTCTCGATTGGTTTTTTGTTAGGAAAAAGAATATGGCCCATCTGTGGTCCAAATTTACAACTATACAAAAATATTTTTATTAGTTCAAATTTTAATAAGTCTGGACTCGAAATTGACGGTTAAGATTGAACTGAACTAGTCGGAAAAACCGAAGTAGAAAATCGGAGAACAAAATTTTCCTTTTATATTCCAATTCAAAGAAAAAGAATATTTCAAAATTAAACAAAATAAATAGTGTGAACTGTTTTTAATTTCATTATTTTTTTCTTTACATTTCAAAGACTTTAGGTTGTGTTTGGACGTTATTTTTATAGAGGGATGTGTAGAAAAAGCAAAAGAATTGTCCAAAGGGGTGTCCCTCAAGGGCGTTGTGTGGTCTAAGGGTATGGAGAGCGTTGTTATTAAATATGAAATTCCCTCTAAGTCCCACTTGAAAAAGAAAAAAAAAACTTTATTTTTGGGCAAATTACCAAAACCACCCCTAGGTTCTTGCAAATAAAAATTGTCTCCTCACGTTTGAGAAATTACAAACTACCTCTTGTCACTTAACAAATTACCCTATGTTGTGATGCAGTCGCTAAATTCGACGGAATCTGTCTGACATTATCAAATTCTAGTTATAATGAATCACACTGTCCTTTTATTCCTTGTGAAATGCTACAGATATGTGAAAATAGACACATGTTACGAAAAGACAATTAGGTCTATTGTAATTAAGATTGACGATGTCAGACAGATTTCGTCAAATTTCGTAACGGCTCCATCACAATAGTAATTTGTTTTATGACGGGGTATTTTGTGAATTTCCATAATCACACCATAATGTGTGTGTACATACAAACTATGTTTACCCCTTGGTATTTTTATTCTTATATGGATTCAAACACATTTTTTTTCCTCTTCTGCAAATTTTTTCCCTAGATAGCCTTAAATTGCTTGTATCATATGAGGTAAGACACCCCAGTTGTTGGTAACGACCTTGTGTGATGTCAGAACTAAGAGCAAAATTATTTGGGTTGTAATTCAAGTGTTCGGTATCGAAAATTTATTAAGTGCTCCTCCTGGAGCTTGTTTTACCATATATTTTTTAGGGGTCTATGACTTGATAGCTTCCGCATGTCGGTGCTTTAGGAATACCGAATGAACAGAATAATCACTCACGGGTACGAGGCAAAAGCTGTGTATTTCATTTTTCTTTTCTTTTCTTTTTTCATTTTTGGCAGAGGCCACTCAGCATTAACTATGATGAAATTGGTAATTTTGATTAACGACTCAAAAAGCTTAATGTACAAATAAAAAATGATTTTGTTGTTAGGAATTAAATAAAAAGTGATTTGATCATGTACCATAAATATGGCCAGACTGAATTCCTTTGAGAGGCATTAAACTTTCAGAATCGACGAGTTCAAGATGAAGCTTAACATGATATTGAATTGCAGCTGATTTGATTAATATTACAGGACTCCAGTACATTTTTTCGTCAATACATAAGGAATCCATATATAAGCAACACAATTTCGATTCTAGCCCCGTCATTCCTCAAAAGTTGCTACCTCCCTACCCTACCCTACCCTCGAGCATATTGTTGACTTTTGGCAATCCAATGCGAAATTGCATTGCAAGCTGTTGAACTATACATAGTTACTAACCGCAAGCCAGTGAGGAATTAGAAGGCGGCATGGCATGAACCTGCGTGGAATGATTCTGTTTCTTGAACCCTTTAGTCAGCATGTTGTTTGATCGATAGAGAGCGGCCCTTTTTGGAAGTCAAATCAAGCTACTCCTTGTCCGGACTCTATCAATTATCATTTGCCGGCCAGATAAATCTTCTTCATAACCAACAACCTGTATTTGCAGCACATAGCAATAGGACTACATTAATGTGCAAAAATGCAGTCAAGGAGAAACCAGCTCAAGCTGGAAACAGGAGCTTCCCAGGCCTCGAAAGTGATTTGCTTTTAAAATTTGAAGCACTGTATCGCTTTCTTTTAGTGCACAAAATGTACTTTAGCACAATTTCATGCTAATGGTTGATGTGCAGAAGCTCAGAATTCAGCCAACCACTAACGACGGTAACATTAAAGATAGGCTGACAGCTCATGAAGCTGTGTTAGAATCATAATTTGTGAAGAAAGAACAAAAAGGGAAAGGCAAAGATAAGAAGATGATAAAGTGAAGCTAGACAGTTCTGCAGAATCAGTGATAAAGAAGATGATAAAGTGAAGGGAAAGATAGGATTCACAAAGATTTCGCAACTTTCAACAATGCTCTCCTTGCTACACAGTTCTGGAGAATCAGTGAGAACCCCAATGCTCTTGGGGCCAAGATTCTGAAAGGGAAATACTTCCCCAAAACCTCATGCTGGGAGGCAAAGAAAGGGCATTCCCCATCTTGGGTCTGGTGCAGCTTGCTGGTTGGAAAAAGAGTTGTGGAGGAAGGTCTAAGATGGAGTATTGGCAATGGAGAGTCTGTTCAGTTCTGGACTGATGTTTGGGTCCACAACCTCCCCCAGTGCGGAATTCAAAGCATCCCTCCCCCAAATTGTAATTGGAACAAAGTGGCAGACTATCAATCAAGACACTCAAGCGTGGGATTTGAGAAGGCTATCTGTATGTGTTTCGGCAGAAGAAATGAAAGCAATATCCACAATTCCAATAAGCTTGATGAAGAAAGAGGACAAACGCATTTGGTCTCATAATAAGTCAGAGCAGTACACAGTGAAATCTGGCTACAATCAAGAATATAAGAAGACTGTCTCAGCAAATCCAGAACAGGCCTCAACCTCTCATTCTCCTTCCAAATCTATGTGGAAGAAACTTTGGTCTGTCCCCACAATGCCTAAGGTCTGTCATGTCATGTGGAAAGTGGTTAAGAATTGGGTTGCATGCAAAGCCAATCTGTTCAAGCGAAAATGTGCCCCTTCCCCAATTTGTCCTATCTGTGAGAGTGAACCTGAAACTATTGAGCACACCCTTTTTCACTGTCCTTGGACAAGGGCGGTGTGGTTCGGAAGTGGGAAAACATACTGGACTATGGACCATGATACATCTTCTGCTATCAAATGGATGGAGGAGCTACTTTGTGACAATATATTGCTAAGGAAACAACTTTGGAAACCATGGCTGCCATCTTTCAGGTGTGCTGGGCCATTTGGAAGGCTAGGAATGCTTACATTTTCTCTGCAAAGTACCCCAATCCTGTGGAAATCATTGAAACAGCAACAGTGGCGAATTGTGATTACTTCTTAGCAATTTTCAGGAGTCCAAAGGCCAGCCCTCCCCAGCAAATTTGGAAAGGAATTGGTCCCCACCTCCTTCTTCTGTTCTGAAGTTCAATTGTGACGGAGCGTACAAATCCTCCTGCAGCCTTGCTGCCTTTGGCGTGATCGCCAGAGACTGGTGGAGTAGCTCAACACTGGAGGACTAGAAAAACGATGGCTGCTTCAGCAATTGCAATAGAGGCATGGGCTTTAAGAATCGCTTGTGAAACTGCTTTGAATTTGGGCCTCTTTGAAGTTATTTTTGAATCAGATTGCTTGAAATTGGTCAATTGTTTCAATCATCCCAATGTCAGTGGTCCTTGGGACATTCGAGCTATGATTGAGGATATCAGAGGCTGGGCTAGTACCAGGAAGTGGTCCTTCGTGTGGTGTCCTAGGGAGAGGAATAGAGTAGCACATTGGTTGGCTACAAATAGTCTCAATAGGAACTATGTTGTTTCAGGTTGTATTCCGCCTGAGCTCCAATGTCTTCTTGACTTTGATGTACCTACTTAACTTGTTTCTGTATAGATTACGATGTTTTCAAAAAAAGAAAAAAGAAAAAAGAAGCTAAATGTAATTCTTTGATTTGACTACAAATTTCCTTGGTAACTCCCTACACAAATCCATGATATGAAAACAGCCTAAGAAATTAAAACATGGGAGAGAACTGATACTAATGGCGAGAGATAAAGAGTTGAAACCTGAGACTCTGTTTGCGTTTCACTAAAGCCATCATACATGCCAGCATTCACATCTCGAGAAGGATTGCTAGTTTCATCCTTTCTATCAGTCCTGATGAAAACCAAGATCCAAACCGAGAAAATGTCAAATAGAACAAATGCGTGCGTAATCAATTGGGAAGAGTATAGGTATATTGATGGATAGATCTTAAGTTTCACTTGGTATCAATCATTCAAGAACTGAAAACTTCAACGTAATTATGTATTTTTCAGGCCTATATATGTACACGGATTGAGAGCTGTAGATTGATGGTTTGAAATAAGTACATGACGATAATTATTTGAATGCTTCCATGAATGATCCTACTTTCACGTGAATTTAACAAGATGCCTCCTTACTATATATATGTTCACTCCTAGACCTGAGAATTCAATCTACCTCCAACAGTTAACCTTTCATACAACATTACAAAGTTCAACCTCACATTCCTTCATTTCACATCCACCCTTCCAAAAAATGGAGCTTAAATGTTGGCGTAAAAATATCAGGGTTCTGTAACACTAGTTCAATATTACTTGCCTCAATTTCCTATATTATGGGAACACAAAGGAATTTGCTAACCAGAAACGAGAGGGAAAAAAAAAACTCGCAATACCGGTTCTACTGATTTTTCTTCATCGTTTGTAACGTATATCACCACTACATCAATGTGACTGAGAAAAGATGAGATAAAAACCTGTTTATCCAGTGCTTGGACAAACCAAAGGCAGAGTGGGAATCTGCGTGATCTTGACCAAGGATTGAACAATCAGAGTAAAGCTGTTCTAGAATCAAGGATTGAAACTAATAAAAACATCAGAAGTATTGAAAAGGTAAAGAATAAGCAATATTCAGATGAAAACAAGGATACATTTTTATTGGGAACAGTCCTCTCTGGAGACTTCCGATTGTGAATCTAGTACCAGAAACAAGACAATGAAAGGTTAGCGCTCAACAGACATAACTGCACATTGTGAAGTAACTTAAAACTGCCAGCTTTACCTTGCTAGTTTCCTCTAACAAATCCTCAATAGCAGAAGCAACATCAGGTACAGCATTGGAAGCTTCCTCAGTTTTTTGCAATAAGTTTTTTTCAGTGGAACTTGTAGGATCACTGTGATTTGATGTAGAAGATATTAGACCCTTGTTTCTATCATCATGAAGAAGCCTTGCCCTTTTACAATGAAAACTCGGAACATTTGCCTCCTCCGTACTGCTCCCACTTCTACCACTAGCTTGAGCCTGTATATTTCTCAGGTCCTGGAACTGACTTGGAAGCTGAGACGGAGTGTCACCAGTTACCATTCTAGTGGCTTGTGTAGGATACTGGCTCATTGTGCAGAGTCCCGCCTCTCTGTCCTGAGAAGTAACTTCCCTTGGAACAAATGGACCCAGTGCAACGACATCATCCTGTCCTAGCACAGGTTGGAAAAATAGATGAAGTAAACAGAGAGAGAGAGAGAGAGAGAGAGAGAGAGAGAGAGAGAGAGAGAGAGAGAGGGAGAGAGAGAGAGAGATCAACCTGCTTAACACACTCATAAATCCACTCGCGTGTAACTGTCTTTATCCCCCATTTACAAGCAGCATCGTATTTTGGACCATTACAGAACTTGCAGAGTAGATGGGTGACTTTTTTAGTCAATTTTTCTCCAAATGTGGCCCCAAGAGTGAAGCACAAATTTCTTAGCAGCATCCGGTCTTTCTCGTCATACTGTGAGACACAGAAGCGAAATGGTTTGAACCCAGGTAAAGGAACCCGACACGGTAGTGGAGAATAGAGGATGTGAGCGCCCACTTCAAGCAAACATCCATCCTTCAATAGCAATATGTAACCTCGTTAGCACTTTCCCAGAACAAATTGCAGGTTTCACAATGTGAAGGGGAACCAAAAAACAAAAATTGCTTTGGTCTAACAAAATGATAGAAGATGGATCCAATCAATTCCCAAGCTAACAAATTAGGATTCATTACACTTCGCACCCTACAATTTGACTCAAATCCCACTTTGTGCCCGTCAATTCATAATGTAACCCTCAACCGAGTCAACCCCTTGCACTTTAGGTCAAGTGTCGATGTGCCATCCCTATACACCCACTTAGAGAGATGGAAACCCAATGTGCAGCCTAATTGTGAAATCAGCTCCAACATCACTACGAGACTGTTTGATGTTTTAGAATAGACTTTCAGCATATTTAAATTGATGAGGAAAAAGGAGATACTGAAGAAGACCTCACGCATAGACTACCTTACAAAGAGTACCTTAGGCATCACATCAAGGAATAGGATTGCATCACACAACCTTGAGAGATTGAAGATGTTGATCGTTTTGTAGCCTCAATCCTGCTTCAAAGTCTTAAGACTATGATGGCTTATCATATTTACTAACATCTGTTGTATGTAGAAGTGCAATCACATTCCCTAAAGGTCTAGGTAGAATGAATCTGTCATGTGAACTATGTTCCATGGACTCTAGTATATATGACTCCATATTAAGGACACTGGGACTCGAGACAAAACAGTGGTCTTCGATATTTTTCTTTTAACTTCTAAGGTAAATGGTGTTCACCCATTGCCAGAGAGCAGTCCATATGTACCAGGAAAGTTTTAGCATTATTCTTGCAGTAAACTTGACAGTACTGATTTATGCTTCTTAGGTGAATGTCCAACTAAATATATCATACATTTCTCATATCCTCACCCGAGCATCGAGTGCATGAGATGAGTACAATATACTTTTTGAAGATTCCATGTAAGTGTGTAACACAGCTGGTTATGAATGACCCTGATTGAGGATTATGGATGCCTACTCTGAATAAGCTCTAGGGTATCAATGAATAGAACATATGGTCCAGTGTATCTGAATGCAAATATGCTATTAGTAGGCCCATAGGATGAACCATAGTAGACCTGCCCCTACAACCCAGACCAGGACATTTTGAAATTTCCAAAATACCCTTGACCTCATCTCGTGGACTGATGAAGAAAACAGGCAAAATATAAGAAAACTATATTTTATTGTCCCAACAAGTTATCTCATACTTGTGACCACTTTCAGTTGGATGGGCATCCCTCAAGATATGTTAAACTTCATGTCAACATTTAAGAACCTAGCGTTAGTAGGTTTGAGCGAGCATCAGTGCAAATAAACCTCGATTGAGTAGCCCATAAAGGGAGAAACTAACAAAAGCTCAAACAAAATTGGAAAATTTTGTTTCCACATGCATTGACTTGTTTACCCATGTTCAATTATTCATGCATGAGATCTTCCAGACCTATGAAGCAAGGATACACACCAGACAGGCAAACACAGCAAGGACAAGGACACAGACACCAGGGAAAGTCATTTTTTTAAAATTAGAACAAAATTCACAATTAAGTATTCATGTAGATAGAAGCTATAAATGGACTTGGTCCTCTTGATCTTGGTTGGTTTGAGCTTACTACGATTGGACTTGATGAAAAAAGTATTCATATAGAACAAAATTCTATCAAATTCAAATAAGTATTCAGGACTAAGCATTCACAACAAAATTGACCCTGCCAACTTCTCAAATTTTGCATTTTGACCTCCTAACATGTCTTTAATTTCTCAGCAGTGTGTCCCCAAATAGAAAGGCATCCAAAAAATGGGCACATATTTTGGCATGTCTGACATGTATCCAAAGTGTGTCTGAGCATGTCTGTTTCTGTGTACAACAAATATACACGAGGCTGGTAGAAGTGCTTGTGCTTCTTAGATTCAGACATATTAAAAGCCATTTCCAATCAGAGCCCAATGACAGGATTGAAATCAACAGATTAAACTAAGTCTTAAAATAAGGATAACTAAGGATCCAGTCACAGTCAATCTTTAAACCATAGACTATAAAGATGCGGGGCGGGGGGGGGGGGGGGGGGGGGGTGGTGGGGGTAATAGAGAATGGTAGCAGTGGACACAATAGAACGACATAAGCAAATTCAAATCTTCAACAGTTCCAGTAACCACTTTTTAGGCCTTTTCAATACACAATTGACTTTTAGGGGGTCCATGCATCAAAGCAACATTACAGCGACATAGAAAATCAAATATGGAAGATACTAAGACAGAGCAATAAGAAACCAGCAAAAGTCACTTGAAGTGTTATAATATACAAACAACAAAGCATTAAACTACAATAAGGTATTAAAGCATAAGGATAATCCTAGGTGAAAAAGGCAGCCCATTTCTTACAGTAATTAAGGAGTTTAAATCTTTCAGGAGCCATTCCATATGTTTCTGACTATTCTATAGCTGATACCAGTATACCACAACAAAAAGACAAAAAAAGTAGAGCCAATACTTGTCATGGTACCTCTAAACAAGTCCGAATCCAGTGACTGGATACATGGGTGGTTCTGGATGCAGCTGCTGGGCTAGGTATCACACCATGACACTCAACAGTGAAGTGCGCGTTCTGCTCAGTCTGCTCCTCTACCATTGCTCCTCCCCCTTTATTAACCCATTCAATAATTTCAGCTTGCTGGCAAAATAAAGAATCAGGAACTTTTAGCCAAGAACAGTGGATGACAAACAGAAAGGATACTAATGTTGTGTCAGAGTTAGGGGCGATAAACGAGCCGAAGGAGCAGAGCAGTTAGTTGTTCAAACTTGGTCTGAAAACTTAATGAGCATCAAAACATGTTCAAGCTTAGCTTGTTTATGAGACAAGACAATCCCAAACGAGCTTTAATCGAACCAAACACGAGTAGCTTGAATTGTGTATACATCATAAACCAAACGAGCCGAGTAATAGCATGTTCAATCTTAGTTTGACAAACTTAACGAGCTTCAAGTAATGTTCAAGCTTGGTTTGTTTTAGTAACAAACAGGTCTCGAACGAGATTTTATTATTTTAACTAACGAACACGAGCTCGAACTCAAGTAGCTTAGTTTGTTTGTCAGCCCTAGACAGAGTGTTTACAAGATTTCAAAACAGAAAAAGTGAAACACAACGCTCCAGCATTGCACACATTAAGTACTTTTAAGGCTTCAAGATCATGCAACCACGTATAAAATGATCTAACTGTTCATTCGTCTGCCAACATTTCATTCCCATTGATGTTTACATCACACAGCCAAAAGATAAGAATACTGTCATAATCTTTGAAATCTCTCTCAGGCATGTTTACAATACATAACCAAAGATAAGAATACTGTTGTAATAATCTTTTGAAAGTTTAAAATTTTCAAAATCTCCGTCAGGCCCAAATTGATAAGTCGTGAAAGTTATACACCGGTACTTACAAAATCGACAATTGATATCAATATGTAAAGCTAAGCTTACCCTATCTGGAGGAAATGAATTCGAAAACTGAAATAGCTTCCCTTTAAATACCACCAGTGACTTCAAATTCTGAATTTCATTGCAGGTTTGAAGTTGTGTCTTCCGTTGATCCTTGTCTTTGCCATCAAGAGCAGAAAACTGGCTTTGTTTATCAGGTTTCACCGTTGCTCTCAAAAAGCCATCTCCATTCAAGTTCACCACCAATTCTTTGCGTTCCATGAATGGAATCCCAGATCCGGAATTTGAAGCTCCTCGTACTTGATCCTCTGGCAATATAGGCTGAACGGTGGAGGCTTTCCCCTTCATTCCAGCCATGCCCATCCCACCTCCTTTATTGGAGCATACAGGATCTGAGATTTGAAAAATGTGGTGAACAATGGGATAAAAGTACCGCATAGAGAGGCTCAAAGGATTACTGACCAAAATCAAGTCAATCCCATATAGTGGTAGCTTTATGTGAAACAACAAAGAAAACCGAAAAAGTAAACATAATTGTTAGGGACCTTTTAGGAGAAGTAAATCATAAGCAATGTGCCTCCGCTGTACAGGAACTTCTTTCTTCTCATGATCACAATCTTCAAGCCACGTGGTTCTGACCACATAAATGACACCCAAAGCCGCAAGCCCTCTGACCTCCTTTTTCTCACTGCAAAGTATTTTGAGCAAACCTTTATGCAATTCCCTTAGAAGCACAACATCTCACAGTCCCCCATCCCTATCACCAAATTCAGGCACAAAAATCCTACTCCATGTTCCAGTAAGTAATGTAAATTGAGAAACTAGTAAGCCACCATGTATCAGGGAACATTATGCAGAGGAATATATTGGTTGCCGACTAGAAGGTCAACATACTATAAGTGATTACAATCTTAAACATATTTTGTCAAAATCACTACTGTCCTTGTTGGACCGCAACTTATTTGGCAAACTTGTATACGTATTTGATCATCATAAATCTGTTACATCAATGTTGAAAAAATTCAGCAGTCACATAGAAATCACTTGAGTATAAATCAATCAAACAAATGGGGATGTTACTATCAGCTAACAATGTGAGTTAATTCAACAGTGAGAAGAAAGACAAGAAGAAGAACTAGGAGAGAGAGAGAGAGAGAGAGAGAGAGAGAGAGAGAGAAAATAAGCATGGATTTATCCAATTAAGTGCTTCAAATTACAAAAAAACGAGCTTCTTACTAAAAAACATCACATAGCAACGTGAGAGATAAACAAAAGAGGCATACATTAAGTAATCTCTTAGATGCAGCAATTTCACTTTCACCTAACAGACAAAGATCAAATTTGAGTTTTTAAAAAGACGAGCTCCTGCTCTTTAGGGCCATGTCACACAAACAATGTAATGTCAAGCTCATGATCAGTCAAGCAATCACATAGGGCCATGTTAAGTTCATAAGCCCATTGACATGTAATTCTGAACAATTATTTACCAATGGTAACAACTACTTCAGAACAAGCAAAATATCTATGAAGAAAATTAACCTTACATCTCTGACGGAGATCCAACAACTATGTGCGTCAATTTTTCATTGAATGACATATAACGGGAGCCACCACCTCGGCGCACCATGTTGACTAGTTTACGCATTTCAGAAGCATCAAAACCAAGAAGTAGAATTCTGCAATCTGACAAGTACAAATCATCGTCTTCATTTTGAGAGTCGTCAGCAACACAACCATCAAAATTTGTATCACATTTAGCCTGCTTGGCTGGTGTTCCACTCTCCTCCTTGACAAGGATAGATGCATCCGAAAATGTAGTTGACATGTTCTGTGAGAGAGTAGCTTCTAAATCTGGATCTATGATCCCAGAACATAAAACAGCTTCCAAATTTGAACCTCCAGCAAATGAGGATGGCGCACATTGTGAATTTCCTATACTTTTTTCTTGGATGCGCTGTGCCAACGAACAAGTCCTTGTGCCATTCATCAATGATGCAGAACCATCTTGAACAGGATAGGACTCCTCATTGAGGCACACTATCCAATAAAAAAAGGTCAGATGCCCATGTTAGGCAATCCTCACAGTACGAACAAAAGTTAACAGACACACTATCCAATCGAAAAAGGTCAAATGCCCATGTTAGGCAATCCTTACAATACGAACAAAAGTTAACAGGTTCTAAACAGGTAACAGAACACACTGAACTCAAGGTATTACCTCTTCTTGCAACAGATTGGTCAAGCCATTTCCGCAGAACGATATGAATATTGCCCCATCGTTTAGCAACCTTGTATTTGTCACCTTCAGGAGCTTACCAAAGTCAAGGGCACAAATTTAACGAAAAAGTATTCTAAACAAAGATTTCCAGACTACAAAATCTTCTTGTTCTCCTGTATTTCTTCGCTTCCCATATTTGTTGTTGCTGTTGTTGTTGCATGTGTGTGAGTGCATGTGTGTCGGTGGGAAGGTGGGGTTGATTCTCTCGGGTGAAACCCACAAGACACAATCTAAATACCTACTTCTATGTTGTAAATCCAAAATGCTGGCAGACAAGAAAGAGTAGCTGATTGGCCTTACAAGGATAAGTACTACCTTCGTCCTATTTGGTTTAAACAGGGGTTACAAACTTGCAATGCTGTTATATTGATTTGTGACGATTGCTATTCAGACCCATTCACATCCTTAGTAAAGGTTAGCATGTTTGCTATTGATTGCATTGCTGAGCACTTAATCCCTCTCAACACTTAACAGTATTGGCCACTGAAAGTGTTTCCATAAGTATACCAATAGTAGAAGCCATATCAGCAATGGATCATTAACTAGTACACAACTACAGAAGATGCCAAATTGTGTGCGAGAATAGGACACACCTAGCCAAAACGCCACGCATCAGGTTCATCGGGCACCTCAAGTAGCCAAGGGCCCAGACTTGCCCCACGCAGCATATTGGTCACTCATGCATCCAAAAGGACGTACGAAGGACAAGAATGTATTTATCTGACAAGTGACAGCATTAAATGGGCAATGCACACGTGATTCAAAGAAAATCATGTATAGGATATATCGCAAACTAAATGTGTACACTTCTTGGTCAATTCAGCAGAATATTTTCCACCATTTTGCGCCACTGCATTGGCCACATCTTTGCGCTCATCTGAGAATAAACATGTAGATTAACATTAACCTGGATATAACATAAAGCAGTGCCAAGGGGCAGCCCTAATACTAGATTAACTCAAAAAAATTATCCAGCATAGAAAACCTGCAGGAATTCTGGTTATAGAGATTGTCAATCCAGTAAACGGAAGAACCCTGTATGATTCCTGAGGAACAACACGATGCTCTTTCCAACACTGATGTAACCAGTTTAATGTGACGATTGGTTTCTTTAGAACATTTGCAGCCCACTGTACCGCAAAAGAGGGAGGAAAGGAATTTCTGTCAAATAAGGGATTGCAAATTTGAAACCAAAGACGAAAGGTCATAACATGCAGGACTAAAACCCAATATGTAAAGGAAACAATATATATATTGCCCAAGAAGGAGAGAAAAAATTAGTAACAGAGCCAAAAAGTCTCAAATACTAGTTCAATAAAAAACTGCTCAGATCAAGCCCTTTCCGATCATTTTTTTTTTGCTGATTTCTCACGGGTACTCTTAAAATCACATTCTGATCGCTTTGAGCAGCTCGAATCATCGAAATTTGCTCGGGAAAGGGGAGTCTCGTACGGTAGCACCGTGCAGGATCCCTTATGGGATCCGGACTGTATATATATATAAGCATGCTAAGGTATGGCCAGGACCAGGTGAAGGTGGAACTATATATTACTGCCAAAAGTTACTGGAGATGAAGGAAACAAGAACAGTAAACAGCTTTCCCGCTATACAAAATACTATTTCCATGTCAAAAAGTTCCTAACAATTTGTAAGTTTATTAATCAATGATCAATTAGGACAAAAGTAGCAAGTGGAGTGGTAGGCACCATATACTCCTATGGGGGTTCAATCCTCACTAACTACAACTACCAATGCAGACTTTAACCAAGCAAAAAAAAGGGGACAAAAGCAAAAAAGAATGAAAATATCTCCTTGTATTATCACATTTGACATAATACTCCCCAGCCCACCAATATAAAAACACAAAGGAAAAAAGACCAATACACACTCATTTTGTGTCAGAGAGAGAGAGAGAGAGTTCCAACCATTTCTTATGGAAGATGATTTCACAAGAACCCAAAAATAAAGGGATGTTAAAAATACTAAGGTTGTATAAACAATATCTAAAAAAAATTCATTATCAAAGTAAATAGCAAATCTAGGCAAATATGTACTAAGACTATAGTCACATGCATTACACATTGCATATGGGCATGTGTTTATAAGTGTTTTTGACTGGTTGTGTGCGAGCCAAAAAGAATGAGTGAGAACAAGAGCAAAATAAAAAACAGTTACACAATGTGGAATGCTGAAAACTGAAAAGAAAACGAAAACATGAAGACCTTGTACTTAGCAGCCAAAACATTCTTTACAATAACAAAGCTGACATCCAAAGATGCTTTAGTATGCAACACTCCCCCCATAGCAGTCACCACCTTGCCAATCTCAAGCTGCAACACAGTCATAAGCACGCGATTATGAGTCCAACAACTAAAAGCACAAGGAAAGTACCAAAGGTGGGAGACTGGATTCTCTAAGTTGCACTACAAGGTTTCCTATATTTTGTTTCTAGAAAACAGGAACCAAGTTTTGTCATTTCCACAAAGATTGCGTGACGGGAATGGACTTCCTTTTCTGTTCATCTTCCTGTTTTCACTTGTTCTGGTAACAAGTGAATACAAGTAGAAGAGAACAGGGAGAAAGAAAGGTCATCTCTTCCAGGTTTTTTTTAACACACCCCAGAACAGACCCCACCAACCGCAATGTCACCTGGCTGCACCGCAAACCGGGGGGGCCCTACCACAACCATTTCGCACCAGATTTCACTTGTGGGGAGGGTGGCCCACAGTCTTTTGGTTTCCCAATAAACATACTGTCTTCAACGGAAACCATTTCTATTTTGCAAGGAACAAAGTGAAGTACGATTCTGGGCTGTGAGGTGGGCTACATCCTTATTTGAGATGCAACATTGCCCAAGTTGGTTTATTTGTATGCTTGGTGCTGCACATTCTAAGTTGGAGGTAACTTGCGGGGAGGGTGGCCCACAGTCATCTCTTCCTGTTGGTAGTAAAGAAGAAAATGAAAAAAATATGCACTTAGCCCTGACACGATTACCCAATGTAGCACGGATACATATACGGATACGGACACGGGATTTCTTAAAACATGGGACACGGACACGGCAGGGGACACTGCAAAAATTAATAAATAAATAAATAATATTATTTTACACTAGTGGAAATATAGTTAGATGTATAAGCATGAAGCTTCGATACATATAAACAATTATCCATATTGCCTTTCTTGAAAATTATATCTAACAGTGATCCAACTAAGAAGTCAAAAGGATAACATGGTTATTTTTATTTTACAAGAGCATATCTAGGCTTTAGAGGGGAAGTTGTTTCAATAAGGGTTGATCATCCTCCTCTCTGACCCTCCACTCTGATGCTATTTTGTCCTTGGTGTATGTACCGCACCACAGTTCAATTATGACAACATTTAGAATTTAACCGACAGCAGAGCTTCACCAGCCTTGACAGCTAATAAATTACTGAAAGTTGCAAGACTAAAGTGGACCAAAATGGGTCATGATTTAAGGATACCCAGCAGCCCCACCTCCCTGTACGTCTATGATATAGAGATCAGAATTAGTGGGGAAGTGATGTATCATGGAGCCTCAATACCTTTTCATCCATCTCAAAACCAGATGCCAATACTTTGACCCCGTCCATAGCGAGACAACAAGTATACCCTTGTTTAGGAAGAGGTCTATGTTCTTTTGCACAGGAAAAAACACACTGAGGACCTGTCAAAAGTACAAATGTAGACTGTAATAAGGAAAACTCAACAGATTGCGCGCAATTTGCACAAACACTCAACAGTTGGGGAGGCCTACACACCCATCCATGTTTGTGCAAGTGCGTGCATAAAATGTATATAGTTGTAGCATCACCATTACAAAAATCACTTAACAAATTAAACTCAACACGTTTTTGAGTATTTGCATGTATATGCAAATGTGTGTAGTTGTAAGATAATTGCTGTAGTACGCGAATTGCGCATTAAAATCAACGAATGAAGAAATTACTGACTGCGTGGGCTCCCTTGCACCCATTTGAATACTTGTGTATGCCTGTGTAGCTTCATGGCTATAATAATCAATTCGCACTTTAGAATCAACTAGAAGGATGGCACACACAAATTACACAATTTGTGTGCACAATTTAGGATGATTGTGGATAGTGGGGTAGTGGTTAATGACATGTGAGATTACAATTTTGCCCATAACAGTTATTTAATGGCACATTTAAAATAATGGTAAAAAATTATTTTCCAGAGGGACACTTACGGAAACTACTTTTGTGACGGTGTTTCACATATTGTTCAAACCAAAATGACTTCTCCCTTTCTATATTTCTAATATATTAGACTGGATGGCACATTTACAATAATGGTAAAAACTTGTTTTTTTGAGGGACAATTATGGAAAGTGGAAATTACTTTTGTAGCGGAGCTTCAAATGTTGTTCACACCAAAATGATTTCTCCCTCTGTATTAGAATAGATACATACAGAAAAACTACTGCAGGTAAACTCGAAAGCGTACCGATCAAATTACAACCCTTCTTCTGAAGAACTTCAAACTTCTCCTGCAAAATGCAAAAGGTAATTTTACTTAGGAAATGCAAAATCGAAATTGAATTGAGATTCAGAATTCAAAATTCAAAATGTTTATTGTCGATGCGTAATTGGAGTCTCACGTGGAGGTTGGAAGAGATGAGATGGAAGTCGTCGGGGCCGTTTTTGGAGGAGTCGCAGCAGAGGGAGATGTCAGCACCGTTGAGCTTGAGAGCGTCGTGGAGCGAATCGAAGAGCTCAGGCGGGACTAGGTTTCGAGACATGAACACGGTTGATCCTTTGAACGTCTTCGACATCATCTTGTGCGTGCCTACGGTTGAGGTGTGGGTGTGAATCTGTATCTACAATAGGGGAGAGAGAGAGAGAGAGAGAGAGAGAGAGAGAGAGAGAGAGAGAGAGAGAGAGAGAGAGAGAGTGTGTGTGTGTGTGTGTTTTGGGGCGTAGGTTTTGCTTCTGGAAATTGAGGCGGGAAAGATTTGTGGAGTATCTGATTGTTGAAGAACAATTTGGTGTGGGAGGAGGAGGGGCAATTTTGCTATCAGCTACGACCCGGAACCCGACCCAATGATCCTACGGGGAAAGTTGAAAGGGTCTCACCCTTTAGAGCATCTCCGGTCTTCAACCATATTTTTACTCAAATTTGAATCAAATTTTGGGTAAAAACCCATTTTGGATAGACACATCTTCAACCATCAAACCCAAAAACATCTCCCTTTTCTCTCTCTAACTAGCCGTTGGAGAAATGGGTCAAGGTAAAAGTTGTCTCAGATTTGGGCAAAAAAATGAGTAAAACTCAAAATGAGGAAGAATTTGGGTCAAAGATTGGAGAGAGATTTTTATAGTTTTTGCTCCATTTTTTAATTTCAGTCTTAAAATGGGTGGAGATGCTCTTACTTCTCCATCTTCACCAACGCGCGCGATTCAAAATTTGGGGAAAGTTCAGGTACACACAAAATCTCTCTCTCTCTCTCTCTCTCTCTCTCCAAAAACGATCCACCAACAACGCCACCAGAGCCTCCCACATACGCCGGACCACCACCAATCGACCACGACCGGAGCCTCGCACATACGCCGGCCCACCACCACTGAAGCCCCCACAGATCGACGGGCCCGCCACCACCGACGCCGCACCACGAGTCGTCCCAAACCGCTGATCCACCACCACTGGATATTTGCAACCAAAGTCGCCCCACCACCAGCGCCGCACCACCACCAATTCCTCGCTCCTTATTACTTTCCGACCGCTTTGATCACCATTCAACAGATTTTCAGGTACTGGGAAGTGTTTTATTCGAGCTCGTCTTCTATTTTTGGGGCATTTCCGTTGATGCCCTCAATGTGTTTGATTAGGGTTGCCTATGAGTTATATGTCAGAAGCTTGGGTTTTGTGTGAAGTTTTATGAATGCCCTCTGTGTGTTTGGTTAGGGTTTTCTCGGTAGTGTTTGGGTGTCAAGCTTGATTTCTGTTTAGTGTTTGGGTATGATTCCAGTATGTTTTTTTACCTTGGATGTTGACCCATGGCCCTCAAGTTTTGGCCTTATTAGTTGGGTTGATTAATTGGCATTGTTCCAAAAATGGTAGGCACACAACATACGGACGCACAACCATTCACACAACTGCTGATGTCAACATGACGTCAGTGTCAGTGCAAAACGACGTCGTTTTGATTATAAAAAAAAAAAACCAGGTCCCCGGTCTTGAAACGAACCCCCTTTCCCTTCCATCCCCACATTCACGATGAGAAGAGAATCGAGAGAGAGGGTTGCTCCCACCGCCACCGCCACCACCACCCGCGACGACGCTTCCACCTCCACTGGTGACCACGCTTCCCACCTCCACCGCCAGTACCCAACCCCAAGTCTTCTATTTTCAAATCCCCTCTCCCTATCTCGGGCTGATTCTCCTGGTCACCGTAGACGATGGCAGCGCTCCCCACCGCTGGCGACCGCCACCACAACCGGCTTTTGGGCAGTCCAACGTTACCCCCACCATGAAGCTCTCTCTCTCTCTCTCTCTCTCTCTCTCTCTTCTTGAACTAATTGCTAAGTTGCTGGGAAAAAAACCCTAAATTGAGTTTCTTGAAAGAAAAAAAAAACCCTAATTCAAAAATTAAGGTTTCGTTTTGAACTTAGAGTCAAATTGGCTTGCTCTAATTTGACACACTTTGCCATCACATTAAATGAGCTCACTTCGCAATTGAAGGTGACTGAACAATTTGATATGTCCATGAAAAAAAAAACAATTTGATATGTTTTGAAAGTGAGAATAGTGATTGTTTCGGTGGGTGTTCAAAGCCAATCCCTGAAATTCTATTTGACTCCCAAAGCAACTTTATGCAGGAGAAGTTGCCACCCCACAGATTCAAGGCTTGGAAAATGGGGAGTATGACATGGCAAATTCATAGAAGTTGTGCCTCGAGCAACGGCAGCGGCAGGTAAATAATTGTATATGTTTTGGCATCTTGTTACACTAATACTTGGTTGCTATCACTATGCCTGATAGTAGTTGATCATGCCCGCTATTTCTCAATTGTACCTATGCATTGCCCATTTGGTACGTTTGTTGGAGTATCTATTAAGTAGGTTAAATACTTTTTGAAGATCAACAGTTTGCCTTGCAAAATTTGGTCTTGGTTTAGTTTTGTAATACCAACTACCAAGTAAGCAGTGCAAAAGTTCGATGCTTGATTTCTTTTTCCACTTTCATAGCTTAGTTAGAGCATATTTACATGAAAACTCTTGGGCATTTCTTAGTGAATGATGGGAATTTGTTGCAATGTGAAATTTTATGTGATTTTCTATGTTGTTTAGGTGCATGAACTTGTGTCTGGGGGGCTGAAAAACTGGACGACAGAAATATTTAAACTTACAGTAGAATCCTATGTTCAAAACTGGGACTTAGTTAACCTTGTACCGAGGTAAAATAGATCAGTGAAATTGCTTAACCTTTGCAGTTTTTGATGGCTTGCTACTCAAAACTGGGACTTAGTTACCTTGTTCAAAACTGGGACTTAGTTAATGGCTTGACCATCTTTAGATGAATTTGTTGACCATCTTTTATTTTTGATGGCTTGCTACCTTGTCTCCAATTTAAGTTGGTCGCATAATTCTCAACTTTGTAATGTTATTCTTTTCATTACTGTAGATGTTCGTTGGTGGAGTTCGAGTGGAGTAAAAATATGGCGCGGCCATGGAGAGAGCCATCTGTTAAATCTAGAGAATGAGAAAAGAAATCATGTGAATATGTGATCATGCAACTGTAAAGGATAGCTCAACGGCTGCGAAAGTTAGCTATGGGACCAATAGCTTTGCAAAGACTATTGGAGACTCGAAAAGGTAGTGAAAGAGATTGAAGCTATTCAAGTGAATCAAATGCCAAGGTAAATGATCAATTTGCTATAGTTAGAGTATCAATATGTACTAAGCTTTGTAATATCAAGTTGTAATATTGCGAAACCTAACTTTGTATGTAATTGATAATTGTGATGAGAACGGCCCGGCGTGGGTTTTAAATTTATTGTATTATGGTTTTTGTTGTGAAATGATAATTTGGCAATAGATATTGGCTATGAATATAGCTTGTGACTGGTGATTTAGAATAAGAAATGCCTGGGATGGGTTTGTGCGTAACCTCATGTTGTTTCTATCGTTGTTATTATTGTTGTTATTGTTGTACGGACTGAGACACTAGAAGTCGAGTTAGGACCAAAAAACAAGGAAGACTATGGCGAAATTTTTCCAGAACCAAGTACACTAGCAATTCTAGTATTGATATTGGTGATTGAATTCACCTCAAAACTTAGTACTATTATGTTTACAATATAACATTATTCGCAATTGCAAATCAATTTGAACATGCATGTAGTTGAAAATTTTAAATTATATTTTTTTTATCAACTAGCATTGCGTCCGTTCGATACGGAGCAAAAAAATTACTCAAAAGTGATTTTTTTTGTCCCGTGCATTAAATGTGCACAACGCTTGTGCTCATACACATACTTTTACTTTAAACGGTCTTTTCAATATCCTAATCAAAATCACTTATAGCTTCTCCACTTAATACTAAAATGAGACCAGGAAAACCTTTAACAAGTAGATACGACTTCTCCATTTTCTCATGTGAACAAGAGATGTACCAAAATATGTAAACATGTATTATAGCATGTGAAATATGTACTGGAATTTTAATTGTTGTGGCTTTGTTCTCAACTTACCACCAGAAGCTGTGTCAACTACATACCAGTGTAAACAACTCGAACAATATGGGGTTTCTTGAATTGTATTTTCATGCTCAACTATGACATGTTTTTTTCACCCTCAACTATGATGTTTTTTGCACCCTCTATATTCTTTGCAATTATACTACTCAAGTTAATAAATTATATGTTCTTATACAAAAAAAAGAACCTTTAAATCTACAATAAAAAGTTAAAAAGAATTGAAACAATATTGATGTAGAGGAGTAATAAAGTGTCTCTGGCTAAAATTCCATTCTACCAGTAAAGCTCTAGATCTAGCAAGAATCAAAATGTGTAATTACAAAAAAAAAAAATACACATTCGAAATTTTTGCAGTCTAGAAAAAAAATACATAGAGAGATACCTTCAGTAGTTCTGTTCTTCGTCCTCTTCAGCAAATAATCCCTAAGAAAACGAATCAGAGAGAGAAAGATTCAGCTCAACTCTCAAACAAACCCTAACTCGAACAAAATCAACCCAAAATCAAACCAATCCCAATAAATCAGTTAGGTTTCTAAAATACCCATTTTATCGAGGAAAAAAATAGTTCATTTAAAAAAAATCCACAAATTTTAAATTCTGGAAAAAAATAGTTCATTTATCTGTAGTTTTTGGTAATTGTGACGACCTTGTTGTCTCGCTGGTTAATCCACTTCTAAACATGGACCAAAGAAAAAAAACAGAAATAAGGATTCAACAGAGAGAGAGAGAGAGAGAGACACCTTCGTGGTGGGTGTGTAACAATGTTGGAGTTCTCAGAAATCGGTGGTGGTGGTGGTCGCCGATGGTTGTGGAAAGAGTACCGTGGTCGTCAGTGGTGGTGGTGGGAGCCCCTTTGAATGTTTTGATCGTAAAAAATGGAGGGAACGAGAAAGGGGGGTGGAGGGTTTCTCTGTTAGTGACCTGGGTTTTTTTTTTTATAATCAAAACGACGTCGTTTTGAGCTGACATCAACATGACGCCAGTGATTTTGTGTGAGTTGTTGTTGAGAGGTGTTGTGTGTCTAGCATTTTTGTTGTCGATATCCCCCAAAGAGTACTATAGCATTTAAGAAAGGTACGATTAGATTCAAGCATGAGAATTGCGCCGGAACTTGTAATGGGATCTTGAATGTCTGCTTAAAAAATACTCCCTCCGTCCCTTTTTAAGTGTCCTGCTTCGTAACTCCAACTTATTAAAAAGACATCATCATTACACCTTTCACATCAACTTTTTTCTCCACTTTCTCTACTTACCCATCATCATTACACTTTTACTCACTAACTTTTCAAAATAAAATCTACTTTTAGGGACAAAATAGACAATACACCAACTTTTACCCCTCTAACTTTACAAAATGGACACTTATTAAGGGACAGCCCAAAATGAAATACTAGACACAAAAAAAGGGACGGACGGAGTATGAGGGTATGGATACCTCATATTGGGATTTTGATGTTTGTTTTCACCTTTTGATTATTTTGTAATTGTATGAACGTTTAATGCTTGTAAGTTGACGGGAAGTGAATGTTAAATTCAATTGAACTGAACCACAACCATGAAATGGATCCGGAAAAAAGTGAAATATCTTCGGTGCTATCGGAATTTCCCACCACATTCGAAGAGGACACGATTTACCTTGTTAACAAGTACGATATGCCTTTCGCACCATTTGTAGGGGTCAACCATTATCGACAATCGATTTTGTTCGGATGTGGTTTGATATTACGGAAGGATACGACTTTATTTGTATGGTTGTTCGAGACTTGACTTTCTTGCATGTCTGATTCCTACCCTAACACCATGATCACAAACCAATGTAGGGCCATGCAAAACGATAAGTGAAGTTTTTCCATTTGCAGGTGATTATAGGAACGTGGTTATAGTAAGTTTAGCTCTAAGACTTCCTTCAGAGCTGGTGCTTGTATTTTATAATTATTTAGAATTGGAGCTTGCATTTTATTATCATTTAGAGTTGGTTCTTTTGCTGATACTAGTTTGAATGTGCTGGTTCTTTTGTTGATCTTATTTGCAGGTGTTGGAGTTGGAAAACTCACAAGCTAGATGAAGTTTTTGATACTAGTTTGAGTCCGGATTTGAACTCTGTAGTTAGGCTAGCTGAAACTTTTGAAACTCTTTCTTTTGTACTGATGGGGAATGTCTCACTTGAACTTTGTTTATTTTGCTAATGTTATATGAAGCGGTTACAGAATGTAAAGGCAAAAATGGTGCTGTTTTGTGGTAAGAGAACTATATTTTCTTTTGTGGTTAATATATGGACATATGTGGAGGTATATGAAATGGAAATCTTAAGCGTATCGCATGTGTGTCAGACACAGCTCCATGTCCTAATTTTTGGAAAATAACGTGTTGGTGTATCCGTGTTGTGTTGATATATCTGTATCGTGTCAGCGTATCCATATCGTGTCAACGTATATTGCCATTGCCAACATTCTTTTGTGGTAGGTAAAGCAACCAATTGACTGACATTAATCAAAGCCTACGCTTGACTTCGGTTTTGGTTGACATCTTTTTCAGCCATCTCTCAAACTGTTTTCTTGTATCTTTTCATTTTATGATATATCGTTCTCATTCACAAGGATTCAAGTTCAACTAGAATTCAATTTGAGTGAAGAATATGTTTATAGCAATTGTATCAGACATAATTTTGCACCATTCTCCCATTCTATCAAGAAAATTCCTAACTTTAATAGGTAACAAAATCAGGACCCTAAACAAGGTAAAAGCAAGATTTGGTTTCTCATAACAGGAGAAACACTTGAAATTCCCTAACAAGAGAAACACTTCCATCATGTGAGAACCTAAAATCCCATTACAATTTAGATAACATCTAATTCCTTAATAGCCCACAATGGCTGATTTTCGGCACGATTGGGCCAAAGAAGCTGTTGTGGCTGAAATCTATCTTGGAAAGCTGCTGCAATAGCCCGATTTGCGGTGGGATTGGACCTGAAAACTCGTTCGCGTCGAGTAGAAGCTTTAGAGATACACACCCGTAACAAGTCAGTGCTTCTTGTCAGAAAAGCTGAACCACTTTCTTTAGAGATAGACACTCTTGTTGTCAAATACCACCATCTGTCCATGTAGAAAAGTATATGGCTGATTTGATTAACAAAATATCCTTGTAATTCATATGCTAGTCAACAAACGTGTAAACCTCTAATCACCAATAAATCCAGTTCCTCCTTTTACCCGAAGACAACCAATTTAGACTTTATTCCATCACAAAAAATTGGTTTGGTCAAACATGGAACAAATTCATCGCAACATACGTTAAGTACACTGATTTTGGGCAAAAAAACAACTTGAAAAAAATTGATTTTTAAGAAGTTCCATTGAATGACTTTGACCATGTCTTTTTGGAATTTTGATTTTGGAATTTTGGGTAATTAGTGGAAAAAGATAGATAGAGAAATAATAGTAATAATTAAGAAAAGCTGAAAGATAATCTCAATCCAAAATCTCAAAACAAACATGGTTTTTGTCTTTTGAAATCAGTTTCATAGTACTCCGTTAGGCTCAATATTTCTAGTTCTCAGGAAATTGATCAATTATTAAAGCAGTAAAACTCACGTCCTCTGATCTACCTAGACTCTCAATGTAGTTTATAAAACAACTAGACTCTCAATGCAACCAAACGACAGAAATTTAAGGATAGAGAGAGAGAGAGAGAGAGAGAGAGAGACCGAGATCAGACCCTACAAAGCAAATTACAAAATCTGGAAATGTTGAGACTGAACAAAGAGAAATCAGTAGATTTGGACCATGAGACAGAGCAAGACCCAATTAAACCTCCGATTTTAAGTCCTAGCATGAAATTTGGGCTTTAAAAAAAACAGCAAATTGGTCTAAAGTCCAAAAGAAGAGGTCCCAAAGTAGATTTAGTCCGGCATAAGTTTCAGTGATGTGTAAAGTCCATTAATGAAAATATTTTAGAGTTTAAGGTCCGTGAAAAGACCAAATTGCCTTTAATGAGACAAGAGTCTTGTTTGGTTAACACAAAAATTGTCTTTTTTAATTTAAATGATCTTAAATGAGACAAGGGCCTTGTTTGACTAACACAAAATGTCTTTTTTCGTGTTTTTCGATCTTGTTGCACTTTTATAGGGTACCCTAGGATTTTAGGCAATTTCATAAGGTACCCTAAGGTTTTAGGCACTTTTATAGGGTTTTAGGGTTCATTTTCCTATTATAGAGTTTTAGCGGTTTAGGCACTTTCATAGGGTACCTCAGGGTTTTAGGCACTTTCATATATAGGGTACCCTAGGGTTTTAGGCACTTTTAACGCCGGTTAATTTTGGTCAACGCCAGTCAACCTTAGTCAATGCCGGTCAACTTTGGTCAACTCCGGTTAATCTTGGTCAACACCGGTCAACCTTGGTCAACGCCGGGAGGGGTTATTTGTAAATATTGGACAGAATGTTCTTTAAACTTTAGAGCAAAATATTTATATTCTTATCATGACAAAAACTCTTATAGTATGTCCTCTTATTCAATTTACCCGCTATGGGAGTTGTTACTCTCACGATGTGCCGATGGCGACGACAGCAAAGAAGGGCTGTCGGTGATGGTGTTGAACGAAATGTTGAAAGAGAGAGAGGGGGATGGAAATGAAGGGAAAAAGATGGAACTCGGGAGAGAGAAGAGGTTGTGGCTTGTGGTGGCGTCAATGGGGGTCGTAGCAGGTGGTTAATTTTTGGGAGAAAATCTGGGGAGGCTTATCGGTGGAGAGCATAGTTTTAAATCGTGGTATCGATCGCCGTCGCCGTTGCGGTATATCGGTATCGGCACATATCGGTGATACGTCGCGGGTGGGTGTCGCGGTCGTGAATTTTTAAAAATCATCAGCAACATGTATAAAATTTGAAAAAATATACTTTTGCGGCTTTTGTCCTCAACATGGACTTAAATTATCACATTTTAATTAATTTAAGACATGTAATAGCCCATTCTCTTCATGTGACAAGTCAATAAGATTTTATAACTATGAGAATAATGTTGCAACAGGTGTATTTGTAAAACATGATATTTTTCTCTAATCCCACATTGGCAAGTTCCAAAATTTTTATCTACTTTAAATGAATTTGCATTTTAGTGGGTTTGTGAACGAGGATTTAAAGAGAGGTCTCGTGCGCTCAAGAAAATGGACGGCAATTTGAAAAACTGATTCTGAAATCAGTTTACTGGGTGCGCGTCACTAGTTATTTACGCGGGAGGGTACAAATCCGGAATTTGAAACCCTCAAATCCCAGTACGAACCGATCCATACTTAAAACTATGGTGGAGAGTGAATTTCAGATCCCAATTTCCCGGTTTAAATTTGAATTTGGGACCATATTTGAACGTAAATGAATTCAAAGAGAAGGAGAGGAGTGGGACCATTTCAACTTTCCACGTAGGATCATTACAAGGGTCGGGTTCCAGGTCGAAGCTGATAGCAAAAACGCGAGGTTTTGTTACAAAAAACCGACGTGGGTTGCATTCATTAGGACTTCGCAGGTTTAAAATGCGACGTTCATTAAACGACGTCGCAAACCTTGAAAGCTTCCATTTGCAGGAATTTGCGACGTCTAATTGGTAAATTGTGAACTCATTCTGGGCCTATTTCTTAATCTGATCTGTTCAAGCTATAGATCTTGTCAATAAGATAGAATTTGTTAAAGAGATCATGTGGATCGAATACCGATCGATCAATAATTGGAGATCATAAGAGTCAATTTATTTTTTCTGAAAATAGAAGCTGCCACACTTGATAAAACGACGGATTTATAAAACCTCGCATCTTCAACTTTTGAGGTTATTCACACTCTGTGAAGCTCCCACTATAGATCCCGATAGTGGACTCCGACGTGGTTATTTGCAAATTGTGAACTCGTGCTGGATTTATTTCTTGATCGAAACTGTTCAACTAGTAGAATGTGTCAAGAAGATTAAACGAGAAAGATCTTGTTAATCGAATACAAATTACGAGTAGTTAATAATCGAAGATGATCAGAGTCGATTTATTTTTCTGAAAATAGATTTGGCCGCATTGGATCACACCCAAATCGTTTCCTTTTCAGTATTACTGAGTAAATCCACTCCGCTGAGAGAGAGAGAGAGAGAGAGAGAGAGAGAGATTGTAATTTGTGTGGTTGTTCAGCTGGAGGGAATGGGCCATCGGTACGAAAATACAAGAAAAACAAAAATACTACGGCGTGTCGGAACCAGGAGGGTGGTGAGCCCATGGAATTTAGAGTGGTAAACCTATTCCCGTTGCATGGGCGAGATGAGGACCGGAAGATCGGAGCCGGATCAGCCGAGCACGCCTTCACCGTCGAGGTTGGAGAGCTTGAAGAACCGTCGCCAAGCGGATTCGTGAGTTGATGCTATAAAGTAACGTACTTAAATTTATGCACTTATCCCAGAAGGTTTTCCTTTTGCAATTTGCATTGCTATTGTTGATAAATCTACCGCTATGTTGGTTCTCTTAATTTACATCCTCCTGGGCTGTGTGTTTCATGGTACGGAGATACAATCATAAAAACCCATCTGTTGCCATCCATTGTTTTTTGTTCTCAACTTCTGTTCGAGCCATTTCTTCACAACTTAGCTCATGGAGCTACGAATTGTTAGGTTCTTCCTATATTGCCAATTCTACATTGTAAATTGCATTTCATTAGGTGATCAGGAGTTCGAATTTCGTGTTCTTTCTTTCTTTGTTTCTACCCTACAATGAATTTATTTCTTGTATTGGTTGAGTTGTTGGGCTTGGTCGTAGACTTTTATAATTGATAGTGTCCTGGGTTTGTACTTTGTCCTTCATATTTGATGTAAAATAATCTCTTTTATCGATTGATAAAAAAAAATTTGCTTGAGGCAACTGGCAACCCGATAGACAAGCTTGCAAGGCTAAATATTCTTGCCCTTCCACTTTGTGGGAAAGAAAAATGTCTATCATGGCATTGGATGAAGTTTTCTTTAGGGAATGGAGTTATATTACATACTAATCGCTTTTGCTGACAAAACTTTTCAGGGAGTTTGGAGTATCCAAACACTTCTCAAGAAATCAGCTTTTGGTTACCTGTACATGCATTCAAAAAATGAAAACTAAGTTAGTAAGTAGTTAATGGAAGAAAAATGCGTTTGCTGTTTACGGTGGAAATCACATCTCGAATGCATCAGGACACGCTCTTATGTCTTGTATAAGGGCTGGAGATGCTTCTGCGGTGGTGGAGGATGCTCTCTTGTTTTTTGTTCTTCTTCTAGTTCTTCCAAACTCAATTTCATGTGTATCATTTTGTGGACTTCATTCGCAACACACTTAAGATGGCGAATGTTAGAGACAAGATCAGGCATGCTCTCCAGAAAGTAATATTGTACTCAAGACTTAATTCCTCATTAGTTCAAGTTTGGGGAAGCCATGACAACATTGGAGGGGCATACTTTGCTTCCAACTCAAAACCAACCTTTTGCTATCGGCAGAAATATCATGCGCTTGATAAACAGGGGATTCGTGAGTATAGGATGATCTAGTATCAATGATAATGGAACGATAAGTAGTTTGGGGCATGTGTATCAATGTACGTATCCTTTCTTTTCTTTTAATCCCCTAGTTTTGCAAATAGACTGCTCCATACCTGATTATTTTGAATCTAGTTTGAATTCTGCTCAGCGTTTACATTTACTTTCAATCTGAAGTAACGGTAGTCTTTATCACTTTATTGAAAGCATCTGCTACAGAAAAGGCTGTTTAGATCAAGATTTCTCCCCGGGGGGTTGTAGTAAGTTCAGCTACTTGGAGTTGAATGGAACAACTGAAAGAAAAAGGACGACTGACTGTGGTTTTAAGTAAAGGTGTTTCACTCCTGGTTGGATATTTTTTGTGGTAAGCTCTCTGTCGATTGACTTATGCGGTGTGTATTTATCTGCTTCACACAAACTGCACTAATATGGTCGATCGCTTTATGGGTATATTATCGATTGCTATGCTTATTGCTATCTGCATTGGTCTAAGTTTGCATTAATTCTGTGCATTTTCTTTTCTCTCTTAGCTGTATTCTTTGTACTATTTACTTGAACCGTGTCCTGCTCATCGTTCTTCTCCTTGACAATGGCATGACTTTGGTCATTTTTTACCTCCTGTCACTAAAATATCAAGTAAGAACTTCACAAGCTAAATGTTCTTCAATAGGATAACAAGCCCTAGTAAGAAATGTAACACGTAGATTGTTTCCATGTATTCCTGAGCTTGAGTCATGGCTTTTAACAGTAGTCACTGATGTTAGTGCATTCCTATACAGTTTCCTCTGTGGTGTCCGACTTTTGTAGTTCAATTTTCTCGGCTTTTCCTTCTTCATGTTTCCCACACAAGAAGCCATAGAGCCCCCCCACAAGTAGCAAACCACCGCCGACACTGCCACAATATTACGAAGATAGATTGTCAACAATATCAAAGAATTAGGAGAACTCTTTATTACCTATTTTAAACCAGAAATGTCTTTTAGAATGATGTGGAAGTGGCATTTGCAAAATTTTTAAGATAATTGGACAGGTCTTTCACAATAAGGTAACAGATCAATCATTGCCACACTTTCTCTGATTTTATAATGATTTTTCTGGTTAATTAACGATTGAAGATAAGGCACGAACCTTCCCCAGTGAAGGGTTTCCATCCCTAAGATTGCTGATAAGAAGGCTGTTAGAAGAAGTGACAATGGGGTGAACATAGCTAGAAAAACGGGACCTTTCTTCTCTACAACCCAAATCCGCAACCAATATGTCACCCCTGTAAAAATTAGACCCTGCCATTTTGATCGTCAAATCAATTCCAAATGATTTATACAGTTATACCCAATATAATTGAGTAGCTATACTATAAAGAAAACTTGTTACTAAAGATTATGATATATAAGAAACATCTTGCTCACTGTAAAAAGAAGACAACAGTACAATGAAAGGTGGATATCGATACCAAATGAGATTTTGGAAAGCTGAGTTGGGGGGAAAAAACTCAAAGTTCTTGACACAACTTGAGGCTAACCAATCAAGAATACTCATAGAAGACATTCTTATAAAGATCAATCACAAGCTGTTTTAATTGATAACATAATGAAGTCTTAATAGCTTTGTTCTTTAGAAACGATTACTGTGGTTTTAATGTGCTTCTCAAGAAATGGAGGTTCAAAGTAACTATATATAGGAAGGCTGGACAGGATATTCTGATTTGAAATATCCATGTCCCTTTGTCTCTATTGTACTCCCAATGAAACAATCACACAAATAGATGTTTCCATCACATTGTGCGTCTGTGACTAGTATATTGGGACAAGGAAACATGATCTTCGGCTACATAAGATGTGAAGATTGGACACTTTGCATCCATTATTGAAGGTGGAAGGTACACTGTATACTATTTAGCACGGATTTGTGGAATTTCTAAAGAAATGGGTACAAGGACACGGCTTTAATTTGGACCCTTGCAAGTGGGCAGTGGGATTAGTCCCCAGGATTAGTTGAGGTGCCCGTAAGTTGGCCCAGACACCTGAGTTATTAAAAAGAATATTTTTTCCGTCTCAAGACATATTTGGTAAAAACCTGTAATGAAACTTACACAATAGGTGACAGAAAGTAGATTAAGATCCCATCCAAGTTTCCATGCGGATAAGTTTCTCGCAACTGCAGCTGCCCAAATTGCCGATTGTATGCAGCTAAAGAAGGTTTGCAGGGCTGTAAGTCGTACTATTGCTGGATATTCCTTCACAAGAGAACCCTGCAAATATTCCCCCACAGGAATTCAGGGACAGAGCAGGGCACCAGAGCTAAAAAAATTGATTACAAACACAGATTCGGAAATGGTAAAATACATGGATGGCCAAGCCTTCATTGCACTTGATATTGTATGATTATGGCACGAGATGAGTTGATTTCAACGAAAACCAATTAGGAATATGGACAGTGTAATGCGGATAATCATAAAGAGTACTGTTGGAGCTAAGAGTGAGATATAAGTTGGAACGGAGAAAATATGAAGAGAACTTCTTACAAAAACAAGACTTGAAAGGAAAAAATTGCAGCGTGTTTAGTGAGACACTGAAGTAAAAGAGATGTTACATAGTTGAGGGGACACTTGAAATATTTGGGGTTATATCTAAAAATAAGTTTGATTCTTATAGGCAAAGCTAAAATATGCGTAAAGTTGGGGAAAGACACGTGCCCCTCTTCATCCTATGTTGCATCTACCACGTGCGCGCGTGCGCACATAAGGGGTTGGGGGGGGGGGGGTGCGGCGGTGGGGGGGTTGGAAGAGAGATAGAGAGATTGGAACCTGTATAATAATCCACAAGGACCATGATATGTGTAAAGTTTGATTCTTATAGGCAAGGCTAAAATATGCGTAAAGTTGGGGAAAGGACACGTGCCCCTCTTCATCCTATGTTGCATCTACCGCGTGCGCACATACAGAGAGAGAGAGAGAGAGAGAGAGAGAGAGAGAGAGACCTGCATAATAATCCACAAGGACCATGCTATGTTGGATGAGATAGATGCAAGTGAGCCTTTCATCCAGTCCCCTTTGGAATAGCACTCTGTAGATGAGACTGAACTTGCCTTGGGGTCAGCTTGATACACAGGTGGTCCTTGAATAAGAATGTAAACCAAAGCCCCAGAGAGACTGACTATGGAACCCACCACCTTGGCTAATCCATGCCTCTGCTTAATGGAAATGCTCTCAATCCTGAAATGGTCAAGCTCGATCAAAAATTTTCATTTCAATCATTTCTCTACCAAAAAAACTAACCATCCATCAAATGATCAGTACATTTTGATGCACGTACCTTAAGAAAATAGCCATGATGAAGGTAATGGCAGGAACTGTCGTACATATAGCCACGGAAAAAGTTGCAGAGACATAATTCAATGACAAGGAGTCTAGATTTACACTTAGCGTAATCCTGAAAATTGTTAAGAGTACCAGAAGCATGGTATAAGAGTACTTCATTAGTAATTCCACATAACAAAATGCAAACTTGCTCGATTTAGCTTGTACCCGCATAAGGAAACGAAGAAGATCTTGCAAAGTAAGTTCAATGACAGGGTAGCAGGCTTGTTACTGCATAATATTCACCGACTAATTACTAGTTAGAGGCAGAGTAACGAAAGAATAAAGATCAATTATATTGGCTGCGAAAGGTAAGAAATGTAATGTTTTTGAGGGACCTCTCAAGGAAGAAAGCGAATGGAGCTAAGGCAAGTGAGGCTAAAGCTTGGCGATAAAAGACGAAGACGTAAGGGTTCATTCCTTTGGCAATTGCTGCTTTGGCGAATAAGGCCTTGATTGCATACACAAACTGGATAAAGAGGACCCCAATGTAAGGCTTGTTACTCTTAATCAGATGGCCTATTGAACACTTCATTTTCAAGTTGTTTATTCAGAATCCAAATTCTTTTATTCTCTTTTGATATCCAAGCTCTTTTATTTATAGAGATGCAGTTCCTCTAGTATGAAACATTTTCCCAACCACATGTTTTATAAAGTAGTTTCCGCCTCCAAGATGTTGTTAGAAAGTGGGAGGATGAAAGAAATCATTCGATTGACTGCTGTACTTTTGGGAAAAGTAACTAGGGGTCTAACTACTTTGTGTATAAAATGATGCGGAGGAAGAAGATGGTAAGTGTCGTGAGGATTAGTTAAGGTTTGCAAAATTTGACCTGGACACCTGAGTTATAAAAATAGTAGTAGTCAACGAATACAGATTTTGTATTTTATTTCTGTCGTATTGCTGTTCTTGTTGTTTGCATGGATGGATTCTTCTCATTCTTGCATAACATTCGAAGGCACATTACATCGTCACTTTCGTCACCTCCGTATTCGTCACTTTTGTCACCACCATATTGTCACTTTTAAGTTTGGTGAATTTGTTGTGCACTGGGTTACTCATGAATATACCTCCAGAATACAACAAACCTGATGAATGAATTGGCTGGTGGTTGCATTTTGCACAAATGAAAAAATCAGACCCAATTCAACCCTTGGATCGAGAAAATCCATTTCATCTAATCAGTTATCATTCCATTTCTTATGACATCTCTTCACCAAACGATCACTATCGAGAACGAATCAACTGTCGTGCTACCAAGACACACATCCAATCGAAAGGCCCACCCCACTCATGTGTAATTTTCTAAGCCTCATCAAGGGATTTGTTGGCTTTTCTCGGGTCAAACTGCAATGATCAGAATTCTTTCGTTATTAAAAGTCATTGAGAATACCTAACAAGCTCAAAAATTGTTCAGAGGATGTACTGTAATACGAAAAACATTTGTGATGTTAAAAATGGTTTCAATTCAGTGTTTTAATTTTATTTTGTGAATGAGTTCTGAGACAAATATAATTTCTAACACTATCGATGTTCTTGACGAATGTTTAGAAAAAAAAAATGACTCAAGTCATCAAGGGAACCAAAAAAATACCCGAAGTACCTTCACTTAAAACAGTGGCTTCTGCAATTATAACTGCCTAACTAGTGCAAGGGAGTTCCTCAGCTCCTTTCGAATGGCAATGCCCTCTCAAAGAAGTGATTTGTGTGGGATTTGGGTATTCCTGTTTTTGTTTTGAAATCCAGTTGATGTTGTTCTGTTGTCAGTTTTCTACCTGGTGTCATTTTAGGCTTGTATTCTGGCCTGACAGTTGGGTTAGCTTCTGGTTTGTTTGTTGTTGTATCTTGCATTTTGGTGCTGGAAACGGCTAGTCTGCAGTCCAAAAGTCCGTTTGACTGTATCCATCCAAAAGTGTTTTCAATGATCCATCTTACCTGTAGCATCTGCAAATCTGGACCATTAATTGTCGGGATGAACAGCAGTGATTGAACTGCAATACCATCAACTGTGCTACTAACAAATTCGATCCACGTTAGTTCTGCAAGATTGTCGTGACATGATCTTACATGGCCATGGCACTAGCAGCTCTCTAGTGGAGAAATTATTCAGGGCTCCTGGCCCTTGGGATACTTCTCTAGTGGGATACTTGTGGGCTCCTGGTACACATTGAAAACCACAACAAGGGTTTTAAATTCAGAGCTGCTTAATTATTTACCAGAGGTCGGGCACACGCAAGGAAGATTTATAGGTCGGGCACACGCGAAGCCAGATTTTAATGGTGTTTTTCCTATTGTCGGTGTAGAATTTTGATTTGTGACATCTGACAGTTAATTTGTGAAAGGGTTTAAGAGCAATTGGAATTCTTTTGGTGGGAGTAATTTTGGAAAACACCATTGTGACGGGGCTTTAAAATTGGGAGACACCAAAATGCTGTTCTCGTTTTATATATTAGAATAAATTAGTAAAGTAATTAATTAAGGTGCATGTTATGGAATTCATACGAGGACAACTCACTATGTTTGATCTGGTGAGAGACAATATAAAATCTCTTGTTTGCTCTTTGTAAAAGCATATGAATTGTCTTTTGGCAGACTTCTCTAGAGGGAGAATGAGTCATTCTATCCTCAAAACAATTTTCTCAGTTTGGTATGAGTGGATGTGCACTCACAAGAATATGCCTTTCAGGTGCTATATGTTGCTTCGGGTGCTGCGTATGTGGAGAAGAATCAACATCATCCATGTGGTGTTCCTATCGCGCCACTCTCACTGGTCGCAAAATGAGATTCAACACGGTCTCAGTTTGATGAACATCAATAAGGGGATTGATCGAATCTTCTTCTTCTTCTTTTTTATCATAAAAGAGAAATGAATCTTTGCATGCAAACTGTCCGTTTCACTTATAACAATCTTCGTTCACTTGGATATATGTCCGATTAAGTTTGTACAGATAACAAATATATTGAGATCTGCCAAATGAACTCTTCAGATTGTTTGTTAAATGTACAAATAAAAGATTTTTAAATGGACAAATGGAACTTATCAAAAAGAAAAAAAAAAAAAAGATTGTTTGTTAAATGGAACTGTTGTAGGCCTTATTTTGCTCCACATGAGTGGATCTATCACATCACATGACTGATCCACACTAGAGCACCACATTCATAATAAGAGCTAAGATTGATTTGATCGAATGGTTAACGTGCATTCTTCCAAATTAACTATAGTGCCCATTGTCTCTAACTATACTACGCAACTGTCATCAAGGTTTTTGTGTTTCCCCTCCTCCCCTCTATGGGTGCTTCAAATCAACTATTTAGTTTAAAATAGTTGATCCAAAAGAAGTTCTTTATGGCTTGAAAACCAGTCATTAATTATAAGGAGAAATATAAAAACATCAAAATACATGGCTCAATTTGTTCTCCCCAATTCTCTCACATCAATCTCTAAATTCATCAAAGCTGTGTTAAAATAAAAAAAACAAAGACAGAATCCAATCGATTAAGGTCCCTTTTTTTTTGGTCTATATTCAAATCCTATTGAAATTTTAGTTTTTTGCTTTGAATAAAAATACATAGATGCATACACAACCACCATACATGGAGAGGGAGGAGTAGAGAAAAAGGGAACATAGTCATGATCAACTAATTTGTTACCCTAGAATAAGATATGAGATCTTCACAATTGTGGCCGCAATGTTTTAGGTTATGGCTGCGAGATTGGAGTACATGGACGCAAGGTTAGATATTGCGGCCGCAAGGATCAATCTCCCGGACGCAAGGTTGGAGGTGGTCTTCGCTTTATACAAGAAAATGCGGTAGATTGGATTTCCCCCATCAAACGATGCCGTAGGCTTGTCAAACTGGGTCCCTTTTTTTGTCCTTTTCCGGTACAACTGTTAAACTGCGTTTGACAACATTGATACCAAACCAAACCAAAACAAATCGAGCCTTATGTCCCAATCACTTGAGGTCGGCTACATGAATCATTTTTCTCTATTGAGCTCTATTAAGGGCCACTTGTTTGACAACATTGATAGGGTTTCGAAATTTGTTTAATTGCTTCCGAAGTTTTTCTCCTGAGGGAATAAAAATACTTTCAAATTTGTCAAAAAATTTCTTTCTGCTGATCAGATCAGGGAAGTATCCACATCTTTGGCTAAATTTTAACCAATGTCTGCTTATTTTAATCTGCAAAACTTTACACAAGGTGAGGTCTGCTATCAATCAGTAAGTTCAGCAATCCACCATCTCTTCTTCATTCAAATCCGTCCCTTTTCATCATCTCTCTCCCATCATTGATCAAACACCAAATCAACATTATTCAGTCAATTACCTCATAAACTGAAGTGGGTATCCTCTTGTGAAACACTAACCCTCTGGTCATTGTCACAACCGGATGTGTTTTCTAACCTCTCTGGTCCTGTGTTTATATCTGATCTGAATCGAGCAGAGTAGAGGTATTATTCAAGCTTGACTAGAACATATGGACACGTTAAAAAAAAACATCGTAATTCAGCTTGTTTATCTTTGCTAGTGACCTCAAAGGTGGTTTCAGTGAGCAAATTTATGATGAACAAATAAATCAGCAAATATTTCAAATGATTTAATCCTCACATCTGCTGATTCCCAGTTCCTTTGCTGAGCAGAACAATTCAACGATATCCCATCTGTACTCGAATCCTAGTTAATTTTGAGAACAATTTCATCTCATGTTACCTCTAACCAAAAGAAAATTCATCCAACATGACATCAGCGTCGAATTTTGGAAATAGAACAATATGCCAAAATGAATGAAGCCGCGAGCAAAGGGAGAACAAAAAACAAAGATTGAAGCCGCGAGCAAAGGGAGAACAAAAAACAAAGATTGTAGTTACAAAAAACACCAACGCGGTGAGAACTTCCTATCCGAGCTGTATCCCGTCAGCTGAGGTGTTCAAACTTCAAAGTTTCGAGGAGCTGCCGCCGTTGGAAGGCTTGGTTTTTGAACAGGAGGTGGAGGAGCCGCCACCATTGGAAGGCTGGGTTTTTGAACTGGCGGAGGAGGAGCCACCAACGGAAGGCTTGATTTTCGGATAGGAGGAGAAACCTGCCTGTGCAACTTGGGTCTTTCCTCCCCATCTGCAGAAACAAATTCTGGTTTCCTCTTCACCTTTTTCTTTGTCAATGCACCCATTGTTGTCATGTCATTGGGATTACTTAGAACCCCCTTTACTTTCTCTTGCTTCGGCCGGTGCAATTTGGTAGCGTCTGATATAGTATTGGACACCCTCACAGTAGTATTTGCTTCTGCTGCATTAGAGACTGGCTTGTTGTGTGAAGTTAAACCGTAATTACTAGAATCAGTGACCAATTTCTCTTGTATATTTTGTGGCTGAGCTATAGAACTACTATCCGCTCGAACTGCTTCCTCATTCCTCTGAATCAACAACTTCTTCCTCTTTATTTTCTCCTGATCCTAGACGTAAGATGTATATTAACACACATCATACCTTGTGAAAAGATATAGTTTGAAGCAAATTTTGTGAGAAGTATCGCCTACAGAAACATTAGCCAGCAAATTAAGCTTCGGAACTTTTGGTAATCATGCCCAAATTAACTTTTCTATATAGAACCTTACGAACTTTTTCCTACCAAAATAAGAACTCTAGCCCCAGAAGCTCCCAATGACCAAAACCTACCATTAATCATTTAGTGGGCAGCATTAGCAAAACCTCAATTTTCCTAAAGAAGTCCTACATCACTCAAACCAAGACAGGTTGCCAGAATACATCAAATAACATCATGACAAGTATAACAAAACGAAATCCCAAGCTATTGACATGGAGAAAACAACAAAGATGCAATATTGCCAAACTTCAAAAAAACAAAAACAAAGAAAGAAAGAGAAAGAACTGAAGATACTATGGTGCAAGTGCCTTTTCCCCCATCAAAATACGATGTAGAAAACTGACAAAGTAAGCCCACCTTGATCCAATTCAAAATTGAACATTTCCTCAAAAAGTAAAGAAAAGAGAGAGCATGAAATGCATGAAGATGCAATTTACAACAGTTCACTAATGTCCCTCCCTTTCTTCCAAATTGTACTGAAACGGGGTAATTTAGTGAGTTGACAATTCTCTGGAGTTCGCCCACAAACAATTTGTTTACTTCTTTGAAGAACGCACGTGCATATAGCTGTCTTGTTTGTTTTATTGTGGTGTGTATATTGTATAACTTTTGCTACCCCAAAACTAATATCAAGTCCAGTACCCGTTCGCGCATGTTTGTGCGTGTTTTCTCAACTCTCTCTAGGAAAATATATCAATGTCAAGAAAGCGAGTTAATTATTTTTCCGTGTACATAATTTATATGCGGAAAACTTTAACCAAATCACAATTGAGTAACTAGAAGTCTAGAACAGATGTAGGTCAGTATGAATGCATGAAGAAACAGCTGGAGAAGCAAGAGCTTAATTAATTTCCTTCCCCTCTTCAGGTATTCAATGAAGTGGGAACCAAAACTTATGTAGATGATGTCATAACGCACAGAAAAGACAAGGAATGCAAATATACGACATACGGAAACATCAATACCTTATGCCGGCTGTACAGTGCTCTCTTCCTATCTTTTGCTCTGCATATAGCCCGTTTAATTCCATGATTGTCCATATATCCATCTGGCCATAGTCCTGCAAGCTGAATCAAGAATGGCAGAAACAACAGAAAAGGTCAATAAGTTATAGGCATACAGAAGAAGGTTTGAACAAGCACAACAGCTTTAGTTTCACAACGAATGAAAGGAAAGAGAGAAAAAGAGCAAGACAAAACATATCAACAGATTTGCAAATAACGAAGAACAAGTTGCAACCACAAAACACCATCTCCTGTCATTGGAAGGTAAAAACTGATGGCCGAGAAGTTAATTGCCATAATTAGAGATGAAGACTAAATGCAATCGCAGCAGGCAAAGGTGAGAGTCAGAATTCTTCCAGCTTCCTACACAACCACTTAACGCATCCTTGAAAGGTTTCCACATGGAACACCATATAAGCAGATATATTTGCATAACAGCCCTACCTAGTCTCAACACATTCAAAAGAAAGCACAAGCCAACTACCTCTGCATAAAGCTTTCTCGCTTGCGGACCTGCATCTTCATCCAGCCCCTAGACCAAGGAATAAAACGAGTAGGAAAAAGTAAGAGACTTTCTCAAACAAAGCAAATGCTCTAAAGAGATCATTACCAACACAACTCAGTACTTGGACATAGAGGTCATAGAGATCACAAATACTGTCCTCTAAAGCATCATCCATGCTATATTTTCTTTTGATGACTTCTTTCCCTTCATTGCCAATTTCTTGAAAATCATCAGATGCTCCAGCTTGTTGTTCAAGTGCCTGAAAAACATACCATATGTACAGTACCAATTCAGAACATCACAAAAACTAAAGACTTTCCAAAACTAATCATCTATATGCAGAACATCAGCAGGGTAAAGAAACTCGTTCCAAATGACTTTACGGTTTCCAAGATGTTACATTAGAAAAAATAATTTTAAACCCAGGAAAAGCTCCAACATGATCTCCCTGAACACTAGAGATCTTTTGTTGCCTTTTTCTTATTTTGGCTGTGCGAGAGGGAAGTGGGAGCAGGTGGATGCCATGCAGCACCGCGGACACAAACGGACATGACACTGACACGCAAATTTTCAAAACATGGGGTACACCACATGTTAGGGGGACACGTCAATAGACCGACACACACACCAGGATGTGATAATCTTACCTTCGCCTTCATAGAAGGCACTCGCATTCTTATCTGCTCAGCGACATCCTTTTTCATCTTCTCAAATCTATCATCTTTTTCCTTTTTGGATGATAGCCCCATAATAACCATGTCTTTTAGGTTTCTCTGCAGCACAAACATGTGGAATTTATCAATGATCAACACAGAAGCACTTCTTTTGTTTTTAATTAAAGGAAACACTTGATACAAAAACAAAGACAACTAAGGTCTATATGTACCCTGGTTCCCATCAACAAAAAGGAGATAACATCAACTTCACGAAATTCAAGGTGACAAAATTCTATCATCCTTGAGATTTAAGAAGCTCTTACTGTCCAATCCTGATGTGAACTGTCGCAAGATTGTCACCATACGTAATATTTCTTGCTTTGAGAGCAAATACAAAATAAGAATATGCTAGTCAATGATAACTTTTCTCATAGTTGAATCGATGAGTATCTTACAACAATTCAAGAATCATCCCTGAATCTTATCATGAGGTATTGGTCAGTTGCAGAATAAGGGCTTTCCCATGCGGATGGGAATTGGGCCATGCTTATTTACTCCCATAAAAAACAAAGCCGTTGCTTTTTACGGTTTGATAGGAGCAAAGAATATAAAGACTATTAAAAGGACTTGGCAAATCATTTCAGCAAAGTCGGACTTGAGATCTTTTCTCTTCCTTTTGGGTTTAGTCATTTCCTTACATATTCAATTTTCTTGCATGATAACAGGTTGGACAAAGAAGAATACGCTGTTTCTCACTGTGTTTTCCTATTTCAGAGAGACACATCATATGGCTAAAAAATGAAAATGGATAAATAGATGAATATCCACCGATGAGCGCTTATTTTTCCAACTTCTGATTTGCCCAGGTAAGAAGTTCATTCTTCAGAAGTACCCTCATTAAAGATTTCCAGACTAATAATGAAGGAATTACTCTTTCTGGAATTCTCCAGTTCTCAGTTTCAGTTACTTTGTTCTCCGTTCTCATGCCCGTACATGCATATGAAGCAACATGCATATGAAGCAATATGCTATCTTCGCTTTCCTCTTAATGCTTTAATTGTCAACAAGAAATTTAACATTTATCATTAAGCTGTTCGCAACAATTAGTTTTGACTTTTCAGAATTTTAGCGAATTATCCAACTCCTCAAAAGCAATCCTTATTCAGATTTGAGATTGTAACCTAATCAACAATTATCGTTCCTCTAACTTGTGTAATAACCACCCAAGCCTTCACTCAAGTGAAGCCAACCTTGGTTGGGAGTTAGCATCAACGCAAAGCCCTATTTACTGAAGGATCATTAATGATTTCTCCCCAAAAAAGGTACCTTTAACGTCCTCAGCTGTACCAAGTGTCCAAGAATACTCATTAGACGATTAACCAGCTCCTTCGATATTTTTCCATGGCTTGCCTGCTGCAATCACCAGATGTATGATTTACCCAAAAAGTAAGGGACAAAATATTGATATCTTCTATGACAAAAATGGGAAGTTAATGAAAAGAAAATGCAAGTACTAATGGACTCCATTAGACCATAAACCAAGGACTAAACCATAATAACATGAGCTCTCTAGTACCGCTAATCTAGCAACTTTTGCAAGCTTCTGCTTCACTTCACGTGGCAACCTCCTCTTGACTGCCTGAGATGAAATATCAGCATTCTGAACTTCCATGGACGGTGGTCTCGCTGTTATATAATACATAGACATGATTAATTGACTTGCACTATGACTACAGTAATCGACTAATCATTAGAATAATCACAAAATACTTCACATACATTCTGCAACCATGTTCTCTAACTCTCTAATGGCTTTCTCAAGCATCGAACTTTTATATCTTACGCTGGAACCTTCCTTTCTCTGCTGGAGTGGAGCCTTCTGCATGATCTAAGAACACCAAATGGATATGTTAATATTAATTATAACAAACAAAAAACCAATACATATCTATAATTGCTTGAGTTGCAGTTACAAGCACAAGATATAAATGTTACGAAAAAATTGCTAGTAGCACGCACATAAGCCCCCCCAAAAGAATAAAAAAAAACCTAGGATCGATCTATGTAAACACAGAAAATAGAACTAACGAGTTACTTTTGTCGACCAGAATAGCTAAATCATCTCTCAGATTTTCAGTTAAATGTTCTACTGCAACAAAATGGTATGGCCCCATCCGTTACAGTCTGAATTAGACAACTCCTAAAGTAAAACAAACGCAGTTAGCAGGGCCACAAGATAAAAGCACCCAAGAATGGGGCAACCAAATGCACCGGCGATGGATATATACTGCTGCGTACTCCTCAAGGCTTCCGAAAAAAGAAGAAGAAAGAACTCAAGCTCCTCGGTGCACTTAGTCTTCCTAGCATGATGCATAAATAACACATCTACTTCTTTAGCAAAACAGAAAAGCTTAGCAATTGTCCCTGGTCCTTGGAGATCCGACTTTGAGAAATATCCCATGGGGTTGTAGCATGTGCACAATTTTGAAGGGCAAAAGGAGTACATGGACAGAGCTAACTTGGTGACTAAGTATTTATTGCTATGCTAACGTACAATAACATTACAAACCTCTCCAAGATGAGAGCTGCATTGTACTTTAAATAAGAGTCCTGAAGTAAAATTTGCTGGATAGCTTCATACTCCCGGTTGCCAATTTCCCAGCGGATTTAGTTTAAGAACAATCGGTTAACTAACATGGTGCCAAAGCTCACTTTATGGGCTGTTCTTAGGTTCAACTGTCCAAGTTTCCCCCTTTTGGCGTTTGTTACCCATTTGTAGTATAGTCTATGGAGCTCATTTGCCCAAGCCAAGGCAATGCCTTAGATGATGTGAGAGGTTTCGGAAGGGTTGCTAGAAAAGAAGCTAACAAAGATAGAAGCATGTCTCCTCCCTCAGTGAGACGAGCCACTTAACATCAAGAAAAGTAGAGTGAGGTATCCTGAGTTCGTAGGTTTACATTTTACACTGAGAAAACAAATTGTTATTGCAAAGTTTTATGATTTGAATAGACCATCAAATCAATCATCCCTCGAAACCTAGACATACAAGTGTTAAGCCTAAAAACAACCGTTACGACCCATCACATGATTTTGCCACTTGATGAAACATTTTTAGAATAGGACACTCGTCCATTACTCGTCTAAGTCTCTAAGACACTAACTGCATTATCATCGATGGACCATATTTTTGCCCAGTAAGATTTAGACATCTTTGGGACACATGTCACATTTTTTGGAAGCAAACCCAGCTTCATCAACCTCTATAAATACTCTTCTCCTTTCTAGACTATTCAGAAACACTTGAATTCCAAAACTAAAACCAAAATAGCCCCAAACAACCCCCGGACTTGCATTTCCAAACCCCCTTTCAAACTGGAATTTTCCAGTAGAATTTGCATCTGTTTGCAAATCATAGAGGATCTGGCCCAGCCTTAACATACAGACTGGTACAATAACTACAGCAAGAAAAGTACACAGATTTCCAACAGAACAACATGTAATTTCAGGTTAAAACTCTTGACGCTGACAAAAGTCATTTCAAATAAACAAGTTTCACCATCTGCAGCCATAGCTATCCCATTAAACTTAAGTGAAATCAGAAGAGAGAGAGAGAGAGAGAGAGAGAGAGAGAGAGAGAGAGAGAGAGAGAGAGAGAAGCACAATATTATCAGCCGAATATTGGCAATAACTTGTTTACAGAAGATCAAAAAGTTATAGCTTACCGTGATCTCCCACAGACAACAAATTTCGTTTACAAGTAAGAAAGGACATCCAATTAACAAAAACAACACTATTTTGAAAAGCCATCCAGAAATCCCTACCTGCGGAACACTTTGGAAGCTCAAGCATAATGCACTCAGGAGTGCATAGAGGGGATAAAAAATTCAGAGAGAGAGAGAGAGAGAGAGAGAGAGAGAGAGAGAGAGAGAGAGAGAGAGAGAGAGAGAGAGAGAGAGAGAGAGAGAATCACCACAGTTTGCGTGGAATGCGTTCCCTCAGAAACATTAAGGTCAAACCTTTCGCGAATGCCATCTTTTTCTCTCCGCTGAATAGCTTGATCCAACTCGTCAACGTCATTCGAAGATTTTGCAAACTGGGTTTTGGATTGTGCATGTGAACTTTTGCCAGGAACTGAAGCATCAGCAAAATCACCTCCGTCTTTCAATTTGTCACCCTGGAAGTTAGATGGGGCCATTGTCTTCTGCTTGTCAATATCCTTTTCCTCTGGTCTAAGCAAAGAAGTATCACCTTCTGAAACTTTTGAAGAACGAGATGGATCCAATGAAGTTTTTGTTTCAGCATATTTCTTTTTAGCAGAAACTGCAGAGGAATTCATCTGATTCTGGAATTTCATCTCTTCAGGTCGTACACTTGGTAAAGCCACAACGTGAGAGGGACCGGTAGAGGTCTTCCCAACCAAAGGCACTGACTTTTCAGTTTCTTTCTTTCGTACTTTTGCATGTTTATGTGGAACGGCCACATCATCACCCTCAACATTACCTTTTGCCGAATCTTTTCTTCTCCTTTTCTTAGGTTGTTGGTTAGGCAATAACACAGGTTCATTTCTATCAAAAGGGCAAAAAAGAAAAAAAACATAATTAGGAATAACATATAATTAATTTCAACTGAACCACAACAAGACAATGACTTGTTTGCTCTAGCAGAAATCTGATAAACAGGCACCACCATAAGCTGGAAAACTCAGGGAGGACTGCAGAGAGCACCACATAAAGCTACACAACGATATCCTTCTCTAAGTAGACGCACAAATTCTTCCTGGCAGCTAACTAAAAGCTTAGGCAATAGAGTGCACTATTGCTCTAGTATAAATCTAGTAACAGGCATCACCTTAAGCTGGAAAACTCAGTTATGAGAGTAAATTATCAAAAACAAGTTATGAGAGTAGACACAATAATTAATCTCAGCAGCTAACTAAAAGCTAAGACAATAGAGTGCAATACATTTACTAACTAACAATGTTTGATTCTAGCTAAGTTAGGGTTCTAGCTCCAAGAGCAAAAGCAAATAACTTTGCCACATCTAGATGTTTGATAGCAATTAAAACCAGAAATGAAACAGGTACTAATAACCATACCATACTACACCCTTGATCTGGATCCCCCTGACTGCATAGATGGATAATTACTGTAATTAAGAGCATCTTGGCCAGTACATCCTTGTCTTGAGAATGATGACTGAAAACTTTATACAGCGTTAAACCTACCAGAAGTCTTTCTAACTTAACATTAAGACCCATTTTGAGTCCATTTGCAGGTTCAAGTGCTAGGTCATTATACAGTGTCATATCATGGCAAACAGTATAAAGCAACTGGATACGAGAAACTCACATGCGTTCCAATTTCCCTCGATTGACAAAGAATCCGTCATGTTTTATGGCTGAGTTATCAACCTGAAAATAGTCATCCTGCACAGGAGCAAAAAAGTGGCAACGTTAGTGGATGCAAAATTTTACCATGAGATCGATACCAAGTACTGGTGCTGCAAAGACAAACCAGTCATGCAAACCTACAGACAACATTAACAATACCAACCAGCTCTGCATCGTCTATGAACGAATCTTCTGTATCATACTCGTCATCATCTGGAATATCATTAAGATCTTCATCATCACTACTGTTTTTACCCTGAGAAGTTTACATTATAACGATTAGCCTATTGAAAACACACCCAACTATCACTAGCAGTTTCTGGTTAATACTGCTTACAAGAGTATCAGAGAAACAAAAGTGGGAAGTCACGGTCACATACCACATATAGGCGTTCTATTTTTTCAATAACAGCACTAAATCGACTTGCAGGGGGTGCATCCTTCACGTCATTTTCATCAGTGTGTCCCTGCAAGATTAAAAAAACAGTTAAAAATGAATGGATAATTGATGATGTACAGAAACAGGACATGCACCTTGTGTCATAAAAGATATCACACACACACAAATAGAACATAAAACATACATGTAAATATCACACAAAGATAACATAGTAACACATATTAGAGCATGTGACGTGTCGGACATTGCAAGAAAAACAAGAACAGATATTTCCATCCCAAACAGCACTTGCAGCTCTCTTCCTAATGAGTCACGCACATGGGTAATAATTACCTACACATCTTTTTGGGTTTTCTCATACACTAGTGAGTTGTGGCATCCTTCTTCTCTCCCCTTCAACGACCAACATTCATCTAACCAGAGCGAATTTACCAAATCTACACCCCTGCTCGAGATGGTTATCTTACTATGATGGATTCAAATAAGAATTACAACGAGAATTATTGGTATGTATGTTTACCAGTTCAGGGTAATGAATAATGCTGTACAATGCTACAGAATAAATAGACTAGCAATCACTCATTCACTCTTCGCATTGGGCCTGGAATTCTTCGAAGAACAAGGCTCACAGGACAGCTTCTAATATAAGAGGCCAGTAGTCTACTACAAATTTACAATAATCAAACCCCCATTAAGCACTTTTTTAAGAACAGCCTGCAGAAAATCATAGCTTATTCCACCACTCTAGTTAGATACAACCTTTTGCACTTGAAATGGAAGCGCATGGTTAGCGATTAGGTGGACAAGTCAACAATGAAAGTAATTGGTTGACTGGTTGCAACATATTTGCAAAAATGAGCATGTCATAAATTATGTGCAAGAACAAATGCCACAACCACTAAAAGAAGGTCCCCAGTGTAAAATTAGCAAATGAACCCAATGTTCCAAAACTCGCTGACTGGTAAGCTGCCTAATCTAGGCGTTGGACCAATAACCGAATAATCGACATAACTTGGAGAGGATAGCATCAGTTCCCCCCTCCCCCCAGCAAATAGCATTATCTAATTCTTGCATAACTAATAAGCCAATTGGAAACATATTCTAATTATGCTTTCAATAAACATCTCAATACACTTCCACATATTCTTGTACACTTTATTCACAAACATTCCAACACAATCCTAAAGGCTCAAAACTTCGACTGCACAACTCAATTACGCTTCCTCACCCCGCATTCGCGATTGAAAAACGATAAAAAAAGGCACTCTTACCGGAGCTAACCGAGACTCAAGGGCCGGGTGAGCGTTGGCCGGGGGCGGTTCGGGGACGGAGGCGGGCCCCTGGGCCTTGGTTGAATCCTTGACGAGCTTCTTCCACGAAACGATAGTGGTCTCCCCCGGCCTCAGCTCCACCGTGAACCTCTGCCGGTCTCCCACCGTCACGAAAGACGACGTCGTAGCCCTCCTCGATTCGCCGCCGCTTCCGCTGCCACTGCCCTTGTCTTCCCCCATTGATGATTAATCTACACTTGAAATTGAGGTACCTAGGGCTTCAGAATTCGTAGAAAGGGAGAGGGAGAGAGAGAGAGAGAGAGAGTGAGAAACCCTATTTGGAAGAAAGGGATTGCAGAGAGAGAGAGAGAGAGAGAAGTGGTGCTCTAATTTTCGTCGACGACTCGGTTGGGCGCTAAAGCCATTTTACCGTCTGATTTCAGTTGTGATTTTGGTCTTCTCACGGCATGGCGTGGTAAAAAGTAAAAACTGGACAAGGACAGGACATGGGTTTTTTCCCTTTCCTTTTTCTGGGGTGGGGAAAGCTGGGAATGACGAACAAATCTGATCTATGTTTGGCCCAGCACAAACTTAAGGGGCCCAACAAACGATGTCTATTAGAAAATGACGGCCAAAACACAGATGAACTTCCTTACCGGTTTTGTCTGAGTGAAGAATAGTCTATTAGGTCTTGTCTAAAGAGTCTATAGTACAGTAAGTCCTCTTTATTATTTTGATGACAAAAATATCCCTCATAAAAAAAACGATTAGAGAGAGACGATCCAACCGCCACCGCCACCACCACACGGCCACCACCACCACTTCACCCCACTGCTGCCGCCGCCGCGTCTCCACCACCACCATGCCTCAACAGTGTTAAATTATGTCTAAATTTATAATTAATAGTGTTAAATTCTATCCAAATTTACAATTAACACTGTTAGCTGAAAAAGGTGGAGACAGAAAAGGCGGTCGTTGTCAAGTGGCCGGGCGGTCACGCTTAGGTGGAAGGACGGCGTCGTGCCGCCTCCGGACGAAGTGATCCTGGTCGAAGAGAGGGCGGCGATGGAGGGATGGGCTGGGAGATTTGAAACCCTAAAATGATGAGATGGGGCATTCATTTATGAACCGTGGCAAGAACGGTGATTGCAGTTCCAGACGGAGGCATTAATGTTTATGGAGGCCGCGGAGGCATCAACGTTCATGGAGGCGACAGGGGTGGAACGGCCGAAGGAGGAGTAATTGGCGATGGAGCTAAGACCGCCGGAGGAGTTGCCGGTGGTGTGGCTGAGACAGACGAAGGAGTAACTGGTGATGGCGGGACTGACTGGAGGAGAGAGAGAAGGGATGGGGGGTGAGTTACATTTATTTGAAACCTTAAATGATGGGCTGTGTTCATTTGTTGCTATTTAAAGTGGGGTAAATAAGTAAAATCACACCCACATGACTTAGTGAGAATTGAATTTTTATCCCATAGGACTTGGTAGGCTATGGAATCCAATATTAAGACCGACCCATAATTAACTCTTTGATTAATTAATACTCGTCAATGACAAATTAAGAACATTTGTTAATGCGAAAAATATCATTGACGAGTATTAATTATCAAAACACGTCATGGATCGTCATTTTCTAAGTTTACGCAAAGCACGAGCCTTGTCTGCAGTCCAAACGTGGACTGCAAAGGTGCGGTTAAAATGTTCACAACCGTCGGATGGTGTCCAAAGTGTTCATCTTATAGAGCCCGTAAAGTAGCACGTTCACTCAAAAACTTAGCTTGATCAACAAAAATAGGTGTGTTAAACTTTAAATCATGGTTTAGAAATGGATGGTTCTAACTTTAGAATTACTAATGAGCCCATTCATTTTATAAAACTAAAATTCAACTTTTGATATATCTCGCAATCAGTGGTGGACCCAGGAATTTCATATACTGGGGGGCACATATTGTTGAAAATTTACGAAATTTCGGGTGAATGAAACTGGGATTTTGGAGGGTCTTCCGAGGCAACCGGTCCCGGGTTTGTTATATCTGGACGCACCACAATCAATAGACGTATTGATGTGTGTGGCCGTAACTCCCGTAACCCCTCTATCTTGATGGCAGCATTACTCCTCCCTCTTGATGGCAGAAATCAATTCTGAATTCAATGGGCAGAATTCATTGCAGGAGTTATTCAGCCCTCCTCCACCCTATAAATTGAAGTATCACGTTTTTGGAGCAACACAAGCAATTCCACAATCCTCCTGCATATTCTGAAATTCGTTTTTGAGAGAGAAAGACAGACGATAGTCAGTTCGCTAAGGCGGTCGACGGCGGTGTTCCGACGGCTTGCGGTTTAGCCGAGCCAATCCTGGGAGGAAGACGTCGAACACGAACCTACAACACCGACGGTAGGCGACAAATATTTCTTAAGGAGACTGTGGTATCACACAGGACTCGGTTTGGTTTCAAAGATTTCGTTTGTATTCCGTTATCTTCTGTTCAAGTTTATGCAATCTGTAATTTGTTTCAATCATGTATTGTATTGTATTGTTATCATTGAAATTGTTCTCTGAAATTATACATTATTGCCGAATTTTTTCCAACACATATTATTCACAATCTTGAAAAATATTTCTCTGTATGTATACCACAAAATTATCGCTCAATCATTGAATATTGATCACTCATTTTATTTCGCAATTGATTTTTGATAATTTTCATGTCTGAAAATACTCTTTCGACTGTCGTGGTGACAATCGTAAGATTAATAGAAAGTAAACTATAGAATTTAGTAATTTGATTTTCATAATATTTTAGATTTGGAGGAAAACACACAGAGATAGGACAAAAATAGAGAAATAAAGGAAATAGCTAGAGCAAAAATGGAGAAATAAAGGAAAGAGCTAGAACAAAAATGAAGAAATAAAGAAAAAAGATAGAACAAAAATAAAGAAATAAAAGAAAAAGAGAACAAAATTTAAAAAAAATAAAAAAACACAAAGGTTGGCATAACTGGGAATCAAACCCAAGTGCCTAGAGCCTTTCACAAGGTATATAACCACTACACCAAACTGATGAATTGTACCCATGTAGGAAACTTTTAAAAATTTATATCAATTTTTTATTTTTTTATTTTTTTAAAAAAGGCATGGGGGCACGTGCCTCCACATGGGAGTTGATATTTTGCATGGATATACTACTCTATAAACCCTATAAATGAACGGTTCAAATTATATTAATAAATGCATTGTGTGACCCACAACGACTATGGTCAAAAACCCACCATAAAAAATTTGATCTCAAAAAAGAATGATAATTTTACTCACAAATCTCTCAAAACACTTGCAACTTTTAATAGAGTGAATCCACAACCTATTTTGACAATTCCGCAGTTCATCTTTAAGTCTTGACATACGAATTACTAGTGTAAAGACTTAGGTTGAACGAACATCAATGGTAATCTGAAAAATTACATTGAATTTGAGACAAATTGACCATTATATGATTCACTATTCATCAATTGATTTGAATCAGGATCTGATCTTATCGATATTTAATCAACTTGATTTTTTTGCTTGAATGAATTACATGTCGGGATCGAAATAATGAATGGCTCAGACTTCTGGTTGTGAGACACAACACTATATGTAGTGTGTTTTGAGAGGTGGGTTCCAATGTAACAGGACTAGAAAATGAAGAATGTTCGAACTAATAATATTTGAAAGGACAAATGATAGTGAATGCAAAGCCCTTTAAAGCATCTCCAAACAAGCTTCATTTTTTATTTTGGTTCTTTATATCTTCATTTAAAAAAGTTGTCTCCTCCAACCATATTCATATTCAAAATGAAGAAGTACTTTGATTTTTCGATATAGGAAAATCACTTAACCAATGAAGAAGATTCTTCAAAAAAAAAAAAAAAAAAGTTTGCAATTTAAAATGAAATTAATGACTTGTCAAATTAATATGGAATTTGTAAGCACTTAAAACCGTTAGAAAGGTATTTGTGATACCTTCAAAGTGAGACTAATATTCACCACATTTAGCTAAGAGCTAACAATTTCATAAACGAATTAATTCCTTAGAGAAAAATTAATGAATTTTTGAAGAATAGAGATGAAATGAAGACTTGTGATTTTTGAAGCTTGGACATTTTTTTATGCTCTTTAAGCTATGAAAATTTGCTTAATGTATAAAAAAATTCAACCTATCTGAGATCGACTCATATTTGGCTCAATGCTACTATGTCCTCTGCACCCGTTCTTCCTCCCTCATCTCGTCTTCCCTCTAGGTTTTTGATCAACCATTGGTTATCACGTTGGTGTAATCGATTTTGCCTAACAACGAGGTTTTGGTCGTGGGGCTAGGGGGTGAGGACTCTTGTGGTTCCCCGCCGATCCACTCCTGAGTCACTAAGTGGCTTTGGTTTGCTTAATGGCGGTTGGGAACTCGCAATTGGTTCGTTAGAGTGGCCGTGAACCTGATCTCGGTGTTGCTCATGCTTTCTCAGGGTGGATTCGCTGCAGTGGCGTTGCGGTGACATTGGTGCCCTTTGCCGATGTTCTAGGCCATTTAGGAGGATCGAAGTGGCGATCCTTGGTGGTTTTCAATGAGATCTAGACTGCTGTGGTGCTGACAGTGCCGTGGGTCTCTATTTCGGTGTCTGGTGGTGATACGTTCTGGTCCGGTTTGGTGGATGCTGGTGGTAGTGGGTTCGCCTAAGGTCTTTGGTGGTTGGCGGCGTGCTCGGGCGGTGGTGTTGGTCGATCTAGTTTGGTCCTAGGGTTGGCTGTGGTGTTGGGCTCGGTTCGGTTCTTTTTGGGCTGCGCTGGGCTTGGCCTTTGGTTGTGCGAAATTTTTTGATTTGGACTTTCAAGTGGGCTTCGTCTCAATAGGTGTCCTTAATTGGTTTCTTGCTAATCACAAGGTTTGAGTCTTGGATTTGAGCAGATTATTCTTTGAACATGTTTGCTGTTTCCTTGCTTCTTTTAGTCTTGTAACAATTTCAAAATTAATACAAAATTTTGCTGTTCAAAAAAAAAAAGTTGGATCAATTAACTATTCGGCTCGTTTGTTAACCCATAAATTAGAGAGTTGGTGTCTTAATGATTGATGTTGACATGAAAGCTCCTTAATCCTTTTGTTTACTTCTAATTAATATTTCCTCCAGGAATCGAAGATGGGAGCAACATTTTTTTTTTCTCGGCAAAACTAAAACTTTGTTGGCTCGAAAAGGGTACATCGAGAGGGTACTCAATAAGCAACAAAACGCTTAATGAGCATCAGAAACAACACAAAACAAAAGGAAGATGGGAATGACCATCCAGCAAAAAATTGGATCGCATCCATCCTCACGAAAAAGGAACTTACACTTTGATCTTCCTCATTCCATCAAGATAACCCTTAAAATCCTCCACCGAGTGCACCTTAATATCGAATTTCATTTTGATCCACATAGCAACTCTGGTTTTAATTAGTTCCCCAAGGTCCTCCACTCGCCAAAAAGCATTGTTGAAGACAATATCATTTCTTACAAGCCATACGGACCAAATTGTAGCATGGAAGGTTGTTTCCCACAAGAACTTCTCCGAATTTTTGAAACCAAAATCTAACCACCAAGTAAAGAGGTCTACCAAGGAGGCCGAACAAACCCAACTGACATGCCACCAATATAAAATCAATGACCAAACATTCCACGCGAATAGACAATGGAGAAAGAGGTGCTCCGGCGTTTCTACGATCAAAGAGCAGAAACATTTTGGACGGCAAACAAACAAACACATGCCCAATGGATTAATTATGGCAACCAGCTTAGATCTCAAGTCACCCCAGCTTAGATTAGAGGGTAGCTGAGCTTAGACCCAATGCAAACAAGGGCATTTCTGCAGCTTGACCTACATAAAGCTTTGACCCTAAAAAAAACATAGGAACCCCTTCCTTTTTGGGTTAGGGGACTCCTATAAAACCATATCCTCAGTTCATGACTCCTTTCTTTACCCCTCATTTTTTCTATGTATAAGTAGAAAACAACGTTTGGTTTTGTAGGAAAAACAAACGCTTGATTTGTGATATGATATGATGGTTTAGATTTGATTAAAACATATCCGCCCGCCCGCATCTATGGGGCTAGCTATCACTCGAATCCTAGACAAGACCCCTCTCCCAAACTCCAGATCCTTAAATCAGCAAAATTTTTTTTTGATCCGTTAAATCAACAAATTAAGACACTAGCTTTTACTACTACTTAATTTGCTCCTTTTTTTTTTTTCAATTCCCAAAGAAAAAGCTCTTGTCATTTTGTTATCAAATCAATAGAGATTGCTTTCTAAATGATATTGTGGGAATCAACAAATTATGATTAGTCCACAACAAGTATTTTCATTATTTTTTTTCCTTAACTCTGCAGGGTGTTTGAACTAGTTTACGGACATCTTAACTAATTTTTAGAGGTGTTAGACAATAGTCCCTCATTATTGTGTATAAAATGGGTAATCACATAATAACATGAGGGATTTCTCTACTCATTGCTAATTTGGAAACAACTTTAAAAATAGAGTAGAGTTCGAAATGAATTGACCCACAAGAGTTGTTAACACTTGGAGTTTTTGAACCTAAGATCTAAACGGAAGAACACTCATAAAATCCAGATCTTGAGGACCAGGCAAAATCGGGTTATCGATTACTTCATACTTGCATATCCGAGAGCCACTGAATGTAATTGTGAACCACGTATGCTAGTTGCTTTTTCCTTTTTTCATCAACTTTTTCACACCAGGTGTGTATTTTTTCAAGTCTACGACTTTTAAATTGGTAAAAGTTCTACCTAATTTTAGTGTCCCTATTATAATGAAACTCCCTTTTTAAACATATATATATACTAAATAATGAAACTCGACTCTCTCTTTTTTTATCAAGTACTAGGGTAAAGCAAACCCTAGATCACTTCTGTCTTCACATGAATTTAGGGAGAGAGAAAGAGGGGAGAGAGAGAGAGTGGGGAAAAAAAAAAACCCAAAGGTTAAGAGGGTGCAATTACAGGGGGATGAAGGAGTACTAACAATTTGAGCAAAGCAGATATTTTAGCAGTTGTTTTGGCTTTGTCAATGGTCCTAATACAAACCATCATTTTACAGACTCTCCGAAAGTTTCTTGTCTTCCAATCCTCTAATGGAAAATCCACCTCCCAACACTCTCTCTCTCTCTCTCTTCTCTCTCTCTCCACCCCCACCTTTTATGTCCTCTTTATCTCTTCCCCATCTTCACATTATGCAAGCAAGAAGAGAAAGAAGAGAGGGAGAGAGAGAGAGAGAGAGAGAGAGAGAGAGAGAGAGAGAGAGAGAGAGAGAGAGAGAGAGAGAGAGAGATAAAGAGAAAGATAAGATTTAGGTGGTTCTAGAGAGAGAGAGAGATGGGGAGGGGAAAGATAGAGATAAAGAGGATAGAGAACACAAGCAACAGGCAGGTGACCTACTCAAAGAGGAGAAATGGGCTGATTAAGAAGGCTAAGGAAATCAGTGTTCTCTGTGATGCTCATGTTTCTGTTGTCATTTTTGCTAGCACTGGGAAGATGCATGAGTATTGTAGCCCTTCTACTACGTAAGTATGAATTTTTTTCTCCCGATGTCCGGTTGCGTTTGGATCTTGAATTTAACGTGTTATTTGTAAAAAAAAAAAAAAAAACAAAGCTATGGTTTTGTGAAAGCTAATTTTATTTCTAGCTCTTCCGATCGATTTTCTTGCTCTATTTCATTCTTCCGAAAACTGATCTAGTCCCAAATCCAAGATTTAAACACAACCTAAGGTTTTTTTTTTTTCGATCAGCAAACACAACCTAAGTTGATCTCTTTGTGTGTAAGAAATATACTTTTCTATATTTTTTCTTCTCATAGACTATCCCTCTCTAATCTTTGATGTTAATGTCTTTGATTTAGTACCAAATCCAAGATCCAAAAACCACTTTAGTTTTTCTTCGGTTAATCTACTCCAAAACTAAGATCCAAAGTTCCAAACACAAACTAAGTCTTGTGCTTGAATAAAAGTACGTATTTATTTCTCTTGAAACTTGATGTCTATGGGTTGAGTTTTGTTGGGATTTCTTTCTTTTTTCGTTTTGGTTCTTTTTATCCATTTCCATTGTGTGAAGGTTGGTTGATATCTTGGAGAGGTACCACAAGCACTCTGGAAAAAAGTTGTGGGATGCTAAGCATGAGGTATTCTCTCTCTCTCTCTCCAGCACACCTTCTGTCCATTTACATAGTTTGCCCTTAAAGCATCTCAAGTTCTATGCTTGTCTCTGTACAAGATAACATGTTTTTTAGCCCAAGAATGACAACAAACTGGAAACATGGATTCTATGAACAGATCTAGAAATGGGTGTCTCCGGTTTAGTTTTTTTGTAAAAATTTCTGTCTTGTCATCAGTTTATATTTTCAAGTCTTTTAATGTTTAGAGAGACACTAAAATCTATATGAGATGTTACATCCAAGGGACAGATCTGGCAAAAAAAATATTATTCTCTCTCTCCTATTTCCTTGCAAGAACTAGGTTGTAGTAGCAGTCCTGCATGAATTTTTAGTCTACAACCACATTTATAAATATTTCCTTGATTAGATCTGTGAATGAACACTCTCTTTTACCTGGTTATTTTCAGTAATCTGGCAAGTCTTCCATCAAAACCATATAAACAAGCATGTACTAAAGGCTCTAGGGGCAGATCTGCCTATTTTTCATTTTTTTTTCTTGATTGCAATGAGAAAAATTAATTTTTGATTTTTTTTCTTTCTGGAAACAAATGGGGAAAAAATTCACAGAATCTCAGCAGTGAAATTGATAGGATCAAGAAGGAGAATGATAGCATGCAGATTGAGCTCAGGTCAACTAATTTGGACCTTGTTCCATCTCTCTCTCTCTCTCTCTCTCTCTCTCTCTCTCTCAATATATTCGCACACCTTATCATGTTAATTGTTCAGGCACTTGAGAGGAGAAGACATCACTTCTTTGCATGGTCACAAAGAGCTCATGGCCTTGGAGGAAGCTCTGGAAACTGGCCTTGCGAGTATTCGTGACAGAGAGGTAAATCTATACCGGGAAATTAATTTTCCCTCGTGATTATAACGAAATGCTAAGTGCACAAATCCCGTCTATGGACTTCGAAATAGTGGCGACTCTAGAAATTTTTAGCATGGTGTTCAGAAATTACCTTGTTCTACAGGTCAATTTATTAACCAACAAAATATATATATATATATATATATATATATATATACATATATACACACACACACATATACACACAAACACAAAATCTCATATATTCGTGTAAATAGTGCAATAAAAAAACTCTATTCAAAAAAGAAGTTATCTAGCTATCACGCCAAACAAGAACTTAAAATATTCTCCTTTTTATTTGTCAAAATTTAATTTAAGTTCTCCTATTGCATAGTGGACAATATTTTGAGTAACTTTATAGTTATCTTAGACGAGTTCTCATATTTTGTGCTGACGTTAAACTAACGTATTAAACTACTAGCGCCTTGTTGAAAGAAATTGGGATGAATTAATAGGTTTGAGCGGATTTTTTTTTTAAGATTAGCTCTTCGATAGAATGATATGATGAGGATTTCTATGTAGACCATAATTTGAAGGATTGTTGTTTAATTTAACGGGATTTTGAAATGTAGTTAAATTTTTTTAAAACTTGTCCATAATTCTATGAGCTAATCAAAAAATAAACTAATGCAATTAATGTCATGAACACAAAATTAGCATATTTAGACTATTGGTAATGAACATGGAGAGAAAATGCAGAGCACAATACCTACCCAATAGATTCTTCTTTTCCCTTTCTTTTATTGTAATTTCTTTCGCTATGATTGTGAGCTTTGTTTGAACTTGTAACGACCCTGATTTTTGGTAAATAAAAATTTCGTTAAATATTTAAATTTTATTTTAATTACTTGGAATTGCTACTAAAAATTTCTTTTTAATTTTAATAATCCGTCATAATTAGATTTGAGATTTATAAAATTATATATTTTCACGCCGAGCAATCTAGTCCTTTTCTAAAGACAAGTATGCTTGTAGAAGCACTTGTATTTTTTTTCTAGTGAGTTAAATAAAATCTTTAAATTATATTTCTTGGCTAGAAATCCTACTTGGCAAGTAGAATTAGTTTCCAACCAATTCGTTAGAAAACCCTAATTACCGTTTCAATCTAATTACAATACCCTAACCCTCATTGGACCTTTTGACAGTCTTGGAGCCTTTTGAACCTCCCGAACCCTAATTGAACCCTTAGACTTTTAGGGGTAATCATTATACCCCATGACAAGTCATTTCAAACCCTAATTATTACCAATATTCCTTTACCCCTTGGTCCATAATTGTTAGGGGAATTTTTACCCCTTGGTTAATAGACCTTTGACTTGCCATTAAGCATGATAAGACTAGTCATGCCAAGGAATCTCATCATTTTGCTTCCTAGCCTTGCCATGCATGCACACCTATGTTCTTAAGCCTAGCTATCGTAGGTTTTACTTTCCTAGATTTTTCCTAGAAGTATATAGACACAAGAGAGAGAGAGAGAGAGAGAGAGAGAGAGCCGAATGGGGAGAGAGAGAGAGAGAGGGCCGGATGGGAGAGAGTGAGGTGGAGTGTGTGCTTGTGTTTTGATTACTTACACAAGTAACCCTTATAGCCTTAAGCCTATTTTTGACCATGCCAATCCATTTCTAGTCTTCCAAAGTGCAATGATTATATTCTTTCTTGCAAGTAACCTCCCCATAGACTTGACAAGTCAAAAATCCTTCATGATGGCCTAAGATTTGGCCTAAAATGGAAGTGACAAGTCATGGAAGGCTATGACTTGATTGAAAGGCTTGAAATGACAAGATAATGGAGCAAATCCATGGGAGAGAGGGAAAGAGACATGGCTGGCCATAAAGGAGGAAGGAGGAGCTCAAGTGTTGGCTATAAATAGCACCCCATGCCTTCCATTCAACTCACACTTCACTCACTTGCCATCTCCATTTTTCAGACAGCTTACTGTCCTCCACAAATCTCTATTTTTCTCCTGCTTAGAGTAGTTTTTAGGACCAACTCCCTTCGGAAAAGTTGTAGAGCACTTCGAAACTTTCAAGTTAGACCCAAGAACCATCCAAATCGGTGAAGAAATGACAAAGATATGGGCATCCGAAGTTCAGTAAAAATCTCGGATTCCTATTTCCAGACAGCATACTGTCTTCTCCTTTATCACCATTTTTCTCCTACCTAAAGTAGTTTCTAGGACCAACTTCCTTCCCGAAAGTCGTAGAGCACTTCGAGAGCTTCAATTTCAACCCAAGAACGATCGTATTCGGCCAAATATTGACCGAGTTACTGCCGTCCGAAGTTCGGTCCAGATTGCAAGTTTTCACTGCCCGTAGGAAATTTCCAACTAGCTTATTCGGCCCCGACTAAGTTTCGGATCAAGGTAGATTTTCTCTACTCATTCTCCCTAGTATAACTTTAGTTATTTTTGTTTACGACAAGGCGAGTTAAAGTATTAAGAATAATTAGCAAGCTCGTTTTTACAAAATCTTGAAATAACATTACGATCATGTAGATTTTCTCTACTTACTTCCCCAAGTATAAGTAGAATACTCTTATCCTCTATCTTCAAGTATTTTGTATGATGCTTGTACGTTAAAAAAATACATGAGAACTAGAAAGGTGTTTTCCCTTAAAGATAAAAAGGATGGGAAATATGTTGAATATATTAACTTTATTTTTTGGAAAAACATATGTTGTTTAGAACTTCCCAAAAAGAAAGAAAGAACGGCTTTCGAAAGATAAAACTTTATCGATGGTAGAAGTATTCGTATTTTGATCTTTAGGATGGTTATGAGCATGATTATTAATATAGAATTGGATGATCTTGTTAGTTTAGTTTCAAGATTACAATGAATGATTTATGTTTACCTTTATGAATGTTTACTTTATGATAAGTCCTACCGCGGAGTCTATGCATGAGAACGAGACACGAAAATCGAGAAAGTAAAAACATGACACCTAGGGCGTGATTAATGAAAGGAAATATTTTTCGAGGAATGAAATATTTTGAAACTACATAATGACCGGTCTTGGGTGGCATTATGTGAGTTGTGTGCGTGTGTAAAGTAAGATTTGTGAAAAACCCAATGAGAACCCGGAGCGGCGGAATCATTGTGGGGATACTCGGGAACCCGGAGCGGCGAAACCGAGGGTTTAGTTTTTTTTCGAAAACCCCAAATGGGAACCCGGAGCGGCGGAACCATTGTGGGATACTCGGGAACCCGGAGCGGCGGAACCGAGGGTTTTGAATTGTGTGCGTTCCCATGGGAACCCGGAGCGGCGGAACCATGGTGAGGAATGGCTTGGTTATCCGTGGAGAGGAGCCAATGCAAGTTTTGTGTGCCAATGGGAACCCGGTGCAGCGGAACCATTGTGAGGATACTCGGGAACCCGGAACGGCGGAACCGAGGTTGGGTGTGTTAAAAACGGATTTTTGAAAATGTTGATTTGGTTATGAAAAGTGAAAATGAAGACACGGTCTATGATGAGTCACGTAGGAGAAACACAGAAAAACATGGATACCAACGATACTTGATTAGTGAATATGGATGGGCTATCGTTAATCGTTTTTGTTAAACCTACTTGTACTCTGTTGATTTTATGATATATTGTTTGTAAGTTAGGGTTAGTGGGTTTGGATATTCTATTGAGCTTTTGTAAGCTCACGGTGTTACCTTTGGTGACCCTGACATATTATATTGGTGGCGACGCCGGTATAATGTGTCAGACCGTATAGATGAACAGGGTGAACTTTACACCTTGAAAGCGTTTGGAGCCGAGGAGCTGGCCAGGATGGAGGAAGAAGCGGAGCAGTAGATAGAAACTCTAGTCTACCCTCCTTTTGTTGAATAAGATTACTCTTTGAGAATATTCTGTAATATTGAGCCAGACTCCGTTTAGTTTTTCAATGAAATTGCCTATTTAACGTTCCCAAAATTAGGGGCGTTACAGAACTAATATATTAGGAGTTTAAATATGAATTACCTAAATTGGCTGTAGTTGGTTTGTGGGAGGCGTGTTCAATTGTTTTTGGGTTGGTGTTCAATTGTTTTTGACTTGGGTGTTCAAGATTATTACGACTTGGTGTTCAAAAAATGGTTGAACCAAAATTATGACATATGTTCTAAGATTTTTTGAAGGGTGTTCAATTGAACCCTGTTGGCTCCATGTAGATCCGCTTGTGCCTCAAAAACCTCTTAGAAATGTGGTTTTCTATTTCACATGTCTCTTCTGTGTTGTAGGATCCACCCTTATGAGTAGTCATACTCCTAATCCTTTTAATCTTTGTATTTATTCCCTGAGGTTTGCGCAAAAATACTTACAGCATTAGTTACAACTATGCACTATTTTAGGGTTTTCTAAGACTAATCTTGTGATCTTTCTTCCTTTTCCCTTGTCTTGTTCTCAGATGGAGCTCTTCAAGGCGATGAAGAAAAATGTACGTGTAGATCAGGGAGAAGACATAAATCTAGGGCTTCTAACATTTTTTGTCTCATTTTAAAGTCTACTTATATACAACATTCGTCCCAAAATGCCTGTCGATCCAGTCTGCAAATGGAGAATTTGAAATTAATGTAATTTTTTCAATAAAATTTCCAACCATTTCCATGATACCAATGAGTTCTCTTAATTTGTGGGGGAAAAAAAATTAATTTTTTTCTGAAATTTTTTTTTTTAAGTCATTGTTTTGCCGACTAGACAAATATTTTGGGACGGGGAGGTAGTACTATCTTTGTTTCGAGAACGTGAATGCATGGAAGAGAATTGGCTATTGTTGACTGTTCTTCTTTTGGCTCTATATAACTAATCAGGAAAGGATGCTGGAGGATGATAACAGGCGCCTCCAATGCATGCTGGTATGCTCATACATCCTATCCTATTGATCGAAAACGTTTATATACACCGATGAGATTAAATTATATACACCGGAAGTGTAAATATTAACGTAAACTTTTAATTCATGGCAAGTAACATTTTTCTTGTATCCAACATGCATCCTCACCTTTTTAGTATCTTGTGAATTTAAACATTTGCGAATTTATATTTCAATAGGAGCATGGATGCATCTTTTAATAACCTAGTATGCGGTCCAATAGACTAGCTAATTCGGATGACCAATCTTAACATATCCTATTGCGTACATACTACAGACGCTGGATCTACTATGGCTATATAAGAACTTTAATGAAATAGTTTCATTTGGAAATAGTAATATTTTGGGCACCATCTATTAATATGTAACCAATATGTTAGTGAAATTGTTTTGTCACCAATCTATTGGCATCTTGCCAACATTGCCCTTTGTCCCTTTTATCTCATAGCAATTTTACATTGTTTCGATTAAAAATTAAAATTGTTAATTGCTAATAAAAAGGGAGAAAAAAGGATAGTCATGATCCACAATGATTTACAAGCATTGCCACACTCAGGGGCGGACCCACCATAGGGCACGTGGGGTCACGTGCCCCCACGCCCTTAAAAAAAAAATTTGCGATTTTGTATATGTATTATTTATGTTGAATGCATATATGTAGTTGTCTGTTAGTGCTGTGGTAAAGTGCTCTTCCTATATGCGTTAAAACTGCAATCGTAGAGTTAGTAATAGGAAAATAGATGATGAGCATGTGACAATATTATTTTAACGCATATAGTCGAGGTGCATAAGTTTGCCCAAGTAGCTAGTTATTAAAATACAAATATACTTTAAAATTGTTAATTTATCTTGAATGCTAAAATTATTTTGGAATAAATGTGCTTAACTGTAACTCGTATATTACGGTACAAAAAAAATTGGTACCCCCACCATGTTAAATTTCTGAGTCCGTCACTGGCCACACTCATAGTTCAAAATATAACTCTCTATCGAAAATTCATTCCAACTACGAAAGAGCAAACCGCATCAAAGTAGAAAGTTTAGAGAGTAACATACAGACCCTAAAGAAAGACATAAACTAATCTGGTACTTGCCTATTGTTAAGGCTATCTTTAATAAATAACAAATTCCCTAGGAGATATAGGAATATCGATTGCAAAGACGACAAGCTCTTCATTTTGTCCAGGTCCCGTACGTGCTAAATGGTCAGCACATTGGCAGATCGGTATGGACTGTGAGCTAGAACCGTGTTAATGAGCTTCATTTATAATCCGTTATCTGGCTTCCCTTCGTTGATTAGATTAAGTGAGAGAGTCTGAATCTATCTGGACGTTGGACAAGCTATTCTCCAGGATGATGGCTAGCTCTTTGTAAATTCCCCATAGCTCAGTTTCCAAACTTGTGAACTGCAACTGTTCTTTCCAAATAAACCCAGAATCTAGTTTCCAAACTTGAACTGCAACTGTTCTTTCCATAGAAACCCAGAATCTAGTCGGTCGCCCTTGTGATCGCGGAATAGCCCTCCAGAATCCCACTTTCTTACGGCAATCATTGTTGACGGAATTCATTTCCCTTTTCCTAAGTTTAATTAATTGTGACATATAGTGGGGGAAGATCGACTGCCTATTTACTAGCGTCTTCCTCTACTAAAAGTCTGCTGTTTTGTAACCATCGATTTTCGGTTCACGCCGGAAATCATCAACACTACACTGTTAGTTTCCATAAACATGCATTCACATTTTTCCCTTTGAATTTAACTTACTTTTCCTTGTGTGGAGAAAACGTTACACACGAGCTTTCGCTTTTCGTTGCAACAAAGCATATAAAAGAATCGGGAATTCGCCAAAACAAACTAGCATAAGAAACACAAATCTGTAACAATTGATCTTGTTATAGTGTCTGGTTTTTATTTCTTATTTCATATTTTAATTTTGAGGGGGCATGCAAGTCTCGTTTCATTTTCTTGTTTGTTCTTGCACCCAGCACCAGCAAGGGATTGACATGGAGGGTGGAGATATGGAGAACGGATATCATCATCAGCATCAGCATCATCACCATCATCAAGTGAGAGAGTACCAGCCACAGATGCCTTTTGCCTTCCACAATCTCCAGATTCAGCCAATTCAGCCAAATTTGCAGGAGAGGTTTTAAAGTCTGCTGAAATATATACTCTACAAGTTGAACTTATATATAATTAATCTCTGGCTTGTTGGAACTGTAATGGGGATCGAACCTTTAATCACCTACTTCTGGTACTAGTAGTAGTAGTGATGGTGGTCGTAGTAGAACTTGTAATAAGGTAAAACTTGGTTAATTTGTGCAACAATTATGTGTGGGAGTTATATATATTACCACTGGAGTCTCGGAACATACACAATTTGCAGGTTATAGGAATGGCTATTTCGTCCCAAAACATGCATATGATACGATCCAACAATTCAGGTCGAGTAGATGACCCGCAAAATCCCAATAGGTTATTTGCCCCACTTTTTCCCTTTTTTTTGTTTTGTTTTGTGTTCCTAGTAAGTGTACAAGTCAAGTTGGGCCATTATGCCTGTGGCCCTTCAGTGTGAAATAGGTGGTTTGCGTTTTAGAATGGCCTCTAGTGTTGTTATTTTAAAAAAAAAAAAAAAGACATGTATTGGGTACTAAAAAGAATTAAGGGGGCTTAATTAATTTTTGCATATATATTTGGGAATCAAGACGACGGTCTTTTGGGCCTTAGCCAATGGCCAGCCCTAATAAATAGGTACAAAAACGAGAGATGTGTTCAACAATGGAGTACACCAAATTAGGGCCAATAGATATTGTTTGACTTTTAAGAAACTAGAATACAACTAGATAATTTTCCAAAGGCTTTTGTTAGCTGATGGACCGGGCCCGGCCCAACTTCGTGGAGAAGGCCCAAGTCTTTTCAAATTGCCCAATCTTCACCTCACATATATGTCCTAGCAAAATAGTTGGAAAGAAATGGTTATTGTATTAGGCATGAGGATTAAACACTAATTAAGGTCCGCTTAATTAGGAAGAAAAATATAATGAAAAATGAAAATGAATTCATGGAGAATGACGGCATTAAACGACTCTACGTATCTTTGGTTCCCAAGTATTAAAAGTTTTCCACATATAAAATTAGCAAATATTACCCCTGTAATTGGCTTCACAGGTTAACAACTATGGCTCTGACCTTGTCTATAGATATGCTCCTATCTGGAGTACTACTTTAAAGTATCTCTTCCCACACAAAAACATGTTAGGTTCCAACCGTAATGGGGATGCAGCCGAGCATCCCTTGCAGAACAGCCAACTAGGTTGTTCATCTCGGTAATCGATATCTCGGATCTTAACCGAGTCTGTTTATATTTGTATGAGCTCAAATTCAATCAGAGTCATCCGTGCCGAGATAAACGGCCGATTCAATCGTTCTGCACCATTCTATAGAGAGATGCTCGATAGCATCCCTCGCAATGAAGCACATGCAACTGCATGAGTGCACAGTCGAAGTGCATTAAATAGGATAATCTAACTTGTGGGGGCATATCTATGATATTCACATGCGTGCTGCACTAAATTGTAATAAAAAGAAGTGACTTTAAGGAATAATATCTATATTTCACATGCCATGAAAGAGAGAGAGAGAGGTTGTCACCTCCAAATTTTGATGGCCTGTAAGTAATCCCGAAGGAAAAATGGATCGGAGGTCACATCAGCCAGGGCTTCCATGTCAAAATTGTGGATGGAAAGAAAAGTGGAGGTCACTATCTTGTTTGTGAATTTTGTTTTCAGTTTTTCGTCATGTTTTGAGTTTTATTATTCTCCTTGATAAGAGAAAACGAATTTTTTAAAAATAGCGGCTAAAATTTAAATAAATTAGAAAAGACAAGTAAGATTGTGCTCTTTCTTTTCTTTCTTTTCATCTTCGGTAAACTTTGTTTTTCTTTTTTCTGTAACTTTTACTTTTAAAATTTTGCTTGTTAAGACGAACGATTAATTCGAAGAATTTGACACGAATCTAACAAAAATTCAAATAGACAAATAAAAAGATGGAATAGTACCGGCTAAAAAGAGTTCGAAAAAGTATCATAATTGTTATCCTGATTCCTGATTGGTCTTTTACAAATCTCATCTACCAATCAGAATATTATGTACCCCACCAAGACTTGTAATCTTAAAAATATTACTACTGCGTAGTAGGAGTAACATTATTTGGACATCATAGACTTCAACCTTTTTCATGGGCTCTTTCTCCCCTCTTTTGTTCTCATTTTGAGACATTCTCCCCACTAAAATTTTGTAATTTTTTTTTCATACGCTTTCATTTTTTTTTTTCCCCAAATATTGTCTGCACTGGATCATTAGCATGATGCTAATGGAAATGAAAACTTTACTTAGATTTGTGAGTAAATCAAGTCCGACAAATTTCATTATTTTATGTATATAGTGTTTCATATACCAAATACACGAATGCATTTTCGTCACCACTGAACAAATATTCCGGAGCCGTCCCTACAATATTGTAACCTAATAGCGAAATTGATCGAGTTGAACACAATCCCTGAACAATCAATCATATATATGAATGTTGCTGATCGAATGCCACTTACCCTTGATGGAATGAATAGGTGACAGAATATGCAAGTTTTATTCAAGTATTTATTAGATACAGCCTATCAAAAAAAGAAAGAAAGTATTTATTAAATACAAATTGAGAGGATCGATGTGGTTAATTCATTTGATGTTTGGAAATTGCAAATTAAATGAATGCCAACTGGTGACCAGTCATTTCTCAATTCCCCTCGCAAGAGGGATGAATATGAAAGGTGAAAATTAAACCGAATTGAAAGGGTAGGTTGATTAAATAGCCATCCTGGTGATCTACAGGGGCCTCACAATGACTCTTGAAAAGGGCATGACTAACGTCAACATTGAATTAGGTTCAACTGTGGCGGTCACTTTCTGTAACGAAGGACCCCACCCCCCGCGCCAAACCGTTGAAGAAGCACGTAGGCTTGCAACTTTAGACTAGATCAACCGCAGCCCACAAGTTTCGCCAGGCAAACCAATCAGCTGACTGCCTGGCCCGACTTGGCTCTCAACAAGAAGAAGATTTGATAGTCAACTACTTCCATCGCTCTCACAGCCAGGGAATTTTGTTCTGGCTGATTCCCTGGGAGTGGGTCTTAGAACTTAAGTTTGAGGGCTCTGGTGGCCTTTTGATTTTCTATCATGTATGACGCTTCTTCGGTCTCCTGACGTTGATCGTCTAGTTTAATAGTATTCCTTTCCGGTTGACAAAAAAAGAAAAATTAAATACCCATCAGATATATAGACACACAAACGGGGAGACGTTGAATACCATAACGTGTGTGGCATTAGTACATCATCACCATTAATCCGATTGATTATATATCATTTTAGGATATATATTCCTTTATTATTAGTACCGCCAAATGAATAGTTTTTACATATCAAAAAATGATACTGCATTGTACTCTGCTTTTAGATTAATGACTACGTCTGACCATAACAGTACCCAGTATTAATGTTTGATTATTTATTATTGGCAAGCTTCCTATGACCAAAACAAGCTTAATTTTAATTTCCCAATTGCCCTGTCAAATGGCGTCATCCCATGATGGGATCATGTTTAATTTGTTATTTATTAAAATCAAATACATCACCTTGGCAGCCCAATTGTGCCAGACTGCCAGTAATCGTCAGGTTTCTTCATAATTTAAATGTAAATGTCAATGGGCGCAATTCCTATTTTTATTTTTTTTATGGCCTAAAATTTTCAATTGCTACATGGGCGTGCCATATGTTACTGTACCGAACCGGCATTTACCGTCTTTACTTTTCTATTATATTGCTTAATACGTTGACATATAGTATTACCAATTTTGTAGGGGCCAATCGTTACCATTAGTCTTTTTGTTTTTTTTTTTTATTTTGAATTAGCACATTCAGGAAGAACAACTTATTTGTTCTGAATGCATCCGAATTTCTTGGTGCAGAAAATTCTGGTATTGAAAAATAAAAAGAGGGACAGCTCTCCTTCAAAAGATTGGTCCAGTATTGGATATAGACTTTCCGCCAAACAAGATGTCTAAGAGCATCCGCAATGGGAATAATCAAAATCAATAATCAAAATGTGCTACATCAGCATTTGATTATCCATTTAGTTCATAATCAAACTTAACAAACTTTATCTCCATATTGGTTATTTTTGCATCCCAATAAAAAAACCCCCCATAATACGCAACGCACTTATGCCCAATTACAAACGAGTTCTAATCACGCACCCGATCACACCAAATTATTCTTCTCGATGAGACGATTCTAATGTGGGGTGTTTTTTTAGTTTTTTAGTTTTGAATTTGGTTATTGGGTTTAATTATTGAGTTTTGGTTATTAGTAAAAATTGTTAAGTTTGATTATGGAATGGGTGAAATTTGGTTATTTGCTAAAAAATCTGTAACTTTGCTTATTACAATGTGAGGTATTTTTTTAGCATTGTTGTTAAGTTTGCTTATCCATACTAATTTGCTTAGTACAATGTGGATGCTCTAAGGTATTTAACTTTAACGCCTTCATTATTAAAGAGAAGCCCCATTGTCTAATGGATAGAATAGATCCTCCTAAACTTTTGGCATAGGTTCAAATCCTATCGACCGCATTTTTTTCTATAATTTTTTGAAGTTGTGATTGAGTAGTGAGTACTGGTTGTTTGCCATGAGGCAAGGTATTGGTGAAACTCCGCACGAATTAGCTTAGCTTATGAAACATCACAAAACTAGCTCGAGCACAACTCCTGAATTGGCTAATTAATTCGAGAACGTTTCCAGTGATGACGGAGCCAAAATTTTAATGCGGGAAAGGCCGAATTAACTATTATCTCCTCCAACCGTACTCGATCTGGTCAATCAGGCTATGTTTAGAGTGTGTAGAAAAAAGATTGCTCGTTGGGCGGGATTTTAAAAGATGCTGAACATTTATTTTTATAGAGTTCAGCTAAACAATAAATACGAATTCAACACTATATGCTCTGTGCATTAATAAAATGGGTATTGAGTGTAGATTAAAGGGAATACACAAATAGTGGGATGGACAAATGCTAGAACTTATTGCAATCAAAGGCCACAAAACACTTCATCCATGGGATAATTTGGAACATGGGAGGGGCCACAGCTATGTGCCACATGGTTGTGGCTCCTTACCTCGATGGTTTTTTGAAACCGAACAACTTAACTTATATTAATACAAAAAAGTGACAAGTTTGATATTCGTACACTTTTACAAAATGGGGAGTTGCTGCCCCAAGCTAATCCTTACGCAAAGCTTGCAACAAAAACTCAGGTGCACTACTATGTAAAACAAAATACCCTTGAGTTGTTACAACATTCTTGACTTACGAGTCAGCCATCAGATTAGCCTTGTGATAACAAGACGTGATTCGCAACAAGGAAAATTCAGAAGCGAGTACCAAAATCTCTTGCAGCACCCTTGCAAAACCGACCTGCTTGGACCTGCCTCCTCCATGAAGCATCTAAGTTTTTCGTCCAAAGTACTCCCCCTATTTTAAAAATATCATGATGTGGTTCGCTAAATGAGAACATAAAAAGATTACATTGAAGAGTTACAATTTTTTTTAAAATTAAACAAACTCATTAATTATTACATTTTAGTAACATTTTATACGCTCTAATTTTACGGATCAGACAATTTTTTTTGGAACGAAGATAGTAGTATTTTGCTTTCTTATTGTGAAAGGAAACTAAACTAAACTCATGATTTTCCTAAACTTCTACCAGTCAACAAGTAAACAATAACTGTCTGAGGTCGAGTAATCCATTTACGTGCAGCCAACCAGTTTCTTGTTTAGATTTCATTTTCGATCGGTCTGTTAAAACTTGGAAAGTTAGTCAGATTATTTTGGGCGAAAGATGAATTTGGTGTGTATTTGTGATTAATTTGGTTAAAGTGTCATTTTAATTAGTAGTTCCCCAAATCTCATTTTATTTACTTACAAGCAAATTAATATCATCATCACAATTACCCGCCAAAAGTGAGTGTAGTTTGTTCACACTTTCCCTCTGGCCTTCTCTTTTTGCCACCAAATATTAGCCTAACTATTGGAGTAGTTGATAATAATAATAATAATAATAATAATAATAATAATAATAATAATATCTTAGGAATTTTTGTGGGGAATCGTGTAGAATCCATGGTGTATTTTGCTGTCCTCCACGTGTTTTGTGCATTGTTTTAAGGAAAAGTTCTACTAGTATTTTCTTCCAATTACTACTCGCATAGTCGCATGTCTAGAGAGAGAGAGAGAGAGAGTAGTAAATTACTCCTAATATATTGAAAAAAAGAAAGAATATATTTCAGAGAAAGAGTAGTGATTTTCAAACTTTCTTTTTTCTATAGCACATTTTTTTGTCCTCTTACGATGTGGATTTATAATATTGTTCTTCCAAGTATGAAATTGTTTTTTTAAATTCACATCACAAAATGACAAAAAAATGAAACGTGTGTATATAAATGAAAATGTAAAAATCAATTACTTATAAGGAATGGACCGTCCTAGAGGCTCTTTTCAATTCCCGTTTGATGATTGAGTTTGTTCATCTTTACTACTTGGTGAGAAATGAGAACATCAACTGTATCAAAATTATATCGATTAAACTTTGATCAATATAATCAACTGGGGCTAATTCAGTTGGCCAGAACTCTTGCATCTTAAGGTTAGGAGTTTGAGTCTTTCCACCTACGTGTGGGTGCTCTTCCCTTAGAGGACTTTTCATTTCTTTCTTTGTTTCTCTATCCTATAATAGACTTATTTCTTGTATTAGTTGAGTTATTGGGTTTGGTTGTCTCATGGACTCTCACAATTGATGTAGTGTCCTATGTTTGTACTCTGGACTTCATATATCATGTAAAAATGATCTCTTCTATCGATTGACAAAAAAAAAAAAAAAAACTTGGATCAATATGAATATATTTATCTTCAAACAAAAAAAATAGAAGGTAAACTCAAATACTGAATCAAAACTCATACACCTCAAAATAAATGTATTATCCATCGGTATAGATTTTCTCAAGGTTGATGTTCTTGACGAGCTTTAAAAGAAGAACAATTAATTTTGATAATCAAAATGGGCTTGAGAATGACTCAATTGATCCGTCCAACTCTTTGAATTCTACTGAAAAACATGAATGGAGAGGATAAAAATTGTATGACAGGCCTTATGCAAATCCTAAATTTTAGTATTTAATTATTAGCTATTTGGCATCACAATTTATTCTTTAGCATCGGTCATCCGAAATAAATAAATTAAATGAGGTGAGGTATTCGGCCTACCATTCCCGCCTTTTACGTACGAAATTAAGCGCATATTATGCGAGGCACGGTTAAGATATGGAGAACATTTTTGCTTTTTATCGGGATACTATAACCAATTTAGGGCATGGAATTCCCACAAAATAAGGTCTCGGATTCAAAACCCAAGGTCTGAGACTTAGGAGTTAGTCCAGTTCTCTCCGATGACTGTTTTACTGATTTTCTACATGTTTGATGTTGTCTTTGATATAGAGCTCCGTCATCCCGAAGCATCCGGTGTCTGGATACTAACTCCACATTTGCCGTTCAAGATTAAAGTGTGGATGGATAATGGTTCCTGCTTAGGAGTTCGACATTAGTTTCGTCTCTCTTAGGATCTAGCTGTTTTTCTATAGTATATCCCTATTTTCGGGTGGTTATTAGTAGTTGCGATATGGCTTGATTTGTATATGAGTGATTTTTAATAGATGTCGTATGGCTTGTTTGAATGAATTGAATGGATATACTTTTTTCGTGACAAAAAATACCAAGGAGTTTTTATTTGATCTCTCCTAAGATCTCAAATTTAAAACTTCAAACTTTTGGGAGGGCAATTCATAATGGAGCTTTATTTGGATTTAACTAGGACGAGAGGTATTCGGCCTACCATTCCCGCCTTTTACGTACGAAATTAAGCGCATATTATGCGAGGTACAGTTAAGATATGGAGAACATTTTTGCTTTTTATCCGGATACTAGTATAATCAATTTAGGGCATGAAATTCCAACAAAATAAGGTCTCGGATTCAAAATGCAAGGTCTAAGACTTAGGAGTTATAGTAGTTCGGTTCTGTCCGGTGGCTGTTTGACTGATTTTCTACATGTTTGATGTTGTCTTTGATATGGATGTTGTCTTTGATATGGATCTCCGTCATCCCGAAGCGCCCGGTGTCTGAATACTAACTCCACATTTGCCGTCCAAGATTACAGTGTGGATAGGTAATGGTTCCTGCTTAGGAGTTCGGCATTAGTTTCGTCTCTTTTAGGATCTAGCTATTTTTCTACGGTATATCCCTATTTTCTGGTGGTTATCAGTAGCTGCGGTATGGCTTGATCTGTATTTGAGTGATTTTTTGTAGACACCGTATGGTTTGTTTGAATGAATTGAATGGATATACTTTTTTCATGAAAAAAAAAAGACTAAAGAATTTATTTGATCTCTCCTAAAATCTCATATTCAAAACTTCAACTTTTGGGAGGGCAATTCATAATAGAGCTTTATTTGGATTTAACTAGGACCCCACGGGTGGACGATAGAATTGATTTGCCACGATCAGTCCAGCTGGACGTAAACTTGCTCGAATACATGAGTTATTAAAATAAAAGACAATTAGGGCATGGGGCCGGATATTGTGTAGGGGTCCTTACTTTACATTAGTTCCACTTGAATAGAAATGGAAAACGATAACTATAGGCGATTTAAAAAAAAAAAAAAGGTGCTCGTACTCAAGGGCGGATGTACAGTTGGGGTTTCTAAAAGAATCTTTTTTCTTTTTTTTACCCCCGGAATGACAATATCTTAAGACTCCAATTTTTACAACCACTGCTTAGTGTAGTTGGTTAATCATTGTCTTCCTTTTGTGGAAGGTCTTGGGTTCGAGCCCTACCGAGGGCAGACCCTTTAGGAGACCAGGGCTATGGATAGCTTCTGGTCTTCCTCTGCTGATGTATATTGCCGTGGCAAAAAAAATAAAAAATTCTACATAAATACTTCAAGCCTAGTCTAGATGTAAATATCGTCAACACAAAGCAGCGACAAGGATCTTAGTTCAGCGATGACAATAACATAAAGAATTTCTTTGTATATAATGGTCTATATAAAATAAAATAAATTGTATTATGATTGAAAATGAATTATGCTTAATTTATTTTATTTTGTTGAGTTATATTATTTAAATACTCAAAAATTTAAGTCAAGTTTTTTTTTTTTTTACTTTAACTACTCATGAATAATTCAGTGCCGACAATATGAAAAAAAATATGAAAGAAAAATCAAAATTATATGTAAAAAATACGAAATTTAAGTGTATTTTTCGAGTCCAAGAGGGTTCACCCCTTCAACTCCACGTGGAGCCGCCCTTGACACAAAGTATACGTATATGATTGCACAACGAAATATAAGGGTTTTTTTTTTTTTGACACGAAATATAAGGTTGAACTCGTGCCTTTATTTGACTTATAATCCTACCATTTCAACGAAAAAAATCAAAAACTACTCATTGTGATTGTGAAGACTCGGCTTCAATATAAAATTGGTACTAATCAAAGATGAAAAATTAGATTTTGTGTTTGCAGAAATGTAGAATTCGGACTTCGGGTTGATGTTATGCAGTGAGGTCCATGTTGCGCACATCTAAATCGTCGGATTGTGTATCCGATAGCTCAGATCTCATCTCAGCAACCAACGATCCAGAATCGTTCATTGCTGAGATGAGATCCTAGCCGTCGGATGCACTATTCGACGGCTCCAAAATACGCAGCACGGTGCTGCACACACCACTATATAACATCATCCCCAATTGGTAGAGTTATATCCCAACTTGACCAAAATATTGAATTCGCCACTCCTCATTCTCCTATACAAGTGCACTTTAATAATTTGACCTTTCCTAGATGACTAGAGTCAGTTGAGAATTAATAAAAATATATGTCATTAATAACCAGTGGCAATCGAAACCCCGGGAACTCGTTTACTTGTTTTTTGTTACTGGTCACGCCCCACTCCTCATCAATAAATTGGAGCCGAGTGATCGAGCAACCCTATATGAGATAGGAGATCAGGCCATAATTTTCCCTGTTTTCAGTTTCACGCTCTCTTTGAAAGTACGGTTAACAACTTGGGGATTGCGAAATCACTCCCTTTTGGTTTTTATTTTTTACTTTTTCTATATCATTTTGGTTGGCTATTTTTATAATTTTGTATTATGTCCTAAATAGTTTGGCCATTTGAAATAATAAAGCGGAAAACCTCCTGAGATTACCCTTTTGTCCTTCTCTTTTGGATTGAGAGATGTGATAAGTTTAACCTGAATTTATGGACAATTTTGAACAACTCAAAACTGGTGAAGTGCTATCAGATAAATAAATAAAAAACTGTTGAAGTGCTATCAGATCGAGAAAACAAAACTGGTGAAGTGCTATATACGTTGAAATTTTCTTAATAAAGTATATTCTCCCTGATCAGGAAAAAAAAAAAACAATATTCTCCCAATTGGACGGCCGATAAGTCAAATACGGGAGGAGCTTAATTCATCCGCTATTGAAATATATTGAACCCCAAGTATTTGGTCTAGTGCTCAAAGTATGAAACTTACTGATTCATTCTCTCTTTATGTCTCATGTTCAAAACTTTCTTGGAGGTATTGGAATAACTCTTATGGGGTCAGGTCATATGAAATTTTCTCACGGCCATCATCGGGCTCCCACTACTGGATAGGTTTACTTGAGGGTTAATTTTCTTTAAATTAAATGGACTAAACCCCATGTTTCTACGGAATTTTAGGCACGTCATTCTCCTTATATATATTTACCAAAAACAACTTGACTATCGCCATTAGCCTTTTTTTTTGCCAAGATTGTGTACATTAGTGGGAGTTAGTAGTCCACATGGGTTTTCAGAGGTTATCCATAGCTCTCAACCCCAAACGCCCACAATGGGGCTCAAACCCTTGCCTCCTACACGGGGAGGATCAAGCGATACCAACTGGGCTAGAGCCGAAAACTTTTACTGAAAACTCATCCTGAGCTCGCTTTGAGAAAGAATGAGGTCAATCATCACAAGTGGACAAGATATACATAAGCTGACACGAACAGTAAAATATAGGGCGAATAAGGCCAAAAGGGGGCTTCCCTGAATTGTAGGTATGTGATCATGTCTCCGTTTTGTTTAGTTTTGGATATGCATGTGATGTCGTAGTACTACACGAGTAATTAAGATAAGGACATAAGAGTCGTAGCTCGTGAAGGGGACTGGCATTTAATAAAATCCACCGACAATACAAACCTCACGGCCAAAAAATAGGAGTGGGTATTAAATTAAAGAGATGAGCAGGACTAAAACCGACTAGGGGGATGGGGGTGCGGTTGACATTGATAGCACAAGCAATAAAGAGAAGATGGCGAAGCACAAAGCACTCTGCGGTGAGGTTACACAGGGAACGTTCTAGACTTAAATGATTCGATCGGGCATTGATAGTCACATGATCGAGTACCGTATTTGCGTTCGAAATACTGAACGAGCTAAAAGCATAAGTTTGAGAAACAAAATTACGATGAGATCGAATGTACACGGATCATCATGTATATCACCATCCAAATAGCTAGAACTTTTCTTGCATGAGTTACATACTTACATAATGAGTTCAAGAAATGAGTAGACACGATCAAATCATCGGATCTCGAGTGAACGTACTTTTGTTCTTTGTTTCATACAAAAAAGAAAAAAAAAATTAAGAAACAAAGTTACGACGAGATTGAATGAATGTACACAGTTCATCATGTAAGTATCACCATATATCCAAATGACGAGAACTTTTCTTGCATGGGTTATGTACTTACATAATGAGTTCAAGAAATTAGTAGACATAATGAGTTCAAGAAATGAGTAGATACGATCAAATCATCGGATCTTGAGTGAATGTACTTTTGTTCTTTGTTACATGCAAAAAAGAAAAAAAAAGAAAGAAACAAAATTGTGACGAGATCGAATGTACACGGATCATCATGTAGGTATCACCATCCAAATGGCTAGAACTTTTCTTGCATGGGTTACGTTCTTACATAATGAGTAGATACGATCAAATCATCTGATCTCAAGTGAACGTACTTTTGTTCTTTGTTACATGAAAAAAAGAAAAAAGAAAAAAATTAGTGGCTCAAGTTATAAATTGTGGATGTGGTCTTAATTGCACCAGATTAGACTTTGACCACACATCAAATTAACTTTTCAGTTTTCTTTGCAGTTAATTTCTACTATCTATTTCCTTGGTTTATTTCTACATAGTATCTATTAGATAGCCTAGTAATAAGTAAGAGAAAGTATCGGCACAATCACGGGCACATAAATTTGAGTTCCAATTGCAAGAGTCACTCTCTGCAGAGATAATGCGAGTAAGCTTTAAGTGATTTATTCATCTTGTTCCTTGCTAGTGGATGGTGAAATTGATCCTCAAGATCAATCAAGATGCCCGTAAGCTGATCTGAATACCTAATTATGATAAAATAAAAAATGGTGCGGTCACACGGTCGCATCCCATTGCCTCCCTATGACTACAATAGAAGCATTGTGCACAATAAGGTGTGGATCAGGGTAGTGGCGATCGACCACAAGGGGACTATGGTGTAGACAAGGACCATCGAACTCACAAGTACTTTTAATTAATTTTTTTAGTAGGATTCCATAACTATAGCATTTGGCATCTCAAAATAATTAATTTTGCACGTGAACCTCTTCAAAATTTTAAAAAGTTTAGTACTATTATCTCCCAAAGGTAGTAATTTTTAACAGACTTGGTTTGGTTCTCGGATGGCTTTTTTGACAGTGTGCCCAAGATTCGTTTATTCTTCGTATTCCTTCTCAAAAATTAATAAAATCTTGTTTACCGATAAAAAATAATTTTTAATACACTTGAGTTAAATCGCGAGGTGATTGAAGAAGTTCATGGCGCCATATTTTTTTTTACCTAAAAAATGAGGTTTTCACTGCCAATAAGATGCGGTTGCCAAATGTATTGTTTTCCTCCTCCTCAATAAATATGGTGGCTTTTCTTACTAGAATTCCTTTTTTGTGATAATCACTTTCCAATGGCTTTATTAAGGTCCTCTCGACTCATTTTCAGTGTACTCATGTACTAAGTGATTTGTAGCCGATTGATTGTGTTACGTTTATAGATGTTCTGACCATGATTTTGAGGTTGCAATAACTGGATATACAGAAAATCAGGCGGAGAAGAACTCTCGAGTCATAGACGGAACCAAAGGTGGCCTGGCTAGGCCCTCCCCGTGATTTAGAATTTTTGTGATTATCTAAGTATTTTTAAAAAAAATATATCAAATCCATACATGGTGGCCCCTTACCGAATAAAATATGGTGGACCAAAAAGGGCATTTTCAACCATAAATATATCAAAACCAGGCTTGGAATGGCAGATGAGTTTCTCGCAAAGGCTGTGATTGTATTTATTTAGAAGGAAATTGCTACAAAAATTAGCTCCAACACAATCATAGATGACTTTCGAATCTAACTATCTTTGAATTCTATTTTGATACATGCTTGAAGTATAAAGTATTGGGAAACTTTTATTTTTTCGTCTTTTAGTTGTGTTTTGTTTATTAAAAGCACCTAGATATTTTATTTTGTACTGGGTATTATTTGGTCATTTAAATGTTTTATATTCTTGAACCTTGAAATTTGAAAATCTTATGCTTTGTTTGGATTGGAATTTGAATTTTTTTTTGAAAAATAGTAGGGGTAATAAGTGGAGAGAGATAAAGAGAGAAATGTTAAAAATAGGGGGAATCTAGGAGGAATCTCGGGGGAATTTTTTGAAAAATTCTTTTTAAGTTGCAAAGAGAACAAAGCATTAGTATTCATGTTGTGGCTAACCCCCTCCCATATGCAATTCTGGTTCCATCCTTGTCTTCAGTTGAGATCCTCTCATGGGATCATTCCTTGTGTGGCGCAAAATAGAGACGATCATATGTCCATTTGAAGATCTGAACAATTCACTTCTTAAGCCTTGACGTCCTGTCCTTGCCAAAATTCAATTTCAATGGACATCAGTATCCAGTTGAACGAATCATATTTGTAAGAAGTAAAACAAATATCATTCAACCGAGCTTCTACCTATATCTGATCACCTCGATTTTTGCATAGACGTTAAACACCCCGAGACCTACTAAATGAGCGGTTCGGATCATGAATTAGGACCGTGAGGAGTCTCGTTTGCATCACATGAGAGACTATCACGTGAGAGGATCTTCATTCAGATCTCTAATCCCTTTTTTTTTAAACAGCAAAAAGATAAATTCATCAACTCATAACAAGGAGTACAGAGCTAATAGGGTCTTGAATACACCAGCCTGACCATCTAAGACCCTCATCTCCTAACCACATGGAAGAACTAATTTAGGCCCAACAGGCTGAGCCAAAATCTAAGGGAAATCCACTCATTCGTGATCAACATCAATTTCTAACCCCTTTTCCAATAAGCAACATCAACTTCTAACCCCTTTCCAATAAGCAACATCAATTTCTTAATTAAATTGTACTAGCTTCCTTTTCTTGAAAAGGAAGGATCAAAGGGTAGTGGGCATGAGGGCCTCAAGGAGGTTACTTAGGAGAGGTAGCAAATTGACCGGAATTAGGAGCCCATTACGTACGCTTATACGATGTTTAAAAAGTTAAGTTCAGGAATGTGTCAAAATCAAGTGACTGTTTTTCAGGGACGCGGGCGTCTGGAATTAGCAATTCCAATTCAAACCTAAAGCAACCACCAACGGTGTTATCGAGATATTTTGCCTCATCTTTTTGTTGTTTTTGTTAGTAAAAAAAATAGGAGTGTATTTTTCACGAATATGGTTGCTTGAATTTAAATCTTGACGGCCGCTGCCATTAGCTCTCCCAATGCACGATGCCAAGCAATAAAATTTCAAATTTATTTATTTTATATCGGGCATCCAGTTCATGTATCTTGTTTTGAAATTAAAGAAGGTCGACGTTTCAAATTTATCGGAAGGCAATTTTGATTCTCTATCAAGTTAATTTAAAGCTAGAATGAATCTTATTTATTTCTATGAATTTTTCTCAAAGTTTTATTAAATCTATGGCTTAAGTAGAAATCCAATCATTCGTGATCGAACAATTATTTGTCTAATAAATTCCATGCAAAGCAAGCACCCGATCCCAACTATATTTCACGATATCAATTACGAGAAGATGTAAAAATACACAGAAGTATGAATATAAAAAATTCCAATTTTGGTGATCAAACATAAAACGTTAAGACAAAAATGTCACGGATGCTATATTCGCTTATACCTCAATTGAACTACAATCTGTAAATAAAATGAATATAATTACTTAGGCCTTGTTCCGCTAAGGTTTTTATTTTTTAAATACTTATTTTCCGTTCACGAGATATGTCATTCTCTTACAATACATCACATTTAATTCAAAAAAAAAAAAGAGATATTTATTTTCCTTAATGGGACGGGCCTTAAAGTACCAACAAGAAATTAGGAAAAAAAAAGTAAACGGTCGTAATCCTTGGAACACAATATAAATAAGTGCACTCACTTGAGGCTTGTGTGTTGCCCCACTCTTCGGAGCCACAGGATCATGGGATTGTTTGCGCTGATGTTGACTCCATTTTTTTCAAGTATGGCCCTACTTGATTAATTGTTGTGATACGTTTGGAGACAAGCTATTTATTGGATACACATGCTATATCACGTGAATTTCCAACAAAAATTCAGATTTTTTGGCCTAATACTTGGGACAGGCCTTTCACGGTATAGTAATTATTAAAGGGGTCACTTGCTTTGTACCAAAGCATGATGTACGTAGTATATGTTGTTTAATGTGGTCGGTTTTTTTTAAGCCTTTGAGGCGTTTATATATTTTTTGAATTTGTCATCGTGTGCAGTCATTTTTTTGAGTCTATTATATATTGTGCAATGTGGACTATATATATGTGGGCGGAACGAGTTGCTTTGGTGCCATACGATAACTTTGATTCCAACCAAAAGGCTTGAATTATTATTTAATTCCATGGAGAGATATCGCGTGCATACTTATAAGTACGTACTGATCCCTTATTTTATACCCAAGTAATAAATGAAATATTATTTTCTCTAGCAATGGCAAATTGGACACCATCTATCGTCTGACCTGCAATAAGAACCAAGAATACTAGTGTGTTGTCAACAAACACTCCTCTGATATGTAGAACGCAGTCAAGCAACGTATTAGCGAGAGTATTATCCGGGGATTCTGTAGGGTGGGCTGCCCTATAGGGTTGTAAAGTGTCATGCCAGCCGTCCATCTCAGCAATTAACAATCCAGATTAAAAACACTGTCAGACGGCTTGAATGATGCCCTACAGCTCTGTAGTGCATCTCTACAATACAGAGTTTCAGAATCCATACTACCACACCATCTTTGGTGAATGGAGGTGTAGATATCTTTGGTTATCATAGATTAAAGGATGCTGATCAAGTCAAAGGCGGACACGGGGGCAAGCGGGGGACCGGGTCCACGCGAACCCCCAAATTATTGCAATATTTCTATTATATTTTAAGTTTTGTATGTAAAAATTATGAAGAAAGATCCTCTCAAAATTGTGATATTGACATATGAGGATAATATTTTGTTATTAATTTACGAATACACGTGATTCGGTCTCCAACATCTATGCATGGCAAATACAGTGAAATAGACCTAGCCGTCTCCCTCTCTTTAGGAGTGGTTGGTAGTCTTGTGAGACGCAGGATCAGTAGATATGGATTCCATAGGGAATCAGAATATTAAATCGGTCCTGTCCTCCCACGTATGGGAGTCCCTTGGCACGGTGGACTGGTTACCAAATTACTTTATTTATTGTTGCCGGCTTGGGAAGGTCCGAGTTATGGCCGTGGTCAGCCATCAATCCTACACCTATTGACGATGCAATGAATTAATAAAAGAAAATAGTAGCGACATCGTAACTAAAACGATTTGGATTGGTGAGAGAGAAATAGTTCTATTTTATTTATACGTTTAATTTTTATGCAATAATAACAATACTTGACTTTTTTTGTCTTTTGTTTTTTACATTTTACCATTTGATGTTGCACTCCTCAAACTATTGGATATTGGCCATTCTATGTAAGAGTCATTACCGAGAAAAAAGAAGAAGTAAGTCACTGTCTCAATAGTCATAACGTTCGTCACAACTCACAAGCCAACTACAGTTTGATTTATTTGGGTTGTTTTATCTATTTTCTTCCTCTCCTCTTATAATATTTTGTAATTATTAATAAAATATTGCTTTCTTTGTTGTTAAAAAAAAAAAAAAAAAAACCGTGCGTCACGAGAGATGATAAATGTAAAAGATAAAATCAGAAGGTTAATTAGCATAACAATGTTCTTTATTAGATGGTATTGCTATTAGTGGAAGAGAACATTTGAAAAGGAAATTAGACAGTGTCGGGCATATTTGTGGAGTGACGAAATCCATAATTTATGTCAAGGTGGAGATAATTTTACGAAGCAAGCGTAAATTTTTTTTCAGCTTAACAAACAAAAGAAATAACTATAAGCTAATGATACAAATATCTAACCCTGAATATTTTTTTATATTTTCGAAATTTGTACGATAGTCACGTTTGAAATTTATACGTACGTAGTAAAACTACTGTTGATCAAATGATCACACATTTGATTCCGAAGCCAAATCTTCACAATTTTAATGATCGAGCATATTACTATATCATTAACCAAAAAGGTTGAATAAATAGTTGAAATTTATGTATACGTACTTGAACCTTGCCCTACATTTTATCGTGAGACAAATATACCATGTCTTATCAAGAGGACGACAATTTCTAAGTTAGGCCTAAAAATATTTCCATTGTTCCATATTTTTTTCTTTTTGCTGTTAAAAAAAAGAAAGAAACCTAATGGACCCTTTGTATACCAAATGGACTTTTTTCAAGGTTATTTTCGTGATCGAAATCACATATTTCTCAAAACACGTTTTGGGTCGTCATTTTTCCATTATGTAACGCCCCAACCCAAGCAGATCATTGGCCTAGCTAGTACCTTGATTTTAATCCATAAGTTACACTACATGGTCTAAAAGTTTTAGCCCAAGGTACTAATAGTAGTAGCCATAAGATTTATTATATGCCCAGAATCATCCATGTAAACTTTTTATGTGGGATGATGTGTTCCAAATTACGCTAGAAGACATATAAATCACATAACAATCAAACCCAATAATAGCAACTCATTTCATCTTAAAAACAAATAGATTGAGCGGTGAAATTAGTCCCCCAAGAATCTAAGATTAATCGAGGTGTCCGTAAACCGACCCGGACCTATTTATGGGGAGAAGAAAATTTGACTGTTGTATAAGCAGATAATTTCTTCCTTGGTAGCTTATTACTACCTTGTTAATAGCAAGTGGGGTGGCCAATGACTCTATGTTGACCAAAGTTGCCAAACGCATCATAATAGCGTAGAACAAGTAACACACGGCGCTGTTCTCTCTCCTCTTTTCACTCTTTTTTTTTTCATTTTTACTTTTCTTTCTTTTTTGGTTCAAGTCTCTCTTTCTGCTCTGGTGGTGGCTTTATAGCATGATAAAAAAGCAGCAAACCAAAAACTACTACGAGTACTACCCGTAAAGCCGGAACGAACACGACGGCGGTTTACGCTTTATTATGCCCATAACTCCCTCCTTTTCATATGGTCCCGAAAGATGAGGCTTAATTGATCGCGCCCGTAAAAGAGAAAGACAGAGTGATAGGGATCCGACCCACGAGTTGGAACCAGCGGAAGTAATGACTCGGGCTGGGGTTGCCGGAGAAGTGGAGGTTTCCGGCGGCGGGAAGACGGTGGTGGTGGGGGTGAAGTTGGATTCTCCGAGCAGGGAGTTGCTGACTTGGGCTCTGGTTAAGGTTGCGCAGAGTGGTGATCGTGTGATTGCCCTCCATGTTCTCGGTGACAATGGTACGCTTTTGTGGAGAGTGTGTGAAAATTAATCGTTTCGGTTCTCGTTTTTGTGGGTTTGTGCAATTTTTTGATAATTGGAGTGCTTGTTGGAATGGGTTTGTGTAAAAATCGTGGAGAGAGAGAGAGAGAGAGAGAGAGAGAGAGAGAGAGAGTTAAACTTACTCATTGTGCTCCTTTTTTTTTCTCGGGGTTTCTTGATTTTTGCTGATTGAAGTGCTAATTGGAATGGGTTTGTGTAAAAATCGTGGAGAGAGTTAAAATTACTCATTTTGCTTCTTTTTCGTTTTTGGGTTTTATAGGTTTTTTGTCAAGTGAAGTGATAATTGATTGGTTTGGTGGGAGGGGTTTGTGTAGAATTCGTGAGAGAGAGAGACGTAAAATTATTCATTTTGCTTCTTCTTCTTCTTTTTTCTGGGTTTTTGCCTTTTTATTGGTAATTGAAATGCTAATTTATTTTCTTCTGGAATGGGTTGTGTGGAGAGAGAGAGAGAGAGAGAGAGAGAGAGAGAGAGAGAGAGAGAGAGAGTGTGTTAAAATGCTCATTTTGCTTCTCTTCTTCTTTTTGGGTTTTTTTTTTTTTTTTTTTGCAATTTTCGTATTGAAGTGCTAATTGATTGTTTTTGTGGAAAGGGATTGTGTGAAATCGTGCAGAGAGAGAGAGAGAGAATTAAAACTTCGTTGTGCTTTTTATGAATTTTGAGCGGCTTTGGTTGACTGAGGTATTAAATGATTGATTGGAAGGAAAAAAGAAAAAAAGAAAAAGGATTGATTTGGTGTTGCGGGTTTGTGCAGAAATTGTGGATCCAGAAGGCAAATCCTCACTTCTCTCGCTTGTTAAAGCATTTGATTCTGTTCTTGCTGTGTATGAAGGTTTCTGCAACTTGAAGCAGGTTTGGATTTCACAAACGTTTCATACTTCAAACTATAAATTTGATCTGGGTTTTTCGTTCCGTGTTGAATTCTTTCAACTAGACTAGCCTGTGTTTGGTTTCTGAGAAAACGAAGGAAAAAAGAAAAAGAAGTACTTTCTGGTGTTTGCTAGTTGCTGCACTTCTCAAAGATCAAATTTTCATCAATCCTTAGGCCAGTATATCAAAATTAGTACTTAGTTGTTTGTTAATTGCTGCACTTCGTACAAGATCAAATACTCTTCTTCACTAAGTCCAGTACTTGCATTGATCTTCGTAGCACGAGGGTTATGCTTTCATGGGTGCATAATGTTGAAAAATCCAAAGCTCGATGTGCTGATTCCGTTTCTTTTCGTGGATTTTCTGAACAACCAATTGGAAAACAACAAATTGAGTCAGGTTGCGAAATGTTGTCGGTGGATCCTGGCTTCCAGACAATCTAGTTGTTCTTCTACAATCGCCTTTGTTTGGTTGCTGATAAAATAAGAATAGAAACTTTGTTTGGCTAAATTGTTTGAAAAGTTCAAGCACTGTCCTGAATAATGCAACTAATTCCATCCCAAACAATATGTTCTCAAGTATTTAAAAGTTAAAACTAATGAGTTTGGATGATGTTCAAAATTTCAGGTGGATCTCAAGCTTAAGGTATGCAGGGGTTCTTCTGTCCGAAAAGTTCTGGTGAGGGAAGCGAAGTCTTATTTTGCCAATGAAGTTATAGTGGGAACTGCTCGAAAACACCATACAATTCGATCATCGGCCTCTGTTGCCAAGTATTGTGGAAGAAAACTACCAAAGGATTGCTCAGTACTCGCGGTTGATAATGGGAAGATTGTGTTTCATAGAGAAGCATCTCCGATCACTAATGGCTGTAGAAAAGGTAGCTGTTGCTTTTGCAATTGTCTAAAATAGGAGTCTGATTGAAACTTGTAGGGACTTGAAAAACAGTTTTCCAGCTCACTTTTCAGAAACTATTTTCGAAAGAACATAAGTACTCATAGTTCTCGTATCGTATTTCCTTGTTTATATAGTTGTTGAGAATGTGAAAAAAAACTCTTTTGGTATTGCTTAAAAATGGGTTAAAAACATTCCTCAAAAACAAGTTTCTAAACCTGTTAAGCAAATGAATTTTTCTGAGAAGTGTACGGGAGAACTGATCCTAAAACAACAATTGAACATGCCTGTTTTAAAATAAAATTCTCTTTCCTATTGTTTGGCAGGAATCGTTGATCAACAACATAATTTGCTCTGCGCAATTCAACGGTCAGTTCTGAGTAAGAATTCCAACATACTACATGTTGCTAGTGAGGATGAAAACCCTCCTGGAACAAGCGATCAGGGTACTTGTAGAAATTCAGAACTAGCCTTGGTGAAAGCAGACTCTCATTGTGGAGAGAGTGCCTTGAAACAGAACTGTTCCATTTGTTCCCCGGAATATCGCATTTTGCTGGAAGATTCATGTGTCCAATCGACAGAGTCATCAACTTCTGGTGATGGTGATGGTGAACAAGACAACTCTATGGCTCTAGTGACAGTACAGAAGGTAGAGGATGAACCGAGTTCAATCTCCTTGTTGATAACTGAGATGCCAGAACGGAAATTTGGTTGGCCACTTCTTCGCCGTGCTCTCTTACCAGATCGTCAGATTTCTGTGGTTCAGTGGGCAATGCAGTTGCCAAGCAGAAACTGTTTCTCAAGTGTGTATTCAAAGCAAAGTACTTGTAATCAACAGGAAGATCAATCTTCTGAACTAGATGGGGAAAGTGGTGCAATTGTACTTGTTGGTGCTGATACTCTTTCTGCTCCGTCCTCCCCTAGTAGTTCAAGAAGCATACTGGAAGAATTAGAGGGACTTCATGAGAAATACTCTTCAACTTGCAGACTGTTCAAGTATCTGGAACTTCTGCGGGCAACATCCAATTTCACTCCCGGTTTGATTTCTTAATTAGATTTGCTTTGGAGATTGATTCAATATTGTGACTAAAGAAGAACATATCTTTCTTTTTTAACTAGCTTCGTTGCGTATTTATGCGCCCGATTCACTCGATTTCGAGAAAAAGATGACTAATCCTCAACAGTTTAGAAGACGTTTTAGAAAAGCAAGAGCTCATCATTGTTGTATTGTGCTTATTTTTGAGCAAAAATGGTTTTCAGACAATTCGGAAACATATGTTTTGTGTTTTCTGAAAACGGGTGGTTGTCCAGAAATTCCTTATAAACAAGTCTCAAAAAACGTCAACCAAACAAGTTTCAACTTTTCGAGGAGTAGAGTTTGTGAGTGATTGTTATTTTCAATATTTAGTTGACTCGAAAATTTATGTTATTCCAGCGAATTTGATTGGAAAAGGAGGAAGCAGTCAAGTTTATCAAGGTCGCCTTCCAGATGGCAAGGAAATTGCTGTGAAAATCTTGAAGCCATCTGAAGATGTATTGAAAGAGTTTGTATTGGAGATTGAGATTATTACTGCCTTACTTCACAAGAATGTCATTTCACTTTTTGGTTTCTGTTTTGAGGATGGAAATCTTCTCTTGGTTTATGATTTTCTATCAAGAGGAAGCGTGGAAGATAACCTTCATGGTATGCTGTAGCATGAGAATCTGCTTAATCATTAAAAAAGTGTATGGTACTTGAAGATTGCCGTGTGCATAATTCAATATTTACTATACTTTTGGGTGTCATATAAAGCAGGTAATAAGAAGGATCCTTGTACGTTTGGGTGGAGTGAGAGATATAAGGTGGCTGTCGGTGTAGCTGAGGCACTGCAATATCTGCACACTGAAAGTGCTAAACCTGTGATCCACAGGGACGTAAAATCATCGAATATACTACTTTCTGAGGATTTTGAACCACAGGTAATTGATATTGACCTTCCAACATATTGGCGTTTACATTTTTCTTGTTCTTTCTTGCTTGATATTCTTACAGTTTTGGTTGATTCGGTTGGTTTTCAGCTATCTGATTTTGGACTAGCTAAGTGGGCATCTACAACCTCGTCACACATCACATGCACCGATGTTGCAGGGACCTTTGGGTTCGTACTTTCTCCAACTTCTAAATCCTGTTTGGGTTATTGCCAAAAACAATAGATAAATAGTTGATTTTGCTGGAATTTTGATTGCATTATGCTGAATAAAAAAACTTGAATGTTCTAACTAACTGGGGAAGTTGTTTCTCAAATATGCCGTCATGGATTTTCTTGATTTTGGAATGCAGTCACTAACATGTCGGAAACATGTTATTATCTGCTGCAGTTACTTGGCTCCTGAATATTTCATGTTTGGCAAAGTGAATGACAAGATAGATGTCTATGCATTCGGCGTTGTACTTCTTGAGCTTCTTTCCGGAAGAAAGCCTATAAGTAACGACCATCCAAAGGGCCAAGAGAGCCTGGTTATGTGGGTATGTCCTCTATACTCACTGGTTTACTCTTATTCAGAATTTTCATCTTGATTGTTTCGGTTTTAAGAACTCAAATCCTCCCTTATAGGCAAAACCGATTCTAAATGGTGGAAAGGTTGCCCAGTTACTAGACCCTAGCCTGGCTAGAAACTACAATAGTGACCAGATGGAGAGGATGGTTTTAGCTGCTACTCTCTGTATCAGACGTGCGCCACGAGCTCGACCCCAAATGAGCATTGTAAGTCATCTCTATTACCTTCTTAGGAAAAAGGAATCTAAACTAAGACATTACTGTAGTTTTATTTTCCAAAGTGTCTAAATCTGGTATCCACTACTATGGAAAAAGTTGAGCTGAATTATTTTACTGCTCCCTCTAGTTTCATGTATGAATATTCGGTCTTTTTGTTCCAACTGCTGTTTTTTGTGACTTTTATCTAGATCTAATCATTCTTTCCTTTCAGTTTCAAATAGCTTCATGTTTATCCCTTTGAATTAATCATTGTTACATTATCATCTCTCACAAGGGGATACACGAAATAGATGCTTCCAAAATACAAGTTCAATTTTGCCCACCCTACGAAATCTTGGTATTACGTCATAAGACTCATATATCATAAACAACTTGATTTGCCGCTCATAAATGTGGTGAGTATTGAGTTAAAAAGGGACAAGTTTCTTCTCTCAGAACCTGATTTTAGATAATAGCATTTCGTTTAGGCTGATTTTAGATAATAGCATTTCATCTAGGCCATTCTACTTGTTCATGAAATACCCACACCAAAATGATGTGCCCTTTTTGAACAAAGGAAGCAGGAAAATAGGGGTCAATGATTTAGACAATATTTAAGCGTCCAAGAAAATACTACTAACCCTTTGTGCAACTAGAGCTCCTATTATCAAATGAACTATTTCCCCGCTGCCTATGATGCACATTTCCAACTTTTACCAACAGAAAGCCAATCTTTTTTTTTTCTTTTTTTGGTCTTTGACAGGTCTTGAAGCTCCTCCAGGGTGACTCGGAGGTAACCAAATGGGCAAGGCAACAAATTGATTCTTCAGATGGGACTGATATGCTGGATGATGAGGCGTTTCCACGCTCAAATCTCCAGTCCCATCTTAACCTTGCATTGCTTGACGTGCACGAAGATTCTCTCTCCATGAGCAGTATTGAGCAAACTGTCTCGTTCGAAGACTATTTGCGAGGCCGGTGGAGCCGCTCCTCAAGCTTTGACTAACTACGTGACGCTTGGAAACATTGCACTTCCTTTTCGTTTGATTCTTCTGTACATCCATCTCATCTAGTTCTATTTTTTGTTGAAGTTGGCTTCTCCCATTTTCTTGGTTTCTTCGTCATGGGTTGTGGATGAGAGGTTGTTTGCCGGGGTGCCCTCCTCCTTCCCTTTCGCAGTCATACTATAGACTCTCCAATTGATGTAGTAACATTTTCCATTTTTCTGGAAAATGTTCTTGGTTCTCCTCCTCAAATATGGGCTGAGAGCTGAATTTGTTGGACTCATGGATTTTTTTTGGTTTTTGTTTAAGGGGGTGTTGCAAGCAAGTGCTGCTGCATGTATACCTCAATAAGGCTAATAAAAGGTGATTCTGATTTTTTTCTTTTTCTTTTTTGTTTTGCTCTTGAGGTGATTCTGAATATGATATGCCTATTTTCTCCTGTCTGGCTGTCTCTTTTGTTTCTTTGCACTGACATTGTGTGCCTTCATCTGGTTCAGACTTCAAGCAATTCGAAAGATTTCTAATTTGATGATGACCAAATAAGATAACCAAATCAAGACGTCCCCTGTCAATTGGTGTCGGCTACGCGAAGTATGCTTCATCATTTGGCCGTGTCAAGGTTCAAATTTCATAAATTCGTCTATTCTTTTCTTACCACGACATCTATGTCAATTTAAGTTTTTTCAAGTCCCGTCCATTTATAACAAAAATGTTTCTACTGTGGTTAGGGCTGCAAACAAATCGAGCTCGAGTTTAAGTCTCATTTAGTCAATGATTCAAGCTCAACACCTTAAAGCTCGACTCGATTCGGCTCGGCTTGATTAAGTTCGGCTCCTTTTTAGAGGCTCGTTAAGGGCTCGGTTCATTTACAAATGAGCCAAACTTGAGGTTGAGTTTTAGGCTCGTTCAGTAAACGATCCGAGCTCGAACGTAACAAAGCTCAGCTCGTCTCGGCTCATTGATGTAGCTTTCTCATTTTTAAGCTTTGTCCTCCACTATCTGTTTTCTTGATTGAATCCCACTATTTTTATGATTCCGTTGGACCCTGCTTCAGCATCTTTGATTTGCACCCTCTCTTTATGCCTGTATCTTTGTCCAATGAAAGCCATCATACATGGAGCCTCAACACCTCGCCACCACATATAAACTATAGTACAGCAAAATTATAATAATAAAATATTTATTTATGTAGGCCCTATTTTATTTTCAAGTCAATTTAATCTCCACTCTTTCGCAGCAGATTCCCATGTCTTTGTCACCGATGGATCTAAGGGTACGGGGACAAACAAAATATTGTCTGCTTGAATTGTTAACATGGCAACCATATGACGCGGGCCCTAAAAAAAACAATCTCGCTTTTCATTTTGTCACCACCGTCATGAGCCCATTTTGAAACCTCGTAGATGCTATCAAACTTGATGAACCAGTGTCACCAGTGCATATGAGACTTTGTCCCGACCTTAAATGGCAAGTGTTGGACAGGATAATTAGTCTTCCAAAAATTAGTTGGGGTACGCGTAAGCTAGCCTGAACATGTGAGTCGTAAAAGAGTCTCAGAATGGTTATGTGAAGCTATTTACTTGTGACTTCTACATTGTGTGCAATATTACTGATTTTATTGTACTAATGCAAATCTTTAGCGTCAAAGTAGTTGCTTTTCATTGGAAATTTTTTGAATGGGTTGGAAGTTGCAAATAATAAGCTTGAAAAACTCCAAAAGCTACATTATTGCAACAAATTAAACCCTAGTTATCTTTTATTTAGAACTTTTAAAAAGCAAGAACTTCATTTGAATGGCTTAAGGAGGTGGTGCGAAACCAAGATTTATTAGCAGTGCGGTCAATAACCTAAAGGCTACAGCATATTAAAAAGAATTTGTACTTGATAGCCTAAGTAAACAATACACTAAAATGCAAAACAAAAAGGAGTAAATTAGCTAGATATCAATTCATAAGATATAAACTGAAATGCCAAAGTTAACTTATACAGTAGATATGTATTCACAACACATAGTTGTGTTTACATTTGACCCCGACAAGTTTTCATATTCTGGAATTGTGGTACGATAACCTCAATTGTAACGCTACAAAAAACATAGTGTATCACAAAATTGTTTATTTTGCTGCTTTTTTCTTGTTTTCATCAACCATCGTCATTTATTTTTCGTTGGAAAAGAGAGAGAGAGGAGTTCCATTCCAGTATCGGAAGAAGCAAACAAGGTATTGCCAACTATTTTTTTTTGGGAGAGAGAGAGAGAGAGAGAGAGAGAAACGAAACAACCGTGAGTTGTAAAGGGTAAGAGTTAATTTTTGCCAACTCTGAGGCAATAATATATGAAATCATATACATGGGCAAGTTCATAAGATTCCCAAAAAAGTTGCACTATTTAATGGGGAATTTGCCACCCCAATCGGGTCAAGTGACCTCACTTGTATACACGTCCCCAAGTCTACATGTCCCTGGACTCGGGGGCTTGTGGTAACCTAAGTCACCACAGGGTCGTAATGGCTAAAAACGGTGACGTTTTGCGGCAAGAAGAAGTGGGAAAAAAAGGGCTGCAAGGCCCTATTTGGTGAAAAGGAGAGAAAAAAAATTAAGTGCTCTAATTTTCAATTTATTTGAACTAGTGCAAAGATCTTGTTTTTCTTTTTATTTTATCTTAAAGGGTCATAATTAATTTTTGACTCTAAAACTCTCGTTAGTTAGTCCTAAGAGATATGCTGAAAAATTAAGTGCTAGTATAATTTTCAATCCGTTTGAACCGGTACGGAGATCTTTTTTTTTTATCATTTTATCCTAACGCGTCATGAATAATTTTTGACTTTGGGACTCTTGTTAGTAAGTCATAAAAGATATTTGGTTTTACAACTTTCTTATGGCTAACCAATGAGAACCCTACATTCAAAAATTATTTATGACCCCTTAGAATAAAATGATCATAAAAATAAAATTTTCGCACGGGTTCAAACAGATTGAAAATTAGAGCACTTAATTTTTCAACAATCTTTAGTCCATTTATATATTACTAAAAAATAGGGTTAAAAAGTTAAGTGCTCTCCAATTTTCAATCCGTTTGAACCAGTGCGAAGATCTTATTTTTATGATCATTTTATTCTAAGGGGTCATAAATAATTTTTGACTATAGGGCTCTCGTTGGTCAGCACTAAGAAAGTCGTAGAATCAAATATCTCTTAGGACTAACTAACGAGAGTCCTAGAGTCAAAAAAAATTAATTATAACCCTTTAAGATAAAATGATAAGAAAAATAGATCTTTACAATTGTTCAAACGAATTGAAAATTAGAGCATTTAATTTTTTTTCCTCTCCTTTTCACCAAACAGGGCCTTGCAGCCCTTTTTTTCCCACTTCTTCTTGCCGCAAAACGTCACTGTTTTTAGCCACTACAACCCTGTGGTGACTTGTGGAGTCACCACAGGCCCCCCGAGTCTCGTCCCTCTGTGTGAGATTAGCGTGAATCGTGATAACCGACTATACCATGCAGTTAATTACTTATAGATTGTTATTCTTTTCGTTTCTTTTTAAGTGTCTAGTTCGTCACTCCAACTTAGTATTAAAAAGACATCATCATTACACATTTCACATCAATTTTTACCTCCACTTTTCCTACTTAGTCTCTATAGAGGCATCATCATTACACTTTTACTCACTAATTTTTCAAAATGAAATATACTTCTAAGGCCAAAATGAAAAATGTATCAATTTTTACCCATTAACTTTACAAAATAAACATTTATTCAAGAACAACCCAAAATAAAATACAAGACTCTAAAAAAGGGACGAAGGGAGTATTTCATTTTTTATTTTCCATAACATTTTGAAACTTATAATTGAAATACTAGCTATGTTTGGTAGCACTTATATTTTTATTTTCAAAATTTTCAAAAAATAGGAATGAAAATATTTTTGGTGCACTACTTCCATTTCCAAATAATGGTAATAGCTTCCACTGTTTTGCAAATTTGAGAAAGCATCAAAACGTTACTTTCACTTTCTTGCATAATGAAAAACCGGCTGCCAAAACCTTTCGCTACAGTGTTAAGAGAACTTAACCCATTAAATACTCGGGTTCGAGTCCTTGGAGAACTCCTTTCTTTTTCCCTCGTTGTTCCTTCTCCTTATCTCTCCCCACACCATTGATGGTTCTCTCTCTCTCTCTCTCTCTCTCTCTCTCTCTCTCTCTCTCGATCTGCTCTCGATACTTTGCAAATCCGCTCTGCTTTGTTTCTCTCTCCTCCCTCTCCTGCTCGCTGGTAATCTCTCTCTCTCTCTCTGGTAATCTGCTTTGTTTTCCCCTTCATTGCTAATCAATTTGAATCCTTTGAAGAAGACTCAGTTTTGCATGGTTTTGTGACTTGTCACAATCAGTCACAGGAATAGCACAGGAGGAGCAAATATCTTTGTCCATGGTAGATATCCAAAGTTATTGGCTTTCTTTGGACTGTTGATCAATGTGAATATAGATCCATAAGCTGTTGGAATAATTTGAAAGTGTAATAGAGTTCCTCATTGTCATTGGATATATAGCTTCACCTGAATTGGCCCTCAGGCCCAAGTGGTCAGTACTTGGTGCACTGGATTGATAGTACATTCAAATGCTACATACTTGAAAAGGTACCTCGAAAAGAGAAATCAGTGATTCAGATTCACTTGAATTTGAATATAAACTATTGATTTTTCTTTTTGAGGTACTCAAAATTATCCAATCTACTTGTGTTTGAGCACTTGCTCGATTGTTAAAACTTCATTTAAGATCAGTTTATACAAAAACAAACAAAGCATTAACATTTTTAATGCTCGTTAAGCTTTCAAACGAAGCCCAAGCAAACTACGTACTCCTCGACTTGTTTTTGTTTGGCTTGTGTATAAAAATCCAAACTACTTGAGCTCAGATCGTGTTCGGTTAAAGAAAGAGTCCTACGAATGAGCACTTCTTAGGGGGATAGAAAACTCAACTTTAGGATCTTCCCACATTCACTGTTGAAAAAGTCCTAGTATTTTACCCCTAGAAGTTTCCATGCCCGGAAGTAATCAGTAGGGATATTAGTTAGAAACTTAGATCTAAGTTGGTTTTGGTATTTTGGGTAATGAGTGGAGAGAGATAGATAGAGAAATGAGATTAATAATTGAGAGAAAATTTATTGGAGATTGCAGACCGTGCACAGCAGAGAGAGAATCCCAAATCCAAAATCCCAAAAAGAACTGGTTTACTCTTGAGGGGATTCCACACCTGTTGCTTATCTGTATGTATATGTAAGAATCTTGCTAAATAAAAATGCACCACTACTTTTCTTGACTTGGATGTTCAGCTTGAAACTCCTACAGGCCCGTTTGGTGATAGGATGCTTTTAGTTTTTAGTTGGTTTTACGACATTCACAAAAATGACTACAGTAAGCAGGGAAAAAATATATTCCACGAAGCTGGGGGAGATGCTTTTTGGCATTAATGAAGCAGTATTGGCTGAGTACCAACTAAAAAGTGAAACCAACATTGCCAAGAGACGGCTTTGCAACATGTCACCACACATTTCATTCAGAAAATGGCAAATCAAGATTTGTATGTCCTCTTACACTACTAAGGCTTACTTGAGTTATTGACACACGGCAATAGGGTTGAAGGATTTTGGTTCTCAACGGGGCTTTCTTGTGTATCTTTGAGCCGTTGTCCCTTCTCTTCCACGTCGTGGGTGACAGGATTCCTAGTAGCACTGAAAGAATAATTCAGATCAAACCCCATCAAGTTCTGCGGTCCTTTGTACTCTTATCCATCAGTCCAATCATCGCAATCAAAAATATCCCTCCAACAAAACACTTCGGCATGAGTTTTTTGGTGATAAATTTCTCAGCCTTTGTCTTTGCCCCAAACTAGTGAAGGCAACAAGAAACCTCTCTTCTTTGCTTCCTTTCCAAATTGGCAGCATTTCCACCACAACCTTCTGCAACAGATTCCCCTCAAAACCCTCCCTGAGCATCTCTTCAAAATCTCCAATATTGCCCCTTATATCCAGCAAAACACTGCACAACCTGTGTTGTTTGCAATATTCCAGAATTTTTAGCAAATTCATTCCATCCAAAACAACAGTTTCAATACCCTTTTGAGCCGTTTCTGGTTCCACAGTTGTCTCTTTGTCCGTGAAGATCACCACCTTAGAACTCGCTTCTGTAGTCATTATAGGGACTTGAATTGGGGAGCTAGGGTTTCTTGCTAATATTATCTGAAGAGGTTGATTAGCTCAAGGTTCTTCGGATACTGGGAGTGAAAAATTCTCTCTTAATAAGGTGGAGGAGCGTATAATTGCATCATATTCTTGTAACAACTGCGAGTAGTATCCACCCGGCTTTGTGACTTCTTCTCCAAGCTGGTCTGAGAAGTGGCCATCAATGGAGAGGGAGTATCTACAAATCACAGAGAAAACGTCAAAATGATTCCTTCTTCATGTTTAATGAATGCCATCCAATTAATTAACACTAAACCATAGAAGTTTCTTAGCATTCTTGGGAAGTGAACCAACAACAACAACATAACATAACCCATCTAGTCTCCAATCATTGGGGGTATGGGCGGGGATGATTGGAGACAAACCTAACCTTTGACAATATATGCACAAAGTGGCTGCTCTCAGAATATCACTGAAACAGTGGCCACCCTAAACCTCCAAGAACCGAGGAGCTACAAGGACGTTTTGTTGTAGAACCATGCCCCCAAATCAAAGCCAAATGGCATCAGAGAGGGCAGGCCTAGAGACCCAAATCAATTTATGTGCACATTACCATGCTTCATTCATTGATAGTTCCTTCATTGATAGTCCAGAGCATCGGTATTCTCCATGTCACAATCTGCTCTAAAAATCTGCTTTTTGGTTTTCTCATATTATCTCAACTCCTTTAGTTTTTTATTAACCGCCCTCCTCATCTCCTCCCAAAACTTCAATATTTAGTAGTGAACAACTAAGGTTGCGAGTTGTGTGATACTCATCATAGCATGCGCATAAGCTCTAGGGATTATAAAAGACAACTAGACTACATGAAAACACCATCACAAATGAAGAATTTTGCTACCTTAGAACAGTTAGAGTTACTGCCGCCATTCACCAAGGGCTTCCATTCATAATAGCTTAACACTTCTCCTTACGACCCTCCAGCACCAGGCAGGTGTTAGACCCTATATATCGTGTTACCACCTATGTAGCACGGACACGGATACGGATATGGACACGGACATGGGACACGACAATTCTTAAAAATAGGGATACGGACACGGCAGGGGACACACCACGTGTATAAATCAATAAAAAATAAATAAATAAAAATTTTTTTATGAACCATTGTATATGAATAATTTCACAAATTGCATAATTTTCTTTCAAAGGCATGATTACAGTTTAACCCAAGTGTTTTGAATAATTTTATATTAACCCCCCAAAATTAAAAATATTACATTTTGACCCCAGCTGTGTCCCTGGCGTGTCCCCTACCAAAAAATAATAAAATTATTGGATACATGTCCCTTTCGTATCCTCGTGTCCAATACATGGATACGGCGCCCTTTTGAAGTGTTGGTGCTTCATAGGTAACCACTTAGCAGAGTCGTGTGTTTTTAATAAACAGTCGCTACCCCCCGGTATGTGCTACTTTCCCAATCCAAAGATAGGAGAGCATCCCTTCTCCCAAAGTTATGGGGTCATTTTGCCGAGTTCCTTCAACATGGGAAATATTATCTTGTAATAACTAGGAAGATGAAGTGCACCTTAGAGTAACAAAGGGCTTCCCCGTTAGCATTAGATGTGTAAAGGCCTCAATCAGTTCCTTGTACAATTCTTCCTCAACACCCACTGTCACATCGATTCCTGCATCACGAAGTCTGTCCACACCCTTTGAAGCCACAATTGGGTTTGGATCCACCATCCCCACCACCACCTTTTTGACTTTGGCTTTAATTAGTGCTTCAGTACAGGGTGGAGTTCTTCCATAGTGGTTGCATGGTTCCAAGCTCACATAAGCTGTTGAATTCTCAGCCAAATCCCAAGCATCTCTCAGAGCAAAAACCTGCAAATTCCAGCTCCTACCTCAAATCATTCTGAAGATTGCAACCATGAAGAACAACAGTTCCAACTTCCAACACAACACCCCAACTGAAAATGAAAGAAACGTATCATTCCTACTACCAGTTATCCTACATACCTTACACGAAATAGAATCAACGGTTGATGAGAAAATTATAAGGGCTCGTTCACTTTGCCACCATTTTCTTTTCCTTGTTTCCACCAACACACACACCCGCAAAATTGCTAAACAACCACAGCACCCAAAGGCTGTGTTTGGATTCTTGTAGTACAACATGTTTCCCTTCTTTTTAGCCCTTCGACCAAAACCCACAAATTCAACGCTCACATGCCATATGAGCATAACAAGTAATTTTAGGATTCATAAGCTAATAATACTTTTGGACTATGTTAGAGACTTAGAGTTGACACAATGCTAGCTATCACCGGAAAAACCTTCTCTCGAAACTATTAGCGAGAAATGTACCGATATTTCGAAAAAAAACGTTTCCCATATCATGAAAAAACAGCTCTTCCTCGTATGGCCTCATGATTCTATTCTATATAATCAGAAATACTGGAAAAGATAGAGCAGGAGTATTACCTCAGCATGGGGCTGCCCAGCTTTGGGGTGAAACCCTTCACCAACAATTTTCCCATCCTTGACAACAACACACCCCACCATTGGATTAGGACTGGTACACCCAATACCCTTCCTAGCAATCTCCACACACCTCCTCATGTAAAACCCATCATCTTTTCCTTGACACCTGATGCCAACAAAACCACCATGTCTTCTCCCACTGGTCACGGATTTGCACACCCTTTTGGTCGAAATCGATAACCCAGATCTCGAAATTGGAAACGGAACAAGGTTGGAGTTTGATGGGCCCAGGCTGTATCTTGAGACTGGGGGTATTTGGAGATACATTTTCTTGGAGATTGGGTGAAACCCAATTAGAATTACCGAGTGATTATTGAACGAATGAGTAAGGAATGAATCAAAAAAACAGGTTTTTCATTGAAAATCATACTAGGAGAATGTGTTTGTCACAAAAAAAATACTCCGTAGTACTAGGAGGATGTGAAGGGTTAAGACGACCACTGTAAAAATCCCCCAGTGACCCAGTCTATTGATTGATGAAGCGAAGGCCCAAAATAGTGGATACGGCCACGACGCCGTTCCTGGCAAGCTAACCTTTTCTTGGGAAAAAGTATGCTTGTGTCTGAGCCCGGGTTCAAACCGGGGACCTCTTAGTGTGTGAGACTAGCATGATAACCGACTAGACCAACCAGATGACATAAAGACTCTCGAAGACAGTTGACATCATCTTTGTTTGGTTTGAGTTTTGAGAATTTTTTTTGATATAATGAGTGAAGAAAAATAGATAGAGAAACTTACTAAGGATCTTTGTTTGGTTTGAGTTTTGAGAATTTTTTTGATATAATGAGTGAAGAAAAATAGATAGAGAAACTTACTAAGAATCGTGCAGAGACTAAAAAAAATTTCTGAAAACTTGTAAAGTGAACAAAGTTGTTTGACAATTAATTACTTATAGGTTCTCATGTTATTTTTATTTTCTTTAACATGTTGAAACTATAATTGATATATACTAAATAAACTCCACGAGCTGAACCAAGGGGTGCGAATTCCATAGGGAAAGCATTGGAAATGACTGAGCTATGTAACTGTGCGTAAGAAAAAGGGAGAGAGCAATGTTAGGTAGCTAGAAAAGTTAACCTCCAAATAGAAAACAAAGGCAAATGGAGTGCAGTGCAGTTGGTGTCTCCCTTATATTTTCATGCACATGGGCACGGTTCGATTTCCGTAAGCACTCATTTCTCTCCCCAAGTCCCCTAGAATAAAGTAAAGTAGGATTAACGAATGACAATATTTTGCTTTGGAATGGCAATCAAACGATGTCTTGATATTTTGCCTACAAAGTTTGTAACTCATCAGCAACAACTGTAACAATTGACTTAGTTTTGTCTTCCAGAACTCACTGTTTTCTTGCTTGAAACCACTGGTTTTTGGATTCCTTTTTATCCCCTCTGTCACATCTCTAACCTCAGTGGATATATCTGTTACCTTGGATGTGTGTAAAATTTGTAATGTGTTTGAGTCGTGTATTGGTTTCCTAGTTCATTGAGATAAAATAGGACCGAGAGTGAATTAATTGTTTAAATTGATTGGAAAAACTAAACGAGCTTTAAAAATATGTTTAAATTTCATTGATTTACCAAGTAAGTGGATCTTAATTGAACTTTCATCGAGCTGATTACGAATCAAGTCTCCTTTTTCCCACATTCTTGAATTCTTATTACTAGTAATAATATTCCTTTTACTAGCTTTTAAAAAGGAAAGTTGAAACCTCACTTTATGCTGAAACTTTATCCTAGGAAAACCATCAGGGAATCTTAACAGCACAAAAAACCGCATGTAGGGTGGGCTGCCCTACAGGCTACGGTCGCCAATTTGATCATTCATTTTTGTAATGAACGGCTCGGATTAATAGAAGTTCAAATTTAATGTGGTCAAAATAGATGGCCGAATTAGCCGCCCTACAACTCCTGTAGTGTGAGCTGCACTACAAGATTTCCAAAGGGTAGTGATTTTGACACACCCTTTTTTGATAATGCCACACCCTGCAAGAGTATTTTTTGGTGCAAAAATACACTTGCAGGGTGTGGCATTATCAAAAAATAGTGTGGCAAAATCATTTCCCTTTCCAAATTCCAAATAACTATAGTAGTGCTGATGGTTTATTTAGACCATTTAAGCAAGTTGACCAATCTCCACTCCACTGCAATCAGATGCACCTACATCTCTATATCCTCCATAGATTTCAAGTTATGATCACAATCATTATAGTATCTCTTAAACATTATAGCAACTAGATTTGCATTGTCCCTCAAATCATTACAACCGATCATTAATCATTATACTTCCTCAGTCCAAAAACTTTTAATTCACTGCGAAACGTGTAATTTTAGGATAAATTTAGAATTCACTGATCATTAAGACTGCCTACTTATTACCTCTCTCAGGCCGTGCTGCAAGTGGGAGCCTTATAAAATGCGTACCAAATCTAGTCAATCTGTTTTGCCAGGATTCTACGTGCTAATCTTTTGGTCGTTCTGGATTTTCCTGGGAACGACTGTTTATACCCATCCAAGAGGGGAAAGAGAATGCTTTGAGATGTCCATAGCTATTACAAACATGGTTCTATGCTTGCAATACTTTGATGGTAGGCAATGCATATAAACTTTTAACTTTTTGGCTGAGCAGGAATGGAAGTTTTTAAATGTAGTACTTCGGTTAGTTGTATAGCGTCATATACATTGTTCAGCCCATTTCCTAATGGCTTAAGTTTTGAGACACTTGGTAACTTAATACCGCTGGCATCACCGAGCAAAAAAAACTTAATACCATTAGCGTCATGGCGTTTCAGACAAGCTACTACTGAGTAGAGGTGGTGTTGACAAGCCTTCATTCAAAACTATGGTAGACCAGGATCCCTGTGGTTCATTCAGAACTGCTCCTATTGGGTTTGTGTCATCTTGCAGTAGTCTTTCAACACCTAAATCTTCATAGGAGAAAACAAGAAGAAAAGCCCAGAAAGATTGTCAGATGCTTTGACACAAATTCCACGTGATCCAATATGCTTAACATGGACTCTACTAAAAACTGGAAGAAAAAGATTGGGGACAGGAGATGCAAAATACATACCCAATTGGACATTACAAAAGAGAATATCTGGAACAAAAGAAAGGCCCCAAACAGACCGGGGAAAGTTTTCAGTCATGATAGATACATACCCAAAAGGAATGTCTAAGCAAGTGATTGGGAAGGGTTTCAGGGGCAGAAAAACACCAACCGCCATAGAATTCATCTGTGGCCGAGGCGTGCTTCATAACGGGATGAAGTTGTCAGACACAAACTTGCATATCAGATGGCTCAGCAGATGCAGTGTCTTACGCTGAATTTCTTGGCATCACTTCCAAACACAGGGGGTCTAACCATGGAATGAATGCATCGTTCTGAACCAAATTCTGAAAAGATATACACCAACAAAGAGAGCATCAGAAAATGCTAGTGTAGCATGGGATTTCTGTTATAAACTTATAACGGTCATGGTTCTTATGCAAATAGTAAGACATGAGAAATCCATAGTAACCTCATCTAAAATTTGTCAGGAAAGAAACATCTGAGAGCATATAGATTCCTTTAGGGTGAGTGGCCTGGTCAGACTACTAGCGTGGGAATACAGTACCACACCCCCAAGGTACTACAAATTCCATACTTAAGGATTGGATTGTCTGATGAGAATGCCTCCATCAACTATAACATTCAAACTCCAGAACTGCAGTCACACAGGATATAGATTCTGGTCTCTTACCAAATCCTCTGATTAAACAGGTCCAGAAATCGTACCACAAACTGTTGTTCTACTCAAGCTGAAAATGTGAGATTCTTTAAGCACATCAACATCTCACAGAATTTAAATGCACGTCAAACTCGACCTAGCATGCTTCTTCAACAAACCGTTCATGCAAGAATAACTAATAAGTGGTTCACAATGGGTTCTCAACAACTCAATTTCCACATGCCTGATTAACCCTAAAAAAAACAGCTTTTCTGCTTCTACAGTACGTCTTATGTATCTTTGTAAGGTTATTCCTCTTCCACATGTGAAATAGCTTCAGATTCTCAGACCCAAACCATCACTATTGAAACAAAAAAATATGCGAACCAAATACCTTTGATTTCTTCACTGTCCACAAACAACCTTTGATGTAGTTAATGGACATCACTATTCACTTTATTTATTGTTTTTAATATATATTCTAGTACCATTTCTAATTTGTTAGATGGTGAGATTCTCTTTCCTTCTGAAAATATCAATATTTCCTGTCTTAAAATGCTGACTTGCGACTCAATCTTACTTACAAAACTACTTGTAAGAGTAAAATAATAATTAAAAGAATCTAAAAACATTTAATTTGTTATATATAAGACGAGAATATGTACATTTATGGGTTTTTAGAATTTACTAATGCTTGGAAAAAATTCACGAAGCAGTGTTCTATTCACGTTATACATTGACCATTACACCCGACATCCGTTACTCGCGACTGCGACCAATACACCGACCGATTCTGTGGCCTAAAAACATGGTAGCTGAACCCCTTGAATCTCCATTACATTTCTAGTTAAAAGGAAAAGAACTAAAAGATTCACACTTTAGCGGCAAAGTGCAATGGGAGCACGTGAACTTGTTTTCTCTCCTTTTCATTTGCTTCATTAAACAATGCCTCACCAAACCAAACAATCCCTTTTGAAAACTTCTTTCAAATCAAGATTCAAAAACCAGCAGTAGTAAGATGTGGCATATGCTAGCCAAGAAGAAAAACGCCTCACAACAAGATGTTTTATTGTAGATTTCAAAATAGGTATTTTTGCTTTTCTCCCTGGACTTCTTAGAACCACAACTCTGATACCATGTCAGATCATCAATCTTCCCAAAAGCTTAAGTTCTTACAAAGTTGATCCAACAATAAATGTCAACCTATTCAATAGGAAAAGTACTTCAAGAGATTTTAGGCACCATCCAACTCAACACAACTCTAGCAAAAATATAAAAAACCAAAATTTCGCTCTCCCTTTTTGGGATTTCTGATTACACTAGAATAGGAAATTTGGACTTGGGAGCTAAAAGAGATAAGATCCCATTTAAGTTGTATACAAGGAAAGCAAACATTCAGAGACACCACAAAAGGGGCAGAAAAGAAATGCACACAAGGCATGCAAAACGAAGTTCCTCAAAGCATGAACCGCTACTATGACTCAAAATCTACTCTTCGAGCCAAGTACCACTACGTTTTGGAAATGTCATGCATTAAGGTCTCTACAACTACGACAAAAGATGTACCTGACTCCAACTCCCCCCACCACACACACACCCCACAGTCGTGATCAGCTGTACTGCTATATTTGAAAGTGAAGACACGTGAAAGCAACCCAAGAACAATAACTTTGAATTCTTGAGGCCACCAACCCACATCAACAGCATCTCCCCACTTTGACTGAGTAAAATCAAAGTCCTCAGTAAAGTCCCACGAGCTACTGACCAAGGAAAGAAAGCCACCTGAAGTGGAACATGTGAGTCAAAATACCGTTTCACTTTCGTTTTCCCACACTATATTTCAACTCATAATGCTACTCCAAATTGTTATCCCACATAAGCTCCAAGAGAATTGTGATCAGAGATTACTCCTGCACTGCATGGTTAACACAATCCACCAACTTCACGTATTTGTCCACCAATACTACTACATAAGCTAGAGACAACCCTACCAGCACAAAATCCCTGCACCAAATTTCATAGTCGAAACAAACAGTATCAGCAGCTCTCATCAAGTTAGTGCACAAGATTTTAAGCCCATTGTCTCTGTATACTCTTCAATAAACAAACAACATAAGTATTACAGACCTCCATGGTCATCCAGTTTCAGTCAAAACATCCATATTTCCAAGATAGGGCTTTCAGCGAGAATTTGCCTCATTCCACCGCATATCACTCTAGTTATTTCCGAACTACGCTCGATGACAGATAATGCGTCTTCTAATGCCCAAGCCTCCTGTCCTCGAAGGGATACAAGTGAGTGGTCGCATAAACCAAATGAAAAATAAACTCCCCGGGCAATACTCTCCACGACAAATCCCCCTACAATTTTCCTGATCTCATTGACAGGGAGTGCTCTGGGAGTTTTACTCAATCACTGTAGGACAAATTCTGCCTCTTCCACCCTCAATCTCCCATCAAACAACTCCACCATCAAAACTGTTTTAGTTTTCAAGAGAGGACTGGAAGCAATCCACTTCTCCATCTCAACTGGTTCAGTTACAACCGGCTAATGAAACTTTTTTGTGTGCATGTTTCTATATGAGAGTGCGTAAGTCAACCACCTCTGTCCAACAGGACTACATAAAGCAAATTTTGGCAAGTAGGTTTCACTTGGCAAGGAGTAATTTGGATTTTTACTAGGAAATCTATCAAACCGCAACCTAATGTGTTGGCATGTAAGCAAGTGGGTTTCTAACTAGGTCAAGGTCGAGCCCAGTCAGAAAGTAAATAACAAAAGCAATCAATATTTCTAATTTTGATCTCTCGACTTTGGTTCCATTGTGTTGAGATACTTACGAAGTTACGGGATCAGCAACCCCTTACCAGACCCTTACCAACCACATGTTTACAGAAAAATCAAAGTCCACTACCAACCCTAAAAAGTCTTGGCATCAAGCCATCAACCAATATATACTGCACATGATGCAAAGTGTTATGTCACACTTTTCCCAACCAACGAAGAAGCTTACCCTAGAGCACTAATTAATGCACTCTTAAAATTAATTGCCCAAAATAATTACCTGGGTAATTCATCATGTCTTGATATGGTCAAAAAGAATTCTCCATTGTGTTAGATACCCGAAATGCATCTAAGCCACAAGAAAAGGGAAGGGAACTGCACTTAAAGAATAAGGATTTGGTCTTTTTGATGTACAGAACTTTTAAAAATATACCATTCAAGAAAGAAAAAGATCTCTCTGTCAATAGTTAATTGACCACAAAATAATGCCAAAACAACAAAATAGTGAAACAAGATAAAATATGAAAAAGCTCTTATTAAAGTTCAAGAAAGAAAAAGCTCTCTGTCCCCTTAGCTTGACCATGAAATAACGCCAAAACAGCGAAACAAGATAAAATATGAAAACAAACTCACCTGCAACCAAAAGAAAAATCCTCGTAAGAGATTCAATACTTTGAATTTGTCTAAGAATACTGCAGAAATCTTCTTATCAAGAACTGCCATCAACAAATTTTGGAATCGTAAATTGACCATCAAGATAGTACAAATTAGTGTATGTAGACTTATACAAAAAACAAGAACAATAACAATAACAATAACAATAACAATAACAAAGAGAAATAGCTGAAAATGCATATAAAATGGCGTTTGAGAATTGAGCCCAACAAAACATACCAAGTTATCCAACACCCTCCCTCATGTGCAAAGTCAAGGGTACTCAATTGACAGTAGATTAGATATAAGCTAAAGCACAAACCTTAGTAGCACGAGGCGGAGGCGGGGGCGGGGGCGGGAGCGGAGGCACCTAGAAGCTCCTAAGGTTGGGAGTGCCTAAGGAGCGTATATAGATTATGTAAAAATATGTATATAAAATAGGGTAAATTATCTATAAATACTTCACCATCTAAGAAAAAGTGATACTTACCGAAAATTTTCCCAATCTTAACGTGTAATTATTGGAATTTATATATTCTCAATTTGCAAAACTTCTTGACTACTATGATTCTCATATTCTTATTTCCACAATGGCATAACTCCCCTAAAAGTAAAAGAATAAGTGCCTTAACAGCCCGATAAGCTCCCATCTTAGTAAGGAGCGAGTCCCGTCTTGAAGGGAGCAAGCTTCCATCAAGCTCCCATCTTGGGAGCGCCGATTTGAGCTCCTGTCTAGGGAGCACACCCAATTTAGAAGGATCCTGCTACTAAGGCTCAAACACAAAATTCACTCAATTGCGTTTTAAGAGAAGCATAATGCAAGCAGAGTATCAAGATGGAGTGACTTAAACCCAAGAACTCACAGAAACGAAAGCTCAGATTCATGTCAAGTCACCACTCTCCCAAAAACTTAAGGTACTAAAGAATGTGTCCAACTTTGTCTATCACGATATACAATCCTTGCAATGGAGATGAAATCGTTTAATGTCTAACTTGAATCTGAAAGAAGTCAGGGTAGTTGACATGTAGTATGTAGATAATCTGATAATGCAAAAACAAAACGTAATGCAAAAGGCCAAAACTTCAGTTGAACTGTAATAGCAAACTCAATTGACAGTAGATAAGATATAACCGAAAGATCAAACATAAGTTTACTCAGTAAGTTGCGTTGAAATAGAGTTTGTTGATTAAGGTAATATCATTAATGGATTAGATCTCCAGAGGACACAACAATATATCCATATCACAAACACAATCATGTATAACTACAGGACACATAACCAACAGTTTATAGTTTAAAAAGGACCCCTGTAATCAGTACTTTCGCATCCATGTTACTGAAGCATGGCCAGGTGAGGGACACCTTCAGCCAAACAGGAAGGTGGCTTGGAAATTAAACAGACTTCACTAACAACTGGGCTCTCCTCTCCAATGTTGCGGGAAACTTCTGAATAGGGAAACAGTCTGGCTCAATTGTCCTTTGACAAGTGCATAAGATGGCAATCTAGGCTAACCTACAACAGAAAGGAGCTTGTTTGTATCAATGACGCAACGTCAACAGAAGCCTTCAGTTATCACAGATAACCTAAGAAGAAGGATAGCTGGAATGACTTTTGGGGGGATATCCGCTGGGCAGAAAGCCTAGCAGAAACCTAGTTCAGAGCCCAATTCACGAGGCTCTTACAGCATTGGAAAGTGAGCTCCACTTTTTTATAGGGGTGGCTTGGAACCAAAAGAAAGCCTTCACTCAATGGATGTATTTTGCTAATTTTAAAGCTACCAACATATGTCATTTATAAATAGAAAGTTCCCAGCATTTCCATTGCAGGCCCCCACGCTCGCATGTGTACACTGTATACATTCGTCGTGCACCTTGCTTGCCTAACTTTCTTATTCATAAGAAAATGAATTTAAAGATCCTGAAAGGACAGGTAAGTTAATCATTAATATGTGCTAATTCAGCCAGCCATCTCACAACAAAGTAATTCAGTGCTTAATGTTAACTCCATTGGCATGCCTGGAACTTAATTTTCACACTTCGACATCCTCTAACTGCTTAAAATCATTAGAAGAATAATGATCACAAAATGGCATTGAGATGTCATATGAGTATATCATTAGAAGATTATGCACCGAACTTATCAAAACATGAGGTAGAAAAGTAAATTTTAAAGCAAACAGCATGAAGTTGTAGAGCAAAGAAAGACTTCCATTCCAATATATTATGTACTATCCTAAAAGCAAGTCCAAACACCAGATTGGTTAGTGGAAAAGATCAGAAGTCAACTGAAGAAAAAGTTGTAAGACTGGTTTAAGTGTGGTATTCAACTTACCAGGGTATTGTTCAAGATAAGACGGGCCGGGTACACCGTATATCTTCCCTGATTTTACTACTCCAGAGCGGAGGTGAAAATGACGCTCCTTCGGTCTTTCTTCAGTTATATCTCGCCAAAGTTTGTTATATTCCTCATGGTCATATGATTCGCTGAGCTTCTCCATGAGCTTCTCCCTATACCTGGAATGAAAGCTTGTATTGGGATTTCCAAGGCATTGTAGGCCATCTTCCTCCACCTTCACAAGTGCACAACAATATCAACATGTATATCCAGAAGAAGACAAACTTCTTAAACATCAGGTGTAATTTGACAAATTTTAGAAAAGAATAGCAAACTTACAATCAACAACATTACTTACCCATGTGACATACAGTTTTGAAGTCTCAAAGGGGGAATAGTTTCCATCACCAAAATCAGAAGCATTAAGTGCCACCAATACTTCTGACTCAGAAGAACTTCTATCATCCATTTTTTCATCTTTCACCAGTTCAGCATCTTCAATTGTGGGACCTATACTATCAGCTTTCCCTTTGATCCCATTCAGGTAGATTTGGTAGCATTCATCTACCATTTCGACTTCCGTTTCATCTTTCACCAGTTCAGCATCTTCAATTGTGGGAACTATACTATCAGCTTTCCCTTTGATCCCATTTAGGAAGATTTGGTAGCATTCATCTGCCATTTCGACTTCCGTTTCATCTTTCACCAGTTCAGCATCCTCAATTGTGGGAACTATACTATCAGCTTTCCCTTTGATCCCATTTAGGTAGATTTGGTAGCATTCATCTACCATTTCGACTTCCATTTCGTGCTCGCTGCCAACCTTGAACGAATGACTATCCTTTGGACAAGGGTTATCACTGGAAAATCCATTTTCCTTGCCAAAAACATGATTTACAGGCTCGGGTGTCATGTCTCTCTCCACTACTGAATATGTCGTTTCACTTCCTACACAATCCATCATATATACTCTCCCTGTATTTGTCCAATTCTTTTGGGTTTCCAACCTCAGATCTTTTGTAGCTTCCAAGCTCTCTGTATCCATAACACTCCTCGATTTCCTCATCCCGGGTGGCTCGAGCTCGTCATCTGAACTATCCTCTGCTTCATACTTTATATACAAAGAGACTTCATTTTTCCCAGCCACCTGAAGCACATAAGATTTTCCATCCTCTTTTAGTTTCTCCAAGAACATCTTATAATGAGGGTCATCTTCACCACTCTCATCACCATCTTTTACCATTGAGTTCCTCGATTCCGTATCCTTCACCATCTGATTAAAAAAACTTAGGTAATCCTCGTCCACCATTCCACCACCCAATTTCTGATCTTCTAAAGCTCTCTTCAGTGATTGACTAAAGCAATTAACCTTCAAGTCCTTGTCACGGACACAATTTCTCTTCCACCGCCTCGCCAATCTATCATCATCCATGAAGTCAAAATACTCCCAATTGAAGCTTTCCATTTTAGAGTCTAGAGTAACCCACCAAGACAAATCAGTCCCCTCGGCTAAGGAACCCCCTTCTCTCTCTACTTTTTCCCTTGGTAAATCAACTAGCTAGTCCTGGTACAGATTTGACGCAGAGTCGTGGTCTGGAAGAATGAGGCAACAAAAGACCAAAATGTCACATTATTTGCAAACCTAAACAATAGGGTCGGCCTTGGGTAGAAGCCTGGGCCACCCAAAAAAATGCTAAGAAGAAGGTCCCCAAAGAGCTTCTCCAGCCCTTAACCCAAATTTTTTACTCAAAACCAAAATCTGGGTCAGCCCTAATAAAACTCACTTCAGTCTTTAAATCAAACCCATATCAAGATGGATTTTGTCCAAATTTTACTCAAATCAAGAAAGCTCGAACTTTTACTCAAATTTTTTCAAAGCCATTTACTTCCTCTCAGATTGACAACAATGTGAAACATTCGCTCAAATTTATGCTTGTTTCATATCACTGAAGCTCTTACTCACAACTCAAAATTTGAGTAAAAGCAGGGTAAAGCTGAAGATGCTATAAAAGAATAGTGGTACTGCTAATGCTATAAAAGCCAGCAAACAGAGAGATAAATATACCCATACAGACATATACTCCTATATATATATATATATATATATATGTACACAGAGAGAGAGAGAGAGAGAGAGAGAGAGAGAGAGAGAGAGAGAGAGAGAGAGAGAGAGAGGTACCTGCTCGACTTTGTGCTGGTTCTGATCGAGTAGACATTGGACATATGTACCGACGAGAACAAAGAAAACCCTAGAAACTGAAACCTTGTGGCAAATTACTCCCGCTTAATTGTACCTTTTCCAGTTTGAAGGCACATTGACTCGTGCTTTAGCAACGACCCATTAACTTCTCTGTATATACAAGCTTCTCTGTATATCTGTACATATAAGGCTCTGTTTGTTGGAACTTGAGCAAAGGAAAGGAAAATAAAGGAAAACTAAAAAAAAATTCCTCCCATTGTTTAGTGGGGAGATAAAGAGATAAGAAAATAATTTTAAATTTTGTGAATATTAAATTTTTCTTTCTATTTTCCTCTCATTTTCCTCCCATTTTATTTTCTTTTCCTTTTCTTTCTTTTCTTTAGGTTCCAAACGGAGCCACTCAACTGCTCCAATAGTATAGAGTAGTATGCTCGTTAAGGTTACGTTTTTTTTGCTTTAACTTAAACTTAACTTATTTTTTTTCTTCTTTTGAAATTTAAATGAAAATATGTTAAGTTCATCTATTTTTCTAAACTTAAATTTGATTGCCTAACACACGCAATTACAATATAAGTTAAATTTAAGAATGATAAATAAGTTAAATTAGAAGAATGAACTGAATTAAAAAAAATAAGTTAAGTTTAAATTAAGGCCAAAAGAACGCAGCGTAAATAGTAGTAATATTATTTCAGGCTTTTTGCTAATAAATTTATTACCTAATAAAAATTCACGTATCACTAATTTTTTATCTTCTTATTTCTACATTCTAAAATTTATGTAATTTTTTGATCGCTTTTGTCTTATAGTTTATAATGAATTTCATGATTTTACAATTTTTGCATAATAAAATAAACATATCAAACAAAATTTATATTACATATTTTTAAAATCCATATTAGAAGATTTAAGCAATTAAAAATATAAATATTTGTTTCTTAAAAACTCTTAGTAGAACAATAGTTCTTATTTCTCCTTCCAAAGTTGCAAAATATAAGTACTTATTGAAAAAACAGTATACCTTATGTTAGACTTGTCTCACGTTGCTCATCTAAGCCACCCAAATTTAGTTAATATATTCTAGAGATTACTCCACCTATTGCCAATTGATTTTAGGTTGGAACCCTTCAAAAAATTTAACATCTTATTATAAATTACTATTACAAAAAAACTAACCGACAATTCCCTACCGACGGAGTACTAACGGACACGCGAAACCCAAGTCTCGCACGAATTGAGACTCAGAGTTGTTACAGATTTATTTTTTCACTCTCCCCTCGTAGCCTCACCCCACCACTCTTTCTTCTCTTTTTACTCTCTAAAATTCAGACTTTTAAAACTTCTAAAACACGTGTGGACGATCAGGATAACATCACATACTGGCACCCAAAAAGTTATCGAATCTGATACCCACGAGAGAGAGGGGAGGTCACAATCACGTAAAAGCCAGGTCACCGAATCGACAAATCAGTATTTATTTTAGTCGATTTTCGCGACAACGAATACATTAATGCTGAGGATCCGTGTCAAAAAAAAAATGCTGAGGATCAAAAAAAAATTACATTAATGCTACGAATATACCTCAGCACCTGTCACAACTGCCACCCTCTCCTTTGCCTTCTCTCACCTCCCAGATCTCTCTCTCTCTCTCTCTCTCCTGTTTTTGTATAACTCTGCCTCCGCTGGCGCTTCCTCAGAACAACGCCAAATACCCTGGTCCAGTCCGGTGTTAGATTTGCGTAAACCGAATGGCGTCCACAGTTGAATCGCCCGCGGACAGCCTCTCGAAGCTTGATATCAACGGCGACTGGGCCGCCTCCGCTCCAAATCTCCGCAATAATCTCTCCCTCCTCTCTCCCGACCAGGTACACTCACAATTACCACATGTCTGCATACATATGACGCCCGGACACATTCCATGCGTCCGCAATCTTAATATATATATATATATATATAAGTTGGAAAGAGAAAAACATTGAATTGAGATGAACCTGTTGTAAAACCTGGGATGTGAAAGTAAAAAAAGTGGGGAGAAGAAATTTTTGGATGCCATTCCACCACAACACACCAGCCCCCCCCCCCCCCCCCCCCCCCCCCCCCCGGCAATTTCTTTGGATGGTTGAAGGGGTAGTTTAGAAAGAAAAAAAAAAGGTGCGAGGCTGCCTCAGAATTGAGGTTAACACCAAAAAGGTTGTTCCTTTATAGTGGTAATGGATGTATGTATGAATTGGATGTGTACTTGTTTAATGTAATTGGATGGTTTTTGATTTTGGGTTGGAGTGAATTATTGGCAGATTGAGTTGGGGAAGATGTTGTTGGAGATGGGACAGAATCATTTGTTCGAGCATTGGCCTGAGCCCGGTGTTGATGATGAACAGAAGCGTGCTTTCTTCGGTCAGGTATAAAGTCTTTAGTTTGACGGGCAATAAGAGCGGAACTTTGGGAAAAGTTTTTTGGGTCACCCTCCCAGTTAGCGAATACTTGTGCGAAATAGCTGTAGGAGACTCTGGTTTACGGTGTGGCCATGTGACTTGAAGGTTGCGGTATAGTCGGTTCCGGATTACCAAAAAAGAACATGTTTGATTGGGTGAATTACAAGACGTACAATGTGTCTAAAAAATGGAGTTTTTTTGGGTAATATTCTTATTTTTCTAAATAACAACTAAAATTCTCTGGATAAGTTCATTTCAGAAGTAAAGATTCAAATTTCAGATTGTTTTGGCTTTTTTTTAGCTATGGCTTTTCAATCTGTGCTTACTTTTTTCCCCCCCTCCTAAGCTCCTCATGTTTTATTTTTAACAAATTGTTTTATTTGTGCAATTGAGACAACTAAGAAAAACTAAGAAATATTTAACCAAAGCTGGAAAAGATACACTAAAGCTGAAAAGAGTTCAGAAGAATAGGTTGGCTTTTTAGACATGGAAACATAGCCATAGTCCAGTATGATAAGTGATCTCACCTGACCAATAAGGCCTTATACATTTTGATGTTCTGTGGTATTGGTTATGTAGTTCTCCTACCAGTTCTTGTATTCAAACATCGAAAATACTTTAGAGGATTTGTAGTCAATTCCATGTCTGATTTGAACAATCAAACAGTCCCTCAGTGCGGTGTATACATGCAAAGTTCTGTACTTGATTCGCTGTACAATAACAATGCCACTTGAGTTAGTTGGGATCACAATCAAAGGAGTGTTAATTGGTATGATATGCCACACGTGAACACTTGAGATCTTAAAGTTTGATTTGGAATTGAGTTTCTATCAGATTTAGATCAATTACTTCGGCTGTAAATTCATTTTTTTTTGACAAATTTAGGCAGAAAATTTAATACATTGTTCAGGACCTTCAGGTTATAGGTTAGTTTTCATAGTTTAATGAACATTTGAGTATCCGCATTTGGCTTATGATAATTTTTGTTAGATTTTGTTGGACTCAATTTAGCTGCAAAAGACACTGTCACTTTACAGTCTGATGTAAGCCTGAGATAATGCCAATGTTGTAAATGTTACGAATAAACAATGGTAGTATTGCTGGTAGTTGGGTTGAGCCTTTTTTTTTTTTTTTGAGTAATTTATTCTGGGGGATATTTTTTCGTGTCAGCTCTCTGAAACTAATTTAAGTCATGATACCTTCTCGTTGGGTTCATGTTAGAAGCACTGGTACTGGACTACTGGTTTTGTGTATCTAAAAAATGCAATTCTGTTCGTATATGCTTGATGACTTACTGCGTTTCAGGTGGCTAGACTCAATTCAAGCTATCCGGGGGGGTTGGCTTCCTATATCAACATTGCTAGAGAACTCTTAGCAGATTCCAAAGCTGGGAAGAATCCGTTTGATGGCTTTACACCCTCTGTAAGCAATATACTCCAGTTTTGTTACCTTGGATCTTATAGGATGTTTCCTTGTCATATTTAAAGGAGATAAAGCATTCTCTAATTTTCCTCGAGGGGTTTCACAAAAACATCTTATCCTTTTGATTTTATGGTCAAATTATGTATGTTATTCATTAACTCTATTCTGGCATTGTAAATCTGCCGTCGATATTCTGCTGCTTATGATACGAATAAATCGAAATATTGGCTTCTCTAATATTTTATCTAAAGTAGAACTTGAGATAGGAAAAATAGGGAAGGCATATGCTGTATCTTGTACATAACTTCCATGTAACATACCTTCTGATAATCCAAAAGTGGACATCTGTTTCATTCTGTTTGGCCAGATGTCATCTGTCTTGAATGCAATCATACTTTGTTATTCCTTCTCCAGCGAAAATGGGTCGAACTTTATTGTGTGTGAACATGAGCACAACATTGGTTTGTCGTTGCAGGTCCCATCAGGAGAGTCTCTGACTTTTGGTGATGATAACTTTGTTCAATTTGAGGAGACTGGTGTCAGGGAAATGCAGAATGCTGCATTTGTTCTTGTTGCAGGGGGGCTTGGTGAACGTCTTGGGTACAATGGAATCAAGGTAGATTATAGGTGAATGTTCTGGGATTTTTTCCTTTGCTGGACCAAATTCGTGTTTGTTGCGGTGATTCTATTCATATTTTGTGTTCTAATATAACACATGTGTGCATTGCGTGATCTTGGTGCCTACGTATGGTACTGAGAAATGAGCGGCTAATTTTCCATCAATGTAATTTAATTTCCTTTCGGGTCAATTCTAAAATTTTAAGCACTTCTGCCTACCTCTTGCAGGTGGCTCTTCCTCGAGAGTCTTCCAGTGGAACATGTTACTTACAACATTACATCGAGTCAATTCTAGCTTTACAAGATGCTAGAAGTGGACTAGTGGAAGGTTTTTTTTTCACTCATGGCCTATTACCATTGTTCCGTCCATGGCATAATGACAAGCTGTCAGTTATTTTTTGGCAGAAGTTGACTCAACCTGGTTTTTAAGTGTATTTCATAGCATGTTGTGCCCCTTCTTTGCAATTTAAAATAACTTCCGTAGCAGGACTCAATACATTAGTAGCTTCATTGCTGTCAGTTAATGAAGTTATAAACTCTTCTCTGAGGCTTTTATTTATGCTAGAAGTGGCAAAACATATTTATTTATGAAGATTCTGAATGCTACCATAGGAAGTAAGAAATAAGGAAATGTCTGAGCTATCGTTTCATAAATGTGGACATTGTTACAAGGTTATTTGATGAGGTCCAGGACACAAGAAGTAAGAGTATTTCTGTCACAGAGCAGATTCTTTGAAACAACTCCAGCCATTTGATAGCCTTGTGAAATACAGAGACCATGCCAGACATATTTGCATATAATGTTTGCATGAGTCATGCCATCAGAGTTTTTAGTGGACAAATCATATATTTCTGAACATCAAATTGATTTCTAGGGGAACCATAAGTAGTGCTCGAAGCCTCATAATTCTCTCTCTCTCTCTCTCTCTCTCTCTCTCTCTCTCTCTCTCTCTGTTTTGTTTTGTGAGCATACGTTTCCCTTTCTTTTTCCTTTTGTTCATATTGTTTAAGGACATTAAAAACATGGTGCATAATACACATACACTAAGTAGCAATCTGGTGGACTGAAACTCTTTTCCTCTTCTGACGAGGTTCTTTGTTCTACCTCTAGATGCCGTTGGACCTAATGAATCTTGGTTGTTGTTACCTCTTTAACTTAACAATTGCAAGAACAGGAGAAATAGTTGTCCATTCACTTTTCCAGCCAAATTGTGCCACATTGCAGTGTGCTTGACTGGTCCTGGGGTAAAGAGATTTCTGTACTTCTTCGGGGTAAAGAGATTAAAGACTTGGGTTGCCAGTTTAGATTCTCAAGTTAAGAAGTGTCGACGATAAAAGATGATGTAGTCTTGCGAAGGCCGATTCATGCTAAAAATAGCCTTTTGGGTTCCATTGTCAAAGATGTATAACAAGAAGTAATGTATACATTAAACAAATTTAAGAGCTTCTTGTCTTGCCAACCATTACAGTTGCTTTGAACTTGTAGGTGGATCCCCAAAACAGATTCCTTTCGTTATAATGACATCTGATGACACACATGCACGCACATTAGAGCTATTGGAATCGAATTCTTACTTTGGAATGAATCCTACACAAGTAAAACTTCTAAAGCAGGTAAGCAGCTGATTGTAAATGCAGTTATTTGACACAGCTCACTGTTCTGGCATTTTATGATAGGAGATATTGCTTCTTCTTTAACTTCAGGAAAAAGTTGCTTGCTTAGATGATAATGATGCAAGACTTGCTGTGGACCCACGTAATAAATATGTAATTCAGGTAATTTTTATTTGTTTGTGAACTATATGAAGTTATTTTCAGCAGATACTATATCAAAAATTGCAAATAAACATGTTTTTTAAGGAATGCAACTGTTAACTTTTTTTTTCTATTATTTCTTCTCCATTCTGTGAATGTAGACAAAACCTCATGGTCATGGCGATGTTCATTCACTTCTTTATTCTAGTGGCCTTCTAAATCTATGGTAAGTTAGTATGTCCATATTGCTGAATTTTGTTCTCATTTTATCTAGGTTACCTTGTTTTCTATTTACACAGATTTTCGTACCCTGAGTCCCTGACTTACCACTGCAGTATCTTAAAAAGTTGATATTCTTGTCCAATTCTCCTTTACTTGATGGTAAGCATATGGTCCATTGATGGGTCAGGAGTTAATTAGTCATGAAGGATGGGGAGAGCATAACTTCAGTGATTTGCCAGTGTTTTTGTTTGCAATTCATGTTTTTCGCTTTCCCATCTAAATATCATACTATTCACTTTGTCCATTGGTTTATCAGGCATCATGCTGGTTTTAGATGGGTTCTGTTTTTCCAAGATACAAATGGTCTTCTATTCAAGGTTCAGTTGACGTTTTTTCATGAGTTCATTGTTTGTTTTCGGGGAAAATGGTGCATTTATCTCCTTACCTTATGTTATGTGTTTAGGCAATTCCAGCTGCCTTGGGTGTAAGCGCCACCAAACAATACCATGTTAATTCTCTTGCTGTGCCCCGCAAAGCTAAGGAAGCTATTGGAGGAATTGCCAAACTTATTCACGCCGATGGTAATAGTATTGTCAAGTAGAATTAGCTTTCTTGCTAATCGAATCTCTCTGTTATCCCAAACCTCCTATGCATCTAGATATCACTTAGTGAAACTACTGTGCCTTTGTTCTTCGTTTAGAGGAACATAGAGGAACCATAATTCCTGAAATAGTTGAGTTTTTCAACTTTTCTGTTAGTCCCATTATATAACTTGATCACATTATTTAACACTCATGGCACGGTAACAAAAATAACTGCAAGGATGGGGAGTTTAGTGTATGGTGAGGACGTAGTATGGCCATCACCATGGTCTACTTGGAATCTGCTTCAACATTTACAGGCATGCTAATTGCCATACTAAGATGCTTTAACTTGTAAGTATTCCACGAAAAATGAAGTGTAAGTGAGATTTTCCCTGTATTTTGTAGGTCATGCTCATTTACCTTATCACATTGTATTGTCTTGCTGCTTTAAGATCCACTAGTATGTATTACTTGGTCTACTTGTTCAATGGATTTGTGTTGGAGTTTCTAGAGACCTTCACTCATTACCATAGTTTGACATATACTAGCATGGTTTGCAGTTTGTACAAAGTGGAAAGAAAAAAGATTATGCCTGGTGGGAATATATGATCCAGCCTTTTCTTGCCTTAAATACCATAGGATAAATCATAAATGGAATAGAGAGAGAACTCATTTTCTTAGTCTTTGCAGATTCTTGTGCCCTTGATATTCCAGCATACGGTTTAGAATAATATCTGTACCTAAGATTCTCTATCATGTTGTTCTGACTTCCACAGCTTATAATGTAGAGCCTTAGTCGCGAATGGGAATGTACTCAACAGTGTGCTATTTGTGTACACATGAGCTTCTAAACAAGTACTAATGCAACAATTAGCTATTATTGTACACATGAGCTTCTAAATAAGTATTGGTGCAACAATCTGTACTGTTTGTTATATCCAATATTTACTGTTGCATCGTATCTCTAGATGGTTTCCAATTATTTACATAAAAAACAGTAAGCATGTAAACTTTTATACTTCATGAGGGAACATAATTTGACAATTTGTATTGTATATCTTTTTTCTAATTAGGTGAAAATTGACTTTAGGTAGGACAATGGTGATTAATGTGGAATACAATCAGCTTGATCCTTTGCTTAGAGCAACTGGATATCCTGATGGTGATGTCAACTGCGAGACAGGCTATTCTCCTTTTCCAGGCAACATTAACCAAGTATGATTTCGATATGCATCTTATTTCTAAATCTGCATTTCTAAAGAATGTGTGTTGTTTTCTCCTCTTTATATCATGTTGCAAGGCGTTCTTTTTTACTGGTTTTCCTGCATAGTTTTGGTATTTTCTCTTATCAATGCTGCTTCCTTCATAATATTTCCGTTTGTTAATTTGAAGAGTTCACTTTACTGCTTATTGGAGAGCCTGGTTAAGTTGGGACTGAGCCATTGTCATTCAAAGTGTTAATGGACATCCAAGAACATTAATCCATGAACAAACTGCGATGTGATATTTTAGTTTTAGAAGAAAAGCATACCGGCTTTGCACTCAAGGCTTTGTCCATTTGCTAAATGATTCATAGGATGTCTGGAACATCAGATTACGTACAAATTCATGGCATCCACATGTAAGGTGAATTTGACTTAGCTATAAGTTCATCAAACGTAGACTGCCTTCTTTATGTAGAAGAATGGATGCATGGTGTCATAAACTTCAAAAATGGCTTATCAAGGGCTTTCTTCATGATTGTTGTTTCGTAATCACATCAAAAGAGTGGCGGGGTGGTGAGAATGACTGCAATCAGCTTTGGATTAATTTATGTTGCTGATTGCTGAGCTTCCATTTTATTTATTTTTCGCCTGGTGAATTATTCAATTGATTGGGCACGACTTGTAGTAATGATACTTTTTTTTTTTTTGCAGTTGATACTTGACCTTGGCCCCTACATTGAGGAGCTTACAAAAACTGGTGGTGCTATACAGGAGTTTGTTAACCCCAAGTAACTTCTCTTTTTATTTCTTTCCACCCTTAGTCTGCCCTAGTTTAGAGTGTAACTTTGTATGGTGTTATCCTCTATTTTCTTGGGTTTGTGACTTTGTTTTGGATTATCTAAATTCTGTCTCTTTTATTACCTTTATCCTGGTTAATAGAACTTTATGCTCTTTATTATGATGCTGTCTAGTAGGAAACAGTTGCGATGTGGCTGGAATCGATCTTATATCAAATTATGACCATGGTTTGATCAAAGATTTCATAAGTTACACGGGGCGTTTCTTTTATTTAAAAGCTTAGTCGACTAGAATTCTGCAGTTCAGCCCCTTTCATATTTTAAATTCCTGGAAATTGGGATCGTCAGTATTTATTTGTGTGCAAAATTTTGAAAGCGTCTCTTCTTCAAATTGGCCATCTTTTTTTTTTCTGTGTGTAATTACATGTTTTAGTCCATTACAGTCTAGCGCTACATAATTTAGTTGCATCGTTTTTGTCATAATAATCGAGGAATAACCAAATAGGATGAAGTTTTGCTTGCTTGAACCATGAGATAATTTCCAAGGAATTGTTAAGAATATATATGGATGTAAACTTAGCTACTCTAAAATAGTCATCATTTTTGTCATAATAATTGAGCAATGAGTTTTGCTTGCTTGAACCATGAGATAATTTCCACAGGAATTGGTAAGAATATATATGGATGTAAACTTAGCTACTCAAAAAACGTCAAGCAAGCACGACACAATGCTTTCTTCTGGATGCATCATCTCTTGTTCTTTTAATCCAAAGATCCCACACGCTTGCTGAAGCCTGAAGGATGAGTCATTAATTTGTTTCATGTGTTGTTAATACTGTATCATATATTTGCTTTGCGAAGCTATCTATGAAAATGCATTTAATCGGACAACTGTAGTATGCCTACGGGCTCCAAGGAATTATTATGTGGGGGATCAAACTAAGTGAAGTATCCTGCTTCTTATGATGATAAAAGAGTAAAATTTTCAGTCAGAAATAGTTGATCCTTGCAAGATGGTCAAAGTTGTCTATTCCTTGAACAACTCATTTGTTGTCCTTTTTTTGGCAGATACAAAGATGCTTCCAAAACATCATTTAAGTCCTCCACACGATTAGAATGTATGATGCAAGACTACCCTAAAACATTGCCTCCAACAGCAAGGGTTGGATTTACAGTACGTTTGTTGACTCTTTATGATGTCAAAAGGCTATTCTATTGAATGTATTTCACTTTTGTCTCTTTATGGTGCTTTAACAAATTCACACAGAGTTTCTTCTGTGAACATGTAATCCTGTTATACTTAGGTGATGGATATTTGGCTTGCGTATGCACCCGTGAAGAACAATCCTGAGGATGCTGCTAAGGTATACAATTATCCAAATTAGCCCTATAGTTTTACGCACACTTTTGTAATCATGTAATGCGATGGTATGGTTTGGACTTCGTAAGGTTCTGAATTGGTACTGTTGATTAGGAGGCTGGTGTCACAGAATCAGTAAATTTAAGTGTTTTTGTTCTCACTTTCTTGCAGTCTCCTTATTTATGTCAAAGTATTCAAACCTGCTGGTGATGATTTCACATTCGGATCTTACTAGCATTACCTTTCCCTTTCCAGAGGCTTTTTGAAGCCTATTCTGCACAAAGAATACACACACACACACACACACACACACAGAGTCAGTCTCAAATGAGGGAGTCCTTATTTTAGTTAAAATGCGGACCTCCTCATTTCTCCCATTTTCCGATCGAATTTCGATGATCTGAACCGCTCAATGTGTTCAGAACGTGATTTTAAGGGTACCCGCGAGAAATCAGAAAAAATGGCTTTCATCCGAGCAGTTTAAGTGTTTTTGATTAGGAGGCTGGTGTCACAGAACCAGTAAATTTAAGTGTTTTTGTTCTCACTTTCTTGCAGTCTCCTTATTTATGTCAAAGTATTCAAACCTGCTGGTGATGATTTCACATTCGGATCTTAATAGCATTACCTTTCCCTTTCCAGAGGCTTTTTGAAGCCCATTCTGCACAAAGAATATATACACACACACACACACACACAGAGTCAGTCTCAAATGAGGGAGTCTTTATTTTAGTTAAAATGCGGACCTCCTCATTTCTCCTATTTTCCGATCGAATTTCGATGATCTGAACCGCTCAATGTGTTCAGAACGTGATTTTAAAGGTACCCGCAAGAAATCAGAAAAAAAAAAGACCGGGAAGGGCTTCATCCGAGCAGTTTTTGTTTGAACCGTTCGATAAAAAACAAACAAAAACTGCTCTGATGAAGTCCTTTCCGGTCATTTTTTTTGCCGATTTCTCGCTGGTACCCTTAAAATCACGTTCTGAACACATTGAGCGGCTCAGATCATCGAAATTCAATCGGGAAAGAGAGATCCGTATTTTATTAAAATGAGGTGGTCCTTACGGGAGACGGACTGATATATATATATATATATATATATATATATATATATATATATTGTGCTGCTTATGTTTTTGAATACAGAACATATTTTTGTATTTATTTCTGTTTGCACTCGACTGAAGGTGCCAAAGGGTAATCCGTATCACAGCGCTACCTCTGGAGAAATGGCAGTCTATAGGGCAAACAGCCTCATCCTTAAAAAGGTAGTCATTTCACTCTCCTGATATATATGTTACAGAGAAACTATTTCATCTTATGATGCTCAATGAAGTTTCTTTTGTATTTCTTGGTGTCTTGTTACTTTTTACTGGTAGAACCAGATCCTGTGTCAAAGTGTTTGCCCAAAAGTCTTAAATTGGCTTCTTGTTTTAGGGTTCTCACTGTTATTGCACATAGTACATGCTAGAATGGATCAAGTGCCTGAACCATTTCCTTGTCATTCTTGCCAATCCATCTTCTGTGAAAAATAGCAATATTATAATGGGAAGTTCGGGGTTGATTCCATCAGTCAGAAGAACTCTACTGCTCTTATGTTGGCAGGTTGGCCTTATAAAATAAGCCCTTGGGTTTTGCAGGAAATTAACCTACTTTCTTTATCTTTATACTGTTCGCTTAAGCTAAAGTTTTCATGCAGTGCACTCGTATATATGTTTTTGAGTGTGCGTTTGAGAAAATCTATGTTTGTGGATTACTAGTGCTTCAGAACGTCTAAGTGTAAGGATAGTTACTCCTTGTTTGGCATCAGGCTGGTGTTAAGGTAGATGATCCAGTCCTTCAGGTGTTCAATGGACAAGAGGTGGAAGTGTGGCCCCGTGTCACCTGGAAGCCCAAATGGGCGCTGACTTTCGCAGATGTTACAAGCAAAGTTAGTGGAAGCTGTTCCATTTCTCAGAAATCTACCTTGGTTATCAATGGCAGTAACATCTTTCTTGAGGATCTCTCCTTGGATGGGGCTCTTGTCATCAACTCCGTCAAAGATGCTGAGGTATGGAGTGACTTAAGTGAGGAGTTGCACATGGTATAAATTTCAAATTTGAGTAGTATTCCAAGCTTTCGTAAAAGCATCTAGCCCTTTCTCTATCATGTCCGTGAAAACCATTTTTGCTGACTGTAATAAGGAATTAAGATGGTTCTCATACCTCTGAGTCTTTGATGGTTCTGCACACAGGAATTTACCAAGACATGGTTTTTATACTCATATTATCAACTCAGATTTTTTGCTTTTTTGGGAGGAATTATTAGTGAGAAGTTTACTGTATTTTCCTTCTAAGTTCCATTTCACTGTATGTTCCAAGTTAGTTAACCAAGCACCATATAGTTGCTCATTGGAATCGGTCCATTTATACAGCAAATTTTCCTGTATGTCAAACTTTTTAGTGGGATTTTTTTCCAAAGGATCAACAGTAAGGAAATCTCTCCTCCTTTTGACACAATGACAGGTAAAAGTGGGAGGTTCGGTGCAAAACAAAGGGTGGATCCTTGAAAATGTTGATTACAAAGACACTTTAGCGCCCGAGGAAGTAAGGATCAGGGGTTTCAGAATAAACAAGGTTGAGCAGTTGGAAAAGACATACAATGAGCCTGGGAAATTTTGCTTGAAGGCTTGAAGGAGATGACATGTTATTCATTCTTTGATATTTACTTCCGGAAAGTGTTATTTGGTGCTACTGAGTTGCTTCTGTCACTCTTAGTCGCATTCCATCAATGTAATTAGTGTAGCTGTCGGAAAATAAGACTTCCATTCTCTCTTTGTATTTTCTTTCATAAAAGTGGTTGCGAAAATTTCATCTGTGAAGATGAGGTCACTATCCCACTCGGCTTTGGTTTAAGATTCACGAAGAAATCACACTTGATTTTGCAAAAATGAAATCTGGTTTGGCAAATCTCTCTCTCTCTCTCTCTCTCTCTCTCTCTCTCTCTCTCTCTCTCTCTCTCTCTCTCTCTCTGTGTGTGTGTGTGTGCTGTTATTATTATTATTGTTATTATTATTATATTCTTTTCTTGGGAATGTTTCTTTACATTGGTCTAGGATTGCATGGATGACGCCTCTTCCATTTCAGGCTTCTTCTTCATGTTTGTGATTTTTTCGCTCTCTTCATTGTGTAAATTCTCTTAACGTTTCTTTTCTAAATTATGAGTCGTACCGTAATTTTTTACCTTTTCAATTTCTCGACCAATTTTTTTTGTTTGAAATGGGAACTAGAAGCTAAAGAAGTCGGTGTGGCGGTGTCCAAAGGGACTTACTGCCACTGACCTCAGCACAATAACGAAGAGACATCCACATGCAACCTCCATTAAAGGACCTCAAGCCTGTGGACCCTAAACTTTCCAACCACAAATTCACAGGATATTTGATGAGAGGGAGAAGGAAAATTGTTCAGGAATGGCGGGGAGGTTGAGCTCTCTTTCCTTCGGCCGAGGTTTCCGTGTCTCAGTTTCTACTTTGAACAAACGGTGGAACTAAGTTTTTTAATTAGGAGGTGTTCCACTTCTCAAAAAAAGTACTTTTTGAAAAAAAATATGTTATTTCGAATTCAAATATAATGAAAATGAAAAATATTTTTTCAATTTTTTTTACACCGTTTAAAAGATCTTAATGAGATCTATTAAACAAGATTCATATTGGTATGAAAATTATTTGCGTAAACACATTAAGCAAATAATTTTTGAACTTAAAATTATCTTCTTTTTTTGCAAAAAGTACTTTTTTTTTAAAGTGGAACACCCCCTACCCCCTTTAAAAATCTTGTATATCTTTTCTCTTGCACTCTCTGGAAACTAGGGTAACCCTTTTAGCCGCCGGCGCCGGGGGGGAGGCGCTGCCATCCCTCCTCCCCCGGGCTCCCCTTTCCTCCTATTCTCCTCTCTCTCCCTCCTCCTCTTCTTCCAGCATCGATCTCCATTCCCCTCCCCGTTTCTGCGTTTTGGGCCTCCGCTTTCCTCTGCGTGGGAGGGTGGGGCGACTGCTGTCGCCTCCTACCAGAGGTCTCCCTGGTCTCCTCCGGATGCCTAACAGCGTTGGGTGGCCTGTCTTGTGCCACGGTTGGTGGTGGTGGGTTGGTGGTGGTGGATTGGTGGTATAGATTTGTCCGAGGTGGATGGTGGTGGAAGGTGGCAGTTTGGGTCTTTGAAGTTGTAGCTAGTTTTGTTTCTAATCTTGTTTTGCATGTGTCCTTATTTCCAAAATCGATCGGTAAAGATGGCAATCTTTGTTCGGTGGTGGTCCAGTTCGGCGGTGGTGAGGTGGATGCAGCTCCCATGGTTATTTGCTTTTGTCGTTTTGTGTGCCGAAGTCCGGCCGGCAGCCGTCTGAGCTCTCAATTGGGCGAGAGGCTGGTATCTCGTTGCTCTGGAGGAGTGGCATTGTTGGTGTTGAAGATTGTGTTTTCTTATGATGTTTGTGTTGCAGGGGACTGTTTTGGGTTTGATGTTGTTTGGTTGTGGTTGGCCCTAGGCATTGCCTCCTCCGCCCTTCACTGCCGTAGGCCGGTTCCCGCCGCCGACCTCTACATCTGGGAGAGGCCGGCTCGGCCTAATGGCGAGTCTGGGCTCCGATAATTTATGCGGTGGTGGTTGCTGGTGTAGTTAGGGTTTTGGGTTTGGTTAGGGTGGGCCGGCCTAGGTTTGGGCCGAATTTGGGCGTTTGGACTTTATTTGATTTATCTAGGTGTTGGGTTATACTGTATTGTCTTATTTTGTTTAATCCCTGGTAGACTTTTAGGTGTTTTGGGCTATACCCATGTGGTGTATTTTCTAACTCTTTGTTGGACCCTCTTCCCCTTTCCACGTGTTTTAATAAAATTTCATCTTTTGCTGATAAAAAAAAACAAACAAACGGTGGAACCCGTCCGCCTTATAGTAGGATAGGTGGACGATTATGTGACATGCAATTGATGAATTCAATAACACTCTTCATTTTTTCGTAGTGATTTCCGACTATAGGGAAAATGACTACTTGTTATTAGAGCACCGTTACATGGTGCTCCAGCCTCTAGGGGCCTCTCCACTACTAAATGTGTGGCTCACACACAAATGTGCGGTGGAAAAGGCCTATGGAGCACCACGTGGCTCTACTTGAAGAGTAGCTGTCACAGCTCTATTGGCCAAACAAAACTACTGTAACTAATTCACGCCTGATAGTAGGTATAATTTAAGGCCTCATTTGATAACAATGATAGATAGATGAGATTCGTAAGGAGATGGGATTAAAATTGGGATTGGTAATGAGAAGGGATTGATAATAAGTATATTTGTTTGGGATGAGATTCGATGATGAGATTATTAATATTAGAGTCCTACTATTTGCACCGACGGTTTCCGTAGGGAAACCGTACCGACAGCCACGCGCGGCCGTCTTCGGTCACCAAATGGCCGATTCGAGCCGTTCAAAAATTTAAAAAAAAAAAACCGAGGGGGCCAACGCGGGAATCACCGGCATCCGAGGTGTGTAAGGTGCTTGATCCGAGCACCCTTTTTTCGTGTATATATGTATATTCCGCGAATATACATATATACACGAAAAAAGGGTGCTCGGATCAAGCACCTTACACACCTCGGATGCCGGTGATTCCCGCGTTGGCCCCCTCGGTTTTTTTTAAAAAAAATTTTGGACGGCTCGGATCGGCCGTCCTGTGGCCGGAGACGGCCGCGCGTGGCCGTCGGTACGGTTTCCCTACGGAAACAGTCGGTGCAGATAGGATTTTCGTTAATATTATGTTTGTTTGAGATGGGATTAGATAACTGAATTGGATTGATAGAAAAAATTAATAATGAAAAAACGTTGATGATGAGGAGTTGATGGGTTGGGATTACCAATACCATCTCTAAGAGGATATTCCTAATACCCCTGATAACCGGCTTGGACATTCCAATGGACTAATAGTCCAAACCTTTTTTTGTTATCAAACAAAGTATTAATACTCCCATGAAATTAATAGTCTTATCCCAACCTTCAAACCCATTATCAAATGGGGCCTAAGAGGGGTTCCATCAGTTGAGCCTTAAATACGCAAAGGGAAAAAGGCAAGAGAGAACCTATCAGTAGTTGGTTAGTTGGGTGATAATTGCTTTCACGTTTCACACGTTTACTCAGTAATTTGAATGCCGACTATTATGAGTATAGAGTTGGGTTTTTTTTTCTTCTACCAAAAGTCAAGGGAGTAGTATTTCTTAATAACCGCGTGTATATATGCACCTTGACTAATATCGAGACCCTGAAAAATTGAACCCAAGAGCTTTTTCACTGACGGTGTAAATCGGACGTAAGAGTTTAGGAGAACAAGCTACTTTTCCGTCTTTTTGAGCTTTATTTTGGGTATTTGTAAAAATATTTGGGTAAAAGTCATAATTTTTTACTCTTCTAATTCGTCTGGCGAGACGATACAATAATCCACAAAAGTTAGACGCAAAACTAAAAAACACAAAAAAAAAAAAAAAACAAAATTGACTAAAGACAATACAATAAAAAACTCAAGAATTCCAAAAAGTCATTAGCGGAACTTAGCGAAACCCTTGAGGTTGGCAGAGCAGAAGCCTTTGCTATATTGACGAAAAACTTTAAAAAGTCTACCAAAGGCAAAAGAATAGGCTAATAATAACATGAAGTTGCCTTTGCCCCGTCTATATATTCTCTTAATATTATCAGTAGTCTTCAAATTCAGATTCCTCGTTCGGAAAAGTCATCATTAATTTCTTAAAAATGCTAAAAACAGTCCATTGAGTTGTCATTAAGGTTAAAAATATATGTATCGAAATATGTGAAAAGCATATTAAAATGTGTGAAAGTATATTAGAAAATGTAAAAATTGCATTAATTGGAGTGTGTGGCGCTTTCTTTAGCTTTTTTTTTTTATCAGTAAGCCGGCACTTTTTTTTTTTTTTTTGATAATTAAAAAACAATTCTACAGCTAGGCCACTAAATAGGCTGACACTTTCTTTAGCTTATTATTGACAACATATTATCTTGTCAATAAAAAGACGCTTGTGTTTTACCATCAGAGGCGAAAATCACTAAGCAAAAGAATGGAGGCCTTGTTCTCCTAAGGGCTTCAGGGGCTTTTTGGCGTTTTGTCCTTATTTAATTTTTTTCACGTTTATTAATTTTACACCAAACTTTTCTAGTTTATTGATTCGTCTCAACGAGAGGCCGAATCCGGCTTTCAGAACTTTATCTTGGATATTACCAAAATTGTTTGGGTAAAAATAAAAAATTTTGGATGGTGGTTTGTATATGATTGTCTATGATGCTCGCTCTATCCTTCTCGATGTACCCTTATCGAGTTCTAATAAAATTCTTTTGCTGATAAAAAAAAAAAAAGTAAAAAATGTTGGGTTTTCTGATTCCTCTCCTCGAGTTCGATCATTAATCCATAAAAATTTGACACAAAACTCACAAATCACGAAAAATTAAAATTAAATAAGAATAGGCTCCTAAAAAGAGACCTTCGGAGGAAAAATCTACGTGTCTTTCCGGAAACTTCGAACAGTCTTTCCACGTAATAACGAAATGAAACTATAGCACACGTTTGATCAATTTGTCGAGCTCTGACTTAATTCCCTTCGTACAAGGCAATCTCTCTCTCTCTCTCTCTCTCTCTCTCTCTCTCTCTGGATCTCTATAAATACCCTTATTCCACCTCTCTATAGAATGTGCAACTTAACATTGACATTTCAAACACCCATTCCTTATTTTCTTTCGTAAGCTTGTTCCATTTCTTAAACTGCGATATCTCTGCTAATTATCTTAAATCTCCCGTGAACATAAATTTCTGGCAAACTTACTTGCATTTTCTTTGTTATTCGCTCTTGTTTTCTAGTTAATTAAGTTACAAATGACTTGCACCGCCATGTCTCCTCTCAACACCAATGACTTGCACAGGATATTCGAGAAGCTAGACCAGAACAGCGATGGAATCGTGAGCCTTGACGAGCTCAAATCCCTTCTCGAGAGGATCGGGGTTCATTCCACGCACGACGAGCTCCAAGCACTGGTAGGGAAAACGAGGCTCGACCTAATCGACTTCTTATGTTTCTATGACACCACTGTAAAGCATAACATTAATGGTGATGATCAAATTGGAGAGGGTGAGAATGAGGGAAAGGATGATGTGGAGGGAGATCTTGCCAAGGCATTTGAAGTGTATGACTTGAATGGCGACGGCTACATTTCATGCGATGAGCTTCAGAGCGTTCTGTCGAGATTAGGATTTTGGAGCGAGGATTGTGGGAAGGATTGCAGGAGCATGATCAATGTGTATGATATGAATTCAGATGGGCTGTTGGATTTTGATGAGTTCAAGAACATGATGTTGGTTACTAATTCTTGAAGGCATTTTTTTTACTTTTATGTGGCTAAAAATACAATTTAGTTAATGAATTTCATGTTGGTATTGAAAATTTTAGTGGTTGTTGGGCTAGAATTTTATTTTTTTCAAACAATATATATCAAGGAGCTAGAAGTTTTTTTTTTTTTTTTTTTCCCACTTATCAATTTTGGCTACACTGTACATTTCACTTTTTGTTTTCAGGAATAAGAAATTCATTGACATCGATAATCAAAAATGAAAATCGTCAAAAGAAAACAGTCTTACAAGAGCTAAGAGCATCAGCAGTGGAATAAGTAAATGTGAATAATCAAAATATGTCACATCAGATTTTGATTATCCATTTAGAGGTTGCTAAAGTTAGTAATGTTAAATCTCACATTGATTATTTTTTACCCATAATCAAAACCAATGGGCCTTCCAAACTTTTTTCCTTCATTTCACGCATATTTTTTAAACAAATGGTTTTTGAAGGGAGAAAAAAAAAAGTTTATGTGAGAAACAGTTAAAAAAAAAGTTTTTCAAAACAAAAAATAGTTTTTCAAAAAACAAACTTTGGTCACTTAAAAACTGTAAATATAATTTTGAGAAATTTTGAAAGAATTATATTTACACAAATAGTTTTGAAATTTAAAAACTGTAAATACATTTTTTAAAAACAGATTATGTGTAAAAAACAGTTTTCTATAAAAGAGTTTTGAAATTTCAAAAATAGATTTTTGAAAAACACACTTTATTTACTTATAGTTTTTAAAATTTTTGAAAAAATTGGTTTTTGTAAAAAAAAAAAAAAAAAGTTTCTGAAAAAAAACAAAAAAACAATCTGAAAGTTACAATTTTTTAAAATTATTTTTTTAAAACATTGTTGAGAGAGAGAGAGAGAGAGAGAGAGAGAGAGAGAGAGAGAGAGAGAGAAGGTTTTTGTGTAATGTTGGTGTATTTGATTGAGAGATAAAATTTGGTTTTTGACAAAATATTGCTAGTTTTGATTATTGAAGAGCCAAAATTTGATGAGTTATTAAGAGATTTCTAGGTTTGGTTATTCCAATGTGAGCACTTTTTTTATCCAACATTACTAACTTACAATTTTTTGTTTTGCTTATTCCACTGCTGCTCTAAAAATGACAATAGAGCGGAGCCGAAAATTGAATGGGAGATTTGTAATTGTGGTGTTTTTAAAATAAATTGGAAACTCCTACTACATAAATGAAAATAAAAAAGAAAATCAATTTTCTCTAGCTAGGACACTGTAGACGATTGCCTTGAAAAAATCTACAGTTCCTTTCTTGCCAAAAATAGTACTAGACCGTAGCAGCCTAATCAAGTCTTTCAAATTCTACAGTTCATTTCAAGCTGACACATATAAGTTAGCTTTTTAGATTATTCGCTTAAAAAAATCAAAATAAGTTATAAAAGTGTTTGTTATAGCTTTTTATAATTTGAACAAAAAAGTATAACCCGTTTTCTTGAATAAGCTATCAAATAGCTTTTCTAATAATCGTTGCATGTTTTCCATACAATTACCTAAAATCGAGTCTTGAGTTTTATTTTTTTGTTAAAAAAACCGTAGACTTCTAGTTCAACCATCTCGTGGTCTTTAAGTGAAAGTCATTTAGATAGTACTTATATGATCCAAATCATTTATTTGTTCAATTGCTAGTTTTTCATTGTTCGTGTAAAAAATCAAGTTGTTCTAGTCCCAATAAATTGACTTCTATTAATAAAAAATTTGTTCTTCTTCGGAACGGGGATGGCACGTCTACCCCCATATACCTCCGCTCCCGACTGTGAAAAACTAATCCAAATAAAAGATCACCTGAAACAAAATGAATTAGGGTTGCGTTTAGTCGGACCGGGTCCTGATTATATATGTAGGGGGAAAAGAGTTTTTGCGTTGGGACACTAGATCCGGAAACATTAATAGAAAAACTTAGAAGAGGAGAGTAATAAGTTTTTAAGGGTTAGTTTTTTGATCAAAGGATATGGCATGTGCGGATCAAAAAAAGGATATGGCATGTAGCAATAAAACTTGGAACGTCAAAGATCACCATGTGAGAAAAATATTCATAACTAGTTTTGGGACACCAGTACGTGGTGTCATATAAATATAGTTTCTATTGTATTTTTATGCTCAATTATTTGGTCGAGGCATAAAGTAGGAAAGAATCCTAGTCCTTTTATCTTTTCTTTTTTTTCATTTTTTGTGCTAAAATCCTCGTCCTTTTTGCCATCAGTAAAGTAGTTGATTTTTCAGCGGTGCTATGCCCACCACTTTGTTTCGCCGATCAACATCTCACCGTCCATCTTGACAATTAATGGTCTGAATTTTAAAAAACTCTTATAGAAAAACTGAAAACGGTGGAAAAAGCAGTAAAAATTGAGCTATAAGCATATATTTTCTGTTAGATTTTTCTAGGTGACTAGTGCAGAGTTGAGAGTTCCACAACACACGGTTTCTAACAATTGTATGGGCAAGGTTGCATTGACGGTTAAAAGTAGTCGAACCAGTTGGTGGCCATGCAGGCTCAATAGGAATTTGGCTGTTTACTTTAGACTAATTTTAAAAGACTTCTGACTTTTAGATTTGAAGAACGAATAGGCCTGTGAATCATGTTTAGGGGCACGGAACTTTGGAGTTTTCTCTCTCCATAAAGATCTCAGGTTTGACTCCTTTTGTCTTCAGCTCTTAGAGTTTGCTCTCTCCATGAAGATTTCAGGTTCGACTCCTTTTGTCTTCAGCTCTTAAAGTTACTGCACATCCACGAATAAAGGTATAAAACGACTCTCAAGGGGCAGGTAGGGATTAGTGTAAAATACGCGCAACTAATCCGAGGCATCATACATTACCAAAAACACAAAAGCAAATTAACGGGTGTGTTCCTTGAGTAGTATTGGTGTGGGGTCATTAATGTGGTTCAGATTCATGTTCAACCTTGTCCTAAGGGCAGTGAATATCTTCTCTAGAGTTTGGGCCTACCGACCCAGGGCACCTTGGTGGGCCCAACACCCTCCAGTACCATATATGATATATTCATGTGTTATGTAATGAGCCTGGCCAAATAGTACTAGTAAATTTTATTAGTTCTAAAAAATGTTATGCTATTGTTTACGTCTCAATTTGGCCATTCAATCAAAGAATGCCACATAGCATTATCAATCGGGTATGGGTTTGCTTAACGGGTTAATAACATGAATCTTTAAACGATGGCGTCTGAGAAAGGATAAACGGTTATTGATAGTTAAGTGACACTGTTTGAAATAAGAAGCAGGTGAAGATTTGAAAACAAACGGGATAGAGAAATGTGGCAAGTTTCAAGTGTAAGAAATATTTTAGGATCCACCTAGTCACATGTGTGATTATAGTTAGTTGCCCACTTACATTATATGTCATGGTGGTTTCAAAAGCTTTGGCTTTCTACTATCTCCATAAGTGTGTTTCCATGATGGAGGAAAACTATAACTCTACGGACATACATATTCACTTGCTTTTTTACTTTCTAAATTTCACAAAGAAAATAAAATAATATAAGTATTTTATGTTACTACAATTTTCTCATCTATTTTATATTTCAAGCAAGGTTTGCGTCCGTAATTATGTTTATCTCAAAATGGTTAAGTATCATATCATATCATTGCCTTGCTTGATTGATCTTACGTTGCTCCATTATTTATGTTCATTTCACCAGAAATTTAAGATTAGAAAATACGGTAGTATCTTGATTGCTTTTTTGGTTTTTTACGAAAAAAAGGTAAATTCTTCAAAGGAAGAATAAGAAAGAAGATTGTATACAGAATGAAAACTCGAATTTATGAGAATAAATAAAATAAATTTTCTAACCTCAAAAGGTTGATTTTGTAAATACTAGCAATCTTTAAATTTTTAATTTTTAGAAGTAATTTGATTTATACAATCTCAATTTGATGATGGAAATTAGTTTCTCTCTATCTTTTGGAAGGTTATGTTATTTAAAATTTTTGTTATTTGAGGCATGCTCTTTATATATAAGTTTTATATAATTTCATCTGCTAAAAGACAAAAAAAAAAAAAAATCATCAATGGGGTGTGAATCATTTCATAATTTTCATTTGGGAAAACCCACTTGGTCCAGTTAGGTAATACTCCCATATCCGCCAAATACCAAAACAATAGAACTATTGGGGTACACTATTTGTTGTACAACAAATGTACACCGTGTTCCGTGAGATCAATTTTTGGATTCCATACAAATGATCGGAATCGCTCTATTTGTTTAAAATACTGTTTTTAAGGATATTTGTAAAAAATCAGATTGATCAATTTTACGTCCAATTTGCTAATAGAAAATTGAGCAAAGATTCGATCAAGCTCTTACCAAATATCAAATTGAGCTGATTTTTTTTACAGAGACCCTTAAAATAATGTTTTGAAAAATTGACTGGCTCCAATCATTTGCGTGATACCGTGACGTCCTCACGAAATGCGTATGGTGTGTACATGTGTTAGGGGTGAGCAAAATACCTGATAACCTGCGGGTCCGACCCGACCTGAAGGGTTTCGGGCTGCTCCGAACAAGTACTTCAGTCAGGTACGGGTAACGGTCATCATTTAGCCCGAAGGCCCGCAACCCACCCATCCCGCCGGCCTTTTACCCGGCCCGAGCCCGTCCAATGGGTGGGCTAGCCCAGCCCGTAGTTTTCAATGGGCGGGCTTCGGCCTAGATATTTTTGCTTGACCCGCTCGCGAGGCCTACCTGAAATCCCGCCCATTAGCCCGAAATCCCACAAAACCCCTTTTTTTTTTTTGTCCGTTTGCCTTATTTGGATCAAGATTTGAAAATTTTTTCTTAACTCAAAAAACACTCATTACCCCTATTTTTAATCAATACTCTCCACTCATTATCCCTATTTCTAATCATTATTCTCATTTCTCTTTCTATCTATCTCAACTCATTATCCCTACTTCCAATCATTACTCTCATAAAAAAATTCTCAAAAACTCATCCAAACACAGCAGGTTTCTGTCCGTTGTCAACTTGTAACGGCTCTTTTGTAGAGATCAAAGGCCCAAGTATAACGGACACACAGATCAACTTAGGCTGCGGACACACAGGATTAAAGCAATTCTCAAACCCTAGATATAAATACTACTGAATAGTCTGTGTTCATCACTTTCTCTCCTCTTCCTCCCATTCTCTCATAGTCCGATCCAAAACCCTACGCGAACAACCGGATCCCAACCCTACCCCTATCGAGCTCTATGAGATGAGAGCGACGTCCTTTGGTCCTCCTCCTTGTCCGCCGCAAGCCCGCTCTGAACCGCACAATTCTAGTCTCTCAAGCACTCAACTCTCAAGCACCGAAATTTTCCATTGTTCTCTTCGGATCTGTAACTGATTTTCTTCTTTCAATTTGTATTTGCATTTTTGTACTTATTAGTTGTTATTTAGTCTTTTTTATTTAGTATAACTGATCATCAATTTCCTATAAACGTAGAGGAAGAAAATGAGATAAATGAACTTGAATCTATAGGATCACCAACATCTCCCAATTTTTCTATTCTACCCGGTTCATCTTCTCCAAATCCTAAAGAATCTAAAGATAAATCTGTTGTGTGAAATTTTTTAAATGTAAAAAAGTTGTTGATGGTGTTACCTTTGACAAAGTCAGACATTAGGTAGTTCAAACGATGGAACTAGTCATTTGAAAAGACACCATCAATCTTGTCTTAAAAGACGTGAAAATCAAGTAGACATTAGAACTCAAATTCAAATGCAATTAGGTAAAGATACCAAAGGAACAAGGACATGTTTTAATTTTGACCAGTCAATTGCTCGTCAAGAAATTACCGTTGGATTGTCAGATTGCCCGAACTTCTGAAAATTTGCGTGAGATGGTCTGCTAAATGAACTTGACAAAGATGCATCCAAAATCTTTCCTTTTCTGTTGCTGCTGTAGGGGCTTAGGGCATGTTTTCATAACATAAAATGATTACTTTCCGCTGATTGTTTGGTTTCTTGCTTCCCGGTGATGGTAAAGAGAGTTCGAAAATACATCTGCCTCCAATTTATGTACATGGTGTACGATTCCATCCCAAGTGCATTGGATTCTTGTTTTTAATTTTTTTTTTTTTTTTTTGCTACTTCCAACTTTTTGCAAGGCGTTTACTTCAATCTTCATTGATTGTCACACGAAATGTAGGTATCTGAGCATATATGCAGCTTTCGTTTTTCCTCGTCTTAAAGAAAAGTGAGCATAGCACTTTCCATGTGTTTGGTAGAAGAGTACCGCAGAACGATGAAAAAAATTAGAAGAGTCCTGCACACCATGTATACATTCTTGTTTGTAGATGCACCCAATGATTTCTCATGCGCACTTTAGATCTTGCTATTGTTTGTTAAAACAATTGGTTTTATGCAGGCAAACCAGAGGATCCTCGATGCAGTTGCAACATACGACTAGAGGTCCCACCGGAACGAGTCATATCTAATTTGGCGAATTGCAGTAACACAAGTGCTTCATCCATTCCATTGGCACTTGACGAAGCTGTACGAGGTGGGAAGGTAAAACCGGGCGACACCATTGCAACTGCAGGTTTCGGTGCTGGTCTTACTTGGGGATCCGCAATTGTTAGATGGGGATGAAACCCTTCCTTCTCTACTCACTGCAGAAGACAAAATTAGAGTCGCTTATGTAAGCTGCAGCCGCCACCTTACGTTTCTGAATGTAGTTCAGTTATTTCCGAGGCTGTAAAACACCATCTTCTCCAGCTTTCTTTTGCTTGTTCAGGTTTTGTCACCTATAAACTTTTCGAACCATCAATAAAGTTCATCCTTTCTCCCAGCAGTACTTGATCATACTTCATGTTTTACATTTCTTTAGCAGATGGTTACATTTAAGTGAATACTGAAAGATATCAGAATGAAGTAGAGATGCAAGTGTAGCCCTTTAGGATAGTATACGGTGGGTTTGCCAGCCATATGTCCTACACCAATACATAAAATGTCACTGAAAACTTAGTTCTACCGATCAAATGGGTTCAACCGATCTCAGGGAATGACTTCTTGGCTTCTGATCAGTTCCGCCTTGAAACACGCAAGACAAATGATGCTAGAAAGTCAACCTAGTTTGAGTCTAAAGACTCCTCTGATAACGAGGGAGTTCTTTAGCAAATAGGTTACGTCCAATGACATTTGCGCTCCCTTGATCTGTTCTACCGACAACTGCAACCTCCAGCATTGTTGATTCATTGGGATTGTTGCAGATTCCAAGTTTAGCAAGGAATGAAACTGTTGTACCCTTGTCCAATCCCTCGCTTTCAATCCAAATGTGACCCCCCATTAGATTTATAAACCTGATTCCATCGTTTAAAAAATGTCACGTAAACAGAGTCAGACAATCTAAATAAAGAAGTCACTCAATACTCCATGCTATTTTAAGACATCATGATGACTGCGATCAGTCATTCTGATACATATAATATGACGGAATTACTAATCTTGACTTGAGTAAATACCGTTTGCAAATGGCGAGCCCAAGACCAGCCCCATTATTATTTCGGTTTGATCCACTTTGAGACTGAGCAAATTTAGTAAAACAGAGAGCAATATCTTGTGGGAGAATTCCGCAACCAGAATCCTTAACCTGCAAAAGAAACTATCTAGTGAAGAGTTCTAATTCCCCACCAGTAACTGCTAAAAGATATGGAGTCGACAGAGTAAAGCCCGCATAATGGAGTTCAAGATGCAGGAAATATGAAATTCGGTTTTACTTTTGTAGTGTCTTTCTTTCTGTAGTCCATTGCCAAACTTCATACCACATTAAACAAGTTCAAATCTCCAAGCAAAATGCTTGAGTTTGCACTATAAATGGTTGCACTTCAAGGAAGACCAATTTATATTGCCATATCATCCCTTGAAAAGATACTTGAAATTTAGCCAGTGAAAGAGAAGAGAGAACTCAACCTGCACTCTTAAGAAGAAGTAGCCATCACTTGACACAGGATAAAACTCAGGAGCTCGCCAGTCTCTCAAAGACTCTGGTTTTGCAATCGAAGCCACAACTGAGACATAACCCTTCTTTGTGAACTTCACAGCATTACCCACAATATTTATGATTGTTTGTATCACTCGTTTCTCATCGCCCATAGCATATACAGGTAAATCCGGGGCCAAAATAAGTGTCAAGGATAACTTCTTTACAGATGCAATAGGCTTTATCAAATTGATGGCCTATAAAACAAAACAAAAGCCAACAATATTTAGCAGTGTCATGGGTATTCAGGTTAACCTGTCAGTTCTTGTGAAATGAAACATAATTGCAAAGTAACTAGGGGAAGTACCTGTCTGAAAACTTCATGAAGATTGAACACCTCAGCATCTAATTTTAGGCTACCATCTTCAAGCCTAGAAAGATCTAACACATCGTTAATAAGGGTTGCAAGCAGGTTGCTACTCTTGAGTATAGTCTCTATCATAACCCTTTGATCTGGAGTTAGTTCTGTTTCCAAAAGAAGTGAAGATAAAGAGATAATTGCATGCATGGGTGTCCTCATTTCATGGTTCATGACAGCGAGGAAATCATTGCGAGCACGGATAGCCAGCTCTGCTTCTTGTCGAGCCAAATCTAGAGCAACATTCTGCTCCATGAGCTGATCACGGGCCCTCATAGACTCTTCTAAAATTGCAGCATGAGAAAGAGCAACGGCAACCTGTATATATGAAAACAGTACATTGAGCACGAGAAAAATCATGTAGTCATTGATGTTCCCGTGTCCATCCAAGGTAACCAGAGAAGTTTTATAACCCAACAGAGACTGGAAAAAATTACTGTCTACAGGAATAAAAACCTGATATATTGAAGGGAATAAATCTAGTCCAACAACTGACTAACAAGACTTTGTGCTTGTATGACAAAAACTATTTCTAGTTCATCCACAGGGTGAATTCCAGTAACTTTCTCTAAGGTAGTAACAAATGCACAAGAACTGAGGGTGAAACAGTAAGTAAATGCATAGACGTACGTGTAATCTATGGTTTATGAAGGAATAGAGCAACTTCAACAAATAAAACTCAATATTGAGCAGGCAGAGAATAAAGGAAACGCAAAACAGGGTCTAAAAACTAAGAAAGCATGATGCACTGTTCATTTCCCACCTAATCATGCGTACAGTTTTAGGAAAGACCGAATGAATCTTTTAGTGGAGTGTCACGGGAAACTGAACAGCTGAAGTAAAAGCTAGTAACGAGGGCGAGAAACACGTGATTGAATTTGTCCAATATTGCACAGGCATTAAAAAGTGAACCACAGACAAGGGGAAAGCCAATTATGCTTTCATTTCAAGCAAAACACTATTACAGGCTTAAAGCTATAGTAGGTTGAGGTTGAATGCTAGCCGCTTAAAGTACAAGATACAATAATAGTTTTCAAAATCAGAAGGCAATCAAAAGGCAACAAATGGCAAGGATAAAGGTAATAAGAACCTGGTCGGCAACAACTTCCACAAGTTCCAACTCATGGTCGCGCCATTTTCTGATTCCGTCCATAGGGAGAATCAAAACCATCACAGCATAGCTTTTTGCAGAGAGGTCAGGCCAATCATTAATTTGGAAATTCGAAAGATGCAAAAGAGGCACCCGAACGGCAACCACTTCCGGTGGTACAAATCTTCCCACAGGAGGTCTAATCCTTGCCAATGGACACGAATGTGGAATACGTATTGCTTGAGCACTATTAAAAACTTCATTGACTATGGGAATATTGATTGGTACAGAAGATCCAACAGGTATTATATTGCTTAGTGCATGAGATAGTTGAAGATTTAACCCTGTTCGTGATGGCATCCACAATGCACATTCTTCCAGGTCTAAAGTCCTACCCAACTCCACAAGAGTAGTTTTTAGTATAGTGTGTCTGTCGAGTGTGCTTCTAATTTCATGGGTAAGCATTCTCACATGCCTTCCAGTTTCTTCTTGAGACATAATAAGGCCCATCTCCCTGTCCAGCTCTTCAGCCTTGTTCTTCAAAAATAGTTCCCGTGTTTTCACACTCAGAAGATCAGGAATAATATGCACAAGCATTAGAGCTGTTGCACATGACACAACAGCTGTAGCAAGTTTTGCTATAGTCATCACAACAGCAACAGTTTTCGAGTGCATAGAAAATGTCCACAGATTTATGAAGTGGGTCGCTCCACAAAGAACAATAAAAGCACCAAACTGCATCAGGACCCATCTATATGGGAAGAATGCTGATTTTTGAACAAAATAAATGAGCTCCAAGGGAATTGAGAAGTACGCAACGGCAATAAAGAAGTCTGATATATACTGATATTTCACCAGAAGCTCATCAGCAGGCCATTGAGTCTCAATGCAATCACATGACTCCATTTCCAGTAGTAGGCCAGCAAAGATCTGAGAAACATGAGAATGATTAATTAGTTCCAGCATCCCAGCCTAATTCACAAATTAGATGCGAAAACTCTTGCCAAAAGAGGTGGCTTCATGGTTGAAAGAATTGCCACCAAAAGAGGTTTATTTAAACAAGATTGAACCCCACAAGACCCCCATTCCAGACAATGAGAATGTGGGTTGGAAGAACACAATTCGAAAATCAGGCAAAATTATCCAAGCCAAAAAAGCGGTGTACAACTTCTTTTATGTCAAGGGGGTAGATACACACACACACACACACACAAATAAAGGGCTGTTGATTGAGCTGAAATCATTGGCTTAGATGATATGGTCATGGTTTTGCAGAGAAGGCAACCACCATTGGAAAATCCCTTCTCTCTCTGCTTGTAAGTCTCAATCTTTTGAGTTCAATTTCTATTAAGTGCTTAAAACAGCACATTCAACAGAAAATCAAACCCACAGAAATGCTTAAAACAACACATGCAACCCAAAATCAATCCAAGATCGACAACACGAGTCCATAAACCACAAAGAAATAATCGAAACATCCAAACACCACACACGGCTGTAGAAAGCGAAAACAAGAGAATAACACGCAAGAAGAAGCAGGAACAGAACTGATACACAAAAGCATCCATGGAAGCACAAACTAAGAACACAAATCCAACCCAAAGACAGCATATAAAGAAACCAGGAAATGAAAACCCATGACAAGAATCACAAGATATAAACTGCAGACATCAAGAAAGACCAGCGAACAACCTTTTTGATTTAGTGATTCTGATGTGTCCAGGTGTTATAATTTTCTTTTTCAATTTTATTTCTTTTTCACTTCCAATGTGGGAGCTTGAAGATCGGCATTATCATCCACGTTTAACAATAAATCCAAACCACCCCCACCATCGCCGAACATCCACCACCAAATAACCACCGCTACACCACCTCAACAGCCACAAACCACAATTCAAACCCCAAGAACCCTCCAATTTCGAATCTCAGAACCCTATGGAGCACGGGTACGGAAAACGGCAAAACCCCAAAAAAGCAGGGTACGGGTAGGGCGAATATATATATAATTTTTTTGTATTTGTTACCCCCTTCACCCCTTTTAATTAATTTAGTCACATGATCCCATAGGGGAGCATTCTCATCGTGATCAACAGGTTTACTAGTAGCCCTACCAGTTGAACTTGAACCCATACAGCTCATTGAACTCATCTCCCTATGAATTATGAAATAATCAGTGTATCAAAAAAAAAATCAGTACAAAAAAAAAAAATCAGTACCCCTATTCCCATGATTTGTTTACCATTTGAGCCTTATTTTCCTATTATGTTGGATAATAGATTTAAGCAATTTAAAGGAAGGGATTCAGAATAACCAGAATATTTACTCATTGTTGTGAAAAAAAGGTGAAATGTGACTGCAAACTCTGATTCAACATTTCAAATCCTAAAAAATCCTAAAATCGCAAAATTGTTCTTATTGAATAATACTGGCAAATCCAATCGTTTATATTTCTGATGATAACTCGGGATCTGGTCCAAACAGAGCCTTGCACTTGAAAAGCAACAAAAGGAATTGAGCGTAAGAGAGAGGAGAGTCCGAGAGACAGATGAAGAGAGAGAAGAGACAGAGAGAAAGAGACGAAGAGAGAGACAGAGAGAGAAGAGAACTTACGGTTTTCCGATTTGAAGCCCTAGATCTCCTGATCTCCAAGATCGGTCATCGCTGCCTCTCTTTTTTTTTATTTTTTTTTGGGATCGCTGAGTAAACGTATATATAGTCAATAGACACACAAATTACACAATAATCCCATATTTTATAATTATTTACAAAAAAATTCCTGAAAATTTGGAAAAAAATCATTTTGGGCTAAAAAAGTACCCTTGACATACCCAAAATTATCAAATGTACCCGATCCAATTTTGCCGTATCCGGTACGTTTTTGTCGTACCCGTACCCAATACGGGTACAGCGACATTTCTGGAATACCCGTGCTTCATAATCAGAACCCCAATATCAGAAATCCCTAAATTCGAAATTGAAGCCCTAACCTGAATCCCCTGATCCAAAGCAAGGGAATCTAAAACCATTACCTCTGTAACAATCCATCACGCCATAAAAAAACTCTAAATGGAGAAGAGAGCTAAATTGTGGGTGCAGGGGGGAAAAATCAAAACGGCAAGAAAATAAAAAACTTCAAAATATGAATCAAACCCACCGTTAATCGAGTCCAATACACTGGCGCCGTATGGATATGGAGACCGCAACACACCCCCTCTGAACAGCAAATCGGAAACAAAGAACCCTGCAATTGTTTCAAAAAATATGTTAAATCAGAACGTAGAATATCTACATAAATACATTATAGAGTTTAGCAATCCATATATACCAAATAAAAAAAACACAAATAAAAATTAGATTTTTACATGAATTAACTCGGCGTGCAACCAAAATTAAGGGTTTGGGTCAAAATTAGGGCTTCTTACTTGCACAATCAGTTATTCTAAGAAAAACCCAGAAACATATGAGATCTGTTGCTACAAGTAGAGGCTCAAAGATTGATCTTCATCTCCCTCGCAACTTCAAGATACAGAGCTCAGCAATCCATATATACCAAATAAAAAATTAACACATAAAAATTAGATCTTTACATGAATTAACTCAGTACGTAACCAGAAAAAGGGGTTTTGGTCGAAATTAGGGCTTCTTACTTGCACAATCAGGGATTCTGAGAAGACCCAGAAACAAATGAGATTTGTTGCTACAAACAGAGGCTCAAAGATCGGCCTTCATCTCTTTCGCAGCTTCGAGAGATCTACGGAGAGAGAGAGAAAGCAAAGAAGAGACTCGATCTGGTCTCAAATGGTCGTTCGTGCAGAATGTCGTGGAAGAAAGATCGATGGACCGGGAGAGAGATATTATTGCTACACGACTGAAGAGTGAGAAGTGAGAATAGAACTTGGCATGCGAGAACAGAACCTAGCCAAATTGTAAATTGCCCAAAATCACGGGGCAAAATTGTCCAAAATCGAGAACCTGACATGCCCTGGGCAATTGGTACTAAAATTGGTGAAATTAAAGAGTAAATTGGTCCCAAATTAAAAGATGGACCCCAAAATCCTCATTATTACTTCTCGGTTGGAAATTTCACAAAGAAAATAAAATAATATAGGGATTTTATGTTACTACAATTTTCTCATCTATTTTATATTCCAAGCAAGGTTTGCGACCATAATTATGTTTATCTCAAAATGGTTAAGTATCATATCATATCATTGCCTTGCTTAATTGATTTTACGTTGCTCCATTATTTATGTACATTTCACCAAAGATTTAAGATTAGATAATACGGTAAATTGCTTTTTGGATTTTTACAAAAAATAGGTAAATTCTTCAAAGGAAGAACAAGAAAGAAGATTGTATACACAAAGAAAACTCGAATTTATGAGAGAATAAATAAAATAAAATTTCTAACCTCAAAAGGTTGATTTTGTAAATACTAGCTATCTTTAAATTTCTAATTTTTAGAAGTAATTAGATTTATACAATCTCAATTTGATGATGGAACTTATTTTTTCTCTATCTTTTGGAAGGTAATGTTATTTAAAATTTTATTATTTGAGGCATGCTCTTTATATAAAAGTTTTATATAATTTTATACACTAAAAGACAAAAAAAATCATCAATGGGGTGTGAATCATTTCCGATAATTTTCATTTGGGAAAACCCACTTGTTCTAATTAGGTAATACTCCTATATCCGCCAAATTCCCAAACAATAGAACTATTGGGGTACACTATTTGTCGTACAACAAATGTACACCGTGTTCTGTGAGATCCATTTTCGGATTCCATACAAATTATTGGAATCGCTCTATTTGTTTAAAATACTTTTTTAAGGATCTTTGTAAAACAATCAGCTCGATCAATTTTACGTCCAATTTGCTCATAGAAAATTGAGCAAAGATTCGATCAAACTCTTACCAACATCAAATTTAGCTTATTTTTTTAAAGAGACCCTTAAAATAATGTTTTGAAAAATTAACTGGCTCCAATCATTTGCGAGATACCGCGATGTGGATCTCACGAAATGTGTATGGTGTGTACATGTGATAGGGGTGAGCAAAATACCCGATAACCCGCGGCTCCGACCCAACCCGAAGGGTTTCAGGCTGCTCTGAACAAGTACTTCGGTTGGGTACAGGTAAGGGTCATCATTTAGCTCGAAGGCCTGCGACCCTCCCGTCCCGCCGGCCTTTTACCCGCCCCAGCCTGTAATTTTCAATAGGCGGGCTTGGGCCAAGATATTTTTGCTTGACTCGCCCGCGAGGCCTGATACCCGCCTGACATCCCGCCCATTACCCCGACATCCCACAAACCCTTTTTTTCCCGTTCGTTTGCCTTGTTTGGATTAAGATTTGGAAATTTTTTCTCAATTCAAAAAACACTCATTACCCCTATTTTCAATCATTACTCTTCACTCATTACCCATATTTTCAATCATTATTGTCATTTCCCTCTCTATCTTCACTCATTATCCCTACTTTCAATTATTACTCTCATTAAAAATTTCTCAAAAATTCATCCAAACACAGCAGGTTTCTGCCCATTGTCAACTTGTAACGGCTCGTTTGTAGAGATCAAAGGCTCATGTTTAACGGACTCACAGATCAACTTAAGCTACAGACACACAAGATCAAATCAATTCTCAAACCCTAGATATAAATACTGCTGAATAGTCTGTGTTCATCACTTCCTCTCCTCTTCCTCCTATTCTCACATATCAACTTAAGCTGTAGACACACAAGATCAAATCAATTCTCAAACCCTAAATATAAATACTGCTGAATAGTCTGTGTTCATCGTTTAGTAAGAAAAGGCGATGGAAGGAATAGGATGATCTAAACAACTTGGTTTATGCATTTGTGGATTATGTGTGAGTTCGTTCTTGAGAGCTGTTTTGATTGTCCACGACCTTGAGGATTGTTTTGGAGAGAGAGAGAGAGGAGAGAGAGAGAGAGAGAGAGAGAGAGCGGGACAAGTAGAGGAAGAGAGGGAAGATGCATGCACCGTCTATCGAGTGAAGGAAAGTGGACCATACCTCCTAATTGGATATTTCTCTGTGCTATGGGTACACCAAATACCCATTTTTTAACTGTAAGTCTCAAAATGTGTGTAAATCTTGTTATTTGAAGCCGATGATCAGAGTCTTTATTACTTATGTTCTAAAAGTATTTCAAAATGTGTGTGTAAATCTTGTTATTTGAAGCCGATGATCGGATTCTCTGTTACTTATGTTCTAAAAGTATTTCGCAAGTTGGAAAGAAATGGAAATTTGATGTATTGGATGGGGTATTATTGTATTGCTGGCTTACTTCTGTTTTATCCATCTCGTTCCGGTATTATTCCTTCTTCACATTTCATTAGCCCTTGGCGCATTTCCCTTTGGCATCCTTGGGCTATTTGTATAGTGATGGATATGCTACCTAATGTGTATGTTTTCAATATTGGAAGACCTATCCATATTCTACTTAGGGATGGAAAGCCATTGCATGACGCATCCTATAATATTATAGATTCCATTTTTTAATTGTGTAAGTTTCGAAAGTGATCCAACAACAATGGACTTACATTGCCTTTTTATTCCTTTCGCCTACCGGCCGAAGCCTTTTCACAACAATAACAAGACCCATGAAGTCCTCAATCATTGGGGGTATGGACGAGGAAGGATTGGAGACAGACCTTGTCACGCCCCAATCTTGCACGACCCGAGCACGAGAGTTCAAAAAAATAAATAAAAATGGAAGAGTGTTTTTTTTTTTTCAAGGGCTTTTTCAAAATGGTCAACACCAATAAAAAGAAAACCTGGAAGTTTTACCATAAAGACCAATGAGGCTTCCCACCTCTCCAACAATAGAAAAATTACCTATAAGTGTATTCACGTTCGAGTTTTTGAGAGAGTCAAAATATGTGATTAAATTTATTACAAACTCAAAAGAATACCAAGTCACAGGACTTCCAAAATCTTACCATCAAATGAATGGAATACAAGTATATCAACTAAGCACCCAAAAAAATATATATATAACAAATCAAACACTATCATGTCTTCGGATCCACTGCCTGTCCTGAAAAAGGTTGGATTATACAACGTGAGTCGACACTCAATAGGAAACGTGCTAAAGGCGAAGATAAGAGAACGCAAACAAAACACACGATACACAAAATAATTTGTTCTAGTCTACTTCTTTTCGAATACATCAATTTGCGAGTATACACAATATCCTAAGAGAAAGCACATTTTAATGATCCCAAAAAAAAATGCAATACTAACATTTCCTTCTCAAATATCAAACCGAAGTAAATAAATAAATAAAACAATTCGATACGGTATGATACGATGAAAATCCAATTCCCAAGTACCAAGTTATAATCAAACCACGTAAACTCATCTCATCTCATATAATAATCAAACCACGCAAACTCATCTCATCTCATATATCCAAAATCCTTCAAACACAAAACACGTTAAATTATTTAGTCAAGTAGAAGAAAATAAAAGCACATAAGATCGATGGTCCAAATTAACAAGTTGTGTACCGATCCTAGGCGACTGATCAGGTCCCTAATCATCCAAATTTATGGGCTACTAACCCAAAGGCCTATGGAACACCTTATCCCGCGCGGGTTTACGGACTATACACCGATGGATAAACTCATTATCCATATGCTTCCGACTCCACAACAAGTACAAAATGGTCAAGTCAACCTCCAATACGTGGCTCACTAGCCCAAATAACAAGTATAAACTCCAAATCGTCCTTTATTTAAATATAGAAAAATCAAGAAAACACAAACATCTAGGTTTAAGTTTCTTAAGCTTGTATGTACTTATCATTTTCCTTATTCAAGGTAACTCTTCCATTACTTACTTTATACTACAATTGATACGAGAAAAACAAAATGTGTTCTTAACAAGATACAAATAATTCATCTAAGTACCCAAGATTACATATTAGGCTAAATAATCATCATACTCTATCATGAAAACTATAGACCCGTGAACAATACACAACATACATATATCACATCTATTTAGAACACATTAGGGTTTTCATGAAATTGGAGGAAAAAAAATTGCTATACACTACGAAATTTTAGGTGTATCTCACTATACTTTCCCATATTTAAGCATTTAGCAAGAATCCTACCTCAAAAAGAGAAATCTCCAAATTGCCATGAAATCCCAAATTTGATCGATTGAGATTTTGTTCGGATAGATGCGTAGCTCTTTGTCTGTAGATCACGTTTCCTTCTTGCATTTTTGCGAGATTTGTGAGTCTTGGCCGTCAATTTTGCATTTGAACCATAAGGGTTTGAGAGAGAGAGAAAAAAAACAGAGAGAGAAACGCAGGAAAAGAGAAAAAGAAGAAAATGGGGAATCGGCTCCCATTCTCAGATTTTAGGTGTATTTATAACACTACACCACCCTCAACTATCATAGACACTTCTTAAGTCCTAAAATTTAATAAGTAGCTACACTAATACCCCATGAGCTATAAAAATAAATAGTAACTACTCATAAAAGTTACCCACTGCGGACCCCCCAACACTCTCGTCCTATGGCCCACGAACTCGAGCCCGCATGATTAAACATACATATACATATATAAAATAAAATTCACAGCGCACAAAATTATCTAATTATAATTCCACGTAACCACATCATAAATAAATAAATTAAAATTAGGGATGGGTCTCTACAATCTCCCCACCTTAAGGAATTTCGTCCCCGAAATTCACCACACACATCAAGAAGAAAACAAGATGGATACTCCAAACGCACTTCGGATTCCAACTCCCATATAGCTTCTTTAACTCCAAGACAATGCCACATCACCTTGAGAAAAGAAATGTTGTTCTCACATAAGACTCGGATTCGATTGCCTAGAATTTTCACTAGTCGCTCTCCACAAAAGTTGTCATCCTCAATCTCGAGTTCTAAATGTCAAGAGTTTTCTCCCTCAATCTGCGTAGTTCTTGTGGTGACTTCGGGCGGTAGTCATTCGTCGTCAAATTGAAGTAACCTTCTCGGTGGTCTCTCGCACTAAGTTTGGCCCTTAACCATTGTCTTCCCAATTGGTCCAACAAATCAGCGATCTCTGTAGAAGCTCTCACATGGTGCCATCCCGATGCTCAATTGATAACCATTATCACAGGCGAACTCTACTAAAGGCAAGTAATCCTCAAAAATTTCAAAACAAATCTAACACTGTAGTTCATAGCACAATATAGCAACACCACAATTCTAACTCAGGGCTCGACATAACCGACTGTATGACACTCAAATGATGTGAAAGTTTTCAGTTCAAACAAGATTTATAGGATGAAGTTAGGACATCAAAGTCGAAGGATCCAACCGAGACAAACAATGGCGGGGAAACTAAGCCAGATGTCAAACTTGAAGTCGCGCCGGCCGAATGCACCTCAAATTAAACATCCGAGCTTCGTTGCCCGAAAAAAGCTCAAGGGTACAAAGAGATTATAAGATACCAGCCATTGAAATGAACACGTCAAAACTCAAGGAAGTCTACACAATGATCTCCATATACTAGCTCTTGAACATCCAAAGGATTTGAATAGGAATAATTAGCCATGATCTTTCTACAGCTTCACAAGTCAAAGAAAATGAAATTTTTTTTCCAGCAAATGAAATGCTCTAGCGTAGGAGACGAGTACAAGGTAAACTAAATGTTTGAGCCAAAGAGAGATAACACGGTAAGGTAGAACCAAGGCAATTAAAAAGAAACAAGGCTAGACTAACAACAGGTAACACTCCAGACAAGATGTATCTGAACAACATAAGGCCAGACTAACAATGGGAAACACTTCAAACAAGTCGTATCTGAACAGAGAGATGGCATTAGATTTTGACACCAAGGAAAGCAACAACAGCAACAAAATTTGAACATGATAGCACCATTTTTTTTTTTTGCATTATTGAATATGACACGATCAAATTGGACTCCAATAAGTAGTAGCAATAATACCAGAATTTGAGTAAGATTGCCAATAGTAAACACCAACAATATTAACAGAGATATTGATACCAAGTGCATTAACGTCAATAGGAGAGCCAAAGCAAAGGGGCAAGAAGCACATGCCAGCACTTGAGCCATCAATTGTAATAGATGCATCATAGGATACTGAGATAGCAAAATCTAAATAACACAAGATAATCAAAGGAATGGCAGTTTGATAGCCAATCTAGATAATGAAAAACCAAGACAGGTTAAAGATATGAAAGACTCCAGACCAAGGGAAACAAACTAAGAAACAAGTCATGCAACCGAGACAAGAATCAACTGAGCCAAAGAAGAAGAAGTATTGCAAGGGTGAGGACTTAAGATGTCAAAATTATCAAACAGGTCACCTAGCATCTAAACACATAGCATCCTAATATGTATTGTCATTCAACACATAGTTAAAATAAACATCATTCACTTAACACATAACTTTATCAATGCTATTAACTTACATATAAACACACAATCACAAAAATACTTTTATGTAGCAAGCAATACTTCAATCGAAATAAAGCCTCTACCCAAGGTCCTAAGGCCATCTAACCTAAAGCTCCAAGCACATAGCCTCAAAAACACGAGTTAACAAATAGTACCTACCGCATTTAACATAATGAAAGGAAGGCGCCCAAATGAAACTAAGTATCTTCCCACAGTTCCGAGGTATTCAAACCTATGGCTCTGATACCATTTTGTCACACCCCGATCTTGCACGACCCGAGCACGAGAGTTCAAAAAAAAAAAAATGGAAGAGTGTTTGTCTTTTTTTTTCAAGGGCTTTTTCAAATGGTTAACACCAATAAAAGAAAACCTGAAAGTTTTACCATAAAGACCAATGAGGCTTCCCACTTCTCCAACAATAGAAAAATTACCTATAAACGTATTCACGTTCGAGTTTTTGAGAGAGTCAAAATATGTGATTAAATTTATTACAAACCCAAAAGAATACCAAGTCACAGGACTTCCAAAATCGTACCATCAAATGAATGGAATACAAGTATATCAACTAAGCACCCAAAAAAATATATATATAACAAATTGCTTAGCCTCCGAACCTCGCATTCGAATAAGGTTAAGGAAAACCCCAAGCGTAGGGCTAGGTCGTCGATAGCATAATAAACCAGTAAGACCGGGATCATACCACAGGGAATTCGCAAGATAGCTTAATCGGATTGTAGGTTAAAATGGTAGAATGTAGCGTTCAAGACGGCCAACTTGGTGATACTTTGAAACGGTGAAAATTGCCAAGGCAAAAGACTAGGAAAAAGCTTATTTAACTTAAAAGAGGCAAGTCTAGGGATTTTCTAACCCTTAACAAAGGATGTTACCGGTTTTCAATTTAACTCAGGCGAGAGTCACGACCACGTGCTCATGCCCGGAAGATTTAGCTTTAAAGACTACGTTTATTGAAGGATGTGATTAAACGGAGGCGAACCAACTTGTTTTTAATATTTATCGAACACATAAGAGGCCACGAGTCCTCGATAAGGTGATTGCCAAAACCGCTTGACTAAACGTCTTACCAAGGAGTTAACACCCCTTGTTTAGACCTAAAATGCAAGTTAAGCTCTATTCCGAGAATCATGCTTTTAAACCCGGTGGTTTGAGAACCGAATAACGACCCTAGTCCTTGGGAAAGAGTATCCCGAGACTCAGCCTAACGACTACTCACACATACTTAAAGCATAGAAGAGAGTATAACAACGAGACATGAAGTTTAACCAACCGAAACGAGAATAAACTTGATATTAAAGAGAATCTAGTCCGTAGCTAGAGCTTTAATGAACGACAAATTAACAAACGAGAGTTACTTACTTGAGTTCCCAAGGAAAATCACTAAGAAAACTTAAAGGGACATTAATGGAGTTCTTCTAAGAAAGTAATGGACTAGATGATAAAGGAGGGGAGAGAGAGAGAGATGGCTTTTTATACAAAAATGTATTCTCTCTCTTCAAAAATATCAGAAAATATCCAAAAAGTGAAAACATGCCACAAATGGAAAGTTAAAATCTGTCAAAAAGCATATCGGTGAGTCACTCGTATCGATACTCTAATACCGTATCGATACCGTGTAGCCTTGCTCTGAATTTCAAAATTCTCTGTAAAGGAACCGTATTGATACGCAGAAAACCGTATCGATATGCTGAAGCCTTCAAAACTCTCTGTTTCAATGAAGTATCAATACTACAGAATCCATATCGATACGATTCCGTTATCTGGTAGATCAAAATCCTCAAGCCTTGTTTTGCCACCCGACGGCCCATAGCAGGCTCCGGCTTCCACTGTTCTTCATACTTAAACCCCGACGGCTGACTCCTTCAAAGCCTCGCCTACTTGCTTGCCTTCAAGGGTTGTTTAAGACATCAAAACAAACCCTTTTATTCATGAGTTACCTGAAAAGCTCAACAAAATACCTTACGCGCAGAATCGCTAAAAACGACAAATAAGTAAAAAGCAAACGACATAAAACAAGACTAAAAGCACCAAATATCTTACAATATTGGGTGCTTATCAAAAATCAAACACTATCATGTCTTCGGGTCCACCGCCTCACCTGAAAAAGGTTATAACGTGAGTCGACACTCAATAGGAAACGTGCTAAAGGCGAAGATAAGAGAACGCAAACAAAATACACGATACACAAAATAATTTGTTATAGTCTACTTCTTTTCAAATACATCAATTTGCGAGTATACACAATATCCTAAGAGAAAGCGCATTTTAATGATCCCAAAAAAAATGCAATACTAACATTTCCTTCTCAAATATCAAACCGAAGTAAATAAATAAATAAAACAATCCGATACGGTACGATACGATGAAAATCCAATTCCCAAGTACCAAGTTGTAATCAAACCACGTAAACTCATTTCATCTCATATAATAATCAAACCACGTAAACTCATCGCATCTCATATAATAATCAAACCACGTAAACTCATCTCATCTCATATATCCAAAATCCTTCAAACAGAAAACACGTTAAATTATTTAGTCAAGTAGGAGAAAATAAAAGCACATAAGACCGATGGTCCAAATTAACAAGTTGTGTACCAATTCTAGGCGACTGATCAGGTCCCTAATCATCCAATTTATGAATTACTAACCCAAAGGCCTATGGGACACCTTATCCCGCGCGGGTTTACAGACTATACACCGACGGATAAACTCATTATCCATATGCTTCCGACTACACAACAAGTACAAAATGGTCAAGTTAACCTCCAATACATGGCTCACTAGCCCAAATAACAAGCATAAACTCCAAATCATCCTTTATTTAAATATAGAAAAATCAAGAAAACACAAACATCTAGGTTCAAGTTTCTTAAGCTTGTATGTACTTATCATTTTCCTTGTTCAAGGTAACTCTTCCATTACTTACTTTGTACTACAATTGATACGAGAAAAATAAAATGTGTTCTTAACAAGATACAAATAATTCATCTAAGTACCCAAGATTACATATTAGGCTAAATAATCTTCATACTCTATCATGAAAACTATAGACCCGTGAACAATACACAACATACATATATCACATCTACTTAGAACACATTAGGGTTTTCATGAAATTGGAGGAAAAAAAATTGCTATACATCACGAAATTTAAGGTGTATCTCACTATACTTTCCCATTTTTAAGCATTTAGCAAGAATCCTATCTCAAAAAAAGAAATCTCCAAATTGCCATGAAATTTCGAATTTGATCGATTGAGATTTTGTTCGGATAGATGCGTAGCTCTTTGTCCGTAGATCACGTTTCCTTCTTGCATTTTTGCGAGATTTGCGAGTCTTGGCCTTCAATTTTGCATTTGAACCATAAGGGTTTGAGAGAGAGAAAAAAAACAGAGAGAGAAAAGCAGGAAAAGAGAAAAAGAAGAAAATAGGGAATCGGCTCCCATTCTCCGATTTTAGGTGTATTTATAACACTACACCCCCCTCAACTATCATAGACACTTCCTCAAGTCCTATAATTTAATAAGTAGCTACACTAATACCCCATGAGCTATAAAAATAAATAGTAACTACTCATAAAAGTTACCCACCGTAGGTCCCCCAACACTCTCGTCCTATGGCCCACGAACTCGAGCCCGCACGATCAAACATACATATACATATATAAAATAAAATTCACAGCGCACAAAATTATCTAATTATAATTCCACGTAACCACATCATAAATAAATAAATTAAAATTAGGGATGGGTCTCTACAATCCTAACCTTTGGCAATATGTACAAAATGGCTGCTCTCAGAATACCAGTGAAATAGTGGCCCCCTATATCTATTTTGTTGTAGAACTGTGCCCCCAAATCAAAGTCAAATGACATCAGAAAAGGTAGGTCTAGAGACCCGATTCAATTTATGTGCATGATGAGCACCCATTATTGTAGATATTTGGTGCAACTAGTCCCATTTTATATTGTTTTAACTTGCATTTATTTAGCTTTTATTGCGATATTGCACGTAAGGTAGGTTTTTGTGTATTTTAGGTAAAACGTGTTAATAAGGCGATTATGAACGCCAATGAATGCTCTGGATGCAACCAAGTGCTCAAGGCCATGTGCCACCCTGTTGTGGTGCCCGAAAAGTCATGAAAAGATGGTTTAGAGGTTGGTCGGATCGCCCAAGGGTCAAGGGAATTGAAGGAGAAGTAAGGATTTTACCAAAGCAACTCATCTTCCGACCAGTTGAGGGTAGAATTGTCATATTTTTTGATGTACAAAGTACTTTTGATCCAAACCACTTGAGTTAGAAAGTAGACTCGTCGAACTTTCCAACGGTCCGAAGAACACCCAAATCCGAGTTCGGAAGTATCTAGAGCGAGCCCGTGAAATTTTCCAAAATATCTGTCCAATTGGTACCGATATCTCAAAAAATAAGGTATCGGTACCTTGATGCTCCAAGTGAAGACAGGTTGTTTGGTACCGATACCTCAAAAATAAGGTACCGGTACCAATGCCCTTCGACTAGCACGTTTTTGCTGAATTTTTTAACATTCCATATATGGAGAGTTTCTACTTTAGGCATGTTTTTGGGATATTTTGAGAGCCTTTTTGTCCATTGTAAGACTAATTTTATAAGCCCTATAAATAGGCTTGTATGCCATTTATGAAAAAAGGGCCATTAGTTAGTTTTAGGCCTAAAGTTTCTTTCTTACTTTCCTAGGAACTCCATTGTAGTTCTTAAACTTTTCAAGTTATTTCCTACAAGAACTCAAGTAAGTTTAAATGTTTTGATGTTTTCTCATGTGTTAATGTTGTAGCTATGGTATGGATCTTCTCATAAATCAAGTTTATTTCCTTTTTTATCGGTTAGTCATGTTTACCTTTCCAAGCATAATTTTTAGTCTTTTTGCTATGTATGAGTAGTTGATTAGGCTTGGCACCAGGGTGATTAATGCTTCATGACTTAAGTTAATTTTGCTTTTCTCAATCTTAGAACTTGAGGTTTGGTTTGTAAATGTGCGTGGTTTGCCTTTTATGTAACAAAACTTGTCGATGTTAACCTCCGGTGATCATATGCTTGCTCATATGATTCCGTGAGCTATGTCTCGACTCGTGTTTGCCAGAAGAATCAAATAACTTGCTCGCTTTTCCAAACCATGCTTCTAGCTCTTGACCTTGATATTTAGTTTGAATGCAAGTTTTGGCGTTGTTAATCTCCGGTGAACATGTGCTCGCTCACATGGTTCCGGGAGCGATGTCACGCCTTGTGTTAAGCTTGTTGTTCAAACTCTATGTCAAGTCTAACTATTTTCATAGCTAAATCTTCCGGTTGATAGCCTATGCCGTGCAATTCAACCGCGTTTTCGTTAAGAATTGTTAGATGGCTTAAGTTATGGGCGTTAGAAATTCCATTGCCTTGCCGCCTTTAATTCTTAGTCCAAACTCATTTTCTAGTCTTTTTCATAAGGGCATTTCTCACCTTTCAAAGAAAAAACCAAAAGTTGGATATCTAAACGCCGCAAATCCTTACATCTAAAAATCCTAACAAGCTATGAAGGCCATCCTTGTGGGAACGATACCGGACTTCCGGATATTATGCTGACAACGACCTAACCCTACGCTCGGGGTAAATCAACCTATTTCAACGGTTAGGTTGGGACGAAGCAGTGCACATTAGCAGGGGTGGGCACAAGGTGGGGCGGGTTTACACCAAACCCGTCAACCAATCTGACTACATCGGGTAGAGCTTTTGAGAACTGGCCACCAAACCGATGTCTTGTGAAAACTGTTCGGGAAATCGAGTATTTTGGTCGGGTTGGATCGGGGCCGTCGGGCTGGGCCAAACGAATCTCAGAACTCAGAAGACAGAAGACTAAGAACAAATTAAAACTCAATCTCGGCCAAACACAACAGGAAAAATCACAAAAAGTGCAAAACCCAGAAAAAATTGAGAGAGAGAGATGATGGAAGGGGAGGCTCACGGTGGAGGTGATGCCACAACAGTGTGCCTTTCGTTTGGAACGGAATGGAGGCTCACCGCGGATGGCTAGAGTCGGAGGCTCAAATCTAAAGAGAGAGAGATAGGCCGTGGACGCGACGGTGGTGCGGCTGAGGCTCACGAGGGAACTGGATATGAGGGATTTTGCGGCTGGAGTAAGGGTTTACTCTAGATTTGAAAAATGGTTGGGTTGGGTTGGACCTATCGAGGCAGAATGCAGAATAACCTGAATCGAAATCAGTTTTTTAATAAAATCGACCCGCACCTAAAGGTTATCATCAGGCAATTGATGCAGTTGATGCAGAAAATCAACCCGTACTTAAGGGTCATTATCAATTTTTTAATAAGATAACAAATTATCACGATATTAAATAAAATGTTTTATAACATTTCTTTTAGCAGTTGATGCAGAAAAGCCAGCATATGGGGGATTTAAACCTCTTTGTACCATTCCGGTAAAATTATGGTTTTCAACAAAAGCAAAAGAAAATTCCGCTTTAACCATGTAATCTACAACTTCCCGACGAGCAACTGACTGGTCAAAATTAAAACATGCCATCGTTCTTTCAGTGTCTTTACCTAATTGCATTTGAGTTCTAATGTAATACCCGCTTCGGATATTTCAGTATTTCAATTACTTTTAATTGAACTATGTGTTTTAGGGGTTTAAATCGTAAACAATAAAACTTGCGAGGATCCTGTATGTGATTTGTGATTGGAGCATAATTTAGGACGTGGTTATACTTGCATGTGATAAATTTCTTTGTGCCCTTATATAGCAAAATTTTCTGGGGATATTTATCTTTCTCCATCCACAAAACGGAGACATAAAAATAATATTATTTTTGTAAGAAAAGTTGAAAAAAAATTCAACAATTTACTAGATCTCAACGAGTTCTTTTAACTTATGAAAAAAATTTAAATTTTTTCTTGAAAGAAATGCATCATTTTTTAGTCATTGTTTCGCGGACCGGACAAACATTATGGACGGAGGGAGTACAAAATTATTCAAGGTACCTAGAAAGCTTTTAAAATTCTGGTATTTTTATTGAAGGTTCATTAATGTGTCTATTATATTATGTTAAATTTTTAGAATTTTCTGAGAAGTGTAGAAAAAGATAAAAATCATAAACCTAACTATGGTCAGGATCCTATTTTTTAGTAGACAGCTTACAAAGCTGCGTCTTTTATCAAATTTTTTTATAGTTAAGAGATCCTCCTAATTATGGATTTTTATGAGTCTGAAAGATTGATAAGTTGGAGATGTTTTGGAGTTGGAATTACTAAAAAGTATTAAGTATTCAATTTTTAATAAATTTTTAAACACAGACTGTTCTGCTGAAAATTGTGCTTCGCTGCATAGAATTTCTGAGTTTGGAGATGATTTTGACTAGGTTTGGAGATGATTTTGACTAGGTTTATTTATTGTGAAAAATCTGAAAAAAAATCAAGGATGAATGTTGGTGTGTGGTAATGGTATGTACCAAATTTAGGATTTATTAGATACATATTCTAAATTTGGCGGATTTTACAAGTTGGTGTGTCCCTGCTGAGTTTTGTGTTTGCTGCACTGACACATTTTGAAAAAATGATCATATCTTTTAGCTCGGGTATCGGGTTAGCGCACGGGTTGTTGATTCTGAAACTAGGCTCGTATGTCTTTTGGAATATGTGAAGGTTGTGGCTTAGTTTGTACCAGGTTAAATCAATTTTTGATTTGAAGTTAATAGAAATGCAGAATTTGTTATTTTGGACAGATTTTTGTGTAATTTTAGACGAGCATAATTTTATCGTTTGGACTCCGTTTTTAATAAATTTTATATCAATAATCATGTACCGGATGTGTACTTTCTAATGGTGGTGATTTCATGATCTGGTTTTAACCCTCTAAGAAGTTATAGGCAGAATACGACAGGCTGGTTGTAGATTTTAGACCAAATGTATAGGTGATGTGGTGTTTGAGTGTTACGCTTGTTTGGGGACACTTATAAAACTTTAAGATGGACATGCTTATATGCGTTAAGCATTGTTAATCTATTGTTAGTGTTATAGATTATTTTAAGGAGTTGGTGGTAACGTTTAAGCGTTCAATAAATTGATATGGTTAGCTTGTGACTAGGTAACAAGCCAGTCAATTGGAGAGGTTCCAAAATCGTAAGTTTGGCGTACCTCAATTGATACAAAGGTGAGTGTGTTTGATATGGTTTTTCTCCATATAATACTGTTGTGGTGGTGGGTGTATATCTTGCTAATCGTAGTTAGTTTTTAATATGGTTATCCTTATTGAGGTATTACTGTAGTGGTGAGTGTATATCATGCTACTGTTGTTTAGCTTTGATATGTTGTGAATGTGTGCATGTGAGGCACACCATGTCATAAGCCATATCGTTTAATGGACGATGGTTGGGAGCATGGTGTGTGGGATACGAGATTTGGTTGTGCTATGCGTATTTGATGAAAATACATGCTGATGGGTGTTGATTGAACCGCTGAAAGTTAACGTGTGAGGCATACAATGTCGTATGCTATGCTGGCTAATTGTCGGTGGATGGGAGCATGGTATGTGGGACACCTTATCTTGGGTTCATGGGATATGGCAGACGTGCCACTGCATGTGATGCGATTACATTCATATTATTGTGCATTGATTATTATTGCTCAGTTGGATGGATATGTTGGTTATAACTGTTATATACATTCTAGTATTTCAGTTACATTGATGATGTGCATTCATGTTGATATTTCTTCGGGTATTGTGGTATTATGTTGAGCATTTCTATATCTCACACACTCTGGCTTTTCTTTTTGGTTTGTCACGTAGCAGGTTGCTTAGAGTTGGTCCACTACCGGTCATCGTGTTAACGCATTTTGCTAGTGTCAGGTGGGATTTTGGTTACGTTGTTGCGGAATGCCTTAATTGGTACAGAACTGAATTTGTAAGGAGTTATAGCTAAGGATAGTTAAAGCTTTTAAATTGTATATGTCGTAATTAAGTTTGGTCGATGGCTAGTATTCTATTTGAGGTTAGCCTTGGACGTTGTGAATAGTCGAGTTTGTTGTAGGTGGTTGATGAAGAAGTTGGTTTATTCAAGTTGTAAGTAAGTCGTCGGTGGATGTGTTGAAGTATAGAATTTTTAAAGTACTATAATACAGATGTTGTTTCTTGGTTGTGCGATATCATGGTTGGTTGGTCAATACGTTGACTCATTTTTTTATGTTATGTTAAGGTGTTAAGTCTTCTGCTGAGTGTTTATTTCTGACAGAGTATGAGATGTGATTTGGTCTTCTGTGTGGAATGTCACGTGGTCGCGCCGACTCGGGCCCACTTCGGGTGCCGTTTGCAGGGCGTGACATCTAATGTCTACTTGATTTCCACGTCTTTTTAAACAAGATTAATGGTGTATTTTCAAATGACTAGTTCCATCGTTTGAACTACCAGCAAGCAAATCACTACATAAATAATGTCTGGCTTTGTCAAAGGTAACACCATTAACAACTTTTTCACATTCAAAAAACTTCCACACAACAAATTTATCTTTAGATTCTTTAGGATTTGCAGAAGATGAACTGGGTAGAGTAGAAAAACTGGGAGATGTCGGTGATCCTATAGATTCAAGTTCATTTATCTCATTTTCTTCTTCTATGTTTATATGAAATTAATGATTAACCATACTAAATAAAAAAGACTAAATAACAATTAATAAGTACGAAAATGTAAATACAAATTGAAAAAAAGAAAATCCATTACAGATCTAGAGAGAACAGTAGAAATTTCGATGCTTGAGAGTTGAGTGCTTGAGAGACTTGAATCTGGCAGTTCAGAGCGGGCTTGTGGTGGATGAGGAGGAGGAGAAGGACCAGATGACATCACTCTAGTCTCGTTGAGCTCGAAAGGGGTGGGGTTGGGATCGGGCTGTTCGCATAGGGTTTTAGATCGGATTGTGAGAAACTGGGAGGAAGAGGAGATGAAGTGATGAACACAGACTATTCAGCAATATTTATATCTAAGGGCTGTGTGGATAGGGGAGAAGCTCCCGAATTTGTGAGGCCCCCTGATTACCAATTCTCCTCCTCGCCATATCCAGTGTTTGGAAGAGAAAATGGACACCTGATTTGAAAGGGGGATTTGTTACTGTTGGGATTACAAATCAGGGGGAAGATGGATTTGCCAAGAACTGGGTTTCCCCTGTCGTTGCTATATCCGAGCTCCCATTTGACTGTTCTGCCCTCCCCTTTTCTCTTCCATCACCAACGGTTAAAGCCTCTCTCTCGCTGATCACATATGCATGTATGCGTATAATGTATAGATACAACTACATGGCACACATACTTGCGCGCAAAGAGAGGTTGAGAGAGATACAGACGAGGATAGAGAGCAGAGAGAAAGAAAGAACATACCGGACTAATCGGAGCAAGAGGCTTTAACGACTGGAAAGAGGCATCAGCAGACAGATAAGACGATTGAGGGCTGCACAGGCGGCGTGGGTGAATGGTGGGCGTGGGGTAAATGGGGTTTTTGGAAAGAGGAAATGGAAATGGGAAGAGGTAGTGGTGGCCTAGTGGGTGGGGGTTTTTTTTAACTTTTTCAAAAAATAATAATTTTTTTAATACAAAACATGTTTAGCATTTGCATTCTACTAAAATGAAAGTATTTTCCTAAAATTGATGATAAATATCAATTTTTTGTAACTAATATGGAATAATCGAATTTTGAACATTAAAAAATCAAAGTAGGGGCAATTTAGTCATTCAATATGTAATCCCATCATATCCATCTTCCATCTCCTTCTTCTTAAAAAATCATCCAAACACCTTATTACAAATCATCCCTTCTTGTGAGGTGGTGTCACTCTTCTTAACATATCATCCATCATTACATATCCACCCTTAAATTAACCCTCATTACAAATCCACCAAAAGTCAAATCCTTCATTCAAACGGGCCACTAGGGTTTGAGAATTGATTTGATCCTGTGTGTCTGCAACCTGAGTTGATCTGTGTGTTCGTTAAACATGGGCCTTTGATCTCTACAAAAGAGTCGTTTCAAGTTGACAACAGGTAGAAACCTGCTATGTTTGGATGAGTTTTTAAGCAATTTTTTATGAGAGTATAATTGGAAGTAGGGGTAATGAGTGGAGATAGAGAGAGAAATGAGAATAATGAGTGAAAATAGGGATAATGAGTGGAGAGTAATGATTGGAAGTAGGGGTAATGAGTAATTTTTGAATTGAGAAAAAAATTTCAAATCTTGATTCAAACAAGGCAAACGAACAGAATAGAAGAAGAAGAAGAAGGTTTTGTGGGATTTTGGGCTAATGGACAGGCTGTCAGGCGGGTATTTCGGGCGGGCCTCGCGGGCGAGTCAAGAAAAAATATCAAGGCCCAAGCCCACCCATTGAAAACTACAGGCTCGGGCCAGGTAAAAAGCCAGCAGGACGGACAGATCGCGGGCCTTTGGGCTAAATGATGAACCTTACTCGTACTCGACCGAAGTACTTGTTCGAAGCCGCCTGAAATCCTTCGAGTTAGGCCAGACCCGTGGGTTTTCGGGTATTTTGCTCACCCTTAACACATGTACACACCATACGCATTTCGTGAGATCCACGTCACGGTATCACGCAAATGATTGTAGCCGGTCAATTTTTCAAAACATTATTTTAAGGGTCTCTGTAAAAAAATCAGCTCAATTTGATATTGGTAAGAGCTTGATCGAATCTTTACTCAATTTTCTATCAACAAATTGGACGTAAAATTGATCAAGCTATTTTTTTACAAAGATCCTTAAGAAAGTATTTTAAACAAATAGAACGATTCTGATCATTTGTATGGAATCCGAAAATGCATCTCACAGAACATGATGTACATTTGCTGTACAACAAGTAGTGTGAAAGTATTTTAAACAAATAGAACGATTCCAATCATTTGTATGGAATCCGAAAATGCATCTCACAGAACATGTTGTACATTTGTTGTACAACAAGTAGTGTACCCAATGAGCAAATTAAGTAGGAGAACATTTTATAAGGATTTATGCTATAATAAGGACATAAATATTTTCCCGTAAAGTCTAAAGGACATTCTACACAGGATTTATACAAAACCACTCCTATGGTTGACCGGCGTTGACCAAGGTTTACCGGCGTTGAAAGTGTCTAAAACCTTAGGGTATCTTATATATGAAAGTACCTAAACCCTTAGGGTACCCTATATATGAAAGTGCCTAAAACCTTATGGTATCCTATTAAAGTGCCTAAACTACTAAAATCCTTTAACAGAAAAGTGAACCCTAAAACCCTTAGATACTCTATGAAAGTGCTTAAAACCCTAGGGTTCCCTTGAAAGTGCAATAAGATCGAAAAACACGAAAAAGACATAATTTGTGTTAGTCAAACAAGGCCATTGTCTCATTTAAGACAATTTAAATGAAAAAAGATATTTTTTGTGTTAGCCAAACAAAACCCTTGTCACAATATTGGCAATTTTGTCTTTTCACGGATGCTAGACTCTAAAATATTTTTATTAATAGACTCTATACATCACAGTAACTTAAGCTGGACTAAAGCTCCTATGAGGTTGTTTCATTTGGACTTTAGACTAATATGCTAAAGTGGATTTTTTTTGTTTTGTTTTGGTATTTGGCGGATAGAAGAGTATTACCTAACTGGACCAAGTGGGTTTTCCCAATTGAAAATTATGAAATGATTCACACCCTATTGATGAATTTTTTTTTTTTTGTCTTTGTCTTTTAGTGGATGAAATTATATAAAACTTATATACAAAGAGTATGCCTCAAATAATAAAATTTTAAATAACATTACCTTCCAAAAGATAGAGAAAAAATAAGTTCCTTCATCAAATTGAGATTGTATAAATCGAATTACTTATAAAAATTAGAAATTTAAAGATAGCTAGTGTTTACAAAATCAACCTTTTGAGGTTAGAAATTTTATTTTATTTATTCTCTCATAAATTCGAGTTTTCATTGTGTATACAATCTTCTTTCTTATTCTTTGAAGAATTTACCCTTTTTTTCTAAAAAGCAATCAAGATACTACTGTATTTTCTAATCTTAAATTTCTGGTGAAATGTACATAAATTATGGAGCAACGTAAAATCAATCAAGCAAGGCAATGATATAATATGATATGGTATGATACTTAACCATTTTGAGATAATAATTACGGTCGCAAACCTTGCTTCGAATATAAAATAGATGAGAAAGTAAAAAAGCAAGTCAATATGTATGTCTTAGAGTTAGCCCTCCAAATAATATGCAGAAGTAATTCCATTTCCTTTTCCTTCGGTTGTCCGGACACAAAATCTTATTTGTTCAATTAATTTTTACCTTTTCTACTTGTTCCTTTTTTTCTTTTTCCTTTCCTTCTTGAATGTTAACCATTTGCGTTCCTTGATCGAACAATAAATAATCAATCAAAACCAATTCTCTCATAAATTCAAGTTTTTATTCTGTATATATCCTACTTTTTATCCCCTAACTCTCAAGAATTACCTTCTAATGGTATACCAAACAGTAACTGAAAAATTAAAGCTATGCCTTAATCTTGAATTTTGTGAGGAAAAAACAAAAAAAAGGAGAAACGAAGAGAATATTTTTGGCAAATATATTAGCATCTAAGTGCAACTGGTGTATATTGAGAGAGTTCTCAAAGGTGTTTACCAAAAAAAACAAAAAAGAAGAAGAGAGTTCTCAAAAGGCCAGTGGACTTGTGATATGACCTACGTTTGGCCCATGAAGATTCCTTTGATCTTTCTATGGGCCTGGCCTGGAACTCGGGCTACTAGCAAGTCATCCTAGAATATCAGATTCTACCGATCTTTTTAGCCCATGAATCTTTGCTTGTTGCTTCGCAGAGCTCAACAACTTTGCACAATTTGGGATCGCGAATTTGATAGAGGGAGAGAGAGAGAGAGAACGGCAATGGCAACGGCAGTAGAAGAAAAAGAAGAAAAGAGAACGGCTACGACACACTCCCTCTCTCCGATCCCTGTTGAATGTCACGACCTAGTTAGTCCTCCCTTTCTCCAATCTATTGTTCTTTTTCTTCCTGTTCTTGTTTCGCTGTTCATCGTCACAAACCCAAGCAGGTTGGGGGTTGGGGGAGGGGGATAAGAAGGGGTAAAATCGTCCAATTTCCCGGGGATTGGGGGATAACTTAATAACACCTCAAAACCCAAAATAATCCCCCCGGAAGCCCTCTTCGCCGGTCTAAGAGAAGGGGGGATAACTAAAACCCTTCCAATTTTTGGTTCCCAAACCAAGGATAAAACCTGGCCCACGGTATTAGAGGGGGCGAAAAATGATAGTGATGGTCAGCTGGGTCATAAGTCTACACAAGGTTTCAAAAGGAAAATTAGTAGTTCGAACAGTGATGCCTCGTTTTGTATGTCTTAAAGGCTCAACAACATTTCCAGAAATATTTTTCCGGAATTTTCTTTGATTTTTGGTCAAGAAGTTACAAAAATAGACCATGATAAAAGAGAAGTCAACTAAAGTGAAATGATGATCAAATGGCAGTCAAAATTTGTCGACGCCAAGTCCATGGTCATCCAATGCAAAACCGACGGTGTCATTTTGCCTAGTCATCCAAAGGATACTGGTTGAGTGAAGGGAACGAAGGTCATGCCGGAATTTCACACTTTCGCAATGAATGAGAAGCCAAATGCAGAATTTGTTCGGGACGCTTAACCATCCACCAAAAAATGTCTCAGGGATTTTTCCCAGAAACGTCGAAGATAGTGCAAATAATGCCTTAGATTGTGAACAAGTGTTCAAGCAGAAGCCAAGAAGTGATGCTCAATCCACCATGCTACATGCAGTTCCAAAAAAAAAAAAAATTCCAACATGCTACATGGGATAAATACTAATAGTATGGGCTGAAAGCGCATGCAAAGCAATTCATTCTGAAATGGTAAATCGATGGTTCGATATTCAACTCTGCATCTTTAAGTAGAGTCTGGCGCCTATTTGCCAACTCCAATTCCAGGCTACAACCCAGTCACCAAAACTGAGACAACAGATCTACAGTTCTCTATCAAAACTCATCTGCCAACTTGTGTGTGATGCATTCCGAACAATGATGAAGATGTTTTTTCAACATATTATGTACCACATCTGGTACAATCCCTAATTTAGAGAGTCAAAGGTCACCATAACATATTTTCGTGAAAGTTTACTTCTCTTCAATAAGAGACACCCTAAAATGAATCAAGAACGTGGTTTTATGATGTAAACGGAACCTCTTCATGGAAGTGTAGGACTACTCGAGTCCGAATGACAACCTGCCATTCATTCCCAATACTGAATAGAAAATCTTTACGAAAATTTGCAACGGCAAGGCCAAAATGCCTTGTGAGTTGGGAAAAAAGAATGCATTGAACACCTTTTCTAAATTTAAACTCCTTTATAAGAGGCCATCAAAACCTGAAAATTCATTTACATCCAATTTCAACCAGACTTTGAACACCAGACAGACGACAATCATTTCCAATGATATTCTAGAAAAACCCAAAGTAGATGATAATTGCTGTATCAGCTTTCAATGCCAAAAAAAAACCACAATTGAGCTCTTGTCAAGGCTTCGACGATGAATCCTTGTGTGCAGCAGTATTTACCTGTTTGGAGAGATAAGCTTCAAAGATTTCAACAACAAGCCGAGGATCCTTGTCCACGAGCTCCGCGTATTCCTCTCGCTTACGTAGCTTATCCATGTTGTCCATGATTAACGACAAAGCTGAATCAGCCAAGTTTTTCGCATTGTGTTGGTGAGCAAAGGCAAAACTGAGTAGTGCATTTTCCCAATTCAACTTTGACACCATGAACTTCTCACAATAGGTCTTGAGGTGTTTCACTTGGTATTTTTCACCCAAGACTAAAAGATCACAGGCCATTTGCTCATCAAGGCACGCTTCGGCGGTGTACAAGAAGTTGACAAAGGCGCGAAGAGCATCATATGATACATCACTTATCCTGACTGTACCGCTCAGGCTTTCCTCCATCTCATTTTCAAGCATGGCTCTGAAAACTGGGGAACGGCTTGCCTGAGGATAGAGAAACAAAGGAACAAAAAATAAAGGTTCGCATTCAAGTGTTCTAAATGGAAGAGGGGTGCCTAGCACCTAGAGGCCGACTAGCTCCCTAAGCAGTGGACTAGTCAGCGCCTACTGCCTAGGCCAATTTCTAGGCGTTAGACCCCAGCCTAAGCGCCTAAGCGCCGACTAGTCTGCCGCCCAGTGGCAACTCCAGGAATATATGAACGTGGGGTCATAAAAAGGAAACATTTATATTAAAAATAACAATTTACAACTTATTTTCTAAGATAATCTAAAAAAGCAACGTTTATATTAATGAAACAATTTATTTTCCATTTTCAACAAACCAGACATCAAAGGTAAATTAAACTTTTCAATTAATAGCTAAAAGATACTGAAAACATATACTAATACTAATCTACTTGTCAGTGTTCACAAAAAGAAAATACATAGCTTCCACGTACTATTGCATACGAAGAGATTTCATATAACAAAATCACTGCATAATAGCTTCATTGTCAATGAAATGAAAAACTTTCTTTTCAATATACATGGCTATGCAATCATCCCACTGCCGATCTCTCATTCGTTTACACAACTTGGTCTTTACATTTTATGGTCGAAAAAGCTATCTTTATTATAGCTGTCGCTACAGGCAAAAGTAATGCTAACTTCACCGGTTAGTAAACAAGCCGATAGATAGAAACATGCAATCACAGTCTTTCATCAATAACCTATATACACATCTACATATACATACATGGGGCCAGTTCTAGAGACAATACATTTGACAATACATTTTTCGGACTCTTATATTTGTTATATATTTGTTATACTGTAGTTGAACTCTTACAATATCATATCAAAGATTTCAAACTCTAAAATACACCTAATATTTTGTACAAATTAAGCTTCAAAACATTCAAAACAAACCAATAAAGTTTGAAATACAAGTTTGAAGGAAATATTGGGATCACACAGATAGGGAAACAAAGACGAGAGTTGAGTGGATAGACAGTCAGAAGATTCGACTGAGGGGAAATTTGCAAGATTTTAGCGGTGGATTTCAACTTTTATGAGGAAAATAATCTAGCGTGATGGTACCAAGGTGGGTTAAGACTACATTTTAATGGGTTCATTTGTTAACTTATGAAAAAAATCAGTATAATTACAGGTGATTTTTTCTTTCCCATGGGGTCGAGCGATCCCACTGTCTTCAGCGTAGCGTCGCCTCTGCGGCCGCCTAAACCGATTTTTAGAACAGAGTCGTATTCACAATCACAATACAACAGCAAGAAGGCCTGCTTGAGGTTCAAATAAGACAGGCCACAACTTCAAAGTTCCACCGATTTTCTATAACAAAATGTTGCACATCTCTACGGCCTACGCATTCTCTGGCTTCTAGTTTGTTATTTAGCATTTGAGGTGTGGCTTCAGAAAAAGCAAGATAAGTGTCTTTTCACTGAAATGCTATGATTTCCAGAAATACAGGAAGAGCTGAGATCATTGAATCAACAACAGAAAATGGAGTTGAAGAAGAGGGTGTCAGCGATGTCAACTCTTAACAAAATCAACTAGCCACCCTAAACTGTGCAAGGCTTTCAAGAGGATTAAGAACACGAAGAAACCAGTGTTTCAAATTATGCTATACACAAGCTTTACTCTGCAGTAAACACCCATCCATTTCAAAAGTACCAAAGGTCTACAATGCTATAATCGTCTAAGGCAGAATGACCTGACCGTACCATCTATATTCTAAAAGTGCAGACTGATGATTCTCTGGGGGAATACCCATACTCACTCATCTGCGAATAACTGTTTCATATTTTTCTATGTTAACTGCATCTTATTGGAAAGTCAGAAAATCAAATTATAACAGTGTTCCTTGAATCCGAGACTTGCGCCAATGTTTGTGTGCATCTCCCAAAACCTCTTCTTTTTGGCTCTTTTTTTTTTTTGGGTTGACGAGAAACCCCTCAAGAGTCAAGATACTGCCACTTTGGACTCATCCCTCAAGGATAAAAGGTAATTTAGGGTACTGCCAAGGAGAGTTGAACACAAAACTGGAGGCCACATTGAACTGGTGAGCTACCCTAGTAGGTTCAATATCTCCCAAAACCATCTCTGCCATTATATCATAAACGGAAGCATCGAACAACAATATTTTGACACACGTTCCACCACAATATTGAACATAATTCACCACCACAAAGATGCAAACACTTTGCAATCCACCAAATGCAGTTTGGAGTGACAAATGGGTAATCACTAGAATGACCTTATGTACCGGGGCCGGACTGGAACTGGGTTGGCCACCTAATCATTCATAACCAGATCAATCAAAAGTAAGCATTGTCTCTCAATTATGCTATCCCCCATAAAACTAGCAATTTCGGGTTGATCGCATCATCTATGCATCTCAACTACAGTTAAATCAAGTTCTTGCTGTTAGCTAGGGACTCTTTAGCCAGTAGTGAATGTAAATGCAGAAGTTAGATAATCCTTATTTGCAAAACACATCGATCGATTAATTAATTTTGAAGCTTTTTCGAATCTGATTTTTAAAAATTGCCTTTTTATTGTTATTATTATACAAAATCCAAACTTCTCACAAACAAGTAGAAACCCATGAGTCCATATACCATTCCAACAAGAAAAGGGCAGTCTGGGGAAAATGGTACTCACGAGAACGGCCTTATGGGCCGGAACAGGAACTGGGTTGTCGTCGTCGGACGCCACCAGAACGACGTCGGTGAAGCACGGCGGTGTGGGCCTCTGGTGCTGGTGCGGGGTCCAGGAGGAGAATCTGAGGAAGGCGACCTTGGCCTTGAGATCTTCGATCTCTCGCTTGAGCTCCTCCTCCGTCTCGCTGGCCTCCTCGTAACACTCCCGGCACGTGCCGGCGTCGCGCGACGCGTACTCCTCCCTGCACGACACGCACTTCATCGTTCTTGTTGGGTTTCCGCCGCCGTTCTCTTCCGCGTCGGAGTCCGATCCGAATTCGTCCGACGGTCGCCGGCGGTGGCCTCCTCCTCGCATTTCTTCGGATTGGTTCTGTTTGGTGTGAGAGAAGAATTTGGTAAAGAGAGGGCTCTGGGTCCTTTAACAGTGAATAAAGTACTGAACGTGAAGAGAAATGAAAGAAAATTTAAAAAAAATCTCTTCTATTGTTTGATTGGGAGAAAAAGAGAGAGAAACTGTCCAAAAAAATTTAGCATTGTATTTCCATTTTGGCAACCTAATTTTTTATGATGGAATTCTAAAATTTATCTTTTAGTGTAAAAATTATATATAGCAAACACATTAAAAGATAAATTTTAGAGTGTCATCATAAATAATTGAATTGTCAAAATTATTTTTCTTACTTTTTTTGGCGTTATTATTTCATGGGTAGTGATATTGTCAAAATTATTTTTGTTAGTGATAAAATTTCGATGCACAAAATGCTTGTCCTATGTGCAAGTTACAAGTCTCATATGCACTAAAATTTTGACACTAACAAAATATTTTGACATTATTGTTGTTTTTTTTTCGTTATATTTTCCCTCACTTTTTTCAATTCCAAACAGATCTCATAAAAGACGTACACTCCTAAAAATACCAGCAGGAAAAATGGCCCACATGTCCCAACTCCCAACAACTTCTTCTCTTTTTTTTTGACGATTTAGTGATCAAATTTTACTTTTTGAATCAAATTTTTGAAAAACAATTTTGATCAAAATATAAATTTTACAGAAGAATCAATGAAAGGTAATTTTTTTGGAAACTCCCATTTCTTCGGTACGGCGGTACCCCTAGCATTTTTCATTTTTTCTCTTGCAAAAAAATGTTGGGAAGTTGTGGTATGAATGTTGTACCGGTTTGAAATTGAACTATAAAAAGCAAACAAATCAAATGTGGCAACAGCGATAGACACGTAACCTAAAAAATGTACTACATGTGAACGCACAGGTAATAGATAGCGATTAACATAGAGTAATGCAATCAACATAAGCCGTGTCAAAAATCGTTGGACGTGAGTCCACATGCATTAAACGACTCTCGACACAATTGTAGCCAGAGTTGCGTTTTGAAATTGTGTTTGTAGCATTACCGTAACAAGAATACATGTATTAAGATAGATAGAAACAAAATAACATAACTGTCTTAAATTTACCCAAAAACAAAACATACTGATTTGAACAAGGGGTTTGTCTGCCATTGCCAAAGAGTTCTAGCGGAAAGTGCCGACTGGCTCTCCATTGCTATCCAAGGAAGTACTTAATATATGTTGCAAATCCAAGGAACTAGGAAGTACTTATATTGTGATTTTATTAATTAATTGAAGTTGAATTAAACAAAGATGGATTACTGAAGAATTCAATGCAGTTCAGCAAAATATGCAAAAATTAAGCCAACAATTAATCATATTCTTCTAAATAGATAAATACTCCACTATTGACCACGTGTTAAAGGCGTGACATATTTTACTAGAAAACAATGCTGAGTTAGACTAATGAGTAAAGAAAGATTGGTTAATAGTTTGTAGAAAACAAAACCATGGAGTTGATCAGAGCAATGAACAAACACATTTATACCCTCTGATACGTGAGTCGCGTAATCCGCGTGCATGAGTGGAAGCAGAAGCACTATCGGAAAAAACATGTGTGAATTACACGTCTCAACTGGGCGAGTTTGGCCTAACTTTTCAGAGACTTTTTGGCACCGTCTTTTGGTTACTTTCTCTTAATCTTCACAAAATTCAGGTCAAATTTTTACACCATATTTTTCGTCTTGATGAGTGAAATTAGAAAAATATATTAAAAAAAACCCAAATTGGAAAAAAATTTATACAAGATGACAAAAATAACCCACAAGTTGAAAAAGTCAAAATTTTGGTCCTTTTCATCGTCTTGTATAGTTTTTTTTTTAAACTTTGGTCTATATTTTGATATTTTTTTTATTCCTCTCGTTAAGACAAAAAATATGGTGTAAAAAAAACTAACCTAAATCTTATAAAGATTAAGAGAAAGCGGCCAAAAAGACCGTGCCAAAAAGTCTTTGAAAAGTTATACAAAAAATTCACAAGAACAAGGATTTGAAAGCACAAACGCAGTGCAAAAATTGAGAAAGAAAGCGCAGCTGAGCAATGCATTTTAAAAAATTATGTGACTTAACCTCATACGTACATGTGTGCTTACAAATCTCCTCACTGACCCCCAAAACTACTCATCTTAACTGGAAGGGTAGAATCGACAACGTATCTTTGAATTTTTACTCCATTAGCAACTGTTTTCTTCAACAAAAAAGAAAAGAAAAAAGGGAGTACTAATTTCTAAATAAACAAATCTGGTAAACTGCTTTCAAGTGTAATGTAAGTGCACACTTTGATGACCTTCAAACCAAAGGATGACTCAGCTTTGTTCGTTTCTCTTTTAAATTTATTTCAGTTTTGTTTTTTAATCGTTATCATATTTCTCTTTTCAATTATTATTATATTTCTCCAATTATTACTTTTATTTCTCTCTCTATCTCTCTACTAATTATTATTAGCATATTTCTCTCTTCACCCACTATCTAAACTAAAATATTCAAAACTAGCAAAGGAACAAATTAGCCCACAAGTGCAGCTTCCTCAAGGCACCAATGTCAAAAGACTCAAAACCAACTAGTGCAGCTTTCTCAAGTTTCTGAAAACCAAAGGAAGTTTAACCCTGTCTACGATCCTTTGCCTGGTATTCTTTTTTGCATGCTTGTTTAGACTTGATTATTTTTAATCTAATGTCGCCTACTTTTCGTGTAAACAGAAACTGATACAAAGGACCTAACCTACAGATCCAGGAACGAGAAACATAATCGAAATACAAAAGGGAATGACAATGCTAAGGTGACCACATTTAGAATACCATGTGAGTTGTCATTCCTGCATATATTTAGGTAAAAACACAACAGGTGGGGTATATTAATTCTACCAATACATCGAATATGTAACGACCCTGATTTTTGGTAAATAAAAATTTCGTTAAATATTTAAATTTTATTTTAATTACTTGGATTTGCTACTAAAAATTTCTTTTAAATTTTTATAATCCGTCATAATTAGATTTGAGACTTATAAAATTATATCTTTTACGCCGTGCAATCTAGTCATTTTCTAAAAACAAGTATGCTTATAAAAGCACTTGTATATTTTCCTAACGAGTTAGATAAAATCTTTAAATTATATTTCTTGGCTAGAAATCTTACTTAGCAAGTAGAATTAGTTCCAACCAATTAGTTAGAAAATCCTAATTACCGTTTCAATCTAGTTACAATACCTAAACTTAGATGGGCCTTTTTGACCATTTTTGAGCCTTATGAACCCCTCCCAACCTTAGTTAAACCTGGTGGGCCTTATGAACTTTCCTAGAAACCTAGTTAAACTTTTTGAACCCATGTATATATCCATTGGATAATAGAAGTTAGAAAAACTATTGTCCATTGGATAATAACATGACTTGACTACCCATCATTGTACTTTAGACTTGTCATGTCATAAATAGTGTGGCATGATTACATATCCAATGGATAATAAAATCTAGGAAAGTTAGTGACCATTAGTTAAAACCATGACATCATAGTACCTTTGACTTGTTATGTCATAAATAGTATGGCATGATTGTTTATTCATTGGGTAATAGAAAGTAGGGAGATTATTACCCATTAGTTCATAAGGTAATTAGAAGTATATGTATCACTGTACTTATCCCAACCCGTGTGCCAGTGTACTTTCCCCAACTTATAGGACAGTATGCCTTCCCAAATCTATATGTTTTTCTATCTAGAATAATCTTGACGTCACCATCATCGTTTACCCATTGGTTAATAATTTGGAGGGGTAGTTATTGCCCGTTGGTCCATAGAATTATCTTTGGAAGCTTACCTTCATCATTACCTCTCCCTAGCCTTAAAAGCCTATTTGGACCTAACCATGTTTAGTCATTTCGAACCCTAATCATACCCAATATCCCTTTGACCATTGGTCAATAAAAGTTAGGGAGAATATTGTCCATTAGACAATAAGGGTTAGGCTTGGCCAATGAATGGATGTACTTGACAAGACAAGTCATACCAAGCCATAATCATTACTAATATTCTTTAACTTTTGGTCCATAAATGTTAGGAAAAATATTATCCCTTGGACAATAGATCCCCATGACTAGTCATATCAAATTATTACCAATATTCCTTTACCTCTTGGTCCATAATTGTTAGGAGAATTTTTGTCTCTTGGTTAATAGACATTTGACTTATCAATAAGCATGACAAGACAAGCCACACAAAGAATCCCATCATTTTGCTTCCAAAAGAAGCAAGACTAGCCATGCATGCATGCACACCTATGTTATAGCCTTAAGCCTAATTATCTTAGGTTTTACTTTCCTAGATGAATATATACATGTACTTATATATATACCTATATATGTCTATACATAGAACAAGAGAGAGAGAGAGAGAGGCCGAGAGTGAGAGAGTGAGGTGGAGTGTGTGCTTGTATTTTGATTACTTACACAAGTAACCTTTATAGCCTTAAGCCTATTTTTGACCATGCCAACCCATTTCTAGTCTTCCAAAGTACAATGATTCTATTCTTTCTTGCAAGCAATCTCCCCATAGACTTGACAAGCCAAAAACCCTTCATGATGGCCTAAGATTTGGCCTAACATGGAAAAGACAAGTCATGGAAAGCTAGGATTTTGGTTGAAGGCTTGAAATGACCATTCAATGGAGCAAATCCATGGGAGAAAGGAGAGAAGAGGGGGCCGGCCATAGAGGAGTGAGGAGAAGCTCAAGTGTTGGCTATAAATAGCACCCCATGCCTTCCATTCAACTCACACCTTTACTCACTTCTCTCTAGAAACCATTTCTATTTTTCAGACAGCTTACTGCCCTCCACAAATCTCCATTTTTCTCCTGCTTAAAGTAGTTTTTAGGACCAACTCCCTTCGGAAAAGTTGTAGAGCACTTTGAAACCTTCAAGTTAGACCCAAGAACCATCCCAATCGGTGAAGAAATGACAAAGATATTGGCATCCGAAATTCAGTAAAAATTTCGAATTTCTATTTCCAGACAGCATACTGTCTCTGCCTTTATCACCATTTTTCTCCTACCTAAAGTAGTTTCTAGGATCAACTTCCTTCTCAAAAAGTTGTAGAGCACTCCGAGAACTTCAATTTCGACCCAAGAACGATCATATTCGGCCAAATATTGACCAAGTTACTGCCATCCAAAATTTGGTCTAGATTTGCGAGTTTTACCGCCCGTAGAAAACTTCCAACTAGCTTATTCGGCCCCGACTAGTTTCGGATCAAGATAGATTTTCTCTCCTCACTTTCCTAAGTATAAGTAGAAGCTCTAGTCCAATAACTCTACGTATAACATAGAATAGTATGTTAAAAAATAGAATGTTATTGATTCAAAGTATCAATATTATAGATAAGATTATCTATTGTTTGGTTTCAAGTAAATAAAGTTATCGTTTAAAATGCATGATTGTCAATAAGTTCATCTCACTAATGGAGGTATGAGCATGTTAGATAAATGACTTGGTCTTAAATAAACATATGTTGTATTGAATTTCTCAAAAAGGAAGATAGAACGATTTTTGAAAAATAAGATTTTAACGCTTGACTTGAAGTAGATATATTTTGATCTTTCCAAGCATGCTTAGCAATATTAAGTTGGACGCTCTTGTTGGTTTCCCTTAAGTAGATAAGGTTATCTATTGCTTTAAATGATATGTGTGATACTTGTATGCATGAGGAACTTGAAAAGAGCTCTCTTTAAAAATATGAAAAGGAAGGGGAATATGTTGAATATATTGACTTTATTTTTTGGAAAAGTATATGTTGTCTAGACCTTCCCAAAAAGAAAGAAAGAACGGTTTTCGAAAGATATAATTTGACACTTGAATAGAAGTATTCGTATTTTGATTTTTATGATGATTATGAGCATGATTATTAATATAGAATTGGATGATCTTGCTAGTTTAGTTTCAAGATTTCAATGAATGATTTATGTTTGTAAAAAGTCCTACCGCGGAGTCTATGCATGAAAACGAGACACGAAAATCGAGAAAGTAGAAACATGACACCTAGGGTGTGGTTAATGAAAGGAAATGTTTTTCGAGAAATGAAATATTTTGAAACTACATAATGACCAGTTTTGGGTGGCATTATGTGAGTTGTGTGCGTGTGAAAAGTAAGATTTGTGAAAAACCCAATGAGAACCCGGAGCGGCGAAATCATTATGGGGATACTCGGGAACCCGGAGCGGCGGAACCGAGGGTTTAGTTTTTTTCGAAAACCCCAAATGGGAACCCGGAGCGGCGGAACCATAGTGAGGAATGCCTTGGTTATCCGCGGTACGGAGCCAATGCAAATTGTGTGCCAATGGGAATCCGGTGCAGCGGAACCATTATGAGGATACTCGGGAACCCGGAACGGCGGAACCGAGGTTGGGTGTGTTAAAAACGGATTTTGAAAATGTTGATTTGGTTATGAAAAGTGAAAATGGAGACACAGTCTACGATGAGTCGCGTAAGAGAAACACAGAAAAACATGGTCACCAACGATACTTGAATTATGAATGTGGATGTGCTATCGTTAATCATTTTTGTTAAACCTGCTTGTACTCTGTTGATTTTATGATCTATTGTTTGTAAGTTAAGGGTTAGTGGGTTTGGATATTCTATTGAGCTTTTGTAAGCTCACGGTGTTACCTTTGGTGACCCTGACATATTATATTGGTGGCGACGCCGGTATAATGTGTCAGACTCTGTAGATGAACATGGTGAGTTGTACACCTTGGAGACCTTTGGAACCGAAGAGCTGGCTAGGATGGAAGAACAGGCGAAGCTGTAGTTAGGAACCTTAGTTCCCTTCCTTCTATTATGGAGATTATGATGTAATAATGAGCCAGACTCTACTTAGTTTATCAATTACCCTTTTAACGTTCCCAAAATTAGGGGCGTTACAGAAGATAACTCCCATGATGTCCAAAATAAGATCGCAAAATGTGGTCATTATCAAAGACGGAGCCAAAAGCTTCCTTATGGGGGCCAGGGCCTCCCCGTGGTTCTTAATTGTTATAATTATCTATATTTTTTTTTTGTTAGTATTAAAACTATACACGGTGGCCCCCTATTGAATAAAAAATGGTAGACCAAAACAGGCATTTTAAACTATGAATGTTGTTGGAACCAGGCTTTAAATGGAGGATGAATTCCTCACAAATGCTTTCGTTATAATTATTGAAAAGGAAATTGTTGCAAAAATTATTTTCAGCTCAATTATAGATGACTTGAGGTATCATTTAATTCAATTTTGATACATGCTTGAGGTATAATGTATTGACAAAAATTTATTTTTTAACCTTTTAGTTATTTTTGGGTTTGTTAAGAGCCCCTAGATATTGTGTTTTGTATATTATTTGGTCATTTAAATGTTTTATATTCTTGAACCTTTGAAATTTGAAAATCTTATTATTCGTGTTGTGGCTGGCCAGCCCATTACTAAATAAGATTTTGGTTTCGTCTCTAGTCATTATAAAAGGAAAGCTCAAAATCCAAACCACAGATAAGTTTACGAGATGATCTTATCTTCGACCTCGACGTAAGTCACCTAAGATTCCATGCACATAACTATGTAATACTGTAAACAATATTTCTTCTCAGAATGTCAAATTTATGGACCTTAACAAGCCCGATGGGTGGGTAAGACAGAGTTTTGCTCCCTCTCAAGTCTAGCCTTAATTCAAACCTTATGAGATGGTTTGGACTAAATTACTTATTCTTAAAGACTATTAGTATTCGGTAATTTTAGATAACAATATATTGTAGTATTTTTTTTTTATGATTTACATTGGTCTTGACGAGATGAATCAAAAAATAACACATCATATACCCAAGTTAAAAAACGTTTAGATGAGATGACATTAAGAAATTAAAATACAAACAATTGTTTTCAACATTTTCGTCTTTAGTGAACATTTTTTTTTCTTTTGGTTATAATTTTGAATTTATCTCGTAAAGATAAACATTTAATCTATTTAATCCAAAAAATATTAAACCAAATTTTAATACTCCAAAACCTTAGTATACAAAAAACATAAGTGGGGGCTGTTGTGAGCAAAACACAGTAGCGTGCAGAACTGCAGAAGCACGCAATCTTACCGTCCAAAAGTGTAAGGATTGAGAGATTTTTTTTAAAATCTGAACCATTAATTACCGACACACAAGGTAAGATAGAATGCAACTGCACGCTGGTGTATTTGCTCCAGCAGCCCCCCTCCATAAAACGAACCAAAATAGGAGTATTATCACAACTCATGCAGAGTCATCAGTCCAGATTCACGGGGACAACTCGAAATACTGACGCCGTGGCCACTTGGGGTAACCGACAACTGTCCGTCCCCAAAACAAGCACCAACAGAGTCACCCACCGCTAATTCCCGGTTACCCGGTCTACAGTCCCCCACAGCGCGCCCCCCACCCCCACCCACTATTAAATTAAATTAAATTAAAAACGCAGTAAAAATCAATTCATTGGAGGAGTATTTGTTATTCAATTCTCTCACCCGAAAATAAAAAGCACCGCAAAAAAAGACCCTCTAGATTCAAAATTTTGAAGATAGTCGGATTAGCCCTCTTCAGTCTCACACTCTCAGAAGAATTGCGTCCTAGGGCTCCAATTTCTCCATCGTCTCGTCTTCCCAACTCAAGTAAGCCCCATCCCCCCCTATCTCTCTATCTAGTTTTATATAACTCATTTACATATAGATAGAGGTATGCATGCACAAAAGGAGTAATCTTTTTCTTCAATTCGGTGGTTTTTTTCGGAATAGAAATTGGGATTCGTGAAGAAATCGTGGGTCTTGAGTCGATTTGGTGAAACGGGTATTTCTGTATTTGCGGAAGGATTGAGGCTTTGGATGGTTTGAGTTGGGTTTCGTTTTGGAAACCCTAATTTCCTGCGCAGGAGATTGGGGATTTTTTGTGGTTTATGTTAATTGGGAAGTAAAGGAATGGTTGATGGGGAGAGAGAGAGTAATGGTGGCGGTGCGGAGTGCGCTGGAGCAGTCGTGGATATGAGCGGTGATGGAGTTGATGGGTCGGGAATGGCGGTGGAAAATGAACCAATTGAAGTTGAAAAGGCTGTCGGTGGTTCGGTTAATGGTTCAACCATTGAAGTTGCAGTGAATGGGTTGGCAATTGACATGGAAAATGACCCAATTGAAGTTGAAAAGGGGGCCGGTGGTTCGGTTAATGGGTCAGCCATCGGAGTTGAGAATGGGACTGTTGATGCAGTGAATGGGTTGGTAATTGATGCGGAAAATGGCCCAATTGAAGTTGAAAAGGGGGCTTGTGGTTCGGTTAATGGGTCAGCCATTGGAGTTGAGGATGGGGCTCTTGATGCAGTGAATGGGTTGGCAATTGACGTGGAAAATGACCCAATTGAAGTTGAACATGGGGCTGATAAAGCAGCGAATGGGTTAGCAACTGAAGCTGAAAACAGGGCTGTTGATGCGGTGAATGGGTTGGCAATGGATGTGGAAAATGACCGCATTGAAGTTGAGAGAGGGGCTGATAAAGCAGCAAACGGATTTGCAACTGAAGCTGAAAACAGGGCTGCTGATATAGGAAATGGTTTTAAAACTGAAGTTAAAACTTGGGCTGTTGGTGATGGGAATTCCGCAGGATCATCCTGTGAGGGTTTGCGGACGTACAAGAGGCGGAGGCTTAACAAGATGGCTAGTTTGGAGATTAAATTGCCTGAGGATGGGAATGTTTCTGCAGATTCAGTCAGCCGACTGCCTGATAAGGTTCGTTAGCTTTTTCGAAAAAAATTCAACCCACACTCTTTTGTGGGATGACTTTCTATTTTCGGTTGCCTTGGACTTCGTAATTCTTTATGCCCTGATTTCTTGTTGGGATCTCGACCCTCAAGTAGTTCTGTTTTATTGTTGTGTCAAATTGAAAATTATAAGATGTAGGATTTGTTTTGAGTTGAGTTGAGTTACTTGAGTAGGAAACTGAAATGCTTAATCCAAAAATTAAAATCATCCTGATATTCCATGACCCTTTTTTCTTTTGGTTTGATGGGAAGTTATGTACTATTACATAGTTGAACTGATGTAACACATCTAGCCATCTAGGTGCGCAATAACCATCTAGCCGCAACCCTGGTATTTTCTGATTCAGTTGTTCAAGATGGAACTTCTTGGATGTACAGGTGATATACGTTCTTGCTCCTGGTACCTAGCACTTTTTCCTCCTGTTTACATTGAAATGACAGAAAAGCCGTGATAGTGATTTTATGTCAGAAACTTCTTTTAGTTAGAGGAGTGGCGAAAAGCATATCTTTTGCTAAGACTAAGTGCAATTGAGAGAACTGAGACCTAATTAAGCATTAGTTTCATCATTTGGTTTTGTTAATTAAAAGTCTATTCATTCTTGGTACAGCTGTTCATCTACTCTGCATATATGTAGTGTGTGATTCGTAACATTCTTCTGTACACTTTCAATAGTTTCATAAACAGTTGAAGAAGATAAGTTTGGTGATTCAGTTTGGTCTGTTAAATTGTGCAGACTTTCACTAAGTTTGCAAGATTCACAAAACAGGAAAAAGACGTTTTCACCTTTTTGAGACACCAAAACAGGCAAGGGGCTTGACATGCATTTGAGTTGGAGAGATAATAACAGCAGAAACCCATATTCAATACTTGGTGGCATCCAAAATTTGATTTGTTGACAGCAATCATATCCCCGTTCTTCACGTGCCAATCTCTCTATCTTCTCTCTTCGATCCCTCTGCGAAAGCCTCTCATCTGCAGAAATCCAAAGCTGCTCTCTCTCTCTCTCTCTCTCTCTCTCTCTCTCTCTCTCTCTCTCTCCTTGGTGGGCAGCTTGCCATTCGGTACTCGAAAGCCCTCGAGTTTTTGTTATCGTAATCTGATTTTCTAATTCTCTCTCGTCAATAGGATCCAATTCATATAATTGAGGGGAAATCTGTTGCGTTTGCAACCCCAATTGAGTCAAGATTTAGATTCTTAACTGAGCTCATCCGCAATTCAGTTAAGATTTAGATTCTTGAAAGAGCTGCTCAGCTGAAAACTTGCCAGAGGCCAATACCCTCAAAAGGCTCCGACACACACACGCACGCTCTCTCTCTCTCTCTCTCTCTCTCTCTCTATTCTCCTGTACAGAATTGGTCTTTACAGGTGTCCTGTAATCCTCTTATTAGTTTTACATCGAGTCTTCTTGCTTATAGGATGTGTATATATAGCTCTGATGAAAGATTGAGTTTTGCATTAATATTTACTATGTGAAACTGAGTTTGAATTTGGAAGTTTGATAGAGAAGGATGGTGGTGCTTGTTCCCATGAATGAACTGATAGTACGTGTGTGTATAAAGTTAAAGAGATGGAAAGTAGTGTTTCGTGGTGTTTGTGGCTGGGGTTTGCATTGGTGGTTCTGATGGCAATAGTGGGTGGCTGCTGGTGTTGGTTGACATTGCCAAAATGATAGTAGCAAATATGTTTCACTTTATTTTGTTTTCTCTTGTTTCAGAAAATTATGAACCCCTGTTGTTTTCCTCTTGGCACAAATGGAATTCAACTTTCGGTTTCTGATATAAAAGAAATTTGTGAAACTGGAAATGTTACCACGTAACAGACACACCCTTGAGAGAGGTGAACTGAATGTTTATATTCTTTGAGAGAGGTGAACTGGATGTGTATACTCCTTGTTATGTGTGTTTTGTCTGCGTTGTATGTTATATGCAGTTTCTATTCCGGAGAGTGAGATAGTTGAAACAGTATATTATGACAGATATTTCATCCTTTGTGTACCTTACCAAAACCTTGTGGAATGAATATTTGTGCAGGAAAGAGTGTTTAAGTTATAAAATTTGATACTACTAGAGTAACTGCAATATCTTACCATTTTTGTGGTGCCTTTATCTAGGGAACTTGGAATAAAAAATGTGTAATGGGCCACATTACTCTTTGTTTCAGTATTTGTGACAAAAACTCTTGTATTGTTTGTGAGTGTTCTGTTTTTGGAATTCTTCTCGTGACATTTTCTTTTCATAAGCTATATCTGGGTTAGTTGGCTATCTGCAGTCAATAGAAGAACCATTCCAAGGCGTTCAACATGATAGTTCCCGTGAGCAGTTTAATCATCCTAGGATAGTCTCACACACTGCTATGAGTTCGGATGATTGCCCACTGAATCGTTGGACAAAAGCTGTTCTGGAACAAATGTATCAGTCCCTGCGCGATGATTGCGAGAATGAAGGTGGTTTACAGGGATGCATTCAAAAGGCACTTCTTTCTCATCCAGAAAGTAGTCGCAGAAGTGCAGCTAAGGTATGCGCTGTCACTAGCTTGGTCTAGATTTAAGTTAATGTCTGCATCTTATTTCATTTTGTCCTTTCTCTGTTGCTTTTATCCGAAATAAATGATTATTGCCTTACTCAATCTGGTTTGCAGGCATCTGTTCATTCTGGTGATGACAATCACAAATGTTCATCGCGGACAGAGTGTATTGCTAATGGTACCCATGATGCCTCCAGAAGGAATGTGAATCTAATGTCCAATGGATCACTTAGTGAACCAAGCCATACCAATGCTGATGCGTGTCGACGTGCTTTCTTTGATATTGCTGTATCAGAAAAGTTTGCTGAACTATGTGGCCTGCTCTTCGAAAATTTTCAAGGGATAAAAGTTGATAGCTTTTTGGACATTAGTCTTATAAACTCAAGGATGAAACAGGGAGCTTATGAAAGTTCGCCTGCGCTTTTTCATTCAGATATGCAACAGGTATTTTTTGTCATCCAAATTTGCGTTATGTGCATGTTTTTCTGTGTGCTTGTGGTCAATTAAGCTCGATTAGGTGTTGAGCGTATGCTCTGTTACTATAGTGCAATGCTTAACAAGTGGGGATTGTACATGCAAGTCTCCTATACTATTGTACTAGACATTCTACCAGTTTTTTCCTTTTCGTTTTGGTTCAAGATACATTTGACTATGCAAGAGCAATTTTGATAGTTTAATGATGCCTTAATGTGAATTCTCAATGTTTGAGAGATTTGGTTCTTGATTGTTTTATTTTCATTTTCGAAGACTTCTAATTTTGGAGAGTAGATACTTTTTTTTCTTTTTCTTTTTTGAACAGCGAGAGTAGATACTCTTTCTTGGATTTATTATTGTATAAAATGTAATTAAATATGTCCTATAAATCTTTCTGCACTAAGCTGTAGTCCACTATTTACTTCCTCTTCCATGTATGGGTTTTTTTGTATTGCCTTCTCATGCATCCTCGACGACTTTATTTGTGCGGGTGTTTTTTTATTTTGGGGTGTGCGTGTGGGGTGGGGGTTGCGGACTGACATACATGTAATGCTATGAAGGTTAGCTCGTCTTCTTTCTCTTTGTTTTTTATATGAAAATCTAATTCTTCTGTTTATATTACATTTTCGTAGTTGATTTTCCTATAGGACACTATAGTATGAATCTTTCGTTAGTTTTTGTGGCACAGTGATGCTTCTTTGAGTACCTACGGGTGTGGAATCAGGAAGGTTGTACTAAGTAACCAGCTTTTTGATAGTCTGTTGTCCAAATTGGCTTATTTTATTGTGATTATAAAAAGTTGATGAGTATAAGCTGCAATCTTCGCCAATATCTGTACTTTGTATGAATTTCAACGTTCAAAGTCTAAGCTTTGCAGACTAGAGAGGCTTGTGAAGAGCTGCAATTTCCGTTCTTTCTATGGAGGCTTGGCTATTGTCTTTTCTTCCATTGCTGTTGTGTGAACCTTTCTTTGTTTTCTTTCTCCTTATTGGAAGGCTGTGTAAAGCATGCACTGCTTGTGATCTGCGTGAGAAGGGATGTACCAATGGCTGGGATTGTTTGGGCCAATTTTCATGTGTCATATCATTGTAACTCACTGGAGCAATAATATGCTTGTCTTGATGCGATGGCAAGAAACAATCAAATTTCTTGTGTCACATCACATAATTTATAGGAGCATGAAGGCTGGGCTGGATGTCAAATTTTGCATGCCAATTTCAACTACTAGCATGATATGTTTTGGTTCCTTTACGGTGAGCCAAACATTTCTTGTGGCTAACTGTCTCAAACCTGGGATTTTTTTTTTGCAGCTATGGACAAAGCTTCAAAACGTTGGTGCTGAAATGGTTGCCCTTGGAAAGAGCCTTTCGGATAAGTCAAGGGCTTCTTGTCAGGAACAGGTAATAATGAATTACTTGCTGATGGTGCTGTTAATTTGTGCAACTATTTGGGCTCTTGGTTTTAAATCGCGGTATTGGTCGGCGTAACAGTTGCGGTCGCATGTAGCGGATATCGGGAGTATCGGTCAACGTGTAACGGGAATTGGACACCGCACTCGTGAATTATTTTTTGAAGCACTAGCAAATGCTGAAAAATCCAGTGATGCACATGCGCTAAGCTTATTTATGACTAAATTGAATATTTTTAAGCAATATTGACTTTCGAAGTAGTTCTGTAATTAAGATTTGAATGAAATGTTGCGTTTAAGAATGAAATTGAAGGTTTTTTTCTCATTCTCTCTGACCAGTTTAAAATAATGAGAGTTTGGTTCTCAAAATACTATTTTAGCTCGTGAAGGCAGAAGAATCTCACAAAGTTACAAAGTTACAATAATTCAAGGCCAATACATGTGAACTTTCGTTATGCCGTTATTTTCACCCGTAATGGTATTGGACCATTGAAAACCTGTTACGTAACGGCCATTACGTAACCCTTGCTCTTAATGAAATTTATGCTATATGGGTAGCTTTGGCTTTTTCAAAGAAGGAACTTTTTTTTGCCTCTGCGGTTAGCTTTTGAATTAAGCATAGATTGCTCATGTGAATATTTATCGGAACCGTCTGTATTTCTTTTATTTCTTCCTCTGGTGGGATCTTCGTGTATAGTGCTTCTGAAGCTGGTTAGGATAAAGTAAATTAGTTTTCCAAAGTTTTTATGTACAATTAGTTGGTGGCTCATGGATATAAGATTTATTCAATGTTGATGTGTATATTTAGTATCAAACTTAATAGTTGATTCAGGGAAAGTTCCTTTGAACTCCCAGAGGCCCAGTGCTCCCTTGTTCCCTCTCTCTCTCTCTCTCTCCCCTCCAACTGTAACAATCTTAGTGTTGGATCAGAGCGAATGATCTTGGGTCCTCTAAGGGAGTTTATTGGAACTTGGACAATATTCTGAAGAAAAATGTCATTTCCCTTAGGTTTTGGTGACTAAGATCTTTATTCTTTTCGGGGTTTTGCTTTCTGCCGGAGTTGGAACTTGGTTTAATTTGACCGAGGTCTATAGATCAATTTTCTAATTTAATATCCATTGTTTTTGACCTCCTTAGTCCTTAGGCTGTTCACTGGCTTCAGCTATTCACTAGTAGTGCTAATGGTCATTTTACCTGTCAATCTGTTTTAGCTCTGCTGAAGAATTGGACGTCGTGTTTGGGGTCTTTGTTAATTATAATGCTTATGCTGTTTGAAATTCTTATATATTTGATGTTCTGCCCGTGGGAGCTGTGGAAAACCCGAAATCATTTGGGGGAGAATTGAATTGTTTTAGACTCGCTTTTGGATCTGGTAACTAGGCTCTGAACTAATACTTTTCAATGTTTTTGTTGCTGGCAGTTCCCAATGGTAGAATCAGACTCTCAGACTAAACCAGAACAAACAGAGACTTGTGGTGTTTATAAAGCCTGTGCTTGCCGTCGCTGCGGAGAAATATCAAATGGAAGGGACTGTTTGGTTTGTGATTCATGTGAAGAGCTGTACCATGTTTCCTGCATCGAGCCCGCTGTAGAGGAAATTCCCCCAAAGAGTTGGTACTGTGCTAAGTGCACCGCTAACGGCATCGGATCGCCCCATGGTGATTGTGTAGTGTGTGAGAAACTGAATGCCTCTAGAAATCAAGGCGACGAAATTGAAGAGAACTCAAATGGTTTATCCAAACATGGGGTCCCACAAGTGAAAGAAGGAAAAACTTACCATGAGTGCAATGTTTGTCGGAATGAGGTTGATAATGGTGATCGGTTCATGGTTTGTGGCCATTCCCAATGCTTTCACAAGTACTACCATGTGAAATGCTTGACAAAAAAGCAAATGAATACGTATGGGCCCTGTTGGTATTGCCCTTCTTGTTTGTGTAGAGCCTGCCTCACTGATTGCGACGATGAAAAGATTGTAATGTGTGACGGGTGTGATCATGCCTATCATATTTACTGTATGCGGCCGCCACGGAATTCGATTCCTCGAGGGAAATGGTTTTGCAGAAAGTGTGATGTGGGGATTCAGCGGATACGCAAGGCAAAAAGGGAGTATGAAAATATTCAAAGCAGACTGAAAAAGAGAGAGGGAGACAAAGAAGGTGCATTTGAGAACCTTCTAATAGATCGGAAAGAGAGTGAAGGATTGATAAATAACTCTGGTGGAGTCGACATGCTTTTAACTGCAGCTAAAACTTTGAAGTTTGAGGAGAAAATGGCGGGTGTTAAGACGAAGAGTTAGAAGGAGCTAGGCATTTTTTGCGAAGTGAGGACTTCGGGGAAATATGGATCCTCTATGCATTTTTCCTAGTGTAGAAGTACGTTTTTTCTGTAACATTTGGAGGACTAATTTTTTGCTAGGATTGTAAACTCTGATCGGCTCGGCTGACTTTATGGATACGATACCTGGGACAAATTGTGCGACTATCTGGAGAAGTGTGCTCCGACCCTGAAGTTAGGATTTTTTTAGTGATGTCAGAAAAACTTGATTCTAGTGAACCCAACAGCTACCGTTGAATATGCTCTTGGGTTTTGTACCTTTTCGTACATGTGTAATCTTTGCTAGGGATATCAGAATCTAGATGCAAATTGTTGTAAAATGAAGTTTTCGTTTTTCATTAGTTTTCATATTTTGTTGTTCAGTTAGCTGACCCCAATTGATTGGGTACATACTCACAAGTACATTTTGGGAAGTTGATGTCCAATAACTAGGATTATTTTTGATGAATTCTGCTGGAAATCTTTTCTGGGATGACCTTGTAGTAGCTGGCCTGCCATTGTTATAGGTTTAGCTTTTTGTGGCTCTTTTTCAGAATATGCTTACATTGGGATCAAAGGTGCAGAATTTTGCGAGGCGACAAATATGCCGCCAAGTCAGGAACATCCAAAGTTGAAATTCACATTTCATGAAATTCGAAGGAGGGTTAATTTTGTCATTACAGGTGTTTATTGCTTGCTTGGAGGTTGCGAGGGATGGGTTCTCACATTCTTATTTTTATGTCTCATTTAAGTAAGGGAAAGTTACATAAAAGAGAAGTTGTCTGGTGCTCTACTTAGGACAGACATAACGCAGAGGGCTTGCATAATTGTGGTCAAAGACGGTTTATGTTCCCCTTGCTATGGTGGTATTGTGGTGGTTGAGGGCGGAGACAGAGTATGTGGGGGTTCATTCTGATGATTGCGTTGGCTGATAGTTCCGAAACCAGTCCGTTGATGTTTTCACAACAGGGGCGATGGTGGGGGCGATGGATTACCGAGTGTGCGTTCTTTGGATCATTGCATGAGTTTGAAATGCAAAATCTCTTATTACATAAAGCGTTAGGTTTGAAGGTCATTTTCAGCTTCTACCAATGACCTAAATTTCGGATTTTGGGTGGGATAGAGTTTCTAAACGGTATGTTATTGACAGTCTAGTGGACTTTCAATAAGGCAGGAATAATACCAAAAAAAAAAAAACAGTTTTAGGCTTCAATTCAGCACCAAATTCGGTACTGGGAACAGTTTCTGCTCATTTAAAAACGTACAAATGTGAAAGTCGATCTTTTAGGACAGTTGCCAGAGTTGTTTCACGAAGGAGTCCCGAAAAGAAAGAGAAGAAGTTACCAGTAAGATATTGTTGCATTGTGAGAACTTTATTGAACTTTCTGTGACTGTTTTAGGACACAACCCGCAAAATTAACAAGCAGTTGCTGGTGAACTTCCTCGTACGATTAACAATCAATAGTAAAAGTTTCAAGGGGAATCACTCTCTCCCAGATGTGACTTAATTCAGTTGATTGAGAATCTACATGATTTTGAAGAGAATCTGAGTGACAGCTCGTTAGCAATCGTTCGGACTTCACACCTACTAATAGAATGACATAAAATGCAGACAAATACATCCACCGTCATCGCCCGGAAAATGGATAAATGTAGACTCAAGCTTAACACTTGTTATGATCCCAATTCGCAATTGAAATCGAAATCGAAAAACATTTTCAGACCCTACCAAATAAAGTAGCAAACTTTTAGTTCATTCACCAACGAGGCAACGACTAAGAGCACAAAACATAAATCACACACAAAAGTTTTATGATTAACGAAGATATGCCGCAGCTGTGGCGCCACTTTAATCGGATTCTCAAATTGCTGTTGGAGCAGAACAACCATATGGTTTTGATATCCATCAATTGGGTTCGATTTTTCCTTTTTCGTTTTTCCCATGACGATGCTTGAATTGGATCATGAATTGATGAAAGAAAAGAAAAAATGGGAAAAACAACAGACAGGCAAGATAAATAAAGAGCAGACGCTAAATCTTTCTCATTTCCCTTTTTAACTTATTTGATTTTACAAATTCCCCTGGAAAAAGCAAATTCAGGGTCTTTTATTAGTTATTATTCTTTTGAAGATGAAAAACATAAGCTAAGGAACCACTAGCATTTACTGGGGAAATTTAGGCTGCATGGGTTTCCTTCTCGTTCTGGTTAGTGGAACAGAAACAAGACACAATGGCCTTCCCCATCATCTTCTTAACCTTCCTCCTGGGTGGAGCCGAGCTCGCGGCAGTGGACTTGGTTCGAGCAGCTCGGGCGACTGGTTTCGCCGCTGCGGCATCAGTCGCTCCTCCTCCGCCTTCGGCTCCTCCTCCGACCACTGTCTCCCCTGGCTTCTTCCCCATCTCTTTTCGCCGGTTCTTGAGTACGAACTTCTTGTTTTGATCCCCGTCGAGTACAAACTTCCCTTACAAGCAAATGCTGAACTGGCGGCTTTATACAAGTTGGGGTGATGGCAGAGTAGTACTAAACTAATGTCCGCATCCTGTGAGAAATCGTTCGGATTCACCCACGAACTTCATTGTCATGCGAAAGGAAGTTTTCGGCCGTTTTCCTCCCTGTTTCCACGGGTTCATCGGCATGGGAACAGTGGCACCAATTCGTTCAGTTTTTTGCGCTTTTTTGTGTGTGTGTGTGTCCATGCGGTAGGATGTTAGTATTCTAGTAAGTTAGATTACTACGGCAGGCCGATGTTGCTCCATCAACTCGAACCTGAAATCTCAGCTCAGACATAACGGTGAACTTCCTCGTACGATTAACCTGAAACCTCACCTCAGAAATAATGGTGGAATTTCCAGATGGGGCCCAAAGGAAATTTCAAGGGATACACTCTCTCCAGCCGTGACTTGTTCAAGTTGATTTAGAGAATCTACGGGATTTTGAAGAGAATCTACGGGAACTGCTACGCAAAAGGCTTTGGGTAAATTTTGCTGACGCCCCTGAGGTTTGAATTATGTATATTTTTCCCCCTCTAGGTATGACACTATCGGGTAATTGACCAGTAAGTGCATTTAGAAGTTCATCCTTGAAATTTATGGAATATCGAATTTAGCCTTCAACAACCTTATACTTGTCTCACCAATCCAGTACATAAAATTACGTATATCAACTTTTGCCCACATTTTTGCCTATATCTGTGCTTATAGCTCTTATTGCTCCAACTCTTCTAGTTTCGGTGAAGAATTTGGATCGAGAATTCTGTAACAAAGTAGATTACGTGGATATTAGGACAAAACAAAATATCGGAGTTACATTTGAAAGTAATTGTTCAAAACATCCAATTTTATCACATTTACTTCTGAGTTGGATTCCCTCCAACATAATTAGAAGGTTAATCTGTCACATTTATACACAAAAAAAAAAAAAAAAATCATTTGAGGTAAAAAAAAAAAACTTCAAAAAAACTTTGAATGCATGTGGACAAAAAATAAATGTTTATCTATTATAGTTTATAGATCGTGGTAAACAATGGTAGCTTAAAAAGATAATCAAATGAATACTAGATTTTTAATTAATGATTATGATAAAATTGATGTTGAGAAGCATGCAAGAGAATGACGAAGGAGTACATATGTTAATATTATTAATTTTGTTTTGAATAACAACAAAAGAGTATATTTGTTATTACATAAGGGGAATTGATTTTCACACTTCCTTTTTTTTATATTCACATTTCCTTTTTTTGTCTTTTAGTAAAAAAAAATACTCACACTTCCAATACTAAAAAAATAAAAAAGGAGTGTGGATATCAAAAAAGGGAGTGTGAAAATCAATATTCTGTATAAATTTTAGGGATGAATTTGCTAGTTAACTGAATGGTCAACTAACCGATGGGATTATTAAAATGCTAATGCAAATCTCAGGGAGAGGAGAGTCAGTTTTCATATGTGGAGGGGAGTCTGTATATAATGCAAACCTCAGGGGGTGTCAGTTAAATTTACCCTATTCTTTTTTGGAATATTTAAATATTCATCCTCTTTTTCTATACAATGTAAGAATCCATCCCCCCCTTTTTTCATGCTTATGATTTCATCCTTGCAATATATAAATTACCTTTATTACCCTTTATTCTATTTTGTAATATATATATATATATACTAGCGCATGCCCGTGCCTGAAGGCACGCCTCCGAATCAATGGTCAAAAAATTATTCAATTTTATCCCTCTAATAACCTCTTTAACACAAAGACCAAAAAAACTCAACATAGTATTTTTCTTCACTCATTAATAACTATGTTCAAATGTCTATGTCTAAAGACATAATATAACACATTGTGAAGTGAACCTACATGTATTTTCAAAAGGTACGTGTGTAAAGTGAGGGCCACAAAGTTTGGCACTCGCAACAAAGACATTCTATACAAATAATTTTAAATGGCTTTTGTTACCATTTCATCATCCTTCACCCAAGATCTAAACTCAAACAATATGTGGAAAAATAAGCTTGAAAAACTTTCATAAACGGGTTCCATTAATCTAGAGGGATATCAGGTCGAAACTCATTTGTTGATCAAATCCCTCGCCATCACATAACCAGCTAGCACCAGCTGCTAGCTACAGTTTGCTCCGAAGACCCAAGAAAACTATCGCTCGTGATCCTTGTGCCCGAGAATGAACATTGATTATGAATAGTCACTCATGTTTTAGCTTAGAATCTTGAAATTTCCAACCGGATTCAACTCTGAAGCAAGAAGATAAATACCTAGAATACAACAAAAAAAAACACACACATCTGTAAAAGAAAAAATCATACCACCAAAAAGGATTTCCAAGGCATATGAAAACCGTACCACCAAAAAGGATTTCTAATTAGTTCACCACATATCAATGGAATCCTAGTTGCAAAAGAAAAAATTCAAATGCAGTTGATCATAGCTCATAGTGTCCGCAATGTAATCAAATAATCTTAAAATTAGACTTGACCAGCAAGGGAATTTTCAATAGAATGGGATTTCGGTCCAATCTCATTTTCTTATTCATCCCACACTCCCAATTGCACAATACATACCTAGTACTACAACTAAGTGGATTCAAACAAAGATATGCATGAATGCTCAGAAATTCATTGTGGAGTACCCACGTCAAGATATCGCACTCTATTTCTTTCTTACCCAACCCGGATAGGTCGGGATATAATTTCTATAAGTTCTTATCATCAATGAAATAATTTCTATGAGTTCTTATTTGCGAACTTCATGTATGGAGAGTAAAGCCTCTTTTTTGCTCCCCATACATAAGATTTATGCCCAACGTACTTTGATGACCCCAATCCCTATTTTCAAAAAGAGCAAAAAAGGAAACACGATGTTAGGACCTACACTCAAATGACTAACCTAAAGCACTTGTATAATTTCTTCACCGATTATTTAATCAAATACTTGGGATGCTGAAATTGTTCGTGCCAGCGCAACGTAATACATGAGTGCCAAAAAATCTCCTAGTTTCACGGATAATTATTGCACAAAATAAAACAATAGACCAAAATTATAAATGAATGCTCAGAAATTCAGTGTGGAGTACCCACGTCAAGATATCCCAATCTATTTCTTTCTTACCCAACCGAAATATGTCGGGATATAATTTATATGAGTTCTTACCTTCAATCAAATAATTTCTATGAGTTCTTACGCATCTATATTTTTCTTTTATTTGCAAATTTCATGTATGGGGAGCAAAGCCTCTTTTTTGCTCCCTATGTTGATCAATCAATCACTTCATTCTGTTTCTCATGGATCTGTCAAATATCTTAAATAGGACATGAATACATCTAGTTATCTAATATTTGAAACTATTTGGGATGCAACTCTGGCTTGCCGCGGTGTATCAAATAGTTAATTGACAGGATGATCTCTTTTTCGTTTCAAACTCTTACAAACAATATAAAAAAGCTCATATCATGTTAGTCCCATATCACAAACGTAAGTGATGGCCCCTGTTAACTAAATAAGTTGCTGAAAAACAAATCATTACCATGAGAACAAATGGAATCGGTCTCCTGTGCTGTAAAAAATAAAAATAAAAATAAAAAAAAAACAGCAAACTTTGACGTGAGATTAATCGGCGGTGCTCAAAGAGACTAAGCAAACAATCCAAAATATGACTTTTTTTTTATTGGGTCATTCCTTAAACCTAATCTACTTTATCTTAGGGGACTCGGGGAGGAGAATGTTGTGTAAGTGTTGCTTTTGATAGTTCTTTTACAATCTGTGCCTAAAGTATGTACGTACAGAAGAAAACATTACGAATTATTATTGTAATCCCAATACTCCTAACAAAATTAAATCACTATCAAACTTTAGTTGAGTTAGTTAATTACCAATGATTTTTTCAAAAGAAAAACAGAAGATATGCCAAAGAGTGATGCCTGTAAATCTGCTTCTTCATTGTCAACATGTGTTGTCTTCCTTTGCCTAGTCATTGCCTTTAAGTTTTTCTAATCCCGAGATTAAAAGATGCCTAATGCAAGGGTAAGGACCAAACCATAAAAAAATCATAGTCAAAGGATCCATACATGGTTACAGGAAATGAAAAATGATACCCCAACATCTCATTCAAACATTTCAATATTTCAATTGGACAGAAGAAAACATTACGAATTATTATTGTAATCCCAGTACTCCTAACAAAATTAAATCACTATCAAACTTTAGTTGAGTTAGTTAATTACCAATGATTTTTTCAAAAGAAAGACAGAAGATATGCCAAAGAGTGATACCTGTAAATCTTCTTCTTCATTGTCAACATGTGTTGTCTTCCTTTGCCTAGTCATTGCCTTTAAGTTTTTCTAATTCCGAGATTAAAAGATGCCCAATGCAAGGGTAAGGACCAAACCATAAAAAAATCACAATCAAAGGATCCATACATGGTTACAGGAAATGAAAAATGATACCCCAACATCTCATTCAAACATTTCAATATTTCAATTGGATAGAAGAAAACATTACAAATTATTATTGTAATCCCAATACTCCTAACAAAATTAAATCACTATCAAACTTTAGTTGAGTTAGTTAATTACCAATGATTTTTTCAAAAGAAAGACAGAAGATATGCCGAAGAGTGATACCTGTAAATCTTCTTCTTCATTGTCAACATGTGTTGTCTTCCTTTGCCTAGTCATTGCCTTTAAGTTTTTCTAATCCCGAGATTAAAAGATGCCTAATGCAAGGGTAAGGACCAAACCATAAAAAAATCACAATCAAAGGATCCATACATGGTTACAGGAAATGAAAAATGATACCCCAACATCTCATTCAAACATTTCAATATTTCAATTGGACAGAAACCTTGCTAAATTTCAATTTTAGAAACTTCCTAGCCAAATGGTACTCAGATGGTCGATACATTTAATCAAACACTTAACATTCTCACAATTCATCCTGTCAAAAATTGATTGGTCATTCCTGTACAACGTGTAAGGGGGGAAACAATTAATGATTAGCCAACACATAATTCGTGTACAACGTGTAAGGGGGGAAACAATGAATAGCCAACACATGAAAGTAAAAAAAATTAGATCAAGGCTTACAATGGAATTGGAAGATTGACCGGTCTTCCCCTAAAAGAAATTATAGTCACGGGAAGAAAAAGGACAGCAACTGTATGGAGATAGGAACATTAGAAGGAAGGAAGGAGAGAGAGTGAGAGGATAATAAAAAATTTAGCCACCGGTTTTGGTTTCTTTTGAAAAAATAACGTGTTCTGAAATGAGGGGGCTGGGAGGAGAGAGATGGAGATAATCAAGGAGATTATGATGGATTTCAATTAGTATAACTTCCTTAATTTAATTATTCCAAATAACGTGTTCAGAGAGAGAGAGAGAGAGAGAGAGAGAGAGAGAGAGAGAGAGAGAGAGAGAGAGATAATCAAGGAGATTAGGATGGATTCCAATTAGTATACTTCCTTAATTTAATTATTCCAAATAACGTGTTCTGAGAGAGAGAGAGAGGGAGAACTTCCTTAATTATAGATTTCCGAAAAGTTAGTACTTCGAAATTAGTCTCTAATTTCCGGAATGTTTTGTTTCCTTAATCAAAGACATGGCTTTTTAATTTAATTATTTCAAATTACGTGTGTTGAGAGAGAGAGAATCAAGGAGATTAGGATGGATTCCAATTAATATAACTTCCTTAATTTAATTATTCCAAATAACGTGTTCTGAGAGAGAGAGAGAGAGAGAGAGAGAGAGAGAGAGAGAACTTCCTTAATTATAGATTTCCGGAAAGTTAGTACTTGGAAATTAGTCTCTAATTTCCGGAATATTTTGTTTCCTTAATCAAAGGCATGTAAAGGCATGGCTTTTTAATTTCAAAAGGAAGGTATGTATAGAAAGAGATTTAAGATGAGAATTGTATTTTCAATCCAACGGTTGAAATTTATGTACCAATCCAACGGTGAAAAATATGTACCGCTCTCCCATATTATATAGATATATATATATATTAAACATATGTAAGAGAGAGAGAGAGAGAGAGAGAGAGAGAGAGAGAGAGAGAGAGAGAGAGAGAGAGATGAATTCCAATCCCTTAATTTATGGCTACAATAAGGGGAAGAACAGATCACTATTTTCAAACTTTCAAACTTCCAACAGATCCTACTGATTTCTCAGTTCTATTTTTAGTGGTAAATTGATCACTTTATCATGTCAAGTAAGCCAATACATATCCTTTTCTGTGTTGATGATCAATCTTACATGACCAATGTGTGTCCCAAATAAGATGTTCAAAGCCATGTTCATCACGAAACTTTCCTGTGATTCCCCTTGCAACATTAGATTTTGGTGGTAAATTACCCATGTTTGATAATTTACCCAGATCGAAGCAGAATTCATTATCAAGATAACCATTTCAGTGGTCCATTTTTTGTTACATTCTAAATGCCCACAATCAAAAGAATTCATTCTCTATTGCAATCTAAATAATGGACAACAAATTCCCCAAAACCATCTGGACTTTATATACCAATTTAAAAGTAAGAACATGGCTAAATTACCATAAAAAAAAAAAAAGAACATGGCTCCTCAATCAATGTCTTTAAGCCATTTAGGCTTGCACGATACGTTGTCTCACGTATTTCTCCCACATCTAGATCTCGATGTTTCCTCGAACGAGGATGTTTGGCCTTAATTCCTCGCGCTACACTCCTATATCTTGTACATTTCTGCGCTGACTCTTCCTCATCAAGTACACTCCTATATCTTGTACATTTCTGCGCTGACTCTTCCTCATCAAGTCTAGGATGTTTGGCCTTAATCTCTCGTGCTACACTCCCAAATCTTGTGCGAATCTTTGATGACCCTTCCACATCATGATTTTCTTTTGGTGTCATACCTTTTATCTTTGAAGGTGGCGTATCTTCAACTACTGCATCATCTAAACCAACTTCTTTTTGTTTCAACCTAGCTCCTCCTTCCACTTTAGTAGCCTTAAGTCCTGAAATAATGTTGGACATTCCATTAGGTCATAAAAAAGGAGGTAAATTTGGAGACTGTTCAAGAAACTTTCATGACCACACTAGACTGGACAATGTATGAAACATGGATTTTTAACACTCAAAACTGGTATTGTCCAAACTTATGTCATGCAACATGGCCAACAAGACATGATGTTAAAAGTGTGCATGGTAAAGTGACCATGTAAAAGGATACACTAATAAATAATTATTTGCTAGTTTCAAGTAGACTGGTCTTGACCATTATAAAATGGCAAATTTATCACCTACTAGCATCTCTTTACAATGAATTCAGATTGTCAAATTAACTTCACGGTTGACCATTATATTATGATAACTTGACTCCATGGTGGCATGCCTTATTCGTTGATCAAGTTGGCCAACCAAACGACAAAAAATCATATTTCCCACTACTCTTGTTTCAAGGAATATGACTACATTACCATCAAACCGTTACATGGTTAAATTACCATGGTATTCCAAGGTAACATTACCATAACGATTACAAAGTTACATTACCATTCCTAATCTAACTTTGAACCGATTTTAAAAAAATATCACACAAACAATGTAGCATTTAAAAACGATAATTTTAGGACAATTCCATGGTCATTTTACCACATATTTGTTTTTTTTTTCAATGTTCAGGTTGGCCAACCAAGAATGACAAAATCATGGCTAAATTACCACAAAAAAAAAAAAGAGTTACTCAAACCGTTGCATGGTTAGATGGTTAAATTAGCATGACATTCTATGGTTTCATTAACATGACGATTACGACTTTACATTACCGTTTCTAAGCTAGTTTCGAGCAAAATTTAAAAAAATATGACATAAACAATATAACAATGAAATCAAGGAATCAAACACGGACAATTTAAGGAATCGTTATTTTTAGGAAAACTTGACATAGCTACGTCATGACAAAATCATGAATTCAGTAATATCGACAACAATCTTAATTTTACTCAAAACACACAGGAACAAACTTAATTAGGAACCCCAAATCATGATTTCATGAATATCGGGTTAAATCTCATTGATTCATGACATCCAGCCGATTATCCTACTGATTCATTCCATTGCGACACACTATAACAAATTTTGCACAATGGTCATAAACAAATCAGATTTACAAGCGTAACTTATGTCCAACCGGCAAATCCCAAAAAAGCTACCGAAGAACAAAAGGGGGTTTAAGGGATAGACTTACGAGATCTAGGCATGTCGGGATATGGACGTCTTCTTCTCCACCGCTAGCTTCAACCACGAAAGGCTTGATTGTTTTTTGACGACGCGAAGTTTTCCACAGAAAACCCCATTCCGAAAGGATGGGGGAATGCATTCAACGTGGTTCGTCGCCTGTATTGGAAAAAATGGAGGACGGACGAGATTGGATTGCCGACTGGTTTGGGTTTATACCGACTAGGGTTTTTGGAAATTTTGAGCTCCAAAATCGAATGGATGGTTTCCGATGAAGATGGATATTGTCGAATAATATTAGCAACGAGATTTTCGGGATATGGACGCGAGAAATTTGCAACACTGGTAGCAGGACGGAACGTGATTCTCGGGAGGACGAAAGGGATTAAGTCTTCGTCCCCTTTTCCTTCGCTATATATATATATATATATATATATATATATATATATATATAACCCCACTAAAGGGCAATAATGGGATATAAACTAGCACGGGGACGAAATCATAATTAATTCAAAACAGTAGGACGAATTCTTAACTCTGCTAGCCTTCTAGGACGAATAATTAAGCCTCCCTTCTTTTTTTTGGTTACTTCGGAATGATAAATTTACCCTATTCAATCCTGTACAATATCATGTATAATGCAAACCTCAGTGTATCTTTCACTCATTTCATTTCCATTTGCTTTTTTCCCTTTCTTAACTTTCTTCCCCTTCCTTTTTCCATTTGCTAAACCAAGTGCAACGTAAAAGAGGAAAGAAGAGAACAAAACAGGCCAAAACGTTTGTTCAACTTTAGAACAGGGCAAACCCTTTTTTGGACTTGAAACAAGCCAACAACAAAAAGAGCCAAAATAGAAATAGAAAGGGAAAAAGTAGAGAAAAACAAACAGAGTAAAAAAAACACAAAACAAAAGCAGAAAAATCAGTTAATCTATCAAGGAAGTGACAGCTCTAACTACGTTGCTGTTGGCCGCCCTTGTGGCAGCAGTGATGGTTGCGGTCTAGCTCGGCGATTTGGACGGCAGAATTTAGGTGTGTAAGTCTTTTGTTACTGGTAGGTTTTTTTTTTGGGGTTTGTTGTTTCTCATCCCTTGTGGGTGTCTTTCTCACCCCTTGCAGATGTCGTCATTTTTCCTTGTCTGATGAACTCGGTGTGAGTTTTGTGAGACGTGTGGTAACTCTGTGGCTTAGTATGTGACTAAGAGTTCTATGTGAGAGAGTACTTTCTATTAGTGGAATGCTCTTTCCTCTTATTGTAATGGTATTTTCTCTGCAACGAAAATCTTCTACATTTTGAAAAAAAACTGCCTTAGCAATCTTACTCAACTGGACTTCTCACTTAACGAATATGTCCACCGTCATCGTCTGAAAAATGGGTAAACGTAGACTCCAACTTTTCACTCAATACGATCAAATTTACAGAAAATGGGACTTTTAATTATTTCATTAACCGATGAAAATGCGACTTTAATAGGATTCTCAAACTGCTGTAGGAACAAACCATATGGTTTTGATTAGTGGTAGACAACCTCTGAGACAAAGATATCCATTGGGTTCGATTTTTCCCCCCTTTTTATACCATGAATTATGCTTGAATTGGATCATGAATTGATGAAAGAAAAGGGAAATGGGAAAACAATAGACAAGATCAAGATAAATCAACACCAGAAGCTAAATCTCTCTCATTTCCCTTCTACTTATTTAATGTTTCAAATTCCTCTAGAAAATAAAAATTCAAGGTCTAACTACGTAAGGTAACCGAGGCCGTCGACACCATATACTCTCTACTAAAATAGATTTCCTGGTATTACTTGCATTTATCAGGGGCCAATTTAGGCCAAAAAGATTTTGCTTTTGCTTTTGCTTTTGTTGTTGTTGTTATTGTTCTTCTTCTTGTGAATGGAACAAAAACAAAACACAATGGCCTGAACCATGGAATCCCACATCATCTTCTTGACCAACTTCCTCTTGGGTGGAACCAAGCTCGGGAAGGCAGACCTGGTTCGAGCCGCTCTGGCTATTGGGTTTGCCGCCTTCCCCTCAGTCGCTTCTCTTCCTCCTCTGGCTCCGACTAGTTTCGCCCCCATCTCTTTTCGCCGGTTCTTCAGTAACTTGAGTTCCAAATGGACTACGTTGAAGTCAAGTACAAACTTCTATTGAGGCAAACGTTGAACTGGGTGCTTTATATAAGCAAAGTTGGGGGTGATGGTAGAATATTATATGTCCCACGTACTTCATGTTGTCATGTGAAGGAAAGACTCTGAAAAAGGATGTTGTCGGCCTTTTCCCTCCCCGTTTCCCCCAAGTTCAAGGTTTGACAAGTACTAAATATTAGAGTATCTAGGAACACACCTCTTAAAATTTAATTATGAACATAACGTATTGTGTCCAGAACCGATAGATGTATGTTGATTCATGTGCAACTAATGGTTCCGGACACAGTTATGTTCAGAGTTGTTTTTGTAACATTGCTCTCATGGTAATATTTTATGTCGAGCTAGGATTCCAACTCAAGATAGAGGGGCTGAATTATGAGGCATAAATTGATTATGGAAAATGAAAATTCAGTCATTCAAAATTATAGACAGAGTATGTCCCTTTCTGTGGTAATGGTCAATGACAAGACGAGTATGTTGGAGTTGATTCTAATTGCATTGGCTGATAGTTTCCATGCGCTATGATAGTAGTTCGGTGCTGAGTCTTGTCATAAGTGAGATGGCCCTGAGTTAGAATTCAAAAATTGTTACTTCTACCAGTATCCCAGAATCCAAAATCGGGGTGAGATGAATTTTTCAAAACCTATTCTGAAAAAAATTGAGGATCTAAAAATCTGACTCGGGATTTCAAACTGACATCAAGTTCGTTGTTAAAACAGTACCATAAAGGAAAGTGCAGTTGCTGGTGAACTTCCAGTATGAATTCAATCTTCAAGTTTTACTATAATCTGAACGAGTTGATATAGAGTGGACCCAAAGGAAAATTTTCAAGGGATTCCACTGTCTCCAGATATGATAGGGCATTGTTTAACCATTGAGAAGCCATTGCCCATTAGATAAGGGGAAAAGTCATTTTCCGTTTTGAATAGAATATGGTGATAATGGGTATTACATATAACATATGAGAGAGTCTTTGGTCTTCGGACCCACCATCATTGACAATCACATAAGATTCTGATGGTCCGTACCATGTTATCTTTTTCCAAGATTTTGAGTTTTTCTTGTCTTCCACTTCTAGATCTTTCCCACCTGCATGGATCTCTGTCATCCCCAACTAAGTCCTTGTTTTTTGTTTTGCTAATATTGGATACAACAGTGAGAGTTAGTGGGAGAATTAGTTAGTTGGGAAGTCCTATGGTGCACATCTCTTATTAAGGGGTGTATCGTACACATCATGATTTTAAACCCTCAGATTTAAAAGTAAATGATCTGAACCATCCATTTATTAAATCAATTAATAAAATAAAAAAATGGCTGAGTAGGTAACCGGTTGTTCTCTCTTCCCTCACTCTCTCTAAAAAATGACTACAAATTATATAATATAACCATAACTTTTATAACGATATCAAAAATTGGCATTTGCTTACCATAATGTGTCGTACCAAAAGAAATTAATCCAAATATGCTGTAGCAAGACTAAAATATGTCGTATCACAATTAACGATAGACTTTAATGCATTCAGACAAGTTAAATATTTTTTGGTTACATATTTGTCGATATACCATGATTTCTAATTTGGGTGACAATGTTGAAAAAAAAAATTTAGGACTTCACATTCTAACGGTTCTGATCGATCATTTTATAAAAATACTCGGTAACAATATTTAGAATTTAAAAAAAAAACATTTAGAATTTGCATGTACATTCAATATACTTTATATGAAACTAATTTCTCTGTTGTAGCTGAATATACAGAAGACTTGTGACTATGACTCAATAATAACGATCAAAATCATTGATTTCGTTATAGTTATTGATTAAATAATTCACATAAATTTTTTGCTCGATCGGATATAGAAAGCCCTTTTATCGGCACCCGAATTCAATCATAAAATGAAATTAGGGCGGTATGGACATCTTTGGCTTATCCAAAAAAGACCCCTGTTTTGGTCGACAAGATTCCTAGGCGGTTCCTCGATTAAGAAGAATCACACTATTGGGTACCTCATTCTAGAAATATACTCGCTAACGACATTTAAAATGTACATTTAATTTATATTTGATATGAAACATAGTCCTCATCTATAGTTGGATGTAGAGACATAGAGTAGCCTTGACACCGTGACACAATGGTAACTATCAAAACCGTTGATTTCGTTATGTTTGTTGAATAAAGTCATTCGTGTAAATTTATGGCTCAATCAGGTTTTGGAAGCTCCATCATTGACACTCAAATTTAATAATAGAATGATTTTTTTCATCCGATTAATTGTCTAGTTATAAGCGATCAAATTCGTTCTTGGTACGAATAATCTAATAGATATTGTGTAAAAGATAGACGGTTCTGATAAAAAAAAATACCTTAGGTGGGGTCCGAATGGTGCGTTAATATATTTTAATGTTGTATTGAACTTGAACAACTAAATTTGCCGAAGTATGAAACTTCAATGACTAACTATATAATTTATACTAAAAAAATTAAAAAAAATCTATAAAAATTAGAAATAAATAAAGACAAATGATCAAATTAGAGACATATTACACATCAAAGAAGACACACACTACCAAGCCATATCTTTCTCGTTTAACATTTTAATGAAATATATTTTATTTGACATATTTGACAAGGAGCCTATTATTTGACATATTTGACAAATGCATTTTTTACGACATATTTTCATTTTGTTATGGAATATATCATCGCAAAAAAAAAAAAAAAAAAAAAAGACAGGTTGTGGTAAGTTAAAGCCACTTTATGATTTTATTATAGCAATTGTGGTTATATTATTTAATTATGGTATGATATTTTGCCAATTATAACTATTATTAACTGAACATTCTGTTTGATTTTTTTTTATACGGCACGTTATGGGTATGAAAACGTCAATTTATGGTGTTATCATAACAAATTTAGTTATATTATTGAATTTGTGGTATTTTAGACATGTCTTATTATGAAATATTTTGATCAATTTCCTTTGATACGACACATTGTGGTAAAAAAACATTAATTTATGGTATTGTCATAACAATTGTGGGTTGTTATATAATTTGGGGTATTTAAATATATTTTCTTTTGATACGACATGTTGTGGTAAGAAAGTGACAATTTTAAGTGTCGTCATAACAATTGTGGTTATTTTATAAAATTTGTGGCATTTTACAAATATTTTTGGCTTGGGTATAACAATTGTTGATTCTGGTACGACATATTTTGATTTTGTTACGGAATATCATACGAGTCAAAGAATTTTTGGTACGACTCATTGTGGTAAGATAACGCCAATTTATGGTGTTATTATAACATTTGTGGTTAGCATTATTTAATTTTTGATATTGTATGCATATATTTGATTAGGATACAAGTATTATGGATTCCGGTATGAATAATTATGGTTACATAATAATAATAATTTTTAATTATGGATAACCTGCTAATAACCCGTTCAACAGACAAATTTTAAAGTACAAGTTGTAACTAGAATCATAAATATGCATTAGAAAACCAAAAATCGGTATAATGAAAATTACAAATTGTCATAATTTAGCTTAATGCCAAAAATGTAGTACATAACAACCTTTTACCTTGCATATGGTACAAGGCTTTTATGAACAACAATTTTGGCACAAACAAAAGTAATTTTGGCATTAGCAACTAAATAGAATAGAATGAGTGAACTGCAGTCCCAAAAGCAAAACTAGATGTCCCTTCACTTCTCATACCACCTTTAATAAATTAGTTCATAAGAGATCTAAAAATTGTTTATAACCCTAAACTCCAAACGCCTCTGACATGGCTCAAACCTTGGTCCTCCCTAGGAGATAACTGCTGGGTCATGAGCCCTTAATTTGATTCTAGGTCCTTGATTTATCCAACAAAATAAAGTTAAAGCCACTTCACATCTCTCTCGTCATGAAGAATCATTTTCCATAGTTTTCTTCGGAGAAAATTACTTGATAACTTGTAATAATATTGATGGACATTCTTTGTATTGGACTATGGTTTTTTTTTTTTGGTAAAGGTATTGGACAATGGTTAGGACAACCTCGAGCATATTTTGGTGATTCAAACGGTAAGTTTTTAAGTTTCATTGGAATAATTTTTTGTTCAAAAAATCAAATTGATCAAATATATATATATATATATAGAGAGAGAGAGAGAGAGAGAGTCTCAAATGAGGGAGTCCACATTTTAGTTAAAATGCGGACCTCCTTATTTCTTCCATTTTCGGATCGAATTTCGATGATTCGAGCCGTTCAATGTGTTTAGAACGTGATTATAAAGGTACCCACGAGAAATCGGAAAAAAAAAATGATCGGGAAGGGCTTCATTTGAGCAGGTTTTGTTTGAACCGTTCGATAAAAAATAAACAAAAACTGCTCGGATGAGGCCCTTCCCGATCATTTTTTTTGCTGATTTCTCGCGCGTATCCTTAAAATCACGTTCTGAACACATTGAGCGGCTCGGATCATTGAAATTCGATCGGAAAAGTGAGGTCCGCATTTTATTAATTGACTATGATATGACCAACAGTCGTCCCTTATGTAAAGTGGTGATTTTTGCAGTATTTCAAAATCTTGGTAAGTTTCTTGAAAAGCTTTGGTCTAATTTTTTGATGTTGTTTTATGTCACTATTCTTTTCTGATCAGACACTTAATGATGTCCGATTAAATTGATTTTTTTTTTTTTTGTATAGTTGTTTTACTTTATGAGTTCTAGAAAGTGAAAGTTTTCCATCATCGGAATGAGACTGGAGCAGACCCCGCTCACCCGGGACAACACCAACCCCCAGTTCACTTGTGTTCTAGTGTGTTTGAGAGGTGAAAGTCTAGTCGAAAGAGATGGGGTGACGAAAAGGGGAAAGCGAATGGAAATTAGTGTTTCTTTCAAATCAAATTGACCACAGACAAATAGGGAGAAGTCTGCGCGCACTACGGAGACGTTATTGAGTGTTATTCGAGTAATGTTTTACACCAATCACAACACATTACAGGTCATTTTGTTCTCTAATTTATCAACACAGAAGTCATGGGTCCTGTAGTTTTAACCAATCACAGTAGATGTGGAGCACCAAATTGCCTTGCTCCAAGAGCAAAGAATAGTTTCTCTGTGCTTCAACCCTGAAGTTTAGAATTCTTTGGGATATCGGAAAACTTGAATCCAGTGAACCCAACAGCAACTGTGGAATATGCTTTGGGTTTGTACAATTTTAGTACATGTGTAATCTTCAGTAGGGATATCAGAATCTAAGGGTCCGATTGAATGCGAATGAGTTTTGATGGTATTATTAGGGGTGACAAATTAAACCCAGACTCATTAGAAAACCCAAATCCATCTATTAAAAAATAGACTCAACCCAACTCATTTGTTAGTCGGGTTAAAATGGGTCCAAACCCATCTAACCTATTTATTATTGCGTCTTAATTGAGTTTTAATTGGGTCAACTTAAATGCCCAATAGGTTATGAACATTACCCAACAAAAAAATAGAACTACCACAAAAATGAAAAAAACAAAAGTAAACACGTTACGTGAAGTGAACCTTTTTCTTGGTCAAATCGGGAACTGGTGTCTCAGTTTGAACAGTTTCATGTTACGAATTTCAGTTACAGTATAACCCGAGTCGAGCTGAGTTTTGTAGTGAACTCGTATACTAAATGAACAAAAAAATTTGAACTCAAACTTCGTTTGTTTGTAAACGAGTCGAGTCCGGTTTAATCCGAGCTTATACAAAACGAGCCGAGGATTTAGAGTGTTGAGCTCGACTCATCTACAGTGCGAGGGATAGAGAATTGAGAAGGAAATTTTAGAGAGAGAAAGAGAATATACTGATCCAATGCGAGAGAGAAGTGGACAATATAAAAACGAAATCCCAGAGATATAGAGAGAGAATAAAATCAGATTCAATGCCAGAGAGAGAAAATTGAAATGAAAATTCCAGAGAGAGTGAATATTCAGATGAAGGATTTAATGGCAGATAATCAATTATAAAAAAACAGAGTGCAATTTTTTTCCCGCATTCTACATAATGGTATCGGAATACATAACGATACAAGTATCGCGCTAAACGTAACACGATTGACTGTCAGCGATCATAAACACTTATTTTAAAAACAAAAATCGACCAAAAACCTTAAAGCACCTAGATCATTCGTAACTGTCGAGTATCGGTTATAATGACTGTAAAACTACATATCGAGGTATAGCGGTATCGGTATGCTAAAAAATCGACACTATCGACCGACACAATGTACATTCAAAACCATGATTAACAAGGCATCAATTTTTCTCAACGAGACCAATCACTAAGTCACAAAAGTTTGACGCAAAACTATCAAATACGAATTTTTTTTTGAATAAAGACAAAAAAAGATATATACATCTCGCAATTGGCTAGTTTTGATTTTGATCGAATGGAAAATTCAACTTATGAATGGAAAGTTGGCTTGTTCGTGGCTTGGATTTTCTTTGTCATTTTTAATTTTTTTTGCATTTGTTTGTTTTTCGTTAATTTTTTGTGGATTATTGTTTCGACATGACAGGAGGAATCTAAAAAGTAAAAAATTATGATCGAAACCTAAATTTTTTGAATGAAGACAAAAATAAACCAATTTTTTCATTTTTATTCAAAAAAATATTAATTTCGATCGTAATTTTTTACTTTTTAGATTCTTCTCGTTATGACAAAGCAATAATACTAAAAAAATTGACAAAAAACTAACCAATGCGAAAAATATTTGAATAAAGACAAAAAAAATAAGCCACTGGATACGCTACGATTCGGTAATTAAGAGCGACCAATATGGTAATTAAGCGTACATGGGTAATTTGATCATTTTTGTAGTAAAGGATAGTATGGTAGTTTTAGTGTACATGGTATTTTAGTCCTTTAAATTTGCACGGGTAATATGGTCATTTTAATGTACATATGTTTTTTAGTCATTTTAGTATATAGTATGTAATTGAGTTAATGGGCGGGTAAGATTTGCTTTTAAATAAATGGGTTGGGTTAGGTATGAGTAATTAGACTCATAATTAATTGGTCAAAATGGGTCAATGACCCATTAAAGACCCAACTCACTTGCAACTTACCCATTTTGATCCAAACCCGCCCATTTGACACCCCTAGGTATTATTTATGGAGAAAGATAAGATAGTAGGCGGTATTATTTATGGATGTTAGGTATTTTGTTGATGCTACCCTATTAAAATGGATTTCAATGGTATGCAAAATCTTTGATTTTGTGTACTGGACTTGATTTTTGATGTGCACGGCTTTGCAATTTGATGGGCCTTTCTTATTATGTTGGACTTAATTTGATATTGGGCAGGTTGTAATAGCATTGGCCTAAGGCCTAATTATTTGAACAGGTTTTATCCGGAGCACACTAGTCCAAATAGGGCTCGGTAGCCATGACGGAAGCTTGGGCGGAAGGCCTCTGGGCATGCCTAAAGGAAGCCTGGCGGAAGCTTGCCTCGCTTTCCAAAAACAGAGAATACTCTGTTTCATTACTCTGTTTTTCTTTCTCTCTCTAAGTTCTATTATGGGTCCAAGCCATCTCATACTTGTTTTTATAAATCTCTATATGGAGATTTCATTCTCACATCTATATTTATTATTTGCCTCACTCAATTTGAAATTTGCAGGCATGATTTGAAAAATCTATTTAAAGAGGATTTGCAGTATTTGCAAATAGTCATTGGGATATACTATCTTCTTTTTGTTGACGAAAAATCTAAAGCGTGCATATTTTTTGTTTGTCGAATCTTGGGCTATTAATTGTTTCCTTGACATTGCATATGATCTGATAAATGTTGTGTACTCATTTATTTGGCATATCTAGTATATTGACCTTTGTGTACAAGATTGTAATGTTAAGATGAGAAAGAGTATTCAATAAATCGCCCGTTGAGCCGAAATGAAGAATCATGAGTAAATGAGATGAACGTTGGAGCGGTGATTGGAAGACTTTGGAGTTTCATCCACTGTCAATAAAAGGAGTTTCTCTCCTAAAGAAACTACACAAGTCTGGAAAGCATTAAAAGAATACAAGTCCATTGTCACTGTAGAGCTTCTTCTTCAGACTTCAAAGAGAGTTTCACTGTAATATTTATATACTCTCATTTGTGCGAGCCTACACTTGTAAATCACCCTTCCTTAGAGGGATTGATCTTCACCACACTTATCTTACCTTGTGAGCGAAAGAACCCAATCCACTGTGTTGTCAGTTAGGATTTAAGTCTCTCACTTTCTGTGTGATCTTACTGGTCTGCGCGTACCAGTGTTGTGAGAGTTTGTAAACTGGTCTGCGTGTACCTGAGTTGTGGTCTGCGTGTACCACGGAGTTTCTGGTCTGCGTGTACAAGAGGAATTATTGTAAAGGGGTGTTGGCTCCTGTGAAATCTAATCCAGTTGTAAGTTCTGAGAACATAGTGGATACCGGTGATTGTTCAGGAAAACAATCACTGAAGAGTGGACTAAACAATTAGCCGAACCACTATAAAAATCCTTGTCTCATATCGTCTTTATTTTTAGTACTTTCATTATCCGTTTGATTTGCTAATCAATCTTCTTGCGAAAGAAAAATTGTCTTTACAGGATTCAAGCCTATTCACCCCTCTCTAGGCTGTTTTATCAATGGAGGGTGGCTCCATATTAATATGACTTTTATGAAGTGTGGATTAAAAAGTAGTTTGTTTGATTTGGATGAGTAATAAAATAGTACTTGATTTAGATGAGTAGGGGTGATACTGGTCCGGTTTCGACCGGTTTGGGTATATTTTTCGGTAGAAACCGGTTATCCGGTTTGAGATTTTTAGAAATCGGAACCGGTTGAGATTAATCGGTTCGGTTTCAACCGACTCAACTGGTTTCGGTCTGGTTTATCCAGTTTATTCGGTTTTATTTATGGGCCATATTTTGGACCCAACACATAAAAAAAATCGCAATTCAACCCACAAAATATCAACTAAAAATTCATAATTCAATCCTTTTTTTGGCCCAACAAAAAAGGATCAATTTTGAGCCCAATACATAAAAAAAAATCATAAAAACATAATTAAGCTCATAAAAACAGTTTTTTATATAATAAATTTATTTATTAGACCAATATACACCACAAAATATCAACTAAAAATCCATAATTCAACCCCTCCCCTAAGTTTATATATATATAATAAGGGCGCCCTTACCGTATTACGGTAAGGGCTTCCCATTTTATTTTCTTTCCCGAACAAATTTTGATGATCCGAGCCGCTCAATGTGTTCAGAACGTGATTTTAAGCGTACCTCAATGAAATCAACAAAAAAAAAGACCAGAAAAGGCTTGATTTGAGCAGTTTTTATTTGAACCGTTCGATAAAATACAAGCAAAAACTGCTCGGATCAAGCCCTTTTCGGTCTTTTTTTTGGCTAATTTCTCGCGAGTACCCTTAAAATCACGTTCTGAACACATTGAGCGGCTCGAATCATCGCAAATTGGTCGGAAAAGGGACGTCCGTACCGTAATATGGTAAGGGCTCCCTTATTAAAAGTTTTGTATATATATATATGGGACCGGTTCTACCCACACAATTTTTGACACAAAATTTGACACTCCATCTCAGCCATACATATATATAACTGATCCGGTTTTGACCGGTTTTTAAAACATATAAACCGGATCGAAATTATATTTCCGGTTTAAAAAATTCGGTCCGGTCCGGTTTTTCCGGTTTCGATCAATTTTCCGGTCTCGGCTAACACCCCTATAGATGAGGGGATAAAATTGTTTTGTACTCGAGTTAATATGGAGGAATAAGGTAGGAGAAGGGGGATGAGAAGGGCCATTGGCCCTCACTATTTATGTTTTGCTCCCTAGCAGTCCAAGATGAGTTCATCCGGTTGAGTTTTGGCATTGCCAAACCAAGCAAAACATGTCCCATCTCAATCGGGGCCTAAAGGCAAATTGTTGTAAAATGCAGTTTCTGTTTAGTTTTTGTTTTCATATTCTGTTGTTCATTTAGGTGACACCAATTGATTGATTAAATTCGGATGGATGGGTTTATTTCGGCAAGTTGATGTCCAGTATGCTTTTGATGGGTTTGCTGGAAATGTTTTCTGGATTAGAGGTTTAGCTTTTTGTGGCTCTTTTTTGAGGTTTCCGAAATATGCTATTGCTAACATGGGATTTTATATATGAAGTGACAAATATTCCCCCCAAGTCAGAATATGCCATTTTTGGTAGTACCAGTTCATAAGAATAGCCCTGACAACAAGCAAGGTCTTATATGCCTCAATTGGTCCAAACTAGACCGGACTGGTCGGAAGGAACTAGACGGGATCCTCCCCCATATAGAAGACCCGTATAATTAAATATGGTCAAAGATGGTTTACGTTTCCCTTTCTATGGTGCTGGTCAAGGACAGAGACGAGTATGTCTCGTTCTATGGTAGTGGTGAAGGACGGAAACGAGTATGCTGGAGTTGATTCTGATCGCATTGGTCGATAGCTTCTATTCTATATGAGAGCAGTCCGGTGGTGTTTTCACAGTACTTGAGATATTGGTGGTGGCCGGGGATGGAACTAGGAAGGGTACAAACAGGCTAATAAGGCCCCGTTCCAGAAATCTTCTTAAAAAATAAGCAGTTTATTTTATATTTTTAAATTAAAAAATAATATAAATGAAAAATAATTTTTTAATTTTTTTATGCATCGTATAAAAGATCTCATCGAGATCTTTTTCAAACAAGATCCATATTGTATAATTTAAGATTTTAATAAACTCATAATTTTTGAGCTTGAAATTACCTTCTTAAAAAATAAAAACTTTTTTCTCGTTCCGGAACGGGGTCTAAAGTACTACCTGAGTGTGAATTCTTTGTGATCCATATATGAGTTTGATTTTTCAACTACTTGTCATGTCGTACTAAACACCATGATATTGGTGCCGGTACTAACATGAAGATTTTTCAACTACTTGCCATGTCGTACTAAACACCATGATTTTTCATATGCTAGTGACCTTCTTCCTCTTCCGTTCAAACATAATGATATTGCAAACGGCATTTTCTTTCCCTTCAGTGTGAACTCATTCTTTTAGTCTTCACCAAAATCTGCATGAGTAGATACAGAGTGGACCCGGAGGAAATTTTCACTGGATTCCATTCTCTCCAAATATGCAATGTTTTAGTTGCATTGAGAAGCCATTACATCAAGGGAAAGGCTATTTTTAAAGAAAATCTAGGTGATGCCATGTCATCACCAAAAACGAAGGTCATACTATCAAGGATGGGATCAGGAGGTCTAGTAGCGGCAACCGCCACGACAAGAATTTAAAAAAATGTAATTATTATATGTAAAAAAAAAATATGCCCAACTTATATAGTCTCGCCACCACTAAATTTTTTTAATATACATTTTGCTATTGCTAGGGTAAAATCCTGGTTCTGTCCTTGCATACGATGTTATCTTTTTCCACATGCATTGGATCTCTGAGAACCTGTGGTCACATCTCTCTCTCTCTCTCTCTCTCTCTCTCTATATATATATATATATATATATATATATATATATATATATATATATGGGGCCGGTTCTAGGGACATTATATTTGACAACACTTTTGACAACACATTTTTCAGAGCCCCACGTGAATAATCAGAGTCGTTCAATTTGTTTAAAACATGTTTTTAAAGGTTCTCTTGAAAAATCAACTCATTTAGATATCGACAAGGGCTTGATTGGCTCATTCAATTACATCCTGTCAAATTTGACAGAAATCAATTAAATGAGCCGATCAAGCCCTTACCGATATCCAAATGAGTTGATTTTTTATGGAACCCCTTAAAAACATGTTTTAAATATATTGACTGGCTCCGATCAATTGTATGAAGGTCCCACGTGGAATTTTGAAAAATGTGTTGTCAAAAGTGTTGTCAAATGTATTGTCTCTAGAACCGGCTCTTATATATATATATATATATATATATATATATATATATAAAGGCTTCATCCGAGTAGTTTTTGTTTATTTTTTATTGAACGGTTCAAATAAAAACTGCTTGGATGAAGCCCGTCCCGGTCATTTTTTTTGCTGATTCCTCGCAAGTACTTTTAAAATCACATTCTTAACATATTGAGTGGTTCGGATCATCGAAATTCGACCGGAAAATAGGAGAAATGGAGAAGTCCTTATTTTAACTAAAATAAGGACATCCTCATTTGAAAATGACTGTATATGTGTGTGTGTATATACGGGACGGTTCAAGGGACACCCAAAAAAACATCTAAAAAAACACCTCAAATCTCAAACTCATAGTTTCTGATCAAATTTTTATGATCCGAACCGTTCAATGTGTGCAGAATATGATTTTAAGGGTGCCCGCGAGAAATTAACAAAAAAAATGATCGGAAAAGGCTTGATTTGAGCAGTTTTTATTTGAACCGTTCAATAAAAAACTGTACGAAACTGTTCAGATCAAGCCCTTTCCGGTCATTTTTTTTGCTGATTTCTCACGGTCACCCTTAAAATCACGTTCTGATCACATTGAGCGGCTCGGATCATCAAAATTTGATCGGAAACTATGAGGTGTTTTTTTAGGTGTTTTTTTGGATATCCCCGGAACTGCCCCAATATATATATTTGTGTTTATATTCTTTCAAATCTTCTGTAGGCATAACTATATTTACGTGCTTCAAAAAAATATGCGTATATCTCTATATTGGTCTTTTGATGTATTTTCGATTGTTGGATCAAGATAGAATATATCTCGAGAAATATCAAGATTATCAGCTGATTCAATGACAAAAATGCTGAATACTGGAAGACATGCTTTAGTGCAGGAGATTTCGAAATCGTTTATAATACTATCCTTTTGGTAACTCATAAGATTCACACCAACTTACACATATGCGAAACTATCCCTATCTCAATTTTTATAGATTATTCAAACCTCTGTCTAAATGTTGTAGGATTAATAGGTAAAAAGTGTATTGATTTTCAAGAAAGATATATTGATACTTTCAAAAACGTATTAATACTCGTAAAAAAATACATTAATATCTAAACTTATTTAAAACTATTAACATATTATCTTCTATCTAGTGATTAGTAGAGGCAAGTAGACAGAATTTTTATATCTGCCATCGGCTTCATGAAATCATGACAATCATATACACACATGAGAGAGAGAGAGAGAGAGAGAGAGAGAGAGAGAGAGAGATTGGGTCCCATATTATGTCAATTTCTTCGAAGCTAGATTGGGAGGACAGTGGGAACGGCAGATCGCAATGACCTTTTCACGTGCCATTGGACAATAGAAACGGGATTAGGGGTGGGGTGAGGTGGGTCCAGGCAGAAGGAAAAATATACTCAATTCCCTTTGATCAGTGTTATGTGATGTTTTAACCTCTCTTTTTATCACACACTTTTGTAAGGGTCGTATTAAGTATATGAACAAATCCCACAAAAATATGTAATAGAGAAAAGGTGTTGAAGCATTACGTGTCAGTACTCCCAAATTACTGACAATAACTACTCTTGCACAAGCACGCCGCGTGGTACTCACTCCAAGCACTCATTTGGCTTCACAATTTATAGCTTACCAACTTTATCGCATTTAGGGGCCGATTGGATGCAGCTTTGGGTGGGTGTATTGCGGAATACACCCGGTTTAGGGGTGATGGGACAGTTTTAGCTGGGTTTGGCAACCCAATTTTCACCTGTATTGTTCAATCCCCCTTCTTCACGAATACACCTCAATCCAGCAGGAGAGGTGTTAAATTATTGCCACCCCTTGAGCTCTCCATAATTTATTCGACCTAATACACCTGCTTTTTGACCAAAAAACCCCTCCTCATCCCCCTCCCCAATGGCTCTCTTGCTCTGTCAATAGAGAAGAATAAGAAGACAGATTAAAAAAAAAACAGAGAAGAAAGAAGAAGAAGAGGAGATCACCACCACAACTACACAAAAACACACACACAAACCACCACAAACCGCCACCACCACAAACCCCCAATTTGGAATTTCAAACCCTAAATTTCAGAGAGATGAACAGTGAAAAAAAACAAGAAGAAGATGAAGATGAACAGCAAGAACAGATCGGGGAGAGAGAGAGAGAGAGAGAGAGAGAGAGAGAGGTAGAGACGCTCACCATGATCGGAGAGCAGCAGCAGCAGCAGCAACAGCTTCTTCTTCTTCTTCTGCCGTTCTTTCTTTCCTCTTCTGCCGTTCTTTTCTTTTCTTCTCTCTCTCTCTCTCTCTCTCTCTTTCTTTCTTTCTGGCGATAAAAACAAAGGACAAGGATAAGGGGAGGGGAAAAATGATTCAGTGCATTTCAATTTTAACATTTGTAGATTTTCATCTCTCATATTAAACAAACCACAAATTGAATTAAATATGATTGAAATTGATTTTTATTATTTATAAATATTAAATTAATTATTTTTATTTATAAACTAAATTATTATTCCTTAAATTGTGAAAAGTAATTAATTTATTGAATTTTGTTATTATATAATGAATAATCTAATTTTATACTGCATAAGAGCAAATGAGTCATTTGACAGCTTTTTACATTATATATCCTTTCTTATACCACCAATTTATCCTTCATTCAAATCAAGTATTATTTTATCTCCCTCCATAAATATGGGCCATCCGTTCTTAACTAATACCCCTTACTATATTATCCCTCCTCCATAAAACAACTTTTCTTCCTCAAAATTGTTTCAGAAGACTAATGCTTATGGGTAGCTCTTCATTTCCCAAGTGGCTTTTTCTGTTTGTTCTCCATGCCTTTTTCATTGGACCATGGCTCCTATTTATAGGAGAATTGAAAATTACACATTCCAACAATGAAAATTAGATAGGTCAACCAATCAATCAAAAATATGGATACTAACTATTCAACAAAGAATATTGGATAGCCCAACAATACAAAAAAAAAAAAAGTTTATTTTATTTGTTTAAAAAACGATTTTTCATATTTTTTAAATTATTTTCAAATTTTAATTTTTAATATTATTATATTAGTTAACTAATTTATTATTGATTATTTGTAAAAAAAATTAATCAAAAGTTGGATTTCATAATTATATGTTTAATATAATGAATAATCAAATTAAACACTGCACAAGGGCAAATGAGTCATTTGACAGCTTTTTACATTATACACCCTTCCTTATACACCCAATTTATCCTTCATCCAAACCAAGGGTTATTTTATCCTCATTCTCTAATACATCATCCAAACCATCTACTTTTTAATACACCCTCTATAAATGTCACATCAATGTGGGCCCTCCCTTCTTAACTAATATCCCTTACTATCTTATCCCCCCTCATAAATAATACACCCAAAACACATACGACATCCAATCGGGCCCTTATGTTTTGAAACAAAAATGCATCGACATTTGATTGAGATTTAAAAAAACTAAAAAATTATCCTTACAAAAATAATGGATTTGGATGGTGATAGGCGCAAGACTAGTTGGTCATGGTCATGGATTGGGGTGACCGGACGACACGAGGTCTTGACTCCAGCCAGGTCTTGACTCCAGCCAGAGTCACTTTGGCCCTTCGGAAAACGAAAGTTTCTTTCGAAGGAGTATTGAAGTGGAAAACAATAATACTCCTATAGGTTAACAAACGGACCCCACAGAAATATAGGTTTGCGTATTGACCCACACTATTAAACACTATCGTTCCCATTAACTTTTACTACTATTATTTTTTACTCCTAATTAAAGAACACGCCTCCGCTTTTGTTCTCTTTTTCCTTCTCTCTCTCATCAGTCGACAAGTTTTTGTGAAACGTGAAAATGGCATTAATATATTTCTTTAGTTTAATCTGATTATTAGTTGGTGAGAAGTTTAGTTCAGATCTTGATGTGTGAGATGTCTAACATAGATAATTAATTGACCGACAGTATAGATTGTGATTTGGTAAATAATAGTAGATCGTATTTGTGCTTTGCGAATAACCCCAACCATAAAAATCCCTCACGTTTTCCATAGTCAACTTCACGAAGAATCGGAAGACGCTATTCTACCCTCATCCCCAATTGAGAGGCTTTTCTTATCCTGCCCCATTTCTCGATGGTGTATATATATATCGGATAAACAACTAAACCCGTCTCTCATCGGTAACGAGACCTAATATGAGATGAGAACAAAAATTCAGTAGTGGAGCCACTCTATGGCCACCGGGGCACCGCCCCCACTGCACACATATTTCTTTTTGTTTTGAAATTCGTAGTTTTAGTTTACCAAATATTTAAAGCAAGACACATGTTATTAGATTAAATATTTGTTGAAATATGAATGACTTGTTTGAATTGTTACACAAATAAGCCCCATAAATTAATGTATGTGATCATATCAAAGCAAAGATTCGGTGAATTTATTGAAGAGTGAGTAATTTTCACCAAATATGAATAGTGAGTAATGCGCGCATGTTCACCTAGTGTTTAGGTATATGGGTGAACAAAATAGCACTTCAAAAATTGAAAACTCTCATTTATAACATGATGTAACAACCAACACGAAGACCATGCTGCATCACCTACAACCATCAAGTCATGGGTCGGTGTGATGTTGTCGAGACTTGGCTATCGCTCGAGATTTTATTTTTATAGTGCTCCTAATGATCTATGTTCTTAGCTACGCCACTAAGGTCCAAAAGAGTACTGTATCAAGACTCTAGCATGTGACCAAAATCCTACTACAGGAGGCAAATGAGAAAGGAAGCGAAGCATCATTTCAAAGAATTTGGGTGCACGTGCACATCACCATGTGGCGTGAGCCGACATGGGACCCCACTGCCTAATTCAAATGATTACCTTATTTCCCATATAGCCCACCTGCTCGAGACTCTATAAGAGCCCTCTTCCTCTTGCCGTAGTTTCTCACAATTCGATTTGGGAATACAACACGAGACTGAGAGAAGTAACTAGAGATATACATATGATGGGGGTGAACCCAGGTGAGGGAGTGGTCCAAGCCAACTTAGCCAAGGGTCACGAGCCAATTACAAGGTTCAAACCCAAGGTCAACGGTGGGAGCTGCTTGGTTCCGCCAAAGAGGAAGCTGGTGAAGAAGATGATGTGGGATTGCATCGTCCACGCCATTTCTTCTTGTTTCCAGTTCCCCACGTCTGATCATCCTTCCCATTTCTCTGCAGCTAGTACTAGTACTGCTCTTCTTCCTATCACCAAGCATAACTGCAAGAAGAAGAGGAACCAAATTTCTCCGGCCTAAGCTAGCAGCCCGGCAAAATCCATCCCAGACTGTGTGATACTAGTACTTTTTTTTTCCTCTTCGTTTCGCGATCCAAACTCAGATTGATAGGTTAAAATAATAGCCTATATATGTTCGTTTTCTAGTCAACATCTTTCATCGTCATTGTTTGTCCAATTGCTTGTTTAATGCTTATCTTTCATCGTCATTGTTTGTGCAATTGTTGCTTGTGGAATTTGATTAGTGAACTAAAAGTCGTCCCTTCTAAATATGTGAAGTGTTGATTTGATCTGATCTGTCACTATCTTTTCCTATAATGTTAGATGGGGGAATTTGTTAAGGGGAAAAACTTTTTTTACGGAGCAACCCGTGCTCAATCGCGCTTGTGTGTCCAAAAGTATTTTGGACGATCTGAATTTTAAAAAACTATTTACGTGAATAGTTAAACTATTCTAGCAAATAATTTTTTTAAAATCCGGACCATTAATTGTCAAAACGAACGGTTGAGATTACGCGAAGCCGTAAATTAGTTATTCCTCTCTTTGTTAAGTTGTGTACTTGTGTGCTAGTGTGATTGAGAGGTGAAAGTGTAGTTGAGAGACCGTGATGCAAAGGGGAAAGCGAATGAAAATTTAGTGATTCTTTTCACTTCAATTTTTTTGGACCAAATATTGTATATATCTACGGGAGTTAGTGGAGTATTATTTGGTTAGTTCACATGAGGTTTCAGAGGCTATCTATAGTCCTAAACCCCAAATACCTACTTGGGGCTCAAACCCTGGCCTCCATGCAAGAAGGGAAGTTTCCTTTATTTGTCCTTGGCATTCAAAACTTTTTGTAGCCGGACTCCATTTCTCATAAACAGTTTTCATACTTGGTTTAACAAGGATAGTTTAGTACTTTTGCAATAGCAAGATTGGGATTGGATTGGTTTTTTTTTCTTCGAATATGTCATTGGATTAAAACAAAACTGCTGAGTAGAAGTCTTTAAGCAAAATGGAATCCAAATCGGGCGGAATACAACCCGTGTGAAACAAAATTTTCCTATATAGACGCCGAGACGCAATCCAGTGGGCAGCCTTAGTAGTCCCAATCCAGACGCAATCCAGATTGGAATTGAATTGTGAATACCAAGTCTCAAGGGATATTGCTAATACCCCTAATCTGGGGTTTTAGGAGTCCGATCGGATTACCAATCCGAACCAATTTTGTGAACCAAACACAATATTACTAATACCCTCACCATAGTTTTCCAATCCCAACCCTCAAGAGCTTTATCAAACGTATTCGTAGCGGAGTTTGGGCGAAATGGTCATCCCTCGTGTCGGTTTAAACCAATCTGAACATAGTGGACCCAAGTGAATACTTCCAAAGATAACATAAGCGTTGAATTTTACGATTTTTTCGGAAAACATAAACTACAGTAATACTATATTAAAAAAAGAGTACAAAATACGGAGTAAAAAACAACAAAGAGTTTGGCTCCTGCATACATCATCACAGAACATACGTGGTCCAAATTAACATGTCAATTACTAAGCCTCCTTGACCTGATGTGGGTGGCGTTACTTCTCAAAATCCCAAGGTCAAGGGTTTAAGGCTCGGTAAAAATTAACATGTCAATTGTTTCACATACCATCATCTTCTTTCGTTTCATTTCATATCTCTTTTACCCACTAGCTTTTTCCATCGGAATAAGGATTCCTGTAGCGCGTTAACTCATTATGGGTGTAGTGTATTTCGGTGTTCAAGTAAAATTCTATTTTACAGTATATTTTGAAACTATAATGATCACACATCTTTGTATAACTAATTCCTGTCTGAAGAAAAAACTAATGTTATTCGATCAATTTGAATTTTTTTTTTTTACCCTTGAAACCATAATCATCAACAAATCAAAAAAGAAAAATGCCCCAAAAATTTAGTTTCGGCACAAATCTATGTATCTACAATCGAGATGAGGATACAAATTTCAATTTGTTTGTCACTAAGTATAAAATCCACTCCTATTTATTTCTAGGCTCAATTGAGATGACCCTTATTGTAAAATTTTGATAGATCAAATATCGATAACTCTGAAATAATAGACCCTTTTTTATTATTAATGAAATCTGATTGAAATATGTATTAGTTGATATCCGATCGACTTTATTTTACAATTAATAACCTTTTCAACAGGTTAAGAGAAATGAACGTTTTGGATAACAAAAATAAAGTCACGGTGAGCTTACAAACAACCCAATGTATAGTATGGTCAACAAAAGATATCTGATCGAACAAAATGATTTAAGCGTCCCCATCACGCAGTGGTCCTAAAAGAAATTGTCAACTACCATTCCAGTTATCAAGAAATCGTCAACTACATACTACTACTACTACTAATCTTTATTGTCTCAATTATGAGACTTTATTTTAAGTCAAAATTTGGGAGACACATCTTTGTACAGAGCCTACCTTAGAAAATAGTGTAAATACTTTATGTATCTTTCAAGGAGCAATATAGCCATCAATAGTATTAATTCCTGATCAAAATAAGAATTCTCGCCATCAACACTCCACCCCACACAGGGCCAAAATTAAAGTCACACCACTTGCTACACACATGAAAGAGTATATGATATTGAGTACTGCTTGCACTACATGTTATTTGAGTATATGATATTTAACCTAAAATGTTCACGTCTAGTAGTAGTTCTTCATTTTGCATGTGCCGCGTGATAGTATGAATGAAAATCTTGCCCAAGTGGTCTTTGACCCAACGGCATTTGCACGGGTTGCACTTCGCTGCTAGGAGTAAAGAGGTCAGGAGTTCAACTCCTGTAAGATGCTAACATAACTAGTACAACAATATTAACTTTCGCCGTTAAAAAAAAAAAAAAAAACGTGAATGAAATTTCCGATGTTCAAAATAGAAGCCCATAACGAAAAGTCCCTGTAAAAAGCACAATATGTATGTACGAGGTGGGGTACGACGACTGAGTCAAAATTTCTGGGAATTGAGACCGAAAACATGAGAGTTGCCAAGTCAATCAAGAGAAATTAGTCAGTGAATAAGACGGAGAACCCATCATTCAAATGATTCTATGAACTGCTCTGCAGGTCCCATCTGTTCCCTCACCGTCCCTATAAAAAGCCTTCCTAGCTTCTCTCAGTTTTCCCTCACCATTTGGCATTCCAATTTTCGTGACCAGATCTCACAAATAGTAGTACTTTGAGAGAATCATATACTCAGCAGCTTGCAAAGAGATATGGGGTTGAACTTAGATGAGGGGGCGGTCCGAGCCGGGTCCGAGCCCGGGTTCAAACCCAAGCCTAATTACGTGAGCTTCATCCCAGCGAAGAGGAAGCTGGTGAAGAAGATGATGTGGGATCGCATGGTCCGGGCCACTTCTTCTTGTTTCTCTGGATGCTGTCTTCCCGTCAAGAATGCCTTCACCATGAAGAAAATCAATTCGGCCGAAATTGCCCCTGCTGAATCCAATCCCTTGTGATTCTCAATAGGCCGCATCTGATTAGGTACTATATGAACAGGAACGGCAACACCCTTGTTTGTCTCCATCGATTTCTCGGGTCTCGTAGATTTGTGGAGTTTATGAAGGAAGCGGCAGAAGGAATCTAGCTTACTTCGTGTACTTTTTAGTCGTTTTCTAATATAGTTTTTCGATTATTTTCCTTCAAACGCATATTTATAGCCTTCAGATAGTCAGCAACATCATGCCTTTTTCAATGTGAAATTGTATATTTCAGATTCTTACTAGTACTGTACAGCTCTAAATTTGGGAGCTTTTTGGAATTTGAGATGCTGCTGTTAAATTTGTATACAGTATTTGTGAGGTTGTTTCTGTTTGTAGGTCACAATTGTTTGGTTTGCCTTTTTATGTATGCCAGTCCGATAAAGAGGTGAAAGAAAGTTCAGTTGAAGCAGATGATGGTCAAGAAAAGGAAGTATAAAATGGAATTTTTAGTACTTTTCAAATCAAATGGACCAAAGGCTACAGGGAGTTAGCTTCCTTTGGAGGCTTTTTTCTGAGTTTCAACCAGACGTTGGGACACGTAGGAACACCATATCCTCATTTTTGTTTGAACAACTAAAAACCATATGCCCCATTTTTTGCTTTTGTTTTTGGCTTAATTGCAAGAACACTCCCTAAACTATCGCGTTTTGGCAAGTTCACCCCCTTAAGTTTAAATTTGAGCAACTTCACCCCCCAAACTACCAAATTCGAGCAACTTCACCCCCTCCCCCATTTTCCATCCACTTCTGTTATAAATTTGGATGGAAAGTTACAAAATTGGATGGAAAATGAATTCAATGTACAAAAATGCCCTTGTTCATCCTTTTTAAACATCTCACACACACCAGATAACTCTCTCTCTCTCTCTCTCTCTCTCTCTCTCTCTGGATACACGATCTCTCTCTCTCTCCTTTCCTCTCCTCCGCAGCTCCTCTTCTGTAACAACAAAAAACCCTAAAACCCTCCTACCCTAACCCAGAATTTCCCCCTCTCATACCACCAGCATGACCTTCAGTCACTACTTGGAGGAGATCTCAACAACCTCGTCCTCCTCCTCCCTCCTCCTATGACCACCACCAGGTACACCACCCGATTACCCCTCCTCTCCTCCTATTGGAACTAATTAATTTGTCCTTGTTCTTCTCCTCCTCCTCCTCCATTTCCTCTCCAACACCCTCGTCCATTTCCTCTTCAAGGGCCAGATACTTACCAACAAAAAAAAAAAAAGATTATCTCCTGTAAAAAACAGATAATCCCCTTTTAAATCTCCAACCCAAAAATGAGTAGCAGCTCCAATTACACGAACAACTACTTACAGCACAATGGAGATGAAAGATGCGATTGTGGACGGAAAGCAGTGATGAGACCCTCATTAACTGTGAAAAATCCAGGTAGAAGGTTCCTTGGTTGTTTAAACTACAAGGTAAATTAGTTGAATGTTTTCTTGTATGTATAATTTGGCTTTTTCTAATAAAAGGCCTAAATGCTATTGTTTTGCATTGTAGCATAGGAAAAAGCATTGCTTAAACTCTGTACATTGGCAAGCTATACTAGCCGATAAAAAAATACTTAAGTAATTAGCATGCTATACTGGGGCCTTTTAATAGCTAAATGACCAATTCCATGTGAGTCGCCGTAAATATAGTGCTATGCAACATAATGTGGTACATGAATCAATCAACAGTTAAGTTAATGACTATGACGATGATGATGAGATATGCCTAAGGCTAATGTGACGGTGACAAAGCTACTGGTATTATGAAAACAGATTACAATGCAAAACATGCAAGATAAATGACAAAGTCAAACGAAGATATCCTCCATATCATCTAGCTCGATTGTAAATGTTATTGTTTTGTATATTGTCTGCAATTATTCCTAATAAAAAGGCTAAATGCTATTGTTTTGTATATTTACTGATAAGTTCCTTCCAATTATTTAGAAAAAGAATGGCTGCAATTTCTTCATATGGGTAGATCCACCAACATGCGAAAGAGGGGTGGAATATGCTAAGATCATGCAAGTGAAGAAGGAAGAGCTGGAGAGACAAATTGAAGAGTTGAAGATGATGAATAAAGAGTTGGAAAGAGGAAAACTAAAATTGGAAGAAGAAAATGATGCGTTGTTCGTGAAGATAACAGAGTTGACTGAGATTAATGTGAAGTTAGCAGCACAGACTGGGCCAAGGAAGACAACAAAATTGACAACAGTTGTAGTACTACTAGTAGTTATTATGTTTGTGGTTTGTGTGCTACTGTCAAGTGTAAAGCACACCCATGGTAAAAAAACTTTGTATTTGCCCTGAAGTTATGTTATGAAATGTATGAGAGTACTAGCATTATAGTCATTGTAATAGAGAGTCCATAAATGTAGTGAAATATGTTGTTTAAGTATAGCCTTTGAAGCTTTTTTCAAAAACTATCCAAAAACTGCAGTTGTGAACCACAATGCCCAGAAATTTTGAAGGAAAAAAACCTACTCTAGAACAAGGTAGTTAACTACAAGCTTTGATCGAAATTAAGAGTTCAGAGTTTCTATCCATTCACAAACCGAAATATAGCCTTAGAATGAGAGAACTCATTAAAACAACTAAGCCACGGGGTAGAGATCACCCCATGAGCGAGCCTATTCGACTACTCACTCATATTCGAAGAACAAGACATAACCAAAAAATGACAAATGCGATTCATAGACAAAAACGAAAATAAAATTAAGATTAATGAAGATCTCAACAATATGAACAAATTTAATAGCCCCAAACATTCGGGATACAAAACACTAAAATACCCCTACATTAGTTCTTGGTCGGACACAAAATTGCCAGAAATTCCAGGTTGGTACCCGTACCAAGTTTTTAGTGGTATTGGTACCAAACTACTCTGGTGGCCGAATTGGTGTTTTGGTACCAGTACCTAGTTTTTAGTGGTACTGGTACCACCTGGGCACTCTTTCCACTTCCTTGCTTCTATGGCCATTAACTCTTGGGGTCCACGAGCTTGCTTCTTAGCTTCGATTCATGACTTTTTCAACTCGGCTACAGGGTACCACGAGGCCTCGAGCCTGGGACGCTATTGGTCATCCACGCATCAAAACATGCCTTATTTTTTACGATTAGCCTGTAACATCACAAACACAACCTTCTGTGCAATATCAAACAAATCTAACAAGTTAGGCGCGTGTGTGTGAAAAAAATGAGAGAGATAAGCCATAATAGTTACACTTTTGAGGGCTTATCACACCCCTCAACTTGAAATATCCACAATGCATCACATGGAGTTAAGTAGCGTTCAAAAGATTTACTAAGGACTTAGGTAGCTAATAACGACCTTGGATTCAAAAGAAAGGGTAAAACAAAACATGTGGTGGCCATCTTTTTTTCAAGTTCAGGATATGTACCACTGGCTACCACCGACCCTAACTACCCATGACTTGGCCACCTGTCGGCCGAACAAAGACATGAGCAACGATAGCTACACAAAAATAAATAAAGCTCCTAAGTTAGGTCCTACTATCTGCTACTACGACCTCCGACACCACTACTCACTCTCCTCCTCGCTGTCATCCCCTTCCTCATCATCCGAGCTTGATTGTGATGGAATCGCGACACTTTTTTTCTTACTACACCCTGCCCCCACAGCAGCTGCTGCCCCATTGTCCTCATCCGTGGTCTGATCCTCATCCTCTTTAGTCGAAACGTAAGGCTCGCCAGAAGTTTTCCCTATCCAATCCACCACATAATCCATCTTCCTCATCAACTTCCCTTCATTTCTCTTCCTCCTCCTAAGCTCTGTTTTGATGCGAGCTAGGTCCTCCCGAATAACGATTTGGTTGCACCGGCTGATGTTCCACCATTCCTCCTGCCTCTTAACTCCAGTCTTTGCAATAGGTATAGAAGAACCAACGGTGGCCGGAGGAGGAGGTTTAGAGGCAGCCTTGCTCTTTCTCACTGTTCCCTTCGTGATAGCTCCAGGTTTTGGTTCTTGCAATGTGTCACTAGATGCAAATTTAACACCAACGTTCTCACATAACTTGGTGATCATACAAGGGAAGGGCATGTTGGAATTTGCGCTCCCATACAACTTAAAATCCACCATTTGGCGGAAAATCCATAGGGCCCAATCCACAACTTCATTTTTACTTCCAAAAACATACAAAATCTCCCCATCTTCCAATGAAGGGGTTTTCTCCTTTCCACGGGGGTAGAGATTGTGATGAACGATTTTGTTGATCAATCGGTAACGGGGTTTCAAACCACCGGACGCCCATTTATCCTTAAAAGCACTAGGGTCCTGGGAGAGTTCATTTATAAGGAAATTGTCGTCGATATGGGAGTCTTTGTTTGGGTAAGTAATGGTTTCCTTCACAGGACGCTGATAATTCAGATATGCAGCTATTATATCCGAAGTCACAACCACAGTTTTATTATTCATTTGAGATTCAATCCTATGCTTACCCGCCACAATATGCATATTCAAATAAAAATTTAGAACCACTTTCTTACGAAAACCAGGTACCTCGTCTTTGAAAAACGCCAAACAATGGTGTGCAATGACTTCAAACACCTCATGAGCCCCTATTTTGTACTCATCGACCCACCTCTCACAAGTGTACCCCTTTGATTTCAGATTGGTTACCCATTGTTTCTGAGCCCTAGCTGCCTCCTCATCGTCCTTTATTTTCTTCCTCTGTTCAGCCTCTTTTTCTGCCATTTCCTCGGCGGACCTCTTGCCTTTACCATCCCCACCACCACTACCTAACCCCTTTGATTTCACAGCTGAGTGCTTGGTTCCCACAACAATCGCCACAAGAGAAATAGCACACAACGACAGTAGTACCCACAGCCATGAGAAACGAGATAAACTAGGTTTTTCTGTGGTGAGCTTGAGAAGGAAGTGAAAACGTGCCATGGTGTGAGGGTTTTGGTGATTTTCGGACTGATTTTGGAAAGGGGGTGTCAGGGTTTTGCCTGAATCTATGAGAGAGAGATTGGCGAATGTAACGGGTCACCGTGGTCGTGGTGAGATTGTAGAGAGAAAGGAGAGGGATTTGAAATTACCTTGTTCAATGAGAGGGAATTTTTTTTCGCCTGAACTTAAGAAACCCAGTGGAGATTTGCAATTGAATCACGGAAAGGAAGCTTGAATCTCGAAATTCCTGGCTGAATTGTGGTGGGTTTGGGTTTATGGAGGATTGGAGACAGAGACAGAGACAGAGAGAGACAAAGAGATGTTTGGAAAATTTAGGGCTCTAATCGGGCGTGGTCGTAGGATGAGAAGGAATAGTGGGGACTTGTTTTTTTTTATAGTGGGGCAGGAGAGAGAATATCGGACCTGGAAAAAATTAAATTTTTTCCACATTTGGTACTGGTACCGAATTTTATGTGGTACTGGTACCCAATTTTCTGTCCAAATTTGGTATTGGTACCGAATTTTAGGTGGTACTGGTACCCAATTTTCTGTCCAAATTAATTTTCTTTGGTACCAGTACCAAGTTTTTGGTGGTTCAGGTACCATCTGGGCACAAACTATGCTAAACTAAGTTCCAAACTTCTTTTGCCGCTTGAACTCCGGAACATGCTCATCACATTCACATCACCCCAAAACCACTTTAGATCATTGGAACGCAACTCCACATAACCCCAAATAGTATACGTGCAGCCATTGTTTTGAAGAACTAAAATTACAGGCAACTACAAGAGTGTAAGACTCATGTAATCGTTTTGATGTTAATAATTGATGGATATTCATCAACACACACACACATAGAGAGAGAGAGAGAGATATATATATATATATATATATAACAAAAGCTGCTATTTTGTAACACAAAGGCCAGCCAGAAATAATGAACGGCACCTTCTCATTCATTCCAAAACATAACATATTGTCAAAAAAAGATACCCACACAAGATGAAGCCCAAGATCAATACACAGTACCCATTCATTACATTTACAAGAGTAGACAAGTCAATAAGGTTCCATAATACTACTAACAAGTCAATAAGGTTAACAAATACTACTACAATTGGTTTTCAAGTGTTTGACTTCTGTGTACTGCCTGGGGTAGATGATTCTCCTTGGGACAACTGTTTGGGGCCAGTGGCTGTCATTGTTGCGTGGACAAATTTCTAAAATATTCCACCCATTCATACCTGTGGTAATGCCAAACCAAACGTTTGGGCTATGCTTGCTGTGACTGGTTGACTCTGACCTATACCTCCAAACCGTACGATTTGTTGTTTCCCTTTTGTTTTACTAACAACCACTTCTTTACCCTTCTCATTGGTTTCAGGTTTTTGCCCTCCATTATTATCCCGATTGTTTGCATCTCTCTCTCTAATGAGTATACCAGGAAGTGTAGGAATGCTTCCACCTCTTCCTCTTCCTCTTCCTCGAACATTGGGATTGACATGCTTTGAGGTAGGGTCACCACCTCTTCCTGTGCCTCCCACCACTTTTGTTTTATCACCCTTTGCTTTACTTGTGTATGGTGCAACACCTTTTTCACCTCTACCACTTTTCCCCCCTCTACCACTCTTCCCTCCTCGACCACGTCCACTTCCACTCCCTCTACCACCAACTACTTCCATTGCCACTTCCATTGCCTGTAGGAAATACATAATTATCATATCACATATGCTTCAAAGAATAAAGTACTTAATGGTTTACAAAAAATTAAAATTCCTTACTTGTTCAGCTTCTTGTTCAAATGTAGTGTTTGTTGACTTACGTTCACATCCATTCCCTCTACCACCAACCACTTCCATTGCCACTTCCATATTCTGTAGGGAATACATAATTATCATTTCACATATGCTTCGAAGAATAAAGTAGAACAATGGTTTTAAAAAATGTAAACTCCTTACTTGTTCAACTTGTTGTTCAACTGTAGTGTCTGTTGACTTATGAGCACATGTCCTTGAATTGTGTCCAGGCTGCTTGCATATTCTACATTTAATGGTTGTGTAGTGCCTCCGCACTCCTCCTCTCTTTTTTGGTTCTTCATCATGCCCTCTTTTCCTTTCCTTTTTTGGTCTCCCACTTCTTGCCCTTAACAGAGGAGGAATGAGAGGATCAAGGTCTGTACGAACCCACATAGACGCATCTGGAATTGGTTTAATCATGTGCTCGTATGTCTTCGCAAAAGTTGCCACATGGAAGCATTCGTGAACAAAGTCTTGAGGATTACTTTTGTCGGTTGTAATTGCAGCCATTCCATGTGAACAGGGTATCCCACACACATCCCACTTGCCACAGGTGCATGTTCTCTCTCCTATGTCCACAACAAAACCCCTAAGTACATTTAAGATTTCAAAAGTTGTGCCACCACTATAAATTACCTCACAATCCCCCATGTTATCACATGTTTTTTTCACCTTTTTCGCAATTCTTGGACATAGCTTACCATTCCACCCCTTGCAGAGGTCACGTCTATGTTGTAACCTTGTCATTAAGTACCTCCTAATACTTTCGGCCATGGTAAGGATTGGTTGGTCTCTTGCATCTTTGATAGCTCGATTGAAAGCTTCACTTGTGTTATTATCCATTCTATTGCACTTAGCCCTTCCACTGTACATGCACCTAGCCCATGTTCTTAGCTCTTCCCTCATCAACCATTCATAGGCAGTCTCATCAAGCTCTTTAATTTCTTTCATCTTCTCCTCAAACTCTTGGATTGTGTAAACTGATGCAGCCTGCCATATAAGGTCTTTCCACTCCTTCCCCTTGTACAACTTGTTGAAGTTTGCATACATGTGTCTAATGCAGTACCTATGTTCTACAGTAGGGTACTTTGCTGCAAATGTTTATGTCAACCCCTAATGAAAACATCATGAAGTATATTTAGATGGCAAACATTTACATGAACCAACAAGTATCGGCAAATATGGAATTCAACAATGTAATTAATAGTACCTTTTGCCTGTCAGACATGAAGTACAAGCCCATTTCCTCTGGATTCCCAATTAAGTCCTCCAATATTCCCATGAACCAAGTCCAGGCATCTTTGGTTTCAGCCTCCACAATAGCAAAGGCCAAAGGGAAGCTCTAATTGTTGCCATCTCTTGCCACCGCATGCATAAGTTGACCTCCAAAAGGACCTTTCAGAAAACAAGCATCCAATCCAATGATTGGTCTGCAACCTGCTAGGAAACCCTTCACCTGTGCATCATAACTTATGAACATCCTTTGAAAAAATGGAACTTGTCCATCATAGGGTCTATCCACCTTAATTTTAGCCATGCTACCTGGGTTCCGCCTTTTCACCGTCTCACAATAGTCCCATAACCTTTTGTATTGTTCAGTATGATCTCCCCGAATCTTTTCAATTGCCTTTCTCTTTGCCCTATACACCTTATACTCTGAAACATTAATGAGCCACTCCCTCCTCACAATATTCTTCATTGATTTGACCTTAGTCTCCGGTGCATCATTTAGTTTGGCTAAGTACTCATTGGAAAGCCAAGAGGCAGTTGCATTATTATTCGTGTAGATTCTAGTACAAGTATGTTGTTGCCAAATATTTTTTATCTGGAATGATTTCTCATCATACATGGGAGATGCATGAAGTCTAAATCCACAATCGAATGCACATTTCACAGTCACCCTCGTAGATTCATTCTTCAAGAATTTAAATGTGTAGCCCTCCTTTATATGATATTCCCTCAACAATTTCCTGAACACCCTCACATTAGGAAACTTCATCCCCTTTATTAATTGGGGGTTCTTCATGCAAGAGTCTTTAAACTCACAAAAACTACCCTTCCCATCTTCACCTTCCTCAACCAAGTCGTTTTCATCACTATCCGAATCCCCCTCACCACATTCTGTTTCAAGGTTATAGGTACCTAGACCAACCAAGGCAATGTTCTCCTCTTCCTCTTCATCAGAAGACTCCTCTACCCCACTAAAAGTGTCACAAGAAGTTTCGCTATCATCATTAGGCTGCCACTCACAGTCTGACTCACTATTCTCATCCATTTCATCACCTTCTCCGTCTTCATCTGCATTCACACATTCATTACCTACTCTCTCCCCCCTTTCATCAACAATTGGTTCTTTTACGTGTTCAAGTCCTCCTAATTCACCACCTCCATGACCTTCTCCTATTTGTAAGTCACCTCCTAATTCAGTTAACGAGCTAGGGTCTGCTGTAGTATTTCTATCTCTACCTATCACCTCCACCTCTGGCTCACGATCCTCGTCAGACTCTACCACATTGGGACAATCAACATATACATCAATAACCATATACTTCTTACCACAAGAATGCACTGCAAACATTTCAACCATGTCATAATGAGAAGTCAAGTTAACTAATCCATCATTCATGTCATGCATTGAAAGTTTATAAAACACAGTTACGTGTTCTGTTACTCCATTACTATCTGTTAGTCCATACCCCATTTGCCTAATTATATCCATCAATTCATAAAAGGTGAAGGAATTTGGATCTACCTTCGTTTCTGCAATAACCCCATTCAAGTATTTAGACTGCGAACCCCTTACTAGTTTACCATCGACGCGCATGAACAATGTACACCTGAGCTCCACCATAGCTTCTGTGCATCAAATAACTTTGATTAATAACAAGAGAGGCATAATTATATGTGAGGCTCTTAATATGGCTTACAATATTGCCTACCATGAAAAGGACCTTTTACCTTTCGATCGTGAAAAAAACTAAGACAAAAAATTATTATCGTTGCGGAATTCCCATTAGAGAAACGAAAAATGGAAATAATGGAGGATGTAAGTTAGAAAGAAAACACGACCATGGGGATAGTATTCAATTAATATGAAAGTTAGTCTCCATTCTGGAACTTGACTACTTAAACCATTCCTCTACTATTGCATCTATTCCAGGAATCATAGATAGTAAAATGCTTACGAGAGCTCGATAAGAATGAGAAGAAAAATATTTCGTAACTGTTTCTCTTTTCCTTTCTAAAATTCTTAACCAAGAATTGTTATAGCCCATAATGGCATTGGATTTGTTTTTCCTTTTCTGAGAACAAGGTGAAACTCTAAATGCCTACAAGAAAGCTCAATACACAAGCACAAATTGGTCAGTAGCTTTTTAATCCCAACCATGAACGACAATATTTTACTCTACTACTACAACACAAGAATGCAACTTTTTAAAACCCTACTTTACTATATTAACAACTATATTAACAACAATATTCTACTATTTAAACGACAGGAATTTTTAAATCCCTAATCTTTATAAGCCCTCAACTGAATCTTTGTAAACCCTCAACTGAATCTTTAAATCCCTAAACTGATTACGACCTTTGTAAGCCCTAATTTACTATATTAGTCGTAATCCTTAATCTTTTAAGAAAAATCTCTCAGACCTGCGGATTTGAGGGGAAATCTATTTTTTATTATTGAGATCTCGAAAATTTAGGGGTTATTAAATTCGAAAACAAGGAACAACAATAAACTATTTTTTAGCACTTATACATGTCAATAAACATCAAAACACCCAATTATTTTGTCCTAAATAGAGAACTTACGGATGGGGAAGAAGAAGGCCGTCGTCTTCGTTCTCAGGTTGGCGTCAGGCCGCGTCTGGAAGAGACGTCTGGAGGGAGGAGAGGAGAACTACGTTGGGTGGGATTTGGGGTTTCTGGGTGGGTGGGATTTGGGTTTCTAGAAGGTGGGAGAGGGAGGAGGGACAAGGGAGGAAGAGGCGAAAGAGAGAGAGAAGCACAGATGAAAATATCGAAGGAAGAGAGAGACAAGAGATATATCGAAAGAAGAGAGAGAGAAGAAATATCACCGTATTTTTTTTTCAAAAGGGTACAAATGTAATTTTGATCGTCTCCGTCCTTTTTTTTAACAGAAAATGGGGGAGGGGGTGAAATTGCTCGAATTTGGTAGTTTGGGGGGTGAAGTTGCTCAAATTTAAACTTAAGGGGGTGAACTTGCCAAAACGCGATAGTTTAGGGGGTGTTCTTGCAATTAAGCCTTTGTTTTTTCGATAACTTATAGGCCAACTAATTACGCGCATCTTGATTAATTTTGGAGGACCAATTCCGCTGTTCACTTGCGAGAGTCCTAATTATTAAAGACCGAGTTAAATTCCGTATGACTTAACCCGAAATAAGTTGATAATACCTGAAAAGTTTCGAATTTAAGATTTTAAGAGAAAATAAACATTTTAAAGAAAAAATAAACAATCGTATCTCAAGCCTCGACACTAGGCAAACCCTAGTAACCTCTTAGTTAAGCCCCATTTTGTTAACGAAGAGTCGAAGGCCAAGTTTGATGGATGAATTACACTTTAACCCTGAACTTTGATCTCAATTCCACTTGTCTCCTTTATTTACTCTAGAATATAAACGCCAAAACACTCCACTTCAAGTCAAGCTTTAATATCTGCCTCCTTCTAGAAATCCATCCAAAAATGAACTAAAATGGCCGCTTCTTTAATATCTGCCTCCTTTAACATCAACTGATCAACAAGTACACGATTGAAACAGATTTGTACAAGAAAAGAATGAAAATTTTAAGTTTTGAATTATTTTTTTATCCTATTTTTCTTGTAACAAATCTGTTTCGACTGTGTACCTATCAATATTCGATTAAGCAAATTTTTTGTGCAGATGACATATTTGACGAGTTGTACGAAATGAACAATTCTGATCGTTGTTGTGGGTCTTGGAGGGGCGACCGCCGAAAACGGGAACGAAGTGGACATTAAAAACAGGACTGGAAAGTTCGGCAAGAGTACTGCAAGCCAAAGATAAAAAAACAAAAAACATAGTCCCTATCATATTGGAATACACAATGACAGCATCAGTAAAATCCATAACCAGTCTGTTCAAAATTTAAAAAAAAAAATCCATAACCAGAAAAAAATAACAAAACAAATAAAGAAAATCTGTCGAGATGAAGAATCCAAACGTTATCGAAAATGTCAATCTTTGCACATCAAATCGCGCGTGCTTCAAACATCAATTTCAAGTTATGTTGTTCCGCGTCTTAAGGTACGGAATATATTGAACGATTTAAAACTTTTCTTACGTTGTGCTGCGGTTTATAAGTAATATAAACATTTCAGATCATGGACGTGAGCACCAAAAGACATCACAAAGGATTGAACAGCAGAATTGGATAGAACTTTTGATGTCCTATTCCAGTTATGTTTTACGCTTTTACCCCTGCTGGAGACTCGAGCGTGACAGAGAGAGAGAGAAATGGTCCAATGGATGCGTGTAATGTGAACACATTTCATTGGTTTTCAGTGGGGTCCGCATAGTACCTTGTATGACTAATCAAGCTTCTATATAGAGGGATGGAAAAATAGACTTGCAATGCTATTCCAAAAAGAGATGGTGGCGAAGCCTGCAGGGGAGAAAGTGGGGCGAGCCAAAGGCGGAGGAGGAGGAGGGACCGAGGCGGCGGACCCAACTGCCGAAGCGGTTGGAACCAAGCCCACCTTTACGAGCTTGGTTCCACCCAAGAGGAAGCTGGTTAAGAAGATGATGTGGGATTCAATTGTTCAAGCCTTCGTTTCTGCTGCTTCTGCTTTTTCCACTTCCATCACAAAGAAGAACAAGAAGAAGAAAATCTTTCCTGCCTAAAATGTCCTTTGAAATATGCAAGTAATTCCTCGTGTTTGCTGCTAACTTATGTTTAGAACCTGAATTTCCATTTTCCAGAGGAATATCTCAAAAAAAATAAATAAAAAGAGAAAAATGAGAGATATTTAGCTTATGGCTTTTGGTCTCGATTTATTTTCATCTTGTTTGTCTATTGTTTTTTTCCCTTTTCCTCTTATGAATTTATGATCCGATTCTCGCATAATTCACAGTTAAAAAAAAAAGGCAAATCGAACCCAATGGTGTATGTTCCTCCTACAAATTGAGAATCCTATTGTTTGTGTTCTTAGTCATTGGTTAATGAAATGAAAATCCTGTTTTTGAACGTGGAGAAGTTGTTTTGGATTGGGATTGGATTACTGGGTCATATGGCGTATAGAGCTTGAGTATGCATTTATCCATTTTTTGGGTGATGAGGGGGGCACCCTGACGAGCGCATTTGGATCGTCCATATTGGCAGTTAATAGTCTAGATTGAAAATAAATTCTTCCCTGAATCCAAACTGTTGAAAACACTCTTGGATGGTCCTGATTTGTCCTGCACTTACGCGGCAGGGACCGCTAGCTTGGCAGCGTCCCCGGATCCTTCGATCCTTCGATTAGTAGGTTAGAAGTCCAGTTGAGAAAGATTGCACTCTTAGATCAAGCTGTTTATTTTTATGGGGTATGGCAGTTAGGGTGTCCGGGCCATTTGTATGCTTTCCATAATTGTCGATGGTTCGACTTTTGGGGACAGGCTGAAAGTAACTTGTTGTAAATTTCTTAGTTTCGACGTGAGTGATTTGCCTTTAATCGGACCAGTGAGGGGATTAAATTGACTGTTTACTTCCTTGATGGAGTAGCTGCTTTTTTTTGTTGCTCTGTTTATTGAAGTATTTCTCTACTTTTTTGACCCCTTGGTAAATGATTGTGGCTCTTTTCTTGTTGCCCTCTTTAAGTTCAAGAAAAGTTGTCCCTTTTTTTTTTTTAAGTTGGCCCGGTTTTTTCCCTGTTCTAAGTTCAACAAAACTAGAAAGTTTTGTCTGGCCTGTTTTAAGTACAAAAAAGTTTTTCCCTCTTTGTGCCATATTTTGCCCTCTTTTGTGTAGCTCTTTTTTTTTCTCTCCCCTTTTCAGGTTCCAGAAAAGTATTTCCCTGTTTTGTTATCTTATTTCCTATTTCCAATGTACTAGGCCTATCAAATGAGGAAAGGAAGAGAAAGACGAGAAATGGAATAACGAAAATGTTAGGATACATAAAAGAGATTCAAGAAAATGTTTATGAAAGAGAAATGAATGATTCAGAGTGCTCGATTAATTCATGGACATTTTAATGGATCTTTCATGTACCGTATCAATTCTCATGGAATCAAGCTAGATATTGCTATGGATATTAACCCATAGAGTACTGACCATGTACAAATGGGTCCTCACCTACGGGTCTCACATGACAAATCTTATCCGTTTATTATTTTTGAAATATTTTTATTTTTTTTATGAAAGTGGAGATGTACGGATCGAGCACTTACCGTTATTGGATCGAGCATTTACCAATATTATTTGAGCTAATTTTTGAACCAATTATATAAAAAATGTTAACAGTTTTGATTTGTCATGTGGGACCCATAGGTGGGTCCTGTGGACCAATCTCTACATGGTCGGTATTTATGGGTCGGTACCCATATCATTTTAGATAAATTTAATGGAGTTCCAAGGATTACTCCGGTTGATTGATAGATTTGTTTCCTACACAAATGACTAAGGTTCGATTGTTAGGATGAGATAGTAAAAAATTAATTTCTTGTAAATTTTTTGGTCCCAATATGGAGGACCTATATTTAAACCGGACTACCACCCTTAACCTTTGAACCAAAATATGAGAGAGAGAGAGAGAGAGAGAGAGAGAGAGAGAGAGAGAGCATGAATTGAGTGATACTGAATTTGTTTTCAAATTCACAGTGACCTTTCAAGGTTGGTCGAGAAAGTTTCCACATGGAGAGGCTTCTGACGTCTATTTCAAGTCCAACCAATTTTGGATTTTAATTGTTATAATGAGTTTCCCACCTGCCGAATAGAAAATTCTCTGCAACATCCATCCACTTGTGCGGATCAAAAAACAAAAAAAAAAAAAATACATCCATCCACTTGTAGTGTAGGACAAAAAGTGAGAGGTCTTGAGGCCTATATTAATTCTCTATCTAGTACTACAATATAAACAAACGGTACCTGGCGGCTCAAGATAATTTAAGGCCCCAAGATACTCTTCCGTTCGGATTTAATAATTTTTTCTTAGGAATTTGCGTCACTTTTCAATCTATTATGTCTTGTAATTTATAATATTTTAAGTGATTTTGAAAACATTGCATTATAGAACTAATTGAAATTTATCAAATAAGACTTATATTCGATATGAAATTCACTACGGATTCAAAGATTTAACTCATTTTTTAACCAATTAGAATAGAACTAAGGACAATCAAATCCGGGCAGAAGTAGTATAATTCAAGAGAGACCTTTGGATATTTGATATTTCTTTTTGTCGTTGGAGAATCGCACAAAGTACAAACTGAAGTTTGCAAATTCTGAATAAAATTTTCACAAATTAAGTTGACGTTACAGCCCAATTAGGTTAATAATAATATTGTTTACAAAAGTACGAGAGCCGAGTGAAGTTCAGTAGCCACGGTTCAACCTATTCTTCCTCGATCGAGCAGCTCTTCCAATACTTCTTCAACACCTCCCTTACATTTCTACCCGTAAGATTGGTCCCTGTAGGTCCCGAGTCAAAGAAGTACATAGTATGTATCTGCTTACAGAAAGTCTACGTACACTATCAATTTCCACTACCTCATCCACTACCTCCCCAAAACGGCGTCGTTTTGGGAGGTACCCTTTAAAAAAAAAAAAAAATCAAAATCCCAAACTCTCCGTTTCTGTTCCTTCCTACGCTTCTTTACAGAAGAAGGAGAAGACGATAGCCGACACCCAACCCAACCCAATCCACCGTCCACCACTCGCGCAGACGACTCCGACAACGAAAACGCCTCCACGATGGTCGTGCGCCTACGAGCTTCGAACCACAATCACTGGTATCGATCTAGAATACCGACGAAGGTCTCGGCCACCGCCGCCGTACGGCGACGAAGGTCTCTCTCTCTCTCTCGATCTAGAACGCTGGTATCGATCGAACTAGAGTACCAATTTCAATTTGTACATATTGGGGATTTTTGCACAAAAAGTTAGGATTTACTGCCTACTACTATTGTTCATAGATATTTTTTGTCTGTTTAAGAAAAAATGGGCAGACTAAAACAAGCCCAAGAGGAAACTGGAAAGGAGGCAGCTGAATATCGAGCGCAGATGGAACTTGAGCTTCAAAGGAAAATCACAGAGGTAAATCTAAAACAAATCAGTGAAACCTCTTTGTGTGCTGAGCTTTGTGAATGTTTACCATCTATCAGTTGGAGCTATCAACTTCATGTTTTCATTGCTGAATATTTTGGTGACAATTGCAAACATCAAAGAATAATGTGTGAATTCTACTTCTGTTCGGTACTCAAACTCTGACCGACAACTAGATCCAAGCAAAGAAACTTCACTGCCTTATGCTCAAAACCGTCTCCCACCCAGAGACTTTCCTCTAACAATCTCACCAACTTGTACAGTAAACTAAGAAATTTAACGTAGGCACGTCATGTGTTTGATAAAATACCTCAACCAACTTTTTAGTGTTAGTAAGGTTGTTGTTGTATTACCTTTCTGCTGCATTTTCACTTGTAAAGGAAGGTAAAAACAATTTAATGTTGTTGTATGACAGAATTACCAGGATATTATGGCTTGTCAAATGATTCATTCTTTACAATGTTGTTCTACTTAATACGCTGACTCGTTCCCGTTCTACTGGGCTCCTGGGAGTGCAAGTTAAAATGTTTGCCCTTAGCTTAAGGTGTGGGAGTACCATTATTCTTTGCCCTTAGGAGAGTTGAGAAGGGTCATTTGGATGGTATAATGCCAGCAGCTTTGGCCTAACTCGCCGAGGCTAGGTAATAGCTAGCTATAAACAGTTTTCTTCCCAAGGAAAGATCTTGCTATTTGTGAATTCATTACATTGTTACTTATATTGATATAATTGGGGGCAACATGATATTGTTTTGAATGACTGGCTAGATAGGGCATGCCCATTTACATCTTATGTGCACATGATAGTTTGTCGATATGTGAAGCCAAGCCAAATTGTTGGAATCTAAAACCAATTGGACAAGTATTTAGCATTAAATAAGTGAGACTTGGGATGATTATGCTTCATCCGCCCAAGTGGAAGGCTTAGGTTTGAATCATGAAGATCACTGAAACGACCCGCTCTAGAAGGATTAACATAATCAGTTTTAATGAAAGCTTAATATCAACCTTAAGGTGGAGACTCGTCCCCCGATCCTAAAATATGAATGACACTACACTTAGTATATTTCATACTCCAACTCATGATAAAATGCAAGTAAAATGTATCAATAAATCTAGCATATGATCTTCTTCTTTTTTAATCTCCATCCCTAGTATGAGACTGCATGAGACCAATGCAATAAAAATGATGGATGATGTGCTTTAATGCTCCAAAGATGATTCAATAAAATTTAATACAAGAATTCTCAAGAATAAGGCTTAATCCATGACCAACATGTACGGTTCTGACCGTATCCGAAACATAATCGTGAATTGAAGAATGAGACTTTAACCATTGAAAGGTTACGAATGTATCAACATTGAATCAAATATATCAATACATCATTACTTGATATATTTGATGTCAAATATATCATTATTAGATAAAATATATCATTATTGGATACTTCTTCCTCTTCAAATTGACAGGTCATTCATAAAAAACGGAGTTCGGGTAACATTATTACGGCCTCGCGATTATAACTTAACACAATATCAAAACTGGTACAGAGACAGATTTTAGGTTAACTTCAACAGAAAATCTGTTATTGCTCAGGCAGAACCAAAGCATATGGGTTGCATCGTTGGAAATCTCTACGAGTCTAGTTTCTAGCAAAACAAGCGGAATGTGATTTCGAGTCTCGAGCTAGGAGATATGACTGTTTTCCCAACTTGTGTCAGTGCAGTCAGCAATACGAGTTTCACAGCAGCAGTTCGGTGTGCGATTTTTAACTTTTTCCCCTCTTCGAAATAAATTCTGAAAATTTTACCCAACAAACTAGACATGCATGTCCATCTCCAGTAAAAATTTCAGAAAATTACATGGTCGGAAAGTCTGTGAGAAAAATTCGCTAAGAACATGACAGATTCAATTATGTTCAAGCCCTAATTGACAGAATTGAGACATGTCTCAAAGATGGACGAATTTGCTAGGTTAAAACCCATTCTCTTATGAACCAATCAGGAGTTCTTCCCTTTCTATTGGGCAGTTTGAAGCGTCATGTGAATGCTTATCTGCTATTAGTAAGCTATCCTAGGCATTTTGAAAATGGAAAGCATATGAGCCATTGCTTATCAGCAAAAAACTAAGCTAAGCACCTCTCTATATTGCCACCAATACCCAAGTGGTTTGAGGTGTTTGACATATTCATCAAGTAATATGTTTTTTCTTTTAAAATTTTGGTGGTGGTTTTGCAAACTCTTATATGCTAAATTACATGACAAAGGCTGTAACACTAAACAATTCAAAATGAATATCTACACAGAATTCTGCCTTGAAGTTTCCATGTTATATCCGTGTTTAAGAGTTGGTAACTCCTCATCAATTTGGATACATGTAGTCCCACTTTCTGTGCCATTTATCTGAACAATGATCGGATGCAAGACTGGAAACAAGATGCCTAATAATGTTCAGTATCTGGTTGTTTATCTTGGCTCAAGATTAAATTTCATTTTTCTTTTGATTCTCAGGTTTTCTACCAGACGAGTGGGACAATTTCGTGGTCAAGTATTCCTTCCACAGTTTTTACTCCAACTGTCTTCTTGTTTGTTGCCAGAACTGTAACTTATGGAGTGCTCAAGTACCTGGAAAATCAAAAACTGAAGCAACAATGCGGAGATAAAACATTGTATCATGACAGTATGCATGTTTTTGCTGGTCCAGAGCTTAGAGTTACGTTGAATGGAAATACCCAACATGCAGCTGTTCAAAGTACTTCGAATGGTGCTTCTTTGTGCAATAACTGTATGTGACAATTGGAGAACTTCCTGAAGAGATGGAGCGTCCAGCCAAGAAGAGATGCTAGCGACACTTAGGATTTTTCTTTTTCATTCTGCTTGTAATATAGCTTAGGGTAAACGACGATGATGATGTTCAGTTTATTCCTCTTTTGTAAAACATTATGTATTCATGTCGGCTAGATTTAAAACTTCCGTTTCAATTGCAATTGAATTGGCTCTTTTTTCTGTTGCTGCTGCTGACCATTGTTGACTGAGACGCTGTGACGTCAGGCTAGACCGAAAACAAAGGAAACTCTGCCGAATTTTTTAGAAAATATCTTGAAGTCTTTCAAGATACGATACGGACACGACACGATACATTTGACTACCATAAATTTCATTCATCAAATATAATCCTGCATGTCAAAAAAAAAAAAAAAAAAAACAATCCAGCACATAGTAAACTTGCAATATTCACAGTATTTTGCTCTTTTTTCTGTTACTATTGCTGACTCTTATTGACTGAGATGCTATGACGTCGAGTTAGACCAAAAGTAAAGGAAACTCTGTCGAATTTTTAAAAAATACCATGAGACACATCTTTCAAGATACGATATGGACACGACACGATACATTTGATTACCATAAATTGCATTTATCAAATATAACATAGTGCAACCTTGCAACATTCATAGGTTCAACAAAAGTCGTCGTAATGCTAATACTAATACAGATTCATCAATGTGAAGGCCAATAAAAATAACAATACACATTCATCATTTCCATTAAACAAACAAGTGAACTATTCCCCATCATTATTCGTTGCATTCAACATATCTGTGAAACTTTCTCGTCTTTCACATCCATGCCCTTGAGTTTGCAGTAAACTTGGTTCTTGTCCCTCCCAATATTGACCTTGGTCTTCCGAAAAACTTGATTGTCCTCCTCGCCAAACTTGACTGCCCTTAATAGTTGATTGACCTCTCCAAAATTGACCATTGAATAGGCTTTGTGAACTTGGAAAAGAAGGCCTAAATTGGTTCAAACTTGTTCCGGTTGGACAAAAAGTTGGTGAAAATGGAAAGATGGTTCCGCCTTGTGCCATATTTGCTTGCATATTATGGGGCATCATGTTTGGCCACATTGAATGCCCCATGTAGCTTGGGTTACCCTGCCCAATAATAAATAACGATTATCAATATCTTTTACATAAAAAATGAGATTGTGCAATTAAATATAAAGTTCCTTATATGTACATTTATTACACTCTCTTGTGTCCCGAACCCATGGCAATGCTCCATATGGCTTGGGTTACCCTGCCCAACAATACAGAACGATTATCAATATCTTCTACATCAAGAATGAGATTGTGCAATTAAAAATAAAGTTCATAATATGTACATTTACTACACTGTCTTGTGTCCCGATCCCATGGCCAACTGCAATTTTCTCAACCTCCTGAAATAAGCCAATAATATTAGTATTACACATGCATCGAATAGATCTATATGTCAATATTAACAAGAAAGCTGCTGTTGGCAAAAAAAATTAACTAGTAAGCAACAAATAATAAAAAACTTATACCTTGACATTTTCTTTAGATAACGTCTTTTTTTTTGTTTCTCTTTTCTTCTTCACTGCTTTTTCCACAACACCTTGCTTCCTTTTGCACGGCGGTCTCCCTTTTCTTCGAAGACTTTCCGGGTCAAGTATGTTCGTGCTCTGTTTGGAAGGTATAACCCCATCTCCAGAAGGTATAAACCCATCTCCAAGTGAAATGTCCACAATACGAGTACCCGTGTCATCACCAAGTGAAACCACATTATTTTCACAAACGACCGAAACTTCCATCAACTCTCGTTTTAGCTCGCGTACCTGTGTCATCACCTTGTTATATTTCTCTTGAGAATCTTCTGCTAAATCGACAACCTCATTAAAGAGATTGCACATGTTGTCATGCCGATGCGCTTCAATTGACGTTGAGGACTTATCATAACTGATCCGAATTTTAGTGTGGACCCTTTTCACATTTTTGCACCATCTTCTGAAGACATACTTGTCAGGCACTCTTTCAACTCCCATTTGACTCCACACCATGAGTTGATGCCTACAAACCATTCCTTTGAACTCAAACAATCGACAATTACAATGTGCTTCATTGGTTTCAGTATTGAAATCAACAATAAACGGCACTTGAATTCTCTTTCTCCCGTCTCCTTCTCCATATGTAACCCATTCTTTTACCTCATATTCAGACACACTTTCTTTTATTTTACTACAAGAACACTCAAGTCTCCCGAAAAATTCTTCATGAAACTCTCTGACCTTGTCATTTGTGTAAACACTTTGAAATTGTTTCTCCAAGTCACTTTGAGTTATTAAGGGGATGTAAGTTCGCCAACTTTTCTCATCTTCTTGGTTTTCACTCTCCACCTTGTTCGCCAATGCATTTTCATATTGCTCTACAAATTGTTTCAAGGTCGTCTTTGAATTTATGTAACCATCAAAATATGAATTCATACTCTCGCTTCTTTGAGTGGATGACATTCCCGCCCAAAAACAATCATTCACATAGGCAGGAATCCACCGTTTCCTCTCCAGATACAACCCCTCTAACCATGTGTTAGTTTGAAGCTCATACTTTGTGATGAACCTATTCCAAGCATTCTCAAATTGTTCTACCGTCAATGTATTCCATACTGCCTTGCGCATACACGAACTAATTTTCTCATAGTCGTTGTACCCATTCAACTTTTCGGGCAACTTTTTCATTATATGCCATATGCACCACCGATGTCGGGTGTCAGGGAATACATTTTCTACAGCATTCTTCATGCCCATACATTGGTCGGTAATCATTGCTTTCGGAGCACAACCCCACATGCATGTCTTCCAAGTCTCAAATAACCACGAAAATGACTCTGTGTCTTCATGAGAAATGAGCCCGCATCCCAATAAAATCGACTGACCATGATGGTTTACACCTACAAATGGAGCAAAAGGCATGTTATACTTATTTACCAAGTACGTTGTGTCAAAGGTCACAACATCACCAAACTCTTTACAAGCTGCCCTACTCCTTGCATCAGCCCAAAAAACATTCCTTAGCCGACCCTTTTCATTCAAATCCATTGCAAAAAAAAAGTCAGAATTGTCGGCCTTCATTCTCATGAAATAACGATGCATCGCTTCAGCATCTCCTTCCACAAGTCGTAAACGTCGAACTTTATCCAAATGATTTCGGCAATCTTTCTTAAGAAATGGAAGCTTATCAGGACCTCCAGCCTCAATCTGAAGTGAATCATAAGTCTTGTATACTCTGATCCCGGCTTGATCATTTAATTCAAGTTTTCTTTTTACATGTTCATCTAGTACCCTATTGCACTTGAAATACCTTGCCTTTGCCGGGCTCTGTTCATGATTGTGCTCCAAAACAACATGGCTTAACCTCCACTTTCCATCCGGGTGTATCACAACATTAACGTGAGCTGGACACTCAATTTTTGTTTGTGGCCGTGGTTTGACCGGGTTGCTTGTTCTCACCCTTGCTTTTCCAGCACGACAACATTCAAACCCTATATGCCTCACATTTCCATCTCTTCCCTTTCTCGATGATCTTTTCGCAACAGCAAATCCTTTTTCTTTCGCATATTTTAAGTAATACAAATAAGCGTCCTCCGATGTGCCGAATGTCATTCCCACCTTCGGTTCTTCAGCTTTATGTTCACAATTTTCTGTTTCCTCAATAGTTTCTATCTCATCACAATCTTTGCTTGAAGGACCACACCATACCTCTTCTTCATGTTCACTGTCTCCACTCCACACCTTTTCTTGTTCTCCACACTCTTTGTTTGCAGGCAATGTCAACGGAACAGACTCCGACGACATCATCTAGTAGTTAAGAAACAAAGGAAACAAATAATTAGTCGCTGAGCGCGTAAACTGACTCGAACACTCGATAACTACAAAAAAAAAAAGTTCCTTTACAAATGTATGCATCTCAAAAAGCCTCCAAAAGAAGTCAATAAGCACCACATAATTAGCAAAACAGATACAAAACTTGTATATAGGACTTCTATATACACTATGGGTTGATTAAGTTTTTATATGGCAAATTTAATTAAGATTAATTATTTTCATGCCACATTGTTAGCCCCAAAATAAAGCTAAATGCTGAAAACTAGAAAAGTTCTATGCAACTTAGCTACAAAGAAGACCCAAATGGAGAACAAATAAGGCCTAGATAATCCGATTCGAAAAATTAGTAATAAGACTATCCTAGAATTTTCACCATTTTCTATTTAAGAATAATCCTCTTACTTCTCTTATTCTAAGGAGCAAACTTTAAAAGAAAAACTGACTGTACGTTAGTTAATCTATTTTGGAGGCCTGGGCATATCATTTAATTAATCTGTTTTGGAACCCTAGATTTTTTTCAAAAAATCTCCAATATAGCGTGACAGAGATAGAAAGCGAGCATCATGAGAGAGAGAGAGAGAGAGAGAGAGGGAGAGAGAGAGACCTTGGTGGTGGTGGTCGTGAAACCCGAGATTTCGAATTAGTCTAGTCCTTTCCTTGCCGGTAGTGGTGGTCGCCAGAGGTGGATAGGGAGCGTCCCGTGGTGGTTGGCAGTGGGTTGGATTGACTGTTGTGTCCCCTTCTTCCTCCTCCTCCTCCTCCTCTTCCTCTTCCTCTTCCTCTTCCTCTTCTTCTTTTCTCGTTCTGTAGGTCGACGACTAATTTGGAGACCTGGGGAGCGCGCGTTTCTTAAATTTTGATTTTGGATTTTCGTTTTTTTTTTTTTTTAAAGGGTACCTCCCAAAACGACGTCGTTTTGGGAAGGTAGTGGATGAGGTAGTGGAAATTGGTAGTGTACGTAGACTTTCTGATCTGCTTAAGGACATGAAGCGTGGAAGCGAGTGGCAATACTGCCCCATTAGTCTCACTTTCATAGCTTTCCAACTCCGAAAAGAGACTTACGATCGAACCCCAATACCACATCAAGAATCAGTACAACACTTTCTTTCCCCAATACCACATCAAGACCCTTTTGATGGCTCCGAGTGCAATCCTCTCGCACAATGACTTTCGAGCCTAAGTACTTTTCTCCGGGGTTTAGCAACCTTGCCATCTCCAACGCGTAAGAGCGTTCGCCCATCGTATATATGTACATATCAAACAATTTGCTTGCCTCTTCCAGGAAAATACGAACGTAGGGCCTCAACTTGGTCAACATCTTGATGGAGTCCAGTCTAAATAAACTGTCATTCTTGCAACAAATAATCCTCACCTGGTGTTACATCTTTAAGCTGGGTCAGGGCCGGCCCTGATATTTTGGAGGCCTAAAGCGAATTCTAAAAATAAGGCCTTACATTTTTTAACCAAAAAAAAAAATCAATGTAGGTGTCTAATATAAGGTAAAAAGATTAAACATACTATTTTCGCTTCGTAATTTAACTAAAATAAAATGTTTAAATTTTTTATGCCATTAGGAAAAAAATTAATTAAACGTACCTCTCATACACTATATTTTCTCTAACTAATTATTTATTAACTTTAATTGTACAAATATTATTTTTAATAATAAGGGAAATAATTATTTTAAACCTTTTTTTTATCAAAAGTGTTTTCTTTGTGAAATAGACATTAAAAGTAAAAAAATGAACGAAATAAAATTAAAAAAGAAAACTTATCGAAACATTTATCGTGTGCAAAATATTTTAAATCTTAGACTTGAGTAACATTTACAACAACTAAAGCACAACTAATATTACTATATATATAATAATACAAGCCATGTAAGGAGTTGTAGTTTGGGAAAAAAAATTATAGTAGATGAGGCATCCTAGGATTCGAACGACAGACGTCAATGTTTAAGCCCAATGCATCAACCATCAGTGCTGGAACTCTTGCGCTATAACTCGGAAAAACTAATATATGATATATTAATGTGTTTTGTGAAAAATGAGGCCCAATTTTTGCTTGAATTCTGGAGGCCTAAAGCGGCCGCACCTCGAGCTTCACCTCAGGGCCAGCCCTGAGCGGGGTCGAATTGAGAAGCGTGTGATCTAAGTCGAGAACCAAGTGAAGCTTCTTGTCTCGTAACAACTCTTTGTTTCGTAACCGAGCAATTTCTTCCTCAGCAGGCATTAAATCCTGGAATATGTACACTTCAATGGATGGTATTTGGCTAAGCAAGTATCATGATCCTCCTTTCGCCCGCACGCGACACACATTCCCCTAATGTAACCAGGATGCCCACAAGTATCCTCATTGAGTACAGATATTGCTTCTAAACTTTGATCTGCATCTAGCTGCCGAGTTGGGGCGCCTAGCTGCCGAGTTGAGGTGCCTTGGCGATACTCCAGTACCCTTCGCCTTTTAATCCTGTCCAAATTATCACCATGATGTTCTTGATCATCCGACGGTGTTTCAGGTGAAGATAGCAATACATCGAGGAATGAAGCAAAGCCTCACATCCAGATCGATCGAAAGTTGTTCGGGATACACGGGTTAAGAGGTCAGTTGCCGCCCTTTTGTTTAGCAAAGGAGAGAATTTGGTCTCAATAAATAGACAAAGGTTTGGCTTCTGTTTACTTTCCAGTCCGATGTGGGATTGGTTTTATTTGAACCGTTTCCAACTTCCAACAGGAACTCTTGTCGCAACTAAACTACACCTGTCCACCCAGCCCGGATCTCTCTCTATCTCCAAGGATGGATCCAGAAATTTGTACTAGTGAGGGTTACACAAATTCGTGAACTTAATTCGGAGATCTATAATTCCTTAACCAGTACATTTTTTCCCGGTAAAATAACAAATTGATAAGTCTATATGTAACTTCATCCTATAATTAGCAGGAGTGAATGTGTTTGCACAAAAAGATGATGTGAAAATTTAGCACTCTGAGAAATAGATCACTCAAATATTCCCGTAAAGGAAATTTAATGTAATTTTATTGGAACCCTCTCATAAATTTATTGTTGGCCCGGTTTTTTCCCTGTTCTAAGTTCAACAAAACTAGAAAAGTTTTGTCTGGCCTGTTTTCAGTACAAAAAAGTTTTTCCCTCTTTGTGCCATATTTTGCCCTCTTTTGTGTAGCTCTTTTTTTCTCTCCCCTTTTCAGGTTCAAGAAAAGTATTTCCCTGTTTTGTTCTCTTATTTCCTCTTTCCAAATTCCAATGTACTAGGCCTATCAAATGAGGAAAAGAAGAGAAAGACGAGAAATGGAATAATGAAAATGTTAGGATACATGAAAGAGATTTAAGAAAATGTTCATGAAAGAGAAATGAATGATTCAGAATGCTTGATTCATTCATAGACATTTTAATGGATCTTTCATGTACCGTATCAATTCTCATGGAATCAAGCTAGATATTACTCTGGGTATTGACCTATAGAGTACCGACCATGTACAAATGGGTCCTTGGGACCCACCTACGGGTCTCACATGACAAATCTTATCCGTTCATTATTTTTAAAATATTTTTTTTTATGAAAGTGGAGATGTACAGATCGAGCACTTACTGTGATTGGATCGAGCATTTGCCAATATTATTTTGAGCGAATTTTTGACCCAATTATATATATAATGTTCTAAAAAAATATGAACATATCAGATTTGTCGTGTGGGACCGTATGTGGGTCCCGCGGACCCATCTCTTCATGGTTGGTATATATGGGTCGGCACCCATATTATTTTAGATAAAGCTAATGGAGTCCAAGGGTTACTCCGGTTGATTGATGAGTTTGTTTCCTACACAAATTATTAGAGTTTGTTTCTAGGGATCAGACAGTATGACAATAATTTCTTGTGAATTTTTTAGTTTCATCATGCATGACCTATATTTTACCCCGCCCAGGACCAGGCCCTGCTACCACCCTTAACTTTTGAACCAAAAAATGAGAGAGAGAGAGAGAGAGAGAGAGAGAGAGAGAGAGAGAGAGAGAGAGAGAGAGAGAGAGAGAGAGAGAGAGCGAGCTAATGGAATTGAGTGATACTGAATTTGTTTTCAAATTCACAGTGACCTTAATTTAAAGGGGAAATTGCAGAACAGGGGACAAAGGGGCTAATAATGTCCGGCTCATGGAGCACTTTTTCGAATGAGAGAGAGAGAGAATAAAGCTGATGGAATTGAGTGATACTGAATTTGTTTTCAAATTCACAGTGACCTTAATATTTAAAAGGGAAATTGCAGAACAGTGGACAAAGGGGCAAATAATGTCCGGGTCATGGAGCACTTTTTCGGGATTGCCCAGTCATGAGAAGGAACACAATAATTCCTCAAACATGGTGTTGAAGACAAAAATGCCCCTCACGGGGCAACTTAGGTTCATAGACGGAGTAATTTAGGTTCATACACGGGGCAACTTAGGTTCATACACGGAATAACTCAAGAGGCAACTTAGGTTCATATACGGGGCAACTTAGATTCATATACGGGACAACTTAACTTAGGAGGTAACTTAAGTTCATATACGGGACAACTTAGATTCATACATGGGATAACTTAAGTTATACATAGGGCAACTTAGAGGTCAACTCAGTCGCTGAATGAATTTCTTTAGACCCTGGGGGCAAATTTATCCTTTTCGTCAAGATCCCCCCTCACTCCACTAATTCAACATTCAACATCCTCCCTCATTCTTTGTCTCCAAGTCAGAAGATATTTCGTCAGAGGGGTCTTCGGTGGCCAATTTTGTGGATTACATGAAAATTGCTTTGAAATTTTCGGGTTTTACAATTAGGATTTGTTTTATCCAATTTAGGGGTTTTGTGAATGGGGAATTTTTTTACTGCTGCTTTTCTGGTCTTGGTTTCCTTCAATTTGATCTCCAAGTTCTGCCATCAGATGAAAACCCAACTCTTAATAAGGGTCTTTTCTACTTTTTCTTCTATTTCCGCCATTTTTGGAGGTCAAAGAGCTCATATAAAGCTTAAATAAACGAAAAACGGAGAAAAAATCACAATTTTTGGAGTTGATGTCCAGAGTAAGAAAATGGGATCTGGTGGAGGGGGCTGCGGTGGTGGTGGTATTTTGGGGTAGGGCGGCGGAGGGAGGTGGGTATGGTTGTCAGATTTGGTGGAGGAGGCTGTGGTGGTGGCGGCTTTATGGTGGTTGGACGGCGGGGGGATCGGGTGGTTGTGGTGGTGGAGGGAGCTGTATGGGCTGTGGGGCGGTGGAGAGAAATGAGGGTTTGTTTCATTGAGGGGCATAATAGTCATTTCGGGAGGTCATTTCCATGTATTAGGAAATATTTTTCTCCATCCAATATTTGGATGAATTTCCAAAAAAGTGGTCCATGACCTGGGCATTATTTGCCCTTTTGTTCACTGTTCTGCATTTCCCCTAATTTAAAGGCTAGTCAAGAAAGTTTCCACATGGAGGCTTTCTGACTTCCATTTCAAGTCCAATCAATGTTGGATTTTAATTGTTATAAATGAGTTTCCCACCTGCCAAATAGAAAATTCTCTGGTACATCCACTTGTAGTGTAGGACAGAAAGTGAGTGGTCTTGAGGCCTATATTAATTCTCTAGTATTACTATACAAACAAACGGTACCTGGCGGCTCAAGATAATTTCAGGCCTGAAGATATTATTCAAGAAAGACCTTTTGATATTTCTTTATGTCATTGGAGAATCGCACAGACTGAAGTTTGTTTATTTCAAATTCTGTATAAATTTTTCACAAATTAAGTTAACGTTACAGCCCAATTAGGTTAATAATATTGTTTACAAAAGTATGAGAGCCAATTAAAGTTCAGTAGCCACGGCTCAACCTATTCTTCCTCGGTCGCATCAACGACTCAGCTGGCCGAGTCGAGCAGCTCTTCCTATACTTCTTCAACACCTCTCTTACATCTTTATCCGTAAGATTGGCCCCTGCAGGTAAAGAAGTACATAGTATGTATCTGCTCAAGGACATCAAGCGTGGAAGCGAGTGGCAGTGCCCCATTGTCTCACTTTCATCGATTTCCAACTCAGATAGAGACTTACGATCGAACCCCAATTGCCCACGACTCGAAGCGAAGAAATTGCATCTCTCCATCACTATCAGGTTCTCCTTGTGCTTTGCCCTTAGGGTGCATTTGGTTGGATGGAATGGAATATAAGTTGGAATAGAATTAAGAATGGAATGGAATTGGAGGAATTGAAATTGGAATAATCATTCCTATTCCCATGTTTGGTTGTGGCTAGGAATCAATAGAAAGAATGGAATTCACATTCCAATTCCTGTGTTTGGTATGCTAGAATCACACATCAATGGAATGAAATTAATAAATACCCCTGCACAATATCAGGCTAATTTTTGCATGTCTCCCAACAATAAAATCTCACATGGCAGGTATGCCATGTTCATAGTTCACACCTATTTTAGTGTATCTCTCTTCTACAAAAATCCAAGAACACAAGGTACGACTATGAAAAGAGGAAGAAGCCGAGCTACAAGAAAAATACCCGCTGCTACCATGGTAGCAGCATGGATAAGAGATGAAATAGCAGTAGGTCCTTCCAAGGCAAGCTAAACGGTCACATTTATAAAATCCTAATGATAGAGCTAAAATATGAGAATTCCCAACACTTCAAATTTAACATCCAAAGTAAATCTTCTTGAAAAAGAAACAAAGCAAATTAAAATAAATATGCCAAGTAGTAACTTCACAGATCTCCCCTAAGCAAAGCCATCACAAAATCTTCTTTCTCATCATCTTTCAAGGTAAAGAAACACGCAGTCGTCGCATGATCACGAGCTATGGCAAGTAAGGCTCTATGGCGTTGAATCATAGATAGATTTGAAAGCTTCCGAAGCTCATCATTTACTTTGTCCCTCATCTTAGCTATAGCAAGATCGACACCAAGAGCTTGACTGAACTTATTAGTTGCTTCTTCAATCTTTGAACCAATGATCGTTGCTGCTTCACGGAAAGCATCCAAGCTATCATCATTCCTCTTTCTTTTTTTCCCGTTAGAATTACTCTCTTCTCCGTTTGTGGATGACAAGAAGTGCTCCATTTCTTCAATACCAATGCCTAAATTTTCTCCATCACAACTCCCTTTATTCCTACTCTCCTCCTCTAATACATCCTCAGCAGTAACAGCATTCTTACCCGTGGCACGGTCTTTCCCGAAGACTGTTAAAAGCATGTCAAAGTGTGGGAAACTCCTATTCCTCCAGTTAGCTGCATCTTTATGGCTCTGAATCAAAATGAAATATGATATAAACTCTTCAATGCTATGTAAAATCTAGCAGGGTGGGGATTTAAAAGAGAGTAGGAAAGAACCGAAAACATATCAGACAGCACAACGTACACTACCATTTTGTAGCTAATTGGTATATTGGTCTACAGTAGAGTGGAAATTTTGTATCAGACAGACAAGGTAACAGGTCAGGCAAAAAAAGGGAAAAGAAATAACTTAGCGTGAAGTGGAAATGCACAATACCTTAACATAGCCATCCCAAATATGTGTTTCAGCGACCACCATATTTGTGTTTGGATCCCATCCGAAGCCACTAGTTCTCCCTCCATAGATCATATCATACACGATGCAAACATCCTTCTTTAATGTCTTGATCCTAGATTCGATGTGTGGTTTAGCCTTTATCCCATGTCCAGGTAACTTCTCATGCAATACTCCTTCAATCACTGTGAGGGAACCTGCCTTGAACCCATTGTCCCTTTACAAATGAACATAGTTTAATTATGTCAGTGATCTATGACTTCAAAAACAAAAGTCCAATTGTTTTTGGTGTCATGGTGTCTTACCACGTGGAACAACTAGACCATGGGTTCTATTAATTGCATCTCGTAACAACCGTCCATCCGTTGCTGATCCCTCCCAACCAGGTAACACAAAAGTGAATTGAAGGTTTGGGGTACACACTGCCAAGACATTCGTAGCAATTTGACCTTTTCTGTTTCGATACCTAGGGCTATCAACAGCCGACACATTTTCTATTAGATAACAAAAGCAGTCATGCCTATATAGAATCTTACGCAAAAAAAACTAATGGCAAATATAGATACATGTATTCATACAGACATGAATATATGGTATACCAGATTCCTGAGTCACCACAACGAAATTTTCACAACTGTAGGAGCTAATTGTCCTTTGCAGATTTAAAGCACACACAACACAAACTAGGATAGGTTCTCTTCTGTTTGATGAGCTTTAGAATCGATGATTTACAACAACTAATGTTCAAATCAATTATCAAACTATGGAGAAATCTACCAAACCCTACAAAATCAAATAGCAAATCTCCATCATACATAGGAAGAACTGATCGATCAATCGATTTGCTTATCAAAAGGAGAGAGCAAAAGTACATATAGAAAGCACGTACTGCACCTGGAGAGAGAGAGAGAGAGAGAGAGAGAGAGAGAGAGTACATACGAGATCCAGATCGACGAGAGAGAAGCCCTTTGAACCCAATCAAGGTGAGAGAGAGAGAGAGAGACGAGAGTGGAGAGAACTGATCGATCTTTCTTTTCTGTAGTTGTGAGAGGTGAGAGACACGCTTCGTAGTTGTGAGAGGCAAGAGATATGAAGCGTGGGTTTCCCGACAAAACGACAAAATATAGAAAGCACTGGAATAACTATTCCCTTCTCTTTTTAATGGAATTCCTATTCTCTCATTTGGGGGAATTGTTATTCATTTTGACATATTTCTTCATTTATTTGTGAACCAAACACAGGAATAACAATCCGTCGGAATAATAATTCCATTCCAAAACTTATTCCATCCAACCAAACACACCCTTACCACTTCTGTATCATCAAGAATCAGCACAACACTTTCTTTCCCCAATACCACATCAAGACCCTTTTGATGGCTCCGAGTGCAATCCTCTCGCGCAATGACTTTCGAGCCAAAGTACTTTTCTCCGGGGTCTAGCAACCTTGCCATCTCCAACGCGTAAGAGCGTTCGCCCATCGTATATATGTACATATCAAACAGTTTGCTTGCCTCTTCCAGAAAAATTCGAATGTAGGGCCTCAACTTGGTCAACATCTTTATGGAATCCAGTCTGAATAAACTGCCATTTGAAATATCTCGCAACAAATAATTCTCACCTGGTGTTACATCTTTAAGCATGGTCGAATTGAGAAGCGTATGATCTAAGTCGAGAACCCAGTGAAGCTTCTTGTCTCGTAACGGCTCTTTGTTTCGTAACCGAGCAATTTCTCCCTCAGCAAGCATTAAATCCTCGAATATGTACTTCAATGGATGGTATTTGGCTAAGCAAGTATCGTGATCCACCTTTTGCCCGCACAGGACACACATTCTCCTAATGCAACCAGGATGCCCACAAGTGTTCTTATTGAGTACTTCTAAACTTTGATCTGTATCTAACTGCCGAGTTGAGGCGCCCTGGCGATCCTCCCGTACCCTTTGTCTTTTAATCCTGTCCAAATTATCACCATCCTCCCGTACCCTTTGCCTTTTAATCATGTCCCAATTATCACCACGATGTTCTTGATCATCGGATGGTGTTTCGGGAGAAGATAGCAATATATCGAGGAATGAAGCAAAGCTCCTCATCCTGCTTGATTACGGACTGGTTCTAATTGAGAGAGAGAGAGAGCTTTTTTCGGAATACACGAGTATGAGTTCACTGCGCAGATCAATGTTTTTAAAATCAGACGGGATCGGCTGGTTCAACTAATAGACCCGTCAATCGATCATTAGAGCGGTTTGGTTCAATGTTTTTAAAATCGGACCGAATCAGCTGGTTCAACTAATCGGCCCGTCAACCGATCATTAGAGCGGTTTGGTTCAATGCCAAAACCTCTTAGTTAAAGAACCGGTCGATTTTGAGAGAACCGTCTCAAAATCCCGATCGTACCAGTGAACCTGTATAACCGGAGCAGGTTTAGACACCCGAACCGTTAAAATTTTTGAACTCAACTAGGGCAACGCGTCAGGCTGTTGACATTGCCACGTGTGCGAGATGCCCCTTTGAACGGCTTAGTAACAATTGGAGGGGGCTGCGCCAAGGTTTAATAGAGGAAGAAAAGTTCACGCTTTTCTCTGGCAAGCGACGTGGGACCGCGGAGTGTAGTTAACAATTAACATAGCTGAGCATCGTATATCCTTTTCTCACTTGTTGCAAATGCAACCAAGACACTTGACCGATACATTTTGCCTACCTGATATGAGGTCATATATATGATCCAGGGCCTCTCTTTACGAACTAAATATACATTAGCAAAATTTAATTATTTATTAGAACTCTTTAAATGAAAAATTGCAAAGAAAAAGAAAAGTTACCTACTGAAAAATTTAAAATGTATATTACGTATATATGGTATTACGGTTCAATAATGGCTCGCCTGCAGTAGAACCAGTGACCGGTCCGCCCGGTTCCTTTTCCGGTTCGCTCACTGGTCCTGTTTTCAAAACACTGGTTCGGATGCTGCCTATGGTAGAGAGAATTTGATCTCAATAAATAGACGAAGGTTTGGTTTCTGTTTGTGTTTCCAGTCCAATGTGGGATTGGATTTATTTGAACCGTCCCAACAGGAACTCTCTCTATCTCCAGAGACGGATCAAGAAATTTGTACTAGCGGGGGCACACAAATTAGTGAACTTAACCTGGAGATCTATAATTCCTTAATCAATACATTTTTTGCCAGTAAAATAACAAATTGATAAGTATATATGTAACTTTATCCTATATAATTACCAGTAGTGGATATGTTTGCACAAAAAGATGGTGCGAAAATTTAGAACTCTGAGTAATTTTTCATGAAAACGCATTTTATAAAAATCTGCTTAGATTAAGCCCTTTCCGGTTATATTTTTTTCCTCACACAAATTTGCTAATAAAAAATGAAGGATAATTTGAACGATTTCTAAATAATTGATGAACTCACCTCACACAAATTTGAATAGTAGATTGTTTACACAATTTAAGCAGTGAACGAGGATTGGGTTGTTCTTGTAATTCTGGATGAAATCTTCGGTAGTATTATTTGATCCTAAACTTTTATCCTTAAATTGCTCATTTGATGAAACTATATCCAAGTGACTGAAATAAGAAGGTTTTGCATAGAAATGAGGAGGATGAAGTCTCAGACGGGTGGGTTTGGGTGTTGGGCCTGGATTTGGGTCATTTTTTAGAGATGGTTTACTAGTAATAGTTTTCTCCGAATAGGCGCCACGTAAGACCACCTCTAACTCTAGATGACTTTGCCTTGTACACATTACCTAATTCTGTTACCTCGTTAACGGCAAGGTTGATATTGAATTGAGATTAATTCTACAAGGACGCCTTTCAAAAAAAAAAAAATACTACAAGGACGAAATTAAAACTATTAGTATTTTTATAGGGACGAATTTGAAACTTGGTCATATTTATAAGGACCAAAGAAGTAGATAAGTCTATAGATGTACACACAAATTTTGATCACCTTGCTTGTTGATATGTTATTTATAACTAGTGTTTGTCTGTACCTACGGCACTACTCACCCCGATTGGAATTAATTTGTACCCTTCCACTAGATTTGAACCATGAGCAAAAGCTAGAGAGGGGCGAGGGGGTCTCGATTGTGGAGAGCTTGAAAGGCGGGTCAGTGTCGTCGTGAGTGGTGGAGTACGGTGAAGGAGAAAAGGGCGCATGAAAAGAATAGAGATGGTCTGGGTGAGATAGTGTTTGTGTAGGATCAAAGAGAGAGAAGGAGAACTCTTCTGCAGTAGGATTTCAAATTTGAAAGTGGGTGTAATTTTGTAATTAAACGAAAGAGGCTGGACAATTTAATAAAAGAGAAATTTCACTTTTACCATTGGATCAATTCAATCTCAACCATTGCAACAACTTGTCCTCATACCATTGTGTTTTATAATAGAGATGTGAGTCTTTTTTTTGTTACTGGACTGCAGCCCAACAAATTTCGCGGTTATATTCAGTCTTCTATCTCGCAATATCTTTATGCGCGACGGGTCCAAATATTTATTTTTGTTCGGATGGTGTTGTGGGCTACATAAAATTTCTTGGCTGCGTGAATAACCACATATATTCTCACAAGGATGACTACATTGACTAGAGAGGAATTTGATACGTGAAATTTTAATAGAGTGTGGCAGTAGGTTTATGTAATGAAGGACCACCCGCAGATAGGGGTGTAAACGAGCCGAACTGAACCGAATATTGGCATGTTCGAGCTCGGCTCGATTAGAATTCGTCTAGCTTGAGCTCGGCTCGAGTTCGAATCGAGCCGAAAAATCTCGGCTCAAGCTCGGCTTGACAAGAATGTATAAAGCTCAAGCTCTGCTTGTTAGTATTCAATTTGGAATAAACAAGCCGGCTCAGCTCAAATTCGAGCTCGAATTCGTCAACTTTTCAGGCTTAATATTGAAAAATTGACTAAACAAGCCGAGTCGAACCGAATATTGGCATGTTCGAGCCGAGCCGAACCGAACCTATATATTTCAAGCCGAGATGAACTTGTTCGTGAACCTATATATTGGCATGTTCGAGCCGAGCCGAACCTATATATTTCGAGCGGAGATGAACCTGTTCGAGCCGAGCCCTGCTAGGTTCGAGCTTGGCTCGTTTATCAAACAAGCCGCAAAATCAAGCTCGAGCTCGCTCATTTATCCTTCGAATCGAGCCGAACTCGCGAGCTGCTCAACTCATTTATAGCCCTACCTGTAGATCACCCTTAGCGCCACATAGTCGAAGAAGCCCAAAGACATGCTGTTCGGACTGGCTCAACCATTGCCCACATTTATCGCCAAGCTAATCAAACTACCGACTACTTGGCCAAACTTGGATCGCAATAGGAACAAGATTTAGTAGTCTAGCTCCATTACTTTTGCAGCTAGGGAATTCACCCTGACAGATGCCATGGGTGTTGGTCACCTTAGAGCATCTCCAGTTTTGACTCAAATTTTTACCTAAATTTGGGTAAAAACTCATTTTGGGTTAAGCTCACTCCAGTGGCAAAATGATCTCTTACCCAAATATATATATTTTTTATGCTTTCAAGAGTATTTTCCTCCATTTTGGTTTCCCTAGTTTTTCCACCAACATCTCCTCCTATTTTATTTCCCTCTCATTTTTTACATTTTTGCAAACAAATTTCCCTCTCAATTTTGTCTTATCCAATACAAACCCTTACCAGATTTATATTGGAGAGATCATTTTCCTCCTAATTCCATCTCCCTCAAACAACTGATACTAGATATATGAGGATTCTGAACACGACCTATTTAGAGAGATAGGGGAATGTGGAAGAGCGGGTAATAAAAGACTTTGTTCCTTGAATGAAGTTTGTTCAGACGAAAACAAAGGAGAGCTTGAACGGTTGGTTGAATGGAGTTTGTTCAAACACGGGCGAAAGGTTTTTACTATCGGAGAAAGAGCCATTGGAAAGTAGAAAAGAGCTGTTGGAAAATAGGGAGAGGCTTTCTTTGTCCCAGATTGAACAAAGAAATGGGTAATTCCAAAAAATGGGGAAGGATTTGGGTCATGATTGGAGATGAGTTTCTAAGGGTTTTGCCCAAATTTTAAATTTGGGTCTTAAAATGAGTCAAGTTAGATTATGACTCTTGTAGTTTTTACGAGCACTTTCTGTATGTCGATTATCTGACTTGTTAACGTTGATCATCTAATTTAATACATTAATTTCTGTTTGACTGGAAACAAAAAAAATAGCCCTCTTATCTAAGGTAATCTAGTACCACCTACTCTCGATAACATAGCAGTACTAAAAATATCTACACATTTACATTTAAAATTAAAAAAAAGTCCAAATTTCCGTACATAAGGCTACGTCATCGCAAAACAATACATGGTCCTACCATGTCAATTTTTTTTTCCAGTATTGTCTTCTTCTTAATCTTGTGGTCCATTTCACGTCTCTTTTTCTTGCCCACTAACTTAGCTCCTGGACCTTTATGTGGCCCCTAGGTCCTTTATTAATTACTATACCAAAAGATAAGATGAGATCCAGGTATATTGCGACAGAATGGATTTCATGCACAGAATAAGACCGAAAAAGATTCCAAAGTTAATTCATACTAGCAAATTTTTTATTTATTATTTATTACAAAGCAGTAGTAGAAGCTCATGAAGAAGATGATGCGGAATTGCATGTTTCGGGCCCGTGTCATATTGTTTTTCCGAAATTTGTCTTCCCATCAAGAATACTTGCACCAAGAACAAAATCTTCTCAGGCGATATATATATCCCATTCCTAGTGATCGCATAGGCTGCGTTGGATTTTTGAAGGAAACGATAGAAATATATTTACGTTACTTCCCTAATTTTTGGTCATTCTTACATATTTTTCCTTGCGCTCTATAAATTCATGATTCAGGAAACAAATAATAGCCTTCGAGTAATCGACATTTCTAGCTGTCGTCCATTTTTCTAGTCAATTAAAGAGGTGCTTATGTATATTTCAGAGTCTAATCACTAAAATATTATTTGATAACTTTTCCAAAGTTTGAGATGCTTTTTTGTATATAGTATTTGTGTTTGAATGATCTTTGAATTTGCTTTTTCTGGGCGATGATGATGGATTTGTCGCGTAGTTGAATGGCCATCCGATCAACAGGCGAATGCAGATTTTAGTAGTAGTTGACAAGGTTAAGAAAAGGAAAGTAGAGAGTGGTATTGAGCTCCTTTTCAAATCAAAATGGACCATAGGCCAAAGGGAAGTTTCCTCAATTTGAATGCTTTTTCAACTAGAGTACTAATTTCTTAACTTGGGTTCAAAAGGCAGGCACGATGGGACGCCATATCTAGGTTTTTGTTTGAACAACCACAATGATTATGCCCATTTTGGTAACTGGCCAAGTACTGTAGGAAGGCCACGCTTGGTGGAAAATGGGTACAGTTGAATTGAAGTTCTTGAGCTAATGTATGTTCACATGATCGAAGTTGAGCATATGATTCAGCTAATGGTACTTTAAAGTTGGAAATAATTGTGCTCCTATTCAACTTTCAGAGTCAAACACGGCAAATAGTTGGGCTTAGCGGGTGTATTTGGCAGCGGTGCCGAGCGGCCGATCATCTCGGCAATAGACGGCTCGGATTTTAATCCGAGCTGAACTGACGGTTTGGATTAGGTCTGAACTCTCCGTGCCGAGATAAATCCAAGCTGAACTGACGGTTCGGATTAAGTCTGAGCTCTCCGTGCCGAGATACACCCCCGCCTGGCAGTGTCTCCTAATCGTATTAGATCATGGTGAAAAGCAAATTGAGGGTATTCATTGTGACCACCCAAATCGAAGGGTGGAGCCGCAACTTCTTCAAGGAGTACTGAAAATCCGGTTTCCTCTTCTTGAAATTTTTCGAAGATTTCGGCGATTTTAAAAATCGCGTTGTTCACGCATAGTTCGAAAAGTACCAAAAAAGAAAGAAAGGCGTAGTTTGGCACTTTGACGTGTCTTCGGAACACGTCTATATTGAAAATAGCTCTAGTGTAGCTCTTGTCGTTATGTGGTTGTCGGCTGGAAAGGCTAACTAACTTAATGCACCAATGATCACGTTACACGCGTCAATAGGGTAGGCATAATACCGTATATGCCCCTTTACTTTTTCTATATATAGATGGATGGTTGAAAATATCGTTGCAAAAAACATACAAAAAACCAGGGAAAAGTGATGGGGGTCAAGCCAGGAGAGGAAGTGGTGGGAGCCAAAGGCGGAGGAGCAGGGACTGAGGCGAAGGCGGGGAACCCAACTGCTGGAGCAGCTCGAACCAAGCCTGCCTTCGTGAACTTGGTTCCACCCAAGAGGAAGCTGGTTAAGAAGATGATGTGGGATTCCATGGTCCAGGCCATCGTGTCTTATTTCTGCTCCATTAGCAAGAAGAAGAAGGAGGGCAGCAACAAAAACAAAACCTTTCCGGCCTAAATTGCCCCCGCTAAATGAAGTAATTTCTCGTGATTGCTTAGCTTATGTTTAGGCCTTGAAGGAGCATCTTTTTCTTGAAGAACTTTTAGAAATAAACTAAGTACAAGAGAAATGAGAGAGATTTAGCTTCGGGCTTGATTTATCTTTGAGCTTGTCTATTGTTTTTTCCCATTTCTCTTTTCTTTTTATCACTTCGTGATCCAAGTCAAGCATAATTCTTGGTATATAAAGGGAAAAATCGAACCCAATTGAATTATCTTTGTCTGGAAGATTTCTCCCACAAATCAAAACCATATGGTTGTACTTGTTCCAACAGCAATTTGAGAATCCAATTAAGGTGGCTTGTATTTTGGAAAATCATGGAAGCTTTATCGTCATTGTTTGTGCAATTTTTGTTTTGTGGTCGTAATAGTCGTTGGTTAATGAATTAAAAGTCCAATTTTTTCAGTAACGTCAAAAATATTTTCGATTTCAATTGCAAATTGGGTCGTATTGAGTGTAAGACTTGTATATTTATCCATTTTTCGGAAGATGACTGTGGATGTATTCGTCTACTTATATGCCATTCCAATGATTCCATATTCGTAGGCGAGAAGTCCAGTTGAGAAGGATTGCTAACGAGCTGTCACTTGCCCAATAGATCAGTTGCTTTTTTTTTCTTTTTTTCTGGTTTTGTCTTTTGGCTCTGTTTTTTTTTCTCTAATCTTGCCCTCTGTGTGTGTGTGTGTGTGTGTGTGTGGGGGGGGGGGGGGGGGGGGGGGGTGTTTGCTCTTTTGTTGTTGCCCTGTTATAAGTTGAACAAAAGTGTTGCCCTGTTTGGTTCTCTTCTTTCCTCCCTGTTGTATCCTTTTGCGGTGTCGGACTGATTTTTCACAATCTCTCCTAAAATCAGTTTGTGTTAGAGAGTGTTTCAATTAAATTTTTTATGATATTCGACAACGCACTCGCAAGTCCATTTTTAGATTGATCACAGCAAGTGGCATTGTGTAACCAAATCTATAAAAGCACTCCGGACTCAGGCAATCAAGATTAAGACTTCCTCATTCAAGTCCAACGAATGTAGGATATTATTATTATTATTATTATTATTATTATTAAGGCTCATGAGGATTGGAGCCTAAATGCAGGGTAGAGCTTGTGACATTGTTCATGTCGTTGAGAATCTTAGATACTATTATGCTTCGTCAAATAGATTAGGTTGGCAAACTCCCTATCCTAGTTAGGGCTAAAAGAAGGGTGTGAGATGTAGATTTCTTAATTATTTTCTTTTGCATATCATGTCATGTTGATTACCATGTTCTTTTATTTACTTAAATAATATTTATGTGTAGTTCCTGTTCTTATTTTTTTTCCCTCTGGTTTGCTTTATTCGAAAGACATAAGTCTTCAACTATCACGTCTATTTTCCGAATATATAGTAGTATTTTTTAGAAGCGATCATTATTTTGCAGATTTTTTAATTACATGTAAAGATCACTTTTCGACTTTGGAGAACTTTGCTGTTTCTTTTTCTTCTTGTCCCCTAATGCGACATTTTTTAGACAAATTGGTCATATGAACTTATATTAAAGGTAGTTGATTAGGTACTTAATTGAATAACTTGACTTTTCACTTTAATGATAAAAATGTCAACAAAAGAAATAAACGGTTCTGGTCATAAAAATAAATTTCAATGACTTTCATTTAAAGACGTACAAGATAGTTGAATCAAGTATTTATTCATTTTTAAACAAAAAAAAAACCCCAAGCAAAGTGCGATTTTACGCTTTACTTTTCTCTTCGAGTTTTAGTCTTGTTTAGTAAACGAGCCTAAAACTCGAGTTCGGCTCATTCACAAAAGAGCTAAGCCTAGCTAATTTACTTGACGAGTCTCTTTAAATGAACTGAGGCGAGCTTTTGAGTATGGAGCTTGGCTCGTTTACTAAAACTCCAGTACAAGCTCGGCTTGATTAATAAACGAGTCTAATCGAGTCCTACCTTAATGAGCCGAGCCACAAGTTGCTCGTGAGCAACTCAATTCCTTTGAGCCATAGTGCCACCCCCGACAAATTTCTGGATCCACCACTCATCATACATACAAATTTGGTTTTAAAAAAATCGAACTAACTAAAAAAATGCCAAAGATAAAGTGTCACAATCATTCGGTTACCAATATGAGATCAGCCTAATTTCTTACTACCTTCACCATAATTTCAACACAGACAGTTCCAATTGATTCTCAGCTTCATATTTCGATTCCTATAAAAGCCCTCTTTCTTAATTTCTTCCCAGTTGAAGCTGCGCAAATTGAGATAATCAACAACAAATTGGGTGAACCATGGTGAAGATGGTCCGTAGATTCATAATGGGAAATTTATAGAAATGGTCCTCCTAATTTCATCTGAGTCTCATTTTCTTCCTCTAAGTATCAATTGCAACTCTTTTGACCTTCAAATTTGGTTTTCGTACCAAGTTAGTCTAATTAATAACGTATGTTAGCCAAATTGAATGGAAAAAATCAAATTGAGGACAAACGTTATCAATTGGACCAACTTGGTACAAACTACAATGTCCAAAGTGCATTAATCTAATTTTTTCCGTCCAGTTTGTCTAACATAAATTATCAATTGGACCAATTTGGTACGAAAACCAAACTTAAAGGTCAAAAGAATTGTAATTAATACTTGAAAGATAAAAATGAGACTTGAATTAAACTAGGAAGACCATTTATATAAATTTTCCATTCATAATTTATACAGACAACAATCCAAAATCAACAATTCACAATTCAAAATTCAAAGGCTCTGTTTGTTTGGCCGTAAAATATTTTCCTATAAATTATTTTACGTGTTTTCTGGTGTTTGATTGTGAAAATATTTCAAAAAATAATTTACATGTAAAACATATTTCCTCAATCGGAGGAAAATGACTTACCAAAAAATCCTCCATTAGTAGAATTCTACAACATTTACAACTCTGGTTCAGTCTCCTCAACCAAGTTTTAACACTCTCTCTCTCTCTCTCTCTCTCTCTCTCTCTCTCTCTCTCTCTCTCTCTCTCTCTCTCTCTCTCTCTCTCTCTCTCTCTCTCTCTCTCTCTCTCTCTCTCTCTCATGTTTCAATTAATATACCAGAAATAAACTGAAGTGGAGGGAGTGGGTTTTATTTGCAATTTTGCATCTTTAACAAGCTATCTGAAATTTGTACATTGCCAAGATACAAAATAAAATTGGGTCTCAAAACACCGCTTATATATCCTTGTAGGACAGAAAGTGAGAGGTCCTAGGTTCGACTCCCCCTATACTGCGAAAAAATCTTTGGGGTCACTTATGCGTAACCCTTTGAGTTAGCAGAGGATGGTGGGGGCCGTAGAGATTTAGTCCCATGATGCGCACAAACTGACCCGGGAACACTCTGCATTACCAAAAAAAAAAATAGAAGAAGTAAAATGACTTTTTTAATATTGTGTAAAATGGCTTTTTTTGGCTCAATAAGTTAAAATGACTTCTTCTTTTTTTGGTCTTTATTCAAAAAAAATTGCATTGGTTAATATTACCTGAGACGGTTCAACCACACCAGGTCGGTTACACTGTACCTGAGACGGTTTAAGATGACTGACCAAATTAGAATATGGACCGATCGACAGTTCCATCAGTTGAACCAACTAGTCCGGTCAGGTCAAATTCTTAAAACATTGCCCTAGCTACTCATTTCCCATAGAAGTGTATTAATGCGACAAACTAATCTAATCCCAGTTGGTTTATATACTAGTAATTACCCTCTTGTTTGCTGTTGGGATATTTTGTACACCAACCATAATCTCCCACAAATGTAAGAGAAAAATGCACTAAATGCTTATCCTAAAATATTTAAGGGCACGTCCCCTTTCAGCAGTTGTTCTCAAAGAAAATGATAGTCCAAATATCTTTCTATAGTTATCATGAAAATGTCAATTATATACGTGCTATTTTTCTTGTCTCAATTATGAGACTTTATAAGATCTAATAATAGAACCATGAGTCAGTGATCAAGACGGGAAATCCCATCATTCAAATGATTCTAGAAACTGCTCCGTCGACCTTACTAAAAGTCTTCTTTCTTATTCCTTCACCATTTTGGGGTTGTAAATTAATTGTTTTTTTGACAAAATCAGAGAAATACAGTATATAGCTAGAGACAATTGGGGTGAACCCAGGTGAGGGGTGGGGTCCGAGCCAAGTTGAGCCCAGGTTCAAACCCAAGACGTACTACTACTTTTTGAGCTCGAGTTCACTGAAGAAGAAGCTCATGAAGAAGATGACGTGGGACTGCACGGTCCGGGCAATTTATTATGCTTCTCTGCAATTTGTCTTCCCCTCAAGAATACTTGCAACAAGAACATAATCGATCTTTTCGGGCAGAACTGCACCTGCAAAATCCAGTTCCATGAGCGTAGGCTGTGTGGGATAGTAAATTTGTGAATTTACGAAGGAAAAGATAGGGATTTATTTACCTTAATTTAAGTCCTTTTTTTTTAAAAGAGAGATTTCACTTTTCTCCCTGTAAATTCATGATTTAAAAACAATTAATAGGCTTCGAGTAATCAACAGCTATATATATCGTCCATTTTTCTAGTCAATTAAGAGGTCCTTATGTATTGCTGTGGAATTTTGCATTTCAGAATCTTAGTAGTGTATAGCTCTAAATTTGAGAGCTTTTTTATTTCTTTCTAAATTGAGGATAGGTACGATACATGATTCTCAGTCCATGAAACGAAATGAATGGTCAAGATTCACATCTCCGTGAATCTGGACCATTCATTTTCTTTCATGAGCGGTTTCATGAACCGAGAGCCATGTATCCCAACATTTTTGTTCTAAAATTTTTGGGATGCTCTTTGACTGTCACTGTCTTTATTCTAATTTGCTTTTATGGCTGATGAGTGATGATGGATTTGTTATGTTGTAGTTGAATGCCAGTATGATTAATAGGTGAGAGAAAGTTCAATTGAAAAGGATAGTCAACAAAAGGAAAGTGAAGTGGTACTCCTATTGAATTCCTTTTCATATCAAATGGACCTAATTAAGGTCAAAGGAAGCTTTCCTTAAAATTAGTATACACGAGCCAAATAGTTTGTTTCCTTTATCAATGGACAATAAATTTCATTCATAAAAAGTGCAACCGTACCATCCAAATAAAATAAAATAAAAGCTAGAAATTCATAACCCAACAGACAAAAAATAAGTAAATAGGAGCATAATAATTTTTTTTTAAAAGAAAGAAAACTCAAGTCCCTTAGGGTACTCTAGAAGATCACTGGATCACATTAGAGCAACAGTGAAAGCATCAATAAAATCCATAACTAGAAAAAATAAACATAACTAATAAAGAAATTTTTTCTCAGACAAGAATCGAAATATTATCGGAAATGCCAATCTTTGAGTGTCAAATTTGCTTTGGCATGCTTCGAACTCCACATCTTCAAGTTCCGAACTCCGATTTCCAAAATCTCACCTCCTCTGCAACCAGCGAGGAGAACCTATGGTGGAAAAGAGGTGATGTTGGTGAGAAATTAAATTGATGGCACCTTGAAGAGAGGTGAAAGGGTGGAGGGGAGGTGAAATTCGGTGAGAAGATGCCAGGGTTGGGAAGAATCAGGCAAAGGGGAGGAAAAAATGCGAACCTGAATGGTCCGGATGGGTCAACACACATGCTGTCCCGTAAGGGATAGCAAGCTCCCCAATTTTAAAATGAGCAATACAAAATCTCATTTAAGGAAATGGAAACAGTCATTGTGGAAGGACAAAAATACTTTACGAAAAAGGTGAGCTCTCAGATTAAACTCATTGATGCATTGTTGGCAGCTCCAAGATTTTCTTATGAGAGTAGTCATCCAAAAAATCGCAGATATTTTCGAAAAACTGCAAAAACAGCTTAAAGTAAAAAACGGCGAATAGTTGGGTTATTAGTAGTAGGGTGGCGCTGCCACTACTCCAAGGAGAATTGAAAATCCTAGGTGGAAACAGTATTCACTTTGTAAAGTTTATCGAAAATATTTGTCCTTATAAAATTTTGTTGATCATACAAAGTTTGATATGTTTTCGGAACATGACTACATTGAAGAAAATGAATTCCAATTCTATGTGTTGCATTTCTCTTTTTGGTAAATGCATTTCTCTTTTTGTGTAAAGTTAATTGGTATTTTTTAAGATAACATCAAATGGTGTCCCGTCAAAGATGATTTTTAGTGTAACTGATCCTATTTTCGATAAACTCTACAAAGTAAACCGTTTCGATAACCGAATTGAGTTTGAAAAATAGTTAAATAACAAAGTTCTGTTTTACCCCTACTGGAGAGAGGCTGTGGGTGTGTTGATCACTTCAGTGAGTTTGAAAAATACCCAGAAAGTTCTATTTTCACCGTACAAGGGAAGGGTGTGGGTGTTTGTGGATGGGGGTGTGGTTGTGGGTGGGGGTGTGGTTGTGGTTGTGGTTGTGGTTGAGGGTGTGGGTGTGCTGCACATATCAGTCTGAGCTTTGCCCCTTGGACCTCTATATAAAGAGGGGAATGGGGATGGTATCGGAGTTGCAATTAACCACTGAAAAACCAGATCAAAGAAGAGATGGACCGCAGTGATGGCCCCGACGTTTGGGTTGTTCAAACCCAACCTCAAGTTTGGTTGCCCGCTTATTATTAAGTCATAAAAAATTAAAAAAAAAAATACAAGGCAAAAAATTCAAGGTCACAATGTGCTTTTAGTTTGAATTCTATCAAAAAATTAAAATTAGAATGGAATTCGGGTTATGGTACTTTATGATTTAGCATGATTCGATTCAAAGAAAAAAAATGATGGGTTTCTATTTATTTTAACTTTCATTTTTTTTATTTTCTTATTTTTGATCATTGTTCTATATTTAATGATAAATTGAAAAAAAAATATTATGGACCAACTTGAAAAAATACAAACTTGACTTTAAAAATGGTTAATTTTTTTATTGAAGTTTTTTAAATTGGTGAGTTAAGTGTATACAGTATATACATATACTTGTATATTTTTCATATTTGCATACATCACTATGTGAGTATGCGAATGCGAGCAGTTGTTTCTTTTCTTTTCTTTTTGGAGGAGTTTGCCATGTTCCGTTAAGGTTCTTATTTTTTAAGTACTTACTTTCTGTTTTATGAGATATGTCATTCTCTCACAATACATCACCTTTAATTTAAAAAATAAATACTTATTTTAGTAGGTGGAACACACCATAATTGTTGATGTAGAAGAAGTATCTTCCAAAATAAAAAATGTACACTAACAACAAATGGCCCTTCTCTTCTTAACAAATCATAAATATATATAATAAAAAGCAGAGAGAATAGTGGGTGCAGTGAACGAAGGGAGAGAGAGAGAGAGAGAGAGAGAGAGAGAGAGATTTAAAAGGAACAGACTGGAAAAAAGAAAAATCAATGCTAGACACGGACGGGACTCAAACTTGGGCATACGTACACTTGAGGAAACTAGGCCAATTGGATGCAGCTTTGGGTTGGTGTATTGTGGAATACACCCGGTTTAGGGGTGATGGGACAGTTTTAGCTGGGTTTGGCAACCCCATTTTCACTTGTATTGTTCAGTCCCCTTTCTTTGCGAATACACCTCAATCCACAGGAGAGGCGTTAAATTATTGCCACCGCTTGAGCTCTCCATAATTTATCCGATCTAATACACTTGTTTTTTGACCAAAACACCTCTCCTTATCCCCCTCCCCAATGGCTCTCTTGCTCTGTCAACAGAGAAGAAGAAGAAGAAGATGGATTAAAAAAAAAAGAGAGAGAAGAAAGAAGAAGAGGAGATCACCACCACACCTACACAAAAATACACACACAAACCATCAGAACCACCACAAACCTCCAACACCAGAAACCCCCAATTTCAAATTTCAAACCCTAAATTTCAAAGAGATGAACAGTGAAAAAAAACAAGAAGAAGAAGATGAACATCAACAACCGATCAGAGAGAGAGAGAGATGTTCACCATGATCGGAGAGCAACAGCAGCAACTTCTTCTTCTTCTTCTTCTTCTTCTTCTTCTCTCTTCTGACGTTCTTTCTTTCTTTCTCTCTCTCTTCTGCCATTCTTTTCTCTCTCTCTCTCTCTCTCCCTCTGGCGATAAAAACAAAGGAGAAGAATAATGAAAGAGGAAAAATGATTTGGTGCATTTCAACTTAACATTTGTACATTTTCATCTCATATTAAATAAACCACAAATTGAATTAAATATAATTGAAATTGAAATTAATTTTTTATTATTTATAAATATTAAATTAATTATTTTTATTTGTAGACTAAATTATTATTCCTTAAATTGTGAAAAGTAATTAATTTTTATTGAATTTTTTTATTATATAATGAATAATCTAATTTCATACTGCAAAACGACAAATGAGTTATTTGACAGCTTTTTACATTATACACTCTTTCTTATACCACCAATTTATCCTTCATCCAAATGATCAAGTATAATTTTGTCCCCCCTCTATAAATGTCACATCAATGTGGGTCATTCCTTCTTAACTAATACCCCTTACTATCTTATCCCACTTCATAAATAATACATCCAAAACTTGTACGGCATCCAATCGGGCCCTTAAGTATGCCATACTAGCCAACAAACCAGCACAATCCTTTATGCTATGTTTCGGTCCAATATATATATATATATACGTATTTATATTTACATGGAATTTTTTTTTTTTTTGGTTGCCCTAGCCCGGGGGTTGCCCAAACCAACGGGCTCGCGGGGCTTACCCCGGAGCCGGCCCTGAGATGGAGGCAAAGCAAGGAGAGAAAGTGGTCGGAGCCAAAGGCGGAGGAGCGACTGAGTCGGTGGTGGCAAACCCAATGGCGGGAGCAGCTCGAACCAAGCTCGCAGTTCAAGCCCACCACCGCGAGCTTGGTTCCACCCTAGAGGAAGTCGGTTAAAAAGATGATGGGGATGCCATGGTTAAGGCCATTGTGTCGCGTTTCTATTCCACTGACAAGTAGAAGGATAAAACCCATTTGGCCTAAATTTCCCCCGGTAAATGCAAGTAATGTCTCGTGATTCTTCTTGTTGTATTTTTTTATTTTTTTTTGTAAGTGTGGAAATGGCTTGTTGAATAATGCTATGCAGTATGTGTTAAGGAGCAAGAGGCAAATGTCTATACGAAGGAGATGACCCTCTTACTTTGGTGCTTTGTTGTTTGTTAGTTGTTTCTCGAATCGTGATCCTAAACTTTTATCATTATATTTTGGATGGAACCTTTTGTAAGTGTCGCTGGGCTTTATTGAATTTGAAGCGTTTTCTTTTGACAAAAAAAAATATTACGGAATATGGATCTTAGAAGTGTTGGTTTTGTGTCTACTGAATGTATTTTTTGAAAGCAACCATTTGGTTTGATAGGCTTGTTGAATAATTCGAGTACGGTTTTACTAATGAATGGTTAAGTTAAATTTTGGGCTTGGCCCAATTAAGTACAAATTCTTATTCAAATCCAGTCTAAGTGTTAAAAAAAAAGCCCCATTCTCAGATTAAAAAAAAACACACCCAATTTAAGAAAGCCCAGCCTGTTTAAACCGACCAAATTGACCCGCCAACTGCATTCGTTTTTCGGACGGGTTCACCAGTGTATGCGGTTGATTTCAGGCCCAATATGGCCAATCCGATTATATCGACTTATCGAGTCAGGTGCCGGACGGGCCTCAAACCCGACCCGATTCCATGCACACCTCTAGTTTAATGGGGAATTTATAAAAAAATTAAGAGAAAGGGAAATGAGTGAAATTTACTTTCTTGTCTTGTCCTGTCTTGATTTTATTTTTTATTTTTGGAATCAGTCATTTATATAAGGGACAAAGCCCAAAACGATCAGGGAGATAGTCCTGAAAAGATGTTAATGCTGAAAATGCCCTTTGCAGATATTAATTATTAAAATACGTCATTAGCTGTCATTTTCCCTTGCATTTTTATATCCTCTTATGAATTTGTGATCCAATTCCATCATAATCATGGCATAAAAAGTGGGGGAAATCGAGCCCAATTGAATATCTTTGTATCAGAGATTGTCTCCCACAAATCATAACCATATGATTGTCCGTACGGTAAATTGGGAATCTGATAAAAGTGGCGTGACCGCTGCGACTTATCATCGCAGTGCAATTTTTGTTTTGTGATCTTAGGACTTGTTTGATAACCTAAATTCAGCACTTAAAACTGAATCAATTAAGTAATAAGTGATTCAGTAGGTTTGATAATCACATTTTACATTGCTTAACAAATTAAGTATCATTTAAAATACAGGCTAAAAAATTGAAAAAAATTAAGTAGTTTTGAGCTACTTAATTCTGGCTTAATTTTTGTATACTTACATTCAACCACAACTCCACCACCAACACGACCAGCATACCGCCACCACCACCACCACCACCAGCTCCACCACCACCCCTTCCTCTACTACTACCACCACCACCACCACCAGCTCCACCACTACTACCACCACCACCACCACCACCATCACTACACGACCACCACCGCTCCTACTACCACTTTACCACTACCGACATTACACCACCACCACCCACGCCACTCCTCCACAACCTCCATTACACTACCACCACTTCACCACCTCCACCACTCGACCACCATCATCACCACCATTGCCACTCCACCACCACTACCATCACTACACCACCATTCCCACATACCACTCCACCACCACCACCACCACCACCCTCACCACCACCATCACCACCACCCCTCCTCTACCATTATCATAAGTATATTGTGACTGTTAGTAAATTAACAAAGAATTGGAACAAAATTAATTCGTTATTTTTTTAATTCAGTACTTAATATATTTATTAAACAGCTTTTCAACTTAAAAATTTCAGCATTCAGTTTTCAGTACTTAATTTTTCAGCTTTCAGTTTCAGTTTTCAGTTTTATCAAACAGCCCCTTAGTCATGGGTTAACGACTTAAAAGTCCCCTTTTTTTTTTTTGTAACGTCGTGAAAATGTTAATGATTTCAATCGCATAATGGAGCTTGTATTGAGTGAAAAGCTGGACACAGAGTTAGTACCGGAGTAAGCCCCACAAGCCTCCGAACTTGAGCAACACCCCACCATGATCCATTGGGCAACAAAAAATTATTATAAACCCAGAAAGAAATTTATATATATATAAACCAAACTAAAGAAAAATAGTTGGTCTTTAGATTAAAAGAAGCCCCTTTCAAAGTTAACACAGAGGAAAAGTGAAATCCTTCCCTTATTTTCGACAGTCCGATCCCATGCCGTTCGAACTCGGAATTTCCAAGACTTAGTTTGCTTCAAAAAATGCAACGAGGCATCTTTTTTCTTGAATCGGATCGTGTTAATCATAAAGCAGTATAATCAGAATTACGTTTTGATTTTGTATTTTTTTATGTAATTCAGGCTAAAAGCACAATGTAGTCTTGATAATTTTTTTTTGGGTAAATTTTAGATACACCCCTTGTACTTTGACCGATTTTCAACTACACCCCCTTCACTTCATTTTTAAACACTCACACCCCTTGTAGTCCAAACTAATTTGGAACTGTTAGAAATTCAGTTAAAAGTAACGAAAAGACTCAAATACCCACTTGTACTTCAAATTTTCAATCCAAGCTAACTCTTTCCACGAAAACCTCCAGAAAACATACGTGACATCCAATTTAATTCCTTGTGGGTCCCGCTTTCTTTTCTACTGTATTTTTTTTCCTTCCACCGCCTTGGAAAAAGCTCTTAGTCAGTTTTTCTTCTCTTTCTCTGTTCCAAAATTGCTGGGCTTCTTTTTCAAAACCAAAAGAAGCCGTAAAGGAAGAATTCACATAAAGGAGAAGGATTCACAATTCATTTTAGACTAACGCAATTTCAATGCTCAACGGTGTAGTTCACAGTAACATAAAATAATTTCATGCAACATGTATTCCCAATTTTTTTGGAATAGCAACAAGTATTCCCAATTAGAAGCAAAATTTCCCGAAAAAATCCCAAAATTCATAAACTGAATGAGTCCTACATCTAAAAATCCTAAATTTAAATATAATCTCTTTTTACGACAAATTGGCCATCAAAGAATACTCCAGCGCTAATCGCTAGTCTTGAACATGACAAACTCGAGCGAAAACACATCTTTCGATAGAGTGAAAAGCCCCCCATCTTACAATTTTCTTTTTTTTTTTTCTTTTTTTTTTTCCGATTTGGAGTACTTTAATAAGGCGACCTAAGCCATGGACACTGAATTGGTAGAAAGTAAAGTTAGCATTTTGCTTGATGAAATGCAAGTTGAAAAGGTAACAGCAAGAATGTTATGAAGTACAAGCATTTTATTTTGTCCTTGGATCCACCTTATCTCCAATCAGGTTCCAGAAACTTACCTCACTGATGTCCCTGTAATGAACAAGAACAATGTGCTCATATGTCCTGCTTCCTAAGTCGAGGTTGCACCGGAAAAGAGGGACAATATCGAGAAGGGGTTGAAAGGATTTTTTAGTTTTACAAATGAGCATTCCTTCCATTTATGAAACACCCCCTAGAAACCTCTCTACATCAAATTAAATCAAACACAGAATTCCGGTATCATAATTCATAAGAAAAAATTGGTTTCCGCCCCCACCCGTCCTTCTACCCTTTTTTCATCTTTAGGGATAATTAAACGGAGATTACCTGTGGTTTATGACTATAATAGAGATCTCTGCAGTGATTTTTGAAATAACAATGCTAGTAGACGGAGAAGATGAGAGAATGGCAAAGTATGGGTAAGGGTTGCGGTGTGGGCGTTGGTGCTCTGTTTTTTAGTCTTGCCAGTTGGAAAAATAGGATATATAGGATGTAAATAGTTCTTAGGGGCAAACTGGTCTTACAAAATATATTTTTGGTGGAAAAGTTCCCGCCAATAGGCCAATAGCTGTTTTTTCAATACTTTTAATTGAATTCCTAACGGTTCCAAACTAGTCTGAAGTACAAGGGGTGTGAGTGTTTCAAAATGAAGTGAAGGGGGTATAGTTGAAAATCGGTCAAAGTACAATGGGTGTATCTGAAATTTACCCCTTTTTTTTTTTGACTTATATGTTTTTTTTTTATTTTGTATGACCTAATAATAAATGAGGAACAAAATTTAGAGTCAGGCTTAGACTGCTCAAATATCAAAACCGGCACTAGCTTGCTGGACTCTATTTATCCATTTTTACAGACAACATTAGTGACGGTGGATGTTTTTTTTTTTTTTTTTTGGGTAAGTGACAGTGGATATGTTCATTAGGCGAGAAGTCCAGTTGAGAAAAATTGCTAACTAGATAGAGCTATTCAGTCACTTCCTTGATAGATTTAATTGTTGTTTTTTTCCTGCTTTTGATTTTTGCCTCACTTTGTTTTTAAAAAATAGAAGAAGAAGAGAAACAGACTTGAATCTACTTGTGTTCTGCTAAGAATTTTTAAAAAATAAGTATTTATTTATAATTTTCAAGCTTAAAAATAATGGAATTACTAAAATAATTTTTTGTTCAATATGGATTTTATTTGATAATTTTCTATCGTAATTTTTTTGTGCAGTATGAATTTCCATTTTCCAGAGGAATATTTGGAAGACATAATTAAAATTGAAGCAAATGTGAGAGATTTATGCTTTGTTCGTCTTTATTTATCTCGATCGTGTTGTCTTTTGTTTTGTTTTGTTTTTTTTATTTTCTTCTTCCCGTTTTCCTATTTCCTCTTATCTATTTATGATCATATTCAACCCCAAGAGATGGGCCCAGTGGTCAAGGCTCGGAACTTAGAGGTATGTTTTTTCCGAGGTTCCGTTCAATTGTCGGGAATGTTATATAGGAAATTGGTTCCCAGAAAAAGTGAAGTAACGTGGAGTAAAGGAAAATGATTTTTATTTTCCTGTATATGTTCTTTTGACTACCAATCTTGCAGGAAAACAAGAATTTTTTAAAGGTTTTATGCTTGAAACCTCTTGATGTTATTGGGACCCGGCAAGTAGGGCTATAAGTGAGTTGACCTGAGCTTTGTCGAGCTCGAGCTCAGTTTGTTTACTAAACAAGTCAAAAATTGGAGCTCAAGCTGAGTTTATTCATTTACTAAACGAGCCTTTTTAATTGTGCTGAGCCACCTTTAACGAGCTGAGCGTAAACGAGCTTGTGAGCTGCTCAATTCGTTACAACCCTACCGGCAAGTGGTCGGTAGGATTAGTATCCTAAAATTAATTGAGTTGCACGTAAGCTCGCCTGAATACATTGATATCCAAAAAAAAATTATGATCATATTCTCGCATCTTTCATGGTAGAAGGCGGCTTCAAATCACGGGGCAAGGTCTTGTCCAGTATACCTTGCAACCAGTTCGACCCAGCTTGGACCCTTTGTGGGTCTTTTTGGGGCTACAATTATGATCGGAACTGTTCACTCTTTAGAGTTCGTCGAGAACATTGACCGCGACAAAAATCACATTGATCGGATATAGTTTAATATGATTTCAAAATGTATTTATCTTTGGATAATTGTGTAAAATGGGTTGCAATCGAGTGTTGCATTTTCTTTTTTTTTCAAACTTAATGCATTTCGAAATCATATTAAATATGATTTTTGGCGTGGTCAATGTTCTCGATAAACTCTAAAGAGTAAGCGATTCCGATTATTGTTGTGAGCCTGAAAAAGACTCAAAAAGAGCCCAAACTAAACCGAATTGATTGCAAGGTAAACTCGACAGGACCAGCTTGCCCCTCAAATCACTTAGACCAAACCATCCGTACCGCTTAACAACTTGACATCCTTCAAATCTTATAACTCTATCTTATAATCAGTGTTCCTCCTCTCCCTAGCTCTCAGCAATTAACTTATTAGAATAAAGGGAGAATTTTTCCCATGTCCACTATACCACTTTCCAAACCCCATAAGTTCACTTCTAAATTCTATAACCCCCTAAGTCCACTAACCTATTAGTCAGGATATAATACCCCTGTTTAGTCTAATATACCCCTGTTTTTAAAAAAAAAAATTACCCCGTTTTTTCATCCAGTTCAAAAATATCATGTTCAAAATTTTTCCAATCCCGGAAAAAACTCCCGAAAATTCTCGGGAGAATTCAACTACAAAACCCCTCTGCCCCCCCCCCCCCCCCCCCCCCCCCTCCCCCTTTCAGAAGAAACAATACTGGACGAAACCTGGAAAATACTCCCAGCCCAAGACGATTCGTGTAGAGCACTGGATCACCGTCGGCATTCTTCATTCAGCAACGATCTCGCTTCTCCGCTTGTCGCCGTTCGTCGCCCTACTTGCAGTCGGACCTTCTTCGTAGTTCGTCGCTGTTCGTCACCCGATCTTCACCCGTTCTATTCCTGTGCTAGTGGTCGTTCTTTGCTCGTTCTTCGGACCTTAACGTTATATATTCCCCTTTTCCGATTTCGATCGATTCATCACTGTCATTCTGCATCCTCATCGCTGTCGAAACCCTTCGTTTCATACCCATTGCCGTCAATCTCCTCCGTTTGCTTCGATCCATTCGGTATGTTTCTTAGAATACTAAAATTGAACTTTGGCTATATATGGTTATATATATTTGCTGTGTTGGTGTTTGGTAAAATTAGGGTTTTGATTGTGTAACAGACATGGGCTAGAGATTCAATGTGCTTATATCAAATTATTGATAGTATATTTGGTCAAATCCAAGAACTGAAAGGAATAACAAAATCACCAAATCAATTGTTCTTGGAGAACAGGAATATATCATTCCCCGAAAACTATCTTCATGTGCTGATAAGTTCTATAAAAAGGCTTGCCGTTTCTGGGTTTGTTTGGGTTACAGTTTTTAGGATCTTAGTGAGTTAGTTTTGATGTTTTATCCTTTATCTATGCCGTTTCTTGAAAAGATGTATTAGGAGATAAATGGCAATTGCAACCATCTATTGATTTCATATATCCTTAGGCTTAAGAGGTTCTACATACATCTGTTTATTTGTCCATATTTGCATGATTACGCATATGGTTAGTGGGTTTCATTTAGTAATTTGGTAGAAAAGTACTTGGAATTGCACTCCAAGCTGCATTGTTGGTGGGGGTAGGCAAGAGGTTAAAGTTTCTGTTTTAAGGATTTAATGCAATAAAATTTCAAAGGGTAAGTGCATTTGCTGGAGATGCCTCCATGAAAATTGGCTCCTTAGTCCTTGGAACTTAATTTTTGGGTAAACTGCTGCTGGAGCATTATTTGTGTTTTGTCTTTGATGCCGTTTGTTGTAACCCAGTCACTTTAGCTCAGAAGTCTAATAGAAACATATCAGGTTATATAATCAATAAGTGATTTAATATGGTTATATGATGATATAGGTTATATAACCTTATATATTTATTCAAAAAACTCTAATCGGTTACGTATTGGTGTAGTTAAGATAGGGTTTTGATTGCGAGTATATGTGGTTATATCAATCTTTGATCGAGTATGGTATGGTTGAATTAAGTTAGGGATTCGATTGCTAGTATATATGGTTATATCAATATTGGTTATATACTAATTTTGTTAAAGGCTATTATTTGTGCAGTTGTTCAAGGGGTAAAGAGTATTAAGTTACCTGTGAATTAAGTTACCTGTGAAGTCGACTGTGAAGAAGGCAATGGCGACGAAGGGAAAGAAGTTACAAGATCTCCTCTTTTTATTTTTTTGGAGTTAGAAAAGACAAAATCTCATGTATAACGTTTTTTTGTGTGTATTATTGTTACTAGAAGCAAGTCATTGAGGCCGCTGCGCGGACCAATTTAATAAAGTGAAAATATAATGGAAAGAAGTTACAAGATCTCCTCTTTTTCTTTTTTTAGAGTTAGAAATGACAAAATCTCATGTATAACGTTATAAGGTTATATGTTTATTTTTTGTCACATGTATTACGTTTTTGTGTGTGTATTATTGTTACTAAAAGCAAGTCATTGAGGCCGCTGCGCGGACCAATTCAGTAAAGTGAAAATATAATAGAAAGAAGTTACTAGATCTCCTCTTTTTCTTTTTTTAGAGTTAGAAAAGACAAAATCTCATATATAACGTTATATGTTTATTTTTTGTCACATGTATTACGTTTTTTTGTGTGTATTACTGTTACTAGAAGCAAGTCATTGAGGCCGTTGCGCAGACCAATTCAATAAAGTAAAAATATAATGTTATATGAGAGTTTTTGTGTAGCGAAACTCAAAAAAAATTCAACAAAGCAGTTGAGATCAAGATTTAACTCTACAAAGTAGAATATACAATGTTATATAACGTTATATAAGTACAATAACGTTAGATACGAAACTGATCCAACGTAATTGTTATTGCCCGAGAATTTTGCTAATTCCCGAGAATTTTGCGTGATTTGAAACATATAAGGGATAATGGGAGATAATGGGCTAAACGGATGGGATTTGAATGGAAGGGTAAATCTGTCAGGCACTATTTCCTTTTTTAAATGTAATGGACTTTATGCCTTATCAAATACATATTAGTGGACTTAGTGGGTTAGAAACTTGATCAGTAGACCTAGTGGGTTAGAAACATGCTATAATGGACCCTAGACCAATTTTTTATAGAATAAATTAAAGAAATGAAAAATCGAAACCCCAATTATACGCCTCATCAATTTTACCAGTTATATCACCTTCATACTGGTTTAGTACTGTATAGAATAGCTGCAACTTACTTGATGGTTTTTTTTTTTTTTTCCGGCTACTTCGGAATATTACTTGATGGTTTCTGGTAGGACTGTCTAAGAAAAATCGAAAACTGTGAAATTAGACCGGACCGAACCGATCTATGCCTTTTGAATTTTGTTTATGGATTAATGGTCCGGACAGAGTCGGAAATTAAAAAACCGTGAGATACTTTTTAAGATTGGATTTTCATTTCAAAACCGTGGATTAACCGAACCAGACCGTGAGATATTTAAAAAAAATAAAATATATATATATATATATATGTGTGTGTGTGTGTGTAATATTTATAAATAATTATAACTTTACTAGTTGTTGAGAGTTTTTTTTTAACAATTTTACATTAATGTGACAATATCTAAAACTTTAGGGGTAAACTGCTACTCCCTCCGTCCCTAAATAAGTGTCCGGCGTGCAAAATTAGGTTTTACAAAACATGCATATTTTTTATTAAAAAATTTAATTTTTTTTCACAATCTAATCGAACTCATTGCTATCTATTGATTTGTGAAAAAAAATTAATTTTTTTAACAAAAAAATGCATCTTTTTGAAGGCCTAGTTTTGCGCGCCAGACACTTATTTAGGGACGGTGGGAGTAGTATTTTGTAAAAAGTAAAATGTAAATTTTAAACGGCATAAATATATACACACACAGTACTCTGAAATCCGAAAGTCAAAGCCCATAAATTTTTTTGGGTGCTGTCTTGCTGCGCTGGTATCTGGACTTAAACTAACTTGCTATAATAGTGTAATGTTATGGCATGTAACTAATGAGTGTTTGCACTTTGTATTTTAGTTGACAATAGCGCTATTTTATTTTTATGGAAGGAAATCCGTGGATAAAATCGGGACCGAAACTTGAGTTCGGATTGGAACCAAACCGTGACTCACGGTTCGGATTGGAACTGAACCATGAGACTTTTGGTTTAGGATTGGATTGCATTTTCTAAAAACTGTGAGATACATATTAAGATTGGATTCATAGGAATCCGATCCAATCCGGACCATGAACAACCCTAGTTTCTGTCATCACATGATAAATAATTATTTGTTTCATTTATATAAAAATATACTCCAATCCTCAACCTTTGTTTGGCTCAATAACACTTTGTTTTTGTGTTATTTTTTCGTGGATTACTTGGGACTTGGGGGTTGGGCGGGGATCAAGGCCGAGGATTTAGGTGTTTGTTCTCCTCCTAAGGTCTCTTGTATTTGAAATCTCATATGTGCTATATATCAACTCCTTTCGGGCCAGTTCGCTTAAAACTTTGTCTTGGCTTCAATTGGTTTACTTGCTAGTAAGCAGTGCAGCTAGGGATTAATTGAGGTGGATGTAAATTGATCCGAACACCTTAACTTGAGATCCAATAGCAAAGGCGGAAAAAATGGGTAAAGAATCCAGAAGAAGCATTGAGCAAAGAGTTTTTTTTTTTGTTATTTTACAAAAGGGAGAAGATTTTATTAATCTGAAAGGGGAAAAATGCCTAAACATCAAAGAGTGAGGAATCCCATGGTGGCAAGGTAGTTGTCCACAGACCGGACAAACTACAAGAAATGAATTTCTTTGCACAAGCATGTGCAACCTTATTACAATCACGTTTGACAAAACTAAATTTACACTGAAACGAATCCTTCAATGCTAAACAATATTGAACCAAAACTGCAATATCAGAAGGTGGATCTTTTGACATAGAATAGTTTCGGACAATCGACTCCGCATCCGATTCAACGAGAACACGTCCTTTGAAAGAGTTCAAACACCCACGTTATCGTACGGAAGATAGAAAAAGGTTTTGGGGGTTTGGATAAAATATTTTACTAATAGTTTTGTACGCAGTCTGATCTCCATGTTATCGTACGAAATCGAACAAAATGGAGAGATGGTGGTCCACGAGATCAGAGAGAGCGTACAAAACAGGGCGAAATCCAAACCAATGGAATTTGTTTGCGTCACAGATCTCTGTCTTCTCCCCACTCGTCAATCCATATGCATCTAGAAACAATAATCCTGCATCAATGGGATAAATTAATTAATTATAACACTCATTTTGGTTGCTATTTCAATTAGCTTCGGGCAAATTAGATTCTTGGTTCCGTCTTTGAATTTGTGTACACAAACACTCTATTTTTGAACTTTTCTTTTTATTTATTTTTGGAACTTTAATGTATTTATGTGTAATTATTTTGGTTCCTATTTCAATTAGCTCAGGACGGATTAGATTCCTGATTTCGCCTTGAGTGTATACACACACTCGACCATTGTTATTTGTTTAAAGTTTAATTTTCAAATTTTACTCACGAAAATTGTTATATTGCTGAAAGTATTTTTTTTGAATCACTAGGTCCTGCCTCGTGCAAGGCACGAGAATCATGCCCGTTGAAGAAACTATATTTTGTTTGAGGGCAAAGATTAATGCTATTTCTGATGGTTAGGATGGGAATGTAGGAAAAAGTTACAATTGGAATCAATGGGTGCAATGTTGCTGCTAAATGAAATGATCTTAGCTACGTCCATCCATAGAAGATGAAATTTGGTTTATTTGCCTAATTTTCCTCAAAAAAAAAAAAAGAACTCTCTTTTGCTAATTGTACACACAGTTCCTTCAATAGAAAAAGCACGAGAGCATAGATTGAACCAAGTTGGAACTGAAACTGTGTTTTGCTAGACCACATTAAACTAAAAAGTTTCTTAGGACCAGCAAATTTCCAAAAAGGATAGATAAAAGAAAGTAGAACAGCATCATGCCAAATCTACTCATATAGCATCAAAGTTGCAACAATTCTGCTTTTCAGCCGGCGCACACGTTCCAAATTTAAGGTACTGATATTCGATGTAAATTTGTCTAGCAGATGTGCTTCAATTTCTAATTCTGTTGCCTGAGTAAGTCGGAAATTCAAAAACTATGGAGTCAGTAACCAACTTTTGAATAAGAAGAATGAAAATTGAGAGTAAAATCCTCACCAGAGCAAGGAAAGCAGCTATTCGCCAGATAAAAGGGTAGATTACGAATGCCTTTCTATTTTAGAAAGTGTAACCAACTGAGCAATACCAATCAATCAATAACCATAAGTATGACCATCATTTCACATACACGAATAAGCGAACTCCTAAGTGGACTATTCTTTGTATGAGTTTTCCAAAACAAGCAGAAGGAGACTTCCTATGATTACACAATCTAGACCCGCTTGATGATGCATTCCACTACCATCAGTACACTTGAAAATTCTCTCTAGTGGATATGAAAGATCATGTGCGCAGTAAAACTACGCACCATGCCCTCCCATAGGAACATGAAAATTTTGGTGGAAGTCCATTTACAGGGAAAAAAACAAAACAAAACAAAACAAAAAAAAAAACAAAGCCACAGCTCATTATTTATTTTGAAAGATGCCCTCTATGCTAAGTTATTGGGGAGCATGGTGTCATCCTTTCAACATGAGAACAGACGGTTTACCAAACTAAAAAATGCCTTCTAAAAGGTGAAAAATTGTCCAGTAATGGTAAACGATAGTTTGACATAATGACATTTAAGTCTCCTGTAATTCGGTGGTTCTACATGAATATAAACTATAAAACGACCAAGTCAAAAGTCGAATCAATTCCAGAAGCACAAACAACACATGATTCAAGTCTCAAGAGAGAGATCAATTGAGAGAGATAGATAGGCTCACATCAGAGGCATTGCTGATGAGTTCACGGAGAGATCTCTGTTGCTGTAGAAAGTGTTTATGATCAGGCTCAGCAGCTGGTTGATCTCATCCTGGAATGTGTCTCAAAGAGGCAGATGATTTTCTAGAATTCTTTGTGATGATCTTTCGCCACATCTGAGATAAGATGAGAACCCGGGAAAATTGTAAATTGGCCCTAAAAAAGGGAGTGCTTTTTAGCATGGAGATGAAAGGATTTGCTTTTCCTGTTAAATCCCTAATCAAGCAGAATTAAGCATTACACCAATTGGAAAATTAGAAGCCCAACCCAAACTACCAAAAGGCCAAAACAGTCATAGGATATACGTTAAGCCCAAATCCAAGCAAAAAATAAGCACTATTGGGGAAATCAGAAGCCATGACAAGTCCGACTACTAAAACACTTATAATTCCCAAGTCTTGGATTCTGGCACTTCCCATAGTGTGCCAACTTGATTTGGCTATGGGGAAAAGTTTTTTGAAAAAAGTTGCGTATAACTTTTTCTAAGATGCTATCATTTCTATAATCTGTAGATTTTGCTTCTGCTTTACAAAATTAGGATTAACCTGTCTAAAATGTAAACAAAACCACAAGTAATCTTCATTGAACACGATCAATTTTTATGAATTATATTGCACATACAAAAACAAGGAGCATGAACTCCAGATTCTGCTCTAAAGAAAAGAGTTTTTACCCATTAATAGCCTACCTCTATTAAATGTTTTGACAAACACCCACATGGAATCCCTGTTTAACCCAATCCAACATCCTTTTAGTATATTCAAAAGATCAGAGAATGAATGAATATGATTGATGGAGAGTACCTGACCGATCATCTTATGCTCGAGGAATATAAGCCACAGTTGTTTTTGTATATCACCGGATGCGAGACAGTAGTCAACGAAGTTATATTGCTCCGTTCCCTCTCTCCAATCGTGCTCTTTGATAGCTATGCAGAATTGGAACATGCCAAAGTCCGGGGCATAACTGGGAGTGGAAATAATAGTTATCAGTTATATTTAGTGGAGTAGCAATAAAACAATATCCGTACTAAACAAGCATAGAGGTTGTTGGCAATACAGTAACGAAAGTTTTTGGTCTTAAAACTACTCCTATTATCTTTAGTAGACAAGAATAATGTTTTGTTACCATTTGTGTCATTGCATGAAAAATGTCAGATTAAAAATCCCAATTAGATGGTGGAACCAAGTAATCTTCCAGCATTTTTTCGCTAGATTCAATCAACAATATAAACCGTCACCTTTGGAGGTGTCATTAAAAGTCTGAATTTTAGATGACACATTCAAACCATAATTAATATGTATAAAGATTTTTTTTTTTTTGATCAGCAATATGTATGAAGACGTTGGTTTGCGAGTGTAATTAAAAGTATAAGATGACAGTTGTAAAATGTGATTAAAAGTGCTTTAAACCGTCTTCTTTTAAAATATCACAGTTTTAAAAAATAATTAAAAGTCTGAGATGACGGTTTTAATCTGTCATCTTATTTGCCTTCTATCCCTTAAGAAAAGGTACAATTCTAGTTCTAGCACATAATTATCAAAAGCAATCAGAAAAAGATACAATCATCCACTAATGAAAAAAGGACAGTATATATATTGGTAACAAAAAAATTGAGAACATTTTCTAGTATCTAACATGTTTAAGTCATATTTCAACCCAAAAAGTACGAAACTTAAAGCCCCCAAAAGATCTAGAATTGGTGCAGGGAGAACCTGGAGCATAAAAAAGGGAAAGAAACTGTAACAAAATACAAAATGACCACAATCAATCAAACCTTTGGAAGATATGCCAGAATGAACGTGTCTCATTGGAATTTGTAGCAATACAGGAGAAGAGGAAAAAATACATTTAGTAAACCTGTTATTTTTCTTTTCTTCAACAACTGCACATTCTTCTTGGCCTCCTACGATCGAGGAGAATGTTCTTCTACCCAGGCATATGGGTAAATGATATGATGGGAGTAGAAAGTTATTTACGAAAGAAAGCTGTTGCAAGATATAATAAGGATATAGTTGAGCATTTCTATGTACTCCTTCCCAGCAGCCATCAGTGAAACTCGAAATGACAGGCTGTTAGATGCACTACCAAGGCACAGATAATAGCTAATTTGAGAGTCTGAACCAAGGATAGCACAGTTTTGAATGACCAAATTAAACATTTTAACAGTGGCTTTCAAGTGGGTGACAGGGAAACCTTTGGCACCACAAACCACAAGATTATGTATAAAATAGTCTTATTAGCAGATTAATGCAATTCTACATAGCATCTAGGGTGAAGAATCTCATCAAAGATTCCCATCTGCCCTTTACATGGCCCAACAAGAATAAGGAAATGGCAGATGTCCTACAATCCACCGCATGTGCATCATTTGTTAATACTCAAAAAGATCTTGTGACCACACTATCTTTCGATAAGTTAAGGGAAACCACAATGGCTTGAATGCTACCCAACAACTCTCTTCGCACTACTTCATCATTCAAATGGGTGACAGCTTTTTGAATTTTCTGTAAGATGATTTCAGACTCTGCAATTCCAATTACGATTCCAATTCCTAACCAATTGATTCTTACCAGGGAAGTCAGAAATTAACGATGACTAAAACTTAAATCAATCAGCTACAGATTTTTTCTCTTACATCTTTTTTGTTCTTTCGGAAGAAGGAAAAATAGAATCTCAGACCATATCTTTTTTTCGACCTAGGAAAAAAAAATACCTTTTTTCCTAACTGCAGATTTTGTATGGTCGCATTCTTTGTTGATAGTGTATTCTGGAGGTGTGGCTAGTTAAGATATCACTGCGGAGAAATATCTTTAGTGGGTCGGTCAATATATTAATCAGAGAATGAAAAATTTAGATGTTAGAGAATGCCAACATGGATATCTCTTCTATCCATGGTTGGCAGTTGTTACTAATGCAAAAATGCAATAGTAACAAGTAAAATGCTACTAATAGACCCATGGGGCAGCACTAAGGAGGAATATTGAGTCACACATATCACTCAAGATAATTCAAGAGGCACAAGAGTAATCTCCAAGTTGAACATAGTAGTTGAAACAAAGATACAATTCATATACCTGAAGCTATCATTCTTGAAGAAGAAAATTAGACAACTAACATATATGCAAGAGTTGAATAATTGTAGCTTGCCAATTAAACCTTGGAACTATCTGCACATACACATAGTGACATCGAAAAGAATAGTATTAGCCAATAATCAATATTCCCTTACCAAGATTAAATGAGGCATCATAACAGTTTTACAGAATCCTCTCTCAAAACAAAAACTAAGCAAGAGATCTAACTTTTTCCGTTACGCAAAATAACTAAAAATAAATAAAGAAGAGAGCACGTAAGAACAACTTAAATAACAATATAAGAAGACAATGGAAGTACAAAAAGTTGCACTCTAAACACAGATGCTTAGGAAACTCAATCCCCACAAGGGATAACCATAAGAAAGGAGCACTGGTACCTAATGATACCTCCTCTATGGATATGTAGATGAGTTTTTCTCACTGCATTGGAAGCTTTTTTCATAGTTAATAAGAATTTTGAGTCCTAAAAGACTTACAAATAAGTAACCACCACACCGATAATTTGTCATAGTTGGTTTTTGTTGCCATTAGAACCCTTCTAGTACAAATGGTGGATGTGGGCGTATACTTGGCCAAAATGGTAAAAATGGACTTGCATGAAATCATAGATAGACTCTTGAATTATTGGTCCATATGGCTTTGGTCACCAAGGGTCAGTTGGCTCTCCCGAGAAATTCCACTAATCCACAAGTTTTATTAGAATTAACCAAAAGAATAGGATTGCAAGTTTTAAGGAAATTAACGAAAAGAACAGGACACCTCTTGACTAAAAGGAATCACACCATATAAACATGAGCCAAAATGTACCCCGTTAGCAAGTGTGGTATCAGAGTTCAAGTCTTACTATTAAAACATGTCGCACGGACTACAGAAAAGAAAACAAAGATAAACTGCCAAAGACATTTATCATTTGAGAAAATCAAGATGTGATTCCAATAATTACATTTCTTCTAATTTCTAAAAAATAACTAATTCATCATCATCCATTGCTTCAGAAAGGTAACAACATGCCAAACAATTAAGTAAACTCATTACTGTTACACAAGGCCACAGTTGCACAACAAAAATCCCTTGCAAAAGAGAATATTCACAAATAGGGGAAAAGAGAAAACAAATATAACTGCGAAAAAATACTCAGTAAGCCAACAAACAGGGCCTACGGATCAGTTGTTTTCTTTTTGTTTGTTTCCCTCGTGTACAATCAAGCAAGGGTACCTCGCAAAAGTTTTTCGTCCAATGCTGCATTGAATCTTAGGTACAATGAAATAGGCGTACCTCACCATTTCGCTCCGAATGCAGCATTGAACAGTTTAAATTGTGTGTGTGGCTCTAGGACCAACCATTTAAATTATGTGTGGCTCCAGGACTAATAGTCAATTGCTCAGGCAGAACCTAAACCTATATTCTTAACTGGATACTACAAACGAACTAACAGTCTATTGCTTTTGAATCAAAACCAGCAGTTTGCGTAAACGCACACCCACATTCATTTCTTCTTAGAACAACAACACACAGGTGCAAATAGATTCAGTCAACTCACACAAAAACCCACACAAAAAAAACATAGACAAACTTGCCCAAGTAAGGAGGATATTTACCGACCATCTGAACCTCATCCATCCCACTTCCATCGCTCAAGGATCAGAAAACACCAGGAAGATTGAAGCAAACGAAAAAAAGTCGGGAACAGAAGCGAACTCAGGGAGGCAAGGGTAGGCCTAAAGACCCAATTCAATTTCTGAAAATCAGCCATAACACAAACACAACCTGAATCAAGTGAAAAAAAAACTCATCAATTACTGTACTAAAAAACACGGAACTACCAATTCCCTCAACAAAAAAAAGACTAATAACAAAACAGACAAGTAGTCAACAGCAAAAGGAAAGAAAAGAAAAGTAAAGGGCTTATTAGTGGAGTACCTTTCTTGTCCAGGCTGAAGTCGTTCCTGGCAAAATGCGACAGTAGCTGCGATTTCCCGATTGCCGAGTCTGCAATCCGTACGATCTTGAACACGTAGCCGATCTTCTGGTTGAAATCTCCGTAGAAATTGGACATCTCTCTCTCTCTCTTTGTGAACTGTGATGTTATCAATCAATCTAAGTAAGTCACATCAAACTGCTAAATACTCTCCGTAGCATCAAAAATTTGAGAAGAGAAAGTCAAAAACACTCCATAGCATCAGCGTCGAGCACAACAAAACCCTACCCAGCCAACCACAAGAGGCGCAACACAACCAGCCAGAAGACACAAGATCCACGCAGCCACACGGCCAAACCACCCAGAGAACCCACGTAACCCACACCGCAGAAACCATAGACCACAAGAGGCAAGCAAGGGAGAGGAAAACAAGAAGGAAACAACGACAGCCCAAACAATTACCTCTGTACAGCAAGGAGCAACGCACGCAAACAGGAAGAAGGCGGAAATCGCCCAAAAACTCCTCTCTCTCTCTCTCTCTCTCTCTCTCTCTCCATAGAAGAAACTGGCGAAACTATTTTCCCCCAAAACCAAACAACGCACAGCACGGACACCGGACCACAACTATATACCCAAAGAAAATCCTACCCAACCAACCATAGAAGACGGAAAATGAGAAAGAAAGAACAACAACGGAAACAATTACCTCTGCACGGCAAGGAGCAACGGAGGCAAGTACGGAGAAACTGGAAATCGCGCAAGAACTCCTCTCTCTCTCTCTCTCTCTCTCCACAGATGCCTCCACCTGTGCCCAACAGACCAAAAGAGGGGGGAGGGCGACGTGGACTAATGATACTCACCTATTCCCAATCAAACCGAAAAGACCAAAAACCCAAACCCCCAAGTGAGCACTGTTTGCAATTGAGGGGCAAATGTGTCCCAAATTGAAAAATGGACACCGAAACTCTCCTTCTGGTAGGAAATGGTAGGAGATATTGCCGAAAGTATTTGATATAGTAAGTTTTTGACTTGCCCCAACTAGTCCATTCATATTACTATAAAAGTAAGGAAAAATTACTCATAAGACACTTCACTTTGTACTCTGTGGGTAAATTCTGAAACAGACAGGTCCTGAGATATTACCTAACTGTGACAATATTTGTTCTATTCAAAAAATCAAACTACACATGCATGTTTATCATCCATATATATTTTTAATAGAAAGACAAACCTCAAGAAAAAAGCTCCTAGATTCTGAATAAATAGAAAACTCTTGTATTTCAAGTTCCAACTGTATTGTTTTTCACACAAAAAATGTACACGAAATTTCATTTTATTCCCGCGGAGTTTTTGAATACAAAAATATGAGTAGTTGCATTGTAGTTCCATTATAAGAGCATCCACAGTGGAATAACCAAAACCATGGCTTTGTTCGTTTGCCATTTTAGTTTTATTTTTCAATCATTATCCTACTTCTTTATCCAATCATTACCCTATTTTTACAATTTTTACTTTCACTTCTCTCTCTATCTCTCTCCAATCATTATCCCTATCTTCAATCATTACTCTATTTCTCTCTCTAACTACTACCAAAACTAAACTAAACTAAACTCTCAACCAAACACAACCAAAGTTGTTAAAGTTTGCAATGTTTTCTCAAAAAAAGTGCTTATAGTGGCATAATCAAATTTAACAAGCTCTTAGCAACTCATCAAATTTTGACTATTGGATAATCAAAACTACCAACCTGATTAAGTCTCCATAGTCAAGCTGCTTCACCAACTCTTTTTCGATAGATAACATAGCTAATCCATTTAAACTTACTTGGTAGAGGTGGTGATAGTAAAAGAGAGGCCTCAAGGAATTCCGTGTGCAAGTATTTTTCGTCCACAGTCGTTGGTTGTTGTCTTCCCTCCCCTTCGACTCCTCAAGCATGAAGCGTTTCTAGTTCCTGCCGTACTTACTCCTTCGAGCAGTGCTATGTGCACCAACGGTTTCCGTAGGGAAATCGTACCGACGGCCACGCGCGGCCGTCTCCGGCCACCGGACTGCCGATCCAAACCGTCCAAAAAATTTTTAAAGAAAAACGAGGGGGCCCACACGGAAATCAACGGCATCCGAGGTGTGTAAGGTGTTTGATCCGAGCACCCTTTTTTCGTGTATATATGTATATTGGACGGTTCGGATCGGCCGTCCGGTGGCCGAAGACGGCCGCGCGTGGCCGTCGGTACGGTTTCCCTACGGAAACCGTCAGTGCATATAGGATTTTCGTACTCCTTATGATCGGCTATATCTTCTTTTTCTTTTTTGATCTTTTTTGATTGGCTATATCTTCCTTGCTAGTTCCTGCCGACCCTTAAGTTATTTTCTTTTTCTTTTTTTTTTTAATGCATTAGTGTTTCTAATGAATAATTTCACAATTTGGGCTTATTTTGTGGCTCCTAAATTTCAATTGGGCCTATTTTGTGTAAAGAAGTCTAGTGCAATTTTTTGTGGACCATATATATAGGAATCCTAAAAATTTGGGGGCCCTCGTTTTTAATTTTTTTCGGAGGCCCGAAGCACTCGCTTCCCTCGCCTTGGCTATAAGCTGGCCCTTCTCTCTCTCTCTCTCTCTCTCTCTCTCTCTCTCTCTCCTTCCTTTTGTCAATAACCAAACCTTCTCTCTCTCATATTTTTAAAATAAGTTTTTATTTTTTTTGCAAAAATAGTAAAACTCTTTTTTATTAAAAAAATGTTTTTTTAAAACTCTTTTTTTTTCAAAAACTGTTATTTTAAAAAAAATGTATTTTTTTAAAACTGTTTTTTAAAACTTTTTCCGAAAAGTGTTTTTTTCAAAAAAATATTTTCTATTTTTCTGATAACTTGTTTTTATTAGTTTGAAAACTATTTTAAAATATATTTTATATGGTGACAATTTTGGGATTTTATAGTTTAAAAATGTGATGTGGCAATTTTTGATTATTCAATGTTGATTATGCCACTGTGGACATCTACGTTGCTAACATTAACAACCCTTTAAATGAATAATCAAAAGGTGATGTGGCAACTTTTAACTATCCAATTTTGATTAGTCTACTGTGGATGCTCTAAACACTATCGAGCACATTCTAAGAATGAATTTGGAAACAAAAATGCTAGGTACACTACACATTCATACTACATTTACGTGGGGACCATCCCGAGTTTCACAAAAAAAAATGCTCATAAACTATAAAATATTTTTTTACGGGGCCTTAGAAAAAAAAATCAGCTCAATCCGATATCGGGGCTGTATGACGGCCGATCGAAATGTCTATTTTGATGCTGATGGTTCAGATTTAATCTAAACTCCTATTGGTCCGAGCCATCCATTATTCGAATTAAAATTCAAGCCGTCTATTGCCAAAATAGACAACTGAATCGATTGCACCACAGCAAGCAGGCCCCATTCTATAGGTTCTCTTGTCCGTCATCAAATGACATACATACATGGTCCTACCATGTCAATTTTTTCCAGTATTGTTTTCTTCTTGTGTTTCCATTTCACATCTCTCTTGCCCACTAAACTTAGCTCTTGGACCGGACCAAATATGTGACCCCTAGGTCCATTATTAATTACTATCCCAAAAGATAAGGTTAGATCCAGGTTTATTGTGACAGAATGATGACTTTCATGCGTACAACAAAACCGGAAAAGATTTCAAAGTTGTAGACACCCTGCTTTTCGGTGGCCGATGGTACTGCAGGATGGCAGGCTCCGTTTGGAAATCCCAGTGAACAGTGCACATTTTTTCTTTTACTTATCCACATCTCTTTCAATACTGCACCAATATTATCTATTTTATCTATTCTTAATTAAAATATTAGTATTTCATTCCAAAAAATTAATAAACAATGCATTGCTAGAGATAGAGAGATAGATGCCCGGAAAACAATAAACAATACATGATCTGTGTATGGTGCCATAGTTGTGAATCCCGTTCCCTACCGGCCGGTACGTTCCGGATTTGTAAGATTCCGGTACCACCAGCCCCCAATACCGTTCCGGTCTAAATACCGAGCCTTACCGGTCGGTACCGGGAATCTCGGAAAATACCGGACGAGATGTGGTTTTCGCTAGTTTTGGCCGAAATTTTGCACTCACCCAACGGCAGGGGAAAAAAAGGGAAAAAAGGGAAGAAAAAAAATTTAGTTTCGGCCGAAATTTTGCAAGCACCCAACGGCAGGGGAAAAAAGGGGAAAAATTTAGCAAAACATGGGCTTATCTATGGTACGTGCGCGAGGCTCAAAATCCCGGATTTGCATCCCTTCTGCGCGCGAATAACCCGTGACGCGCACCCGGTTAATTGGTTTCCAAATTGCATTCGACCATGGTCTATTTTCCCGAGTGCGCGAGACCTCTCCTTGGATTTTCATTCACAAGCTCACTAATGTGCAAAGTCTTTTAAGGTGGAAAAGAATTTTGTAACTAAGCAATGTGGGACAAAAAGGCAAACACAATGTTTTATGACTTCACACCAAAATCCCAACAACAACAATTTATTTATTATGATCGTGAATCAGTAACAACGTCTTATGACAAGTATTATTGTTAATAGAATTTTTCTGTGCGATTATACACTTGCAATGTTTGATTTTGGACTCCAAATGGTGAATTTTGTTGTCTTAATATAGATATTTTATGATGAATTTCATGGTATGGGGGATTTTTTTGAATTATAATTATATATAATTATTATATATATTGTAATTGAGGTAAATCCGAAACGGTACCCGGTACCTGACCGGTACCGGTACGTACCGTACCAGTAGGAAAACTGGTACCTTATCCGAAACGGTATTCAGAACTACGTATGGTGCATAGCTATCTTTAGCTAAGAACCGTAGAAAATGTGGGATTTCAAAAGTGATAGCTACGTGCTACATGGTTGTTTTTGGGGTCAAATTCTCTACTTCACCTATTTTTAAGTATATACCGAATTTGATGTTGTTGCTCTTATTAATAGTAGATCATGGTGGCTGTTTAAAAATAAATAAATTACATCATGATTAAAAGCAAATTGAGAGTGTTCATTGCGAGTCTGCGACCACCCAAATCAAAGAGTGAATCTGCGACTTCTTCATCAAGGAGTACAGAAACTTTGGCTTTCTCTTCTTGCAATTTTTCGAAGATGTTGGCGATTTAAGCTGTGTTGTTCAGACATAGTTTGATGTGTCTTCGAAACACGCCTGTATTGAAAAAATGAAATCCACTTCTCGGTGTTGCATTGGTTTTTCCAAGTTAATTGGAGTACTTATTTATATAATATCGAACGGTATTTGATCAAGATGATTTTTATTGCAGTGAATATTTTCGACCCACTCTAGAAAGTAAAGAATTTTGATCATAGGGGGTGGGCTTGAAAAATAGCTCACAAAGTTCTGTCTTACCCTACTAGAAGAGAGATGGGTGAGCTTGAAAATTATAAGTCTATAACCACACCCACTTTATACACCCAAATACACATCCACACACATAAATATGTGGGCTCTACACACACTGTGCACTCTAATGTGTGTGGGTGTGTATTTGGATATGTGTTTAGATGTGCTTATAGAAGGACTCGCTTGAAAAATAGTTCGTCAGTGTGGCTTTTGTCGTTATGTGGTTATGGGTTGTCAAGGCTAACTAGCTTAATGCACCAATGAACACGTTACACATGTCAGTGGGTTGGCATAATTAGTGGCGGACCCAAGATTTGTACCAAATAGGGGCATATATATAACATTATCAACCTTTACAAAAAAGGGCTCCTTGTTTATAAGGACATACTATATGGTTTAACAAGCAATTAGTTCATCTAAAGTATTTATAGCGACTCCAGTCCTTATTATCACACGCGTTCTAAAATTACCCATATTACACGCGTTTTCAAAAATATTTCAGAGACGAAGAAACCTAATCGCGGTCTTTCTCGTCGATCCTTTCACGGTCGTCATCGTCAATATTTTCATCGTCGCTGCCATCATCGTTATTGTAGGCGTTCCTTTCAATATCGTTGTCGTCATCTTCGCTGATTTTTGACCATTTCAGCAGGTAACTTAACTTTTGTATTCGTCGCTATCGTCATCGTGAACAGCGTCATTCCGATCGTCGTCACTTTCCTAGGGTTTTAGCGTCATTTACTAGTTTTGTCACTTTCTTTATGTTAGGGCTCATCAATATGTTAAATATTGTGTAATGAAGTATTTGCATGTGTTTACATTGTGATATTAGTATCTCTTACTTTATCCCTTGTTGTAAAATACAACCAGAAAACGTTTTCAATGAGATAACATTATCTCTTTATTAAGTTTGTGAGATACCAACACTATTTATCTGAGATACTGTTATCTCTTGCTCATTTTTGCCAATACACTATATTTCTGGCAAATAGAGTTATTTGTAATATTAATATCTCCTACTGTATCCCTTGTTGTAAAATACAACCAGAAAACGTTTTCGATGAGATAACATTATCTCTTTATTAAGTTTGTGAGATACCAACACTATTTATCTGAAATACTGTTATCTCTTGCTCATTTTTGCCAATACACTATATTTCTGGCAGATAGAGTTATTTGTGATATTAATATCTCCTACTGTATCCCTTATTGTAAAATACAACCAGAAAACGTTTTCGATGAGATAACATTATCTCTTTATTAAGTTTGTGAGATACCAACACTATTTATCTGAGATACTGTTATCTCTTACTCATTTTTGCCAATACACTATATTTCTGGCAGATAGAGTTTTTTATGATATTAATATCTCATACTTTATCCCTTGTTGTAAAATACAATCAGAAAACGTTTTCGATGAAATAACATTATCTCTTTATTAAGTTTGTGAGATACCAACACTATTTATCTGAGATACTGTTATCTCTTACTCATTTTTGCCAATACATTATATTTCTTGAAGATAGAGTTATTTGTGATATTAATATCTCCTACTTTATCCCTTGTTGTAAAATACAATCAAAAAACGTTTTCGATGAGATAACATTATCTCTTTATTAAGTTTGTGAGATACCAACACTATTTATCTGACATACTATTATCTCTTGCTCATTTTTGCTAAGATACTATTTTCTCATCTGTTTTAATAGGAAAAAGATTCAAAATGATACAAAACCCTGAAAGCCCTCCTAAAAGCCCTGAAAAACCTAGAAGATATAAAAGATTCATAGCTCGAAAGAAGACTACAAAGAAACCACAACATCAAGAAGAAAAAAGCATAAAAATAAAGAGTCAAATAACAAAGAAAAGGAAAGAGGAAGAAACAGAACAACAACTTGAAGAGGAAGAGAGAAAAGATAAACTGAAGAGAAAAACAAAAAGACAAAAAAGACAAGAAAAAAAGGAGGAGGAACCAGATATAGAAGAGATGAAGGAAGAGGAGGTTAAACCAAAACGTTTGCAATACAGGTAACTACTTGGCGTGCCATTCTATAATCTTTACAGTATTGTAAGCCTTCTCCATGATGTAAAGTTCAATGAAGTACAATCCGAACAAATTCAGAAATCACCTTTTGCGAACATGTTGTTTGCAATTACTAAATGCAATATTGATGGGCAAATGGTGAAGAAATTTATGTAAATATCCATGATAGAGTAAAAAACAACCAAACAAATTAATGATTAAATTTTCTGAACAATAAAAAGATATATCCCGAACTCTAACAAAAAAGTGAATAAAAGTTCTAATTTATCTAGATCTAATTTAACTGTTCGGATGCAAAGTATTTTGGATGCAAAAGTCTAGAGAGAGAGAGAAGCTGGTGATAGATTCGTGGGGTATAGTGTGTCAGCAGAGAGAGAGAGGCTGGTGGGAGATGCGTGGGGTATAGTGTGTCAGCGAGGCTGATGGGAGATGCGTGGGATACAGTGTGTCAGCAGAGAGAGAAAAGCTGGTGGAAGAAAAAGTAAAAACTTGCTAAACTTGTTTTACAGTACGTAAAAGCATGTAACCAAAGAAGGAAAAAAAACTTGCAGGTGTATATGCCCCTTTACTCTATATATAGATGGTTGATAACACCATTACAAAAAACGTACTGAGAAAACCAGAGAAAAGTGATGGGGGTAAAGCCAGGAGAGAAAGCAGTCGGAGCCAAAGGCGGACGAGGAGGGATTGAGGCGAAGGCTGCAAACCCGGTTGCCGGGGGAGCTCGAACCAAGTCCGTCTTCGCAAGCTTGATTCCACCCAAGAGAAAGCTGGTTAAGAAGATGATGTGGGATTCCATGGTCCAGGCCATAGTGTCTTATTTCTGCTCCATTAACAACAACAAGAAGAAGAAGGAGGAGGAGGAGGAGGACAACAACAAAAACAAAACCTTTCCGGCCTAAATTGCCCCCGTTAAATGAAGTAATTCCCCGTGATTGCTTAGCTTATGTTTACGCCTTGAAGGAGTATCTTTTTCTTGAGGAACCTGTAGAAATAAACTAAAAGTAAAAGGGAAACGAGAGAGATTTAGCTTCTGGGCTTGATTTATCTTTGAGCTTGTCTATTGCTTTTTTCCCATTTCTCTTTTCTTTTTCTCACTTCATGATCCAAGTCAAGCATAATTCATGGTATATAGAGGGGAAAATCCCCCAGTTGAATTATCTTTGTCTCGAGATTTCTCCCACAAATCCAAACCATATGGTCCTACTTCTTCCTCCAGCAATTTGAGAATTCAATTAAAGCTGTGGCATGACATCGTTAATCATGAAACCTTTTTTTACCACTTTGGAAAATCATGGTAGCTTTATTGTCATTGTTTGTGTGACTTTTGTTTTGTGGTCTTAGTCATTAGATAATGAATTAAAAGTCCCATTTTTTTCAGAAATGTCGAAAATGTTTTCGATTCCAATCGCAAATTGGGTTTTATTGAGTGTAAGGCTTCTATAGTTGTCCATTTTTCAGACAATGACGGTGGATGTATTCGTCTACTTATATGCCATTCCAATGATTCCATTAGTAGGTGGGAAGCCCAGTTGAGAAGGATTGCTAACGAGTTGTCGCTTGCCTGATACTAGATTAGTTGCTTTTTTAGGTTTTGTGTTTTGGCTCTGTTGTTTTTCTCTACTCTTGCCCTGTTTTCCTTTTTGTTGCCCTGTTCTAAGTTGAACAAAAGTTTTGCCCTGTTATAGTTCTCTTCTTTCCTCTTTTCCATTGTACTTGGCTTACCAAATCAAAAAGGAAGGAGAATGAGTTAAATCTGTTTCCAAACTGAATGGACCCAAACGCTAGACAATAATGGATCCTTTTGGGGGTGTCGGACCGGTTTTCCACAATCCCTACTAAAATTAATTTATGTTAGAGAGAGTTTCAATTAAGTCTTGTGACATTTGACATCACACCCGAAAGTCTCATTTTAGAGCAGTCACAGGGAGTGGCATTATGTAACAAAATCCATAGGACACTCTGGGCTCAACAATCCCTCACTCATGACGACGCTCCCTCGACTCGAACTCAAGACTTCTTGATTCTGATACCATTTGTAGGGCCAATTTTCCGCCATCTCTCCTAAATCCAATTGGTGTTAAGGAATATTTCAATTAAGTCTTTTATGGCATCTCTCCTAACCAAAACATGTCACATCAGTTAGGGCTGCACAGAAAATTCGATGAACCGTGAAACCGGTCCGAACCAAATCAGTTCACACCTTTTAAATTTTGTCCATGAATTAATGGACCGGACATGGATTTGAAAATTAAAAAACCATGAGATACGTATTAAGATTGGATTTTCATTTGAAAACCGTAGATTATCCGAACCGGACCGTAAGATATTTAAAAAATAAAAAAAATATAATATATATGTAACATATAGTAAGTAATTATAATTTTACAACTATTTTTATAAATTATTTGTTACTATTTGACAATATGATTTATCAAATATCAATATAAACTGCTAAATCTAACGAAGGTAAAGTGCAATACTCAGTTATTTCTTTCGTGGAACTGTTTTCACTGAGGGGGAGAGCCAAAGCCAGAGGTACTGCAATTTTCATTGAAGTACTTTGCTGGATGTGTTTTTTTTTTTTTTTAAAGTATTTTGCTGTGTTTTTTTTTTTTCAATGGGATTGGAAGTGGACTGGAAACTATTGAATCATGTATTGAAGTGGACCGAGAACTATTGAATCACGTATCGTAGTGCTGTAACCATTTTTTTGTGAAGCAATCCATGGACAAAACCGTGTCCAAACTGCAACTCACGGTTCAAATTGGAACCGATCCGCGAGACTTTTGGTCCGGACATGGATTTCATTTTCAAAAAATCGTGACTTGCGGATTAGGATTGGATTCATAGGAATCCGATCCGATCCGGACCGTGTGCAACCATAACATCAGCATTTTATTATTCATTTAGTCTATAATCAAACTTAACAACATCTATTTCCACATTAGTTATTTTTGCATCTCTAACTGAAAAAACCCCCCACAATATACAATGCATATTTGTCCAATCGCAAATGAGTTTCAATCACGCACCCGACCACACCAAATTATTCGTCTCCATGAGACAATTCCAATGTGGCGTGTTTCTGAGTTTGGTTATTGATAAAAATTGTTAGATTTGGTTATGGAATGAGTGGAATTTGGTTGTTTGCCAAAAGACTTGTAATTTTGCTTATTACAATATGGAGTGTAATGTCCCGATTTTCAGACATGTTAATTAAATCATTTTTAATTGATTTAATAATTCATAAAACTAATTTAAGAAGTAAAATTTTACTAAACAGAGTTTCATAGCAAAAATCTCAAATAATAAATTCAAACCTACTTAATTGTCTTACAACTCAACAAAAATAAAACAGGGTTTGACAAATGTGATAGCACTTTTAAAATTTTAAATAACATTACGCCAAATTAACAGAATTTCTAAGGGTAAGGCATCCAAAGCTCGACAAACTCACCTTTCACAGCTAGGAGGTCCTTACCCTGGTACTGATCATCTTGAAGAGTTTTCTGTTCTTTGGTCTCCTGATTACCTGACATGAAACGCCACTCCAACGACACTATAATGAGTTTTGAAACTCAGTAGATAAATTTTACCTATTAACCCTTACTCTACAAACAATCACATTTATAATAAAAGGAGGTAAGAATTGAAGAGCACAAAACTTATTTCATTATATAACCATCAACTTAAATAAATATATTAGATTCTCAACTTTGATGAAAATTCCAACACCTCCGTGATCGATCAACAGATTTCAAAATCATAATTTCCTATCATACTATACAGGTCCTACTAGGCTACCCTCAACATCCCGAGGTCCTAGTAGATTACTCTCACACTTCCAGGTCTATCAGGCTGCTCTTAAGGTCCTGCTAGGCTGCCCTTAAGGTCCTGCTAAGATACCCTTAATACCTGGGGTCAGGCCACCCCTGAGGTCCTGCTTAGTCATCCTCACAATTTTAGATCTTTTAGGCTGCCCTCAAGGTCCTGCCAAGCTATCCCTGAAGTCCTGCTTGGCCACCCTAGCTACACCGGGTCTTTCAGGCTACCCTCAAGGTCTTACCAGGCTACCCCCGAGGTCCTGCTAAGCCCACTACCTTTCTTCTGTTTCCTTTTTCCATAACCATAAACAACATCTATATACTTTCTCTAAGCCCACAAATCATCCAATGTCCAAAATGTCCTTTTTACGTTCTCAGTTCAATCAACAAAGCAATAATTCCAATTGATGAGTAAACAGATCATAATATTGCCACATACACAAGATAACTGAACCATCGTAGGCCACCTCCAGTGAGCTTATGTCCAAACTAACCTCACTACAATTTCAATATGTTTCAATACCAGAGTAATTGCAAGTGGATAAATAATAACAATAGTTCATAAAGAGTCAACGAAACATAACATTATTAATAGTTCAAAAAACAAATTGAATTTCACATAAAGTATTCGGATTTGTCCTTGTGACTTTTTGATTTCATTAGGATTTTGCACATAGATTCATTTTTATAATTTCTATTATTTGAGGATTGAAAGGTTAATTATTTCGTAAACCAATAGTTCTTTAGAAATTTTGTAAAGTTTTGAATTCGAGGCGTACCTAAGCAACCAGAGATAGGGTTTATTTTATAATATTGCAATATATATATACACACACACTTACATGTAGCATTTAAATTCTTTGATTACTTAGTTATTCCTTTTAACACGTCAACTATTGCACGTAGGTTTTAATAAAAAGTAATTCATATTTCATTCATTATTCTCTTTAACAGGCTTGGGTTCTATTCTAGGCATCACCTTGTATATATCTATATTTTTAATTTTTCTAAAACCATAGGTTTTTGTTACACGATTAAATTCATTATCTCCTGTTAATACTTTACACAATTAAAGGTGATACTCTCATTTTAGGGATTTGAACTATTAAAGCCTAGTCTTGTAGTTATCCTTTAAGTATATATATTACTGTTATTAGCCTAGTATATACTCAGTAGAGTCTTTAGGCCATCCACAGTGGCATAATCAAAAATGAATAATCAAAAGTTGACACATCAGCTTTAGATTATCCATTTAAGAGGTTGCTAAGCTTAACAATGTTGAGGTCCACAATGATCACTTCTAGTCCATAACTAAAATAAGGGATACACTACGATTACACTCTCTCTCCCCTTGTGTTTTCCACCATTGATCACTTCCTTCCATTACACTTTTTTTTTGGCAAAAATCTATCAATTTTCACCTTTAATTTTGGGAAAAAAATTGGTGACGTCCTTCCCTAATATTATAAATTTGGAAAAAAAAATCATGTACTAAAAAAAAAAAACAGATGTGTTCTTGAATTTGTAAAAAAATGTAAGGTTCTTTATGTACTCAACCACAGGGAGAGGAACGAAAAAAGAATAAAATAAAAACGGGAAAAAAAGTGAAATACCTTAATGCGGCTACAAATGTTTTCCACCATTGATCACTTCCCTCCATTGTGGTTTTTTTTTTTTGACAAAAATATATTGATTTTCTCTCTTAATTTTGGAGAAAAAATTGGTGACTTCCTTCCCTCATATTATGAATTTGGAAAAAAAATCATGTATTAAAAAAAAAAAAGATGTGTTCTTGAATTTGTAAAAGAATGCAAGGTTTTTCATGTACTCAACCACATGGAGAGAAACGAAAAAGAATAAAATAAAAACGGAAAAAAAAGTGAAATACCTTAATCCGGTGACAATGAGTTGAATTGAAAATGATTGAAAAATATGAGCTTCACTTTTAGAGAGAAAGAAAAAGAAAGAGTTTGTGGCTGAAGAAAATGAGATATAGAGTAGGCGAAGAAAATATGATTTGAAACACGCGTGTACATAAATTTTAGAACCAATTAACTTATGTGGTGCAAGATTCACAAAATTTGATTATTGAAAAAGGTTGCTAGTTTTAATTATCTAAAGCCCAAAATTTGATTATTTCTAAGAATGTTGTTAAATTTGATTATACCATTGTGAGCCATCTTTTATCCCAATATTGTTAATTTTAAAAATAATTTGCTTTTGATTATGCCACCGTGGATGGCCTTAGATAATAACCCTATATATAAGTCTTGTGTTATATTATTTTTCTTTTCATTTTTTTTACTGAGTCCAGAAATTCCGAAGTTTAACTAGTTTTATTCTATGGCTAGCACTAAGATTCAAAATGCTATTATAATTTTTTTACGCTAACAGTTCGTCAAACCCCATCAAAATAGAATCCACATTCCAACATAGCCAAACACGATCTAATCCAAACACCAAGTAAATTTCTAGGAAAAATATTATGCATTAGGGTAATGCTTTACAAATGCAAGTTAAATTCAACAATTTATGTCTGTATGAGTTGTCACCGTGTCAATAACATGGTCAGTTTCGTCAAATTTCAAATGGAAACGTTCATCTAGATACGAATAACGCTCCTTAAAATTAGAACGTACAGGTCTACTCATCTCATTTTTTAGTTGGAGTGAAATCAAATGTTTCACAACCATTCAGTTAGGCAACCAAAATCACCATTTTCGACAGTGAAAAAAAAGAAGAAAAAATCCTTTTTCCTTTTAGAGGTTCGACCAGGGATCTATAATTGCCAGTGGTGTGCTCGCTATGTATCTTCAATGGTTTATTATAGCTCTAGGCTGAATGCCCTTGTGGTTAGCTCTTACAAGGTATACTTTGATGCTTCCTTTTTTAGTCATTGTACGACCTTGTTGCAATGGTATGGGACCATACCCAGTTACTTCTTTATGCTAAAATGGCCCTGGTTATTCTTTTAGTTTTCCCTCCTTGCTGCTAGAATGGCTTTTCTTTGGACTTCAAAAGAACAATATTGAGATTCTACTATTTTTGAGGGAGATGCTCAACCCACTCACTGCTCTATCCCTTCTTATCTCCAGTGTAATGAATAAATTTTGAGCTCTTAGCATGTTGGCATAAACTCTATAGCCTTCATTTACAGACAAGTGGATCCGTGGAGGTAAAAAATCGTCGTTTTCAGTTATTTGTTCACAAGTGAGTTGGGGATGAATGATCATGAGCAGATGTGTATTTATTCTTTTATTGTCCTGCTACTTTCTGTTGGTTTTTCAGAACTTCCTAATGTCTTGTGCTGGTTTAGGAGAAAAAGATTATAGTCTTTGGCACTTGTCCAAAATGCTGAGGCATATATATGAACATCAACTTGCGTCAAGAAAACTATATGAACAACTATGTTAGCTTCCATGGTGACCTTTGTTACTGAATACTCTTATATATACTTTACTCATTTTCTTTTTCATCTTTAAAACATCACAAGTACCATGTATGGATAAGCTATGTATGGTTATGGGAAAGGGTTGCAGGTATTGAAACCCTTACGATGAATTATTTGAACCTTGTGACTTTTTTAATTTATTTTTTTAGCATGTTATGATTCACGATATTCATGAATAGTGTTATGCATTGCAGGTTTGTCTTTTATTTTATTTTTTTGAGAGGCTGTAATAGTGCGACACACAAACCACCAAAAGGTTTCTAACGTGGGGGTGGCTTGGGTTAATTGGGTACAGGTTGCACTATTTTGGTCTTGGGGTATCGCTTGTGGAAAGTGATGTCCTATTTGTTGATGTACTTTTGTTTTTTGTTCTCCTATTGTCATGAATGAACCCATCTTTTCTGGCAACCCCTTCCCCCCTCCAAAAAAAAAAATGTGGGGGGGGGGGGGAATATAGCAACATATATGATACTTTGGCAATAAAATATTGTCATTCCGTAACCAATCTAAATCTGTCGTAATGGTCTAAAAAAGTATTAAGTATCTAAATTGTCATCCAAAAAAGAGAGTGAATTTTATACTTACCAATGACGTTTGTGAAGGCAAGGACAAGTCAAATTCTATAAAAACAAAAAAAAAATTCTACTGAAGTTGAAGAATTCCACGGGCTTTTACTAGTAAGGACAAAATGCAAGCCACTAAAAAGAGACTTTTTGAGGAAAAATCTACATGTTTTTCCGGAAACTTCGTATTAAAGAAAGGAAAAATTTTATAATGACACCTGAACTTTTACTCCAATGTCACCGAAATACCTGAATTTCTCTTTATTTTAATTAAACACTTGGACTTTCAAAGTCCCCTAATTGAGGCACCTGCCGTTAACCTCTATCCATTTTCCACACAAATCGACTGATGTGGCTCATTTCTGGTGTTAAAGGGTCCCACTAAAGATGTTAGAAAGTGAACTCAATGCACACAATCACAACCCATGCCAACTCTACGTCACTTTTGGATTGTTGGCATGGGTTGTGATTGTGTGCATTGAGTTTACTTTCTAACAACTCTAGTGGGGCCCTTTAACGCCAGAAATAAGCCACATCAGCCTATTTGTAAAGGAAATGGGAGGCTAACAGCAGATGCCTTAATTTAGGAATTTTGAAAGTCAATGTGTTTAATTGAAATAGAGTAAAATTCAGATGTTTCCGTGCTATTGGAGTGAAAATGCAGGTGCCATTTTGAAATTTTCCCAAGAAAATGACACAATCACACACGTCAGCAATTTTTCAATGACGACAGGGATTTTTAAAAGATCGCAAAATCACAGTCAACCCAGTGGGCTGACGGTGGTGAGTCTCACGCGCCATAATAACTGAACTTTCTAAACGTCAATCAATGCATTTGTCAGTTTTATGCTGAAGTGCTTTTGGTTTTGGCGGAGATGACAACACTAACCCTTATAACTTTTTTCAAAATGGTGTCACCTGCTACTTCAACCCTTCAGGAAAAATTATTCCGTGCTTGTACCTTCAGGGAAAAATTATTCCGTGCTCGTAAGATCTGCTACCTCAACCTATTTTTTTTTACAAGAACTTCAACCCTTTGGTATCTACACTTTTCAATAGGTTTTCCCCGCTCTAAAATCACGCAAATATCATCAGATTGTAAAAATTAAGAATCGGAATCCTCTTCAGTCCAATGATTTTGGATCAATGATTTGGATTGGATGACACAGTCCAAATCGGGACCATCTATTGGTAGAATCAATTGTTCAACTTTGCATATCAATTCTTCTCGGTAAAAATTACTCTTTCCATCCCACTTTGTTGGGTCTGTTTCCTTTTTGGGACGTCTCAAAAAGGAAACAATCTATATAATATTATAAATTGTGAGATATAGACAATTTTTTGGAACGTCCCAAAAAAGAAACAGGTGAAACAGAGTGCGATGGGAGGAGTAACTCTTTCCGGTAATTAGAGTTTAGAAATACATCCACACCATTAATTGCACCAAATGAACGGTACCAAGAAGAACTGTTTTTTAGGACTCGAGAGGATCCATTTTCAAAAGTAAATAATATAAAGTAAAGAATCTATTGTATTAAAAAGTCAATACTCTCGCCATTCCAAAATTAAACTCGGTAAAACATTCAAATTTTGGATAAAAAAGAAAAGCACTTTTGTGCATATTTTATTGAGTTGTACTTGAGTTTTAATAATATAAAGAAAGCTACATTATTATTTTATTTTAAGTTTTTTTTTTACATTTTTTAATTTTGCGTTAATATTTTTGTGAAATGTTGGTTCAGCTCAATGAGAGAAATGTAAAAGTTAAAATAGTAAATCAAGTTTTTTTTTTTTTTTTAAAGTTCAACAATTTTAGAAAAAAAATCGAATGACCTTACGAGAAATCGACTCAATTCGATATGTGTAAGTGTTTGATCTGATTTTCAAATTTTTCATTCAGATTTGTGTCTTAGAATCTGAATAAAAAATAAAAGATTGGATCGATCACTTACACATATCAAATTAAACTGATTTCTCACAAGCCACGGTATTATTTTAAAATAATTAAACAGATCGAATTATTCGTGCGGAACCTAGAATGGACTTCGCCTTCCCTTTGGTACCCGTTGGCTACTCGCGTCTGTACCTATATAGTACGAGTAGCTGGGGGTGTTTGTGAAAAAAAAAGACGTTTGCTTAAGGTTGAAATAGTCATTTGATGAAGATACCCTGCAGATATTGGGAAAGGACGACTGAGAGAAGGTACAATTTTACGCATGTCCACTTTTTTAATGAATACTGCTAGATTGTATTTTCCCCATGCGTCCGCCCGGAGGGCGGATAATAGCCGGACCCAACCTTAAAAGATTCGTCCAATGAACGCGTACACGTGTCAGGGCTCGCAATACCGTGTATGCCCCTTTACTCTCTCTCTCTCTCTCTCTCTCTCTCTCTCTCTCTCTATATATATATATATATATAGATGGTTGAAAATATAGTTGCAAAAAAACAGAAAACCAGGGAAAAGTGATGGGGCTCAAGCCAGGAGAGGAAGTGGCGGGAGCCAAAGGCGCAGGAGGAGGGACTGAGGCGAAGGCGGGGAACCCAACTGCCGGAGCAGCTCGAACCAAGCCTGCCTTCGTGAGCTTGGTTCCACCCAAGAGGAAGCTGGTTAAGAAGATGATGTGGGATTCCATGGTCCAGGCCATTGTGTCTTATTTCTGCTCCATTAACAAGAAGAAGGAGGAGGACAACAACAAAAACAAAACCTTTCCGGCCTAAATTGCCCCCGTTAAATGAAGTAATTCCCCGTGATTGCTTAGCTTATGTTTACGCCTTGATTTATCTTTGAGCTTGTCTATGTTTTTTCCCATTTCTCTTTTCTTTTTATCACTTCGTGATCCAAGTCAAGCATAATTCTTGGTATATAAAGGGAAAAATCGAACCCAATTGAATTATCTTTTTCTGGAAGATTTCTCCCACAAATCAAAACCATATGGTTGTACTTGTTCCTACAGCAATTTGAGAATCCTATTAAAGTGGCTTGTACTGCGGCATGACATCGTTAATCATCAAACCTTTTTTTACCACTTTGGAAAATCATGGAAGTTTTATCGTCATTGTTTGTGCGATTTGTGTTTTGTGGTCGTAATAGTCGTTGGTTAATGAATTAAAAGTCCAATTTTTTCAGTAACGTCAAAAATATTTGAGATTTCAATCGCAAATTGGGTCGTATTGAGTGTAAGGCTTGTATATTTATCCATTTTTCGGACGATGACCGTGGATGTATTCGTCTACTTATATGCCATTCCAATGATTCCATATTAGTAGGTGAGAAGTCCAGTTGAGAAGGATTGCTAACGAGCTGTCACTTGCCCGATAGATCAGTTGCTCTTTTTTTTTCTTTTTTTCTGGTTTTGTCTTTTGGCTCTGTTTTTTCCCCTCAAATCTTGCCCTGTTTTTGTGTGTGTGTGTGTGGGGGGGGGGGGGGGGTGTTTGTGGGGTGGAGGTGTGGGGGCGCTCTTGTTGTTGCCCTGTTATAAGTTGAACAAAAGTGTTGCCCTGTTTTGTTCTCTTCTTTCCTCCCTGTTGTATCCTTTTGTGGTGTCGGATCGATTTTTCACAATCTCTCCTAAAATTAATTTGTGTTAGAGAGAGTTTCAATTAAATTTTTTATGATATTCGACAACGCACTTACAAGTCCATTTTTAGATTAGTCACAGTAAGTAACATTGTGTAATCAAATCTACGAGAGCACTCTGGACAAAGGCAATCGGAATTAAGACTTCCTCATTCAAGTCCAACGAATGTTGGATATTATTATTATTAAGGCTCAAGAGGATTGGAGCATTAATGCAGGATAGAGCTTGTGACATTGTTCATGTCGTTGAGAATCTTAGATACTATTTTGCTTCGTCAAATAGATTAGGTTGTAAGATGTTGATTTCTTAATTATTTTCTTTTGCATATCATGGCATGTTAATTGTTAACGAGGTTCTTTTATTCCATCCAAGTTAGTTAAATAATATTTATGTGTAGTTCCTGTTCTTGTTTTTTTTTTTTTTTCCCTCTGGTTTGCTTTATAAGTCTTCAGCTGTCAGTCTATTTTCTGAATATATAGTATTTTTAAGAAGCGATCATTATTTTGCAGATTTTTTAATTACATGTAGAGATCACTTTTTGACTTTCGAGAGCTTTGCTGTTTCTTTTTCTTCTTGCCCCTTAATGCGACATTTTTTAGACAAATTGATCATATGAACTTATACTAAAGGTTGTTGATTAGGTACTTATCGTTAACTGAATAACTTAGACTTTTCACTTTACTGATAAAAATGAAAGTAAAAAAAATGAACGGTTCTGATTATAAAGATAAATTTCAATGACTTTTATTTAAAGACGCGCATGATAGTTGAATCAAGTTTTTATTCATTTAAAAAAAAAAAAAAGCCCAAGCAAATTGCAATTTTACGCTTAACTTTTCTCTTCGAGTTTTAGTTTCGTTTAGTAAACGAGCCTAAAACTCGAGCTTGGCTTATTCACAAAAGAGTTGAGCCTAGCTAATTTACTTGACGAGTCTCTTTAAACGAACTGAGCCGAGCTTTTGAGTGTGGAGTTCGGCTTGATTAATAAACGAGTCTAGCCGAGTCTGTCTTAACGAGCCGAGCCACAAGCTGCTCGCGAGCAACTCGATTTCTTTGAGCCATAGTGCCACCCCGGCAAATTTCTGGATCCGCCACTGATCATACATACAAATTTGGTTTTAAAAAAAATGGAACGAACTAAAAAATTGCCAAAGATTAAGTGTCACAATTACGATTACCAATATGAGATCAGCCTAATTTCTTACTACGTTCACCATAATTTCAACACAGACAGTTCCAATTGATTCTCAGCTTCATATTTCGATTCCTATAAAAGCCCTCTTTCTTAATTTCTTCCCCGTCGAAGCTGCGCAAATTGAGATAATCAGCAACAAATTGGGTGAACCATGGTGAAGATGGTCCATAGATTCATAATTTATACAGACAACAATCCAAAATCTACAATTCCCAATTCAAAATTCAAAGACTCTGTTTGTTTGGCTGTAAAATGTATTCTTGTAAATTATTTTACATGTTTTCTGGTGTTTGGTTGTAAAAATATTCCAAAAAAAATTTTACATTTAAAATATATTTCCTCAATCGGAGGAAAATGACTTACCACAAAATCCTCCATAAGTAATTTTCCGATGTGATCCTCATGCCTCTCTAGTAGCTAGAATTCTACAACATTTACAACTGTGGTTCAGTCTACTCAACCAAGTTTTAACACACACACACACTCTCTCTCTCTCTCTCTCTCTCTCTCTCTCTCTCTCTCTCTCTCTCTCTCTCTCTCTCTCTCTCTCTCTCTCTCTCTCTCTCTCTCTCTCTCTCTCTCTCATGTTTCAATTAATATATCCGGCTGTGCTAGAGACAAAGAAAAGACCCTGTAGTGAATTTGAGCCGTTCATATATACTTTAAAAGTCTTTTCTTCGCCCATTTTCTTTGCACTTAGCATTTCTCTTAATATACCATAAATAAACTGAAGTGGAGGGAGTGGGTTTTATTTGCAATTTTGCATCTTTAACTAGCTATCTGAAATTTGTACATTGCCAAGATACAAAATAAAATTGGGTCTCAAAACACCGCTTATATATCCTCTTAGGACAGAAAGTGAGAGGTCCTAGGTTCGACTTTCCTGTATTGCAAAAATTTTTTTGGGGTCACTCATGCGTAAAACCCTTTGGGTTAGCAAAGGTTGGTGGAGGCCATAGAGATTTAGTCCCGTGATGCACGTAAGCTGGCCCGAAAACACTCTGCGTTACCAAAAAAAGAAAGAAGTAAAATGACTTTTTTAATATTGCGTAAAATGACTTGTTTTGGCTCAATAAGTTAAAATGACTTTTTTTTTTTTATCTTTATACAAAAAAGAATCGCATTGGTCAATATTACTTGAGACAGTTCAACCAAGCCAGGTCGGTTGCACTGTACCTGAAACGGTTTAAGATGACTGACCAGATTAGAACATGGACCGATTAACTGTTCAATCAGTTGAACCAACTGGTCCGGTCCGGTCAAATTCTTAAAACATTGCCCTACTCATTTCCCATAGAAGTGTATAAATGCGACCAACTAATCTAATCCCAGTTGATTTATACTAGTAATTAACCCCTTGTTTGTCGTTGGGGTATTTTGTACACCAACCATGATCACCCACAAATGAAAGAGAAAAATGCACTAAATATTTAATTGGTTCGAAACAGCTGTCAATTTAACTTTTCCATCCAATAATCTTGTAATTGCATGCGCCTATATCACATATGTTGACTGCTGGTTGGGCATATAAACGGCCAACTGGATTTTTTATTCTCTTGAGAGAAACCTTATCCTAAAATATTTAAGGGCACGTCCCCTTTCATCAGCAGTTGTTCGCAAAGAAAATGATTGTCCAATATCTTTCTGTAGTACTTACCAAGAAAAAATGTCAATTATTTATTACGTACTATTTTTTTGTCTAAATTACGAGACTTTATAAGATTGAATAAAACCATGTGCCAGTGATTAAGACAGAAAATCCCATCATTCAAATGATTCTAGAAACTGCTCCGTAGACTTCATTAAAAAGTCTTTTTATAATTTTTTTTGGACAAAATCAAAGGAAGATATGGCTAGAGACAGTGGGGGTGAACCTAGGTGAGGGGGTGGGGTCCGAGCCAAGTTGAGCTCTGGTTTCAAACCCTAGACGTACTAATTTTTTGAGCTCGAGAAGCTACTAGAAGATGTCATGGGATTGCATGGTCTGGGCCGTTTAATATGTCTCTCCACAATTTGTCTTCCCAACAAGAACAAAATCTCTTCGGGTGAAACCGGACCTGCTAAATCCAATTCCATGTGCTAGGCTGTGTGAGATAGTAAATTTGTAAATTTATGAAGGAAACAATAGGGATTTATTTATGTACCTTAGCTTAATTTAAGTCGTTTTTAGAGATTTCACCTTTCTCCCCAAAAATTCATGATTTAAAAACATTCAATAGCCTTTGAGTAATCAACAGATATATCGTCCATTTTTCAATTAAGAGGTCCTTATGCAATATAGTGAAATTGTACAAATTTTTTTATCGGCAAAAACTAATATTTTATTTCAGAAATTTTGTCAAAGAGTACAGTGAAATTGTACATTTGAGAATCTTGCTAGTGTAAAGCTATAATTTGAGAACTTTTCTAAATTTTATGTGATGCTCTGCGAATGTCACTGGCTGATGATGAGTGATGATGGATTTGTTATGTACGTGCTAGTCCAGTCTGATTAATAGGTCAGAGAAAGTTTAGTTGAAAAGGATGGTCAACAAAAGGAAAGTGAAGTACTGGCACTATTGAATTCATTTTCATATCGAATGGCCCTAATTAATTAAGGTCAAAGGAAAGTTTCCTTAAAATTAATTACTAGACACGAGCCAAATAGTTTTGCTTCTTTTTTCAAGGGAAAATAAATTTCATTCATGAAAAGTGCAACCGTACCATCCAAAAAAAAAAAAAAAAGAAGCTATAAATTAATAACCCAACAGGCAAAAAATAAGTAAATAGTAGCATAATATATACTATAAAGTTGGGTAATAGTGGCAATCAAATTAATAATAATAACAACAACAACTCAAGTCCCTTAGGATATTCTAGAAGACTAGATCACATTAGAGTAACAATGAAAGCATCAATAAAATCCATAACTAGAAAAAATAAACATAACTAATAAAGAAAATTTGTCTAAGACAAGAATCGAAATATTATCAGAAATGCCAATCTTTGAGCGTCTAATTTGCTTTGGCATGCTTTGAATTCCGCATCTCCAAGTTCCAAACTCCAATTTCCAAAACCTCGCCTCCTCTATGACCAACTAGGATGGTGGAAAAGAGGTGGTTGTTGGTGACGAAATTGAATCGAGGGGACCTTGAAGACAGGTGAAAGGGTGGAGGGGACGCGAAATACGTGCGAGAAGATGTGGGGGTTGGGAAGAATCGGACAAAGGTGAGAAACAAAAAAAAAAAAAAAGCGAACCCGGAAGGCTCGGATGGGTCAACACACACGCATGCTGTCCCACAGGCTCCCCAATTTCAAAAAGAGCAATACAAAATCTCATAAAAGGAGATGGAAACAGTAATTGATGGAAAGAGAAAAATACTAGACGAAAAAGGTGAGCTCTCAGATTAAACCCATTGATGCAATATTGGCGGCACCAAGATTTTTTACGAGAGTAGTCATACAAAAAAATCGCAGGTATTTTCGACAAACTGCAAAAAGAGTTTACAGTCAAACACGACAAATAGTTGGGTTATTAAGGGTAGATCGCCGTAACAAGCAAATCGAAGGAATTTATATGACCACCAAAATCGAAGAGTGGCGCTGCCACCGCTTTAAGGGGTATTAAAAATCCTAGGTGGAAATAGTTCACTTTTTAAAGTTTGTCGAAAATATTCGTCCTTGTGAAATTATGTTCATCATACAAAGTTTGATATGTTTTCGGAACATGACTACATTGAAGAAAATGAATTCCGATTCTAAGTGTTGCATTATTTTATGTTTTTTGAAGTTAATTGGTATTTTTTAAGACAGCATCAAATGGTGTCCGATCGATACGATTTTCAGTTTTACTGATCATATTTCCGATGAACTTGATCTAAAAAGTAAAACATTTCGATCACTGAATTGTGTTTGAAAAATAGCTAATTAACATAGTTCTGTTTACCCCTACTGGAGAGAGGCTGTGGGTGTGGGTGTGTTCATCACTGAGGTGAGTTTGAAAATTGGTCAGAAAGTTCTATTTTCACCGTACAAGGGAAGGGTGTGGGTGTTTGTGGGTGGGGGTGTGGGAGGCTGGGGGTGTGGGTGTTTGTGGGTGGGGGTGTGGGAGGCTGGGGGTGTGGGTGTTTGTGGGTGGGGGTGTGGGTGTGGGAGGTTGGGGGTGTGGGTGTGTTCATCACTGAGGTGAGTTTGAAAATTGGTCAGAAAGTTCTATTTTCACCGTAAAAGGGAAGGGTGTGGGTGTTTGTGGGTGGGGCTGTGGCTGTGGTTGTGGGTGTGGGTGTTTGTGGGTGGGGGTGAGGGTGTGTTCATCACTGAGGTGAGTTTGAAAATTGGTCAGAAAGTTCTATTTTCACTGTACAAGGGAAGGGTGTGGGTGTTTGTGGGTGGGGTTGTGGTTGTGGTTGTGGGTGTTTGTGGGTGGGGGTGTGGTTGTGGTTGTGGGCGTGGTGCACTCAGGTTTGCCCCTTAGACCTCTATATAAAGAGGGGAATGGGGATGGTAACAGAGTCGCAATTAACCACTGAAAAACCAGATCAAAGAAGAAATGGAGGCAAAGCAAGGGGAGAAAGTGGTCGGAGCCAAAGGCGGAGGAGCGACTGAGGCGGTGGTGGCAAACCCAATTGCGGGAGCGGCTAGAACTAAGCCCACTGCCGCTAGCTTGGTTCCACCCCAGAGGAAGTCGGTTAAAAAGATGATGGGGGATGCCACGGTTAAGGCCGTTGCATCTTGTTTCAATTCCACTGACCAGCAAAAAGATAAAACCCATTCGGCCTAATTTCCCCCAGTAAGCGATTGTTGAATACTAGTATGGAATTTGGATTTCGAATGTGTGGAATAGTATGGATCAGGAAATGCCTTGTTTCTTCTTCTTGTATTTTTTTTTTTTAAGCGTGGAAATGGCTTGTTGAATAATGTTATGCAGTATGTGTAAAAAAGCAGGAGGCTCATGTCTACACGAATGAGATGATCCTCTTACTTTGGTGCTTTGTTGTTTGTTAATTATTTCTCGGATCGTGATTCTAGACTTTTATCATTGTATTTTGGATGGAACCCTTTGTAAGTGCCGCTCGGCTTTATTGAATATGAATCGTTTTCTTCTGACAAAAAAAAATATATTACGGAATATGGATCTTAGAAGTGTTGGTTTCTGTGAAGTGTTGGTTTTGTGCCTACTGAATGTGTTTTTTGAAATCAACCATTTGGTTGGATGGGTTTGAGGATTTTCTTTTTCTTTTTTGATAAAGGGGTTTGAAAATTGATAGGTAGAATTTTGCGCCTGCCCCAAACCGAGTACGGTTTTACTGATGAATGCTTAAGTTAAATTTTGGGCTTGGCCCAATTAAGTACAAATTCTTGTTCAAATCCAATGTAAGAAAGCCCAGCCTGTTTAAGCTCAAACCGACCGAATTGACCCGCCAAACGCATTCGTTTTCCGGACGGGTTCACCAGTGTATACGGTCTATTTCAGGCCCAAATATGGCCAACCCGATTATATCGAGCCGGGTGCCGGACGGGCCTCAAACCCGATCCGATCCATGCACACCTCCAATTTAATAAGGAATTTATAAAATAAATTATGTGAAAGGAAAATGAGTGAAATTTACCTTCTTGTCTTGTCTTGGTTTTTTTTTTTTTTTTTGGAACTAGTCATTTATATAATGGACAAAGCCCAAAACGATTAGGGAGATAGCCCTAAAAAGATGTTAATGTTGAAAATGTCATTGGCAGATATTAATTATCAAAATACGTTCTTGACCGTCATTTTCACTTGCATTTTTATACCCTCTTAGAGCATCTCCAATGGAAAATGTAAACCAGGTGCTATAGTTATAATACAACCTAAATGTTAAAAAACTTCCTCCAATGAAGATGTAAAATGGCAATTTTGGAGATGTAAAATGGTAGAGATGGAAAAGGAGATGGATATTTCCATCCCCATTTGACTACAGCTATAATTGACAGGTCATCACCCAACTGATTCTACCAGAATTTTGGACAGCCGGAGTTACCTGATTTCGTTAGAAAATCATCGGATACACTCTCTATTTTTGTACTTTTCTTTTTATTTATTTTTAAACTTTTACGTATTTATGTACAATCATTTTGGTTCATATTTCAATTAGCCCCGGACATATTAGGTTCCTGATTCCACCTTGAGTGTATACACACACTCGACCATTGTTATTTGTTTAAAGTTTAATTTTCAAATTTGACTCACGAAAATTGTTTTATTGTCGAAAGTTTTTTTTTTTTTTTTATCATATTGCCGAAAGTATTTGATGTAGTAAGTTTTTGACTTTCCCCAACTAGTCCATTCAAATTATAAAAGTAAGGAAAAATTACTCATAGGACACTTTACTTTGTACTCTGTAAATTGTGAAACAGGGACAGCTCCAGCAATATTATCTAGCAGTGACAATATTTGTTCTATTGAAAAAATCAAACTACACATGCATGTTTATCATCCATATATATTTTTAATAGAAAGACAAACCTCAAGAAAAAAGCTCCCAGATTCTGAATAAATAGAAAACTCTTGTATTCCAAGTTCCAACTGTATTGTTTTTCACACAAAAAAATGTTCATGAAATTTCATTTTATTCCCGCGGAGTTTTTGAAAACAAAAATATGAATAGTTGCGTTGTAGTTCCATTATAAACACTATTGATCACATTCTAAGAATGAATTTGGAAACAAAAATGCTAGGTACACTACACATTTACACTACATTCACGTGGGGCCCACCCCGAGTTCCAAAAAAAAATTACTCATAAATTCTAAAATATTTTTTTTTACGGGGCCCTAGAAAAAAAATCAGCTCAATCAGATATCAGGACTGTAGGGCAGCAGATCGAGCCGTCTATTTTGATGCTGATGGTTCGGATTTAATCTGAACTCCTATTTGTTTGAGTCATCAATTATTCGGATTAAAATTCGAGCCGTCCATTACCAAAATAGACAGCCGCCTCGATTGCCCCACAGCCGACAAGCCCCACCCTACAGGATTCTCTTGTCCGTCATCACATGACATACATACGTACGTGGTCCTACCATGTCAATTTTTTCCAGTATTGTCTTTTTCTTGTGTTTCCATTTCACATCTCTCTTGCCCACTAAACTTAGCTCATGGACCTGACCAAATATGTGGCCCCAAGGTCCATTATTAATTACTATCCCAAAAGATAAGGTTAGATCCAGGTATATTGTGACAGAATGATGACTTTCATGCGTACAACAAGACCGGAAAAGATTTCAAAGTTAATTCCTACTAGCAAATTTATTTATTTATTTATTACAAGCAGTAGTCGAAGCTTCTGAAGAAGATGATGCCGAATTGCATGTTCCGGGCTGTGTCATATTGTTTGTCCGAAATTTGTCCTCCCATCAAGAATACTTGCACCAAGAACAAAATCTTTTCAGGCGAAGCCGCCCTGCTCTATATATCCAATTCCTAGTGATTGCATAGGCTGTGTTGGATTTATGAAGGGAACGATAGGAATATATTTACCTTGATTCCCTAATTTCTAGTCACTTTCGTATGATTTTCCTCGCACTCTGTAAATTCATGATTCAAAGAAAAATTAATAGCCTTCGAGTAATCAGCATTTATGTCGTCCATTTTTTCTAGTCAATTCAGAGGTTCTTATGTATATTTCAGAGTCTCACTCAATTTGAGATGCTTTTGGTATATTTGTGATGATGTTTGAATATTGTCACTATCTTTGAATTTGCTTTTTTGGCTGATGATGGATTTGTTGTGTAGTTGAATGGCCCTCCGAGTATTAGGCGAAGGAAAATTTTAGTAGTTGAAAAGGTTAAGAAAGAGGAGAATGATTTTCACACTCCTCTTTTTTTTATTGGCACTCTTCTTCTTTTTTTTGTCTTTATTCAATTTGAAATTACTAAACTAACCTTACCTCTTGAGTCACTTGGTCCACATAGGAAGGGCAATTTGATACTTTCAATTGAACAAAGATGACAAATCGAGTGCCAACGAATAAAAAGTGTGAAAATTAATCATTTATTTTAAGAAAAGGAAAATAAAGAGTGGTATTGATTTGAGTTCCTTTTCAAATGAAATGGACCATAGCCATAGGGCCAAAGGGAAGTTGCGTTTTATCTAATAATCTTCTGGGTTTAAAAGACAGCTAGGCACAATGGGACACCCATATCCACATTTTTGTTTGAACAACAAACAAACCAAGTACCCGGAAAATTAAGTTTCATGGGTTAATGTATCTTCACCTGGAGTTGAGAATATTTATATGATTCAGCTAGGTGTTTAAAATTGAAAATAGTTGTGCTCGATCCTATTCAACTAAAAGAGTCAAACATGGAAAATAGTTGGGTTATTAATAGTACATCATGGTGGTCATTGCCTAGGTGAGTTGGTAAGTGAAATTACCCTCTTGACCTTCATTAAAAAAAAATGGTGGCCGTTAAAAAAAAAATTTACATCATGCATGGTTTAAAGCAAATTGAGGGTGTTCATTGCAAGTCTGCGACCACCCAAATCAAAGAGTGGATCTGCCGCGACTTCTTCATCAAGGAGTACTGAAAATTTGGCTTTCTCTTCTTGCAGTTTTTCGAAGATGTTGGCGATTTTAAAAACAGTGTTGTTCAGACATGAGTAGTGCTAATGGTACAGCAAAATGAGGTACAGCAGCGTGTACAGATGAGTTTTGCGCCCCTCTCGGATCCCGCAAAGATGATCGGAGCCGCTCATTTTGTTCAAAACATATTGTTTACGGTCCCTGTAAAAAATCATCTCAATCCGATATCGGTAAAGGCATTTACGAATCATCCAACTTTGCTTCAAAAAATCACCTAAAATTTGAAGCAAAGTTGGATGATTCGTAAACGTCTTTACCGATATCAGATTGAGATGATTTTTTACAGGGACCGTAAACAATATGTTTTGAACAAAATGAGCGGCTCCGATCATCTTTGCAGGACCTGAGACGGGCGCAAAACCCATTTGTACACGCTGCTATACATCATTTTGCTGTACCACAATCTTTACTGTTTTTGAAGTTAATTGGAGTACTTGTTTATATAATATCGAACAGTCTTTGATCAAGATGATTTTTAGTGCAGCAGATATTTTTGACGAACTCCAGAAAGTAAAGAATTTCGATCATCGGAGTGTGCTTGAAAAATAGCGTACAAAGTTCTGTCTTACCCTACTAGAAGAGAGATGGGGTGAGCTTGAAAACAACGCTTGAAAAATAGCTCATTAGTGTAGCTTTTGTCGTTATGAGAGATGGGGTGAGCTTGAAAACAACGCTTGAAAAATAGCTCATTAGTGTAGCTTTCGTCGTTATGTTGTATTGGGCTGTCAAGGCTAACTACCTTAATGCACCAATGAACACGTTACCCATATCAATGGGGTTGGCATAATTAGTGGCGGACCAAAGATTTGCACCAGATGGGGTGTGTGTGTATATATATATATATATATATATATATATATATATATATATATATATATAACATTGTAAGGTTCGTAGTTTTTTGGTGTGCCATTCAACTATCTGTTGGATGCGTGTGTATGTATTAGTGTATCTTTTGGTGTATCAAAGCTCTTGTGAGTTTTGAGTCTTCCCTCGATGTATCCCCTTCGAGTAATATAAAAATGTTTCGTTTGCCGAGCAAAAAAATCATTATCAACCTTAACTAAAAATCAAAATTAGGTAAAATTGTGTAAAACGGAATGTAAATATCCATGATAGAGGAAAAAACAACCAAACAAATTAAGGACTAAATTTTTTGAACAATCAAAAGATATATTCCGAACGCTAACGAGAAAAAATGAATAAAATTTTTTAATTTATCCAGATCTAATTTAATTGTTCGGATGTAAAGTATTTTGAATGCAATTTCTTAAGTTTAAATCTTCAATTCAAAAGCCCAGTCAAAAGCAGAGAGAGAGAGAGAAGCTGGTGGGAGACGCATGGGGTTTAGTGTGTCAGCATAACCCTTTGGAAGAAAGTCAAGGATGAGTATCAGTGTAATACAGTAAAAAGTACTAAAAACTGCCACAAACTTATTTTACAGTACGTGAAAGCATATAACCAAAGAAGAAAAAAAACTTGCAGCTGTATATGCCCCTTTGCTTTCTATATATAGATGGTTGATAACATTGTTGCAGAAAACATACTGAGAAAACCAGAGAAACGTGATGGGGGTAAAGCCAGGAGAGAAAGCGGTCGGAGCTAAAGGCGGACGAGGAGAGATTGAGGCGAAGGCTGTGAACCCAGTTGCCGGGGGGGCTCGAACCAAGTCCGCCTTCGCAAGCTTGATTCCACCCAAGAGAAAGCTGGTTAAGAAGATGATGTGGGATTCCATGGTCCAGGCCATTGTGTCTTATTTCTGCTCCATTAACAAGAAGGAAGAGGACAACAACAAAAACAAAACCTTTCCGGCCTAAATTGCCCCCGTTAAATGAAGTAATTCCTCGCGATTGCTTAGCTTATGTTTAGGCCTTGAAGGAGTATCTTTTTCCTGAGGAACTTGTAGAAATAAATGAAGTATAAGGGAAATGAAAGAGATTTATAGCTTCTGGGCTTGATTAATCTTTGAGCTTGTCTATTACTTTTTTCCCATTTCTCTTTTCTTTTTCTCACTTCATGATCCAAGTCAAGCATAATTCATGGTATATGAAGGGGAAGATCGAATCCAGTTGAATTATCTTTGTCTCGAAGATTTCTCCCACAAATCAAAACCATATGGTCGTACCTGTTCCTCCAGCAATTTGAGAATCCAATAAAAGCTGCAGCATGACATCGTTAATCATGAAAAGTCCCATTTTTTCAATAATGTCGGAAACGTTTTCGATTTCAATCGCAAATTTGGTCGTATTGAGTATAAGGCTTTTATAGTTGTCTGTTTTTCAGATGATGACGGTGGATGTTTTCGTCTACTTATATGCCATTCCAATGATTCCATTAGAAGGTGAGAAGTCCAGTTGACAAGGATTGCTAACGAGCCGTCGCTTGCCAGATTTTTGTTTTTTGAAAGATCGTCGCTTGCCTGATAGATGCTCTGGTGTTTTTCTCTGCTCTTGCCCTGTTCCAAGTTGAACACAAGTTTAGCCCTGTTTAATCTGTTCTTTCCTCTTTCTCATTGTACTAGGCTTATCAAATAAAAAAGGAAGGGGAATGAGTTAAATCTGTTTCCAAACTGAATGGTCCCAAACGCTAGACAATAATGGATCCTTTTGGGGGGTCGGGCCGATTTTCTCAATTAAGTCTTATGATATTTGACATCACACCCGAAAGTCTGGTTTTTTGTGTAACCAAATCTATAGGGCATTCTGGGCTCAACAATCTCTCACTCATGATGACGCTCTCCCGACTCGAACTCATGACTTCTTGATTCTGATACCACTTATAGGGCCGATTTTCCGCCATCTCTCCTAAATCCAATTGTTGTTAAGGAAGATTTCAATTAAGTCATTTATGGCACTCGGCATCGCATCCACAAGTCCGTTTTTAGAGCCGTCACATAAAATGGTGTTTTGTAATTAAATTTATGGAGGCATTACGGACCCAGCAATGGGAATTTAGACTTCCTCATTCAAGTCATACGGATGTTGGATATTAATCATAGTATTACTATTTTTTTGTAATGAGTCCCCATTTCCCAGCTGCCCAATGCAAATTTATATGGTGAAATAAAAAAATGAAGTGAGAGGTCTATATCATGGGTCATACTACTACGTGATATAAACTAAAATGTGTGTGATGACGGCTCTAAAAACGATTTTTTTTTTTTTGACATTTTAAAAATAACAAATATGCGTGTGATGAGAATCTTACTTTTTTTTTTGAAATTTTAAAAATCTACGAAATATGATGACATACAAGTCATTTTCGATTATGATATATAGAGAAAATCTACTAGAAGTATATAACTTTGTCAAATAGATTAGAGCATCCGCAATGGTAATAATCAAAATTAATAACCAAAATGTGTCACGTCAGATAGGGTTGCGCAAAAAATTTGGTGAACCTTGAAACCGGTCCGGACCAAATCAATCCATACCTTTTGGATTTTATCCGCGAATTAATGGTCAGGACACAGATTTGAAAATTAAAAAATCGTGAGATACGGATTAGGATTAGATTTTCATTTGAAAACCGGGGATTATCCGAACCGGATCGTGAGATATTTAAAAAATAAAAAATATTTATATAATATATGTAACATATAGTAAGTAATTATAATCTTACACCTATTTTTATAAATTATTTTTTACTATTTGACAATATGATTTATCAAATATCAATATAAACTGCTAAATCTATGGAAGGTAAAGTGCAATACTCTCAGTTATTTCTTTCCTGGAACTGTTTTCATTGAGGGGGGAGAGCCAAAGCCAAGGGTACTGCAATTTTCATTGAAGTACTTTGCTGAATCTGTTTATTTATTTATTTTTATTTAAGTATTTTGCTGTCTTTTTTTCAATGGAATTGGAAGTGGACCGGAAACTATTGAATCATGTATTGAAGTGGACTGAGAACTATTGAATCATGTATTTTAGTATTGTAACTATTGGTTATTTTTGCAAACTTAACAACCTCTACCTCTACATTAGTTATTTTTGCATTCCCAACCAAAAAAAACCCTCACAATACACGATGCGTATCTGGCCAATCGCAAACGAGCTACAATCACGCACCCGACCATGCCAAATTATTCGTCTTGATGAGACGATTCTAATGTGGGGTGTTTTTGAGTTTTTGAGTTTGGTTATTGGTAAAAGTTGTTAGGTTTGGTTATGAAATGGGTGAAATTTAATTATTTGCCAAAAGACTTGTAACTTTGCTTATTATAATGTTGGGTGTTTTTTATTATTACAATGGAGATGTTGTTTAGGTTGGCATGCAAACTCCCTATCCTAGTTAGGGCTAAACAAAAGAAGGGTGTAAGATGTTGATTTCTGAATTATTTCTTTTCCATATCATGGCATGTTGATTACCATGTTAACGAGGTTCTTTTATTCCATCCAAGTTAATTAAAGTAACATTTATGGGTAGTTTTTTTTTTTTTTGATAAGCCATTTATGGGTAGTTCCTATTCTTTTCTTCTTCTTCTTTATTCGAAGGACACAATCTTCAATTGTCACATCTATTTTTGCATCAAATTTTATCCGATTCCTCTCCTCGAGTCCAATTACTAATCTACAAAAATTTAACGCAAAATTAACAAATTACAAAAAAATTAAAATTAAATAAGAACGAAATGCTAAGAAGCACCTAAGAAGAGACCTTCTGAGGAAAAATCTACGTGTTTTTCCGAAAACTTTGTAATAGCGAAATGAAACAATCACAGGACTGTTTGATCAATTTGTCAAGCTCTGACTTCCCTTCGTACAAGCCACAAGGCAAAGGTCCATCTACCTAGCTAGGCTGCACTCTCTCTCTCTCTCTCTCTCTCTCTCTCTCATTCTCATGTTCCAATTAATATACCAGAAATATACTGAAGTGGAGGGAGTGGGTTTTATTCGCATCTTTAATTAGCTGTAAGCTATCCGAAATTTTTACATTGAAACAAACAGAGTCAAGATACAAAATAAACAGCAGTGCTATAGATCCCGATCCCAAAGGGATCCCGATCGGATCCCGACGCACCTTCAGGCCCGCTCCGTCTAACGGATGGCCGATTCGAGTCATCCAAAAAATTTTTTAAAAAAAACAAGATTTTACATGGATATTATGGAGTGTTTGGATCGAACACCTACAAAAGTTTATCCGAATCCTCTCTTTGAGTCTAATTACTAATTTACAAAAATTTAACGCAAAACTAACGAACTACGAAAAAATTAAAATTAAATAAGAACGAAATGCTAAGAAGTTCCTAAAAAGAGACCTTCTGAGAAAAAATCTACGTGTTTCTCCGGAAACTTCGTAATAACTATTGGAAATTTGTTATTTTAATATTAAATTTCTGTACATTTTCTGGTTCTAGACTTTTTCAAGTCAAGTGTATATCTGCGTGAGAGGCATTATCTTAGCGGCTGCTTGGATTTCTAGAAGCGAATCTAGAAGAATCTATGAGTATATCTAGCAAATCTATCCATATCTAAGTAAATCTAGATAAAATCTAGATCATATCTAATTGGATTTTGTCATTAATGAAAAATATATAATTTAGATTCATATCTATCCATATCTTTCATATCTTCCAAATCTAGACCATATCTTTCCATATCCAATTGAGATTTGGTCATTAATGAAAGATATAGTTTGATTCTCTCTTGCCTATATAAGGCTTGCTTAGGAGGCTTTGCTTTCACAAGAGATAATCCTACTCCTAGAGCCATAAGCCAACTTCTCCTAAGTATTTTCCTCCATCTTTGTCCATCTTTATTATCTAAGTAAATAGCTTGTAAATTTAATATAAGAGTGAGAGTCTCGGGCAAAGTGTAAGGGTGTTTTATTGTGGAGCTTTAGATTCTCCTACTTGTGCAGAGTAGGTCCGAACCATACGATAAATTATCGGGCTGTTATATCCTGGAGGGGACAAGTCAGAGATTATCTACTGCACCGTTTGTTACCGTGGAGGGCTTAAATCTCCTTAAAGAGAGCGAGATTTCTGCGACTCAGCCTGTTAATTTGTCCATTACTTTTGTAATATCACCAACAATAACTAATGAAACAATCACACACATTTGATCAATTTGTCAAGCTCTGACTTCCCTTCGTACGAGGCAAAGGTCAATCTACCTAGCTAGACTACATTTCCTCTCTCTCTCTCTCATGTTCCAATTAATATACCAGAAATACACTGAAGTGGAGGGAGTGGGTTTTATTTGCATCTTTAATTAGCTATCTGAAATTTGTAGATTGAAACAAACAGAGCCAAGATACAAAATAAAATTGGGTCACAAAACACCGCCTATATATCCTTGTAGGACAAAAAAATGAGAGGTCTCAGGTTCTACTCTTGTGCACTGCGAAGAAATCTTTAGGGCCATCCATGCGTAAAAATCCTTTGGGTTAGCGAAGGCTAGTGGGGGCCATAGAGATTTAGTCCCATGATGTGCACAAGCTAGCCCTGGAACACTCTGCGTTACCAAACAAAAAAAATTAGAAGAACAAGTAAAATGACTTTTTTAATATTGCGAAAAATGGCTTGTTTTGGCTCAATTAAGGGTCATCATTTAGCCCGAAGGCCCGTGGCCCGCCCAAAGCCCGACCCGACCCGCTGAGCTTTTATCTGGCCCGAGTCCGTCCAACGGGCGGTCTAGCCTAGCCCGTAGTTTTCAATGGGCGGGCTTGGGCCTTAGTATTTTTGCTTGACCCGCCCGACAACCCGCCCATTGTACTAATTTATTATGCTCCACTAAGCAAATAAAGAAAAGAAGTTCACTTACCAAGAAAGAGAAACAAAATTCTGGTCTTGAAAGACTAGAAAGGTGCATGGGGTGCTTTATGCATTTGAGATTTGCTGTAGTAGCTTTGTCGGCTGAAGGAATTCTTTTTATGCTCCCAATGCTATAATATATAATATATACATAAAATATATAATGTGTATGACCGTATTGAGTGTGGGGTGCTAATATTTTTTTTTTGCTCAGCAAACGAAACTTTTATTGTGGGGTGCTAATATTATATACATTTTTTTATCATACTAATATAATGTACATTTTTTTGTGAGGCCCGGCCAGCAAGCCGGCCCGAACTTTGGCTCGCGAGCTCGACAATTGGGCTAGCCCGTGGGCGGGCTTGGGTAGTGACTTGGCAGGCTGGCCCGGCCCGATTGCTTCGTTTGCGTCAATATATCTAAATATGATCACCCCAAGCATAGGGTAAATACGTCATTTGAAGTATAATAATTCGGAAGACCGGGATCATACCCAAGGGAATAGTTAATACGACTTGGTTAGATTTGTAGATGTAAGCAAGGTTTTCGGCCTTTAAACAGCCAACTTTGTTTTACTTTAAGCGGTGGAAATTAAAAGGCTAAATTAAACAGCAAATTAACTAGAATAAAAGGCAGGCAAGGTCTAGGAAATCCTAACACCCACGACTCAAGTCAAACCACTCTTCTCATCCTACTACTCGGTTTGAGATATACAACTAAGGTTCTTAACTCGGAAGATACATGGTTCGATTACCAAGCTAGCTCTAGAATTCATTTGGCAAACATCTCGAGCGATAAAGCTCCAAGCACCATTTGTGATAAGTAGGCTCGCTCTTACCTACACATGATCAAGGAGATTAACACCTTAGTAGTAATTTGACAAATAAATCCAAACTACACATCAATTTTCGAACCAAAGATTCAAATTTTATGATGAGAAAAACAAATTTAACTCAGGCCATGAGTTGTTAATCACTCCATGACCTAACCTTGGAAAATTACTCACTCGTATCTAGAGAGATAAAAGCAAGTAAAAATCTAGCAAACGTAATGAAATAACAAGACTTGAAATAAATTAGAGATTATGATACATCGGAAGATTGTCTACAACTTTAATGAAAACTAAAGTAGCAAAAATAAATTACTTAAAGCAGAAAATGCAATTTTAAAGGCTGGAAATGAAGAACACTAAGAACATTCAAAAAGTAATTCAAAATCTATCAAAGATCTAGAAAATGCAATACAATCTCCCTTGTACAATATGACATCATGCCTTTTATATTCTCCAAGCTTCGCGCACAGAATATTCTCCAAGATGCTCCAAAGATACCCTCTAAAGCCCTCAGTACTGATAGCAAAGGTCTTAAGCTGCTGTTATAACCTACTCGGTACCGATAGACCAACTTAGAGGGTACCATACCAAGCATCTAATGGCTGCTACAAATCAACACGGCCGATACCATGCTTTGTTCTCCATCGGTACCGAGCCAGTTAACTGGTTCTAATTAGTCCACTTGGTACCGATAGAATAAAATCTTCTCTACTGATATCGAAGTTGTTAACTCCAGCACTTGGCTCTTGATCCTTGTTGCCGTCGGGTCACCTTCGGGTCTCAAATTCTTTGTTTTTGATCATCTTTGAGTCCTTGAATGTCTTTGATACACTTTAGGATTTAAAACTCCTTTATTGAGTGATTTCCTACAAAACGAAACTAAACTATCCTACGAGAGAGAGAGAGAGAGAGAGAGAGAGAGAGAGAGAGAGAGAGAGAATGGGCATGCAAGAGAGTTTGATAAATGTACCAAACTTGCAATGTAGGGAATCAGAACCCTATGCTTTAAAGAGTGGGTCCAAAAGGACAAAAAGGCAGCTCAAAACCGGATTAGAAAAAGTACCAAAACTGGGATCTTCAAATTAACTGGGAACCGAACATGGTGTTAGAGATTTAGCGCACCCTATTTGGCAATATCGGGTGCTTATCACCGATGATGACCCTTAGGCTCTATAAGTTAAAATGATTTTTTTTAGGTCTTTATTCAAAAAAACTTCTCATTTGTTAATATTAATATTACCTGAGACAGTTCAACCAAGCCAAGTCGATTGCACGGTTCAATCATTAGGGTTTTTTTGATTTTTACAAATATTGAGCGATTCTGTACCTGAGACGGTTTCAGATGATTGACAAGATTAGAACATGGACCGATCAACGGTTCAATCAGTTGAACCAACTAGTTCGGTCCGATCAAATTCTTAAAACATTGCCCTACTCATTTGCCATAGAAGTGTATTAATGGGACAAACTAATCTAATCCCAGTTGGGACAAACTAATCTAATCCCAGTTGGTTTATACTAGTAATTTACACTTAACTTCAAATTGGAGATACCAAATTTTTTTTGAAGGTTTATGTGGCATTTTGTCATCTCCAATTTGACATCTAAGCCTCTTCTCTAACCCTTATGCCAAAAAAATATTGCTCAAAAACTTAAAAGAAAAAAAAAACCCCTCAAATGTGCGCAATGTTTGAACTCAAAAGGTAAGTTTTTGAAATGGAAAAAACTCAAACGGTAAGTTTTTACTTCAAATGGTTAAAATTTGAAAATTGGCATAGTAGCTAGGGGCTGTCAAAATTGGCAGGTGGGTAGGTGGTGTCAAAGCTACGTCAACTTTGCATGAGTGAAGGCATACGGGTTGGATTGAGAGTTGATGCCAAAAGTAACTGTTAACTTGTCCACCTCAGCTTTGAAATCTCCTGTTGGAGATGCTCACCAAAATTTAATTGCACTTTAACTCCGCACGCACGAGTGACTTGAGGGTGTAATTGATGATTTCAAATGAAAGCCAGATATTGCATAACAAGACAATGAAGGGATATGATTTTGGCATTCTACTTTTAAACTATGGCATTCCACTTTTTATTTTGCAATCTCACATAATCAAGAGACAAAGTGGAGTCCCAATGGCTAAAACTGGAGTGCCAAAATCCATTTCCGACAATGAGTTAAGCTTAATATCTTCCTTTTTGAGATTACCTTTGGAACAAAGAAAGGCAGCAAATTAGAGAAAAATGCACTAAATACTTATCCTAAAATATTTAAGGGCACGTCCCCTTTTAGCAGTTGTTCTCAAAGAAAATGATTGTCCAAATATCTTTCCATAGTTATCAAGAAAATGTCAATTATATACTTGCTATTTTTTTGTCTCAATTATGAGACTTTATAAGATCTAATAATAGAACCATGAGTCAGTGATCAAGACCGAAAATCCCATCATTCAAATGATTCTAGAAACTGCTCCGCAGACCTCACTAAAAAGTCTTCTTTCTTATTCCCTTAACCATTTTGGGGTTATAATTTTTTTTTATTACAAAATCAGAGAAATATAGAGCTACAGACAATTGGGGTGAACCCAGGTGAGGAGTGGGGTCCGAGCCAAGTTGAGCCCAGGTTCAAACCCAATATGTGCTAACTTTTTTAGCTCAATTCCACCAAAAAAGAAGATAGAAATTAATAACCCAACAGACAAAAAATAAGTAAATAGTAGCATAATATATATATAGACACACACAGTCCGGATCCCATAAGGGATCCCTTACGGCCTAACGGTGCGGAACTCCCCTTTCCCGATCGAATTGCAACGATCCGAGCTGCTCAAAGTGTGCAGAACGTGATTTTAAAGGTAACCGCGAGAAATCAGCAAAAAAAAATGACCGGGAAGGGCTTGATCTGAGCAGTTTTTTGCTGAACCGTTCCATAAAAAACTGTTCGTGTCAAGCCCTTCCCGATCATTTTTTTTTGCTGATTTCTCGCGGGTACCCTTAAAATCACGTTCTGATCACTTTGAGCTTCTTGGATCATTGCAATTCGATCGGGAAAGAGGAGTCCCGCATGGTAGCACCGTGCGGGATCCCTCATTTGATCCGGACTGTTATATATATATATAAGAGAGCCTTGCTCCATCTAAGACAGTCCTCAAGTATATTCTAGAAGACTAGATCACATTAGAGTAACAATGAAAGCATCAATAAAATCCATAACTAGAAAAAATAAACTTAACTAATAAAGAAAATTTTGTCTGAGACCAGAATCGAAATATTATCCGAAATGCCAATCTTTGAGCGTCAAATTTGCTTCGGCATGCTTCGAACTCTGCATCTCCAAGGTCCAAACTCCGATTTCCAAAACCTCACCTCCTCTACGACCAACGAGGATGGTGGAAAAGAGGTGGTTGTTGGTGACGAAATTGAATCGAGGGGACCTTCAAGACAGGTGAAAGGGTGGAGCGGAAGTGAAATACGTGCGAGAAGATGTGGGGGTTAGGAAGAATCAGACAAAGGTGAGAAACAAAAAAAAAAAAAAAAAAAAAGCGAGCCCGGAAGGCTCGAATGGGTCAATACATATGTTGTCCCGCAGGCTCCCCAATTTCAAAAAGAGCAATACAAAATCTCATAAAAGGAGATGGAAACAGTCATTGATGGAAGGAGAAAAATACTAGACGAAAAAAGGTGAGCTCTCAGATTAAACCCGTTGATGCAATATTGGCGGCTCCAAGATTTTTTATGAGGGTAGTCATATAAAAAAATCGCAGGTATTTTCAACAAAATGCAAAAAGAGTTTACAGTCAAACACAGCAAATAGTTGGGTTATTAGGGGTAGATCACCGTAACAAGCAAATCGAAGGAATTTGTATGACCACCCAAATCAAAGGGTGGCGCTGCACCCGCTTCAAGGAGTACTGAAAATCCTAGGTGTAAACTGTTCACTTTTTAAAGTTAGTCAAAAATATTTGTACTTGTGAAATTATGTTAATCATACAAAGTAAGATATGTTTTCGGAACATGACTACGTTGAAGAAAATGAATTCCGATTCTAAGTGTTGCATTAAATTTTTTTTTTTGAAGTTAATTGTTATTTTTTAAGACAGCATCAAATGGTGTCCGATCAATACGATTTTTTGTTTTACTGATCATATTTCTGATGAACTCGATCTAAAAAGTAAACCTTTTCGATCACCAAATTGAGTTTGAAAAATAGCTAATTAACAAAGTTCTGTTTTACCCCTACTGGAGAGAGGCTGTGGCCCTGTGGGTGTGGGTGTGTTCATCACTGAGGTGAGTTTGAAAAATGGTCGGAAAGTTCTATTTTCACCGTACAAGGGAAGGGTGTGGGTGTTTGTGGGCGGGGCTGTGGAAGGGTGTGGGTGTTTTTGTGGGTGGGGCTGTGGTTGTGGGTGTGTGTGGGTGTGGTGCCCTCAGTCTGAGGTTTGCCCCTTAGACCTCTATATAAAGAGGGGAATGGGCCGGGGATGGTAACAGAGTTGCAATTAACCACTGAAAAACCAGATCAAAGAAGAGATGGAGGCAAAGCAAGGGGAGAAAGTGGTCGGAGCCAAAGGCGGAGGAGCAACTGAGGCGGGGGTGGCAAACCCAATTGCGGGAGCGGCTCGAACCAAGCCCGCCGCCTCGAGCTTGGTTCCACCCCCGAGGAAGTCTGTTAAAAAGATGATGGGGGATGCCACGGTTAAGGCCGTTGCGTCTTGTTTCTCTTCCACTGATCAGCAAAAGGATAAAACCCATTCGGCCTAATTTCCCCCAGTAAGCGATTGTTGAATACTAGTATCGAATAAGGATTTGGAATGTGTGGAATAGTATGGATCAGGAAATGCCTTGTTTCTTCTTCTTGCAATTGTTTTTTTGTAAGCATGGAAATGGCTTGTTGAATAATGCTATGCAGTATGTGTTACTAAAGAGCAGGAGGCTCATGTCTAGACGAATGAGATGACCCTCTTACTTTGGTACTTTGTTGTTTGTTAGTTGTTTCTCGGATCGTGATCCTAGACTTTTATCATTGTATTTTGGATGGAATCCTTTTGAAAGTGCCGCAGGGCTTTATTGAATATGAATCGTTTTCTTCTGACAACAAAATTAAAAAAACGGAATATGGATCTTAGAAGCGTTGGTTTTGTGCCTATTGAATGTGTTTTTTGAAAGCAACCATTTGGTTTGAAGATTGATAGGAGTAGAATTTTGCGCCTGCCCCAAACCGAGTACGGTTTTACTGATGAATGCTTAAGTTCAAACCGGCCAAATCGACCCGCCAACCGCATTCGTTTTTCGGACGGGTTCACCAGTGTATACGGTCTATTTCGGGCCCAGATATGGCCAACCCGATTATATCGAGTCGGGGGCCGGACGGGCCTCAAACCCGACCCGATCCATGCACACTTCTAGTTTAAAGAGGAATTTATAAAATAAATTAAGTGAAAGGAAAATGAGTGAAATTTACCTTCTTGTCTTGTCTTGATTTTTTTTTTTTTTGGACAGTCATTTATATAAGGGACAAAGCCCAAAACGATCAGGGAGATAGCCCTGAAAAGATGTTAATGCTGAAAATGTTCTTGACAGGTATTAATTATCAAAACACGTCATTATCCGTTATTTTCCAATGCATTTTTATATCCTCTTATGAATTTGTGATCCAATTCAAGCATATTCATGGCATAAAATGTGGGGGAAATCGAGCCCAATTGAATATCTTTGTCTCAGAGATTGTCTCCCACAAATCATAACCTTATGATTGTCTGTACGGAAAATTGAGAATTCGATTAAAGTGGCGTGACAGCTGCGGCTTATCATCGCAGTGCGATTTTTGTTTTGTGATCTTAGTCATGGGTTAACGACTTAAAAGTCCCATTTTTTTTTTAATGTCGTGAAAATGTTTATGATTTCAATTGCAAACTGGAGCGTGTATTGAGTGAAAAGCCGGACTAAGAGTTGGCTTTGAGGTAAGCCCCGCAATCCTCCGTGCTTGAGCAACACCCCACCATGGGGCAACAAAAAAATTATTATAAACCCAGAAAGAAATTTATATTTATAAACCACACTAAAGAAAAATAGTTTCAGATTAAAAGAAGCCCCTTTCAAAGTTAACAGATAGGAAAAGTGAAATCCTTCCCTTATTTACGGCAGTCCGATCCCATGCCATTCGAACTCGGAATTTCAAAGACTTAATTTGCTTCAAAAAATGCAACAAGGCATTGTTTTCCTTGGATCGGATCGTGTTAATTATATAGCAGTATAATCGGAATTATGTTTTGATTTTGTATTTTTTTTTATGTAATTCAGGCTAAAAGTACAATGTAATCTTGATATTATATTTTTTTTTTGACTTGTATGTCTTTTTATTTTGTATGACCTGGTAATAAATGAGCAACAAAATTTAGAGTCGGGCTTAGGCTGCTCAAATATCAAAACCGGCACTAGCTGGACTCTATTTATCCATTTTTACGGACAACATTAATGACGGTGGGTGTGTGTTTTTTTATTTTTTGGTAAGTAATTCGTTAGGTGAGAAGTCCAGTTGAGAAAGATTGCTAACTAGATAGAGCTATTCAGTCACTTCCTTGATAGATTTAATTGCTGCTTTTTCCTACCTTTGATTTTTGCCTCGCTTTGTTTTAAAAAATAAGAAAAATAAAAAGAGAAACAGACTTGAAATTACTTGTGTTCCGCTAAGAGTTCTTAAGAAATATATATTTATTTATAATTTTCAAGCTTAAAAATAATGGAATTATTAAAATAATTTTTTGTGCAATATGGATCTTATTTAATAGATCTCATTGTAATTTTTTTTTGTATAATATAGATTTCCATTTTCCAGAGGAATATTTGGAAGACATAATTAAAATTGAAGCAAATGTGAGAGATTTATGTTTTGTTTGTCTTGATTTATCTCCATCGTGTTGTCTTTTGTTTTTTTTTCCTTCTTCCCGTTTTCCTATTTCCTCTTATCTATTTATGATCACATTCAACCCCAAAGAGATGGGCCCATTAGTCAAGGCCCGGAATTTAGAGGTATGTTCTTTCGTAGGCTCTATTTAATTGTCAAGAATGTTATATGTGAAATTGGTTCCCAGGAAAAGTGAAGTGACGTGGAGTAAAGGAAAATGAATTTTATTTTCCTGTGTGAGTTCTCTTGACAAGAAATCTTGGAGGAAAACAAGAATTTTTTAAAGGTTTTATGCTAGAAATTAACCTCTTGATGTTATTGGGAGCCGGCAAGTAGGGCTAAAAGCGAGCCGACCTGAGCTTTATCGAGCTCGAGCTCGACTTGTTTACTAAACAAGCCAAAAACTAGAGCTCGAGTTGAACTTAGTCATTTATTAAAATGAGCCTCTTTAATTGAGCCGAACCACCTTTAACGAGCCGAGCGTTAATGAGCTCGTAAGCTGCTCAATTCGTTTACAACCCTACTGGCAAGTGATCGGTAAGATTAGTATTCTAAAATTAATTGAGTTGCACGTAAGGTCACCCGAATACATAGATCAAAAAAAATTATGATCATATTCTCGCATCTTTCATGGTAGAAGGCGGCTTCAAATCACGGGGCAAGGTCTTGTCCAGTTTACCTTGCAGCTAGTTCGATTCAATTTGGACCCTTTGTGGGCCCTTTTCGAGGTACAACAATGATCGGAACCGTTCACTCTTTAGAGCTCGTCAAGAACATTGACCACGTCAAAAATTACATTGATCGGATATAATTTAATATAATTTCGAAATGTGTTTATCTTTGGATAATTGCAGTAAATGGATTGCAATCCAGTATTGCATTTTTTTAATAATTGTGTCAAATGGGTTGCAATCCAGTGTTGCACTTTTTTTTTTCAAACTTAACACATTTCAAAATCATATTAAATGTCATTTTTGGCATGGTCAATGTTCTCGATGAGCTCTAAAGAACAAACGATTCTGATCATTGTTGTGGGCTTGCAAAGAATCCACAAAGAGTCCAAACTGAACCGAATTGGTTGCAAGGTAAACTGGACATGATCATGCCCCTCAAAGGATCTTGCCCCTCAAATCACTTAGACCAAACCATCCGTACCGTGCTTAACAACTTGACATCCTTCAAATCTTATAAGGCTCCGTTCCGGAACCGAAAATAAATTCTTATTTTTTAAAAAGGTAATTTCAAGTTCAAAAATTATGGATTTATTGAAATCTAAAAATATGCAATATGGATCTTGTTTGGAAGATCTCGATGAGATCTTTTATACGATGCAAAAAAAATTGAAAAATTATTTTTTATTTACTTTATTTTTTAGTTTGAAAATATGAAATAAGCTGCTTATTTTTTAAGAAGGTTTCTGAAACGGGGCCTAACTCTATCCTAAAATCAAAACCCCAAATATACTATACGCCTCATCAATTTTAGCAGTTGTATCACCTTCATACTAGTTACTGTATATATAGAATATCTGCAACTTACTTGATGGTTTTTTTTTTTTCCGGTACTTCGGAATATTACTTGATGGTTTCTGTCATCACGTGATAAATAATTATTAGTTTCATTTCATTTATATAAAAATATACTCCAATCCTCAACCTTTGTTTGGCTCAATAACCCTTTGTTTTGTGTTAAATTCCTCGTGGGGTTGGGCTAGGATCAAGGCGAAGGATATAGGGGTTTATTCTCCTCCTAAGGTCTGTTATATTCAAAACCTCATATGTGCTATATATCAATTCTTTTTGGGGGTCAGTCCGTTTGAAACTTTGTCTTGGCTTTAATTGGTTTCCTTGCTAGTAAACGTTGCCGCTAGGGATCGATTAAGTGAGATGGACGTAAATTGATCCGAACACCTTGACTTGTGACCCAATAGCAAAGGCGGAAAAAAATGGTAACGAATCCAGAAGAAACATTAAACAAGGAGTTCAAACAAACACCCATGTTATCGTACGGAAGATAAGGTTTGGGGGTTTGGATAAAATATTACTCCGCGGTCTGATCTACGTGTTATCGTACGAAATCAAACAATCCAATGGAGAGATTTGGTGGTCCACGAGATCAGAGAGAGCGTAGAAAACTGGGCGAAATCCAACCAATGGAATTTGTTTGCGTGGCAGATCTTTGTCTTCTCGATCCCCACTCATCAATCCATATGCATCTAGAAACAATAATCCTGCATCAATGGGATAAATTAATGGGAATGATTTCGGTGTTCCCGGCAATTTTAGATACACCTTAATTTTTGCCATAAAAAAATTATTATGAGCATAACCAAAACTCATTATAAGCATAACAAAATCATAACAAGACATAACTTGTTTGTTATGCATTGGTTGGTTTTTCAGATATTCCTTGGTTATGCATTGTTTGAATTTTGTTATGTTTGTAATGAGTTTTAGTTATGCTCATAATGGTAAAGTTATGCAAAAAATTACGATATCCCAAAAATGTCCGGAGATACCATAGGATCATCCTTAATAATTAATTATAACACTTATTTTGGTTGCTATTTCAATTAGCACCGGACAAATTAGATTCCTGGTTCCGTCCTTGAATGTGTGTACACACACTCTATTTTTGTACTTTTCTTTTTATTTATTTTCAAACTTCTACTATTTATGTACAATCATTTTGGTTCCTATTTCAATTAGCCCAGGACAGATTAGATTCCTGGTTTCTCCTTAAGTGTATACACACACTCGACCATTGTTATTTGTTTAAAGTTTAATTTTCAAATTTGACTCACGAAAATTGTTTTATTGCCGAAAGTTTTTTTTTTTTTTTTTGATCTTATTGCCGAAAGTATTTGATATAGTAAGTTTTTGACTTGCCCCAACCAGTCCTTTCAAATTATAAAAGTAAGGAAAAATTACTCATAAGACACTTTACTTTGTACTCTGTAAATTGTGAATCAGGGACAGCTCCAGCAATAATATCTAGCGGTGACAATATTTGTTCTATTGAAAAAATCAAACTACACATGCATGTTTATCATCCATATATATTTTTAATAGAAAGACAAACCTCAAGAAAAAAGCTCCCAGATTCTGAATAAATAGAAAACTCTTGTATTCCAAGTTCCAAATGTATTATTGTTTTTCACACAAAAAAATGTTCACGAAATTTCATTTTATTCCTGCGGAGTTTTTGAAAACAAAAATATGAGTAGTTGCATTGTAGTTCCATTATAAACACTATTGACCACATTCTAAGAATGAATTTGGAAACAAAAATGCTAGGTACACTACACATTTGCACTACATTCACGTGGGGCCCACCCCGAGTTCCAAAAAAAACAAAGCTCATAAATGCTAAAATATTTTTTTTACGGGGCCCTAGAAAAAAAATCAGTTCAGTCCGAAGTTGGTAAGCATTTTTTCAGAATTTGTACCGGTGAAACTGATTAACTGCTCAATTTCGCCCTACGAATTCAGAATAAATATTTACCGATATCTGATTGAGCTGATTTTTAACAATACCCCCTACAAAAGTATTTTAAAATTTAAATTCATTTTTCTGTTATTTTGTGGAGCCCAAGATGTGCCTGAATGTAGTGTAAATTTGTAAGGTAGGTAGCACTAAAAACTCTAATACGTAAACCAGACAGAAGTTTATCATTGTGTAGGTATACAAGTGTACACGTCAAATCCCATGTGGGTGGTGAAAAAATAAAACATTTTTAAAGAAATGAAAGAGAGCCTCAAGTGGCTTGGATAAAAATACAGTAAAAATAAGTGGGGGTAATATGGGCTTATTTGTACGGATGGTCCCCAATATATTTCCGAAATGTCAATTTCGTCCCCATTGTATAAAACGTGTCAATTTAGTCCCCAATGTTAACAATGTGAGTTTAAAAGGTCCCTAGGCCAAACTCTGTTATCTCTTGCCGTCTAAAATGGGGTATTATGGTCATTTCACCTCGTTTCCTCACTTTTCCCTTCTCTCTCCTTCATTTCCACTTCCCTCCAGGCTCCATCTCCCAAATTGGAGGGAAAGTCTCTCGCCAAAATCCTACCAACTCCTGGTATATATACAGAGCACTAGCAGCAGCAAAAAACAGAGCAACACCACAGAGCAAAAAAAAAAAAAAAAAGAAGAAGAAGAAACCAACAAAGCTTTGATATTCGGAAACCAAAGGAAGAAGATGAGTTCATGGAGTGACTCAAACCCAGAAAGGTCTGAACAAACAATCTGCTACTGCAAAAGTCTTGGAAAGATGAGAACTTCATGAACTGACTCAAACGTGCTACTGCAGACACTTTGCTATATGAGAACTACATATACAGAGCACAAGCACACACATATTACCTATGAAGCATGGATACTCGAAAACTAATCACGTATGAGTATCGAATACGTGAGGGATACAAATACGCACTCGATATGCCCCGATACGTATCGGATACGGCAAATAAGTATCCTGTAGGATATGTTTCAGATACACGAGGGATACGGCTGGATATGTTTAGGATACAGTGGGGGTTAAAGTGATTTTTTTTAAAGAATCAAGTACAAACTATAAATTATACAGCCGTATCATCGACGTATCCGTATCCTAATTTTTTAGCTTTTGCCATATCGCCATATCCGTGTCGTGTCGTATCTCTATCTGTGCTTCATAGCATATTACCATATACAGAGCTGAAATAAGTACCCAAAAATGCATTAAAAAAAAACCCATAAGCAGAGCTTAAGCACATATGTAGCGCATATATAGAACATGAACATGCAAAAAAAAAAGCCATAAACAAGATTCAAAACAGTCTCAAATACTTAGCATAATCATTAAAGTTTACCTAAGACCAAACAAATGGCCACCACAGTTTCCAACATAATGTGCAAAACAAATTCAAATCATTACAGATTTGAGCATAATGGTCAAGACAAACCCAAAATAATGGCCTACACATTACAGTTTTCATCAGCATAATGGCCAAGACAAACCCAAAAATAATGGCCTACACATTACAGTTTCCAAAACATAAGAGGTGTAAGTAATAACTAAGTTCATTACATAACCCAAATCAAACTAAATAGTAGCAAGATTCCCAAATTTCTGGCCTTTGAAGATGCATTTTGTTGTGGACTTATTTGATCCAACTGCAGTTTGTGACGATTGTGTAGCTTGTGCATAGTTGGAAGGTACATTAGCCTGCATTCATGTGGTGTGTATCAATATTAAAGGTACATTAGCTTGTTCATAATGTTATGAGTTATGAATGCAAGTTAAAAAAAAATGTGGTGTTACCTCATGGCCTCTCCATTGAATTCTGCCACCCCTGCCTAGGAATGCAGTGCCTCCTCCCCTTGTGCGAACCATTGTGGCTTGAAATTGACATTTCACCCCTGTATCTTCAGTGATTTGGCTACCAAGTCCATTTGTTGTGCCCTTACCCCTTCTCAGTCCAATGGTTGTGCCCCTGCCCTTTCTTAGTCCATTGGTGGATCCCCTTCCTTGTACACTGGTTGTTCCCCTTTCAAGTTCACTGCTTGTTCCCCTTCCTCTTTCCATTCCAGTGCTCTTGCCCCTACCCCTGGATCTGCCTCTGCCAACTACAGTAGTTGTTCCTTTGCCTATACTTGTACCCATTCCACTACTTGAACCACCATCCCCAGTACTTGATTGAACACTACCAATATTTGATTGAACACCAACATTTGGTTCAACACCAGCATTTGATCCAATACCATCCTCATCAACATTTGATCCAACACCACTCTCATGAGTGCATGTCCTCCTATTATGACCATGTTTGCCACATTTTCTACAAAAAACAGAGTTTTGGCCAAGTCTCCTAAGCTTATTTTTGTCTTTCTTGCTAATGTATTCACTTGGATCTATTCTTCTAGCCATTTTTGGCCTACCAAGTTTCCTCTTCTCCAATGGAGGCAAAACTGGTGTGAAGCCAGTTTTAGGCCACATATCTTTGCCATTGATTGGCATGATCAAAGGGTGGTATGCTCTTGCATAATTCTCCTTGGAATAACATGCATTAATATATGACTCTGCATTTTGTTTTCTGTTTTGAATAGCAGCAATAGCATGCGTGCAGGGAATCCCACACAGATCCCACTTCCTACAAGTACAAGTCATTGCCCTCAAGTCTATTGTGTATTGGCCATAGGGACACCTTACTTGAAAGTTCAATTCACCACACCAATCAGCAATACATTCATAACAATTAGCCTTATTATTCTCCAACTTTGTGTAAATGTTACTCAACAAAGGGTCTGTCCATTTCCTAATCCATTCCCTTCTAAGGACCCTCCTATTGACTAGGTATGACCTAATCCATTCCAACATTTCAATTATTGGTTTATCTCTTGCATCAAGTATGGACTTATTAAAAGCTTCACACATATTGTTGCACACCATATCACATTTTATGTTTTCCTTAAAATGAGATCTAGACCAATACCTTGCAGGTTCATTGGTCAACCACACATAGGCCTCAGCATTCTCTTCCTTCATACACTCCATTGCATGCTGAAACTGAGCCACATGTGTTGCTTTAGCACACTTCCAGAACTTTTCTTCAAGAGCCAGGCCTTTGTAAGTCTTCATGAAATTACTTAGTAGATGCTTGCAACAATGCCTATGCTCTGCACTTGGAAATGTATTACCTAATGCAGCTTGCAGACCCTGCCAAGTCAGAAAGAAAATATCTGAGTATAGTAAATGTAAATGAAAAAATCATACATTTACATAATTATAGAAAGAACAATGCTTGAATATAATAAATCATAGAATTCTTACCTTTTGCCTGTCATTGATAAAAGTGAACTCATGTTCATTAGTAGGTGTGATTCCAAGATCTAGCCCCAATAGTTGAAAAAACCAAGACCATGTGTCAGTGTTCTCCTTCTCAACTACACAGTATGTTATTGGGTACATAGCTTCATTTGGATCAACTCCAATGGCTGTGAGCAATATCCCAATATATGGTCCTTTCAAATGGCATCCATCCACCCCTATTAGTTTCCTACATCCATGTATGAATCCACTCTTGCATGCTGCCAAACAAACGTACAGCCTATTGAATCTTGGCTGTCCAATTTCTTCATCTAATGGGGCATCCATGACAACAGTGGATCCTGGGTTTGATCTCCTTAGCTCTTCACAGTAGTCCCATAGCATTCCATATTGTGCAATGTCATTTCCATAAATGAGCAGTGCTGCTTTCCTCTTTGCTCTGTACAATTGAGACTTTAACACATCCACTTTCAACTCCTTTCTAACCCTTTCTTTAAATGAAGTGATAGGCATTGAAGGGTTACTCCTAAGGTCTAGCATGTACTTCTTGGCTATCATGGCAGAGTTGATGTTCCTATTGGTATAACTTACACCACATTTATGCTTCTTCTTGAATGTCCTAACTTGGTAAGACTCCTCACCTAGCACCTTTGTAGCATATATTACCCAAGGACATCCTGCTTCACACTTTACCCTGACTCTCTTCTTATCATTCTTCACAATTTTGACATTCTTCTAATTCTTGATAGCATATTGCTTGATAGCATCTTTGAAAACTGTAGCTGAAGGGAATATTAGGCCCAGTACAAACTTGGGGTCTTCCATATCATGTTCAGCCCTAAATTTCTTGAATTGATGGTGTTTTGGCCTCGGATTATCATTATCAGAAGAACTATACGGACTTTCATCTTCTGTATCACAAACAGCATCACTAAGCACAATCTCTTCACCCTCCAAAGTATCCTCTGCCACATTCTCTAAGGTTTGTTGACTACTCTGACCTAATCCCCTGAATTCTACATCATCATCCACAAATGTCTCATACAAGGCATCATCATCAGTCATGGCATATGACCCATCACTGTACTGGTTTTCTTCTGTTGACTCATCTGAGTTTGGTTCATCAATATCTCCAGCTCCAACTTTTTGGACTGATTCTACTTGTGTCACATCTCCATCATCAATGTTAAGAAAATCTAACCCATCTTCTTGGATTGGTTGTAATTGAGTCTCCACAAACTGAACCCCACCTATGTGCTCAACATACAATTCAACAGTTCTACTAGAAGGCAATGATGTTATCATAGCATTAACATCAGCATCAGATTTCATCGTTACAAGCCCCATATCTAAGCTAAGCCCAGTAACCCTAAAATGAAAAGCAACAGGTAGCCCATACCCTAAATAATGGGCTATACTGTCCAATTCATGCAGAGACATAAGATCACTATCAAGCCCATCCGCATCATCTATTCTACCCCCAACATATGTTTTGTTTGGCCCAGTATTAAATTCACCACCATGGTGAACTTTTATGGAGAAAAGAGTAGACATATGACCTGTAAATATACAAAACAATAATAAATGTATGGTCAAGCAACAACCACATTCACATGTCAAAAGCAAAAAAAAAAAACAGAGATAAAGACAGCTACCAAAAGAAAACAAAAAAATGGACAACAGTGTAATAGAATACTCCATGGGTCCCTTGAAAGCAACAACTTGTGCATATTCTATACAAGAAGGAAGATAGAGAGTTAAAAACTAAAAAAATCACTGTATTCTCTCAAAAAGTTTGTGCATTTAAATGATTGTTGTCAAAAACAGGTGATCAAGGTCTCCTATTTATTCCTAAATTGCTCACAGGGCATATTTGTCACCCTATTCATGTAGACAAAGCAGTGGAGTTTTGTGTGGACCAATAGAAAGAACAACTCAGCGTCTCATTGGATTGAGTCGAGGTGTCTTCATAGGAAAATTCTTTTTTATACGGATTGTATTCCACCCGATTTAGATTCGGTGTTATGTAGAGATTTGCTCTGAACTTCTGTACCTCTTGTGATCTATTCAAAAAAAAAAAAAAAACTTTCACTCTCTGCACTAATCTAAATTCCAAGGCATGCATCAACCTTTGCGGTATTAGTTCCAGTCAGCCATTACCAAAATCTTGGACTTTGTTCTAGTCAGTTGTAGGAGCCGAGTGTAGCCAAGTGTAAAAAATTGATTAAGAATTTTAAACTATCAACTTCGAAGACGACGACGAGTGTAAAAAATAAGTAGAAAAAAAAGCCTTCCAAAAGCTTGCTTTCGGACTCCTATGGAGGGATCAACTGGCCGTTTCTTTATTTTACCTTGAGATTCTTCTTCGTAGGTTTCAAGATGCAACCGATTCTCAGAATCTTCTTCTTCTTAGGGTTGATTTTGGAGAACACGGTGGAGATAAGGAAAGGGGATGTGAATCGCCATTGACGTCTGAGAGAAAAGGGGAAAGTCAAGAGAAAAAGGAAAAGTGGAGAATGATAGGGTTTGACAGAAAACCCCTCTTTTTAGACGGCAAGAGGTAACAGAATTTGGCCCAGGGACCTTCTAAACTCACATTGTTAACATTAGGGACTAAATTGACGCGTTTTATACAATGAGGACGAAATTAACATTTCGAAAATACATTGGGGACCGTCCGTACAAATAAGCCGGGTAATATGTGTACCCCTCCCGCCCACCAAGCATTGCCTTCGTATTGAAGTCTGATCGAGTCTAGAGAGAGAGAGAGAGAGAGAGAGAGAGAGAGGGGGTGAATCTCACTTTGAGCAAAAAAGAGACTGTCCAGGGAGATTGTCCCAAATGAACCAATCGAAATTCAACATGTTTCCGGTGGAGAAAGTGGCCGGAGCAAAGGACGGAGGAGGATCGACCGAGGCGGCGGCGGCGGCGAACGCACTTGCCGAGGCGGCTCGAACCAAGCTCCCGACAAAGCTGGCTACCGAGAGCTTGGTTCCACCCAAGAGGAAGCTGGTCAAGAAAATGGTCTGGGATTACATGGCCGAGGCCGTTGTTTCTGCTGCTGCTGCTGCTGCTTCCACTTGCTTCCGAAAGAAGAAAATATCCCCTGCCTAAATTGCCCCTGGAAATGCTAGTAATTTCTCCTGTTAACTCATATGTTTAGAGTCTTTAGACCCTGAATTTCCATTTTCCGGAGGAAAATTTAAAAAAAAGAAGAAGAGAGATTTACTGTTGTCTGTCTGTTTGTTTTTATGTTTTCATCTTAGCAAGGAAACTATAATCCTTCATCATCTTTACTTCTGGTGCCTTTTTTTTTTTTTTTTTTTTGCGGTCGTGGTTGTTTGTCTATGAATTAAAAGATCCCTCTTCTCAGATATTGCAAACGTGGATCTAGCTGCTATTTCTGCCTTTTAGTATGGTTTTCTCTGTTTCTTGTTGTTCTCTGTTTCTTTTTTTCTTTTTTTTGGTAAGTAAATTTCATTAAGAAACACTAACCGAAAAAACATGGGCCAAGGAGGGTATGATCCTGAGAGCCCTACAAACACCAAGGAGGAAAAAATAACACAAAGGGAATGATCAAAGCCCAGGCCCTACATTTGAGAAAAAAAAGTTTCAATGCAACGTTATTTGTAGTGTCCTTCCACGTAGTGTGGGCCTCATATACACATGGACCCTATATAGGAGAGGGGTTATAAATAACTGTTGTATCGAAAGTTTTTCTACTTCTGCTGCTGGAGAGAGAAATCAAAACAAAAAAACGAAGGGAATTAAGGCTCTGTTTCTTCTTGCTCTTGTTTTGGTCTGTTCTTCGCCCCACTGTTACGTTCTGCTTTGCTTACGAGATGAAAGAAAAGGAAAAAAGAAAAAGAAAAGAGAAAGATAGGTGAGAAAGGGAATTAAAGAAAAATTGGAGTTGATTGATGATTAGTGAATTTGTTCTCAATTCAAAGGGGCCCAGAAAGCTAGACAGGATATTCCTTTTTTTGGGGGACTCTTATCTTCCTTTTTTTGAGGGGTTCGAACTTCCTCGTTTCTGGCCCGTTTGGATGGGGTTTATTTTTCAAGAAATTGGTCTAACATCCAAAAGTAGGTACTCATTGGCCATTTAGTCTAAGCTAGGTTTTAGTAATATTTCAGGTCCATCGATTTAAAAGTATTACCGTGTAAAGTCCTTAATTAGACGAAAATGCCCTGTCTTCTAAGAGTTCTCTCGCGGGCGCCTCTCCCGTCTCTCCCTCTCTCTTCTGTTTCGCGCGAATCGTTGGTTATATGGAACAAATCCTGGATAAATGATTAAAAATGGCCCACTGGTTCAGGAGAGAAGAGAGACAGAGGAGGGTCTTTCGTTCTCATTGCTTGCTTCCTTGCCCACCGGCTCATGTGCTCAGCTACTGTAGTACTAATTCCTTTCTCCCATAGTAGTAGTATTAGTATTATATTGGTTGGGCCCCACAGTTGGATATGTGGCAGTTCAACTTTATGACTACTACTTCTCCTAGGCTAAGCTACTGTGAGGATGTGATGCTACCACGCGAGACAGGGGTCTTTGAATGTGGCCAGTTTTTAACAAAACCACTTGCCTTTTTGAACTCTTTTTTTTTTTCTCTCTCTTTTTTTTTTTCACATTCCTTAGTTTTACATTAAATTTTGACGAATTATTGATTTGTGTCAAGGAGAGGAATTGAAAAAAGTAAAAAAAATTATTATTTTCATTTATTTTTTAAATTTTTTTAGACAAATATCCACGGAATAGCCCAAATTTTTTATTTTGAACTTTTCTTTTTCGGATTTTTTCTTGGATTATTTCATAAGAGAATAGATTGGCACAAATAACATTATGTATTTTTTGAGCATTGTTATTAAATTTGCTTATTTATACTCATTTACTTATTACAATGGGGATGTTCTTAGGTTGGCATGCAAACTCCCTATCCTAGTTAGGGCTAATTAATACAAAAGAAGGGTAAAAGGCCATCCACACAGTAGTATAATCAAAAAACAATAATCAAAAGTTGACACATCAGCTTTTGATTTAAGAGGTTGATAAGCTTAACAATGTTGAGCTTCACAATAATCATTTCTAGTTCATAACTAAAATAAAGATCCACTGCAGTTTCACTCTCTCTCTCTCTCTCTCCCCCTCTATTTTCCGCCGTTCACTTTCCTCCATTTACATTTTCTTTTGGGGCAAAAAATATATCAATTCATTCTCTTAATTTTGGGCAAAAATCGGTGACTTTCTTTCCTCCTATTATGAATTTTTTTGGGGAAAAAAATAGAAACAGAAAAGCAGAGTGAAATACCTTAATCCGGTGACAATGGGTTGAATTGTAGATGATTGAGAGATATGAGTTTCACTTTTTGAGGAAAATAAAAAGAAATAGTTTATGGATGAAGTGAAGAAGATATAAAGTAGGCGAAAAAAATAAGAAGAAAATATCAGTTGAAACACGCATGTATATAAATTTTGGAACTGGTTAACTTATATGGTGTGGGATGCATAAATTTTGATTATTGAAAAGGTTGCTAGTATTGGTTATCCAAAGCCCAAAATTTAATTATTTCTAATAATGTTGCTAAATTGGATTATACTATTATAAGCCATCTTTTGTACTAATATTATTAGTTTTAAAAACAATTGACTTTTAATTATACTACTGTGGATGGTCTAAGATGTTGATTTCTGAATTATTTCTTTTCCATATCATGGCATGTTGATTACCATGTTAACGAGGTTCTTTTATTCCATCCAAGTTAATTAAAGTAACATTTATGTGTAGTTTCTATTCTTTTCTTCTTCTTTTTTATTGGAAAGACACAGTCTTCAGTTGTCACGTCTATTTTTTGTCAAATTTTATACAATTCCTCTCCTCGAGTCCAATCATTAATCCAATAAAATTTGACGCAAAATTAGCAAACCACGAAAAAATTAAAATTAAATAAGAACAAAATGCTTAGAAGCTCCTTAAATAGACCTTCTGAGGAAAAATCTTGCGTGTTTTTCCGGAAACTTCGTATGGTCTTCCCACGAAATAACGAAATGAAACTATCGCACACGTTTGACCCATTTGTCAATCCCCCCTCTCTCTCTCTCTCTCTCTCTCTCTCTCTGGATCTCTATAATAAATATTAAATACTATGGGTGTGCACGGTCGGCGGGTCAGGCTTGGCCCTGAACCTGACATATCGGGTAACATTATTTTAGGCCCCGAACCAAATAAGTGGTAAAAATCATCTGCGAGCCCGATTTTTTACGTTGGGTTGGGTCCAACAAAAACCGACTTTATCTTTATGAAGGGTCGGGTCGGATAAGAAACACATCACTCCAAACCAAAATCTGATTTTTATCAGAAAATGAACCCTTACCCAACCGAACTACATGTTTAGCCCCCGTTCGAGACCCTGTAGGTGGGGTTGGGTCTGCAGGAGAACGGATTTTTTGCACAGGCCTAATAAATACTCTTGTTCCACCTCTCTATAGAATGTGCAACTTAACATCAACATTTCAAACACCTATTCCTAATTTTCTTTCATCAGCTTGTTCCATTTCTTAAACTGTGATTTCACCTTTCTTCCCGTAAATTCATGATTCGAAAATAATTAATAGCCTTCGAGTAATCAACAGCTATATCGTTTATTTTTCAATTAAGAGGTCCTTATGCATCGCAGTGAAACAGTACATTTTTTTTATCCGCAAAAGTAACATTTTAGTTCAGAAAACTTGAATGCCAGTCTGATTAATAGGTGTGAAAAAGTTCAATTGAAAAGGATGGTCAACAAAAGGAAAGTGAAGTGGTACTATTGAATTCCTTTTCATATTAAATGGACCTAATTAAGGTCAAAGGAAACTTTACTTAAGGTCAAAGGAAACTTTACTTAAAATTACCATACACGAGCCAAATAGTTTTGTTTCTTTTATCAAGGGAAAATAAATTTCATTCATGAAAAGTGCAACCGTACCATCCAAATTAAAAATAAGAAGCTAGAAATTAATAACCCAATAATAACCCAACAGACAAAAAATAAGTAAATAGTAGAATAATATATACTAGGACTATAAGGTTGGGTTAATAGTGGCAGTCAAATTAATAAGTAATAAATATAAAAAAGCTCAAGTCCCCTAGGATATTCTAGAAGACTAGGACCCATTCCAGTAACCTTCTTAAAAAATAATCAGCTTATTTTACATTTTCAAACTCAAAAATAATGTAAATGAAAAATAATTTTTTAATTTTTTTTTGCACCGTATTAAAGATCTTGATGAGATCTATTAAACAAGATCCATATTGGTAAGAAAATTATTTGCGTAAACACATTATTTTTGAGCTTGAATTGCCTTCTTAAAAAATAAATACTTATTTTACGTTCCGAAACGGGGCCTAGATCACATGAGAGTAACAATGAAAACATCAATAAAATCCATAACTAGAAAAAATAAACATAACTAATAAAGAAAATTTGTCTAAGACAAGAATCGAAATATTATCGGAAATGCCAATCTTTGAGCGTCAAATTTGCTTCGGCATGCTTCGAACTCTGCATCTCCAAGTTCCAAACTCTGATTTCCAAAACCTTGCCTCCTATACGACCAACGAGGATGGTGGAAAAGAGGTGGTTGTTGGTGATGAAATTGAATTGAGGGGACCTTCAAGACAGGTGAAAGGGTGGAGCGGACGTGAAATACGTACGAGAAGATGTGGGGGTTAGGAAGAATCGGACAAAGGTGAGAAAAAAAAAAAGCGAACCAGGAAGGCTCGAATGAGTCAATACACATGTTGTCCCGTAGGCTCCCCAATTTCAAAAAGAGCAATACAAAATCTCATAAAAGGAGATGGAAACAGTAATTGATGGGAGAAAAATACTAGACGAAAACAGGTGAGCTCTCAGATTAAACCCGTTGATGCAATATTGGCGGCTCCAAGATTTTTTATGAGAGTAGTCATATAAAGAAATCGCAGGTATTTTCAACAAAATGCAAAAAGAGTTTACAGTCAAACACAGCAAATAGTTGGGTTATTAGGGGTAGATCACCGTAACAAGCAAATCGAAGGAATTTGTATGACCACCCAAATCAAAGGGTGGCGCTGCCACCACTTCAAGGAGTATTGAAAATCCTATTGGAAACAATTCACTTTTTAAAGTTAGTCAAAAATATTAGTCCTTGTGAAATTATGTCGTCATACAAAGTTAGATATGTTTTCAGAACATGACTATGTTGAAGAAAATGAATTCCGATTCTAAGTGTTGCATTATTTTATTTTATTTTTGAAGTTAATTGTTATTTTCTTAAGACAACATCAAATGGTGTCCGATCAATACGATTTTCAGTTTTACTAATCATATTTCCGATGAACTCGATCTAGAAAGTAAACCTTTTCGATCACTGAATTGAGTTTGAAAAATAGCTAATTAACGAAGTTCTGTTTTACCCCTACTGGAGAGAGGCTGTGGGTGTGGGTGTGGGTGTGTTCATCACTGAGGTGAGTTCGAAAAATGGTCAGAAAGTTCTCTTTTCACCGTGTACAAGGGAAGGGTGTGGGTGTTTGTGGGTGGGGCTGTGGAAGGGTGTGGGTGTTTGTGCGTGGGGCAGTGCTTGTGGGTGGGGGTGGGGGTGGGGGTGTGGTTGTGGTTGTGTGTGTGGGTGTGGTGCACTAAGTCTGAGGTTTGCCCCTTAGACCTCTATATAAAGAGGGGAATGGGCCGGGGATGGTAACAGAGTTGCAATTAACCACTGAAAACCCAGATCAAAGAAGAGATGGAGGCAAAGCAAGGGGAGAAAGTGGTCGGAGCCAAAGGTGGAGGAGCGACTGAGGCGGGGGTGGCAAACCCAATTGCGGGAGCGGCTCGAACCAAGCCCGCCGCCTCGAGCTTGGTTCCACCCCCGAGGAAGTCGGTTAAAAAGATGATGGGGGATGCCACGGTTAAGGCCGTTGCGTCTTGTTTCTCTTCCACTGACCAACAGAAGGATAAAACCCATTTGGCCTAATTTCCCCCAGTAATTGATTGTTGAATACTAGTATCGAATAAGGATTTGGAATGTGTGGAATAGTATGGATCAGGAAATGCCTTGTTTCTTCTTCTTGTATTTTCTTTTTTTTTTTTGTAAGTGTGGAAATGGCTTGTTGAATAATGTTATGCAGTATGTGTTAAAGAGCAAGAGGCTCACGTCTAGACGAAGGAGATGACCCTCTTACTTTGGTGCTTTGTTGTTTGTTAGTTGTTCTCGGATTGTAATCCTAGATTTTTATCGTTGTATTTTGGATGAAACCCTTTGTAAGTGTTGCTGGGCTTTATCGAATATGAATCGTTTTCTTCTGACAAAAATTAAAATATTACGGAATATGGATCTTAGAAGTGTTGGTTTTGTGCCTACTAGGGGTGGGCACGGGTCGGACGGGTCGGGTTCGGCCCCGAACCCGAACCCGACCCAACTGGTCGGTTAACGTATTTTTTGGACCCGAACCCGAACCGAAGGAGAGGGGATACCCGGCCGTGGAACCGATTTTTTTGGTCTGGTCGGGTCGGGTCGGGTCTGGTCGGGTCGGGTCCGACCAAAGCCGAAGTAAACTACGCGACTTAGTTACCTTTTGGTCGGGTCGGGTTGGTCGGGTCGGGTCGGGTCGGGTAAGAAAAAACAGCCCCCCGAGCCCCGACCCGAAAACTGTTTTTTTTTAAAACATTTACCCGTACCCGACCGAACCACAGGTTCGGCCCCGCCCGAAACCCTTCGGGTCGGGTCGGGTCGGGTTCGTCGGGTCTCGGTTTTTTTGCACACCCCTAGTGCCTACTGAATGTGTTTTTTGGAAGCAACCATTTGGTTTGAAGATTAATAGGAGTAGAATTTTGCGCCTGCCCCAAACCGAGTACGGTTTTACTGATGAATGCTTAAGTTAAATTTTGGGCTTGGCCCAATTAAGTACAAATTCTTGTTCAAATCCAGTCCAAGTGTTAAAAAAAAAGACCCATCCTCAGACAAAAAAAAACACCCAATTTAAGAAAGCCCAGCCTGTTTAAGCTCAAACCGACTGAATTGACCCGCCAACCGCATTCGTTTTTCGGACGGGTTCACCAGTGTATGCGGTCGATTTCGGGCCCAAATATGGCCAACCCGATTATATCGAGTCGGGTGCCGGACGGGCCGCAAACCCAACCTGATCCATGCGCACCTCTAGTTTAATGAGGAATTTATAAATAAATTAAGGGAAAGAAAGGAAAATGAGTGAAATTTACCTTCTTGTCTTGTCTTGATTTTTTTTTTTTTCCTTTTGGAACCAGTCTTTTTTTATAAGGGACAAAACCCAAACGTCAGGGAGATAGCCCTGAAAAGATTACAACAGAGCCTAGGCTATCAACAAAAACTCAACAGGCCCAAAACAGCCAAACTACTCAAAAAAACAGAAATACAGGCAACCTTGTTACATAACAATGATATTTGCTTCTATCAAAACTAGCAGCTGGAATCCCCAAGCAAAGCAAATGATGAGGCTAATAACCACAGACTCGGCCACATTCTTCCAAGAGCATGCGCAGGCCTTCACTTCTTCCAGAATCTGGATGATCAATGAGCTAGAATCATGCCCAATCCTTCGGAAAAATCCGGCTATTTCTCTCCCTCCCTATATAGTAAATGGTGGCTGCTGAACAGAGTTTGAACAAAGAGGCCCTCACTGAATTATTCTTTCAGCATTGAGAACCCCAGAGCACTCCAGAAGCTAGAGACCAGTCATGAGAGTGAGGACCTAACTTTGCTCTAACTCCTAACCAAACCATTGAAGAGAATTATTCTTGCATTTTTGTATCCTCTTATGAATTTGTGATCCAATTCAAGCATAGTCGAGTCCAATTGAATATCTTCGTCTCAGAGATTGTCTCCCACAAATGATGATAACCATATAATTGTCCATACGGAGATTTGAGAATCTGATTAAAGTGGCGTGACAGCTGCGGCTTATCATCGCAGTGCGATTTTTGTTTTGTGGTCTTAGTCATGGGTTAACGACTTAAAATTCCCATATTTTTTTTGGTAACGTTGTGAAAATGTTTGCGATTTCAATCGTAAACTGGAAGCGTGTATTGAGTGAAAAGCTGGACTCAAAACTGACCCCGGGATAAGCTCCGCAAGCCTCTGAACTTGAGCAACACCCCACCATGGGGCAACAAAAAAATTATTGTAAACCCGAAAAGAAATTTATAAACCCAACTAAAGAAAAATAGTTTCAGATTAAAAGAAGCCCTTTCAAAATTTACAGAGAGGAAAAGTGAAACCCTTCCCTTATTTACGACGGTACGATCCCATACAATTCAAACTCGGAATTTCAAAGACTTAATTTGCTTCCAAAAAAAATTCAGTGAGGCATCATTTTCTTTGAATCGGATTGTGCTAATCATAAAACACTATAACCAGGATTTCGTTTTGATTTTGATTTTTTTGATGTAATTCAAGTTTTTTTTTTTTAAATCAGTTTGATGTAATTCAAGTTAAAAGCACAATGTAATTTTGATATTTTTTTTAACTCGTATGTTTTTTTTTGTTTGTATGACTTAATAATAAGTAACAACAAAATTTAAAATCGGGCTTGGGCAACTCCAATATCAAAGCCGGCAATGGTTGGACTCTATTTATCCATTTTTACGGACAATGGCGGTGTATGTGTTGGTTAGGTGAGAAGTCCAGTTGAGAAAGATTGCTAACTAGATAGAGCTGTCACTGGTGAATTTCCGTTTGAAAAAAAAAAGAGAGCTGTCAGTGGTGTTCCAGTTTACAATTTTCAAGTTTAAAAATGATAGGCTTACTGAAATCAAAAAATATATAATATGGATCTTGTTTTATAAATCTCATCGAGATCTATCGAACCCTACAAAAAAATTGAAAAATAATTTTCATAAGCCTATTATTTTTAAATTTAAAAATAAATTCTTATTTTTTAAGTTCTTATTTAAAAAAATAGAACCGGGCTGAGTCACTTCCTTGATAAATTTGCTGCTTTTTTCTGCTTTAGTTTTTTGGGCTCGGTGTGTTTAAAAAAAAAATTAAAGAAACAGAGTTGAAACTTCAGATACTAGCAAAAAGAGATGGGGGGAAGCCAGGGGAGAATGTGGTGGGAGCCAAAAAGGCAGGGGAGGAGTAACCGATGCAGCGGAGGTTTCCGTGAAAATGAGTTTATGGAGAAAATTTTACTAGTTTAAAGTATTTTGGACGGTTTTGATTTTAAAAACTTTTATGAAAAAAGGTTTTTTTAAAATTCGGACCGTTCAAAACACTTTTGAACAATCGCGATTAGTTGATGCTGTAAAGAATTTGTTCACAGCCCTGCCATCAATAAGTTACCCTCTATATGAAAATATACTCTAATCCTCAACCTTTGTTTGGCCGCTCAATAATCCACTCTAATCCTCAACCTTTGTTTGGCCGCTCAATAATCCTTTGTTTTGTGTTAATTCTTTGTGGATTACTTGGGACTTGGGGATTGTGCTAGTGATCAAGACTGAGGATTTCGGGATTCGCTCTCCCTTATATTTGAATTTTGAAACCTCATGTGCTATATATATCAACTCTTTTTGGGACCCAGTCCGTTTGAAACTTTGTCCTGACTTTAATTGGTTTCTTCGTAGCGGACGGTGCAAATGGATGCCAGGGATTAGTTGAGGTGAACCAAAAATTGATCGAACACCCAGACTAATGACCAAATAGTAAGGGAAATGATTTTGCCACTCTCTTTTTTGTTAACGTCACTCCCCTGCAAGTATATTTTTGAAAGAAAAATAACGTTAACAAAAAAAGAAATGATAAAATCAACTGGCAATAACAAAGGCCAAAAAAATGGTAAAGAAACACAAAAAAGGAGAATCCAAAAGAAACATTAAACAAAGAGTTTGTTATGGAAGATAGAAAAAGGTTTGAGTTTGGGAGATATTATTCCATGCTCCCGGGGAATGGCCATGTGGTGCCCCAGGACTTTCTTCACTATACATTTCAATAACCCACACATATTTGTGTGGTACAAAATGTCCCTGCACCACGTCGTTATGCCCTTGGGGCATACTATAATTTTTCTGGGTGTGGATAAGATCGAATAATACTGCGTACTACCCGGTCTGATCTCCATGTTATCGTACGCAATCAAACCTATGGAGAGATTTGGTGGTCCCCGAGATCGGAGAGGGTAGAAAACGGGGCGAAAATAAACCAATGGAATTTGTTGGCGTCACAGATCCGTCTCCTTCTCATCAATATATAGCTGCAGCCGGTTAGGTCTCGTTTTCACTGATAAAAAATACTACTCGTACTACTTAAAAATTTAAATTTTATCATCTCGTTTTATTAATAAAAAATTTCAGCATTATACTATCTCGTTTTTACTGATAAAAAAATTGTCAACAAGCACTATTTTTGTTATAGTAATTCTATTCACAAACCCATCAACAACTTATTTTTGAGATTTCTCAACCAACTTATCCACTACTGGAACACATAACAACTTATTGACCACAAATAAAAATCTATAAAATTTTCACTACCGGAAACACCCTCTTAGGCCCCGTTCAGCTAAGGAAAATAAATACTTCTTGTTATTTTTTCAATTAAAGATGATGTATTATGAGATAATAATCTGTTTTATAAAGCGAAAAATAAATAATTAAAAAATAAGAACCTTGGTGAAAACGGACAGCATGACTTGTCTTATACATCCTTGGAATTGGATTTGAATTTTGATTTTCACGTTTCAAAAATTACTGATGGCCCTCCAACAAATGGAGTGCCAAAATTAATTGCATATATTGATTAATTTTGACACTTCACTTTGAGAGCACCAGATAGTAATTTTTGGAGCGCCAAAGTCAATCTCGAAATCTTCTCCCTTTCTGGTGAAAAATCATGGATCCGTCGTCATCCCTGCTTCTGGCGCCATTGTGTCTTTTCCTTTACGTTTTCCTTTCGATGAAAAGTTCCACTTTTTTGTTGGCGACTGCAAACGTACATTATCTAGCTGCTATTTTCTACAGTACTTTTCTTGTTTTGCTCTCCCCTCCTCCGTACCCAATCACCACCGTACCTCACTAGAATATCTATTTTTTTTGGCCTTACATAGTAATTCATGACAATGATCCGAACCGTTCATGTTTCGTAAAGTAAATATTTCTTTCAGACTAAACATCCAATAAATAAAAAAAAGACACGACTAGTTAATGCACTTTTCAACGTCCTATAAACCTAATTTCTTACATACGTATCAAGATCTACAATATGAACTGTTCGGATCATAGTCATGAATTATGCAAAGTCTTAGAGAGATATGGTGGTGATTTGGGGTATGGCGTCGAGCAGCTCCCACTCACTGATTTTTTTATGAGGCTTTGGGACTGGAAAAAGAAACCGCTAAAGGAACAACCAAGACTTTGTTTATTTAGATTTTGATGTAGGTTTTTGAGATAATGATCGGAGAAAGAAGATAAAGAAATGAGAGTAATAACGAGAAAACTTGTTGAAGACCGTGCTAAGAGAGAGCGGGTGGTTCTGGAAAATTAGTATACTATGTATATAGGGGGTGGTTCCGCGGATAACCAATTAAAAATCTAAAAAAAATTTCAAATCTCAATTTCATAGTTTCAATCAAATTTTTATGATTCAAACCGTTCAATGTTAGCAGAATGTGATTTTAAGGACGCCTGCTAGAAATCAGCAAAAAATATGACCTGAAAGTGTTTGTTTTGAGCAATTTTTAATTAAATCGTTCATCAAATCTAAGCTAAAAACTGCTTAGATTAAACCCTTCCTGGTCTCCTTTTTTTTTCTTCTGATTTCTCGCATTTTATATGTCTAATTAGTTGTCTCCAGAGCCGCCCCAATATATATATATATACACACACACATACATAATTAGCTTCTTATAAGGACGCCCTTATATATGTACTAGCAAAAGCCCATGCCTGAAGGCACGGGTCGAACAATAAGCAAATGGAGTACATGTCGTAAAAAAATTGATAGGAACTAAGTAAGATACGGTATATGCGCAAGACAAATCGAGGTGCAAAAAATATTCAAGCATGTCAAAAAATTTCAAAATTCATAAATCACCAACCCAACACAAATTAAAAATTAAATAAAGTCAAATTGAATATATATTTGTCAAACTTAACCTAACAAATAAAATGTCATTATGAAATTCTCAATGTCTTAACAAAGCTCTTATCACGACGACCCAATTATTCCTTTGCCAGTCCTCAACATTTCGATATAAATAATATTAAGAATTATTAAATTCATCACAAAATATGAATGATTTATGTATAAGATAGGTATGGTAATGAAATCAAAAGGACAACTTATCACTCATACAATCTTTGTAATCATTTGTTACCTTTGGAAAGGTGTCAACACTCTTTTGACCAATCAACTTTTAATACGAAAGTCACCACAGAGGCACAATGGTCAAGACATACATTTTTTGGAGTAGGAATAATAAACACGTATGACTGTCCATAATAGTGAGAAATATAGTTTTTGAGCATTTGTACAACATTATCCTAGCAAAACATCACAAATAATGGTATTACTATATTATTTTAATTTTGTACAATGTGATTTAGATCTAGCTTTTATGTATTTACCTTTAATATTAATTTCTTCAGATATAGTGCGACATATTTTGTGAGGTAAATTCTGCATTCGTATCATTTAGCAAGATTTTCATTGAGTCAGTAGAGTTTTTCACAACCATCTTTACATTATATCTAAAATGAATGTGAATATTTCTGTAACGACCCGGATTTTTGCCTTAATTTTTTTTTAAAGAAATTATTTTTAAATCAAATAGTCTATAGTAATCGATTAATTATTTAAAAAGTGTTGTTAATAATAAAATTTATTCTTTTCCCTTAATAGATATATGCAAATATAATTATAATTCTTTTCCTTAATAGATTTATACAAATATAATTATCTTAATTATCTTAGTTTTATTTATTTTTATTTACATGCACACTCCTTCCATCTCTCCGTCTCCTACTCAGTCTCTACTTCCTCCCTAACCCTAAAACCAAGTCAAATTCGTCCATTCCAAATCCCATGAACCCAACCCCATTAAATTCACTATTATCTTTTTCCACCGAAATTCTCCTATAAATACCCCACCCCCATTGACCACGAAAATAACACAATATTTTCCACGCTCCACAAGTCCAGAAAAGAAGAGAAAAACAGAGAGTAACCCAAATTCCAATCAATGGAGTTTTAGATAGAGAAAGAAAGAGAGAGAAAAATGGGTTTCGTACCAAAATCCAACCGAAACTCAATCCGACCATTCCAATCTCTTCCTACGAATCCTAGCATCACCAAACGTCGTCCAATTCGGTTTCAAAGTCTCCCGATCAAAAGAATCCGAAGTCTTCTTCTCAAAAATTCAAGATTCGTTTTTAAATCAATTCGATCCGATTAAAGGTACTATAATCCATTCCAACCTCTTCTCTAAGTATATTAAGTGTTTATATGCTTAACCCTATGTCCCGAACGAAAAAAATAGAGTTAATCGCGCGATTTCGGCCGTATTTATCAATCTGATATTATTTTTGAGCCTGACATCTTATTTGTAATTATTTACGAATCAGAAGACCTATGTGATATTTATTTTACAATCATTATGATATTAATATTATAAAAAATTACTGTATTGATATTATTTTCTTACAATATAATATCAACTTAATATAAAACGTATTACTTATATCAATTTAATTTATCTGATAGATTGAGTTGGTTTTAAACGTTTCGGAACAACTTTGCGACCTTCCGAATATTATTTTTGACACCCGAACTATTTTTTCTAGACTTTTCACATCTCAAAGATCATAACTTGTTAAGATCATATTTTTTTTATTTAATTATCTATTTATTAAATTATTTATTTGTTATCTATCAAAGTTTACAAACGAAAAATCTTTGCGACCTTCCAAACAATGATTTAACACCCAAAATAATTTTTCCTAGACTTCTTACATCTCAAAGATGATATATTGTTAAATTAATATTTTTTTTATTTAATCTACTATTTATTGTTATTTCTATAGCGTTTTCAATCAAAAATTCTTTACGACCTTATATCCTTATTATAAATGTCCGAATAATTTTATTTAGACTCTCTACATTCTGAAGGTGAAATTTTGTTAACCGCAACATATTTTAAATTGTAAATTATTTATTATCTATTTACTTCACTTTTGGTCACTTTATTTAACGTCTTTATTTAAATTAATCCCGCGACCCTCCGAACCCAACTTTTGATACTCAACTGGTTGTATAGGACCTCTCGGACTCTTAATCAGGTCATGTTAATTATTTTAATATTTTTACCTAATTAATGCATAAAATTAGTTTTTAATTAATCTATTATCTTAGAATTAATTAATAAGAGCCCATAAAATTTTCCTTTTAAATTACTTTAAAACTCTTACTTTATTATTGACATTGTGATCATACAAGATTAAGGGCAACGGCCCATCCATAAAAAGTTGCGTGATTACATTGCTTATTAATTGTTTTAATTATTATTGATTTGTTGTATATTGCATCGATATTTGATTGTGAATGGTAGATTGGACCCTAGAGGCATGGGGTGGTGTTGCGAAATAGAACTCATCTAGACGATGCTAGATAATGGATAAATTGGAAAATTTTATTTTTAGATTGCCTACAGGCGTGATTTTGAGATGTGATGAGTTGGATGTGATGGTTTGAAACTGGCAAAGTAAGCCCAGTGTTGATTGATAAATGATGATTGGCAAAGTAAGCCCAATGATGAATGATGTATTGATACTGGCAAAGTAAGCCCAGTGATGATTGTGAAGTGGTATATAAGATAAGCGAACCCTAGTTATGATTCGGGTATGATAAGCTTTCTTTTGTTGTAATGAGAGGGATACACGCTAGGTACATAACTGAAGTGCAATCCACAACAACAAAAGAAAGTGAGCTCATGGGACAGGGCATAGCTAGCGGTTGGGGAGGAAAGATCTCGCGGAGAGATCTTAGATGTCACATTAGGTTATGAATAGTAATGAACTGGCTTATGTGGAGAATATTTGTTTGGTTTCTTCGATTCAATATTATCTTATTACCTGCTAATTGTAAAGTAAGAGGGGTGGTTGGGTTGGATTATTCTACTGGGTGATTTATCACTCACGGATACGTCTGTATCCTGGCAAATCGTTTGCTTCGGCGATCAATTTGCCAGTGGGCGCAGGATTCAATGGAGAGGATTCAAAGATGTTGCAGTTCAACACGAAAAGAATATCAGGAACGAAGATCGAGTGTGCTTCGAATTTGTATCAAGCCTAGAGTCAACTCTGAAATTAATGTATTCTGAATTAGTAAATTTATCTTATGATTGTAATAGCTAAATTTTATTTTGAAAAATTATATTTATTTAACAAATTTTCTTAAGATTTTATTTTATATTGCTTCCGAAAAGTCGAGGCGTTACAATTTCAACCGTTTTAGATGTGTTACATCTAAGTTGAATAACCCTGCAAACTTCCTCAAGTCAGTTTGCATAGGAACAGCTACAATATGTAATTTTTTTTTGGAAAAAATTCCGTAGTTTTCACTGGTTTACTTGATAAATACCTTAATCTTCACATGTTTACTTGACAAATGCTTCTCCGTAACTTCGATTTTCTCGAACACCTTATATAAGGCTTTTTTAGAAACATCTTGTATGAGGAACATCCGGTTTGATTCTTCGCCAATTGAAAACTTTTGCCCAAAGACTACTTCTCAAAATTACTGTAACTTAGAGCATCTCCAACCCATGACTTCATATTGAAGGTGTCAAATATTTTTTAAAGGCTTATGTGGCATTTTGGCATCTTCAATGACATCAAAGCCTTCATTTCCAACTCTTATGCCAAATTCTTTTTATTTGACATCAAATTATTTCTCTTCAACCCTTAATGTCAATCCTTATGTCAATTCAAACGGTCATTTTTTAAAATTTGGCATGGAAGAGTGTGGTTGTCAACTTTGATAACTTTGTCATTCCCTTCAAAGCCACGTAAATTTTGGCATCAAAGAAGGTTGTTAGGTTGGATTGAATTTTGGTGTCAATTGTTACCGTTAACATGTCCACGTAGGAATTGACATCTCCCATTGGAGATACTCTTATATTCCAAAAAAAAAAAAAACCATTCCGTAGTTTTCACCACTTGAAGAGTACTGTAACCGCTTGAAAACATACCAATCAGGGGTCAAATTGAAGATTCCCGATCAAAGCATAAAGAATCAATATATGGAATAAAGAAGAAGAGAGAATGCATACCTAGATAAGAAAGAAGAAAAAGACAGTGAGTAGGGCTCAACTTCTCCTACTTGATAAAATGCAGTGATTGAAGAAGAAGATAGAGGGCGGGAGGTTGGTGGAGAGATGGAGAGGGAGGAGGGTGGAAGGAAGAGAGAGCACTTCTCCTTCCGTATCATTTATCCCTTTCCCATAGAGCGTTTGATGAGAGAGAGCATTATATCAACTAAGTCAATGGTCTAGATTTATGCAGAAAAAGAGGATAAATTTGGAGTGTAGGTTATCTATTGAATTCAAAAGCAGCTCTGTTTTATAATATAGATAGTTAGCTTCTTATAAGGACGCCCTTACCGCATTAAAGTGCAGACGTCTTATTTTCCCCCATTTCTTGACCAAATTTCGATGATCCGAGTCGCTCAATGTGTTCAGAACATGATTTTAAGGGTATCCGCTAGAAATCAGCAAAAAAAAAAAAGAAGGACCAGAAAGGGCTTCATTCGAGCAGTTTTTATTTGAATCGTTCGATAAAAAACAAACAAAAACTGCTCGGATGAAGCTTTTCCAGTCTTTTTTGTTCCTGATTATTTGCAAGTACCCTTAAAGTTACGTTCTGAACACATTGAGTGACTCGGATCATCGCAAATTGGTCGAAAAAAGGGCGTCCTAACTTTAATACGGCAAGGGCGCCCTTATAAGAAATTTTGTATATCTACCTAATAAAACACAAGGATGTGGGTCTCCACACAAATACAAATTGATCTAATGGCTGAGATTCATTTAATCTAATGGTGGAGAGGCATTCTTCTCATTTAATTAAAGTGCCCACATTTATTACAATACTGCCATCAGGGAAAATGAAATTCCCCCACAATCCATCTCACTTACACATACCTATAGTGCATTCTTTTGTTTTTTTAAAAAAAATTACCGTGCGTTAAAAAATAAAAACTATTTTAAACAAATTTTGCTAAGGAATTTTTGGATTTTTGGGTTTTTGTTTTTTTTTTGTTTTGAATTATTAATTTGTCTCGACGAGAGGAATCAAAAAAATATTACAAGATAAAGCCCCAAGTTGGCTTTAACTTGGATATTTAAAAAAAAAAATTGAGTACAAGTCATAATTTTATACTTTTTTTATTCCACAAAAGTTAGGCTCAAAAATACTTTTTTTGGTATTTTGGAAATCTTTTTGAAAGAGTTTTTGATGCAGCAATGACTTTCACACAGATATTTTTTCACATATATTTTTGTGGGGCTCATATCGAAGTCCCACAAAATGATTCGAACTGTTCATCTTTTTGAAAATATTTTTTAGAGGGTTTCTAAAAAAAATAAGTTCTAACGGATATCGGTGAGGACTTTCTCGAAAATCATAGGGCAAAAGCGCCTCACTCCCTTTCTCTCTCTCTGATGTGTGTTCATGTGTGATGCCATTTCTTCTATTTGATTTATGTGTATTTTTTTTGAGTATTTTAGAAATCTTTTTGAAAGAGTTTTTGATACAGTAACGATTCTCACATAGATATTTTTGCACATATCTTGCAATACATTTTTTTGGAGTCCATATCGAGGTCTCACAAAATGATTCAAACTGCTCATCTTTTTGAAAAATATTTTTTACAGGATTCCTGTAAAAAATCAGCTCCAACGGATATCGGTAAGGGTTTTCTTAGAAATGGTAGGGCAAAACAAAATGATTCTGTAACGCCCCGATTTTTGAAAATAAAATTTGAGGTTTTAAATATCGATTTCTAAAAATTTATTGAATTAAAATTCAAAATTCAAACCGGATAATTCACCCTAAAGTTTCGTCTATTACAAATTATTGTAGAAATACTGAAGATAGTCTTTGTGGTAATAAACTAAACAAAATAACAGAGCCAACTTCTAAGTTTGATACGGATCCCAAGCATATTCTGGCTCAGCTCCCACCTCTGGGTTCTTTTCTGTGTAAAACTGTTCACCTTCGGGATTTGGTGTCCCTTCTTGATTATCTGCAAAATCTGGCACGGAAGCCAGGCAATCCGTACCTGAGTGAACGAGTTCACCCCGAAGTATAATCCAACCCAACTACCCTTCTTACTTTACAGTTAGCATGCAGCAGGATAATCATAATGCGAAAAAGTAATACAGAATTTGTTCCGCATAGATCAGTTCATTACTATCCATTAATTTGACGTGAAATCTAAGATCTCCTCCGCGGGATCTTTCCTCCCCAACCGCTAGCCATGCTCGGTCCCACGAGATCACTTCCCTTTGCTGTCGCAGATGCATCTAAATTATGTACCGAGTATGCATCCCAATAACTACAACAAGGGGAAAGCTTATCCTGCCTGAATCACGACTAGGGTTCGCTTATCTTATGTACTACTTCACAAACCACATCACAATCACCACTGGACACCTGCCAGTATATCAATTTATCACTAGACACCCGCCAGTTTTATTTTCATCAATTTATCACTGGTGTATTTATCACTGGACACCCGCCAGTTTTATTTTCATCAAACTATCACTGGTGTATTTATCACTGGACACCCGCCAGTTTTATTTTCATCAATCTATCACTGGTGTATTTATCACTGGACACCTGCCAGTTTTATTTTCATCAAACTATCACTGGTGTATTTATCACTGGACACCTGCCAGTTTTATTTTCATCAAACTATCACCGGTGTATTTATCACTGGACACTCGCCAGTTTTATTTTCATCACTACCACTCAACATCACGCCTGCAGGCAATCTAAAAATAAAAACCTTTCAGTTTATCCATTATCTAGCATCGTCTAGATGAATTCTATTTCGCAATACCACCCCATGTCTCTAGGGTCCAATCTAGCATTTAATTCAAGTATCGGCACAATATGCAATTAATCAATAATAATTAATAGATAATGAAATCACGCAACTTTTTATGCATGGGCCATTGCCCCTAGTCTTGTATGGTCACAATGTCAATAATCAAGTAAGAGTGTTAAAATAATTTAAAAGGAAAATTTTCTGGGTTCTTATTAATTAATCTAAGATAATAGATTAATTAAAAACTAATTTAAATACATTAATTAGATAAAAATATTGAAATATTTATCATGACTTAAATAATAGTCCTATAGGTCCTATGCAACCAGTGGAGTGTCAAAAGTTGGGTTCGGAGAGTCGCGTGATTATTTTAAATAAATACATTTAAATAAAATGACCGTAAGTGAAGTAAATAGAAAATAAATAGTTTATAAATTTAAATATGTTACTGTTAACAAGATTTCATCTTCAGAATATAGAGTGTCCAAATAAAATTATTCGGGCATTTATAATAAGGTTATAAGGTCGTAAAGAATTTTTGATCGAAAACGCTATAGAAATAACAATAAATAGTAAATTAAATAAAAAAAATATTAATTTAACAAGATATCATCTTTGAGATGCAAGAAGTCTAGGAAAAATTTATTTGGGTGTTAAAAAGTTGTTTGGAAGGTCGTAATGATTTTTCGTTTGTAAACTTTGATAGATAACTAATAAATAATTTAATAAATAGATAATTAAATAAAAAAAATACGACCTTAACAAATTATGATCTTTGATGTGTAAAAAGTCTAGGAAAAATAGTTCGGGGGTCAAAAATAGTGTTTGAGATGTCGAAAAGTCAATTTGGACCAAAACAGTTCACACCGCAAGGTTGGACCAGTCAACCTTGCGGCTGGAGCCTCCACCGCGACATTGGCTCTGGTTCTTGCGGCCCGAACCTTGCGGCCGCAAGGTTGAAGGCAGAAAACGTTTTTTTGGTTTTGGGCTCGGTTTTCGATGCATGGGACCACGGGGGCTATTGGGTTAAGCATAAAAACACTAAATATACTTAAAGGAGTGTTTGGAATGGATTATAGTACCTTGGTTCGGGCCGAATTGATTTTAAACGAAACTTTGATTTTTGGAGAAGACGACTTCGGTTATGGCGATCGGGAGACCTTGGGCTCGAATTGAATGGTGCTTGGAGATACTTGGGGTTAAAGGAAGAGATTGGAATGGTCAATTCGGGTCTCGGGTCGTCGTGGTTATGAAACCCACTTTTTTCTCTCTTTCTTTCTCTCTCTAAAACTCCATAGATTGGGGTTTCGTTTTCTCCGAATTCTCTCTCTCTTCTGGACTGGTGGGGCGTGGGAAATTTTGTGGTATGCCCTAGGGTCGGAGTAATGAGGAATATATAAGAGAATTTCTTTGATAAAAGTGATAAAATTGAGTTTTAATGGAATTCTAACTCTTGGCTTGAGATGGACGAAAAGAGTGGAGATGTGATCAGGGAGAGGGAGTAGAGTCTGAGTAGGAGAGGAAGAGGTGGAAGGAATTTCGTAATATGCATGCATGCAATTTAAAAATAAAATAAAATAGGATAATTAGGTTTGTATAAATATATCCTATTAAAGAATAATTAATTTTTTTAATTATCAGTAATACTAATTATATGATATTATTATTAGTAAAAATATCGGGTCGTTACAGATTCACCCTACGATTTTCTGAGAAAGCCCCTACCGATATCCGTTAGAGATGATTTTTTGCAGGAACCCTCCAAAAAATATTTTAAAAAAGATGAGCAGTTCGGATCATTTTGTGGGACCTGATATGGACCCCACAAAAATGTATGTGCATGATATGTGCAAAAACATCTGTGCAAGTAGCACTGTTGTTTTTGATGCACATGCAAGGGGGGTCTATGAATTAGTGGAGAAGTTGGCTTAGTTCTAGCTATGATTGATGAAATTATCTCTCTCAAGTAATTTATTTCGTAAATCGATTTAGTGTTTGAGCTACTATGAAGATTCAAAAGGTAATTCCAATCGAATGGATGGTGCCATAGGCACGGGCAATTCGCTAGTATATATATACTCCATTCGTTCCATATTAAGAGTCTCATACTCTCTCTCTTGCCATTTTTTAAATAAAAAAATTAATTATTTTTGTGTAATTTTTTGAATTTTTTCGCTCTATAATAAAGATCTCAATTAGTACTTTAATTTGGTGTGAAAAAATTCAAAAAATTATACACGAAAGTAGTTGGTTTTTTAATTTAGAAAATGACACGACTTTTCGTAATGAACTCTCTATATGGAACAGAAAGAGTGTATATACTCTACCATTGTTATTTGCTTAAGGTTTAATTTTCAAGTTTGACGCACGAAAATTGTTTTATTGCCGAAAGTATTTGATAGTATAAGTTTTTGACTTGCCCCAACTAGTCCATTCATATTTACTATAAAAGTAAGGAAAAATTACTCATAAGACACTTTACTTTGTACTTTGTATGTAAATTGTGAAACAGAGACAGCTCCTGAGATTTTGCCTAACGGTGACAATATTTGTTCTATTGAAAAAATCAAACTACACATGCATGTTTATCATTCATATATTTTTTTAATAGAAAGACAAACCTCAAAAAAAAAAAAAAAAAAAAACTCCTAGATTGTGAATAAATAAATAAATAAACTCTTGTATTCCAATTTCCAAGTTCCAACTGTATTGTTTTCCACACAAAAACTGTAAATGAAATTTCATTTTATTTCCGAAGAGTTTTTTAATACAAAAATATGAGTAGTTGCATTGTAGTTCCATTATAAACTCTATTGATCACATTCTAAGAATTTGGAAAACTCTAATGAGAAAAAATTCTTTACAGAGCAATCCGTAAACTTCGCTCAATCGTGTGTGTCCAAAAGTGTTTTGGATGGTCCGGATTTTAAAAAAATTATTCACATGAATAGTTAAACTATTCTAGCAAATACTCTCTCCGTCTTAATTTAATTGTCCTTTTTGGAAGTTCATATCATTTTTTAATTGATTATATCTTATAATTTATAGTAATATTTTATGTGATTTCGAAAATATTATACGAATTTAAAGATATAACTAGTTTTTTAGCTGGTTAGAATAGAATGAGAGACAATTAAATTGGGACGGAGGGAGTAATTTTTTTAAAATTTGAACAATTAATTGTCGAAACGAACAACTAAGACCGCTTAGTTCCGTAAAGGGTCGCTTTGCCATAAATTAAGTTTCTCTCAACTCTAATACGTAAGGAGAATGATACTCCCACCGAAGGGAGTTCCACCGCGCCGCCCACCGCACCGCCGCCGGGCCCACTCCGGCCACCAGACGTCCGATCCGAACCGTCCAAAAATTTTTTAAAAAAAACCCGAGTGGGATTGCGCGAGAATTAACGGCATCCGACGTGTGTAAGTGCTCGATCCGAACTTCAAAAAATCAGATGATCCGAGCCATTAAAAATGGAAGTTCGGATCGAGCACTTACACACGTCGGATGCCGTTAATTCTCGCGTGAGCCCACTCGGTTTTTTTTTTAAAAAATTTTGGATGGTTCGGATCGGACGTCTGGTGGCCGGAGTAGGCCCGGCGGCGGTGCGGTGGGCGGCGCGGTGGAACTCCCTTCGGTGGGAGTATCATTCTCCAATACGTAAAGCAGAAGTTTATCATTGTGGGGTCATCATTGTGTACGGAAAAAGTGTACACGTCAAATACCATGTAGGTGAATATAAAAGGGAATAAATTATCCCCGCCTGAGGAGGAGAAGTGTCCTTTTCTTCTAAACCAATCCCTCGGCGCCACATCATCAACAATGCCAAACTAATGTTTTGTTTGGATTGGTATTTGAATTTTTTTTTTAAAAATAGTAGGAGTAATAAATAGAAAAAAATAAAGAGAAATATTAAAAGTATAAAAAATTTAGGAAGAATTTTAAAAAAAATTATTTTTAAATTGTAAAGAGAACAAGGCACAAATAATTCGAAAGTCATGTGTGCTGTCTAAACATGGGTTAACTCAATATAAAGTAGGACTACTCAAAATTAGCCCTCTTGTTGGGCAATTTAAAACCAAATAAACCCACATCTCAATCAAATCTGGCCACCAACTTCCCAATTGCGAAAAAAATCAACCCCCATCTCTTTCAAGGATAATTAGACAGAGGAGACAGAGGTAAGACAATTTATAGCTAAAGCGGCCCCAGTAAGCCGCCGTGTGTGTATGTGAGAGAGTGAAGTTCGTGGAGGGGGGACGACTGGAGATAGAAAAGAGTTTGATATGGCTTTGCGTTAATGGGAGGGACCTACCTACACTTCTTGGCCCTACACGACAGATTCTGGGTCACTTCCGGGTACCTAGCATTTCCCCATATTTATTGGATGAGTGTATGTAGTAGTGGAGCTATCTGCAAGCAAAAATAGACATGGGGGCAAAGCTGGTGGAGAAAGTGGTCGGAGTCAAGGACGGAGGAGGAGCAACTGAGGTGGCGGCAGAGAACGCACCTGCCAAAGCGGCTCGAACTAAGCTCGCGGCAAAGCTGGCTGCCGAGAGCTTGGTTCTACCCAAGAGGAAGCGGGTTTTGAAAATGGTCTGGGATTACATGGTTGAGGCCGTTGCTGCTGCTGCTGCTGCGGCTTCCACTTCCTCCCGAAAGAAGAAAATATCCCCTGCCTAAATCGCCCCTGGACAGTGCTAGTAATTCCTCTTGTTGGCTTTTATGTTTAGAGTCTTTGGACCCTGAATTTCCCATTTTCCAGAGGAAAAAATTAAATAAGAAGAGAGATTTGGTATTGTTTGTTTTTCTGCTTGCATCCTAGCAAGGAAACTATTAAAGCAGCAATATAGCTGCCACGTTATATCTTTTATCGTAGATCTTTGTCTCTTTTTGGTGAAATCATGGATCCTTTCATCATCGTTATTTCTGGTGCCATTGTTTTTTTTTTTTTTTTGGGTTTTGTGTTCGTGGTTGTTTGTCTATGAATTAAAAGATCCCTTTTCTCAGATATTACAAACGTAAATCTAGATGCTATTTCTGCCTTTTATGGTTTTCTCTGTTTCTTCTTGTTCTTGTTTTGCTCTGTTTCTTGTTTTTTGGTAAGTAAATTTCATTAAGAAACACTGACTAAAAGAGCATGGGCCAAGGAGGGTATGATCTTGAGAGCCCTACAAACACCAAGAAGGGAAAAAAGAAAACAAAGCCCAGGCCCTACATCTGGAAAAAAAGAAGAAGTTGCAATTAATGCAACGGTTATTCGTAATGTTCACTCATATGATATGGGCGCCGTATAAATGTGGGCCCCAATAATAGAGTGGTTACAAATAACCGTTGCATTGAAAATTTTCACATCTGCTGAAAGAGAAATTGAAACAAAAAACCGAAGGGAATCAAGGCTCTGTTTGTTGTTCTTGTTTTGCTCTGTTCTTCGCCCCTCTGTTACGTTCAACTTGGCTTACCAGATGAAATAAAAGGAAAAAAAAGGAAGAAGAGAAAGATAGGTAAAAAAGGGAATTGGAATTGATTGATGATTACTGAATTTGTTTTCAATTCAAAGGGGCCCAAAAAACTAGACAAGACATGCCCTTTTGGGGGTTTCTATCTTCCTTTTTTTTTTTGGAGGGTTTCGAATTTCCTCATTTCAGTCCATGTTATTCGCTCTGTCTTAATTTGTTTGTCAAATTGTTGAAATTCGTGTCTTTAAAAAATATATTTATATCATACATTTTATAATATTTTTTATGATTTTGTGTAATAAAATTAATTGAGATCTATCAAACAATATTCATATTGTATATTAAAAACATTACGAATTGAAAATTATAGACAATTCTTTAAGAAGTCAAACGTTTTCGAAAAGTCAAAAAAGGGATAAATAGATCGGGACGGAAAGAGTAATTTTTTTTGTTTAAAAAAGGGAAGGGGCCAACCATCGAATGTTTCTGGGTTTCCCAGAAATTGAAAACTACTAAAGATAGGTACACTACCTTTTTACACTATGTAGTTACACTACATCTTATGTGGAATCTATTTTGAGCCTCAAAAAAATCTAAAAAAATACCGATAAATTTTAAAATATTATTTTATGGGATCTTATAAAAAATTAGCTCGAATGAATGTCAATAAGTACTATTTTTGGATTCATATGGGTGAAATTGCTTAATTGCACAGTTTCGACACTATGAATCTAGAAATAATACTTACCAATATCTGTTGAAACTAATATTTTACAGAGCCCTATAAAATAATATTTTAGAATTTATGAATATTTTTTAAAATTTTTTTAAAACCTGAAATGAGCTCCACATAAAATGTAGTGTAACATGTAGTGTAATTATGTAGCATCTAAACCTAGAAACTCTCCCAAAATTCAAACGGGGAAGCCCACATCCACTGCCCCTAACAGCTCTCCTGTCCCTCTCTCTCTCTCTCTCTCTCTCTCTCTCTCTCTGTCTCTCCTGAATTTGTTAGGATCCACAAATAGCAGAAATCCTACGAGGACCGACCAAAACCCACCGAAATCGTACCGACGGCCACTGTTGGGCCGTCTCCGGCCACCGGACGGCCGATCCGAGCCGTCCAAAAATTCTAAAAAAAAAAACCGAGGGAGTCCACGCAAGAATCAACGGCATCCGATTTGTGTATGGTGGCACCTATTTTTTCGTGTATATACATATATACACGAATACACGAAAAAGTTGGGTGCTTGATCCAACCACCATACGCATATCGGATGCCGTTGATTCTCGCGTACACCCCCTCGATTTTTTTTTATAGAATTTTTGGACGGCTCGGATCGGCCTTCCGGTGGCCGGAGACGGTCCGGAAGTGACCGTCGGTACGATTTCTGTGGATTTTAATTGGTATGGCTAGCAACACTCGACAAATAGTGATGGGTTTTTTTTTTTTTAACAAAACACCGAATAGCCCACAGAGCCTTCATAATTTCTCCATAAGAAAGAAGGTCCTGACCCACCACTTGCCAATTCTTTTAGAGGTGTTGCCCGTACTGCCGAAACGGGCCGCCGGAATCTCACGTTTCTTCTGAATAAAAGAATCACGGCTCTTTAGTGAATATGTCAATTCCCAACATTAATGATTAAGCATGATATAAACCCGGAAATCGAGAATGGAATCCTCCTCATGCGTGTATTGTGAAAATTCTCTGTCAGTTTGACAAGTCTGAATCTCTGTCCGATTAAAGCCTGTTCCAGTCCTCTGTCATACCTCTCTCCCTCCATGGGGAGGCTCCCGTCAGTGGGGTTTGGTTCAGGCTCGTCCAGTCTCGGCTAATTTTGGGCTCTTTTCAGGTCTAAAATAATGTCAAGAATATTGATCACATTAAAAATTATTTTAATAGAATATTGTTTGATTTCAATTCAAAAGGCATTAATCTCTCTCTTGTAAAAAAAAAGGATGAGCAACACCAAATTGCAATCCATTTCAATTGATATCAAATGATATTCGATCAGTATAATTTTTAACGTGATTCTTGTAAAAAATGAACGATTTCAATCATTATTATGGGTCCGAGAAGAGCCTACAATTGGCCGAGGCTAGATGGGACTGGGCCACACCTATACTGGATGGAGCCTCTCCCCCCTCTCTATCCGCCATGTCGCCCGGCCAAAATTCAGTCAGACTATCCACATAGATAATTTGTGCACAGATCACAATGTGAGACCCATCTTAGTGGATTTATGACCAGGGCCGGCCCTGTAATCAAGATCCTCTCCTGTCGAGATTCCTCGTGTTATTACTTGTATGACACGAAACGAAATCCATCGTGATCTCATTCAATGATATGAACTATTTACTCAATGTGTGCATCACTAATACAGATCGAAACCGAGTTAGTTAAATATGGATAAACGAACCGAGTGAATCATATTTGACAAATTCGTTTCGATAGATACATATGCTTGGTTAGCTTTATTTTTTTTCAGTTATGTTGACTTTGGAGTGTAAGTGTTTTACTTCAAGAGAAACTATTTCACATAGCTTTCCGTCCGAAGTGTATTGGACGGTCCGGATTTTAATAAAACTTTTTTAGGAAGAAGTTAAATTTTTTCCCGAAAAAGTTTCATTAAAATTCGGACTGTTAAATGCCAAAATAGATGGCTGAAATCAAGCGGTTGGGTAAATTACCTCTTTACAACGGCTTCGTGAATAAACCATACTCTTGCATCAAACATGCCTTACAACCTAATGGCAAAGAGAAAATCTTGGGAAAGTGAAAATTTCACCTTTCAAAAAAGAGAAGAAAAAATCTATGCAGCCAGGGTGGTTGAGAGATATGTCTAAAAATGAACTATGGAGTAACCTTCTAATCAACTCAACTCAATTTTGAGATGGATTAGATGTTAAATTGTCTGTACTGGTTTTATATAAATTGAACACATAGCTCTTTCCTCCACTAGGACAGGAAAACCTTTTTTTTTTTAAGTCTTCTACCAATGAGAACTCAACACCCAAATTAGCCTTAAATTGATTGACAAGACTCAAAAACAAGGAAGTAGCCCCCCCAAACAGAGCCTTAACTACTGTTTCATTTAAGGGTCATAACCCCTCCTCTTAATTGAAGGGTTATCATCATGTAATGTGAGAAGAGAACCCTGGCTCCATAATATCTCCCCACTACATAGCAAAAAGCACAAAATGTAATTATTCAAAGCTAGGGAGACAAAAGGTGGGATTTTAACCAGACAAAACTTGTGGTAATTGATGAAGTTAGATGCCTTTTAAGTTTTAAGATAATGGAGATGATTAAAAAGAATTTAATAGACCTTTATTATAATGTTTTCCCTTCTTCTTAAAGTCAATTTCCACTTGAGTTCACTTTCTTATCAACTTTTACATGAATCAACTAAAGCTAAATCCCACATATTTAATTCTTCACACAATAGTTATATATGGCTGTTAAGTCTATGAAAAAAAAGAGGTACTATTGTATAGACTATAAATAGAAATAATATACACGATATGAGAGGCGACTGAACTACTATTAGGCTGTTTAGTGCATTACATAAGGTCCTTAACCAGCTCTTTCTGGCCAAAATTAAGCCCAAAATTTTTGCTAATCTAAGAAATTTTATGCCTTATTTTGAAGCTACTACAAAATGATGTGTCTGAGTTTAAAGACCTGTCACTACCAAATATATAAACTACAGGATTCCGTGTGGATTTGTTGTGTGTGGAAATACTAGCATTTTCCAAGTACTATAATTAGTAACAAAAATGCTACTTGCACAACTGTTGTGTTGGTTGTGTGCATAATTCTGACCGTTTAGATGTATTTGGATGGTCTGGATTTTAAATAAACTCTTCCAAGAAAAAGTCTAACTTTTATGGAAAAGAGTTTGAGTGAATCCTAACCATTTATTACAGCACTGGACGGTTAAAGATTGGTTGTGTGATGTGTTTTACACAATCGTTATGTATGTAGCACTTTTGAATTAGTAAAGAAGATTAATGGGGATTGAGCCGTGTTTAATACTTCTAACCAATGATTGCTTTTTGAGATGTCAGTTTCCATATAGGAAAGCAAGGTCAACAGTATCGATGGGTCTGTGTTGATTCTTTCACCTTTTAATTATGCGACAGTCACACACAAATCTACCAACACTAACACAAACTCAAGAGTTTTTGTGTGTTGTGTGTGATTGTAGAGTTGTTGTTACCCCTTTTCAAATTACAAGAGTGTTAGGGAGTTCGCATCAACCCAGATTGAGTTCATCTGTTAGTGTGAAAATGACTTTTCCAAAGTTGGTTTTTGGCTTCCTATAGTATGAATATGCTGAAAAATTGCTACGTCACTACTACAATAATCGCAAAATATGACAGTTTAAAAGTGTCATTAAACGTGAAAGATGACAGTTTTGAAACTGTCATCTCTGGAGCTATCATTAAAAGTCTGAAATTTAAAATGACAGTTTGGAACTGTCATCAATATCTATAAAGATGACGCTTTTTAAATGTCATTGAAAGTAGAAGATGACAATTTTGAAACGTCATTAAAGTGCTTTAAAACTGTCATTTTTTTGAAAAGATGACGATGTTTAAGTGTAATTAAAAAGTAAAAGATGACAGTTATAAAGCGTCATTAAATGTGTAATATTACATTTACAAACCCTAATTAAAAGTGGTCTAAAACTGTCATCTTTTATGTCCTAACATCACACTTATTAGCTGTCATCTCTTCATTGTGTTTTTTTTTTAATTTTATATATAGGAGATGCCACGTTTCTGTATTATCTAAAAGATATGAAAATGAGAAAATCAATCATTCTTGTTCCAAGACGTACAAGATCATGTTAAGACAATCAAAAAAATAAAATCATCCACTAACAGAAAAAAGTCTATATATTAATTATTAAAACATAAAATCATTCTCTAGTACACAAAGTTCCCAGTCATCTTTCAAAAGCGAATTGCTAATTAAAAATGTATGGAATACAAATAAATAATGACTTGCTAGCTGGTGTACGTTCAAATGAATCAGCTCGTCTGTATTCTTCAATCCAAAAAGTTGTGTTGCTCATCGTGTATCCTGCATTAAATACGATATACAACTCGTAAAACACAAGATCTAAAAGGGAAAAAAAAACTTAATTAATTGATAGGTTACAAAAAAAACATTACAAAGACAAAGGATCGCAAGCACAACCCCATGAAGAACAAGCAAATGAGAATAGAAAGATAACAATGAACTAAAAAAGAAGCGGATCAAACCAAAAAAAGAACTAGAGTGAAAAGGCCACAACCCCCCTGAAAAGATAACAATCCTCATTCAATACTCTCACCCACAACACCCTCAAAACGATAGCATAATATAAGGATCAAACTGATGTTCCTTGTTCCTTAATTAACCAAACTAATAAAGCAGCAGATGTTCCTTTGCATTAACCAAGATATACCTTGTTTAACTAAGACGAATATTGCCAAAAAGATCAAATATATTGCCCCCATCATAATAAGTGCAGAAATTAACTAGCGCACACAGGTAACAGAATTTAGCCCATAATCCACATCGTAAGCTGAACACTCCATCAACACACACACCCGGCCTCTTGTTCATGGAGAAATTTCAAAGCGTAGTGATGCAAATAGGCTTTTTGTTGCTTCCTGGAACATTTGTTCTAGGATCTTTAGTCCATTGTAATTGTTGCTTACTTTGGCTTTCTTGTCCTAGCTTGCTAGCTGGTTTGTTTCTGTTTGTCAGTGAGAGCTGCACTCTCCTGGAATTATGGTTTGTTTGCTTAGTAAAGTTTTAACTTACCAAAAAAAAAAAACACCCTCAGTAGGGCAGATAATATTAACCAAGCTTTTTAATCCACATCATATGCTGCACCATATTTGCAACCAATTCTCAATGCTGCTTCTTGATACAAAGACTATATGCTATATATAAGAGTGTACTCCTATAGTAATTCGTGTAATGTTTTTCATATCACCTGTGAGTGTGCGTATAGCCAGATACACCAACTAAACAGGAATGCAAGAATTGATGCTTGAAAACACTTTGAGAGAAGAAATTTAACTTACAGGTAATAATAAGGGGTACTCCGTGTAGCTTAAAAGAATTGCTGCTCATAGTTTGTCATGACGAAGTTTATCCACTCGACTCGCACTTCATCAATTTCTGAAGTGTCTTTAGACATGACCAATCCGCTAGTCATGTTATATTTCTGAACAAGTCTTGAAAGACACAATGTCACCACTCAAGTACGAATATATTTGAAAAGGTTTGCAAAAAAAAATAGCAAGTTAGACAAAAATAACAAAGAAAAATAGTTGTGCTTACCCAAGATGTGTATTTGGATCAAATGGAGCTCTTCAACAACAGCGATCTCCAGGATATCTCTTCCAACTAACACAACAAAGACAGAAAAAATTATTCACTAATCGCTACTTCAAAAAAATTAAATTAAAGTTGAATAAGTTAACTTGGTTCAATCAAAACAGAAAGATTAATTAGTGGGCATTCAACTCCAACCCCGTTCATGAAATTTGAATCAACTAGAATTCATGACTTCGTGGGTTGATAAAGGCCATTACTCTTTCTGTCCTCAACTCTAGATAGGAATTAGTACAAGCTTTCCCTGTCCACATGTCGCTAACTGATGGAAGGGATACGACGCCAACAAGGCTATGTGCTCGAAACTGTGCTAATAGCTTCAACTCATCCAAAATCAAAACTTGAATAATAGCCCTAACATTCACTGCCTTGTTTCTTTAACAAACGAATTCAGATATTAACAAAACAGGAAGACATTAAATAAAGCAATCGAATCGATAACTTATGTTCCGTTTTGGAAGAACTACAAAATGACTTGTGGCTTGACGTGGTTTGGCTATGTACATAGAAGTTGGGGAACTTGGATTCAAATCCTAGCCCCATCCTAATTTTACTAGTTACCGAAAAAAAAAAGACATAGATTGACACGAGCATATTATCAAACACCTGTAATGCGAGCAACTCAATCAGCATTGAAACAAATTTTGAACTATGTAAATAGCACCCATAAATCCAACAATGAAAAAATTAGACAAAAAGTTGTGTTAACTGTCTAAACAAAGGCGTGGGTCTGTATACCTGTTTGATTTCGAGTCAATCGGTGACCAAAGCAATGGCGGAGCAAGTGGCCGGTGACCAAGATCAATTAACGGCAAATATCACAGCTTCCACCGCCACCACACGATGTCAAACGCCTCCTTGACTACTACGAAAGCTATCGGCCTTCCCTTGTGGAAGTAACGTGATCTGTTCTGATAAGGAGGCTGAGAGTGAGAGCAACCTATTACCAGATTAGAGAGAGAGAGAGAGAGAGAGAGAGAGAGAGAGAGATCATGGATGAAAAGAGGTTTCATCGCGTGGGTTTATGTTGGGCGGGATTAATTAGATTTAGGTATTAATTTGGGCAGGATTAATTAGGTTGTGGTACCGTGCGCTCCTCATATGGCGCTGTCTCCTCAAAAACAAATTTTCATTTTTTAATATCACTTATAAAAAGAAACTGATATTAATTAAAATGAAAGATGATATAAAACTAAGGAAATATCAAAAGAACAGAACAAAAGTAAAGACAATAAAGAACACAACATATGTTAAATATAGTTCTTCTGGAACTATCAGAAACCCAATTGATCAACAGAATCAATCAGATACTTTTAATTCTTACAATTCATTGCAAGTTTCATTCTGTCTTTATAGGAGCCAAAGATTAAGTTTACAAACGTATATTTAATACGCCTGTTACAATTGTGTTTTCCTGTAAACTTAATTCGCTAAATTTATAACTCTTATCATTACTTGCATTTTGTCAGCCATTAATTTCACAACACTCCCCCTTGGATGACAAAATGTTAAACATATGCCTCGTTAAAACCTTACCAAGGAAAACCCAATGGGAAAAACCTCTGGCGAAGGAAAAAGAGTACACATGGTATATAATCTTCAAGTCGTTGACTCCATCTCAATATTGCATGATAAGTCTTTAAGTCGACACATTCCAATATTGGCTACCAGCTTCTTGAACGTTGTAGTTGGTAATGCTTTAGTGAATAAGTCTGCCAGATTGTCGCTAGAGCGTATTTGCTGAACATCAATATCACCGCTTTTCTGGAGGTCATGGGTGTAAAAGAATTTTGGTGATATGTGCTTAGTTCTGTCTCCTTTAATATAACCACTTTTGATTTGTGTGATACATGCGGCATTATCTTCATACAAAATTGTTGGACAATCCTTGATTGAAGACAATCCGCATTTCTCCCGAATGTGTTGAATCATTGATCTCAACCAAACACATTCACGACTTGTTTCATGGATTGCAATGATTTCAGAGTGATTAGAAGAAGTAGCAGTCAACGTTTGCTTCACAGAACGCCATGAAATGGCAGCACCGCCGCAAGTAAACACATATCCTGTTTGTGATCGGGCTTTATGTGGATCCGACAAATAACCAGCATCTGCATATCCGATTAATTGTGACGTCGATCCTTTTGAATAAAATAAGCCCAAGTCAACCGTTCCTTGAAGGTAACGGAATATGTGTTTAATTCCTTTCCAATGCCGCTGAGTTGGAGCAGAACTGTATCGAGCCAATAAATTGACCGAGAATGCTATATCTGGTCGTGTACAATTTGCCAAATACATAAGTGCACCAATTGCACTCATATATGGTACTTCAGGACCAAGAATATCTTCTCCCTCTTCAAGAGGACGAAAGGGATCCTTGTTAACATCAAGTGATCGAACCACCATGGGAGTACTCAATGGATGCGCTTTATCCATATAAAATTGCTTCAGGACTTTTTTCGTGTACGTCGATTGATGTACTAGGATACCATTTGGCAAATGCTCGATTTGCAAGCCGATACAAAATTTCGTTTTACCAAGATCTTTCATTTCAAACTCCCTTTTTAAATATTCTGTGGTTTTTATAAGCTCTTCCGGAGTTCCTACGAGATTTAAGTCATCGACATAAACCGCAATAATTGCAAATCCAGAGTTTGATTTCTTAGTAAAAATACATGGACAAATTAGATCATTTTCATATCCTTCCTTTAGCAAATAATCACTAAGTCGTTTGTACCACATACGACCAGATTGTTTCAACCCATATAGTGATTTTTGTAGCTTAAGAGAATAAACACTTCGGGGTTTTGAATTGCATGCTTCAGGCATAGCATATCCTTCTGGGATCTTCATGTATATGTCAGCATCCAGTGATCCATACAAATATGCTGTCACTACGTCCATCAGATGCATATCTAGACATTCTGTGACTACTAAGCTAATCAAAAATCTGAATGTGATACCATCCATTACAGGAGAGTATGTCTCTTCATAATCAATTCCAGGTCTCTGCGAGAAACCTTGTGCAACAAGTCGTGCTTTGTATCGCACAACTTCATTCTTCTCATTGCGCTTTCGCACGAACACCCACTTATATCCTACAGGTTGTATCCCTTCAGGGGTTTGGACTACCGGTCCAAATACTTCCCTTTTTGCAAGAGAATTTAATTCTGCTTGAATTGCTCCTTTCCACATTGGCCAATCATTCCTATGTCGACATTCCTCGACAGTTTGTGGTTCACTTTCTTCATTACTTCCAGTAATGTTTTCATTACTTCTGGTAATGTTAAGAGCAACTTTAAACGAAAATACATTATCGACAACGGTTTTGTTTCTATCCAATATTTCTCTCGTATTCATATAGTGTATTGAGATCTCATTATTTGCAGGTACCTGTTCCTCTTGAGGAAACACCTCTTCAGGAGACTTCTCTTCGGGAGATTCAAACTTACGAGAAAATATTGATAGATTCATTCTTTCATTTGCTTGTCCTGTAGGTTTAGCTTCTTCGGGAGCGTTTGCGTTTGTTAGTTTGGTCTCTTCTAGAGTGCTAGCTACCTTTGGGGTGTCAGTCTCTTTGCCTTGGATTTTTCTCTTCCGGGGAAGTCTATCTTTTGCACCGACTGGTCTCCCACGCTTCTGGCGTGTCTTGGATTCATCAGCTGTTGTACAAGTGGTCTGTCCTGCAGGAATTTCAATCCGTGCAGGAACGTTAGCAGCTGGTATATGGGACTTCGTTACCCTTTTTGTGTCGGTAAATGCATCCGGTAACCGATTTGCAATACTTTGCAAATGAATGATCCTTTGAACTTCTAGTTCACATTGATTAGTACGAGGATCAAGATGAGATAATGTTGAATTATTCCAAATAATTTCTCGTTGAGCTTCTGGCTTCAATTTATCTCCCCCTAATGGTGGGAATACTAATTCATCAAAATGGCAATCCTCAAATCGTGCTTTAAAAACATCACCTGTTAAGGGTTCAAGGTATCTAATGATAGACGGAGAGTCAAAACCAACATATATACCAAGTCTACGTTGAGGACCCATTTTAGTGCGTTTGGGAGGTGCAATGGGCACATGCACAGCACAACCAAAAACTCTTAAGTGAGAGATATTCGGTTGTTGACCAAGTACAAGTTGTGTAGGAGAATATTTGTGATATGCAGTTGGTCTAACACGAATTAGAGATGCAGCATGTAAGATAGCATGTCCCCAAGTAGAAGCTGATAATTTTGTTTTCATAAGTAATGGTCGAGCAATCAACTGAAGTCTTTTAATAAAAGATTCAGCTAAACCATTTTGGGTATGAATATGTGCAACAGGATGCTCAACATCAATACCAATTGACATGCAGTAATCATTAAATGCTTGAGATGTGAATTCTCCAGCATTGTCAAGACGAATTGTTTTGATTGGGTAGTCTGAAAATTGTGCTCGCAATCTAATTATTTGGGCTAGTAATTTAGCAAATGCAATATTTCGTGTAGACAATAAACAAGTATGTGACCATCTGGTTGAGGCATCAACTAGAATCATGAAATAGCGAAATGGTCCAGATGGTGGGTGTATTGGGCCACAAATATCCCCTTGAATTCTTTGTAAAAAAGACGGGGATTCAATAATGACTTTTGAGAGGGATGGTCTAGTTATCAGTTTTCCTTGTGAACAAGCAGTACATGGATAATTACTGGGCAAAAGAATCTTCTGGTTCTTCAATGGATGCCCATGTGAATTTTCAATAATACGACGTATCATTATTGAACCTGGATGCCCAAGGCGATCATGCCATAGCATGAAAAGTTTTGGGTTAGTACACTTCTGGTGCATAACAGCATACGATTGAATTGTTCTAATCGTCGTATAATATAACCCAGAAGAGAATGAAGAAAGTTTTTCCAATATTTGCTTCTGGCCAAATATGTAAGAAGTGATACGCAAATATTCTTCTTTACCTTCGCTGATGGTTTCAATATGATAACCATTATGACGTATATCTTTGAAACTTAGCAGATTTCTTCTGGATCTGGTAGAGTACAAAGCATTATCAATACTTAGATTTGTTCCATTTGTTAACACAATATTTGCTCTTCCAGAGCCTTCAATTAGGTTTGTAGAACCTGATATTGTATTGACATTCGCTTGTACCTTTGTCAATTGTTTGAAATATTTGTTATCTCGAAGAATAGTATGTGTTGTACCACTGTCTACTAAACAAATATCTTCACCAGTTATCTTCGTGTTTGATAGTGCCCGATTAGTATCCATGCCCCTATTATATGCAAAACATAATTTCAAAAGTTTCACGAATCAATAATCAAAAACACTTTAAATTAGTATTATAGAATAAGTGTATATTGATTAATTTATTACATCATAAGATGATTGAAACGTATTATGTCTTTATTTTTGGATATAAGTAGAAACACAAGATATTCTAAACACACAATTATTCTTGTGACCATTCAGAATAGTCACCTCCATCACCAAAGAAATCATCTTTGGTTCCACTTGGTCCTGCAAGGTACTCAGAAATGTCGAAAGACGGACTGTCAATGGGTTCAAAAGGGTCAACAGTTTGGTTCTGACTAATTTGATCGGTAAAATTTGTTTCAATTTCTTTTCCTTTTTCCTTGAGCGATGCTTGATAAAGCTCAATCAAATGCTTCGGCGTACGACAGGTACGCGACCAATGACCCTTCCCACCACACCTGTAGCAAGAATCCTCAGAGTTCTTAGAGGGTTTATTCAGAACCCTCTTGCCCTTTTCTTTGGACACTTCCGACCTATTCCACTTATTCCACTTCTGGGGATACTCTGATTTCTTGCCTGACTTTTGAATATATCCTCCACGAACTTGGTGGTTATGGCTACCCCGACCACGTCTCTGTCCACGACCACGACCTTGTCCATTACTCGGAAAAAAGACTCTATTCGCTTCAGGGAATGGTAGAGCACCAGTTGGACGAGACTCATGATTTCTCAGTAATAGTTCATTATTTTGTTCAGCGACCAGAAGGCAAGAGATTAAATCTGAGTATTTCTCAAACCCACGCTCTCTGTATTGCTGCTGCAGGAGCAAATTGTTGGCGTGAAAAGTGGAAAAAGTCTTTTCCAACATATCTTTTTCAGTAATTTGTTCTCCACATAATTTCAAAATTGAAACTATCTTGAACAGAGTAGAGTTATACTCACTAACAGATTTATAATCTTGCAGCCTTAGATTCAACCAGCGATAACGAGCATTTGGTAGGATTACAGCCTTCTGGTGCCCATACCTTTCCTTCAAATTATTCCACAAATTTAATGGGTCTTTTACTGTAAGGTATTCAGACTTCAGGTCCTCGTGGAGATGGTGCCGAATGAAGATCATGGCTTTAGCACGATCCTTCAAGGATGCGTCGTTACCATTAGTAATTGTGTTTCCAAGTTCCATAGCATCGAGATGGATTTCCACATCAAGTATCCATGACAAATAATTCCTTCCAGAAATGTCTAGTACCGCGAAATCCAATTTTGTGTAGTTCGACATCGTCTATAAAATTAGAAATATTAATTTAGATGGATGTTGAAATAAAAGACAATCAAGTTAATGGTACAAGTTTAACTAATTAGGGAAAATGTCAGGCAATAATAAAATGCACAAAGTATAATGTGACTTTCACTAATTTGCAAATGAAACACATTTCTAAATGTAATATATAGAATATGCAAAGAAAAGATTTCTAGCCTCCAACATCCGTAAGTTAATATATGCAAAGCAACATAAAATATGTCGATGTTAATTTATCACAAATAATGAATGAGATTAAATGCACATCCTCTACCAAATATAAATTCATTTCGTAGTATAAGTATTACATGTGCTAAATAAGTACTTCGAGTACTTTTGTTTTCAATAGTAAATACTTTAGGTATTTATTGTTGTAAAAATTCAATTGAATTCAGGAATTTATTAATAGCAGGATTACTTTGTATATTCATCAGGGAACTACTTCTGGTAGAACATTTTTTTTTCTTTGTCAATAATTTACTAGTAATTTATATATTTATGTATGCATGTAATAGACAAACATAAATAGTAATAAATACCAACGTGAAATGTAACCCATTACCTTCTCAGTCGGGTAGAGACTCGTGCTGATAACGTGATATAAAACTAAGGAAATATCAAAAGAACAGAACAAAAGTAAAGACAATAAAGAACACAACATATGTTAAATATAGTTCTTCTGGAACTATCAGAAACCCAATTGATCAACAGAATCAATCAGATACTTTTAATTCTTACAATTCATTGCAAGTTTCATTCTGTCTTTATAGGAGCCAAAGATTAAGTTTACAAACGTATATTTAATACGCCTGTTACAATTGTGTTTTCCTGTAAACTTAATTCGCTAAATTTATAACTCTTATCATTACTTGCATTTTGTCAGCCATTAATTTCACAACAAAAGAATAATTATGTTAGTTTTTTAAAAAGTGACATCATAAATATATAAGATCACACTTTAAGAAAAATTGACATTAAAAAAAATAATTATGTCAGTTTTTTAGAAAGTGACATCATAAATATATTACATCACACTTTAGGAGAAACTGATATTAAAGAGAAATAATATTTATGCCAGTTTTTTAAAAAGTGACATCATAAATATATTACATCACACTTTAGGAGAAACTGACATTAAAAAGAAATAATATTTATGTCAGTTTTTTAAAAAATGACATCATAAATATATTATATCACACTTTAGGAGAAACTGACATTAAAAAGAAATAATATTTATGTCAGTTTTTTAAAAAATGACATCATAAATATATTATATCACAGTTTTTTGGATGACTGACATTATTTACTTATTGTAATCTTTTTAATTACGGTTTTTTCAAAAAGCGACATCTTTTCACTTTTCCAAGCGTCATCTTTTACGATTATTGTAGTAGTGCGTTGCTGCAAATCAGCAACTGATTTGGCATAACTTCAAATCAAGACCGTTGAATTAAACTAATTTCATATTTCAATACTAATTAAATAGCTTGGATGATGTGAAGAATGGCGATGGCCATTTTTTTTTTGCCGATGATGACATTGCTAGGTTTTATTGCATCAACAAATTAATGACAATAGATAGACTTGAATTTTTCCAAAATTTTTTAGTCAAATTATGGCTTAAACACCCTTAATGGATATGGATGAACTTGCACATAGTTAAACGTCCCACACCAGTCCATAACATACCGGTTTCTTATTAAGTCCTGATCAAGATTATTAGTTATATAGTCGTTTGGGTACGAATCAAATTAAATCGAATAATCATAAATTTAAAAATTAGTTATGTTGGACAGACCTCAAAACGGCTAGAACTGGGGATGGTGCTGTGCACTAGTCGCACAACACCGTGCTGTGTGGCATCTGAGCCGTCTGTTCGGCAATTCAACGGTCTAAATCTCATCTCCACCATCCAAGCATCCGAGCCATTTGTTGTTGAGAAAAAATCTGGACCGTTGGATTGAGGATTGAATACAACATTATATTTGCAAAGGTAGTTATATAAAACCCTGGTAATTCAGCCTCAAATTAAGATTTGAACTTGATCAGACCCCACAAGTTATGTGCGGAGGTAGGCCCATGCTTGCTAGTTTAAATTAAGAGAATTATGTAAAGAGATACTCCATATAGGCGGAGAGTTTAATTAACCTCCAAACAGAACTTAACCACCCTTGTTTTACTTAATTAATTGTGATGTTCACCTGCCATTGTGTTACCTAACCTGAAAACCATAGTCAAGAAAAGAAAGAGGAAATGGCAAAAGTGAAAAATCTCAAAGCCAAAAGTTCAGCAGAAAAAATATGGAATGGATCCTTGACTCAAGGCATAGCGAAACAAGGATGGATTAATTCTTCTCCCTTTGCAACCCTTTGAACAATATTTTTTTTTGAGAAATCGGGTACTTGCAGGGAGCCCAATTAAATGCGAAGCGAAACTTCCTTGTGAACTGACCCCAAAAGAGCATCTGAAAAGTTTTGAACTCGAGACTTTGAGATGGAGCAAATTTCTAAATCTCAATTTTTGACCACCAGACTAACCCCTTGGGGTTCACCCTTGGCACCATATGGAGACACAAGCAGTCTTCCTTGACCTTTCAGGACTCATTAATTCTGTTATCATCGCTATATATGGCAAATGATAGTGCTTGATGGTTTTTAAAGGCCTACCACTGGAACAAGAAACAACTCGGGAATATTAACTGTCCAAATTTCAAAAACTCGTGCACCATCCTTCACTGAGCAGCCCTGAAACCCCGATCATCCGCCTCAATACAGTCACATGGCATGTTGAAAGACCATTATCGCTCATTGTGTGACCGCTACCTCAATATAGAGTAGTTCGGATGTTAAAAAAGAAAATTCTTTAAGGTGGTGCGGGTTTTTTGCGTGGTCAGCCGTTTGGATGGTTCTGTTGTCAGAAGAAACTCATGAACTTATGTCAAAATTCCAGCCCTATGGAATATGAACTAATGGCTATTTGCGTTGTCTAGGGGTCACAAATGCGCCGTCATGTTGTTACTGCAACAAAACTCAAACTTCATATGTGATCCAGTAATGGAGAATTTTCGGTTTTGGGCAGGGAAGCACCAACTTCTTTTAACTTTTGCTTTTGATATTTCTAAAAATGCTTGTGTAATATTTTTTTTTTTAGTTTTTTCAGTTTGACGGACCAATATTACATGCTGCCTTTGTCCCAATTTTAATAGTTTCTCGTTTTAATTCTAACTAGATAAAAAAGCTAGTTACATTTTTAGATTGGTAATGAATTTTATATCCAATATGAATCTTGTTTAATAGATCTCGATTAATTCTATTATACAATATTTTTAAAATCACATAAAATATTATAAAATTTAAAATATAATCAATTGAAAAGTGACATGAAGACCTAAAAATGATTTTTAAAATCACAGAGAGATTAAGGTCCCGTTCCAGAATACCTTCTTAAAAAATAAGTATTTATTTTACATTTTCAAACATAAAAATAAGGTAAATAAATTATTATTTTTTAATTTTTTTTTGCACCATATAAAAGATCTCGATAAGATCTATCAAACAATATCCATATTGCTAGAAAAATTATTTGCGTAAACACATTATTTTTTAACTTCAAATTGTCTTCTTAAAAAATAAGTACTTATTTTCAGTTCCGGAACGGGGCCTAATTATGTCTCCCTTGATTTCAAATGACCAGCCGATTATAATCTTCTGTTTTTCAAAACTTTTTATCTTCATAAAATAAACAACAGTGCTACACGCACAGATTTTTTCAAACAGACAGCACGTACAGAAGAACTTTGGACCCGTTTTGGATCCCGCAAAGATGATCGGAGCCGCTCATTTTATTCAAAACATCTTGTTTAAGGTCTCTATAAAAAATCAGCTCATTTGGATATCGGTAAGGGGGTTTACGAAACACCCAACTTTGCTTCAGAAAATAGCATATTTTTTGAAGCAAAGTTGGGTGTTCTGTAAACCCCCTTACCGATATCCAAATGAGCTGATTTTTTAAGAGGACCTTAAACAAGATGTTTTGAACAAAATGAGTGGCTCCGATTATCTTTGTAGGACCCAAAATGGGTCCAAAATCCATCTATATGCGCTGTCTGTTTTCAGAAATCTGTGTCAGTAGCAGTTTTGTAAAATAAATCTCCCCTTCACTAATATCACATCACCATTAGCACTTGTAAACAGGTCCATGAAAAAACAGGTCCGTGGTTTTCATTAAACCGTGTTAGCTGTTTTCCAATTAGCTCTCTCCAACACAACACCTCTTTATTTTCTTTTTTATGACTCTAGGGTCCGGATCGGATCGGATCGGATTCCAACGCCCCGCCGGACACACTTTAGTCACCGGACGGCTGATCTGAGCCATCCAAAAATTCTAAAAACAAAAACCGAGTGGGCCTCACGCGAGAATTAACGGCATCCGATGTGTGTACGTGTTCGATCCAAACACTCCATGTTTTTGTATATATATGTTACAAAAACATGGAGTGTTTGGATCGAGTACTTACACATATCGGATGCCGTCGATTTTCATGTTAAGCCCACTCGGTTTTTTTTATAGAATTTTTGGACGGCTCCGATTGGCCGTTTGGTAGCCGGAGTGTATTCGACAGGATGTTGGAATCTGATCGGGATTTTGGGAATCGGAAACCGTAGACTTACGTGCATCTTGATTGATCATGGAGACCAATCCCACTGCTCAAATTGCACAGATCCCAATTTATACTTTATGTTATCTCGAAATTAGAGCACTTGGATTTTAGCCGCGTTCCGAGGGTAAAAATATCATCAGAATAAAAGGTGTAAGAGAACAAATCAAGGGTAAAGAAGTGGAGCTATCTGCAAGCAAAAATAGACATGGGGGCAAAGCTGGTGGAGAAAGTCAAGGAAGGAGGAGGAGCAACTGGGGCGGCGGAGGAGAACCCACTTGCCCAAGAGGCTCGAACCAAGCTCGCGGCAAAGCTGTCTGCCGAGAGCTTGTTTCTACCCAAGAGGAAGCGGGTTATGAAAATGGTCTGGGACTACATGGTTGAGGCCGTTGCTGCTGCTGCTGCTTCCACTTCCTTCCGAAAGAAGAAAATATCCCCTGCCTAAATCGCCTCTGGACAATGCTAGTAATTCCTCGTGTTGGCTTTTATGTTTAAGAGTCTTTAGACCCTGAATTTTCCATTTTCCAGAGGAAAATTAAACAAAAGGAAGAGAGATTTGCTACTGTTTGTTCGTTTTTCTGTTTTCATCCTAGCAATGAAACTATTAAAGCAGCAATATAGCTGCCGAGTTATATCTTTTATCGTAGATCTTTGTCTCTTTTGAATTGGTGAAATCATGGATCCTTTCATCATCGTTATTTCTGGTGCCATTGTTTTTGTGTGTGTGTGTGTGTTCGTGGTCGTTTGTTTATGAATTAATAAAAGATCCCTTTTCTCAGATATTGCAAACGTAGAACTAGCTGCTATTTCTGCATTTTATGGTTTTCTCTGTTTCTTGTTGTTCTTATTTTGCTCTGTTTCTTGTTTTTTGGTAAGTAAATTTCATTAAGAAACACTAACCAAAAAAGCACGGGCCAAGGAGGGTATGATCTTGAGAGCCCTACAGTCTACAAACACCAAGGAGGAAAAACGAAAACAAAGCCCAGGCCCTACATCTGGGAAAAAAAGTTTCAATTAAAGCAATGGTTATTTCTCTACGCACACCACTCCACGCCTCCGCCGACCCTTGTTCACCGCCTCCTCCTCCCTCTCCACCACTCCACCGTCGTTTTTTACTTGCAAATCCTTCTACTCCGTCGAGTCCCGCCACCGCACCGCCCTCAAGCCCCTCCGCTCCGACCACCACCACCTCAAGAAGACCCTGGAGTGGTACCCTTCTACCTCTACCCCGCGTCGCGGACGCCTCCCTCTTCGCCGACGCCTGCAGCGGAACCCTGCAGTCCGTCGACCTCTCGTGGTCCACAATCGGGGTGGAGTTCCATACCCAGAGCATGGAAATCGACGGCAAAGAAGTTAAGGCCCAGATTTGGGACACAGCCGGCCAGGAGCAGCTCTGCGCGGTCACATCCGCGGCGCCATCGAAGCCCTGATTGTGTACGGCATCAGCCGAGGAACTACTTTTGCGAGTGTTGAACGGGGCTTCGGAGCTCAAAAGTAAGTGATTTTTGCTGCGAATAATCCCGGCGAGATTTGGTAATGGCAAGAACGACCGGCGACGAGTGCGGGCGAAAATCGCCGGAGACGGTGGAGGCTCCAGGTGGGTTTTGGGATGGTGAATTCAAAGGTTGGTTTTGGGTGATGATAACGTTAATGCGCTTCCTAATTTTTCAATGTTCTTTTCTGGGTTTGGTTTACATCTTCCGTGTCTTGTCTGAAGAGGTGCTACAGTTCCCGACGGGAGGGCTCTCGACCTGATTCCCGATGGCACGCCGGGTTCATCCCGGCCATCGGACGGCTGATCCAAACCGTTCAAAAATTCTATAAAAAAAAACCCGAGTGGGCCTGCACTAGAATAAACGACATTCGACTTATGTAGGTGGCTGATCAAAACACTCCATTTTTGTGTGTCTATACATCGGGAATCCGGTCGGGAGCCCTCGGTTGGGAAACTTAGATTTTCTGGTCTAGACGTTTATCCGTTCAAACAATTGGATGATTTCTGATATCTGTTCATTGACTATTTGTTGCATTAAAAATTGGCTTGTGATTTGCGAAGCTTAAAAAACTCCCAAATCGGAATTCTACTCTAAAAGCATGTACTATGTATGTATTTGGATATACAGGTCTCAATGTGCATGTAGAACACAAAAGCACATACTATGAATCTGCTTGTTGTCTCTTTTTACAGTGAAAATTAGTTGCCGGAAAAAGTGAAAATCACAAATTCGTAGTCTGAAAAGCACTGCGAATTTGTGAAAGTCGCCGGAGAAAATATTGCGAATTTATGAAAGTCACCGGAAAAATCACTGCGAAATTTATAAAAGAAAAACTATATAAGTCAATTTTTATTTTTATTTTTTATGTCTATAAAACTTTTATCGCTTGTATGTGTTTCTTAATTTAAAGTTGGTGTATATCTTGTTTTATTTTCCAGTTCTTGTCGTTACAAACCAAGAAGACTCTGTACTTGTTTAGTTTCACATCTCCTTTGTTTACCATTTGGATCAATGGGGACGCAATTGAGTCCAGATTCAGAATGATTTTAATTTTAAGCAAATAAAGATGCCAAACCTTTAACTTTGGACCGCCAAAAGTTAAACAAAACAACACTTTACAAAAATTTATCTTTTTCATTTATGCCAGTAATTATGATTGAGATATAAAGTGAGGATTCAATTCAAAGATGGGATGTTTCCTTGGAAGCTTCCGAACTTTCTCTCAAGTTTCAGGGATTATGTTGGTAAAAAACATTTCACTTCATAGTCATGCAACTCTTTTTGTAACTCAAATTTTTGGATCAGCTTACGCATTTTGGCTACAAAAAAAATTTATTTTTAAATTTAAAAAAGTTGGCCCGGGCTTACAATGTAGTTCCGTGGCTGCTTTTACGTTTTACATATAGATAGTGGAAGTTACAAAGATGGATGGAGATCTAATTATTCTCCAACCCCGACATCTTCTTGATTTTCTCCGCTTCGAATTTGCCTCGTTATAACACGAGGTGGGAATGGGAGACTATAAATCCGACTCCGCCCTACCCAGCCCCATTCACATCCATTAATACTGGCTTTGATTCACTGCTCGTACGTGCACTCTTATGCCCTCACGAAGTGATTTTTTTTTAAAGTGATTTCTAAGAAATTTGAAATCCACCACATGTAAAGCATGACGAACTTTTTTGTTAAAAAAAAAAAAAAAAAAACTTGAGTGCTGATCAAGCAAAAAAAAAAGTGATAATAAGAAACTAGCTCATTTGTTTTGTTTTGTTTTTTAACTTTCTTTGATTGACAGCTCATTTGATATTGGGTTTAAACATATGATATTCCGTCACTTTCGCCATGAAGTATTACCCTGTCACACTTATGTAAGGAGCGAAGCTAAGTGGAATTACCAAAAGTCAATAATCAAAAGTTGCCACATCATCTTTTAGTTATGCATTTAAGGGGTTGCTAAGATTAGCAATGTAGAGGTTCACATGGTACAATCAAATTTGAATAACCAAAATTTGCCACATCACCTTTTTAATTTATAAAAATTTAAAAATTGTGAACATAGAAAATAATTTTTTTAAAATAGGTTTCAGACTAATAAAAATAAATTATTAGAAAAAGAGAAAATAATTTTTTGAAAACTTTGATTTAAAAAAAAAGTTTTCGTGAAAAAGTTAAAAAAAAAAACAGTTTTGGAATAAAAGAATAGTTTTTGAAAAAAAAATTCAATAAAAAAACTGTTTTTGCAAAAAAAAAGAAGGGAAAAACAGTTTTAATAAAAAAGCAGTTTTTGCAAAAAAATAGAAACTTCTTTTAAAAGTATTTTTCTTAGAAATATGTTGAAAATGGAAGAGAGAGAAGGTTTTTGTGTTATGATGGTGTGCTTGATTAAGAAAATGTAGGGACAACTAAATTTGATTATTGGCAAAAAGTTGTTAATTTTGATTATCTAATGGTCAAAATTTGATGAGTTGCTAATAGGTTGCTAAATTTGATTATTTCACTATGAGCTCTTTTTTGAGTAAATGTTGCTAAACTTAACAACATTTTAATTTTGATTATGCCACTGTAGATGCTCTAAGGTCTCATCACTTGTGAATATTGCTAGGAGCATGTTGATTAATTTAGGCCCAACAAGGAATTATGGGAACTTAATCCTCGGCATTGTCAAATCAAGTCCAAATTTTCAACCATCAAACAACCCCACATCTGTGCTAACCACAAACCACAAACTTTCACCTGTTCGTTAAGGTGAGTATGCAAATTAATGAATCTCTGCATCAGATACGTTAACCGGATGACCACACGGTACAACCTAATTAACAATCAATCAGGAACATTCGGTTGGACCTCTTCAAATTGTCTCAACTTCATTAATTTGAATCAACAACTGCTAGCAAACTGGGTGGATATGTGAATTTCTCAGCAGATTTTCCCTTTCACAGTGAGAGAGAGCATTTTCCAGGCTCGATAATTTTTTTTTTTTTGACAACTAATTTTGTCACACCCTTTTTTGTTTTTATTAGGTGAATTTACTAAAACACTATTGCACTTTATGATATCAGCTTTTTCTCACTTTCCAAATAAAATGCAAAGGTGTTAGGTAAATTCACCTAATAAAAACAAAAATGGAAGTGACATTAACAAATTGGAAAATGGCAAAATCAACTGTCTTTTTTTTTTGTGGTAAATGGATCATTTTATAACCAACCACGTACGCAACAAAACAAAGGGCAAAAATCCCCAATACAGAAAACTGTACAATCAGACCCTACTACACCCTACTTTTTTTTTGACACATACTACACCCTACTGAAACTAACAAAAACAGAACTTTAGTGAGAAGCAGCCCCGAAAATTCGAGTAGGGATATTCCAAACACAACTAAATTAAGTCTCTGATTCTTCACTGAATTTTTGGGATTTGCTTGCAAGAACAGACCCTCCATCTGATATTTTATTCCATACTAGCAAAAACTTCATCCGAACTTGTAGCCCTGTACCAAAAAATTCGAGCATTTCTTTCCGACCAAACGTGATAAACACTAGCAGCCAAAGCCAGCTTGAGCAGCAGAGAGACTTGAAACTTTATCCCCCACAATTCCCCATGGCTCAATAATATTGCAGAAATCACAAGGGTATTTTGGTCATTGAAGTTATTTGTTGTGTTAATGTATCTTACACGTTAAATAGATATTTTGATTGAGGATAGGACCCAGTCGGATCCATCCCTACTAACCTTGACGGGTGGTGATAACAATTGACTATTGATACGTTCCGTAATAACTACGTCCACTTTTTATCACGGCTAGTGTATACGATCTGCTTCCAATCAAGTGTGCTTGTCCCTAACGAGTCCTCAATTAGCAACAACTCGCATATGGACCATATCTAGCCGGCCCCAAATGCTATATTCGGATCCATCTGGGTCCTACTCCAATCTATGTGCCCCGAGAACTATAGTCTATTGATAGGGATGACAATTACCTCCAACCTGTTCCCGCCTCCAACCCCTCCGCCTCGATCCGAGCAGGAATTCTCTGATCCGATAAGCAAATGAGGCGGGAATGGTATTTGCTTCCCCGCCCCGTTTTAACCCGAACCGACTCCGATGGTATTTATATTTTTGTATGTATATGTCTAAAATAAATTTAATTGTTTCCATATGATAAGAGCAATATTACCAATTAATAAAACATTAGTTTATGTTTTGTTTTATTTTTATTTCTATTTTTTTAAACTCTCATCAATCATCAATATTTTGTTATTTTGTCAAAACACTTTAAAAAGAACAAAATCAGTCAAATTATTACAGTGAATGGGGACCCGATTATTCCCCAACTCTAGCACCTCCCCGATTTTCCTCGCTCCGACTCCAATCTGATATAGAATGGGGCGGGTTTGGGGGGCACTAAATCCGACTCTGTCCCGTTCCATTGCCATCCTATCTGTTGGACCATATCTAGCCCCTAATGCAATATTTGGATCCATCTGGGTCCTATCCTATGTGCCCCAAGCACTATAGTCTGTTGGATGGCTTGTTTGTCGATGATATATAGAGAGCGAATATACTACACCCCGAATAGTATGTCTAAACTACTTATATTCAATGTTTGCCACCCAAATATAGAAACAGGATATATCCTATAAATATAATAACACCATCTCCCTCTATTTGCCACCCAAATATAGAAAAGGGATATAATATCCTATAAATATAATAACACCATCTTCCCCTATCTTTATTATTTCCACCATCATATCCAGCTTTGTAATTACGAAAATCTCACCGTCTCCTTTTAATTCTATATCCACCCCAATATAAAACAAAACAAAACAAAACAAACATATACATACCCCATAGTTTGTAAATAACTCAAACAAATAATCTATAACATATTCCCCCTATCTATATATCAGCCTCTTTATGATATCTCTCCTCACACTATATCCACTCAAAACTAATCCGGTCCGCAAACGGCCCGTTGATCTTAAAGAAGAAACCGGAAAAGCAAAGAATAAGAAATGTCTCAATATAAAGGTAAAACACAATGTCGTCCTCCCCGAATTGGGGGAGCCTGTTGTGCACGATCCAAGCCGTCGGATCGTACATCTGGCAGTTTGGATGTCATTTGGTCAATGAACGGCTCTCGATCGTCCATTACCGAAATGAAATCCAAGCCGTTAGATGCAAGATCTGAGTTCGGATCGTTGCACAATACCGTGCTGTCTCGGGTTCGTCCTTCCTTAGTGACACATCCAGTTCAAAATCCCTTCATCAATTACATGTGCCTTAAATTTTGCTACTAATTTTACCCTGTCTCCCCAAAAGTTGGCGAAACATGATGAAAAAGGAAGCACCTACCATCACACTTTCCCCTATTATAACCGTTACGCAACGGATTTCTTCCCGGCAACCAAATTCAAAAATCTCAAAAAAGGGAGCCACCAACAAAAAGCAAAAGCCACCACCACTACGCCTTTCCCTTCCCAGTACATAAATACCTCTGCAACTTTCTAAAACCAATCCTTCAACAATCTGATAGCAGTAATAAAGAATTTTATTCCCATTCTCTCCCCCGGTTCATATCTCCATGGGGTCCTGCATTAGCAAATGCAAGCGCAAGAGGAAGCACCAAGTAGAGCCCAGCCATGTAGAGGACAAGCTGGTAATTTCACGAGCTCCTCCTCCGGCCTCTTCTCTTTCTTTCTCCCCAACTAAAAAAGAAACCCTCGATCCTAATTCTCCCACCTCTGCTTCTTCCTCCGTTTCCTCCGTTTCTTTCACCACTAGGAACACCAGCAACTCGTGTTCGCTAGCGTCGTCGCTGTCGTCTTCGTCGTCGTCGATATCGTCCTCTGTTGTCAGCTCGAAGGAGAGGTCGTTCTCGAACGAGTTCTTGTACTCGTGCGTCAAGGAAAACCCGCAAATTATACGAGTTGATCCGGTCCGAGGAGTTCTAAAAAAGCCAGCGGCAGTGAAGAATTATTCCCCTGACTCAATACAGTCAAGGCAGTTCAGCTCAATTCCGCAGAAGAGAGCTCGTGCGAATTCGCCGGTTCTTTCGCGACAGAAGAGCTTTCGAAGGGAAATCGAGATTTCCAACTACGCGAATTCGATTCCAAGTAGGAATCTGAGGTCTCCGTCTCCAAGCAGAAGATTTGGTGTGGATCATAACTACAGGGGAGATTTGAAAAATAGGCACAAGGACTTTTGTTGCAATAACTCTGTTGTGGCCAAGGAAAATGCGGTCAGCTCCGGGATTTTATCCGCGAAAAGAGAGAACATTAGGCCTTCAAGTCCGTGCAATAATTCGGGTAGAAATCGCGGTTATTTGATGAATAGAGAGAATAGCGTTTATCGGATCGGTTCAAAGATCGATGAATTCGCGGTCGGAGAAGAATTTTCGTCGAAGCGAGACGTTGATGTCATCCCCATGGAGGACATTGATAATCCTCTCATTGCTTTAGATTGTTTCATCTTTCTGTGATTTTTGGTGTGCATAATGCGTTCATATTCTGAAAGTTTTGATTTTTGTTTTTCGTGTGTGTTTTTGCTTGAGGAGGTTGGAAATTGTCACATAGGTCAAGTTCTTGGATTTAGTGGTTGTTGAGGATGGATTAATTTTGTGTAATTTCAGTATTTGAAGATCATTTACAATCATTTATTTTGTACGTAATTGTGATTTTTTTTTGGGCTTTTTACGTGTCATGTCTCTAAACCGGACATCCAATTATTTTTAAAAAAAAAACTTTACATCATGGATTCACCACCTATGGTTCAGGTCTCAATGGTTTTGTTAGGTTCTTGTTAGCAGAGTTATGCTCATTTACTGTACAGTGTCATGCTTTCGGTGAGTGGGTCGGGTTTTCTTTCACATTGATAATCGAATGTCTGGCTGCAGGCCCGTTCGGATAAATAAGCCATTTTGGCTTATTTTTTGTCCTTATTCAAATTTTTTTCGTATCACTTGGCTTATTGTAATTTTTTTGGGGATTATTGCATCCTCACCTCAAGAGGTATCTAAAAAGTAAAATTTTTTGACCGAAATCCAATTTTTTTTGAATAAAGACGAAAAAAAATCAATAAGCCACTTTTTTCGTCTTTATTCAAAAAAAATTGGATTTCGGTCAAAAAATTTTACTTTTTAGATTCCTCTTGTCGTGAGGATACAATAATCCCCAAAAAAATGACAATAAGCCAAGTGATATGAAAAAAATTTGAATAAGGATAAAAAATAAGCCACTGTGGCTTATTTATCCGAACGGGCCTGCAGTAGTACTGATTCACCGGAGAGAGAATGGACCGCACTATTTTCTTTATAGTAACAAAAACTTTGACACACTATTTTACTATTTTAGCATCATGTCTTCTGAATTACTAAAGAAAATCACATAATATTATTATGTAACTATCGATGCTCAATAATGAAGAGAGAATCTTATTTACGAAGGAGTCGTAAATAAAGTTTAAGGCACTCAATTTCAGCCGTCCATAAGTGTTTAAGACAATCCGGATTGAAAATAATCTCTTAACGGTAATCGATTAGTTTTGGACTCGAATTGTCCAAAACTAATCTATTACCGTTAAGAGATTGTTTTCAATCAAGATCATCCAAAACATTTTTGAACGAACCGACTGAGATTGCGCAAAGCCGTGAATAACTTCTCTCAGTAATGAAACACTAGGAATTTGGAATGGGCCGAATCTGCCAAAGAAAGAAAACACGTCAGAGATGGTGGTACAACCACCGCCCCAAGAAGTGAAAAAAGAAACTGCAAAAAGCCCAAAAGAAGCCCATAAACTCCCAAATATGGTGAAGAGCCGAGGATGGCAACGAAGTTTCCTGACTGCCTCCTTTTGTACTCCACTATTTTATCCCCACCACATGCATTTTCCTCATTCCCCTATTTATATACATGTTCCAACCCGATACTTTCACTTCATAAATCTCTCTCTCTCTCTCTCTCTCTCTCTCTCTCAAAATGTCCCGTATGAATTATGTCAACGGGAGGCGTGTTCGTGTAGTGATGCTCCCTCCGGTAAGAGGAAGCGTAAAGCGCAAGATTTTCGCCATCATCTTTCGCAAGTTGAAGCGTGCAACCCAATGCATAATTCATGAGTTCATTATAACCAAGTGCTATCACACATAGTTCTGATCAAGTTTGTATGCAACTTATGGATTTAGTAATTCACACTCCTCCTTTTGTCTTTTTCTTTTTATATATCGAAATTCCACCTTTAGTTCCTTATACATTTACTGAAATCGAACACCCGCCCTTGCGCTTCTGACTGTGTTCATAGACAAATGTTATGTTTGACACAAAGCCAATTTCATGTTGGCATTCTCATAATGCTCCGTCCATAGCCGGGTGATGTTGCCATTTACGTCTAACCATAAGAGATCGACTGCCACAATTGAAAGTGGTTCGGCCCTCGTGACCACTTTCAATTGAAAGTGCTCCTTCTTTTTTCTTTTTCTCTCCTGGAGAGAGAGAGAAAAAGAAAGAGCCAGATCTGATCGGGGGAGGGGCCGCCGCCTTCCCCCCCCCCCCCCCCCTCCACCTCTCAGTTTCTCCCATTTTCGTTCCTCCCCGCTTCCCCCCTCCCGTTCTTTTACCTTCCGTTTTCCGTCCAGTGGTCCGGCCCTCGTGACGGGTTTCCTTCCCTGTTGTTCGGCGATGCTTGTTCAGACCGAAGTTAGAAGGCGGTGAGTGGTGGTCCGGCAAGCGACAGATGTTGATGTGGTAATAAGGTGAGATTTGGAGTTAGGGTTTTGCTTTTTTCTTTTACCGGCTGTTTGGTCTGGCGCCTTCTACCGGCCGGTCTCCCCGGTCCGGTTTGTACTGGTCTAGGCTTCTAGATCCAGTGGGTGTTGGTGGTGGGCAAATAAATTTAGGTTAGGGTTTGGTGTTGGCTGGAGTTTTCAACTGCTGTTCTGCCTTTTTGCGTGTTTGGGTTGTGCTGGCGGTTTTGGTGCGCGATTGGGTTGTAGTTGAAGGTTTTGGTGTTCGGGTGTGGTGTCCGGTGCTCCGCCGCGGTTATGTGAGCCCGTCGTATTGCCAACAATCTCATATTGGAGCCTGAAGTGTCAGCAAGGCTCGCACCGGTGTGGTCCTACCCGTGTCAGTGAGGTCGTCGACGGTGGTGGTTCGCCAGTGTTGTTGTGCTTTTCGGATGCAGGTGTGCCGGCGTTTTTTTGAGCTCTTTCTGAACATCGTCCCCGACCAGATTGCATCTTGAGCGTAGCTGGGGGATTGGACTGTTGTTCCTTGGGACTTCTACGATCGCTTTTGACGACTGGCTCCTAGTCCGGCAACCGAGTTGCAGGCCTGCTCCGCAGGGGTGTGTTATTGGCATGTACTCGCGTCTAACTTGTGTTAGTTTTGGTTCAATCATGTATTTTGTGATGTAATCTGTTTGCCTTCGGGCTTCTCCATTGTTTAATGGATTGGCATTTCAAAAAAAAAAAAAATTGAAAGTGAGAGGTCATAGTGGAGATGTGGGTGAAATTTGGTGGTGCTATCTGTATTTGGCGCATAGTAGAAGCATCTGATGTTTATGTTGTTGCAGGGGCTAATAATCTTTCATTTTGGGAAGCTAGCTGTGTGTGTGTGTTTCTAGTAGTATGTATTGGAATAAAAATTAGTAAAAATAATTGTATCATTGTCTCCTTTTCCTCAGTTTGATTAAAGTACTTGAATTTCATATATAATATTTTTTTTTGATTGGCAACAAATTTATTTAGAAAAACTTGAAGAAGGGTACATCAAGTTGATTCGTAGATAATTAAACCACCCAAGGTGATAGCTTCGCGACCAGAGGACTACTCCAAACCCCTCGATCACGCCCTCCAGTTCCTGCCTACTGGCCAGTTGTCTTGGGTAGGGTGGTAGTTGCTATTGTTTTTAGTTCATTTCTGGGTTCTGCCACGGATTTGAAGTACTCCTAATTAATTATCACCCTTGAGGAAGGGCTAGCTGCTATGCCTGGCCGCCCTCCCCTACGCCACCATTTTGATTTTTGCTTAGTAGAATTTTGTATTTGAAACTTGTTTCTTAACATACATTTACTTTGTTTGAAAGAATAACACAAATATGTGTGTATTTATTTGGCTGCAACTCTTGAATTAGCTTTGTGCCGTCTGGTTTGAATGCAACTGATCTTAGCCTGTATACTTACTTTCAAAGCAATCTGGGCAACTGGATTCAATTTTGTTACAATACATCAATGTCTTTTTTACTTTGTAACTGAGGAGAAGGTTATAAAAGCCCGAAAAATCAGCTTCTGAAATGATAAAAATAAATAAATAACTAATACTAGCAAGGAGTATAGTAAATCAAATGGATTTGTTGGAGGTTAGTTTGGCTAGCTAGAAATCGCGGTTATTTGATGAATAGAGAGAAATATTAGCATTTACCGGATTGATGAAATTGTAGTTGGAGATCTAGAAGAACTTCCGTCCAGGCGAGAGATGTCGATGTCATCCCCATGGATGATATTCATATAATCCTCTCGTTGCCTTAGATTGTTTCCTCTTTCTGTGATTTTTGGTGTACATGCATAATGCATTAATTCTTATTTCGGATGTTCGTAAGTAGTATTTGAATTTGTGTGTGTGTTTCCTTGAGTTAGGTCTGCCGTCTTAATCTTCTCTCCTCTAGCGTTGAGGACCCAGGTTGTCTGCCCCATTGGCCTTCTTGAGGAGGATGAAACTTATCACCTACGTCAAAGTCCTTCGATTTAATTGTTATTTTTGGGCATTTGGTCCTTCTTCAAAAAAATTCCGCATCTGTTAATTTTGCGTCAAACTTTTGTGGTTTATTGATTCGTCTTGATGAGAGAAATCAAAAAAGAAAATTTCTTTTTACTTCTACCCAAATACATTTAGAAGTATCCAAGATGAAGGCGACTTTATCTTGAATATTTTCAAAAAATATTTGGGTATAAGTAAAAAAAAAATTGGTTTTCTGATGCCTCTTATTAAAACGAATCAATAATCTATAAAAATTTGGCAAAAATCTAGTAAACGCGTTTTTTTTAATAAGGATAAAACGCCAAAAAGCCACTAAAACTAAATTAAAGAACATGGCCAATTAAATCATAAGTGTGACGGAGTATTTATTTTCTATTTTTGTATATTCTTTTTTTTTTTCTTTTTTAAGAGCGTGTATGATTCTCCTTGTATTGTGTACCTTGGAAAATGAAATTAAAAAGTATAATTTGGAATGGATCGAATCTCCCCAAAAAAGGAGAATATTTTCAGTGCTGAGCCGTTCATTGTGCTTTTCTTACAGCTCGGATTTAGAGAAAGTAAACGGAGAGAGAAAGTGTTGGAATGAGAAGAGAGAGAGAGTTTCAATCCGAGTCATCCAAAAGTGTATTGGATGACCCAAATGTGCCGAACGGGTACCACGTGGTGGAATATCAGTTAAGTCTAACGGTACAGAAAAAGTGTACAGATTTTACGTACAGATTTTGTGTGGGGTCCATTACGGGTCCCACACAAATGATCCGAGCCGTTCACTAAATATAAAACAGTTTTTCAAGGGCTTCCACGAAAAATTAGTTCAGTCCGATACATATAGATGCTCAATCCAATCATCTAACTTTTGATTCTGATTCCCGGATAATGAAACATTCTATAATTGGATTGAGCATCTAGAAGTATCGGATTGAACTGATATTTCGCGGGAGCTTTTGAAAAATTATTTTACATTTAATGAATGGCTCGGATAAATTATATGGGATCTGTAGTGAACCCCATACAAAATTAGTACACAAAATTTGTACACTTTTTATGTACCGTTACTTACCGGTGGAATATACCCACCCAGCAACGAACCAAAAAAGACACCACGTGAGGTGGCATGGCGGCACGTACAACCGCATGAAGTGAAAGATGTTAGGAAACTGCAAAAACCAGGAAAGAAGTCCCCATAAATAAAGGAAAATGCTACACACATAGAAATCTATGCACAGATTGTCACAGATTTCATTGTGAGCCCATCATGAGTTCCACATAAATTATTCAAGCCGTTCATAAATGTAAAATATTTTTTCAAGGGTCCTCGTAAAAAATAAGCTCAATTCAATACCTATAGATACTTCATCCAACCATCTAACTTTTCATTCAGATTTCTGGATAATGAAAAGTTATATGATTGGATCGAGCACCTATTGGTATCAGATTGAGATTATTTTTTATGGGTACCCTTGAAAAAATATTTTACATTTAATGAACAGCTCGAATGATTTGCGTGGAATCCATAATGGGCCCCACAATGAAATTTGTGCACAATCTGTGCACAGATTGTATGTGTGTAGCCTTTCTGATAAATAAAGGCTTAAACTACCAAATACGGTGAAAGCCCACGGCGCCAACGAAGTTCCCAACGAAGTTTCCTTACCAGCTTACTTCCTCCTTTTGCGCTATCTTACTACCTCCACATTTGAACATTTCCCACATTCCTTCCTATATATATGTTGCAACCCAAAACTTTCACTTTATAATTCTCTCTCTCTCTCTCTCTCTCTCTCTCTCTCCACCCCCCGCCTCTCTACCCAAAACTTTCACTTCATAAATCTCTCTCTCTCTCTCTCTCTCTCTCTGAAAAAATGTCACTTGTGAATCATGTCGACCAGAGGCGTGTAGTGATGCTTCCGCCGGTAAGAGGAAGCATAAAGCGCCGGATTTTTGCCATCATCTTTCACAAGTTGAAGCAAGCAACCCAATGCATAATTCATCAGTAAATATATCATGAAGCAAGTGCTATAACCTGTTAGTAGTAATTAATTGGGAAGTGATATTTTTCTCCCCTCTATAGCACTGGTCATTATCACCGGAATTCCACCTCTAGTTCCTTGCACTTTTTACTAAAATCTTGCGTTTTTTTTTTTTTTTTGGGGATAGGTACTAAAATCTTGCGTTCGTCCCTATACTTTTGATTGTGTACGTCGTTCTTAGACAAGATGTTGTGTGTGACAGAAAACTGACTTTTCAAATAAGCTTTCTCAATTGATGTTGTAATCGAAAGCGAAAGGTCATAGTGTGTGTTTTTAGTTGTTGTACTGTGTTGAAATTAAAGTTCGTAATAGTAATGCATCACTGTCACTTTTTTTGCCAGTTCTATTGAAGTACTTAAATTCCGTATATAGTTTAAACCATGGTAATTTGGTGGTGGTCAGTGGGTTACTCTCACAGAATTGGGCCTAGAGAGGCCACTTATGTAAGTCGTACTATCGACGCCCTCAACCCTACTTTACGGTTTATGCCTACTGGCCGCTTGCCTCGATGGAACGGTAGTTGTTACGCCCTAGTCGCCTTCTCCTCTGTTTTTGCTAAGCGAAAAACATTCCCTAGTTGAAGCTTGTTGCTTAACATACACTTACTTCGTTCGAGATAAGAACAAGGTGTCTGTACTGTGTTTGGACGCGACTCCTGAATTATCTTTATGCCTTATGGTTTGGAATTTGGATGCAAATGTTTTTCTTTAGCTTATGCTACATGCTTTTCAGTTCAATCTGGGCAGTGGATTCACGTTTTTTTTTTTTTTTTTTGAAGAGAGCAGTGGATTCATGTTTAGGTACAACATCAATCTCTTTTTGACTTCTTCTTCTCTTCTTTTTTTTTTTGAGGGGAAGGTTATGAAAACCAAAAAAATCAACTTCGTTGGAGTTCAATCTGAGTGGATTTGTTGGAGGTCAATCTGAGTGGAATAGTGGGCCCAACTGGAATATTCCTTCACAAATCATGGGTTACCGACAATGATTCCTAACAACCTAGTTGTCGCAGTGATATTCCTGACGGAATAATGTAAAAGTTAACCCCAAAATTAAATATTTCGGATCTTGGTCTCAGTTCGACTCTCATTTGCGTGCTATTAATTCCTATATTAAGTCAGTTTATACGGAACTTTATGTCGACTTTAATTGGGACCTACTAGTGAACGGTGAAATTGATATTCGTAGTCTGTTCATAGGGCCGGATACGAAAAGATAAGAAAAAAGGTCCCCAATCTTTGAAGCCAAAGTATGTTCCAACCCACATGTATCCGAAGAGTTTTATGGGATGAAACCCAATAATCTTCCAACATTACTGAAAAACAGTACCACAACAAACAATCCATAATCCATACTGGAAACATCCATCTCAAAATGGCCGACTGCGTTCGGGAGGTGAGAAGACGACCTGGTTTTAGCGAAATCAACCAGATCTTGGAGCAATGCATTTTCTTGCTTCTCTTGTTTGGTTGGAGTTGATGGATTAAGAGAGACTCCAGGTCAAACCAAATAAGAGGAACTTACCCGGCCCACAACTTGAATACGTGTGTTTGAGAGAGAGAAAGAGAGAGAGAGAAGCCATCTAGAGAGAGAGAGAGAGAGAGAGAAGCCATCTACTGGAAATAGTGTGTAACAGTCGCCTCAAAATCAAACAGAAAAAATCATCATTTACATAACTGACATCAAACGGTCATAACCAAGTACCCACCCACATTTATTCAAGGAGTCTTAATAGTATAACCCCCCAAGAACTACTATGAATAATACTGAAAAAACAGCACCACGACAAATAATCCGAAACTCTTTTTCTGGGAACAAAAAAAAAAAGATGATCCATAGGTAATACACACGCCACTCAATACGACCGATTGGGTTTGGAAGACGAAGAAGAGGACCTGGCTTTAGCAAAGTCAACCAAATCTTGGAACAATGCATCTTCCTGCTTCTCTTGCTTGGTCGGAGTTGATGGATTAAGAGAGAGGTTCCGAGTCGGTCCAACTAAGATGTCAGAAGAGGAACCCGACCCATTACCCATAGGAGAACCACCACCCACAGAAACCTGTTTCTCGAAGAACTGTTGTCTCTGGTTATACTTGGCAGGTGGGGGTGGGAGGGACGTAGGCGACCCATCGGAGGATTTGCGCATTGGAGGGGGGTCATCCGTTGCAGGACCACCTGTAAACATGGAAGCAGTGGGGTTTATGTATTCGGAGGGAGGGGAGGAGGAAGAAGACAGTGGGGGAGTTGGAGGTGGGACGGAGTTTGTGCTGCTTGAATGAGTGCGGACAGGTCTTTCAGCATTATAGGCATCGCCACTTAAAAAGTCAATTGACGGATCTGTGGTTGACTTCCTGTAAGAGGGTGGGGCAGGAAGAATTGGGCTGGTTCGGATGGGTTCAGGATTCATTGAAATTGTTGGGTTTCGCCCCAGTCCCTGCAAAGTATCTCTTGATGACCTGAAATGATATGATTAAATGAACTTGTAAATACAAAGACTAGAATTCAAGTTAACAAAGGGAACGGAAATGCAGTAGAGGGATAATCCTGTACCAAAACATACTGACATACAAAGCAACAGCAGAAATAGTGTTGTACGGGGTAAATGCATAAACTGTTAACAGGACTAAAAACGTGAAATCTCATAGTATATTACTGTATATAACCATGCATGTGCTGCTATTCTAAATGTTCGTATGCAAATTATCGTATCTATGACCATGCATTGAGATGCTGCTATTCCAAAACTTATTATCTGAAGCAGGATAAAGTAAGGCTATAATAAAAGTAAAATATGTGTCTGCATATATACTAAATTTATAACAGCCATATAATGACTAGACATATGCGCTATTCCATCAAGTGTTTAATGTACCATGTTATAAATTTATATTGGGCTTAGTGCATTAAACATGTGATGGAATAGCACATATGTCTAGTCATTATATGGCGGTAACAAGCTCGGGCAACTACATACTGTGCAACAGGTAAGGTGTCTGCAAACTTTCCCGCGTAGCTTTTAAAACTTCATATGTGTTTGTGATGACTGATGACGATAAGGTTCCACACAAATGCCCCATGAAATAGGAACTTCCAGATATACCATGCTTATGTTTGTTAGACTTGTCCCACATCGTTCATCTAAGCCATCCAAGTTTGGTTAATATATTCTAGAGGTTACTCCATCTATTGCTAATTGGTTTTAAATTGGAACACTCCCAGAAATCTAACAATGTTATCCACCTAATCCTCTTCCATAATGATAAGTTCCCACATCATCAAATAAGTACCCAATTAAAGGAAAGACGGATTTGGGAATACGACATGCCCCAGAGGGCCATCATTCACCGCAAAATATTATTTTTCATCTGTCAACTTTCATTGCAAGCATGAAAGCACGCATATGGAAGAAGACGTTGCATTCATGAGCTTGACAGAAACGAGATGTAGAATGTAAAGTCACCTGGGTGCTAGCTGAGAATAATCATCTTCTGACTCATCATCCTCATGATTCACATTCATGAGAGGAACAACTGAGTTTTCTCGCATTCCTACCCCAACGGTAGGGGTTCCTTTTGCAACATCGTCATGCCGAGAAAGAACACGTTGCAAGTCATCATTCAATGCCAATCCTTTGTACAGAAGCTCTTCATTTCTAAAGTGAACCACCATAGTCAAATTTCAGTACATAAATTCAATTGTTCTGAGGTGGATGATACCCTCTTTTATATCAATGTGTGTATACTCACGCAGTACTGTGCACAAGATTCATGACACGTGTTTGGTAAGAACGGCACTGATCAACAAGGTCAACAATCACCTCTTGGTTTAGATCCTGCGGAAACAACCAGGGTAATAAGAAAATATTCACTCGGTTTCTTTTCACAAGTCGCAACAAAAGAATGATTGATTTTCCCTCGTGTTAAATACTAAATAGTAGTGAAAAAATTAAAAACTTAAGTGGGTATCTAAATTGAGTTCAGAACTATTACAATGTAATAACCTAACAAGTATTACAGATATTTCAATGAAAGACAAGCATCCTAATTCAAAGATTCTCCCTATGTCGAATAATGACATCCTCAGTATAGGCACCGCATTGCAGGCTTTCCAGCAATAATAGGAATAGATAGACGCTTTTCCTATCCAACTCTATTGAACTTCATGTTTAGGAGGTCCTTTGTGTGAATCATATTCGTTCTATGAAAATGTCGTTAAATGCGCTCCATCACCAAATACTTTGTATGATGATGGTTCACTCTAGTAACGCCAGGAACTGTGACCAGTCAATGTCTAACCAGCCATATCAATACTATAGGCCAGAGTGAGTATTCAAACCTCTTGCTCTTCCTCTATTTCCCTCTTTAGAGATCAGACGTTTTTTTTTTTTTTTTAATCATTTTTGCCGATAAATGCTTCTTCTTGGACTTATGAGGAATCCTTAATGACAGTTGGAGATGGGTAGTTTTCCCTGTTTCTAACTGAAAAATGTCCAAGGATGACCAAAGAAGATGAAATCAACCACGTTGTTTCTATTTTTGGTCATTCAGCGTATACAGTTTCATTCTCCCAGTTGTCTTTCTTAAAATAACCATTGGAGGATGAAAAAAAAGAGGAGCAGATAAACTTTATAGAGGGTCAATATTAGCAGCATACAGACATACCAAATTAATTTAGATATGCAGCTAAATTTCTATCACATTACCTTCATGGGAATACTTCATATGACTTATCATCAACCAATATGTACACATCTTGAACTTGAATAAAAATCAACAAGGGGGCGCATTCTCGCTAAAGAAGATAAATTTAGCACAAAACTCTTATTGGAAACTGCTGGAAACATACAGTTTGACAGCTTTTGGAGTACATGAAACGAAAATATTTGGAAACGAAATACACATTCCATAATAGATGGTTTCATGTAAAAAAAAAAGCAACCACGTCACTTGTCTCAGGTTTCTATACCAAAAAGAAGCAAAGGAAATGAATATCCTACAAAAAAAAAATGAAAAACGTTGTTAACCTCACGATTCTTAGGATCCAAGGCAGTGAGCATCTCCATTAGAACATCTGCTAGACCCTGAGCATTTTGAATCTCTGCCAAGCTGCAACAAAACAAATTACAAGACATAGAAACAGAGTCCACACAAAATGGGGGCAAATGAAAGAACACGTAGCTTATAATCTGACTAATTAAAGAAACTGGCAACTGTATGAAAGCAAACCAGAACTTTTTCCCTATAAATCACCAAACATTGAAACCGTTATCCCCCCTAGAATACTGATCTTTGAGCCCTGATGGTTGGAACTTGGAAGAAGGCAAAGGCAGCAAGCATTAAGGGGGTTGAGATTGAACTTCCAGTAGGATGGTTGTGCCATGGCAGTCGAGTTAGCACTTGTTTGCTAGGGCAGTGATGGAAGTGATGTAATCCCATCAAAGTACATAAGAGATTGTTTTGTGGGAGAAGTCCATAGATAGACAGCTCCATATAAATGAAAGTGACAAAAGAACTATGGATTTTGTACTGCTTTTCTTATAATCGAATAGCAATATATAAGATATCAAATAACTATTAAATGCCAATTACCATGCAAAAACCATGGAAGGCAGTGCTTGAAATGTTCAGTAGTTAGGGTTAGGGTTTTGGGTGTTCTTTGGGCTGGGCTATATTGTAATATCTGGGCTTTTTGGCCTTTTTCTAGGGCTTTGTTCCCTTTTGGGGTGTTTTTGGGCTTCATTGTATTATTTGGCCTTTTAGGCCTTCGGGGGTATGGGCTTGTTCCCATTGGATGTATTCCAACTTTTGGTTGGATTCCCCTCTCCCTTTCCCTTAATAAAATGTTATTTTTGCCTATAACAAAAAAAAAATGCAAAAACCTTCAGAAGTAAATGGGTTGTTTTATTCTCAAACACGCAGAAGCCATTCGTAGGATTTTGTAGAACACTTGTTAAAACCTGAATGATGGTTTCTTCTTCACATCTCAAACACATTTATCGTAATCAGAACTTGACTGGAATCAGAACACCAATCATATTCAGTGAGACTGGAACTATAAATTCCTCCCCTACCCCCCAGGCCACCAGTCTCCAAAAAAACAGACAAGGAAAGCAAATGTTGAAGGTAACATGAATGGAAGTGGAGCTTGCAGCTCAGGAAACCAATAGAATGGGATGTACGATCAACGCAATACCTCATTTCAGAATTATCAGACTGAAGAGAGGCCTGAACAGCAAGTGCCTCATCTTCTGCAGCAGGGTAACTTATTGGCTGAGTCTGCGGAGGTGTGAATAATGGTACAATGTTTTCTTCTCTAGGAGGAAATTCTACTCCAGCAGCCTGCAAATTACAATACAGTAGCTGAGTAAATAAGCCCAATCAATTCAAGAGAAGACCAAAAGATAAATTTTAAACATGGAACCACAACCTGGATGTATCAGAGTAGTATAACACGAGAATTGTTTTTGAAAGCACCCAAATAGGTGCGCCAACCCCAGACGCAGTATACATTATTAAGGTCTTGATCACTAAGCAATAAACAGAAATGTAATGATCTTGATGACTAAAACACCGCAAATATAGAGAGCCATTCATATACTACTGCCTTCATCCCAAGCGGATTATGGTGCCGACGTGGTCTTTGTTTTTTGCCTCGCCTAAACACAGGGATGTGGATCCTTAGTCAAACTGGAATGCGCATACTTATTCTTTTTACTCGTCCAATACGACACAAACCAAAAGGTGTATCTTTTTCTAACCAACTAAAAACAAATTATATTTCATTTTCAATGGAAATTGAAAAGCAGGAGGGTGTGAAGACTGCATCTCGTGGGGAGACTTGGTGATAAGCATGTTGCATCAGTATCACCACGAAAATGTCCTCCCAGCAGAGAAAAATGGCATCTTCACGCAGGCACCCTAAAAAAATAGGAAAATGCACAATGAAACAAGAAGAGAAAAGGAACATTTATTTTTCTTTTCATTTTCAAAAAGTCCGCATGTAGGTTAATATAGGGCTTATGTAGTTATGTTCAGCAGAGAATTTCGACTCTAGCTCATGGAATGGCACCAATCTATCCTTGCAATACAAAATTACAAAGAGCGCACTATTCTTCGTCTCATTCTTAATGAGCCTTGGCGTCCATAGAGTAAAATCAACATTTCCACAATTAAACTTGTCCTACATATGGAAAATGTCTTATTACCAATGCACCCCACCAAAATGTCTTGATCCACGAAGACAGGACAGGAATAGCCACTACCAAGTAATAGATAGTTCACACATTGCGACAACTTGCAATTCTGTTTAGACAAACCAAACATTGCTACTTTTAGGTCAGCAAAAGGTTTGCAAAAACTACTTAATGTTTGAAAATATGACCATCGGATAAGCATACCATCCAGTTTCCAACAAATTCGACCAATTAACTAAAACATTTTGTTCTGAATTGAATCCAAAAGCATTGTGATGCATTACAGCTTGATTCAAACTGACTGATTAAGTTCGAATCCAAGCAATACTTCTACAAACAATACTCTAATGTTAGAGTATGAAATAATATTCAAACATTAGAAACTGCAACATAGAGGGCACTCATTGTAACTTTTACTCACTGAAAACATATATGCTAACATAAAGAATGCAAGGCGAAAGAATGCAATGGTTAAACAATCACCCGGAGTTCATTATATGCAGCATAGTACTGGGGATGTCTTCCTCTGGCCCCTCCCAATGCTACTTGCCATGTATCTATCAAAATCAATATCTTCTCTCTCACATTCAGATCAGGCTGCAGAAGATAATACAAGGTTAAAATGGACCATACACAGAATCTCAACGGAAGAAAAGAATCTCGACATGTGACAGGAAAACAGATATTGGCACCTTCTTCTTGACTATTTTCACCATATCATGTAAAATATCCCGCTCAACAATTTGCTGGAAAATATACTCTCCACAGTTCTTACTAAGAGTATCCAATACCTGAATCAGAAATTCCCAATATGTAAATTGTCTTTTGGCCAACAGTAAGACAAAAAAGTAGTTACACAAGAATGCCTACAACAGTATGACTCAAACGTTAACAAGTCCAAAGTCAATACATGGCGAGGTTAGAGGGTTGTGAATCTGGTATACAAACTGAAGCTTACTTTACCCACAAGGAGCAAATCTTGTTCGGCTTGAACAAGTGGTCAAGAATTTCAAAAGATGAGGCAAGATTGAAGAGTCAAAGTCAGACCTCCAACAAGGCGTAGGGCTGCACAATTTTCAAACTAAAAGATAACAACAGAATATGCCTCTACAAAACAGTTAAGACTTAACATCATTAACAAAACCAAAAAAATATGCAAGTCATGAATCACCACTGTAATCCATGTGTGTAAATTTATGTTAAAGTTGGAAATAAAATATTATGACTCTATGAATTTAGAGTTAGAATTGAAAAATAAAATCTGTAGTCATAAAAAGAAAAAGCTCCTGAGAAAATACAGGAGATGGAAGTCCTCACTGTCTCGACTACAAATAGACATGCCTTGTTTTGTGTCAAAACAACATGACTTCAAAATGATCCAGGTAGTTAATCAAGAGAATGGTGTGGTTCCAATTGCAAGGTGTCTCTACATGGATAGTGGGCATTCAAAATGTACTCATGAAAAGCATACTTGAACCCAAAAAGAGAACATTAACGGCCGGACATCAACAAGTACACAAGCAAGATTTGCGTTAAATTCTCCAGCAGCCTGTAGACTAAAAGGCATATATGCAAAGCTGTGCGCATGCGAACACACACACACAAATAGAAGTCGTGTTGAAGGAAAGCTTTATTAGTCTTTGCTCTCAACATCATGGCGTGGGTTATTCAGAAAGAGGTTCACAGGTATAGTGGGTGTTGCAAGATTGAGAAAGAACTTCTCCCTAATTGGTGTCTTAAGGGATCTAAGTACACCACAATTCACTTGTAACTTGTAAAATGGATGGCTCGCTTGCATAGGGGTCACTCATTTTGGCAAATTGTTTGTTTAGGATTCAATGCCAAGATCAGTAACTAAGATCTTAAGTAGTTAGAAGAGGGTCCTATTAGTAGGGACCATAGATCGGTGTGGCATGTAATGCCATCACGTCCTAGGGGGTGCCTTAGGATGAAAAACAGCAGAGCAATTTCCAGATCATGTAACTCGTTTTTTGTTCATTTCTCCATCGGACAGCATCTCTATCCAAAAAATAGTGTGTTTGGAAACAATGGGGCTAGAAGGTCGTTTTCCACTGCAGTTTATTCCTATTAAACAAAGTCTGTTGTTGGGTAAGAGGTCCCCTTAGGCAGAACCAGGTATTTTAACTGACAAGTGTAATAAAGTTGATCCCGATACCAAACAGGCCATTAGGCCAACCAGGAAACTAAAATACAAACAAAAGCTATTTCTAAGGAAATATAAGCAAAGAGAACACTTACAAAAAGAGCAAGCAACGATATTTGAGGACTTTTGCTTCCCAGACGCTTCTTGAGCAGCTTCAAGGCATCCTTTGCTTGCCTACAATTTCAATCCAATCAAACATAACTTCCTACGGATTGAGCCGACATCCGTTACGGTTTTAGCACAAGGGCGACGTGTTGAAATGAACAATGGTTAAAATAACAAAGAGGAAACAAATAGAAATGCAAATTTGCAATGTCCAGGATTGACAGTGCATAGATCTAGTTCTCAAATAGAAGAGATGGACTAACAGCACAAATTAACAGCTAAAAGATGCTAGATCATACACAATCCCAAATCATTCAAATAAAACAACATAAGTGAATTAGTTTTTAATCCCAGCCGGCTTTAGTCACGAGATAACTCCCAATCCTAATAGACAATGGAGGTGGGCGGAGGCAAAGTGGGGTTGTGATAACCAGACAGCAACTGCTCAGGATATCCATAGGAAATATCAAGCAATAAGCATCAACCAACTGCTCAGGATATCATCAATTTCCATCACTTCCTTGTGATTGTGACCATTCCCCAGTTGGTGTATCATGTGTAGGACACCTGAAAGAGTACATAGACCATATTCTTCTCGACTGCCCATCGGTGTTGCTTTTGTGGCACAGGTTGTTTTGGGTGTCCGAAGCTTCCTGGGCTATTCTGGCTACTTGCAGTCAATTCTTCATCATTGATTTTACCTTCCACCTTCCGGACCTCAAGCACAACCATGCCAAACCATAGTCCCGTTCTCCAATGAGAGGAATAGAATAAAAGCTATCTAGAAGCTCCAACATCACCCCACCCCTTAATCAGTCAACTCTTTTCTAAAACTTATTTCCCTGAAGATCCCATTACTCTATTTCACAGTCAAGTATAGTAGCCATATAGCATGATTAATCGTTGCACTAATCTTCAACGTGTAACACAACCACACACTCAATCTTAAGATGCCTAACTTAAAAATCGCATTACAACCAAGTCCACTTTATGCTCAACCAAGACATGTTTAATCCTTAAATCCTACAACTAAACTTCTAAGCCCAAGACCAAAACCCATTCGTTTCACTAAGTGACTTCTCTGGACTTGAGCCCAGTAGCCCACCATGAAACCAATTCGGACAGGCTTGGCCCAAGTTTCTCAAGGCCATCCTACATCAAGGATTTGGGAGATTTCTCTGTGTAGGTGACACAAAATATCAAATTATTGAACAAGAACTACCCTCTCTGCTAAATATCTGCATCTTGGCACCATTTATTTAAGTCATTGCATTCAACAGCTGCTAGCACTAATGAAATGCACATGTGCAAGATATCCAACTATTACCAACTTCACAAAATCAGAGCCACCCACAAACATAAAACTGTAGGAATCATATTAGTAATCATCAACATGTATAAGTTGTTGAGAGAAATGATACCCAGGATCCATGTTAAGGATATCGCATAGCTCGATATTAACTGCCCAGTCTGGACCAATCAGCATGTCACTTGTTGCCCTCTCCACACATGCCACCGCATTATTAGCCATTTCCTTCTATCGTTTAACAGCTTCACCCGAGTCCCCACCTTTGATCGTCCTAGACAGCAAAAAATCTATGGTGAAATCGATCAAAGCTTATGCACAAGCAAACATACACAATTTATAACTATAATTACAATTCAAATGACACAGATTAGAATCTCTATATCTTGACTGAAAACCAAAAAAACATAATAACTAGGGATTGAAAAAACCCCAAAACTAAAAGGAGAATTTGACCTACAATCCCGCAAGAATTAGAAGGTCAACAAACAAAAAGTAATCAGACAAGGAATGAATTCTTCCCCATTTATGGTCACTTTCATTCAACCCTGCAAACAGGCTTCAATTCACGAGCAGTAAGAATTATGATCACTTTCATACAACCCTAGTAAGAAGCACATTAACATTTCGATCGGCACGGATTGGAAAACTTCCTATCTCATCAATGTAAACAAAAAACCCACAATGAAGAAACAACAAAAACTAATTGGAAAATTGACAAAGATCAACAAACCCGCAAGAATCACAGGTCAACAAACACTAATCAGAGAGAGATAAAAAATTTCCACTTCCATATAACACTGCAAACACACTTCAATTCAAGAGCAGTAAGAAGCACATTTACAGTTCCATCGACACGGATTAGAAAATTCTCTATCTCATCAATGTAAAACAAAAACCCACCATGGCGAAACAACCAATACTAAATGGAAAATTTGACAAACACTGATCAGACAAAGATTAAATATTTCCTCAATTATGATCACTACCATACAACACTGCAAACACACTTCAATTCAAGAGCAGTAAGAAGCACATTTACAGTTCAGTTGACACGGATTCGAAAATTCTCTAAATTAAGGATGTAAGCCACAAACCCACGATGATTAGGGCTTGAAACCCAAAACTAACAGGAAAAATTCACTGCAGATCAAGAATCCCACAAGAATTACAGGTCAGAAACCAAAATCTCTAGACAATGATTGAATAGCCCTAGAATCATGATCACTTCTGTATAACCCCACAAACAAACACCCTCCAATTCTAGAGCATGAAGGGGGGCCAACCCAAAAACCCAGTTCAAATAACGATCAAGAATTAGAGAGGAGTCGTGAGTGTAGAAGTCTTACCGTTGAACAACACCCACGGCCCGGTCTAGAGAGAGAGAGAGAGAGAGAGAGAGAGAGTCTATAGAAAAAGCAGATGAATTGGGTTTTTATTAAGAGGAAGGAAGAGATTAGGAAATGGGTTTTTGGTACTTTTCTTGATGGGTAGGAAAGCAAATGTCTCTCCTCTCCTAATAAGCGAGTTTTATACACGGCCGACCGGGGTGGAATCGGCGTTGACTATCCGGGATGCAGATCACACACGAGGTGGCAATTTTCTATACAGGCAATGGGGTGGACGGTGGGGATCAAGATGATAGAAAAAAATTACAACCACACCCGACTTACGCAATCAAACGCACAACACACCTACCTGTTGTGTATTTGGGTGCATAAGTTTGGTGGAGAATATCATGTTCAGTTAAATAAGTTAATTGAATTATTTTTTTATTTTTATTTAATTTTTTTTTGTATTTGTTAATTTTTTGTCAATTTTTTTAAAAATTATTGCATCATTATGACGAGAGAAATCTAAAAAATAAAAAATTATGAACGAAATCTAATTTTTTTTAATAAAGACTAAAAAATTAGCTTATTGGTTTATTTTTGTCTTTATTCAAAAAATTAGGTTTCGATCGTAATTTTTTACTTTTTAGATTCCTCTTGTCATGACGATGCAATAATTCCTAAAAAATTGAGAAAAAAATTTGAATAAGGACAAAAAAATAAGTCAATTGGCTTATTTAGCCGAACAGGGCCGAAGGATCCAGTCCATTTAGTTCAAACCAATTTGGTCCGTTGGCTTACATCCGAGTTATCCAAAAGTGTTTTGATTGCTCAGATTTGTTCGGATTTATTTTTATTACAAAAAATACCCAAAATATCCGGAACAAATCTGAGCCGTCAAAACACTTTTAGACCGCTCAGATACAAACAATGAATCGGTCCGAACTAACTGGACTGAATCCGACCCCAAGTTTGGTGTGCTTGTAGTCAATTGCATTTCGGTGCGTAAGTTTGATGTGGTTGTAAACAGATGTGTGTGTTGTGCGTTTGAGTGCATGAAGTTGGAACTTGGGTGTGGTTGTAGACAGCCATGTGCATTTGGGTGCGTAGCAGAGTGTGGTTGTAGACATGTTAGTGTTTTGTGGGGCTGCTAGGCTTAGTTTCTGGGTCCATCCCGGTCTCGCTCCGATGATCGGAATCGTTCACTTTGTAGAACTCGTCGAGTAGAACAACCATGCAAAAAATCAGCTTAATTGGATATCGTTAAGTGCCTAATCAGAACCTTTTTATTTTGACAGAATGGATCTGAAACACTGGATCAAATCCACTGTAATCATGGACCGAGAGAATTTTGAAAGAATGGATTCGAAACACTGGATCAAATCCACTGTAACCATGGACCGAGAGTTATATGGGCTCTGATCAGGCACTTAACGATATCCAATTAAGCTGATTTATCGCATGGTTGTTCTACTTGACAAGTTCTACAAAGTGAACGATTCCGATCATCTGAGCGAGACCGGAGTAGGCCCAAAATTGGGCATAGCAGCCCCCAGCCCACCCCCCCCCCGCCCCCCCCCCCCCCCCCCCCCCCCCCCGGTTTTGTGCATTTGAATGCATAATTTGGGTGTGGTTGTAGAATGGTATTTCGCGTGTGGTCCTTCATGAGGGCTCATTACGATTGAGCAGTTTATTTCTTAAGTTTCAATATATATACTCCGTATGTTCATGTTAAAAAAAGTTGATCGGGTTGAAGGAGGGCTCATTACGATTGAGCAGTTTATTTCTTAAGTTTCAATATATATACTCCGTATGTTCATGTTAAAAAAAGTTGATCGGGTATCAATAATAGCTTAATCAAATCATACTTATTTGCTAATATATATGTTACGTTTAGATACATATCGACGTCCAATCGATCTGATGTTTTACTTGGTTATAAGTCACGGGGGCCAGTTGTTATGATTAAGATTAAAAGAGTGTTGAAATATGCACGAAAAACTTTTGAAAGAGTGTGAACTGTTTTAGGCGTATAAAATTGTTTCGTTGGTTAAAAATATTTTCCAGTGCCATTTTTTGGACAATCATACAGAACAGATAAAATTTACTTTTGCTTCTTGTTGAAATTAAAAACAAAACCATTTTAAGTTTATCCCGCAAGTGATTTTTAAAATAAACAAAATATATAGATTTCCCTGAGAGCTGTATAGCCTAGTACAGTAGTAAGGTAGGACCCAAAAAAGGAAAGAGCAGAATGGTGGTTTTTGTTGTTCCTGTGAAGCGAAGATCATTGGAAGCAGGGGCTGCCGCGAACAAATACAGCAGCGTGGAAATGATGTGGATCAACCTCTTTTTTGGCTTTGGTCAAACACTCTCTCTCCCTGGTTGAGCTAGGAAGGGTCCTTTTAAGTAGATGACTCGTCGGGCGGAACGTCTTTGCGAAAAAGAACTTGAATATTCGTTCTTTCTTAAACGATTCTTCATTTTCTATCAGGAACGCTATGTCATTTACAACCTGAGCAGCTTTCGAAATGCTTGAAGGCCTCGCTGTCCCTAAATGATTTAGAACGATTCTTCTTTATCAATGGTGATGGTGATGGTACACATACCGTTGCTTCTTTTTCAGCCAAATCCGGATCTCGTTTTGCTTCCGGTCGTCAAGCCTGATCGACTTGGCTCTTTCCCCTACCCCGGCCTCTCACATCATCTCATTATTCTTCTGTCCCGTTGCTTGAATGTTTGATCAACTCGGCTCTCTTTCCCCAGCCCCAACCTCTCATATTGATTCATTATTCTTCTATTCCGTTGCTTGAATGAAGATACCTGATCTTTCTGGCTTCCCCAAATGCCCACCACCGGCCCTTCTCCTTTATATGATTGTTGAAAAAGCACTCGACGGATCATTTTCACAACTAGCAACACACTTTAAGAGATGATTTTACTGTTCTTAGCAAGGTAGTGCTAAATCTAAAGCAAAAAAGAAGAAGAATCTTCTACCACTACACAAATCGTTAATACAATATGAGAACTCACTTTACAGTATCATTCAAGAATTCGGGCGCCATAAAAACTGAAGTTCGATCATAATCTCGTGCAATTTCTGCAGAAATTCCAGTCCATCCATAGACACAGAAGCATGAAAAATATATGAACAGATTGCAGCTGTACATCCACAAGCTGAAGCATCACTTTTAAGAACAATATCTTGGCAAACAGAGCCTTAATAAGATTATAAGAAATTAAACAGATTGCAGCTGTACATCCACAGGCTGAAGCATCGCTACAATATCTTGGCAAACAGAGCCTTAAGGAGATTATAAGAAATTAAAGATGGGAAAGAAAACAACCAACCTCCTCCAAAATTTCAAGGGAATTCACATGTGCTACGTCACACTCGCTTTAGCCTTTAGCGGTATATTCCTAAAGCATTCTATTGAGTCTCAGGAGTAGTATAACGACGTCTTTCACTTTGAAGTTTTCATGTTTCTCTTAGTGAGGAAGGACCAGCAACCGAGTGAGCAACCACTTTTCTTCCTGCAAAAGATCAAGAACCATTACCATTATTAGAAATTAGTTGATGTTGAACCAAAAAATTTACTCTACACGCCCAATGGGACGAACAATTGAAAATGTGAAGGATACCCGAACCAAGCGTATCTATCCATTATGAAGTATGAAGCAGATTCTATACTATACTTTTTTCGTAGCTGTATGACAGGCCGATAGGAAATGATATATGTAACTTCTAATCATTTTCAACATCCCGTGCATCGCACGGGTTGTCTGCTAGTCTCACGTGAAGTATATGCAACCAAGAGATAGTTGAAGAATCAACTGGTTTGATTACTTTTTGCCCATTACAAGAGTTGGTGACCTGCCAATGCTCTGAAGCATCAAGTTGGGTCTACCAAGTCCAATGATTTGATCAAATTTGTTCACTGTAGAAGGTTGCTAGGATAGGTAACCAATGCAATAAAATAGGTTAATAGACATAGGTATCTATATAATTAGAGCACATATTCAGTGTAATTAGGGTTTTGGCATTAGTGCCATGGAAGTCAAAATTATACAACCACTTCCCTAACCAAATTCAATGATTGCTATATAATAGAACTAGGAGGGGTCATAACTGGCAAAGAATTTGCATTTGCTCCCAATTCAAGTTGAAATTGATGCTCAAGCCATTATTCCCTTACTAAAGGACACTAATATGGATACTCAAATTTTTGTAATCTTGTTTTCGAATGCAGGCACCTGCTCCAGACAATGGGTAAGCCCGCCAGTTGAGGACGTCTTCTGAGAAGCAAATCAATGCGCAGACATCCTTACCGAGCAATCTAGTTTTCCTCAAGACATTACGATTCAATCAAGTCATCCTAACGACATGTTTCCAGTTTTCTCATCTCCTCGTATTTTGCAGTACTTCGCAACTTATGTTTGATGCTATGGGGATTACCTACCCCAGAACTTTGTACTCGTAATGAAGTTAACGAATCTTCCTTTTAGCAAAAAAAAGAAAAAAAGAATACTTAGTGATTATTAGTAATAATCAAAACATTTTTCTGGGTTTCGCAAGTGTTGTTTTCCATGTCAGATGGGATTTTCTTTCAAGCAACCCCAGTTTTGAGATTACAAACTGTTCTACAGATCCAAAAGCAACCCCAATCTGGCTTGTTCGTTTGGGGGCTTTAAAGCCCCTGGGCACGGTCCCCGATACACTCTCCACTCAAACCTCCTTCAAAACCCAAAACGAACATAAAAGCAACTACTCCATAAAAGCAACAGAATCAACATGAACTTGCACCAAAGCTGCTAAAAAGATTGTACCCAGTGACAAAAGCCTCGGTTCAGAATTTTCCTACTCCGAGTTGGATACGACACAAACATGTAAGTTGGTTTCGCTTGTTAAAACAAGCCTAATTTGGTGTTCATATGGCATTTTTCACTCTAGGAGGCCATAATGTTTGGATTGCTTACAGCTTTCGATCAAAAATGACTTTACCCTGAAAATACTTACAACTAATGAACTTGTAATATTGAAAAGCAAAGGCAAATACTCCCCAAGTCCAGTGTACCAATTTCACCGGAACTCCGATGCATTTTCGGGAAATAAGAAATTCTGATTAGTAAAATTTTTGCCAGTACCGATGTTCCGATGCATTTTCAGGAATTAAGAAATTATCACGTGATCCAATGGTAAATTTATGTACTAGAATACTACTAGTACATGGGAAATTAGGTACAGAGCATTTGAGCAAAAAAGCATAGCCCATGCTTTTCAAAGGACAACCAGAACATCTCTAAGATTAACATACCCACCACTACTATCGCTCCAAATTGAAATTCATTTATCTCAAGATAAATAGTTTATCAAAATCATACTGATCCATATACCCAATTAAGTTGTGATGTTCACATGATTGATGTTTCGACGAGCTCTAAAAAGTGAACGTACCTGCCGCTACTACTGCTGCTGCTACCGCCGCTACTCCCACTCCCACTCCCTCCCCCGCTCTCGCTCGAAAACCTCTTCTTCCACCACTCCTTCTCACCACCTTTCCCGCCCCTATCCACCCCCTCCGGCCGCGGCGAAACCCTCGAAAAACTATTCGTTCCCGCCAAGTTCTTCTTCTTCTTCTTCGACCCCAGACTAAACGGAAACGCCATCTTCAAGAGCAACCCCCCGCCGTGATTATTCTCTCTGCTCCGGCTCCTCACCATCTTCACTCTGCTCTCCTCTCTCTTAACCCCCCTCGACGGTTTTCTCGCCAAGACTTTCTCATCATCAACCAAACGGTTCTCTTCGGACTGCGCTCTGATAGGGTGCTCGACAATATCCCTCAGCGAAAGCTCGTAACACGATTCGGGCATGGTTTTGACCATCTCCATGAGCTCCCATTGGCCTCTGGCTATAGCCTGGGACCTCGAGTTCGGCGAGAGGTGCTTGTAGTTCGTCTTCCACAACGGCGGCGACGAAAAACCCGAATCGTCCTCTGTATCATCCTCTGCTGCCCTGTGACTCCGGTAACTCTGATAGTTTTCTGATGTTTTTCGAACCCGGGATTCGATGTTCGCGTCTGCCCATCTTTCGTTGATGCGTGAGGTGGGGTTGAAGGTGTGAGCATGGAGGTTTGGGAGATCAGGTTTTGGATCAAACATGGTTTTTCGTTTTCTTTTTATTTTTTTTGGGTTGTTGGGAGGGGGATGAAGAGGGTGAATTGGAGATGATGGGGATGAGAGGTTGGTGTGGTGGGTTTGTGATCAATGACCAAATTGGTTTTTTGTCACTTGCTTTATTAAGGATTTTTTATTTTAGATAAAGAGCAAATTGTATTGACGTAGATGTCAGTGCACATATATAATCATGTATTCAAAACCGTCCGATACGATGCGAGTTTGCAATTTATCATAGGAACCGGCTCCTCTCCCATTTCTTTGTCTACGGTGCCCATTCAGTTTGCAATTTTGGGGTCCATTTCGGACCCACAACATTACTCGAAACTGTTTCTGTTATAGATTTTCTTCAACCATACTAAAATCATCTTGATCCATACAAATTTCCTTGAGAACTTCAACCACACTAAAATCATCTTGATCCATACTTGATCAACATGCATTTAGATTGAAAAAAAAACATACAAAAATGGGGTCGAATCCAAAATCAATGGTATTTTTTTTTCAATATAAAGGTGAAACAATCAAGTATCAAACGGGATCCGATAAAGATGATTTTTGGTGGGGTTGAAGTTATCGACAACATCTACAACATAAACGGTCCTGGTTGTTGTTGTGGGGCCGTGATGGCCCCACAAATTTCAAATTGCAAATTGGACGGGGACGGGAGAGAGAGAAATGGGAGAGGAGGAGCTGGGTTCCTATATCATGTCATCATGTGGGCAGAATACATTTGTATCTCTTCTTCTTTTTTGTAATGAAGAGCGGTCTCCGGATCAGTTTGCGCGCACCACAAGACTTAATCTCTCCGGTCCCTACCAGTCTTTGCTCGTCCAAAGGGTAAATGTGTCGGCAGTATTTTTGGTTTTAAAAGTAACCATGTAGGGAAAAATATGTTTAACAGAAGAATTCATGCCTAATGACGTGGTTGACATAAATTACCATCTAAACCGGTGTGGGGGAGGGGAAACTATAGCTGGTCAATTTGTTTACGTGACTATCAAACCATTTTGAATGATTATTTTATATATCACTTTTCAATATTTCTCGTCTCATTAAATTTCGTCAATGAATCATTTGTTTATGACGATTACTATTTGACTATTTGTTGAGTAATGGTGTACAAACAGGTAAAAAAGAACTCCACAGAATTATAAACTATAGCTGGTCAATTTGTTTATGTTCATGTTTGTATCTAGTATTTTTGTTTCGATTTTGCTAATCTCAACTTACTAAATAATGGATGATGCACGTGTAATATCCCAAAAAAACAAAAGAAAAAGTTCAACGCATTTTTCATCAATATTAATGCATTTTCTACATACATCTATAAATTTTTCGTAGATATCGATTTATTTTTTACATATTAATCATTGTTTATTGGGCTGTGGTTAGCATTATGTTTTTTGTATTGATGGTGTGACTTAATTTGGGGGAGGTGTTTTAGTCTTTTCATCATAAAGTCAAGCTTTCTAGATGGGTGGGCTCATTTTTCTTCATCTCGTCTGTCTCATTCTTTCTTTTTGTTTTTTTCTAGGGAAGGAAAAGACTTGCTTGTCCCTTTCCAACTTTTCTGATATTTCTTCTCTCATGGTGGATGTGGTAATTTGCTTATGCAGTTTTGATGTCATACAACCCAAAACTACTCCATCATTTATAATACAATTAACCAAGTAAGTTGAATCTACACTCTTCACCAATTAGACAACCACCCTTTCACCTTTTTTGGTTAGAAATACCCCACCCCAGTAAGTGAAAGTGAAAAAGTCCTGATTTTAGGGAGCGTACACCCTTTTGGATGAATGGGATCCTCAATTTAAGTATGTGGTGGACCTTATCCTTCATTCATTTGTAGGCTCTTTCTAGATCCACATCGACAATAAAAAAAGATCATTCATTTGAATGTATTTTTTTTTTTTTTGAAGATAAACATGTTTTAAGATTATATCAATCAAACAAATATCATCAGGAATATTTAATCGCTCTAAAAATCATGTTGATTTGTCCATTCTTCATTTGTATTTTCCTACAAGACATAAATGTATTCAGATTTTGTGTTTTCTTGACATGATTTTTAACATCATTAATGTTTTCAATGAGCTCCAAAAAATAAATGTATTGATTATTCAAAATAAATGTATCCACCTCTTAGGGGTGAGGATTCTATTATAAGTCAAATAATTCGCGGTTGCGTGTGTGAGCGAAAGCATGAATGAAAAAAGCGTTTTGAATTACATCACAAAGTACACTAAAATTTGTGAGAGCGATATTAGAGAGCGCAAGCGTAGTGCTTGAAAGTATGAACGCACGACTTGTTTAAAGGATTATGTGACCAAAATCCCGTTTCACCCCTTGTTGCTTTTACTCCAAAAAATTTGGTGCAAAAGGTTGCAGCTTTTTTGCGGGGATCAATAAGGTGGCTGCTTTAATTTATTACTGCCCACTTTTTTATTTTTCGTTGGGTAGTTTATTAACCACTCACTATTTGTTAGGCAACGTATTTGGAGAGGAAAACCAAACTTCGGCAGGATCGAGAAATTAAGCGAAGCTATGTATGGTCCATTGATATTGACCGTATAGCACGTGTGAAATTGCTATTTTACATGATTTGTCGGTCTTGATTTAATCCGGCCGGCAAACGGCCCGTAAATGAGGTAGTTGTAAGGCTATAAATGAGCCGCGTCGAGTTCTAGATGAGCCAAAAATTTGAGCTCAAACCTTAATAAATTGAGGCTTTAACGAGTTAGACTTAGTCATTCATTAAACGAGCCTCTTTAATTGAGCTAAGTCTCCCTTAACAAGTCGAGCTTTTGTCGAACGAGCCGAGCTCCACGGCTTGTTAATTAAACGAGCTGAAAGCTCGAGCTGAGCTAACAAACCGAATTTTCGAGCTGCTCGATTCGTTTACGGCCACAGACGGTTAGAGGTGAATCATGACCCCTTTTCAATGGATTGGATGTAAGCCATGTAGCTTAGAGTAGGTTCTTTCCATTTCTCATCATCAAAAAAAGAATCAATCAGATCGAGTAGTTTAGAAGACCAAGTAAAAATGAAAACAAAAGTACTGACTGTACTACAACAACAATCTTTGGTTCTACTTCTTCCATGGCAGTATTATTAGTCTTTGGAAATACGTAACGAAAAGGACAAGATGGCAATATCAAAGAATTTCCATCAGACAGAGACACACGCCCCATATCATATCCAGCTAGCAAGTCCACCGTAAAATCAATGCTACTGCTTTTATTCGAAATCTTTGTAAATATTATTATTCAATAAAGTTTTGAGGTCATGCATGAGCAATTTATCTAGAAATTTCCCTATGGACTTGTCAACATATTTGTCAATCAAGTAATTAAGGCGATTGTGATGGACAAGGAGGAGTTCTTGCGAGGTTCACTGACCGAGATATATATGATACTGTTACATTCCAAACAATTGAAATGTAACAACTAACAACCACAAGACAAGAACTTTTAAAAAGAAAGAAAGACAATTAAATGATCCCTTCTTACCTTCAATCCAATGCATCTATTTATGGCTTCATGAATTGACATCAGTGGTGTAACGACTAGGCCTGACTAACCGCTGATTACCTTTCGGCCTGGACACTTGACCTTAAAAATTATACCTTAAAAGGTGTCATGTTGCCTTAGGTGGATGTTAAATATAGTAAGTGAAAGCTCCCAACCAATATGAGACTAAGTACTCCTCCAAAATCTGGGGTATTAGAGCATCTTCAACCTTTACCCATTTTAAGATCCAAATTTAAAATTTGGGCAAAATCCACAAAAACCCTCTTCAATCTTTGAACCGAACTCTTTCCTATTTTGGGTTTTACCCATTTCTTTTCCCAAATTTGAGAGAACTCAAGTCTCTCCCTATTTTTTCTCCCAATATTCTAACGGCTCTTTTCTCTTTTCAACAGCTCATTCCATGTCATTCTAAGAGCATGGCGTCGGTTTTCCCAAACTTGGATACCTGCAAAACTCCTCTCTCTCTCTCTCTCTCTCTCTCTCTCTCTCTCTCATGGCCGCCGCCACCAGGACGAGTTCCTACAAATGGAAAAGAAGTGAGGATATATGGATCAGAGTTTCTGTGGATGCTAGTAAGTGGTAGACTATTTGGGTGGTTGGCGGTGGTTATGGAGGTGGGCCGAGTTCTTCTTCTTCTTTTTCTTCACAGCAATCAGTCACTCTTTACCCTAAATCAAATTTGTTCCCTTCTATTACTTACATTATTGCCATTGAATACTTAAAAAATATATATATTTGGATAAAAGATCATTTTGCTATTGGAGTGAGCCTGACCCAAAATGAGTTTTTACCCAAATTTGGATAAAATTTTGGGTCAACACTTGAGATGTTCTTACAATCTTCCTCCCTTAGGGATGTAACTTCCTCGTTGCATGATCCCAACAACCTCCCCTAGTATATGTGGTGGCAAAGCACATCCCACCCGCAATTTGGAGTAGGGCAGGGATCTGCTACCATTAATAACAACACGACTTGACTAATCAAGACTCCCTTTTTTTTTGACCTGAACACTTGGTGCAAGTAACAAAATATATGGAGGTACGGTAGATCTCCATAGACTGTGAAAGCTCAAACCCAATCAACACTTAACCTATCATGCCTAGAGGCACTGAATACTCAGGCAACATTGAATAATTTTTCCTAATATCCGGCCAAATTGGTTTTATTATATCATAAGAACAAGGAAGTGCAATAGTTAAGCGAAGGGGACAATAGTGGATAGCTGTGAGTTGAGCACTTAAGTGTTTTGTTATTCCACTGCTAGCTAGCTCCACCGCTTTAATTTAAACAAAACGAAATGAAGAACTCCAATAATTCATTGAAGTAGCAAAAAAATCTGCCACATCCAGATCGTATCGTTCCTCCCCCTTCCATATTGGAGTGTTTTCCTTTTTAATTTCTCCGCTGTGTGGGCTCATAAGAGGTGTTTGGCGTGAAAGACTTGTGAACAAGAGACTAATCTATAAATGCAGTAGAGATACGAAAAGTTAAAAAATACTCCGTAGAAACAGAGGAGTTAATGGCTTTCTTTTCTTTAGAACATGAGATGAGTTGAGTGCGGAATTTGTTCGGAGTATTCTGCATTGTGACTAACAAATTTGTTCGGAGTATTCCGTGGGGTTGAAGTCTAGGAGAGAGAGAGAGAGAGAGAGAGAGGGGAGGGGGGGGGGGAGGGGGTTGTGTTTCGAGTCTAGAGAGAGAGAGAGTGTGGTGTTGTGTTTCGAGTCTCTCAGTGCCATGGAAGGACGACGGTGAATGCTGAACTATAGGCGTACTTTTTTAAATTTTTAACAAAAGCGTATTTGTCAACCACGCATTTTAATCCCCAGGCCGTCATCTTTTGTTCCCTGGCCGCAAAAAAATTCTGTTAGCAGCTAACAATTACTCATGGATGCGATAAATTGCTTTTGGCCGCGATAGATTGTGCAGTCCCATTTTATGAGGAAAGCGTGTTTGTCAATGACGCCCTTCCACAAAATTAGTACTTCCTGGCCGCATACTATGTTCCTTATTCCGTACGATACTCTCTCCGTCCCACTCCTTTAAACAGAAAGTCTGCACATACATACACTTTGTGCACAGATTATGCACAGATTTTATTGTGGGGCCCACCACGGATCCCACACGAATCATCCGAGCCGTTCATTAAATGTAAAACACTTTTTCAAGGGACCCCATTAAAAACAAGCTCAATCCGATACCTATAAGTGCTTGATCCAACCACATAACTTTTCATTAACCGGAAATCTGAATGAACAGTTAGATGGTTGAATGAAGCACCTATAGGTATTGGATTGAGTATATTTTTTACAGGGACCTTTGAAAAACTGTTTTACATTTAATGAACGGCTCGGATGATTTGTGTGGGACCCGTGGTGGGTCCCACAAAAAAATCTATGCACAGACTGCTGTGTGTGTAGCAGCTCTCTTCTTTAAATGTTCCCAACAAATGTTCTCAACAAGAATCCGTCCATTTCAAGAATAAAAAAAAATATTTCTATATATTATTTTTTACATCAAATTAACTTTAATTTGGTATAAACAAATAATTTTTTTTTTGAGAGTGAAAATGCTCGTAGGTGAAATGGGACTGAGGTAGTATATGTTTCTTGTTGTCCAAAATTTTCGAGGAAGTATATGTTTCTTGTCGTCCAAAATTTTCGGTGCCAGGTGGTATATCCCATGTAATATCGCTTGGCACATTTGGATAGTCCAATACACTTTTGGACAGTTCGGAATGAAACCCTCTTTCTCTTCTCATCCCAATAATTTCTCTCTCCTTTTTATCTCTCTATTCTCACCCCAACAATTTCTCTCTTCTTTTATCTCTCTAAACTTGAGACATTAAAAAACGCAATGGACGGTTTGAATGTGCAGAGCAGAAACCACGTGATATCCATCTAGCACTGAAATTTTTTCCAATAATTTGTGACGTTGAGGGATATTGGGACATCACGTAACCCCTCCAATGCAATTGAAGAAGTTCTTGAATTTTCTTTACGCTTTATAGTTGCCTTACGCGAAGCTTTGAGCTTGATGCAAAAAGCTCTTATCTTTGATGATGGTAGTATAGCATTTGTATGTACCCTTTTCTTATTAAATCTCGTGGGCTTCACACAAAGTCACTCTCCTTTTACTCCAACCTCATAGACCACTGCCTCTCACTGAAATCTTTGATTTTTTCCAAATCAACCCATGCCCAGTTGATTAAAGTCGGTTTCAACCGCCACACTTTTCTGGGTAACCGCTGCATCGATCTGTACTCCAAAGTTGGAACCTTTGGTGCTGCTTTGCAAGCATTTGATGACATAGCCAACAAGAATACCATTTCTTGGAACATTTGCTTGAGGGTGTATGTAGACTCTGGAAACCTCGAAGGTGCACGTAATGTGTTTGAGAAATTGCCCAAAAGAGATGTTGTGAGTTGGAACTCGGTTATTTCAGGATATGCTTCAAATGGGTTTTTTGATAGTGCATTGGAACTTTTTAGGGGGATGCAGAATGAGGGTATGAGACCTAATGAATTCACATTCTCGATTATGGCATCGTGCATGACGAGTGCTTGTTATGGCAAGCAGATTCATGGTAGCATGATGAGAAGTGGGGTGGATTTGTTGTCAAATGTGGTGGTTGGGAATTCCTTGATTAACATGTACGGGACGCTCGGGCTTGCGGATTATGCATTTGCAGTGTTTCTAACATTGGAGGAGGTGGATGTTGTGTCTTGGAACTCGTTGATTTTGGGATGTTGGAAATGTGGACACGGGGAAATGGCGTTGCATCAGTTCTGTTTGATGGTATCTGTTGGATACTCACCTGACAAGTTTACAGTATCGATAGTGATTAGTGTTTGTACCAACTTGCGAGATTTGGAAAAGGGTAAGCAAATACTTGCTTTCTGCGTCAAACTCGGGTTTCTTTCTAACACCATTGTATCAAGTGCTGCCATTGACCTATTTTCCAAATGCAACAGATTGGAGGATTCAATCCAGCTCTTTGAAGAAACAATTGTACGGAATTCTGCTGTTTGTAATTCTATGATTTCGAGCTACGCAAGGCATGGTTTTGGAGAGGATGCTTTGCAACTTTTTGTTCTTACAATGAGAGATCACCTCAGCCCGACTAAATTCACGCTCAGCAGTGTTCTGAGCTCTGCTTCTTCTCTTCTTCCAGCAGAGCAGGGGAGTCAACTCCATTCCTTGGTTTTCAAATTAGGTATGGAATCTGATGCGGTAGTTGGGAGTTCACTTGTAGAAATGTATGCCAAATATGGATTGATTGACAATTCCATAAATATATTTGCTGAAATTGATCCAAAAGATTTGATATCTTGGAACACAATTATTTTAGGTTTGACTCAGAATGGGAGAGTAGTTGAAACCCTTGACCTCTTCCAGGAACTACTTAGAATAGGTCCAAAGCCGGATCGAATTACTCTAGTTGGGGTTCTATTGGCATGCAGCTATGGGGGCTTTTTAGAAGAAGGAATGAGAGTCTTTTTCTCAATGGAGAAGGCATATGGAATAGTACCAAGGGATGAGCATTATCATTGTGTAGTGAATATGATGATTCGAGCAGGTAAACTCAAAGAAGCCATGGATATTGTAGAGGCAATGCCTCGTGAGCCTAGTCCTGTAATTTGGGCATCCATTCTTCAAGGTATTGGGGCTGATGGAGATTTGAATTTCACCGAAAGAGTAGCGGAGAGGTTGATAGAGTATGATCCACATTCATCTCTACCCTATCTGGTACTTGATCGGGCCTATGAGATGAGGGGCAAATGGGAGAGCATGGTTCGAGTGAGGAAGGCCTTGAAAGAGAGCAGTGAAAAGAAGGTTATTGGATGCAGTTGGATTGGGATAAGAAACCACACGTTAGTTTTTAAAGAAAACCATATATCTCGTTATGAAGACAAAGACATTTATTCGATGCTTACATTACTTATTTCTGAGATGGCGATTGAAGGTTCTGTCTATGATCACTGTGAAAGTGAGCTTTAAGGGGAAGAAAGAGTAATAGACTAGAAACGATGTAGAAAGTTACTTGTCTTATAAATTGATACATATATTTTATTCTTTTTGATACAATGAAGCAGTAAATTATGGTGTCTTGGTACAGTTGGGGTTGTTTTTATCTGTCTGTAATTCAATGTGACAACTGGGGGTTATTATTTCATTTTGATCACATACGAGGGATGCATAATTTTCATCCATGCTTTTAGAAAGTTCAACTTTTGGGACAGAGAAGTTGGAAGAAGACTTTGCTAGTTTTACGTGTTTCGAGTCAGTTTGGGTAATTGTTTATCGTCCATTGCTCAGCAAGACTGAGGAAAAAATGCAGGTTAAATGAAGATGCAATTAAGCGTCTTTTAGTGTGGAGAAGCTTGTAAATCGTGTAGTAGTTCAAGAATGGACCTAAGGGTACTGTTGGCAATGGCATCAGTCAGACTTGTACTTTCAGGGTGGTTTGGGTTTTTCAGGTGATGCAGTTTTCGGACAAAAGAGTTGGCATCTGATGTTGATACATGCTTGAGTTATGGCCTTAGATGTTAAAGGGCTACTTAGTGCACAAGGCTCTCGCTGGAGAAGGATTGGGTGTGTGCAGCCTTATTCTACAAGCAAAAAGACTGTTTGACCACTTGGTCATACTTGGTCAATCTTACTATGGCTCTTGGGCCGCTCTTCAATCATGGTCTCAAATGCTGATGCAATGATTGTTACTTGTCTGGAAATATGCACCCATTTCATTATTAGCATAGTTCACCGGTCAGCTAAAAAAAGAGCAGAGTTTACTGGATTTGAGTTACTATACGAAGTTTTAAGCACACAAAAGAGTCTTCCTACATTGCGCAAAGACCGAGAAAGCAAGCTTGTAGCATTCTGGAATGCAAGCTATCTCCAACCAGTGAAGCAACGAGCAACTTACAAGTTTAGTTTCTGTGTCTGGTTATCCTCCAGTATTCAAGTTTTGAATCTTTTCTGATTATAGCACTCTGTTCGAGGGCAATTGTTTTAACCTCATGTTCATGGTTAAGTAGTTTTTAAGAATCAGCCAAACTTATTCTTAACACTATTTAAATGTAAGTGGAAACTCTGACCCAGGTGTTTGGTACCCTACAAGAGTTCGTTTCGCACTTATGACTTTCCCTAATGTATGACATTATGTTTGTGCACGTATTGTGATTAATGTTTATGTTCTTGTCATTTATCTGGTTCTGCGAGGATAGTTTGGATTTATGTTTCTTAGAGTAACTTATGGTTTGGATGTATAACCTATTGGTTGGCTTTGTATTTACATAAGACCAATCTCATTTTGCTGTAGACAGTTACTTTTGGTTCTCTTTTGCTTTATATCATGGTACCAAGAGCAGGTATTCGTACAGCTTGTTCGTTTTGCACTAGGCGCCGTCACTGCTGTCCCTGCAAGTTATTATCTTGTCGCCAACCACCTGACGGTCATCTTCTTCCCTCCATTTGCATCTTCTTCAAAAATGTGTCAGCTTCAGATTTAGATTTGCATTTGCACTTGGCCACCATGTCGGACTAACAAATGCATGTTATTAGTGTCATGGGTAAGACCAAGCCTCGAGTTACTGTGGATGAGCTCAATTTTTGCCATCAAAAGGGACATTGAAAGAATGCGCGCCTGAAGCTTTTGCAGTCAAAGGGATTCCGTTCTTCTCCCTTGATTACTGTGTCATAGAGGTCAGAATCAGATTAGCTTTCTCGCCCTTTTTTCTCTCTTACCTCCGGGGGTGTTTCACCTCCATTGTTTGAGCAGTTCGTGGCTACTACTCAAGGAATCATCCACAAGCTTCAGTGGTGCTTACAATTTACATGGTTCTTATACCACAGGTATCTTCCCATCATATGACTCCCATTGTCTCACTCAATAACTCTGTGTTTCCCTGTCTCCCCCATTTGTATTGCGACGATAAATGGCTTCCCCTTGCACGTTGATTCTATTGGTTTTGTTCTTTGTAGTGCATCGCTGTTTTGCTTTTCATGTTTGTTTTCTATGTTTCTCAATTATCTTTAACCATTCTTCAATTAGTAAATTATCTGATTTCTTTTTTCTTTTTTCTTAGTTTTTATGTCTTATTCTCTTCTATGGTAGTCTTGTTCTGGATTGAGCGTCCAAGAAGCAGATTGAGATTTGGTGTAGAGTTGCTGATTTCTATAAAATGAAACGCTTGCACATCGCTATAGAGTCGTCTTCCACTACCTTATGGACTTTCTTTTCATATTAGATGTCTTGTCTTGTCTTGTTTATCTTCAACATTCTAGATTAGGTCATTCCTCTAGTGAACATTTGAAAACTTCAACTTAAAGTTAGCTATTTGGGGTTATATTTTTGTTAGTGACATTTATGAGTGCGGAGGTTGCAAGTATGTCATGATTTACCCTTTCATAATAGTTCATACTGAAATGTGGAGTCCTTTTCCGGTACCAAGAAATGGTGGGTTTTTGTATTATATTTATTTATAGGTAATTACTAATTATATTAGTTTCTTGTGGGTTTATCTAATGACCGACGAATCTTTTTTTTTATTTTTTATTTTTTATATCGTAATTTCACTCAATGGTTCAAAGTCAGTTATCTACTCTCTGCAGACTTTTCTTCATCAACTCAAAGACCACTTTGAAGAGATGATGTGGTAGATTTTACAAGAAATTTTCTTACCATTTGTGTCTTCATAAAAATAAATGGTACAGTAATGTTTATTTTGTTAAGCTGGCCAAATAAGATATTGCATTATTTTTTGAAAAATGATTTTTGACACTAGCGGCTTGGTTGTATAAAAGCACTCAAAAAATGTTTTTTTTTACCCTCAACTTTCAAAATGACGCAGAATTGCTTTCAATAGTCAAAACACGTTAAATAATTTTCTAAGCGCGTTTGTATGAAATATCAACTTCAAAAACTCCTAATTCTTTTTTTTTTTCAAGTGGAAAAATCATCCTAGTTATATTAATCCAAAAAAATTTAAAACTAAAATAACAAACAAAATACATGGAAGCAGGAGAAGATAATCAGGAGATGGGTGGAGATTCCATGTAGGACCACTTTGAAGAGATGATGTGGTAGATTTTACAAGAAATTTTCTTACCATTTGTGTCGTCATAAAAATAATTGGTAATGTTTATTTTGTTAAGCTAGCCAAATAAGATATTGCATTATTTTTTGAAAAATGATTTTGACACTAGTGGATGGGTTGTATAAAAGCACTCAAAAAAATGTTTTTTTTTTACCCTCAACTTTCAAAATGACGCAAAATTGCTTTCATTAGTCGCTTTCATTAGTCAAAACACGTTAAATAATTTTCTAAGTGCGTTTGTATGAAATATCAACTTCAAAAACTCCTAATTCTTTTTTTTTTTCAAGTGGAAAAATCATCCTTGTTATATTAATCCAAAAAAATTTAAGACTAAAATAACAAACAAAATACATGGAAGCAGGAGAAGATAACCAGGAGAAGGGTGGAGAGTCCATGTAAGCAAACTCAAAATCCATCTCCACGTTTTCCTTCTGACTTTACATTGGGTGGTCTCCATCATCCTCTCCTGCCATTGTCTTTCCCAAAATGTCGTTTGTTCATTGATATCCGATCGATTTGATTCTTCCGAGTTTAGTCTATGTCAAGCTCTACATAGTGAACGGTTTGAATCACATTTTTTGGCTCGGAACCATTTCTAATTTTTGGGCACAACTACCCTGCTAGGCACAACAAGCCCCCAAGTCCTCATCTTCGGAATGGAGGAGCTTGTTGTGCCTTATGCCTTATTCTCTCAGTACAAATTTCTCTTGCGATTTCTTGACGTATGGCTTTTCCAGCGACTTCCCACCATTGTCAGCCCTGCAAATGCACACTTAGGTTTACTTTACCACTTCAACTAATTTCTCTCTTTCTCTAGTTGCCTTTCATCCACTGCGATTTTGTGAATAACACTAAACCCAAGTACAACACATCTTAATATGAAGTCCATAAGTCATTACAGTAACAATCTGTTCATTTGAAGTACAAATCAAATGGTTTGACAACATTCATCTCTTCTGAAAATTTTTCTTCTCTATGCAGGATGCAAATAGAAAAGCAAAAAGAATGGGGTAAATAGTGAGAACAACACCCATAATGGGTAATTGATCATGGTGATATCCAAAGTAATCTTTTAAAAAGGCAGATACGGTTTTAGTTTCACCAAACACCATAATCTCGTCGTGGACATCTCCATACTGCGAAGTGAACATCCCATTTAGGGTCCAAGATGTAGGGGTTAGATAATACATCCAGAGCCACCACTTGGGAAATTGCTGCAAGAGGCAATATAAATACAGCTAGGTCAGTAACATTAGAAAGAAACAGAAATAACAGGAAGTTCGAAAACCAACTGGTAATGTCCTTTAAATTTTACAAGGTGATCATGGAAGATAATGTTTCAATTCAGATTTTTACCGAGTCACCTAGTGAACATGATGTTTTCCCCCCCTAGATCTGTTATGACCATTAATTCACCACTATAAAATGTACACCCGCCTAATAATGCAAAATACAACTAGTGTACCAAACCAAGTAGAAGTCAGTAGCTTACTGGTTGAGGAATCAAAAAACCAGCGAACAGGTTCAAAATCATGTAGAACAGTGACTGTAAAGTTGCCGCTATTGGAAAGCTTGGTGTAATTGCAACAATCAGCATTCCAAGATAAGTGAAGTACATCAATGTACAAAACATGGCGTAGAAGTACCATAAAACCTTATAAGCTGACCAATAATACCCAATCATCGGATACGTGATGGTCGAGAAAACAATTGCTAGGGCCATGAGATATGGAACCTCAATCGTGACCTACAAAATTAAGCAGGTATATAAATGTGTAGAAAGTGCTGGTAATAAAATGCTGATTAAGAAGTTAGGTTTCAAGTAGTACCAAAAACGTTGGCAACATGGCAATAGTTCAACTAAGATACCTAGGTTACCTGAGCAAGTGCATAAGCCCATGAGCCATACATTCCTGCAAACCTTTCCCGGTAGAAAACTGATCGTTCTGTTGACACATATGGTAAAACTGACGAAGAATTATTTATGCCCAAGAACATTGCAGCAGAGAACATTGCCCCAAGAATATTGAAAAGGCTTTGCTGGTTATTTCTGTCCAATAAAGTGATTTCTATGTCAAACATGAAGAAGTCTACTGATAACTGATGAGCATGAAAATTTAATCCCGGAACCTATTAATGTACTCATTATAGGTCGAGGGAATTAGCAAACCAGACCAATCTTATGGTGATTCTTTGTCTAGGAAATACCTAATTCCCTACTTAACTTCTCGTGTATTGTCAACAATGTTCAATTTAGTTTACTTACATTTTCCTCCCTTGATCCCAAAATAGAATACCATAAAGCAACGATGTGAACAACAAATACATGGAGCGCAACAAGTTGTACGAAGGACTTCTCCAGTAAGACAAGTATTGTTTCCATAGGCAGGACTTGAACTGTCCCCAAGTATTTTGTGAGAAGCGGGTTTTAAAATGCAACTCTTCTGCATCGGAAGGAGTACTTAGAGAATCCACAAGTGCTTTATTGTTCCTACAATCGCAATGAGCAGAAATGAGTCCTATAGAAGTGAAGACTAGCGTCAAAACAATTAATGCAGTAGTTCCATGAACAATATATTTTCCTTCGTTATAATAACGCTACCATGAACAAAGTGTCGCATCAAATTAATGAGTCCATCCTCGGAATAAACTTCATGTAAATGTGAATGGGTCACAGCATAACATATATAAGACATAAAGTAACATGTACTCTCTTTCTTATTTGGCATCCATGTGGCACTGTATCTTGACTTGTGTTTTTATTTGCCCCACTGTCTTTACTCTTTAGTGTACATCTATTCCAAAGCCCGATGTTCAATCTGCCATTCCAATATTTTGTTTAAGGTTAAAATACATAAATGAAGTCCTTAAAGCTAACTATTCCCTCCTCCCCCTTCATGTACCGCCCATTATTTGATCCACATATTGTAGCTTAGCAATTAGCACTCCTCCAATGCACAATAAGTAAATGATGCACTATATCAAGGACTGATGTTAAAGCTTACCATAGTATAATGCCTGATTAGACAGCTTTAATGACAATCAACCACAGTCTAGTCTTTGCCACAATGACCATGAATGGTGGAACGGTCCAACAACCACTGGGGTAAAAAAAAAAGGCACACAAAAGAAAAGGCACTGAAAATGAAAAGGCAAAGAATGAGAAGGTAAGGAAAGGACAACAATGCATTGTCGGACGACCACAACTCAGTCAACAGAAAGTATGAGCTTCCTGCTTCTCCCATAGAGTTGGTAGTAATCGAAAATCCCTGCTTCAAAACCAAAACCAAAACCCCCTCACCATAAGGACGCAGACCTACAGTCTTAATGGTATGAGTTTTGCGGCGGTTTATTGGCTATGCAATATGTTCAATGACCATAAAATATGTAAAATCATAGAGAAGCACAGAAAGCTAAAAGTTTGGCAGACAACCTAGGAAATGTGTTGACATGCTTAAACAACTTCATACAATGCTTATTTTGAGAAACTTTGCATTCCAGACATGTCAAGCAAGTCCACAATGACCATCACAACTCGAAACAATTAAACAAGTGATTAGCAGTTGAACTCACTGATACAAGACAGAATTCTTGTAAACTCGGGCAAAATTGATGCCAAGATTAGCTTCTGCTGCTGTGGAAGTGACCTCTAACATCCATGTTGCTGGGTTGTAATTACTTCTAATCTTTGGAACTCCAGAGATATCCTATTAGAGGGAAATGGTAGAAATTGGGTGAATCGTAGTTAATTTTCTGACATCATATGCATAACCTGTACAAGTAGTGAAAGGAAAATGTCAAAAAATGCCCCTCCCCTTTTGTAGCAAACCAACCTCAAAGTATTTGATGACACTGTTTGAATGGTGACCCACTGGTCCACAATAGATAATATGTCCGCCAGATTTCAATAGAACTAACTGCAATAGATTCCGAGTAGGTATCAAACATAAATTGTTCATGGTGAAGTACACATGCCGAAGTTCAATAGTGAAAATTATGAACTGAATGGTCCGCATGAACAACTTTTAAATGTGTCTTGATCATTTATGATTTCACAATCGCCAAAATCAATAGACGGGGTGAAGTTAGAATTTATTGCTATTAACTGTTAAAGAAAGGAATAATTTGAAAGATTTTGGTATTGGCTTATAAGCTAATACTTGCTAATCATGTATACTTTACAGCTTATAAGCAGGCATTTGGCTTATTGGACTACTTGCTAATCATCTCAAAGGTTCTAGCTCTATGCTAGTCTGACTGGACTAGACTACTGACAACAAGAAGACAAAACAAGAAACCAGCAACCAAAATAAAACTCTCAAATCTTCACGCAATTGATCTAAACAAATACGTCTTCCTATTTTGTGAAAAGTAACTATGCACTTCCATCCAAGAGAATATTGCTCTAAATTACATTCCATTTTTGCATTGATTCTAATGGAGAAAAAGTTGCGAGTTTTCCTAGTGCACCACTCTTAACATATAGCAAGGATTATAAATTCGCTATGTAACAAGTTGTTCCTGTGCTCCACAATTTTGTTTAACTATCAACATTTTGTTAATTAGACATACCCACCAACGAACTTAGAGCTAGGATTTTTTGATTTTCCCCCCCAATATTGACAGACAGATTGTTCCTCACAAGTTAAAGAGGTTAGGGTAGGCCTATCAGTGCATATTGAGCTTGCAAACAAGAGAAACAACAAGAACGGCTAATACGAGCACATGGACTTGCACAATCTATCATATAACTAATGTTGGATGTAAAGAAACCCCAGTACCTCTTGCAAGAGAGGAATATGGTGTTGACAAGTTCGCGATAAAAGCTCAAGCTGTTGGAGGATAGGCCCACAAGTATATTAAGAGCATCTTTGGCAGAAGTTCCAAAAGTTAGGTTCCGATATTGTACTTTGCTACCTTACTTGAAGGGTGACTTGTGGCATGCACTCTAGTATAATCTACAGTTTTTTTTTTTTTTTTTGATAAGTAATTTTTTAAAATTTTTTGCTATCATCTTTTGTACTAATATTTATTTATTCACAATTTAAAATTTTCTTATATACTTACTGATTGGATAGTAACCATTTGTTTTATTAATCATTTGATACACATGAAGAGAAAGGATAGAAATTTAACGGGTGGGTTACATTTGAAGGTTCTGCTAAAGCACCTAAAACTTGACTAAACTCTCAAATTTCTTAACTTTTGGTGTTTGTTTCCTCTGATGTATATGCTCTAAGTCTCACAATAATAATGATAGTTGTTAAAGCATCCAACTCAAAACTAATTGGCAATGAGTTGAGAGGCCACCCAAGCTCATATACTAGTTTTGGAGGTTATAATTAACCAAGGTGGGACAAAGTCTAACAATAGTAATAATAACGCCACCACCAAAAAAAAATAGTTGGCTTCATATCAAGAGGAAAGTAGATTGTTGGGAGGAAAGATTGTTGAGCTTGTCTCCTTGTTGCTCCATTTTCAGTATATGTTCATTTTCCAATTTTTTCATCAATTCAGGATAATTTAGAAAGCTTTCTAAGCCATACTTAAGCTATAGAGTTACAAAATTCTATGAGTTGCAATTGGCAATGAAACAACTTTAAGGTCCAAATTCTCAATTCCAGTTCAACGTCTAAGTTGACTCATGCCCCAAATACTGTTAACATAATTCGTTAATTGGTTTCCTACCTCATCAAATGCTTCAAATTGGTCAATACTTGGTTGGTGAATGGTGCAAACAATTGTTCTTCCCGTATCAGCGACATTCTTCACGGCCCGCATAACAATTGCAGCTGCTCGTGCATCCAATCCAGTTGTAGGTTCATCCATGAAAATAATGGAGGGGTTAGCAACAATTTCCACTGCTATTGTAAGCCGCTTTCGCTGTTCAGTTGATAAACCACTAACACCTGGCATGCCAACTAAACAATCTCTTATTTCATCAAGCTCAATGATCTCCAGGACCTCTCTCACAAATTCCTGTGAAGACAAATGCATAAGCTATAAAAGTGATTTAAACCTCTCAGAAGAGTCAAAGGGAACATTCAACATCTATACATAGAATCTACAGATATGTATGTGAGAAACGTAGGTCATACAAATTTAGTTTCAGAATCAATTTCAGGATGCAGACGTAGCCAAGCAGAATAAATGACGGATTCTTCCACTGTAATTTGTGGGGAATGAATGTCACTTTGCTCACAGTAACCTGAAATCCTAGCAAAAGTGTCTTGAACCTTAGGATATCCTCCAATTCTAATATCTCCTTCAATGGTGCCACTAGTTTTCCTTCCAGCAATAACATCCAAAAGAGTTGTTTTACCAGCTCCAGTCACACCCATTAATGCTGTAAGAACACCGGGCCTTAACGCACCAGTAATATCACAAAGTAGTTGGAGTTTTTTCGGGGTAAAACCCCTTTCTCTCATTGCCTGAGATCAATCAAATTGGAAAATCAAAGGAGGTAAGATCATCTAACAATTATAGATATTTAACAACCACCCAACATAACTAAGAGATTTGGTGAGTGCATACCAAAGGAGTTTCAACGTAGTATTGAACATCTTTAAATGCTAAAGTTAGGGGCTTGAAAGGTAAAACCAGCCGATCTGTAAAAATAGATTAGTCAATTGCAATAGAAATAAAATTGAATGATAATAACCAAAGGAAGTTAATTTGATGCAATGTTTCAAAAGTAATTAGAAGAGAATGACGAATAATGCAAAAAACTACCTTTATGAGGTTTTGACCCAGTTTTCTGGCAGCTCTTTGACCTTAATTTATCGGCACCATTGGAGGAATCTTTACTTTCCTTAATCTGGGACAGCTTTTCATTTGAAATAATAGCACGAGAACCAGGAGCTGATTTCATTTAGAAGTGGAACAAGAACATATCATTATGTTATTCTAATATTGACTTCATGTAATCAAGCAAGCACATATGATTATCTTATTATAATATTGATATCACTTAATCCAATGATGAACTTACAGTTTAAGAAGGTTAAAGCCAAGGTAAACCCGATGTTGAAGAGTATTGCCAACCCAAGTAAAGCACCAAGTGTCAGCCAGAAGAAATATGCACTAAAGTTAAGTCCACGGCTTTCAAGTGTTTCGTTCCCTATTGTCGTATTCTCTGAAAGTGTCTACAGAAAAACAGAATAAGCATAGAACGAATAAGCTGATATAGTGAAGAAACCTAGTGTTCTTTCCATATTGTTGCCTATCCAATCAACTGAGACACTTGCTGCCATTGTTGTCGATGAAGTTGCTAATGGTGGTAACTGAATATTGTTTAATACTATATAAAAATGGCCCTATACGTATGCGGTTTTGGAACAATGAGTGAACCACTGTACAGATGATGAATTAACCACTGTATGAGCATGAAATTCACTTATCATATCATAACATAAAAAAGAAGGAACTTGAAAATATTGTTAATTGGAAGACGCAACAAATCTTGCATCTGGGTAGATACTAACCTTTTGCCATCTTGGAGCAAGAAATTCGTTTACAACAAGGCCTATCTCACCATAACTCAATGGGAAAACCCAAAATCCCCACTTCAACCAAGTTGGCATAGAGGCTGCAAGCAACAAGAGGTTTGAACTTTGTTTTCCCCAATAACTTTCCAAAACTTCAATTTGAAAGAGGTAATGAACCTTACGTTTTGGGATAACAAAGCCACTAAATGAAAAGGCAGATAATATCAACATAGTACCGACTGCTACAGAAGCAACCAGGGTACGGCAAACAGATGCCACGAAACGAAACATGGATATTGCAACAAAGTGCACAGCAAAAAGTAGAATCCATTGTCGAAAGAACCTAAGATACAGAGGAATGGCAGAAAGTCAATCCCAATAAGTTTAATATTTTATAAGGAGTGCGTGTGTGTGCGTGTGCATGTGCGCGTGTGTGTGGAAGTACCAATGAACCTTGTTACCTAAATGTGTAATCAGTGAAAATTGACCTTTTTTATTGTTAATTAGTTGATTCAAATATTTGTGGAAAAATATAGGGGTAACTTCCTCCAATCAATTTCATACTTAAAGGAATACACAATATATGTCTAGTACTAACCTCCCAGGCTCAGGACTGTATCCTATCACATAATAAGTAAGAGAAGTCCAAATCAGAGCTTCAAACAATGAAAGAGGAACTGTGAGAATTGTGGATGGGATTGCGTATGACCACGCTGGATAGAAGTATAAGTCTCTCTGCTTGTAGAAGACATCAAGTCTTGTAACAGTCATGAACAACTCCGGAAACCCATCAAAAAAAAGAACCACGAGAGCAAAGAACAAAGCACCCAGATAATTGTTTGCATGAATGACATCAACACCCATTTGAGTTCTCAATAACAAAGTCATTGTCATAACTGCTATTATAACAATCTGCAAATAAGAAGAATTGAAGCTTAGGAAAAAAAAAACTATCAAGAGTTCTAGCACACAAAAGAATGAAAGGTTAAAAGTTGTATTTTGCTAGAAACTAAAAGGGGAGGGAATAAGAGATTGTTGATCTTGACCTGAAATGATTTGAATACATAAACAAATGAATTCCTCCTCATGAGAAGATATTCCCTTGACATGCAAGCTTGAAAGAGCGCCCATTTAGAAAGTGAATACTTGCTGAACGAAATGGCATTCTTATGGCACTGAGACTTCGTAAATGGCTTTGATAGCTCTGCATCTAACTTCTCCCCATAAGTAGATTCCTTAAATTTCTTGCAAAACAAATCAACGGAAATGTAACTCCAAGATTGTTCAGCTTGGTGCCAGTATTGTGCTTGATCTTTTCTAGATATTACCTGCAATGGTCAAGATGTAATGCCATTGAAGAAAATAAGAGATCAAGAAAGAATTACAGATGAACCACGATAAAGTTACCTCTTGGAGGAAGTCAGCAACCCCTTTCCTTTCAGGACATCTAAACCCACAATCCTCAAAAAAATTTAGAACATGACGACGAAGTCCATGATACACAATCTTCCCTTCTGCCATCAAGATAATGTCATCAAAGAGATCAAAGATTTCTGGTGCTGGTTGAAGAAGTGCCGCAAGTATAGTAACATTTGATATATGTGCTAGTTGTTTAAGACAAGCAATAATTTGATATGCCGTAGAACTGTCTAAGCCATTTGATATTTCATCCATAAACAGAGCTTTTGTAGGACCTATAATCAGCTCGCCTGCAAAACACGGACCAAACTATTTCCTTATTTACATATTAAATGCAAGTCTTGAAAGGTGGCAATATATTTTTCCAAGGACTTGCACCATGGCAAACATGATGTAGTCGTGAGTTTGGTTGCATCAAACTCAAGCATTCAAACTCCCCCTAATCCATGTACAACAGAAAAAAAAAAAGGAAGACTACCTGTAGTCAATCTTTTCTTTTGACCACCTGAGATACCTCTTATCATGGCATCTCCAATTAGTGTATCGGCACAGATATCAAGTCCTAAAATCTGAGTAACCAAGGAAATGATAGGAGAAAATCAATGGGTAAAGCATTTTCCTAGCAATAACATAGAAGAAGATCAAGGAAAACTCAGTTGCAAAAAGTTACTTTCAACATGTAGTCAGTCTGGAGGGTAGTCTTTTGTCCTTCCATAGAAATTGCCTGGTAGAACAAACCATAAACATTTAAACAGATAAGCTAAACCACTAAAATAAAGGTTATAAGAAATGTAATTCACGACCTAAACTTTTTATGTGAAGTTAGCTTGAATTTTTAGATCGTTTTCTAATCTGTGTGATAAAGATCTGGATGTGCGTCAATGAAAGAAACAGCCCACCAACTAGTTCATATCAATTAGGGACAACATAATGCAGACATATCATGTCAGCCCGCAAAAATATACCCAACTACTGATATGTACCTAATTTAAGGTCCTCATTGAATTGTAAAGAGCTTCCAATCATTAGCCGTAACATAACTCAATTTCTGCCCTTAACCCCGTCATTGCAGATCAACTTGTTACATTAGAATTATTAAACACAATTCATTCCCAGAAGATTAAGCTCGCAAATTTCTACCAACGATTTTATCTCCCCTCAGTCTTCCTGATACTCCATCATTGAAAGTGGAGAATGTAATTAGGAACTGGAGTGCAACACTTTCAAGCCTTCTGTGAAAACTATTGGAATAAATATCAGAGAGAGAGAGAGAGAGAGAGAGAGAGAGAGAATTTGACTCCGATCATCAACAAACAGAGAAAATATCATTCATAGCACTTTGTTCTTTTTGAAGTTTTCAGAAATTTTTTTACTCTCTATACGATTCTCAATAAGTTTCTCTATCTCTCTCCATTCATTACCACTCATTATATCAAAAACTTCAAACCAAACAAAGTGATTATCTTTGTACTCCTGCATAACCAATAAAAGCCAGTATGGAGGCTGCAGCTTATCGCAGGGTAACAGTGGAGTGGAGGCTCTGGACATTCAATGCCTCATGAAACATACTGGCAACACCAGAAACAATGGGAGAGAGGAAGAGAGAAACTAATAGCACCTTCATGTAAGTATCGATATCTGGGTCTGGAACAACTCCAGCCTGTTTCTCCCTTGTGCTGACCTCAACCATAATCTCTGGCAGGCATATATAATTTACTTCAAGTGTCATAAGTACTGTAAGTTATGAAACAATCAACAAATCAACTATCCTTTGTTTGCTCGAGTCCAAACTCCAGACCTGCTCGGCTTCCAACCCCCTGACAGCAAGCTGAAAAATCAAGTGTTTCCCTTACAGTCATTTCAGGCATGTGTAGGTCATTTTGACTTATATAAGAAGAAGTTTTCTGGGGAATGAACTCTTCCAGTTTGTATCCATTGTATAAAACTTCCCCTGCAACCTGTGCAGGCAAGTTAACAAATAAAAAATAAGTTCAAATGAGGGAAGATGAAGGGAGGAAGCTCTTGAAAAATACCAAATTAGAGCTCAATCGATCAAGCAATGATGTGAAAAATGTTTGGCCAAACACACAATGCGAGCACATTAATCAATACAACAACTGAAGTTTTTTTTTTTTTTGGTCTCTTATGGGTAGTAGAATAACTTTCCAGTAAAATAACACAACTTTTATGCAATTCATCATCCACTTTAGACACAAGAAATTCAGGAGGGCATTTTTGCCCATTGTTGATCTACTAAGAGTTGAAAGCTACCCATAACGCAAAGTAAGACAAAATGAGGGACAGATGCTAGACATGAGACCACCAGAATCATTTTTTCTTGTATCCAAACTTGCATCACAAACTTGAATGAAGGCATCCAATGTTTTTTTCTTTGTACATGAGTGTGCGAAAAGTGATATTCGAGACAACTTTATAAGATGTTATGACAATGCTTGCAAACCACCAATGCAACTTCTTAAAAGAAGATACAGAAAATTGAAACCAAAAGCACAAGTTTGTAAAGCAGCCGCCACTGTGAGCTTTCCCTATGTTGTAAACTTTGCAAATTTGCATTTGTAATAAACCCGTGGGTCATAATTGTTCATTTGATTATTAATAAAAGATCTTCCACATTTCTCTCACTAACTATACCAATTATTAGAAAGAAGAAAAACCTTGAGAGACTTGTCCAGATTTCCTGAAAGTGCTTTTAATAAAGTAGTCTTTCCGCATCCTGGAGGACCAAGGAGCAAAGTCATCCTGCAGCAACCATAGCCCATAGGCCTACTTGAGTAGACTAGTAAAACAGAAAAATTTCCAAGCAAAAAAGGATGGAAAGGATTTCTTCTTATGCTTATGAAACCTTACACATGTATCTTTCCACACACACAAAAATATTACTAGGAAACACTTACTAAATGTCTGGGACTATTAACCGCAAATCTCGTCCAAGCGAGCGGAAGAAACACCAAGTTACATGGTTCGGCCCCACTTGCTTACTCCAAGAGAGAGAGAGAGAGAGAGAGAGATATTCACTATGATAAAAATAAAGATGACAACACGAGATGGACAAAGTCCGTAAACCCACACATCTCTACACGAACTCCCTCTGCTCAAAGGTAGTTAGAGACCTCGCTTACCCCCCGTGCTCACCAATATTTTTTCCTCTCACACCCTTGTACCCTTTGTTATATGTTAAAGTATCCAACTCAAAACCAATTGGCAATGAGTGGAGGGACCACCTAAGCTGATATACTAGTTTTCAAGGTGATAATTAACCTATGTAGGCCAAATATTTCCCTGCGACCCCTAACTGGCACGCGGAGAGATTAACAAAGGATCCAAAACATACGGATCACAATGAAGCAAAGTGCAGCTATGGCACAAATAAAGGGGAAGAGCCTCTGAAAATCTAGCTCCAATACCATGTTAAAGCATCAAACTCAAAACCAATTGGCAATGAGTGGAGAGGCTGACAAAGGCTCATATACTAGATTTCGAGGGGATAATTATGCAATGTGGGACCAATTCGATGAAATCCATGCCCCAGGGATTCCTTTCCCGTTAAGTCTGGGTTGCCTACAACGACTCCCAACTTGACAAAACTCTTTTGACAATATTCCTTTTCTTGGAAATTTCCTTAACCAATTAGTCTTCTCAATTGTCTTCCTAATGAAGACTCCTCAGGCATGAATAATTCTTCAGTAAATTTGGTTTTCTTTACCAAATCAGTTACAATGAGTCACCCATCGCATGGGTGGACCCAACAATGAAGACAAGGAGGATGGAACTCATGTTAAGCACATAACGCTAAGCTAAATCCACAATACATTTGTTTACCCATGGTAAGGTAATTTGAATTTAATGAATAATTCAACCACATAATTTCTTTGGTTATTGTTATGCATCCAAACAGTCCAAACTCCAAATATTGAAATTATGCACCAATATTCAGTTTTGGGATATAAAGGAATGGATAGATCAATGAAGTGGAACTTCCAAATTAGCATCATTTGAGTGTGTGTGTAGATTGAGTTGTTTTACTCAACAAAATCATAAGTCTAAATTGATTCAAACCTGATAGAAGCTCTAAATTTCTTGAGCTCCATGTTATGATTATATACCCATTGACTTTGGAGGGATATTAATATTCCTATGGCAAAACAAGTCAAGTAAAATCAACTGAGATTATGCTTCAAATTAATCGCACCTTCCAGGCTTAACGATACCGCTGAGATCATTAATGATGGTTATCTTGGCCTCCTGCAACTTCAAACCAGGTAGCTTAGCACAGTCCTATTAAGAAAAAAATAACAAATATTAGTTACGCCTGTTCAAGGACTAGGACGGATCTACTCAACTAAGTGCTGCTTTTGGACATTAACTGCACAAGACATTGACCCATTTAATATTAATTTTATGGTAATAAAATAGCCAGTCAAACAAGAAATGATAAACCTTTGAGTAAGTTATACATACACAAACCTTTGAGTTTGTTGTTGAAGACTGTAGATTTAAGAACCACCCAATATTTGGCTGAAGCACTAGCCTCTCTAGTCTTAAATGGAAACATAATTGTGAGGGAAGATTCAGTTGCACATAAATTCCTTTCACGCTTGCATACAATGATTTGTATAAATTCGGTTGAAATGATAATTTTATACAGATCAAGTCTAGGCCGTTTATATCGAACTGCCAGCAACTCTGAAGTTAGAAACTGTCCAAATTTATAATATTTTCTCAAAAGGTAGATCTAACAGCAAGATTTGACTAATTAACATGAACTAGATTGATAATCATAGATCACTTCTTTATATGCAGCGGCTTGATTTATTGATTCCCATTTGCTTTGCTTGCCAAACTGTGCGCCTGTAGCTTTGGTTTGTTAAAAAGTGCCTTAAGTAGCTCGAAGATAAAGTATTGTCGCTTTTTGGTGCAGAATCAACTCATATCCATTACAACCTTGAGCACAGAAATCACTGGCAGGTAGAGAAAACCACCCAAATTCATGCCTACACAGGACTATGATTAGCTTTAAATTCACGTAAAGAAATGAAAGACTTACACAAATAATGCTTTTGAGTGAATTCCATAGAGTCGGGAGAGGCTTGCCATGAACCACCTCACACTTTGCTGCCACTCGTAGATTGCTATATCTCACTTCCACTCTCGGCAATTCTACACCAACCCTAGCACAATAAATTAAAGTCCCAACAACCCATCAATAGAGGCTTAAAAAGAAATCATGAACAAGTATGTCCATGCAGCCAATTAGAGATGAAAAAGAAGAACCAACAGCACAAATGAGGAATAAACAGTTTGTATGAACAATCCGTAATGCTGTGGTAAAAAAATAAAAAAAAGAGAGTTGAAACTCAAGACTAAAAACCTCATTACTTGATGAAGAGAACTTCAAATATCCATTCCATTGTATTGCATCAAGAAGTGAAAATACGTATAATAAAGACTACAAGGTATCCAAATGCATGTGCAATCAGAGATCCTTTATATGTATATGTAGCTCTTTGATGTGCAAGATATATTATTGGAAAAGAAGACTTACTCATCTACTCTTGTTCTCATTTTCTGTAACAATCGAAGGTTGTCATTCTCAATGTTTTTGATGAGTTTCTCAACAAACATATGTCGTTCTAGAGCACCAAGCTTATTAACATCGACAACCCTTTTTCCCTGAACATTGCTCCCATCATTATCATCAAACAAAGATGATCTCAACCTCTCAATTGTAGGCAGATTGTCAATCTCAGCACACTGTAAGGAAAATTCATTATCGTCATCCTTCACAGAGGTCAAACCAGAGCAGCTTCTGAAACTAGAGGTATGGTGCCCGAACGATGATCCCAAACTTCTTCCACTCTCAGCTAGCTCAATTCCCACTGGCTCTATCTCAATGCTTCTGAAACTAGTGGTATGGTGCTGGAACGATGATCCCAAACTACTTCCTCTCTCAGCTAGCTCAATTCCCAGTGACTCTATCTCATCATAACCAGCCGATTGAGCCATACTGCACAAATAGGCAGGGACTCAGGTGGGATGGTAGGACAAGTAGACATGCACACAATTTATAGAGCTATATATACAAGCACATATGAATAAATGTATAGAAATAACGGTAAACTATAGTTAACCCCCTCTAACTAAGCCTCGCGTGCACTTTGTCCCCTTTAACTTCTTTTTTTGGCACTCAACCCCCCCTAACTAACTGAAATTCAAACGGTCATAACTTTAAACGGTCATAACTTCTTCGTCCAAAATCGAAAATATGCAAATTATATATCAATTTCGAGGTCTTGAAGTCAGCTTTCTAATGACACCAAAATCACATCACGATTCAAAGCACACAGAAAGTTATGATCAAAAGAGCAAGGACTGGTAGACAGAAAGACCGTTTTGATCATAACTTTCTGTGTGCTTTGAATCGTGATATAATTTTGGTGTCATTGGAAAGCTGACTTCAAGACCTCGAAATCGATATACAATTTGTATGTTTTCGATTTCAGACAAAGAAGTTATGACTGTTTGAAATTATGATCGTTTGAATTTCAGTTAATTAGAGGGGGTTGAGTGTCAAAACAAAAAGTTACAGAAGGCAAAGTGCACATGAAGCTTAGTTAAAGGGGGTTAACTGTAGTTTACCCTAGAAATAAATGTCTAAAAATTTGTTGATCACCGTGTGTGCACACAACTATGTTTACTTTAGACTGACAAGATTTGTGAGGTAAGGGTGGATCCGGATCTTCTCCGCACATCCCTCTCCCCACATTTACCACAGCATTCTACCAAATGCTGCCAACACATTAATGAACTCATCCGATGGCCCAGATTAAGCCAAAGTCCCACATCCGATGGCCCAGATTAAGCCAAAGTCTCACATTTTCAGCCCCTAAACTATACGACACCGTTTCCAAAAATTTCCCCAAACGGCAGCTGCTACACCGTTTGTCCCCCCCTCTCTCTCTCTCCAAACCCAAATACGAACTCAGTGATTTCAGTCCCTCCGATGAGATCAGCCCGGACTCCGGCCACTCACTTGTGTTCGGCGAGTGAAACTGACCTCGTTGATGAAGCTTCTTTGAATCTCGACACCGGTAGATGTTGACCTCTCCCACTCTTCGTTTGATTTGATTTGTTTTTGTTCCAGTAAAAAATAGGGTTTTGTTGTACTGTATTCTGATTTGATTTTTCAAAATTTTATAAGGTTAAATCTTCGTGTTCTTACAAAGAAGGTTTAATCTACTATTCGCACCCTGTGTATTCCAAGAGTAAACTGTGAGGAGTGAAATCATTGCAGGGGAATTGAAGAAAATGGTTTCAGAGTCATGAACTATTATTAGGAGATGGATTTGAATTCCTTCCACAGAAATTTCTAAAGTAACAAAGGACCAGAGAGAGAGATTGGTACGGTTAATGGAGGGCAATTTCAGTGGGATTGAGTTCGTATTTGGGTTTGGGCTGAAACAAATCGCCTGAGTCGGGAGTGTATTTGGGTTTGGGGAGAGTGAGAGAGGGGGGTGGGGGCTGGGGAGAGAGAATGAGAGGGAGCAAACGGAGCAACGTCAATTGTGATTTGGGGAAAATGTTGAAAACGGTGTCATATAGTTTAGGGGTTGAAAACGTGGGGCTTTGGTTTAATCTGGGCCGTTGGATGAGTTCATTAATGTGTTGGCAGCATTTGGTAGAAAGCTGTGGTAGATGTGGGGAGAGGGATGTGTGGAGAGGATCCGGATCCGAGGTAAGGTTCTAATATGCTTATTTTTCGTGACAAATAAGTTGAAGATGCTATACTGTATATAGCTCGTATGGCCCAAAAGAGCTGTGCTATCCACATAGACAATCTGTGCACAGATTGTGCACAGATTTCGTTGTGGGACCCACCACGGGTCCCACACAAATCATCCGAGCCGTTCATTAAATGTAAAACATTTTTTCAAGGGTCCCCGTAAAAAATAAGCTGAATCCAATACCTATAGGTGCTTCATCCAACCATCTAACTTTTCATTCAGATTTCTGGATAATGAAAAGTTATATGGTTGGATCAAGCTCCTATAAGTATTGGATTGAGTTTATTTTTCATGGGGACACTTGAAAAAATATTTTACATTTAATGAACGGCTTGGATGATTTGTGTGGGACCCGTGATGGGCCCCACAACGAAATCTGTGCACAATCTGTGCACAGATTATATGTGTGTGCAGACTTTCTGGGCCCAAAAAAGAATAGATCCAACAGTTTCTATCTCAGCAGATAATATTTTCATTATTACTTACTCCAACCGAAGCTTAGTCAAGTTGTTTAGGCGCAACCAGAATTAGGTGGGGCCATCATATCTAAATCCTAGTAATACACAAGATTTTGTGACAGTTGACCATTGGAAGCAAGCAGAGAGGACAGTCAAAGAACAATACTTCTGAAACCATCCAATCTCTTACAACTCTTGAACTCAAAAGTCAGAGAACAAAACTTATGAAACCATCCAATCTCTTACAATTGAATTGGGCAACCAGGTTTAATTCCATAAACTAAACTGTCATATAGATGAGAACAAAACTTATGAAACCATCCAATCTCTTACATTTGAATTGGGCAACCAGGTTTAATAGGCTTAATTCCGCAAACTAAACGATCATATAGATGCGCACATCCGTTACCTGATGGTATAACCCACATGATTCAATTGTCAAGTATGATGATGTAACCACATACGTCCTAGAATAGAAAATTAAAAAAAATGACCATGGATAAAGCACACAGATTCGGACACATTTGTATCCTGAATGCAAGTAGGGCCTTATTATTTTATGGGATCCAAGCGCATCCAACAATATATGTGCACACAGACTTTTTGGAAGAGCAATGCATCCGAAGACTGTGAGACACATTTAGCACAACCAAAGCTAGCCCTAAGCCCAATCAGTAGCGGACCCAAGATTTGCGCCTAGCAGGACTCGCGAGGTCTAAGGAAAAGGAAGAGACGAGATTGATGTATATATGTGTAGCCAAAGGAGATCCAAGACTGGAGTCTGGCACTACTAGCCGCTAGAAAACCTGAGCCCACAAGCCCTTGGCATCACAACACCGTCGCAATTGCGCCTCGCGCCATAGGCGCTACTACACAATCTTCTGGCTAAGTGATACCACCGGCAAGATGAACAAAACCCACAGGCAGCCCAAGGCCCCAAGCAATTGAGAAGCAAGTTCGTGCAATCCTTCAATAACAGATCTCCACTGGCAAGCATGCGCCACCTATTTTTCATTACAGCGTCGTAGGCTACGCGAGGTCTAAAAATGATTGATAACCTGAAAAACTAGTATACCAAGTGGAAATATTTGGAGTTGTGAAGGGGCCGGGCACCCCCTTGTGTCCGGCATTGTGCCCAACCCGTTCGGTTCTGACTACATGAATCTATTTTACTGAGTCAATGACACATTACCATATTCAGCATAACAAAGACTCAAAGAGTTAAAAATGAAAAGCATGCATGCATAATTTCAATAGAGTGTAGGTTACTCTGCAATAAACTAACTACAAATACCTGTCGGAATCAAGGCATGGTGGGACCATTGAGCTGAATTATTTCTCCTGTTCATTGAAAATATGCCCATGTCGATTTCTGCTCTCTCTCTCTCTCTCTCTCTCTCTCTCTTTCGGTGACCACTTCCATGTCCACCCTGGAGCTAATCTCCTCCGCCGCAAGAAAGTCCCCGGCGTCGGATCTTCCCCATTGGAGACGGTAACCCAATGGGATGTGATCTCTGGCTCGTGTCTTCCCCATTGGAGCAGAATTAGCTAGCTAGGGTCGACGTAGCACACAGTTGGTTTTATGGTTTTGAATTTTGAATTTTAATCGTTATCTTATTTCCCTTCTATCATTATTTTCATTTTTCTTTCTTATTTCTTTCTAATCTTTATCTCCATTTTCAATTATTACTCTATTTATCTCTACTCTTATTCAAATCAAAAGGGGGCCCTAATGTAAAATGACCAACTTACCATTATACCTATACATGAATTGACTTATATGCCCTTATGATCAAAACCCCTAAATTATCCACTACCCCCTTCCCCCTCATAATCATCATTCACGTTTTAAAAGAAAAAAACAGACACAGACCCCCTGTTCTTCATCTTCGGCTTTCTACTGTTCATCTTATCTTCTCCTTTATCTCTAAATCATCATTCTCTTTTCTCTTCTCTCTCAAATTTTTCAATGGAGGAGGAGCAAGGACCAAATATTGTATCAATGGAAGGTTCAAGTCCTTTCATTGATCCATTTTTTAACCCACTTGTAGGATTGGATTTTGAAATTAAATCAAATTCTATTAGCAACTATATGATGGCAGATGAGAAGAAAGATACTGTGATGGACATTATATCTTGGAAGCTACGTGAGGAGGTAAGTTTTCCGTTTACAATAGCCTCTGCTTTGTTATTGTGGCGTCTGGATTTACAAAATCCAGTTTTACGAGGGTTTTCGATGTTTCTGGTTTGAATAGAATAACCACTGTAATTTCAGTAGCTAACCATTGTAAAATATTACCATACTCGATAGTTAGTTACCGAAATTGAGATACATTTTCAGCATCCAATTACCGAAATATATGTTTCTTATTTTTGTTGTATGCATTTCCGACATGTAATTACTAAAATATAATCTTATTTTCAACAACTATTTACTGAAATGTATGTATGATTTTCCTACATAGTATTAAGTTCGGCAGTTGGTTACCGAAAGTTGAACATATTTTCAACATGAATTTACCGAAATATAATTTTATTTTCAACAGCAATTTACCGAAATGTATGTATGATTTTCCCTATATAGATAGTTCGACAGTTGTTTACCGAAATTTGAACATATTTTAGATGTGTAGTTACCGAAATATAATTATTTTTTAACAGCTATTTACCGAAAGGTATATATAATTTTCATATATAGTGGTTCAGCAGTTGTTTACCGAAATTTGAACATATTTTCGACGTGTAGTTACCGAAATATAATCTTATTTTTAATAGCTACTTACCGAAATGTTATGTATGATTTTCATATATATAGTTCGGCAATTTGTTACCGAATTTTGTACATATTTTCGACATGTGGTTACCGAAAGTGATACTTATGTTCAACAGTTATATACCGAATTCTATATATTTTCGACATTCACTGATTGAATCCCGAGAGGTAGAAAACTTGTTTTAATGGACTTTTGAATTTTTGATACTTTCTTCAGGGTGATACTTCAACGCATGGCAGTCACATAGGTCCAGTGACCATAGCACCGGAGTTTACGACGGAGAATGTGAGTGCGCACGGCAGCCACATAGGTTTAGTGGCCCAAATGGGAGCAGGCCAAGGAATGAAAGACACTTTTTTCTGCCCAAATAGAAGCGCTTAAAGCCATAATATGAAGTGATGTAGCAACCGTCGAGTTCTTTGATGTAGATTAGTTTTATTTTATATGTATGGTTATCATCTTGACGCTTTACATTGTAATGTTGTTGACTAAGCACATCTATGGAGTTTGGTTTCGCTCTTTGTGCCATTTATTTTATTATGGGGTTGATGTGAAGAAATTGACTGAGCACATGTTGATTTCATCATCTGCATTCCGAAGTTATTGTAATGTTCCAGTAGTTCCTGTAGTTACATATCGATATTTTTGTAATTTTTCAGCATTTACAACCCGAAATTGTTATAATATTTCAGCACTTGGCTACTGAATCATTGGTACTATTTCATCATGTGGCTATTGAAATATGCTTCTTTTAGAACAAACAGTTAGGTGGGCTCTCTGAGACTATCGTGTTCCACGGATTTATTGTCCTGCTCACCTAAATAAAATGCCTAAAACAACAAAGTGTCATTGATTACAAGAATCTTTTTTCCCAAATATGAGTACCACAATTTACAGAAAATATAAGGCAACATTTGAGTGTCTATCCAACATTTAGAATGTTTCATTGATTACAAGACTCGTTTGCCACACTTTAGTACCACAACTTACAGAAAACAAGTATAAAATAACATTCAAAATGTCAAACGACACTGTTTGAGGATGGAGCAGGTTGGGGTAGCTTAGCCTCCTTCACAACAACAAGGCACGACCTCGGCCTCGAACTCCACACGGTGGATGCATAATAACCTGCATATAATAATAATAATACAAATTTAGAAGTTCAAAAATGCAACAAAAAGTAAGAATGCCAATAAGACCATGCACTATCAGTAAGCTATGGCTTATGGCAGGAAAAAATGATGACTCCATAGTAGTACTCTATAGCTTTTCAACCGTTGTCGTCAAAACATACTCAGACTTCCTCCAATTGATACAAGTGATGCAAATAGAGACAACCAATGTTCAAAGCAAATTCAATAACATTTTCAAACTCATTTGGCTCACTGCAACAAAGTGTTCATTGCTCTCTCTCCTATATGTCATACATAACATCAAGAAGATGAGTATAAATCCAACAGAAGTACAGCAAATACGGATCAACTAGGCGATCTTTGTATTGTTTGCTTCCCAGAACTTGTATAGAAAATTTGTTTGGTTGATAGTTCTTATTTATCAATTTGGTGGATCATGCCCGCATCCATTATAAATAAACATCAAACATACTTCAACGTGGCTCAAACATATTTTAAAGAGGGAACGATACCCTCTTATCCCTCTTATCGATGAGTCATAACAAGGAATGCTACACATCAACTAGCATCAAACATTCATGATAAAAAGATCCGAGGTATGTGATAAAAAGATCAATTGGTTAAACATTAGACAATACGAAAGAAGATGGCAGAATTTGTCTATGACAAAGACTTAAGCTATTGTACATCTTGTTCCAAAGAAGGTCATGCAATGTCAAACTTCGTTCGAAAAATCAACTATTGAAAGCTGCTTACCTTAGCAGCCTCAGACTCGTCGTGGAGGACACCCCGGCCCCGGGCCCGACCTCAGCCTCGAACTCCACGTGGTGGACGCATAATAACCTGTATATAATAACAATAATACAAATTTAGAAGTCCAAAAAGGCAACAAAAATTAAGAATGCCAACAAGACCTTGTGGAAATGGTAAATAACTAAACAAGCATAGTCTTAAAGCAACTACGCAACATGACACACAAAATAACAAGAATGAAAAAAGGAAGACAATTAGGGTTGGGTCAGCTTGCTCCAGCTGCAAAACAAAAAACTCAGCACCCTTGGAAAAAAATATTAATCCTCCCAAAACAATCCTCAAGATATTAAATTCCATTTCATAGCAAGGGATGACAATGAAAAATTATTATAGTAAAACAAGAAAAATGGCCGGCTACTACTAATTTTGGTACTCAATTAATGAGAAAGTCGCATCATTTTGATCATGAAATTATTGAGATATAAATGTTAACCTGCTAACACTTGGCAATATGAGCAACCAAAACGAGACCGAGCATTTAAGAAGGTTAACAAATAAGATTTTTACCTTGAGTTGATCCTCGCCCAAGAGAAATGTTGAATCATATTATCCTCTAATTACAAAGGCCACACCCAACACTGATTAATGCAACAAAAAATGTTTCCCCACAGGCCTTTTAACTAAATATAAGACGTCATCGAGTGACAAAAAAACTGCTACTTTCCAGCTAGCAAGTTTCTTATGAGTTATGAACAAGCAAAATCATAGGCTGAACGTTCTTATGAACAAGCCATACCATCGACTGAAGTCCATAACTTGCACCCATTCATATGATAGTATTCCTGACATTGCCTTTGACAATTGCGTGAAAGCACAAACTTACGCTAGAGCCCCTTAGATTGGCCAGATTAGGCATGAGATCAAATTAAGAATAGGCGAGGACCGCATTTCTGGCATCAAGATGCAACAACGAGTCGAGAGATTAATAATTCGTCAGGAATACAATATAAAAGGAATTTGATGTTAGTAATCCCCTTACTAACCCACCATTAGTCCATTCGTCCTATTGAACTGCATACCCACACTATTAGTTCGACCAATGAAACATGGCCATGGTTAAGTAAGAAGCTTTTTCTCATAAAATTATACGTAGCTCTACAACTACAGGCTACCAGCCTACCAGTGCATTAACTTAGAAAGCTACATAAGTGCAATATGCAGGGAAGGATAAGAATCTGTTTTTAGTGTAGTGTCATCTATTGCCGATTCATCCTAATTTAAACCAGATTTTTTCAGAAACCTTTTTAATCTCCATGAACAATTCAAAAGTCAATTCACCAATACAGGATACAAAAAAAAAATCCTAGCATCTCACATATAAGCTTACAGATCTCAATATTCACCATATTTGGCTACCAATTTTGGGATCTAATTACCAAAATTTCTAAACAAATACGAGATCTAATTACCAAAATCTCTACACAAATACGGGATCTAATTATCGAAATCTCTACACAAATACTAATATGTAAATGGGTGGGTTGGGGTGGTGGTGGTGAAGAATAGAGAGAGAGAGAGAGAGAGAGAGAGAGAGAGAGAGAGAGAGAGAGAGAGAGAGAGAGAGAGAGAGAGAGAACGGCACCTGAGGCGGTGGTACGGTGGCAGAAGTGGCGGGGCTACGGTGGTGGCCATGGAGGTGGAGGTTGTGGGAGACAGAAATGGCGTGGTAGACGTAAATGGGTGGGCTGGCTTAGGGTTTCTATTTGGATGGATGGGTGGAGGAGTTAAAGTGTAATTTTTGAGAAGTGAAGGGTATAATGGGAAGATCAGGTCCATTCAATGAGTTATATGGAGAAAATTTTGTTTTTTAAAATATTTAAAATGGGCTATGTGAAGTAACGGGCTACGGGAGAAAATAGCGGGCTGCGAATAGTCGCCCCCAATCAAAAATACCAAAACCAACAAGTAAAGGCTTTTTGCACGGAAACGGGAAAATTAACTTTTTCTCTAACCTCGTGCTCATGGCAGAGGTTGTCTTTTTTAGCTCCGTAAAGGAGGTTTCCGTGCCGCTCATCTAACTGTTTGTCTCCGTAATCGACAATCTGAATTTTAAATAAACTATTTGCACGAATAGCGAATAGTTTATTTAAAATTCATACCACCCAAAATACTTTTGAACATGAGAGATTGTTCATCCCCATAAAAACTTTTTTACGAAGGCTCCGCAAATAAAGTTTTTCCCTTCATGGTTAGGTAGTTTTAAGAATCTGCCAAACATTTTTAGCACCATTTAAATGGAAATGGAAACTCTGACCTCTGTGTTTGATACCCTACAAAAGATTTTCTTTTTCTTTTTCTTTTGATTGGCAAATTTCTTTTTTATTAATCTTTGGATGACAGAGTACAAAGATAACAGAGAAAACCGGCATCCCACCCTTACAAGAGTTTGGGCCTGTTTGATAAAACTGAAAACTGAAATTGAATGCTGAAAAATTAAGTACTGAATGCTGAATTTTTTAAGCTGAAAAGCTGTTTAGTAAACATATTAAGTATTAAATTAAAAAAAGATAAATTAATTTTAGTTTCAATTCTCTCTTAATTTACTAATGGTCACAATGTACTTATAATAATGGTGGAATGATGATTGTGGTGGTGGTGGTGGTGATGGAGTGGTGGCGGCAGTGGTGGTTGTGGTGGTGGTGGAGTGATAGTGATGTAACGGTGGCAATGAGTGGTGGTCGCGGTGGTGGAGTGATGGTGTAATGGTGACAGTGAGTGGTGTCAGTGGAGTGATAGTTGTGCAATGGTGACATTGTGGTGGCGGCGGCGGTGACAACGGTGTGGTAGTGGTGGTGGCATTGTGGTAATGGTGGCGGTGGTGAAGGATTGATAGGGGAGTGGTGGTGGTGGTGGTGTAGTGGTGGTGGTAGAGTGGTGGCAATAGTGGTGGTGATAATGGCGAAGTGGTTGTGGTGGTGGGATGATGATTACATTCAAGAACACAAGAATTCAGCCAAAATTAAGTAGCTTAAAGCTACTTATTTTTTTTCAATTTTTTAGCCTACATTTTAAGTAGTACTTAATTTGTTAAGCAATGTATAATGTCGTTATCAAACCTACTAAATCACTTATTACTTAATTGGTTCAGTTTTAAGTGCTGAATTTAGGTTATCAAATAAGTTTGTCATGCACTAATGACTTTCCCTAATATGTGACGTTGTAATTGTGCACATATTTGTGACATTATATTTCACAAAGAAAAAAGGGTTTTGTTCCAAGCCAAAAAAAGTGATCCGAAAGAACTTCACGCATAAAACAAAACTGTAAAAAATCAAGTCGATTAAACTTTGGTAACTCAGTGAAAAAAATCACATTTTTCCGCAATATAATTTTTCAACCAATAATAACTGTCCAAAAATGCCATTCGTTCACTGAGCTGCGGATATCCCATCGACTGGATTTTTTTACAAATTTGTTCAATGTGTCAAGCTCTACGCAGTGAACGGTTCAGGTCACATTTTTTTTGACTCAGGACGATACTCAATGTTTGGGCGCAGCCACCTGCTAGCTTGGCTCAGCTGCCCCAGGTCGTCTTCAAAACGGGGGAGCCTACCGTGCCCAAGGTATGGCTTTTTCTTTCAGTACAAATTTTTCTCATGTTTTCCAGAGGTATGGGCTTTTCCGTGACTTCCCACCATTTTCAAAGCCTGCAAACTCACATTCAGCTTTGCCTTTCATCCACTGTGACTTAACATGCAACCTTAGATCTAAGTATAAAACATCTCAATATAAGTCCATAAGTGATTACAGTAACAATTATTCATTTGAAGTACAAAACAAATGGTTTGACAATGTTCATCTCCTCTGAAAGTTTAACTTCTCTATGCAGAATGCAAATAGAAAAGCAAATGCAATGGGGTAGATAATGAGAACAACACCCACAATGGGTAATTGATCACGGTGAAATCCAAAGTAATCTGCTACAAATGCCGAGATGGTTTTAGTTTCACCAAACACCATAATCTTGTTGTGTACATCTCCATACTGTGAAGTAAGCATCCCATTTACAGTCCAAGAGGTAGGAACTAGATAATACATCCAAAGCCACCACTTGGGAATTTGCTGCAAGAGGCAACATAAATACAACTATAGGTCAATTTAAAAGAAAAAGAAATAACAGGAAGTTCAAAATCCCACAGGGTAATAATGTCTTTGAAATTTTACAAGGTAACCATAGAGCATTGGGAGATTAAGCAGTCAGCTGAGTTGGCAGAAGTCCACGAGGAGATACATTTTATGATAATTTGATTGATTATCGTACTTCATTTTGAAAAATCATTTGATATGTATTGTTTCCGGTAAAGATAATCACATCAAAAAAAGCGGCAGATCAACTTGCGAAAATGGACCAATTGACCCAAATAAACTTGGATCACTAAGTTACATAGTTAATATTGTTTGTCAAAAAAATAGGAAAGCAATAGCTGGATGTGAAAGAGTTATACTAGTAAGAAAACCCTACAGCAGAAAGCCTTGCGATCAGAGGATCAAAAAAAGAAAAAGAAAGAAAGCCTTGCGATCCCAGACATTTCCAGTCTTTCACTGACCAAATCTGATTATTTTGCTCACCATCTAAGCTCTGAAGTGATAATGGTTTTATCAAATCCCACCACAAGTGGGCAATGGGATTGGACCCCTAGGATTAATTGAGGTGCGCGTAAACTGGCCCAGACACTTGAGTTATCAAAAAATCAAATGTGTGTACTGCTAGGAACTAAAAAACTAGAGGTTTTCAAGCGAACTTCTGGATTGTGATTAAAGGCTTCAAAAATAGGATTGACCAGAAGAAAAAATAACCCAAATGAGTGTTCTGAGTAAGATTTTGTTAGCTGTGCTTAGAGGATATAACTTCCCTCATTCTGACATTGTGGTTTTCAATCGACTGATAATTGAACAGTGGAGCCACCTGATCTCGGACAACATTAGGAAAGATGCACTAATGCTGTTGTGGCAAATTTTGCAGATGAAAAACTTCTAATGTTAAGGTTGCAAGGAAGAGAAAACATCATCTAGGCTTTGGAGATCGACAAGTGTGATCTCGGATTGATTGCAGGTCGTGGGATATTCAATCCTGCAAGTAACTTATGATTTTGGTAGTTGAATCAAAGGCCAACAAGCAGGATAAGGGATTAGGTTTATTTGTGCATGATTCTTTGAACATTTACTGTAGAGTACTCGGGTAGTTTTTGTGAAGAAGGGGAGGGATTGGGGTGCTTCACCCTCGCAACGACTATAAATATTCCTAAAAATAGTCTCAAAATCCACATAATCAATTCACTGTCAGAAAGAAACTCAAAGATTAAATGCATGCTTATAGGCTTATAAAGGCTCCCCTAGTTTTATAAGGACATAAAGAAGGATTGCTTATAGGCTTATAAAGGCTCCCCTAGTTTTACATGGACGACTTGTTTAACCTGTCAAAATGATTAGGAACTGTTTATATACTACAAGAATTTGGTAACTCCAAACATCATAATCCATGTTGCCTGACCCAATTTACCATCCATTGGCTCTGACCACTATCATGCCCGTAAATTTGTAGAAATTCCAAAATGTCTCTAACTGTTAAACGTAGTATAATGGCTTAGAGTATGTTCAACATATGCAAACTTAAACACCAGTACATAATCAAAACAAAAACTTCACTCCATGATGCCACAAACCTGTTCCATGTAAATTTCCAGATTTTCCCCTTTTATTCTTTCCCATGCTCTCCATCACCAGCTAAATAATGCTACAGTTGAGATTTTTACCAGCCGACTCTGCCTAGTGAAACATGATGTGCTTTTGCCTTAGTTCTGTTATCACTTATCACTATTAACTCACAATCTATAAATGTACACCCGATTAATAATATGAAGATGAGCTGAATCAGTGGCGGAGGTGGTGCATGCACGCCCAGTTGGGGCCACTAAATTTCTTTTTCCTTTTCATTTTGCATTTTTCCTTATAAATCGTCTTTCATAAATTATTCTTTGTAACCACTGTAATACATTTTGTCTACTATTCATTATCAATTTTCTCTCAAATATCAGAACAATTCTAGGTTTAAAATGAGATGTCTAATGCAAAAAATAGCCACCACTTACTATTTGAAACTCTCTAATGCATGATGTTCAAAATTCAAAAGTGAATGTAAGCATTATAGTTTAGTAACGACCGTAAGTATTATAGTTAAGTATTTATTTACAATTTTAATGATAGTCCTGTTTCTTTCTCTCTGTCGATAGACCCCACAACGCAATTTGTATAGAGAGTTAGGAATAAAATATGGAAAAAATGACATTTTTTCCAATTGGAACAGTAATAATAAATATTGAAATTTTAGTTATTGTGTATTAAATTGCTCTTAAGAATTGATTAACTAAGACAATTCCACCAATTCGTTTACAAAAGTTTTTTTGTATTATTCTAGCATTGCCTATTAGGAATCTTTTTGATTGAAATGTATTTAAAAAGTGCCCCCACTAAGATAAGCTTATTTCTGGCTCTGCCACTAAGCTGAATATAAAATACAATTAGTGTATCAGACCAAGTAAAAGTTAGTAGCTTACTGGTTGAGGAATCAAAAAACCAGCGAACAGGTTGAAAATCATGTAGAAGAATGTCTGTAAAATTGTTGCCACTGGAAAGCTTGGTGTAATAGCAACAATCAGCATTCCAAGATAACTGAAGCACATCAATGTACAAAATATGGTGTAGAAGTACCATAAAACCTTATAAGCTGACCAATAATAACCAATCATCGGATAGGTGATGGTCGAGAAAACGATTGCTAGGGCCAAGTTATATGGAACCTCAACCATGACCTACAAAATTAAGCGGGCATATATAAATATGTAGAAAGTGTTAGTAATAAGATGCTGATTAAGAAAATACAAGAAAACGTTTGGTATGGCATGACACTCATGTAACTAGACGTTAGGTTTCAAGTAATACCAAAAACCTTGGCAACATTGCAATAGTTACCAAAGCTTTAGGTATTTAAGAGATTACCTGAGCAAGCGCATAAGCCCATGAGCCATACATTCCTGCAAACCTTTCCCGATAGAGAACTGGTTGTTCTGTTGAGATGTATGGTAAAACTAATGAAGAATTATTTATGCCCAAGAATATTGCAGCAGAGTATATTGGTCCAAGTACATTGAAAAGACTTTGCTGGTTATTTCTGTCCAATAAAGTGATATCTATGTTAAACATGAAGAAAGTCTATGGATAAGCATGATAATTGAATTGTGGAACCTATTAATGGAGTCATTATAGGTCAAGGGAATTAAGAAACCAAACCTTTGGTGATTCTTTGTATAGGAAATACTGCATTCACTACTTACCTTCTCATACATTGTCAATATTGTTCAATTTAGTTTACTTACATTTTCCTCCCTTGATCCCAAAATAGAAGGCCAAAAAGCAAAGATGCGAACAACAAATACATGGAGCGTATCAAGTTGTACGAAGGACTTCTCCAGTAAGACAAGTGTTGTTTCCAAAGGCAGGATTTGAACTGTCCCCAACCATTCTGTGAGAAGCGAGTTTCAAAATGCAAATATTTCGTATCGGGAGTACTCAGAATATCCACAACTGCTTTATTGTTCCTGCAATCGGAATCGCCAGAAATGACTACTATAGAAGTGAAGACTAGTATCAAAACAATCAATGTAGTATCATGAATAATATATTTTCCTTTGTTTTGATAAGGGTATCATGAATGAAGTGTCACACAAAATTAATGAGTTCATCATCGGAATAAACTTCACGTAATTGTGAAGCGTCGTTAATGCCATTATCTAACGGAAAAGTGAGCATTGCACTGGTTGCATCAATGAAGATTGTCATTTGCATAACAAATATGAAGTACTGTGAGACCAACTTGGACTCTCTTTCTTATTTGACTTTCATGTGGCACTCTATCTTGCCTTATGTTTTCTAGTTGACCCACTATGTTTAGTTTACAGCTGTTCTAGAACATGATGTTCAATCTCCTGTTTCAATTAGCATTACCTCAAAGGCATTAAAATTTACTTGTGACTTAATGACAATCAACCTCAGTCCAGTCTTTTCCAAAATGACCATGAGTGGTGCAACGGTCCAACAACCATTGGTATAAAAAGAAAGTACACAAAAGAAAGGCACTGAAAATGAATAGGTAAAGAACAAGAAAGGAAAGGACAACAATGGATTGTCATATGACCACAATTGAGTCATCAGAAATCATGATCTTCTACCATAGATTTGGTAGTAATTTAAAATCCCCTGCTCCAAACCCAAAACCCCCTTTCCATGAGTTCGCAGATCATAGGGTCTTAATTAAACAATTTTCCAGGGTTTTGTTGGCTATGTGTATGTTCAATGACCATAAAACATGTAAATCCATCTAAAAACACCATTTGTTTTTGCAACTGAAACTGCATCTAAGATCACCTTAGGAGCACAGAGAGATATAGTTTGGGAGACATCCTCAAAACTGTTTCCCAACTACATAAAATGCATATAATGAGAAACTTAGCATTCTAGTCAGACCAAACAAGTCCACAATGACTATCTCAACTCGAAACGAACAAGTGATCATCAATTGAACTCACTGATACAAGATAGAATTCTTGTAAACTTGGGCAAAATCGATTCCAAGTCTGGCTTCTACTGTTGTGGAAGTGACCTCCAATATCCATGTTGCAGGATTGCAATTACTTTTGATCTTTGGAACCCCAGAGATATCCTGTTAGAGAGAAATGGTCGATATTGGATAATTATAGTTAGTTTTTTGATGTCATATGCACAACCTTCACAAGTGGTGAAGGAAAAATATCAAAAAATGCCTCTTCCCTTTCGTAGCAAACCGACCTCAAAATATTTGATGACACTGCTTGAATGGTGACCCAATGGTCCAGAGTAGATAATATGCCCACCAGTTTTCAATATAATTAACTGCAACATATTCCAAACCGGTATTAAACGTAACTTGTTCATATTGAAGCACAAATGCGGAATTTCAATAGCAAAAAGTATGTACCGACTTTAAATGTGTCTTGATCATTCATTACTTCAAAATTGCCAAAATCGATAGACGGGGTAAAGTTAGAATCCATTGTTATTAACAAAGAAAGGAATAGTCCAACAGATTTGGGTATTCGCTTATAAGCTAATACTTGCTAATCAAACTACTTTATAGCATATAAGATGGCAGTTGGCCTACTTGCTCATTCATTACTTTATAGCCCATTGGATTACTTGCGAATCATCTTAACGGTCCGATTGGACTAGACTGCTGACAACAAGACGATACAAACAAGAAACAAGAAACCAACAACCAAAAAAAACTTTCAAATCTTCACGAAATCGATCTAAACAAAATGTCTCCCTATTTTGAGAAAAATAATTATGCCCTTTCATCCAAGAGAACATGGATCTAAATTATATTCTGTTTTCGCCTTGATTCTAATGGAGGAAAAGTTGTGAGTTTTTCTGGTGTCACCACTCTTATCATATAGCTAAGGTCATAATTTCATTATGTAATAAGTAGTTCCTGTGCTCTACAAGTTTGTTCAACTATTAACATTTTGTTAATCAGGCATACCCACCAACCAACCTAGAGCTAGTATTTATTGATTTCCCCTTTCAATATTATTAGCCAGATAGTTTCCTCATACGTTAAAGCTATTAGGGTAGGCCTATATATGGGTGCATATTGAGCTTGCCACTCACAAACAAGATAAAAAAACATGAACGGTTAACCCAAACACATTGACTTGCATTGTTGTATGTTAAGAACCCTAGTACATTTATCAAGAGAGTAATATGGTGTTGACAAGTTTGTGATAAAAGCTTAAGATGTTAAAGAATAGGCCCACAAGTATACAGACAACATCTTTGACAGAAGTTCCAAACTTAGCTTCGAAACTTGGACTTTGCTACCTTTCTAAATTTGAAGGGTGACTTCAGATTTGTGACATGCACTCCAGTAGAATCTACAATTTTTCTATTTTATTGATACTATCTTTTTGTACAACTATTAACTTTTAAACATAATTCAAATTTGCTTTTGTACATACCCATTATAGCAACCATTTGATACCCATAATTCAAATTTGAAGAGAGAGGATATAAGTTTAAAAGGTGGGTAATATTTGAAGGTTCTCCTAAAGCATCTAAAACTTGACAAACCCCTCAAATTTCTTGATGTTTGTTACCTCTGCTGGATATGCTCTGAGTTTCACAAAGCTAATCAAGAGGAAAGTGGATTATTGAGCTCTTTGCCCTATTTTCCATACATGTTCATTTTGCAATTTATTTTGTCAATTCATGACAATTCAGAAAGTTTCCTAAGCCGTTCTTAATCTATAGAGTTAAATTATTCTATGAGTTGCAACTGGTGATGAAACAACTTTAAGGTCCAAGTTCTCAATTCCAGTTCAACATCCAAGTTGACTCATGTCCTAGAAATAGCTGGTTAAATTGGTTTCCTACCTCATCAAATGCTTCGAATTGGTCAATGTTTGGTTGATGAATGGTGCAAACAATTGTTCTTCCCGTATCAGCAACATTCTTCAAGACCCGCATAACAACTGCAGCTGATCTTGCATCCAATCCAGTTGTAGGTTCATCCATGAAAATAATGGAGGGGTTAGCTACAAGTTCCACTGCTATTGTGAGCCGCTTTCGTTGTTCAGTTGATAAACCACTGACACCTGGCATGCCAACTAAGCAATCTCTTATTTCATTAAGCTCAATGATCTCCAGGACCTCTCTCACAAATTCCTGTGAAGACAAATGCATAAGCTATAAAAGTGAAATAAGCTTTAAAGCTTTTAGAAAAGTCAAAGAAATCAACTCATGTGTACATATCTATACATGAGAGAAGTAGGTCATACAAATTTAGTTTTAGCATCAATTTCATGATGCAGACGCAGCCAAACAGAAAAAATGACAGATTCTTCCACTGTAATTTGTGGTGAATGAATGTCACTTTGCTCACAATAACCTGAAATCCTAGCAAAAGTATCTTGAACCTTGGGATATCCTCCAATTCTAATATCTCCATCAACAGTGCCACTCGTTTTCCTTCCAGCAAGAACATCCAAAAGAGTTGTTTTACCAGCTCCACTCACACCCATTAATGCAGTTAGAACACCGGGCCTTAATGCACCAGTAATATCACAAAGAAGTTGGAGTTTTTTTTGAGTAAAACGCCTTTCTTTCATTGCCTGAGATCAATGAAATGGAAAACCAACCGAGGTAAGATCATCTGACTACTATATCTAACACCCAACTAAGATTTGTAAGAGATTTGGTGAGTGCATACCAAAGGAGTTTCAACGTAGTATTGCACATCTTTAAATGCTAAAGTTAGGGGCTCAAAAGGTAAAACCAGCCATTCTGTACAATTAGATTAGTCACCCTTGTTAATTGTAGTAGATATAAAATTGTACCATTATTAAAGGAAGATATTATTTGAAGTAATGTTCCAAAAGTAATTAGAAGAGGAAGACAAATAATGCAAGAACACGACCTTTACAAGGTTTTGATGCAGTTTTTTGGCAGCTCTTCGACATTGCTTCTTTATCGGCACCATTGAAGGAATCTTTACTTCCTTTAAGTTGGGAGAGCTTCTCATTTGAAATAATAGCTCGAGAAACAGGAGCTGATTTTCATGAGGAAATGGAACAAGCACATATCATTATGTGGTACTAAAATTGACTTCATGTAATCCAAAGATGAACTTACGGTTTAAGAAGGTTAAGGCGAAGGTAAAGCCAATATTGAAGAGTATTGCAAACCCAAGTAAAGCACCAAGTGATAGCCAGAAGAAATATGCACTAAACTGAAGTCCACGATTTTTAATTGTTTCTTTCCCTATTGTCGTATTCCCTGCTAGCGTCTGTAGAGGGAAAAAAAAACAGAAACGCACAGAATGAATATGCTGATATAGTCAAGAAACACTAGTATTCATCCCAGTTCTTGCCTATCCAAATAACTGACACATCTTGTTGCCATTGCTATTGTTGAAGTTGCTAATTATGGTAACTGAATATTGTTTTGTATTATCTAATTGACTCTCTATGTAAGAACAATGAATGAACCCTTTTATCAGTAGGAAAATCACTTAACATTAACGAAACAAAGAAAAAGTAACTTGAAAATTTTGTTGATTGGAAGATGCAGAAAATCTTGCATCTAGGTAGATACTAACCTTTTGCCATCTTGGGGAAAGAAATTCATTTACAACAAGGCCTATCTCACCATAAGTCAACGGGGAAATCCAAAATCCCCACTTCAACCAACTTGGCATAGAGGCTGCAAGCAACAAGAGGGTTTAAGTTTCCTAAATAATTTTCTAAAAAACTCAAATTTGAAAGAGGTAATGAACCTTACGTATTGGGATAAGGAAGCCACCGAATAAAATGGCAAATAATATCAACAAACTACCAGTTGTTATAGAAGCAACCATGGTATGGCATACAGAGGCCACGAAACAAAACATAGATGTTGCAGCAAAGTGCACAGCAAAAAGTAGAATCAACTGTCGGAAGAACCTAAGATACAAAGAAATGGTAGAAAGTCAATCACTGTCAGTTTAACATCTTACAAGGAGTCTCCCTGTGTGTATTGGAAGTACCAATGAACCTTGGTACCTACATGAGTAATCAATGAAAATTGACTTATATATTATTGAGTAGTTGGCTCATTTATTCAAAGAAATTACCGAGGTAACTTCCTCAAATAGATGTCATACTTGAAGGAATGAACAATACGTGTCTAGTACTAACCTCCCTGGCTCGGGACTGTATCCTATCACATAATACGTAAGAGAAGTCCAAATTAGAGCTTCCAACAGTGAAAGAGGAATCTTGAGAATGATGGACGGGATTGCGTATGACCAGGCTGGGTATAAGTACATGTTTCTTTGTTTGTAGAAGACAGCAAGTCTTGCACAGTCATGGACAACTCATGCAACCCATTTAAAAAAAGAAGGAAGAGAGCAAAGAACAAAGCACCCAGATAATAGTTTGCATGAATTACATCAACACGCATGCGATTTCTCAAGAATACAGTCATTGTGATAGATGCTGCGATAACAAGCTGCAAAGATGAAGAATTGGAGCTTCTATATGTTATATGGGACCTTAAACAAAAAGATTTAGAATTTAGCATACAGAGGAATGAAAGGTTAAATATTGTATGGAGCGAATAAGAGATTGCCGATCATGACCTTGAATAATTTGAATACATAAACAAATGAATTCCTCCTCATGAGAAGATATTCCCTCGACATGCAAGCTCTAAGGAGCGTCCATTTAGAAAGTGAATACTTGCTGAACGAAATTGCATTCTCATGGCTCTGAGACTTCATGAATGGCTTTGATAGCTCTGCATCTAACTTCTCCCCAAAAGTAGATTCCTTAAATTTCTTGCAAAATAAATCAACAGAAATGTAACTCCAAGATTGTTCAGCTTGGTGCCAGTATTGTGCTTGATCTTTTCTAGATATTACCTGCAATGGTCAAGATGTAATGCCGTTGAAGAAAATAAGAGATCAAGCAAGAATTACATATGAACCACAATAAAATTACCTCTTGAAGGAAGTCAGCTACCCCTTTCCTTTCAGGACATCTAAACCCGCAATCCTCAAAAAACTTTAGAACATCACTACAGAGTCCATGATACACAATCTTCCCTTCAGCCATCAAGATGATGTCGTCAAAGAGATCAAAGGTTTCTGGTGTTGGTTGAAGAAGTGCCACAAGTATAATAACATCTGATATATGTGCTAGCTGTTGAAGACAAGCAACAATTTGAGATGTGGTGGAACTGTCTAAACCATTTGATATTTCATCCATAAACAGAGCTTTTGTAGGACCTATAATCATCTCGCCTGCAAAATACGGACCAAACTATTTTCTTATTTAGTTATTACATGCATGTCTTGAAAGGTGGCAATATATTTTTCAAAGGACTTGCACCATGGCGAACATGATGTAGTCATGAGTTTGGTTATTGCATCAAACTCTAGCATTCAAACTCCTCGTATTCCATATACAACAGAAAAGGAAAGAAAGAAGGAAGACTACCTGTAGTCAATCTTTTCTTTTCACCACCTGAGATACCTCTTATCATGGCATCTCCAATTAGTGTATCGGCACAGATATCAAGTCCTAAAATCTGAGTAACCACGGAAATGGTGGGAGAAAATCAATGGGTAAAGCATTTTCCTAGCAATGACAGAAGAAGATCAAGGCCAACTTAGTTGAAAATGTTACTTTCAAAATATAGTCTGTCTGGAGGGTAGTCTTTTGTCCTTCCACAGAAATTGCCTGGTAAAAGAAACCATAAATAATATACCATTGAAGTAAGGGCCATAAGAAATGCAATTAACGACATGAACATTTTATGTTAAGTTAGCTTGCATTTTTAGATGGTTTCCTAATCCATGTACTCCCTCCGTCCCAAATTGGATGACACAATTTTTGAAATTTGTGCCATTTTTTATTGCTTATATCTTTCAATCTATAATGTTTTTCACGAATTTGAAAACTTTGTATAATAGAACTAATCGAGAACTATCAAACAAGATCCATATTGCATATTTTTTGAGATTCATATTGAAAGATATAAGGAATTGAAATTGGCACAGATTTCAAAAATTGTCATCCAATTTGGGACGGAGGGAGTAATAAAGTTGTAGACTCACATCAACTAGTTCATATCAATTAGGAACAATACAAGGCAGAAATATCATTTCAGCACACTCGCATCAACTAGTTCCTATCAATTCAGGACAATACAAGGTAGAAATATCATTTCAGCACACTAATGAAATATAACCAACTACTATTATGCATCTAAGTTTATGTCCTTATTGAGCTATACGAAGCTTCCAATCATTAGCCGTAACACCACTTAAGTTCTGCCCTTAACTCTTTGTTGCAGATCATTACCTAAACACAATTCTTTTGCACTCAGGTTCTTAATGGTTGATAGAAATTCGTTCTTGATACTCCATCATGGAACTAAGATAATGTAATCAGCCATTAGGAACTTGAGTGCAAGTTGTTTCAAGCCTTTTGTGAAAACTATCGTAGAGAGAGAGAGAGAGAGAGAGAGAGAGAGAGAGAGAGAGAGAGAGTTTGACTCTGATCATCACCACACGCACACAGAGAGAGAGAGAGAGAGAGAGAGAGAGAGAGAGAGAGTTTGACTCTGATCATCACCACACGCAGAAAATATCATTCACAAGTACCTTCGTAGAAGGACAACATTGTAGACTATGGACATTCAATGCCTCATGAAACATATTGTCAACGCCCAAAACATGGGGGCAAAGGAAGACCAGAGAAACTAATAGCACCTTCATGTAAGTATCGATATCTGGGTTTGGAACAACTCCTGCCTGTTTCTCCCTTTTGCTGACTTCAACCATAATTTCTGGGCAGACATATATAATTTACTTTAATTGTCAAGTAAATTACGAAACAATCAACAAATAAACTATCCTTTGTTTGCTCGAGTCCAGACCTGCTCGGCTTCCAACCCCCTGACAGCGAGCTGAAAAATCAAGTGTTTCCCTTATAGTCATTTCAGGCATGTGTAGGTCATTTTGACTTATGTAAGAAGAAGTTTTCTGAGGAATGAACTCTTCTAGTTTGTATCCATTGTATAAAACTTCCCCTACAACCTGTTTGGGAAAGTAGAAACAAATAGAAAATTCATTCAAATGAGGGAAGATGAAGGGAGGAAGCTCTTGAAAAATATCAAATTAGAGCTCAATCTACCAAGTAGTATGTAAAATGCTTAGCCACACACACAATGTGAGCACAATAATCAACACAACGACATAAGTTTTTAGGAGGGCATATCCCCAATGCAAGGTAAGACAAAATGAGGGCATATGCAAGAGACCAGCATAATCCAAGTTTCTTGCAGGAGAATGTCAAAACTTGTAAACTTGAATGAAGATATACAATGTGTGTTTCTTTGTACATAAGTGTGCAGAAAAGTGATATATATACAAGACAAATTTTTAAGAGCATACGACAATGCTTGCAATTTTAGGACGTAAGAATCACCACTGCAGGTCCTTAAAAGAAGATATAGCAAACTAGAAACCCAAAAACACAATGCGAAGCAGGTGCCACTATGAGCTTTACCGGCCTATGCTGTAAACTTACCAAATATGCACAAAATAACCTTGTGGATTATATTTGGTAATTCTTATATTAATAGAGGATCTTCCATGTCACTAACCATAACAATTATTAGAAATAAGAAAAATAAGCAACCTTGAGAGACTTGTCCAGATTTCCTGAAAGTGCCTTTAATAAAGTAGTCTTTCCACATCCTGGAGGACCAAGGAGCAAAGTCATCCTGCAGCAATGATAGGCCTACTTGAGTACACGGATAAAACTGGAAAATTCCAAGGAAAAAACGACGGAAAGCATTTCTTCTTATGCTTATGAAACCTTAGACTTCTCTACGGAAACACACATTAAATGTTGGGAATTATTAACCACAAATCACGTCCAAGCCAACGGAAGCAACCACAAAATAAACGCGTACACAAGAAAGAGAAAAGCCAAGTTTACGTTGTAATTCCCAAATTGCCTACTCCTCGGGGGAAAGAGAGAGATTTCACTATGATAAAAATAAATATTCCAACATGAGATGGACAAAGTACGTAAACCCACATACCCCAATCTGAACTCCCTCCGCCACAGGTAGTTGAACCCTTGCTCACCTCCGTTGCTCACCCACATACCCGTTGTTGTATTTATCGCGCCCACCTCCTTGTGGCCGAAGAAACTCATGCCCCAAGGATCCTTTCACAGTAAGTCTAGGTTGCCTAAAATGACTCCCAACTTGCCAAACTCGTTCGACAAAATATTCCTTTTCCAAGCAGTTTCCTTAACCAATTAACCTTCTAAATAGTCTTCCTAATCAAAAATCCGAAGGCATGAATTATTCCTTAGTGAATTTGGTCTTCTTTACCAAAACAAATTACAATATGTCACCCATCACACGGGTGGACCTAACAATTACCCCTCCACCCATGTGAGGTAATTGTATATGCACCCCGTAACCTGGGTGCCCGTCACTCACACACTAAGTGCCTGTCGTGACTCCATCTCTCAATGGGATAGCTGATCTTGAAAGATCCACACTACTCAATGAGGTGCCTCTGCCGCCACAAACAAAACCCACATAGAAAGAGACCCACCTCCTTTTGGCGTACACCTTTTCCTTCATTTCGATATCTATGCTAGAGCTTCCTGTTGTGAAGGCCAACAACCACTGATCCTCTTCGCGGCATCCTGTGCTACCCATGCGCCAATGGTGCATCCTACAACTTTTGCTCATACAGTTCACCATCAACCTTGTACTTCTCAGTTCTCACCCAAAAAGAGTCTTCCTCCTTGATTAAAACAGCGTTATCCTGGATCACCTAGATCACGTGCGGTGACATGTTGCCATTGGAATCTGCTCAATCGCATAAACTGACCAGAACTTAAAAAACATTCTGACCCTAGTGAATCCACATTACCACCTCAGATAGCAACATGAGGCCAGCACCCGAAGCTAAACAAAGTGCATACCCCTGCTTTAACTCCGTGTAATACTTGTGCCTCGAAATTTTCTATTAGAAACCCAATGTAAAAGAAAAAAATATACAGCCATCAAGTTGCCTGCCATCCGACTGTAACTGCCTTCAACCCACCTTTTTTGGTTCTTTTTTCTTTTTCGTTGTTCTTTCTGTGCTTTGATAGCAATACCCACCACACCAAGGATGGAAAACCTTGAGTTCTGATATCACTTGTCGGGTATTAGAACCACAAATCCTATCCAACCCAGCAGAAGCACCCAAAAATAAACACGCACACAAGAAAAAGGAAACAAGAAGTTTACGTGGTTCAGCCCCAATTGCTTAGCCCATGGGAGTTTAGGATTCCACTGTGAGAAAAAAATAAGATTACAATGTGAGATGGACAAAACACGTAAACCCACGCCCCTAACCAGGCTCCCTTCGCTCTAGGTCACCTCCCCGTGCTCACCAATATTTTTTTCTCACCTCCTCTTTTTTTTTTTTATCACTTACATCTTTATTTTTTTCCCTCACCAAGCTCTCATCTCTCTCACATACCACCCACACCCATTGGTATATTTACAGTGTCCACAGCCTTGTGCCCGGAGAAACCCAAGCCCTAGGATTTCCTTTCCCATTTAGTCTTAGTTGCCTACAAGGACTCTCTTGGCTGAAGCCCTTTCTGGTCAATTTTGTTTGCCGATTTCTTGTGAGTACTCTTAAAATTACATTCTAAACACATTGAGCGGCTCGAATCATCGAAATTCGAACGGGAAATAAGAGAAATCGGGAGAACCTTATTTTAACTAAAATAAGAATGTTCTCATTTGAAAATGACTTATATGCATACACACACATTGACTTCGGAGGGATATTTTAGTTTTCCTACGGAAAGTTAAGTCAAGTCAAGTAAAATAAACTGAGATTATGCTTCAAATTAATCACACCTGCCAGGCTCAAGGATACCGCTGAGATCATTAATGATGGTTATCTTGGCCTCCTGCAACTTCAAACCAGCTAGCTTGGCACAATCCTGTTGAAAAAAAAAAAAAAAAACAATGAGTTAATCAAGTTACGCATGTACATAGGCTACAGCGGATAAATAGTGGTCAAACGAGACATTGAAACCTTTTCTGTATTTGGTAAGTTATACAAACATAAACCTTTGAGTTCTTCTTTGTTGAGTGGAGAACTAAAAAACACCAATTTTTTTTTGGAACAAGTCTACTCCATTTTATAAAGGGACAAAGCCCAAAAACTCAAGGAGAAGGCCTTCAGAAAACTCTAAACATATACAACCAAGAAAAGCTCAAAAAACCAAAGGCTCAAGCTGTAAAACACCCAAATTTGGCTTAAAGACTAGCCTCTCAAGTCGTAAATGGAAACATAATTGTGACGGCAGATTCAGAAGCACACAAATTCATTTCACACTTGCATATCAATGAGATGCTAAATTTGGCTGACATGATAAGTATACAGATCAAGTCTTAACCGTTTATATCAACCTGCCCAAAACTTTAAAGTTAGAAACAGTCAAAATTTGTACTAATATTTTCTCAAAATATAGATCTAACAGCAAGATCTGACATATTAACATTAACTGGATTGAAATTTATGTTGAATGTAAATTATTGTCGCTTGTGGTGCAGAATTAACGACTCATATCTGTTACACCCTTGACCACAGAAATCACTGGCAGGTAGAGAAACCCACCCAAATCCATGCCTAAAAAGGACTATGATTAGCTTTAAACTTACGTAAAGAAATCAAACACTGACAAAAACAATGCTTTTGAGTGAATTCCATAGAGTTGGGAGTGGCTTGCCGTGAACTACCTCACATTCTGCTTCCACGTGTAGACTGTCATATCTCATTTCCACTCTCGGCAATTCTACACCAACCCTATCAGAATAAATTAAAGTCCCAATAACCCATCGTTAGACCCTTGAACAGCAATCATTAACAAGTTTGTCTACATAGACAATTAGAGATGAAAAAGAAGAACCAAGAGCCAGCACAGATGGGGAATAAACAATTAGAATGAAGAATCCGTAATGGTATGGTATAGTAACAAGTTGAAACTCAAGACTATAAACCTCATTGCTTGACTAAGAGAACTTGGAACATCCAATTCCATTTAATTCAATGAACTGCATCAAGATGTGAAAACACATATTATGACTACCAGTTATCTAGATGCCTGTGCAATCAAAGATCCTTTATATGTATGCATGGCTCTCAATGTGCACCAGTGTATCAGTATATAACCGGAAAAGAAGGCGCTCATCTATTCTTTTGGTACACTATATTACCAGGAAAAAAAGACTTACGCATCTAATCTTTTGGTCATTTCTTGTTACAATCGAAGGTTGTCATTCTCAATGTGTTTGATGAGTTTTTCAACAAACATATGTCGTTCTAGAGCACCAAGCTTAGTAACATCGACAACCCTTTTTCCTTGAACATCAATTTCTCTCCCAACATTTTCATCAAACAAAGATGATCTCAACCTCTCAATTATAGGCAAATTGTCAATCTCAGCATGTTGTAAGGAAAGTTCATTATCATCATCCTTCGCAGAAGTCAAAACTGAACCACTTCTGAAACTAGAGCTATGGTGCCGGAATGATGATCTCAAACTTCTTCCCATCCCTGCTGGCTCAATTGTCAATGACTCTATCTCATTATTACCATCCAGTTGAGCCATACTGCACAAAGAGAGAGTGACTCAAGTGGGCTGGTAGGACAAGTCTAAAAGGTAGACAAACATAGACAATTTATAGAGATGCATAATCGTTGGTCGTATTAAGTTACCAGTAGTCCCAAAAGCTTATACTATTGGGAAATGGACCCAAAAATGTACTTCAAGCTATTCAACATCCTCCCTCGTGTGCAACCCTGGCACGTGGAGGCAAAAGATTTCATAGACAAAGCAAAACATAATATGAAGGGGTGAAGCAAAATGCAAATGGGGAACAAATACAAATTGATAGACTTGTTGTACCTAAGACATCTCCCAACTTGAGCTCTAATACCATGTTACTAGTTTCGGCCCCTACGTTTGGGTTGTCCAAGTCTGACTTCGAGCTTGGTTGCCCACTTAGTATTAAGTTTAAAAATAAAAATAAAAAGACATACAAGAAAAAAAAAACAATAACAAAAATAAGATTATATTGTGCCTTTAGTTTGAATTATATAAAAAATGTACAATCAAAATGAAACCCGGTTATAGTGTTTTATGATTACCAAAATTTGGAGAGGATTATCATTCACATCATCCTCTCCAAATTCTTCATTACTTGCTTCTTCAACTTGACTTGAAAGAAGAGATTTTTGTTTTTTTGCATTAAATAGGCTAGATATTGAACCCACGAGTGATTTTTCCATTGCATCTTTTCGTTGCCTCACTTTTCTATTTTAAGACCTGGATTTTTGTTTGCCAATCCTCACTCTATTCTTGTCATTCTCAATCTTCGTCATAGTACCTATTGTGAAAGTATTATGCATCGTGATCTCGTCGAATCTTGTATTTTAGGCATAAAATCATATTATGATATGATTTTATGCCTAAAATACAAGATACAAGATACAATAAAGCTATACGTACCGACGCTAAACACCCTACACATCGGATGCCGTTGATTCCTGCGTGGGCCTCCTCGTTTATTTTTTTTTATAGAATTTTTGGACTACTCGGATCAGCCATCCGGTGGCTGGAGACGGCCCAGCGCGGCCGTCTGTACAATTTCCCTACGGGGGGCATCTGTACCTATAGCACTACTCATACAAGATACGATGAGATCACGATGCATAATACTTTCACATATTATCATGATATGATTTTATGTCTAAAATACAAGATACGATAAGATCATGATGCATAATACTGTCACACCTATATTAGTATACCTCACTAATAAAAAATTGAAGACAAGTAATCCTACTAAAAACTCACAAAATTAATAATGTAGTGTGTTCAATGACAGTTCAAATTTGATACTTATTAATTCATTAGTTCAGCCGTGTAGTCGAATAAATTATTCTATTGCAATCAAAAAACAGTCAAAGGAACTAACCAATTCATATTAATTTATTCTGTTGTTGCTCCACCAAAGACATGCACTAATCGAAATAAAGATTAAAGAAAAGTTTCACTAACAGTAAAACTAGCACCGAATAAAGATTAAAGAAAAGAAGCTGATCAAAAAAAATAAAAAAATAAAAAAAAGATTAAAGAAAAGAAAGAAAGTTCACTTACTTTCCGTCAATAACGAGGCGAGAAAGAGGAGAACTGGAGAAACAGAAGTTGAGTTCAATTTTCAACTTTGGATGTTCAGCGACTCGACGTCGAAGAATCTCAAGCAAGGTCGGCCATCTGTGATGGAGATTAGAGAAACAAAACTATTCGTGGTCCAATGTGATGGCCTGAAAGCTAATGAGGATTACTCCTTCAAATTAAGTTAGGGTCACTACACGGTCCACACCAGGTATCGAAAATTTGGGGGCAAGTAAAATCACAATCCCGTCCACTTTTTTATTTTTTTCCTACTATATGCCTCATAGTTTGCCCTTCTAATTTTCTTTTTATCTTCTATTTATCCCAAGCATAGAACACCTCCTGTTTTTGCCTTCCTAATTTTTTAAGTATCATAATTTTTTAAAGCGGGTGGAAACTACATATTTTCAATTCTTTTTTATTTTATAATTTTTTTTTGGATTATGCCCCTAAATTTTTTTCCTTGGATTTCTAATTTTTTTTTATATTTACAAGAATTTTTTTGAAGAAATTAAATAGGTATCCTACCTACTAGACTTATTTAGGTGTCCATCCTAGAGGGTTTAAATACTTATGTTTTCATTCTCAAAATACATTGTTACCCATTATACCCCTATATATATATATATTTGTGTATAGAACATTATCACTTCCCATATTTCTAGGGGGTTTATTGTTGTTGGTTCCTTGATTATAGGGATTTCATTTGCCGTTAAAAATTATGCTATGTTATCAGAGTCATCCTTATCTTTCAGATTTTTTTTTTCTTTTGATAAGTTTACTTCGTGAAGGTAACTTTTCCGTGTCTTCGGCTCCAAAATATTCAACACCGGCGTAAAATATTCTTCTACATTCCTCTGACATAGGCATTCATCACTTCCATGGTGACTTTTAATTTTTTTTGGTGCTGTGCGAATAAGGTAATCTTCCTCTTCCGAAGATCCCGTTAGTACCGATATTGCCAGAGTTAGCAAATGCGAGACGGATCTAGTGCCGCATGTGGCTCTCCGTCGGCGGAATCATTCACAGACATGGAGCTCCGGCCGCTGGTAGTGGTCGTGCTCCTACACCGCCCACGCGTGGTCGACGTTGCCCGCAGTCTACCATAATAAGTCTTCACTTCTTAGGTTTTTGAATTGGATGCATAACTCGCCACACTCGTCATTGGGGTTTGGTTCTAATACGTGCCTGATGTGAGTCTTTTTTTCCTATTTGACATGAATTAAGCTCCATCACTTTTTGTCATGATTTCAGTGTATGTTTTTTGATTTTTTCAAATTTTGTCATAATTTTTGTTTATTGTAATTTCGTCAGGACAATTTTACGATACGTGTTCATGATTTTTTATGTTCTATGGCGATTTGACAAATTTTGTTATGATTTCGGTATGTGTGTTTCGGTTTATCCGAATTTTGTCATTATTTCGGTTTAGTGTAATTTCGTCGGCACAATTTTATGATACGTATTCATGATTTTTATTTTTTTTTGTTTCATGGTGATTCCAAAAATTTTGTTATGATTTCAATATGTGTGTTTCAATTTCTTTAAATTTTGTCATGATTTTGGTTTAATGTGGTTTCGTAGGGACATTTTTATGATACGTATTTCATAAATTTTGTCATAATTTTGGTATGTGTGTTTTGATTTCTCCGAATTTTGTCATTATTTTGGTTTAGTGTAGTTTTGTCGGCACAATGTTATCATACGGAATTCATGATGTTTTTGGTTTCATGGCGATTTCAAAAATTTTGTCATAATTTTCAGTATGTGTGTTTCGATTTCTCCAAATTTTATTATGATTTTGATTTAATGTAGTTTTGTAGGGACAATTTCATGATACATATTCATGAGAAATTCATAAATGCTAGTCCTCTATGGCATGAATACGTATTTATTTTCAAGTTTGGTAGATGTTAGTTTTATTTTTACAAAAACGCTACTTGTATAATTGTTGTGTTGGTTGTGTATATAATTCTGACCGTCTATATATATTTGGACGGTCTAGATTTTTAAAAAATTCTTCCAATGAAAGGTTTAACATTTCCGGAGAAGAGTTTAAGCAAATGCTGGCCATTTATTACAGCAATGGATGGATAGAGATTGGTTGTATGTGTAACACTTAGAAAAATTTTAGAGTGAGAGACATTGGGTTGGGTTTCCTGTTTCGGGTTGGGGTGAGTGAAACCATGGCAGATATTTCAGAGTACCTCGTCGGGTGAGTGAAACCATGGTGAGTCGCCGTTCAAAAAAAAGAAACCACGGTGAGTCAATCTTCACCTTCCTCAATCAGCGCACCTCCTCTTCGATTTTTCAGTATTTGAATTTTGAATGCCTTTAAGGTGTCTCTAGTAATGAAACTTACGCGTGTTTCGGTCTTGATTGTGGGATTCAGGTGTTACCGGGGAAAAGAGAGGAGAGGGAGAAAAGGAGAGGAGGAGAAGGGTGGGGGCAGCCGTGTAAACTTGCCCCTTTTCCTTTTTCCTTTTCTTTTCTTTTTTTTTTTTTCGTTTTTGTTTGACAGAAATTTGAAGTGGGTGAAATGACGAGAATGTCCCTCATTTTGACGGATGGGACTAACGGTGTTAGATTTGGGGACTTGATTGGTACCAAAATTGAAACGTTGGAGACCAAATGTCTTCAATGTTTATATTGAGAACAAAAAATGAGACGAAATTAATACTTTGAGGACTAAAAAAGATAATAGGGTGTTCCACTTTTACAAAAAGTTCTTTTTTTTCAAATGAATGTAATTTCAAACTCAAATATAATGAAAATGAAAATATTTTTTTAAATTTTTTTGCACCATTTAAAAGAACTTAATGAAATTTATAAAATAAGAACCATATTAGTAGAAAAATTATTTACGTAAACACATAATTTTTGAGTTTGAAATTGTCTTCTTTTTCAAAAAATTCTTTTTTCCAAAAACCGGAACACCCTCTAAGTCATCTCTCCAAGATGACACAATTGGTAAGTATGATGAATATTTCACGGGCGCTGCTATTCATAGCCCTTTATTTTCTTCCATAGCCCACTATATTTCGGTAAATAGTTGTTGAAAATCATACATAACATTTCGGTAAATTGCTGTTGAAAACAAGATTATATTTTGGTAACTACATGTCGAAAATATGTTCAACTTTCGGTAAACAACTGCCAAACATACATTTTCGGTAAATATCTGTTGAAAAAATTATATTTCAGTAATTGGATGCTGAAAATATATTTCAATTTCGGTAACTAACTGTCGAGTATAATTGAAAATTTTTAACGGGCTATGAGAGAAAATAAAAGGCTGCAAATAGCAGCGCCCTATTTCCCCACAGCTGTCATAGAATTTGAAATTAATAAAAATACCATGAAGAATCATAGGTAGGCGGTAGCCAACCAGGGTTCTACTCACGCAAAATAAACTAGTAGTCATATAAATGCACACAGCCACACCACACAGACGTTAGTATGTTACTAATGGGCATCAGAAAGTCTACAGTTACCGATCGGGATTTCCCGATCGGAATCCCGACGTCCCGCCGGGCACGTCCCGACCACCAGAAGGCCGATCCGATCCGTCCAATAATTCTAAAAAAAAAACCGAGTGGGGCTACGCGAGAATAAACGGCATCCGATGTGTGTAAGTGGCCGATCCAAGCACTCCTTTTTTGGCCGATCCAAACACTCCGTTTTTGGCCTATCCAAATACAAAAATGGAGTGCTTGGATCGGCTACTTACACACATCGGATGTCATTTATTCTCGCGGAGGCTCACTCGATTTTTTTTTTATAGAATTATTGGACGGATCGGATCGGCCGTCCGGTGGCCGGAGCGTGCCCAGTGGGGCGTCGGGATTCCGATCAGGAAATCCCGATCGGTAACTGTAGACTTGCTCAATGGGCATCACATCTTCTCCATGAGAAAGGAGTGTTGAACAGGTGATGTATCATCCCAGATGACTCAATTCATTACGTGTTGTCTTTTATGAACTTTTTTGAACTTCGGGCCATATTTTTATAGTTTTTTGATTTCTCTCCTTGAGACGAATAATGTGATGCAAAAATTTCACCTGAATCCAATAAAAATTAAAAGAAAATAACAAAAAGTACAATACCAAAAAGACACTACAAAGTTAGCCCAAATGCCCCTTAGAAAAATTATACTTTGGCCCTTGCAAATTCTTGAAGATATATTACCATTATTGTTCTAACTGGTGAATCATCTCACGTTAACCATTCAGGCCTGTTCTTCCTAAATTTAGTCTAGGATTTTATTCGACATTTTTCTTTATTTTTTGTTTAGTTTTTCATCGTAATATTTGGGTTTGCCTCGACGAGAGAAATCAGAAAAAGTATAAGATTATGGATCGAAGTTGAAAAAAGTTTATATAAGACTATAGGGATTAAAGGCAAATATACCAATTGTTTGGTATTTTTTTTTCCTCATTTAGTGATTTTTCTTTTGCTTTTGGTCATAGTACTTATTTTTTAGACTCCTCTCGAGACGAATAACTAATTCAAAAGTTGAGGATAAACGGAGCCTTAGACTCCTAATAAATATTTCTACGAACCTAAAATCATGAAAATTTTGCATCAGCAGCTACAGCTGGTGATGCTGATCGACTACTGAGCTGAGCTGGGCTAGGCTAATTCAACCAAATATGATAGTAACTAGAACAAATCTGCCAACCTCATGTCAATGCGTTTCCCTTATCCCTTGGCTGATATAAGCAAAATCATGGAAATAAAATCGTGTGAAGCTAGAACTCCTCCCTATTGCCCCACCCTCTTTTTTGTTTGTACTCACACGTGGGATATAGTACTATATACCATACATGCACATGCTATTACAATTACATATTGTATTTTGATAACTCAGGCATTCGGGTCGAACTCATGCACATCTCGATTACTCTAGAGATACCAATTCCGTCGCCAACTTGCTAGCAGGATCTCAATTAAAATGACACCAAAAGCTTTGTATAGACACTGGTCCCAAAAGAATCAATAGCGCTCAGCGGGTTTCAAATATGAGACTTTTAGAATGAGCAAACCCGTAAGTGTTCAACACTAGGCCGTGGGTTTAGATCCCATCCAGTTTCCTACTATCCATTGTGGTCCATTTAATGGATGGGATTCACTCTGAGGAATCCAAGGAATCCCATGATGCCACGTCCAATCTTAGTTTTGACCTCAAACGGCAGTTACGGCACTACCAATTTGCTAACGAAAAAGCCCCATTCAACGTGGAAAAACTATTCTTAAATTCGCATGATTTTTGTGGGGCCTATTTTTGGATCCCACAAAAATGATTCGAATCACAAGTTATTTTTAAAATATTTTTTATGGATTCTTGTAAAAAATTAGCTCAATCCAATATCTGCAAAGGCTATTTCAGTATTCATAGGGGCCCTACGAATTCTGAAACACCCAACGAATCTTGAAAGAACCCTTATTGATATCGAATTGAGTTAATTATTTTTAGAAACCCATAAATAAATTTTAAAAAATAACTTGAGATTTGAATCTTTGTAGGACCCGTAATGGACATTACAAAAAAAAAAAAAAATCATTGCCAACTTAATGGGTACCAAAGAGGGAGTAAACAACTTCATATATATATACGGAGCCTATTAAGGGTCTTACAAAAATAATTCAAACCGCAAATTATTCTTAAAATATTTTTTATGAGTTCTTGAAAAAATTAATTCAATTTAATATCGATAAAGGCTCTTTTAGAATTCATAGGGCATTACGAACACTGGAAATGCGTTGGATGAGCTAAATTTTTACAAGAACCCATGATAAAAAAAAAATTAAGAATAACTTGCGTTTGAATCATCTTTGTGGAATCCAAAATAGGCTCCACAAAATCATGCCCGTTTAAGGAAAAAATTTTTTCACGTCAATTGGGGCTTTCCTGTTAGCAAAATAGTGCCATTTGTAAGCACAACTAAGATTGGACGTGACATCATGGGTTCCTTGGATTTCTCTAAGTAAATCTCAGCCATTAAAAGGACCACAATGGATGGTAGGAAACTGGATGGGATCAGAACCCAACCACCAGCGGGGCTTCTACAACGATTACATAGAACAGGAATGCTCCATACACTACACATTTTTACTACACCATCCACTACATTCTTTATGGGACTCATTTTGGGTCCAACAAAAAATACAGAAAAATATCCACAAATTTTAAAATAATATTTTAGGGGGCCCTGCAAAAAATCAGCTTTAACCGGTATCGGTAAGTATTATTCCTAAATTTATAGGAGTGAAAATGCTCAACTGCGCAGTTTCGAATATACGAACCCAGAAATAATACTTACCGATACCGGTTAAAGCTGATTTTTTGCAGGGCTCCCTAAAATATTATTTTAAAATTTATGGATATTTTTCTGTATTTTTTGTTGGACCCGAAATGAGTCCCATAAAAAATATAGTGGATGGTGTAGTAAAAATGTATAGTGTATGTAGCATCCCTCTACATAGAATCCCTCTTAAATACAAAACATCATCTTCCCATGAATCCCATCCCTCCTTCCCCTTCAAAACCTCCAATATCTTTGGCTCACACACATATTACCCATACATATATATTTTCAAGATATAGGTAAATAGGAGTACTTTTGATGGCAATAGGGTTCAGGAAATCAATTAACGTTGGTGCTAATTATTTTAAGGCAAAAACAGGGTTGTGGGGACTTCTAAACCAGAGACATCTGAGCACTTGTTTTCATCCCAATTTCTCTTCACCAACAAGCATAAATGGCAAGAATTACAGAATCCCACCTTCATTTTTGGGTTATTCAACAACCCTCTTCGGCTCCCGTCGTTTCGAATCTATTAAAGCTGGAAGGCAAGAAGAATTGCGGTACGATAATGGTGGCCACCAGGATCAGGTACTCTGGTTTCCCATTTTGTTTTTTTTTATTAAAGGATGCCCGGGCCAATTAACGCGTACCCTAGCCACTGACATGACTCATTTTTTTTATCGGCTACTAGCGTCACTCATTTAAGATGGGTTGAGAGCGATTGGGAGAGATATCCAACCTGAAAACTCTTGGGTGGCCTTACGATCAGGCAGCTATTGGGGTTCTGTATTTCTATTTTATCTGGGTTACTTTAGCTCAATGGGTTGTATAAATGCATTTGTTAGACAAGGTAGCCGAAACGGCTGTTTTACATTTTTCTTTTAGAATTGGGTTCAAGTAATCTGAACTATAATGGAGTAAAACATTACTAAATTAATGAGCTAGGATGAGTTCACGGTATAGTTTTGTAGTTAGATAGACGCCAAAATATCACTTATTTCCATTAAAAATGCTAAAAATATTATTTAGACAATACTCCTAAAAGGAAAAGTCTTCGACACACTCTTCTTTAAGGTGTGTGCCATATACATCTATTATGTAGTTCATATTGTGTCATCTCATAAAAAATTACTTGTAGGACCGGTCATTCATAACATTTTATTTCGTATCGTAACTTTTATACTAAAAATTCGTAACTTTTCATTAATATAATTTATAACTTTTTAGTAATAGATTCATAATATTTTGGGAATCATAATATTTTGGTGTGTCGATAAGGGTGCATATAATACACACCCAAATAAAGGGCATATATTGTAGCACTTCTCTTGAAAGATGGGACTAGAGTGGATCTCCCCTTTTTCTTATTTTATAATTCAGGTGTCCAATCTAACTTACGTGTACCTTTATCGATTCAGAGATCAATCACATCGTGCACTTGAAGAATCTCAATAAAAATAGAGTAACTTTATGTATAGACTCAAAAAAATTGATAGCATTTACGTACTTAAAATGAAACAAACCCATAAGTATCATGCCCTTTGGGGTTTGATCCCCTTTCTCTTTTTTCCTTTTCAAGATGGGAAATTCTTCTCACCTTTCAAACTAACCACCTAAAGTAGAACGAATTCCGCAACAAAATAAGAATGAATTCAGCAACGTATTTTGACAGTTCAAACAGTTCATTTTGTTTATCTTGACATAAACATAAATCATGCAAAGGGTTAGGTTGATCAAACATTGGTAGAAATTTCAAAATTTTACATTTTCTTTGAGGCATTAAAACTCTTACCCCTCGATTAATTGTTATGAATGAAACACTTATCGATCTCCGATCAATTTGATTTTTCGCATGACTAATTTACATGTTTGAAGCTGTAAAACGAATATGGCTCGGATTGTTAAAATAGATTGCAAAACTCCATGTTATTGGGTGGTGTGTTTGAAAAGTGTGTTCGAAAGCAATAAAACTATGGGTACATTATTTGGTGTACACTATCTTCTATGGGACCCATTTAGGGATCCCACACAAATGATTAAAGTCACTCCATTTTTTCAAAATATCTTTTTAAGGAGTTTTGTAAAAAATCAGCCTGGTCGAATATCGATAAATGCTGAATCGATTCTACGCTTGATTTTCTGATAGAAAATTGAGCGCAGAATTGATCAAGCCTTTACCGATATCCGACAGAGTTGATTTTTTATGGGGATACTTAAAAAAACATTTAAAAAAATTGAGTAAATCTGATTATTTGTGTGAGACCCGTGTCATAAAAGGAGATGTGCACTTTTGTTTGAGCAAAGAAAATGTTATTAATTATAGTAAAATTACAATGATTAAAAGAATAGAAAGCATAAGGCATCATAACAAATGAAACGCATCTCAATCCATTTGCTAAAAGACGGTGTACACCAAATGATCTGTATCCATAGCAGAGCTCGTTCGAAAGTGGTGTATAAAAAAAAAAAACTCTTTTAATATAGCCGAATTAATTAAATGAGGTGGTCTGAAGCACCAGTATTTTGGCACGTTTAAAAAGTGAAGTTGGCAGAAGAAGGCCGTTCCTATATATAGCCGAATTAATTAAATGAGGTGGTCTGAAGCACCAGTATTTTGGCACGTTTAAAAAGCGAAGTTGGCAGAAGAAGGCCGTTCCTATCTTTTGTTAGCTTAAGCTGCTTATCCTTATCCCAGTCCAATCTTTGTTGGGAGAGTTTTTCTACTAGCATATATGATGAACACGTGTGCTGTCTGCTGTGAATGTTGGTGCACGACACACTGATTGATTAGTCCACGAAAAGCCCTGATTAGAAGGAAAGGAAACAAGAAGTTTATACACAACTTTAAAACACAACTTCGAATGCAATTGCGTTCGGAACCGTTCAATGCTTGTGGACCCTATGTGCAACGAAAAGTTTCGGAAGCACTTGTGTACGGAGTTATGTTTTTAAAATTGTATTTTTAGCATTGCTAAAAAGAAATGGGAAAAATTCAAAATACCCCCAACCTTTACTCTAAATTTCAATTAGACTCTCAACCTTTTAAAAAATTTAATTTTACTCCCAACCTTTTAAAAAATTTAATTTTACTCCCAACCTTGTCTTCTGTTAATCAAAACGCACCTTCTATCCGAATGACTAACTGATTTCGTTAAAGGCTCCGTTAAATAGCGTCCTGATTGAATTTCGATGATTCAAGCCACTCAATGTGATCAGGACGTGATTTTAAGCGTACCCGTGAGAAATCGGAACACATTGAACGGCTCGGATCATCAAAATTCGATCGGGAAAGGGGAGAGGTGCAGGTGCAGACCGATCTGGATTTTGTTCAAGTCAGGACGTCCGAATTTTGCTTTGGTCCGCACCTTCCCTTTACCGATCGAATTTCGATGATCCGAGCCGCTCAATGTGTTGAAAACGTGATTTTAAGGGTACCCGTGAAAAATCAACAAAAAAAAAGACCCGGAAGGGCTTTATATGATCAGTTTTTTATTGAACATTTCAATAAAAAAACTGTTCAAACGAAGCCCATCCTGACAATTTTTTTTTGCTGATTTTTAACAGGTACCTTTAAAATTATGTTTTGATTACATTGAGCGGTTTGGATAAACGAAATTCAATCGGGATGCTATTTAGCGGAGCCTTTAACAAAATCCCTTAGTCATTCGGACGGAAGGTGGTGTTTTAATTAATGAAAGATAACGTTGAGAGTAAAATTGATTTTTTTAAAAGGTTGAGAGTCTAATTGAAATTTAGAGTAAAGATCGGGAGTATTTTAAATTTTTCCCAAAAGAAATAGAGATCTCTGATTATCAATGGGGGCGACTATTCGCAGCCCCGTATTTTCTCCCTTAGTCCATTAAAAATTTTCAATTATACTCGACAGTTTGTTACCAAAATTGAGATACATTTTCAGCATACAATTACCGACATATAATATTTTTTTAACAGACATTTACCGAAAATGTATGTTCGGCAATTGTTTACCGAAGGTTGAACATATTTTTGATATGTAGTTTCCGAAATATAATCTTGTTTTCAATAGCTATTTACCGAAATGTTATGTATGATTTTCAACAATTATTTACTGAAATGTAGTGGGCTAAGGGAGAAAATAAGGGGCTGCGAATAGTCACCCCCTCGTCAATACCAAGCTTTTCAAGTGGAGTACTTTCTTGTTTTGCCTTTTTCTTTATCCAACATCTTTTACGACGAAAAATAAGATGAGAATGAATAAATTAATTAGGCGGTTTGGACGGGTATATCGTAGATCTGTCAATGAAGTAGTTAGAAGAATCGACATGACACAGAAATTGATGTTAGATGCGTTAGTTCGAAACGATCAATATATGTTTCTTACATAGCATGGAACATGATGTGCTTGATCAGGGGCGAAGCTATGTTGGGGCCCGGGTGGCCCCGACTCCCCGAGCATCCGATTTTTAAATTTTTTTGTTTTGTATATATCTGATTTTGAATATTATTGATAATTATTCGTGTATAGCTACTTATAATCTTAGTAATTTTGGTTTAATTTGATAAAAAACCGGTTATTTTACATTCTTATTTCCAAATTTTTCATAAATAAGCACATGACAGTTGAAGTAGCCTAAAGAAAAAAAAATAAAATGATTGATATACTTTAACTGCATTAGGCTAGAATTATGTCAATATACAAAAGTAATGTATTGGAAAGCAAAATTTTTATGATGTAATAAGTATACATTCTGATAAAAAATATATGTCTATTAATCCCCCCTCCGGATTAAAATCCTGGCTCCGCTACTGCGCTTGATATAGCTCCAATGGAGACAACGAATTTATGTAACCGACCATAATTACTTGGAACTTAAGGCTTGATTTAGTCTAGTTTGGTAACACCTAATTATACTAATTTAATTTGTTGTCATGCATGTTAAGTATGAAGGAATACAAAGTGTAGATTGTCTACCATTTCTGTAACTCTTTTATTTCAATCAGAGTATGAAATCATTGAAATCATTATTTAATGATTTGTTTGCATGTATAGACAATATCATTTAATGTTGCTTGTTTGGCATTTGCCTGTGTGAATGTCTTTTAGAGGAATCAGAGCTATTATCTCTGGTTCTATATCAAAAGAATAATCATCACCCATCATTTTTTAGCAGAAAGAAAGATGGGTTCGATGGTGATAAGAGTTCTCAACAAACGCCTTTGGAGCTCTTCTCTTCACCATTCCACACTCTCTAATTCCTCCACAAAAGTACTCAATGCATTCCATAGTAGATTTCTAGGCCCACTAGTCTCTTGTGATCACACACCAACCCTTTCCTCTTTTCCTCGATTTGAATCAACCAAATCTCAAAACCAACTCCTTCATGACCACAATCAAGATATTCAGGTGACTGCAGTACTAACTCTCTCTTCTTCTTTTTTTTACTCGGAAATAAAAATTTCAGGGAAAAACACAGTAAAATCCAGTCGTTTATCTGTTAGATAGCTAGATATACATTGTTGAGACTAGTTCCTTAGATTTTCCGACTACTGTAACTTTCCACACCGTAGGAGACCCAAATGAAATCGACCATGCACTCACAAAGGGGTGACATACTGGATATGTATTCTTGATCTGGGTATCCCTCGGGTCCTCTTCTATTCGGGTTCGTTTTCGGCTTTGCAATATGTGTCATGTGCTTGTTTATAGGTGATTAGCAGCTTTGGTTCATTCCTGTATTATTGTTTTGTGCTGCCTCGGCTTTGAATGAATTTTGCCATGTTCAAATAAAAAATTTAAGGGTCACTCAAGATTTTACGCAGATTTTGAAAGTCTGATTTTTTCTCTCAAAATTATGCTACGAATGTAATGCACACAAATTAGTCGTTTAATTGGATTTCTTCTTTTTAGTCATGACGAGTTAAATTAACTCATGGGTATCCAGAGAAGGTTTTGCTGTCTGCTGATGCATAGATTTTATTTCATCTGAGCTAGCAAGAGGTTATTATTTTGACTACAGAGCTTTTGCAGTTAGACCCATCTTGAACCATGTGCCACTGCCAACTCCATTGTCAGAGATGTAATTTTGGTTTCATCTAATAAAAATTGCATCTTATTCTTGGCAGAAGATTTGGCTAAAGCCAAAAAAAACCCTGTATTTCCTTATGATCGCCACAAAATTGGCTTTAGTTAATTTCATCTCTCTGTTACCATTGGAGCAACATTCCCAAATAATGGTATTTTTTGACTTTGACAATTGCGTAAATGATGGGTCACAACGTACGCTTATTTTAATTTGTTCCTGTGGGATTGGCATCATATGAAAATCTTGGCTCCGCTCCTGGCAGCCACGCGACCTATGGTTGCGGGTTGTGGCATCAGTTCTGTGTTACCAAAAAACAAAAAAACTTCATCATTGCTAGAAAATAAGTTGGAAGGTGTTTCTCAAATTTTTGCATTATATCACACTGAAACAGTTATTGTTTCAATCATGCAAATAACAGAATTTTCCCAATCAAGTTGCTCTATGCCACAAAGTTTGTTGTATCTCAATTGTGAGTTCTTGACTGTGCACTTTATTTTTCTCTTCTATCCACAAATTTTGATATGAGAGTGGGATTTAAGTTTCTATACCACAATTTCGATAGTGCTTTATTTACTTTGCCTTCACTGAATTGATTGCACTTGATGCTGCAGGCCTTGGACTTTCCTGGTGGAACTGTGCCATTTACTCCAGAAATGAGATTTATTTCAGAGGCCTCAAGGGAGAGGATACCTTGTTATCGAGTTCTTGATGCCAATGGGAATCTTATTATGCACAGCAGCTTTGTACAGGTATAAAAATTATTCAGAAGGAGGTGTCAATGTTCCTGTTTGGCAACTCCATATTGTTAAGATAATGCACACATGGATGAGAGAATGCCACATTTGGTGTCTCCTTTGGGTAACAAGCTGGTGTTTGAGCAGTCCTTACTGGCATTGGAATCCCACAAAAGAGAACTCATTGTGAGTCATTGAGAACCATAGTGTAACCCCTTTGATGAACTTGCCAAGGTTTCAGCCCTTCAAATCCCCTTCAATGCATGGCAAAATTGTCCAAGTGGGGGAAGAGGCTTATATAGGTGCTAAAGGGTAAAATATCAAGTGGGTGAGTAGTTAGTGTATATAGGCATTCAAGGGTAAAATTACTACAGTAAAATAGGCAAATGAGAGAGGAATTTTGGCTCCAAAACTAATGAAAATAACACTCGACGTTTTCTGGAATGCATTCCCCACACGCACAGTTAAAATAAGCATAATCCTTCACCTTTACGCTCTAGTTCAACTCAAACTATAGGGAGTTGTGAGTACGTTTCTAAAGGTGAGGGGGAATTTACCCTTGGATATTTGGTTGCTGGCACAGCATGCTGGTCTTTTGTTAATTTTTCAGCTATTACATTCATTAGGTGAACAAAGAAGATGCAGTGAAGATGTATAGTACTATGGTTACCCTTCAAACGATGGACACAATATTCTATGAAGCACAGAGGCAAGGGAGAATTTCCTTCTACCTCACCTCAATTGGCGAAGAGGCTATAAACATTTCATCAGCTGCTGCGCTCACCCCAGAAGATGTGATCTTGGCTCAGGTAAGAGATCGGATGAATATAATGCTCAATTTGCATCGGTAACCTATTTCTTACTTTTTAACCCTTGGTGTTAGTACCACAAGCCACTAGGTGATATCAGCAAGTTAAAAGCCATCCATTTTTAAACTGTAAACAAGTAGTGTAAATACTGCTCATAGATCATACTTGTATTGGTCTTCCTATCCCCATTTCAGCACCTTTACTTTAGGTTGCAATAATTCGTTTTTGCTATGTTTGTGGTAGATCACCAATTATTTTCAACTCTTGAGCTGTTAATGGGTCCTATAATGCATATCAAGCAATCCAACATGCTCCCTTACGGGTGATGTCCTGTTGCCCATGGAGACGGAATGGATAGACTTGGAGAGAAGCAGAATGCAAGTGGGAAAACAATTTAAAATAATACTTGAACCCAAATACCCAATACTCGCGTTGAATGATTTGAAGCCAACTTATGTTCATTGTGAAGTTAGTTGAGTTTTAATCAACTGAATCTCAATAGTCATATAATGAAAGCATTACAGAGGAATTACAGCGCTTATATGCAAACCAATCTCCAAGTTCTAGTGTATGTAAACTCAAGAATAAGTGTCGGTGTACGTACCGTGCAGGTCTTAAAAGGGGAAAGCCAAGCCTCCTTTCAGTACAGCTATCAAAACTAGCTTCATAACCCTACTTCGTAAACTAACACTCATTAAAACTGGCTCTAACCACTATACTTGAACTATGTTGGGCTCTTTGGTGTTGAAGTTGTCGTAGCTGCAGTGCATTCCTTCTGTTGAAGTTGCTGGTGCTCCTTTGTAGTAGCTTAAGCACTTGCTTATTGATTTTGTTTTCCTTCCTCGTTTCCACCTGTCCATAGGCCGGACGGGTTTTCAACATGTTAATGGCCATATATTCGTAATTTCATGTTGTCGTATGATACATATTGACATGCAAAAGGAAACACAGTACAGGGAACCTGGTGTTCTTTTGTGGCGTGGTTTCACCCTGCAAGAATTTGCCAACCAATGCCTTGGGAACAAATCTGATTATGGAAAAGGAAGGCAAATGCCAATTCATTATGGCTCCAACAAGCACAATTACTTCACGGTTTCATCACCGATTGCGTATGATTGTATCCCCCTTAGCACTTGTTCTTTTCTCCTCTTGGATTCGATGCTCCAATCTTCTGGCAGCACTAAAAAGTTTCTTCACTTTTTGTGCTCCTCAGAACTCAGCTTCCTCAAGCTGTGGGTGCAGCTTATTCTCTCAAAATGGATGGAAAAGATGCATGTGTCGTCACTTATTTTGGAGATGGCGGCAGCAGTGAGGTGATAACACACCTGTGTACCATTTACTCATAATTCCGAACATACCACTTTGCTGCTATGAATAAGTTCTCTTTGTTTTATCTTTCTTCTGGAACCGAGAGTTTAGTTTTTATGTTTTCTAATTTTGCGCCTAAATGTTGTCAGGGAGATTTCCATGCTGCTTTAAATTTTGCAGCAGTTATGGAAGCCCCAGTTATCTTCATTTGCCGCAACAATGGATGGGCCATAAGCACTCCTGTATCAGAGCAGTTCCGAAGTATTTATTTCCCTCAACCTCGCAATCTTTTTTATGTTAAATGCTGTATTTCTTTGGGTATCCTCTTTTGTGTATGTTGGTCTCCTTTTTAACGGGCCAGAATCACCACTAGCAGCTAATAATAGAAAGAAACTGGGCTGTTTTGTCATGCAATTTCATTTGTGCTGCTGTGACAGTATGCTCAAAATGCACATCCTATGCTACATGGACTCCAGTGCATGTGTCGGGTACCAATATGTATCTAAGTGTCGGATCTGTGTGATCCTGATGTTAAGAACCCAAGGGTACCGCAAATTGTTGTATGTCTTTATATATTAGTTTGTTTGCCTAAGCAAACTGTGCTTACAAATAAACTTGAATATTGAATATGTTTCCTAGGTGTATGTCCAGCTAAACAGTTGCATATCCTATACAACCTGAGTGTTGAGTGTCAACAAAGGTACTTCATACTTGTCTAAGAGTCTATGTGACAGTGCACATCAGCATAAGGGTGTGTGAAATGGCACCAGTGTACGTTTGTGCGAAATTGTTGGAAAGGCATCCCAAAGTAAAATTATTTGCAAAAGAGAATGGGAACTCAACAACCACTAAAGGGGTAAAAATATAACCCCACCCTACTAATACTTCAGACGGTGCATCCTTATGTCATGTTTTTTTTCTTCTTCTTATTGGCAGGTGATGGGATCGTTGTAAAGGGTCAAGCTTATGGAATCCGAAGTATTCGGGTAGATGGGAATGATGCTCTTGCTGTTTATAGCGCAACTCGTGCAGCACGCGAAATGGCTATTACTGAACAGAGGCCCGTATTGATTGAGGTGCAATTAGGCTTCCTTAAACATACTTAACTCACTTTGCACATTCCATTCTTACCGTTCATGTCTCGGAACTCAGGTTAGTATTGAAGACGGAAAACGTTTTGTGTCCCTTGCCAGCAGAATTCGGCATATAAGGGCAGTATATTGCACTCATTCAAACCAGGGAACATTTTATCGTTCTGTTTCCACCAAAACGGACAGAACATTCTGATCCCTTGGAGATACAAACAAATCACTGATAGAATCCCCAAATTCCAATCTCTTCATACCAAAATATACGTAACATGTCAGTTTCCCGAAAATATTCTGTTTCAAAATATATTTCAAAATTCTTGTGAGGCATCCATTGTAATCCAGCTAAGTCTTCAAGCCCTTCCTGAAATATCTCTATAATGTTTCCTTTTCCTAGCTAAACAAAACAACTTACAGAGATGAATTCTTATAATCCCTTTATCAGAACAAAATCATGATTCGCTTCCCATGGTAAATTTTAAATTTTTTAGGCACTCACGTATCGAGTTGGACACCATTCTACATCCGATGACTCAACCAAGTATCGTCCAGTGGATGAGATTGAGCACTGGAAAATGTCGAGAAATCCCATAGCTAGATTTAGAAGATGGGTCGATGGAAATGGATGGTGGAACGACAAAGACGAATCTGAACTCCGCAGTAACGTGAGGAAACAGGTAAAGTCAGAGACATGTTCACATAGCTTCTGAACAACTCTTAGCTCAAAATTTGCTTCTGAGAAATTATTTGTTTTTCTGCAGCTATTGCACGCAATTCAGGCGGCAGAGAAAGTAGAAAAACCTCCACTTTCAGACTTGTTCACAGATGTATATGAAAATACGCCATCAAACCTTATTCAACAAGAAGAATTACTGAGACAAACAATCGAAAGACACCCGCAAGACTACCCCTCTGATGTTCCTTTGTAGAATACACCTGAAATGCTGGGGGTTAAACGACAGCAACTCCAATTCTGCAAAAAATAAAGCTTGGAGCTATGAAGCATGGGTACTTCGAAAATAATGGCGTATCCATACCGGATGTGTGTACTGGTACTAAGCGAGACGCGTAACCAAACTTGCTTTGATTGTTTCTGTTGCACCCCCAGTACCCTAGCCGTACCCTAGCTAGTTGAAATAAAACTTTTTACCATACAAAAAAAACGTCAGGTGGATAACAAAATTAAGTTATGCTTAGCATGCTTTTAGAAGAAAACTTGGTTTATAAGTTATTTGTTATAATGAGATTAAACTCTTGGGTTCTATTTGGTATTTTGCATTGAATAGTTTGAAAGGATATCCATCTGGTGCAACGTCTACATTCGGTTTAAAATAAATTTCTTCTTCTTCTTCTTGTTGAGATGTCGCCGTATTGATCTCCGTTTGTTGTAAGGTCTACAATTATCGAGAACTTAATGCAGTTCGAAATCATATCAAACGATATCTGATCAACGTGATTGTTGGCGTAATCAATGTTCTCGACTAGTTCTAAAAAGTGAACGGTTCTAATCATTGTTGTGGGCCCGGAAAGGACCCACAAATGGTCCTAGACTGGACTGGACTGATTGGAACAAACACTAGACAGGATCCTTAATTAATTGAAACTAAGAAAATAATCACTTCGATCTCCATAGTTAAGTTTTGTTTTTCTGTTGATCTAGGGAAGAAAATAACCAGCCCAAACTGGTTACTTGTGGGTGAAGCAAAAATATCATTGACTCCTTATAATTTATTTATTCGGTAGGAGTATTTTTAGGTGCCATGAGAGACTTGAGAGTTAGTATATTAGATTGGCAGCTGGCAGGGATGACAATCTAACCCGAATCGCTGATTATCCATACCAAACTGGTCATGATGGTTTTGCGTCGATTTTTTTTTTAAACCACAGTAACGGTTTTTGGGTTTTTATTTGAAAAAATCGGACGGTTCAGTTTCGGGTCATATGTAATATAACTGAAGCGGTACTCGAACCATAACTGTAACCCAATCAAACTGAAGCGTAATATAATCATGAAAAATACCCCAATATACAACAATCAACCCTAGTTTCAGTTAGGATTTGTACATCACTTCCTCTACGCTTCACACCCCCTCTCCCTCCCTCTCTCTCTCAACTCTCGCTCTCTCCCTCTTGACGGTGATTCGCGCAATCACAGAACTATCCTAAGGATTTGGTTAGTATGGGGTCGGGTCAGTTTCAGATCGGCTCAATGATTAAATATGTTAACCACCCATTTCGGTGAAAAATCGGATCAGACTGGTCCTAGACGGTTTCGGTTATGGACCATGAAAAGAAACCTGGTGGTTTCCGTTGCTGTTTTGATTTTACTTATAAATTTCGATTTCGCATGTTTGTAATTACAAAAGATTTCAATTTTCTTACGAAATAATATTTTTTGTATTTATTGGTACGCCACGTTTCTTATATTAATCTCAAAGTCAAGCCCATTGCTTTAGAGCTTTTGCAACTTTGCCTTTAAAGTTGAAAATGTCAACTTTTTTTTTTTTTTTTTAAGATTTATGTGACAATTTGACATATTTAAATTCAATATTCAAAAACACTCATCCTCCAACCTAATTATCAAAAATTTATTGTACTAAATCTCCAAACAAATGGTCTTCCTACCTAGGCTAATAGGATTTTCAGAAATTAAATCATTGTTAACTCTAAAATATTGTTAATAGGCATGCATGAACCTCATTTGGCTTCAAATTTGACATGTGAAACTTCTTGCGGATCGCGAACAAAGATTTAATTTGACCTCATTTTGGGCATCGCGGTTGGAACATTTTTCGGAAGCCATTTCCAACAATTGGGATGCCACATTAGATTTGCAACATGGTTGAGTTGCTGATTTTATTTATTTATTTTTCCTTTTCCCCAAAAATTTTGGAAAAAAAATACAGAAAGTATGATTGTTAAGTATTTTTCCAATAATAATGACAATATTTTGATATTTTCTAATGTTTGGAACTTAGAGAAATGAAGAGAAGGGGGAAAATAGTAAATTATTTACATCTTTTTGGTTGGATTTTTTTAACTGAATTTTAGCAGCGTACATGTTTCATGAAATTGGTTTTCAGAATAAAAAATACCCATTCTTGAGGGGAAAATATTTTTCAATGATTCAAAAATATTCTTTTGACTTTGTTCGATCTACAATATGGGTTGTTTTTTGAAAAAAAAACAAAATTTCCTGGAGGCAAGTCTTGGAATTTATTTGTCAAATAAGTTTTACTTATTCTTGCTATACATGTGAAAGAACAGAAAGTAGGGCTAGCTCGGGCTAAAAACTTGAGTTCGAGCTCAGCTCGAGACTTAATAAGTCGAGCTTAGTTATTTATTAAACAAGTCTCTTTAATCAAGTCGTACCTTCCTTAATGAGTCTCTTTTTTTTTTTGAATTCCACTCGGCTCGTTTAATCAAGCTGAGCTTAGTAATGATAGTACTATTTTTCTCTCCTGAAAAACAAAAGCACGCACAGTGTATCACCAAATTCTGTCATTATTACTTTCCATTTCTATCAAATCATGCAAAATACAAAGGAACGATCATGCAAATACCGTCCACGAGTTTGAGGCGTAATGTAACTGGACAAGAAGTAGGCCAAGGTTCGTGATCAAGATCGATCGATGGATCGAATTCGGAGGATCAGTAGTGCTCTCCAGCAAGGCCCAACGAAACAAGACAATGTACAGACAGGGATCGATATGATAGAATATGCGGGGACTTGACAAAGAAATTGCTAGTACAGGAGAGATAATCATGAAAGTGCCTCTTACATGCATCAGGGGAGGCACCCACCAAAGAAACACGATAGAAAAGAAAAGAAAAGAAAAGAAAAGAAAAGCATCTGGGGATCGAGGTGATTGAGGTGTGCCCACTATAATCGAGTACTGCACGGTGTTATTTATTTTCTTAATTTCTTATTACTATTTATTTATAAGAATCGGTTCCAATTTTTACGTTGTATTTTTTTATTTTTTATTTGTTTCGACGGGAGAAATCAAACAGACCAAATTAAGTTGGACAAAATTTATATAAGACGACGAAAAAAGAATCAAAGAGACTGACTTTAATTAGTGGTTTAGCACTATATATGTCTCGCACGTCTGACCATCCATCCGACCACGTTACATCTGATCATTTGTCTCATTATGCATTTTCCAGCATTTAGTGATTCTCCCTCTGTTGTCTGTCATATTGCCTCTATGGCTCTATGATTGCAGATTATTATTAATTTTTACTTTAAGTTCATGCATGGTATCAGTCACCACCGCCGATTAACAAGGTTTCATATATGGATTATCAAAATACAATTAGGGCACACATGTTGTTTATGAACTAATTAAATAGGGTTAGATGAAAGAAATAATACCATGTAGGGAATCAGCTGGTTAACAATGATCGAAGGGATTGGAATAGCCTAATTAAGACAAATACTAATTAATTACATGCACAGGAACAAATGAATAAAAAGTTAGTTACTATTTCTATAAATTCCTAATCCTAACTTGTCTTGGTTAATGTTGTACTATTACAATTCATAATTCAAAACTTTGGTTATGTAGGCCAAAATTATGTTTTCCTCCTATAATTAAACCTGTTAATTCCAATTCGCTTTCAGACATGGGTCCAACATCGAGAAGATAAGAAGAGAAAAAAAAGCAAGTGCAATGATGCGTAATGATCAAGCTTGTGTAAAATGTACACGGCTCTCATACATTTAGAGAAAAAGCTTTGATTAGTAGAATGTTGCTTTCTTGTAAACTTATAAATCGGAAACTTATTTCGACACAAGCTGGGAATTTTGTTTTTGACGGGTTTCTCATGGCATTCTCGAACAATAGTTGTTTAAGTCTGTGGATTCCATGTACGTAAGTAAGGTAACACATGTGTACCGATAAGAACCATGCATATATCCAGCGATGATCTCCACATATCTTCATTATTCCATCCTTTGTATTCTAGCATTAGGAGATTTGATTGTATAAATCCTTGATTATATCCTAAGATTAGGAGATTTGATTGAATATTGAAGGACATCTTGATGCACTCTTGCGTATACAAGTTTGTGAAGTTTTTTGTGGTAAAGTATATAAGTTTGTGAAGTTGGTCAAAACAAAATAACAATATTCAGTATTTGTCATGGTATTAGAACATGGTCCATTAATTTTATCCCACAAAATAAAAAGACTATACTTTACATATACGCTCACATTTGCGTAGGGGTGTGCGTCTTAGTGTCGGTAGAAATTGCCAACCACATGCACTCACATTTTGTGTGTAGAAATTTTGGGTGGTTATTTCTCTTGGAGCCTCCCAAGTCCCATGGAAGCAAGTAGGTTTCCTTTAGAGAGATGCTAACACACCCATTTACACAAAAAGTGGTTGCATGATTGATAACTCAACTTAGAATTTAAAAGTGAATGTACTATGTAATAAGTAATTAATTAAGTTGGTTTGATTACCATATTTTATCATATATAATATTTTAAGTGTCTTAAAATATAGACTTGAAAATTACAAAAATTAAGTAGCCTAATACCTACTTAATTTTTTATTAACTTTGTCAACTTTGCCACCACCACCGCCACCACCACCGCCACTACGGCCTCTACCATCGCCACCATTCGACCATGCCGCCGCCGCCACCATGGTACCACCTCCATTACAACCACCACAACACCACCTTCGCTATAAACCATCATTGCCACCGCTTTCACCATTACCACCATCTCTCCACCACCACTTCTCCACCACCACAACTACAAACACATGACGTTCCTTAATAAAATTAAAGAAGAAGAATCACAAATAATTAAGCTAAATTCATTTGTCTTTATATCAAAATAATTATTTTAGTTTAGCTAAATTCGGACCGTGGACAGCCCTAGAACACGATGTGTGATTGTAGACTGGCCTTTTTGTTTTTGGCTTTTTTTGCTTTATACCTAGCATTTTTATTTCTTGAATTCTCGGAATCTCTATTCCTTTCTCTGTGTACGAATTTCAAATAAGTTTCTCTTTACTTCATCGTTCCTAAGTATATGTATATACTCCTTTCGTTCCATAATGTTTGTTCGGTTCGCAAAATAAGGGCGTAAAAATAACATAATTTTTGCAAGAAAAATTAAAAGTTTTTGTAATAATTTACTAGATATCGATGAGTTCTGTGAATTTTTATTGAGAGAAATGTATTATTTTTAAATTCCCATTTTACGAACTGGACAAATAATTTAGAACGGAAGGAGAATATCAATGGGTCCGGCCTTAGCTTTTTTGTTCCTTCAGTATTTGACTCTCTTGGGTCATCATCTCTACTTTTTGGTGCGTTTTCGTTTTAAGACAAAAAAAGGTTTTGGAATCTTCTCGAGCCCCTCGTTCTCTCTCCTCTCTTATTTTCCACTTATCTTTTACTACTATCAAATACTAGTAGCAAGTACTATTCGACTTAGGGAAAGTCTACAATACACATCTTTTAAAAGAGTGTACCATATGTACCTATTTTATGGTTCATTTATAATATTTTAGCGTGATTCGTAACTTTTATTCTAGAATTTATAACTTTTCAACAGTACGATTCGTAACATTTTCATTATGATTCATAACATTTTAGTATATCTCGTAACCTTTATACAATTCGTAACTTTTTAGCAATACGATTCGTAACATTTTCTCTATAATTCATAACATTTTGGGGGTGCATATGATACACACTCAAATAAGGGGTGTGTATTGTAGTCTTTCCCTTCGACTTATCTTATCTTTATTTATTTTCTTTTCCTATCTAATCATATTTTTTTTGTCATTTATTAATCCTAATTTATTCTATTTTAGGAGGTTTGGGGGATGGGTATGATTCACACAAGCAAAAAAAAGTACTACCTAAAGTGAATAATCAATAATAAGTTCCTTTCTCAGTTTAACTGCACTTTCTTCGGATTTTTTTTTTAGTGATTTTCATGCTCCTTTTATGATATACACACTTCCTTTTTTATTTTTTAGTGTTAAAAATTTATGTATTTTTTTTGGTTAGAGACCAAAGAAAGTGTGTGAAAATATAAAAAGAGAATGTGAATATTAATTCCTTTCTTTTTCCTAAAATTCAATTTTTAACGCTTCCTTCTCACAACTAAAGGGATTTGGTCAAGAGAACATAAGAAAAAAAACTAAAAATTTGCCCCCAAAGAAGTTGCAAGTTCAAATTCCATGATGACAAACATTCTAAAATTTGAGGCCACTAGAACTTTGCCTGATCGTCTAGTCAAAACTCCAAAATTAGTTGATTAGTCGACATAGACACAAGTTGGTCAGGGTATTTGTTTGGTTTGTGCCTTGTTCTCTTCCATGTTCAAAAAATTCCCCCTAGATTTTTCATACTTCCAACATTTCTCTCTCTATCTCTCTTCACTTATTACTCCTACTATTTTTCAAAAAAATTTCAAAACACAAACCAAACAAAACATTGATTTTTGGAAAAAAAATTTCAACTCAAAAAATATTCATTATCCCTACTTCCAATCATTACTTTCTACTACCTTTATCTCTAATTATAATTCTCATTTCTCTCTCTATCTCTCCACTTATTATCCATACTTCCAATCATTATTCTATCTCTTTTTCCACTCATAACCCTACAAAATTTCTAAAAACTCATCCAAACACAATGATTGTTCTTTTTCTGATTTAACTTTTTTTTAATCATTATCTTATTTTTTTATTATTATTTTCATTTCTCTCTCTATTCATTACCCATTTCTCTAATTATTACTCTATTTCTCTCTATATTCACTACCAAACTAAAATATCCAAAGATGGAAACCAAACAAAGGCGACTGAGATCCGCTGCCCAACTCCCCATGTCCGACCCGCCTATCTGACCTCTCTCGACTGTTGATCTCTTAAATCAACGGCTAAGATGAGCCGAGCATGTTTTGCTCCAAAACGATGTTGTTTTCAGAAAAAAATATTTGATCTAACACAATCGTTGATTTGCGAAATCAACGGCCAAAAAGAATGAGGCACGTCGTAGAAGGGATCCGAGTCAACATCATCAGTTACTCCAAAAAAAAAAAAATGCTTCCTCCCCACCTCTTAGAGCCCGTTCCAGATACCCTCTTATTGGTGTTTATTTCACAAAACTCAAATAAGCAGCTTATTTTCACATTTTTAAACTTAAAAATAATGTAAATAAAAAATAATTTTTTAATTTTCTTTCACCGTATTAAAGATCTCAATGAGATCTATCAAACAAGATCTATAGTGATAGAAAAATTATTTGTGTAAGCACATGATTTTTAAGTTTGAAATTACGTTTTCAAAAAATAAGTACTTATTCACTCTTTAGTGAAACACACCTTATTATTAGACAAAAAATAAGTTTTTATTTCGGTTCTGGAATGGACTCTTACTGCCGAAAACCAAAATAAAATCCCCGGCCCCACTCCTTACTTGGGCCCCGTGTTTTCCCTCGTCACCCACCTCACACGTGGCTTCCTACGCATCTCCAGTAGTACTTTTCCAATACGTTTCTTCCCTCCTCATTTCTCTCCCTCTCTCCCTCTCTCCCTCTCTCTCCCTTAAAAACGCTTGCTTTCACAGTTGCACAATCACCAAGTCGTCGACCCCATCAAAGGTACTCCCCAAACCCTCAATCTCTCTCTGGCCTGCATCTATGTGTATGTAGCAATATAGATGTGCTTATGTAGTTGTATCGGACTGTATATATGTGTAGACTGCTCTTGATGATAAGAAGAGATACTGTTCCGATCATCTTCTGGGTCAAAAAAAAAAAATCACTTTTTGTGCTAATTCTTGTCCTTTTCTTGGGTTTTCAGCTTTGTGCTTGTTACATGAGCTTGCGTATGATATTTTGTATAAATTCTTCGGGACGGTTTGTTGGGTTTTGGGTTTTGTGCTCTTCTGTATTGGGGATGGATCCACGTAAATGCGTGGTCGAGATTCGTGCTCAACTTTGCCATAGGGGCATTGAATAATTTCTCGTGTTGGGGATTGCATGGTTGGAGCCTGTCATGGGTCCCATTTGCATATCATCATGATTGAAAAAAATCAGCTTGATCGACTATAGTCTCAAAATTTTGTTGATAGAAATTGATGGTTTATTGTTTATTTCAAAAACCTTATTTTTTCCAAACTGTGCTTACAGTCAGCTGATCAAGTTGATTTTTTTGCGATTTATTTGCTCACAGGGCTTGCAAAAAGAATGGATTTTGAAATGAGGCCCGTGGTGGGGTCCATAATGGATGGGTTTCTGTTGTGCTCTCTTGTCATTTTGTTAGATGATTAGATGAGAACCAAAAATATGTCTCACCTGTATTTCTTTCTAACGTTCCCTCTAATTTTGGTGACAGAAACAAAGGAAAGGCTATTTAGATTGTAGTTTGAGATAACAGAGGTACTGGGTATTCTGTATTTATATGTGTGGAAAGGAGAAATGGTAGGGCGAGAGGGGTTGAGGACCGAGGAATTAGACTTGTGCTTTGATAAGCTGATGGTGTTTGGTTGTAGCGGTGGTATTGGGGGAACCAAGATGGGAGTTGCTGGGATGATCACCGAGTGGAAGGATATTCCCATGGAGCTATTGTTGCGAATCGTGTCCCTTGTCGATGATCGGACAGTTATTGTTGCTTCGGGAGTATGTAGTGGGTGGAGAGATGCTATTTGCTGGGGACTTACTCAACTCTCCCTCTCGTGGTATCATCTTGTTGTCTCTCTTTGTCTGCGTCTGTTTGTGTGCAATTATGTTCCAGTAATATTTATATGGTGGCATCATATTCTACTTATTGTTTGTGTTGTTCAATTTGGTATTGTTTTACTGGCTGCTCTAAGTCCCTTGATCAACGGCTATGTTATCTGGACTTGGTACGGATGTTCGGTTAGGTTCATCTTGTTATTCTAAGGACAGTTGGACATGGTAAATTAGTCAAATATCTTAATATATATACCTCTTTTTCTTTCTGTGGAAAAACATCGTGTTTGCAAGTTTCAAATGAGCATTTCATGGTTTTGTGTAATTATACTGTAGCTCGAATCACCATATTTTCTTGGTGGTTGGATATTCAAGTATCCAACTATTCGTGTCGGGGAGATGAATACATAGATATGAATCCATGTAACATAGACCTAGAGAAGAAGATAGCTAATTTCTCTGTATATATGTGTAAATTATGTGTTCTCTTATGCTATTTGCGTCCTTTGCAATTGAGTATTGTAAACATGCTCACCCTGTTCGGTTACCATTTTTTAGCCAAAGTAGTCTCTCTTCATTTTAAACTTTTTGACTGGGATGAGTATGTTGACTAATTTGGTGTGTCCCTTGCCAAGTGTAGAATGAGTAGTTTGGTGCGTGTTTCCATTTTTACAAGGAGGGCTTGACCTCATCTTCTCTCCCTCTCCCTCTCGCTATGCCTTTTTTTTTCCTTTTCAAATTCTGTGGTTGGGGTTTAACATGGAGGGATGCAATTGACTATTTGACCAGACAAGTTCTGGCCTTTCCGATCACAAACTCAGTCCTCTTTAACTTAATTCTCTGGTTCTGAAAGGAACCGAGCAAAGTGGTTGTAATTTAACTCTATTGTAGTCAATTTTGTTGAATTTCCGGTAAGGATAGTGCTTAAACTGCTCTGTTGGGATTAATCCTTCCTAACTCCACTGTTAGAATTTGCCCGTGATTTGGATATATATGACAATATCATCAATGCATATCTTCCTGTTGTGGGGAAACATGTCTATCTGTACCTCTCTCAATCTATTGGCAAATATCCAATATATCAACAGATTGGTGTTGATTAGCCATGATCACTGGAGCTACATTGTCTATGATTGGCCAATATGTACTCGAAGACATTGTAGGGAAACAAATATATGCTGAATTGTTCTATATTGCGATGGTCATGAATATGTCTACTGTTGGATGAACAGCTCAATGTTTTTAGTCTTATCTTGATGACTATGTCTTTGGGGACGTTATGCTTGGTTTCCCCCTTGATGAGCCATCATCCGGACCCTACTTTATCTCTCACTAACTGGCATGATTTTCTTCAGGTGCAAGAACAACATGAACAACATGGTTCTTTCCCTTGCTCCTAAATTCACGAAACTACAGACTCTGATTCTGCGTCAGGATAAACCTCAGCTTCAAGATAACGCGGTTGAGGTCATTGCAAGCTACTGCCATGAACTCCAGGATCTGGACCTCAGCAAGAGCTTCAAGCTTAGTGACAGCTCTCTGTTTGCCGTGGCTCATGGTTGTCAAAATCTCACAAAACTTAACATTAGTGGGTGTTCTGCCTTCAGTGATACGGCTCTTGAGTATTTGGCTACTTTTTGCAGAAAACTAAAATACTTAAATCTTTGTGGATGCGTTAAAGCTGCATCTGACAAGGCGTTGAAAGTAAGAAAGAGTTACAGCTTCTTATCCCTCATTTCAGTTGAATCCATAGAGCAACTATGACCTTAATCCACTCCACTACGACCATACTCCACTATGGAGTATGGAGTCGCTTAAACCATGCCCCATTGTGGAGCTCCATAGTGAAGACTTGAATTTTAGTCTCCTCATTTGGGGACCCTTCAAGTTTTTTGGAGTATCAATCTCTGATTTTGAGACTTTATTAATTCCTATTTTACCCTTGTATCTTTTGAGTTGAAGTTCTAGTACCCACAATATAGTGTACACCATTGAGAAGATGCCGATGATAACTTGTGAAAGGAACCAATATTAAACAAGTTTTCTAAAAAATTAGAGATTGATTTGGATTTTGTGTGAAAATTTGTTCAATTAATATATTTTGAAGGTTAGTTGAAAATTTTGCATGGAAGTGGGTAAATAATTGGTTTTCAAGATGAATTAGTTGGTTTTTAAATAAATAGAGAGAGCAAATGGAGATGTGTGGTTGGAGCTGGAATAAATAGTAAAATTCTCTAAATTCACTTTTGGATTAGCAATCCTAGTTGGAGTCTCCAAAATGGAGAATTAGGTTGGAGATGTACTTATGGCTGACAATGATCTATTTTCTAAGTTTTCAAGCAATTGTGTGCAGGCTATTGGTGACAACTGCAATGTATTGCAGTCATTGAACCTGGGATGGTGTGAGAAGGTTGGTGATGCTGGGATAATGAGGTTAGCATATGGATGCCCCGATCTGAGAGCCGTAGATTTGTGTGGCTGTGTTCTTATAACAGGTATCCCATGCTCTTGTTTTGTTCACAACTTCAAAAGACGTCAGAAGGAAATATTGCTGGTTCTTAGTCATATATCACTGAATTCAACCCCCTTTACTTGAAAAGTTTTGTTTATCCAAAAAATTTGCATATCCTGACCAAATGTGAAGTCCTGTTTATCTTGTGGACAGTAGTCTTTGAGCTATTCTTTCTCTTACTGTCACTAGGTCTGTCCTTTGCATTATAGTTCTCAATGACTGTTCACTTTGTTGATTTTGCTTAACTTTACTTAGGATTAAAGAAAGGGGCATTCTCTATCATAAAAAGGTTGTGGTAGGCCGAGAGGGCCCCCACTTAAGTCTCAAGCTGTCTTTGCTTTTCCGTCAGATTTATCCCCTCTTGTCCCCCGATGACAGTTCAATGTCCATATTTTGCAACCTTATGGTTTCCCCTTTCCAGACACATGCTTGGCAGTCTAGATTTTACTGTCTATCTACAGAACCGTTACAGAAATATGATCAAGCCAGAGGCTTTATAGTATGCTTTGATGTGGGCTATAATGTCTAGTGGACTCAAAATTGCAGTGGCAAGCCTTCATGAATCACCATTTCATTTTGGTGAGATCCGATAGGTATTCGTGTTCTGATACAGTTATTTGAATTCATGTAGATCTTTTGAGAAATCGTACACTTTTTGTTTGACATTTGTTACGTGTAATGGTTGTAAAGGCTAATAACATTCTTTGTCGTGACTTGTGTCAAATGTTGGAAGTTTGACTTTGTTGCACAAGGTCATAATTGCTGTTTATGCAATCACAGTGATTTTTCATAGATCCTAAGTAGCACAAACATAGGCGTAGACACACGACATGGACATGCCGGCATGTTTATTTTCATGAAATATAGGACACAATACAGCATGGCAAGCCTGGTACTAGCTAAGAGATTGTATATACGTATATCTTATGTCATATGTATTGAATATATTATTCAAAGGTAATGACTGAAGATATCATCTATTTAGCAATTGCATTTTAAAGAATGCACGACAATTGCAGAACATTGTAATATGCATGATTTGTTCGTCTTCTATAGGATGCGTTCAGACTTTTTAGGGTTCAAGAAGTGTGGCATAGTGTCCGTAAAGTGTTCGATGCTATAAGTTTCAGTTTTCAAATTAGGTCACATTGAAGAAGTGTCAGATATGAATATGATCGATAGAATGTCTAACGAATAATCTATGTAACAAGAGGAAATTAGTTGGAAGTGCGCCATTTCTACCACAAGTCTTTCTTACACCTCCATGATTATGCGCATGTTGTGTTTATGTTCATTTTCCTGTTTCCCCCCATCAGTTCCACCTGTTCTTTTGACTTCCTGCCGTTTTGACGAGCAATTCGAGCATATCTCAGTCTAATAAACTTTTTGGGGCAAGATTGACTCCTTTTCATCTTGTTGCAGATGACAGTGTCATTGCTTTGGCAAACAATTGCCTCCATCTCAGAACCCTTGGCCTCTACTACTGCCAAAACATCACAGACAGAGCAATGTATTCTCTAGCTCGCAGCCGCGTTAACAACAAGCACGAACTATGGAAGTCTGTGAAGAACATCATGCGCGAGGAGGAAGAAGGGCTTATAAACCTCAACATAAGCCAGTGCACTGCCCTTACTCCTCCAGCCGTGCAGGCAGTATGCGACTCGTTCCCAGCGCTTCATACTTGCCCTGGAAGACATTCCCTCATCATAAGCGGCTGCTTGAGCTTGACGTCTGTGCATTGTCCTTGTTCTGGTGTCCAAGCCCACCGTGCGGCCAATGCACTCCTTCATCCTGCTCACTAAGGCAGTGAGTACCTGCGGTAAAAATCGATTTAGTCTGGTTGGATCGTGAATTTGGTGAGGGTTTATGGAGGTATGGAAGAGGTTAAAAACAAAGGCAAGAATGATGGAAATGAGGAAGTCATGTTTAGTTAATTGGTTTTCCCATCATTTTTCTTCCCATTGTTAAATCTCTAGACGAATCCATGATCTAAACACAGGCTGTAAGTTTCTGTTCCGTTACTCCTGTAGATATGGTTGTGTATGCTGTTGAATATGCAGACCACTTTGTACTGGCTGCCTGTGTTGTCCTTGTATGGGTTGAACCCACAACACTGACATCTGTTGTATCTGTTTTCAGAGACTGGCTTTTTAAGACATTATTTTTCATGCTTTTATACCTTGTGAACTGTATATTAGCTTATCTTGGTTGTGTGTTTCCTCTTTCTTTCTGACCTTTTTGTCTTGGCTTACCTTTCTACCTTCAGCTGTATCTGTAGCACTTCGATGCACACGGACACCTTTGTTTGTCGGACATCATATGGGATCCCTCTGGAGACTCTTCTCCCGTGAGATGTTTGTGTTGAGATCTGTGTCCAATATTTGTGTATGAAGGTGTCTTGAGCTAGAGTCATAAAACAAGTTCCTTCCAAGAAGCTTTCGTTGTTGGCACAAACAAACAGTGTACTTGAAGGCAATAGCAGTGAAGCATTAGATTGTGCTAATGGCTTAATCTTTCCTTGCAATTGAGGTTTCTTGGGTGGGTTGATACTTTTTCTAGATTAGCTGGTTCTTCCTTAGTTTTTAAACCAACACTGTAACCTTTTTACACTGTAGCTAAATCCTTTGAAAAGTTTGAGTTTTACAAATGGAAAGCAAAGGAGAGAAATCAAAGGAAATCCCCCCTTTTTTTGTTTGATACCTGATAAATTGGAAATTAAAGAAAATGGTTCAGATTTTTATGTTTGGTTTGAAGTTGCAAAGGAAAACGTTGTGCAGACAACAATGCCTCTATCGAGGCAAGTGAAATGGTAGCTCGATGGTATACACTATGCACTCTCATGCATTTAATTGGGGTTCAAATTTCACTGGCTAGAGCTAACACTATTGACTTTCGTCAAGTAAAAAATTAGAAAAATAATGCCCCTATTGAGCTCGACTTTGACAGCATAGCTGAAAAAGTAAAGATGGACATTCATTCGGCCTCAAAAAACAGTTGTTAGAAACATCTATATTAAATTATCCAACTAAGTCAAGAAAATCATGCCTTTATGTTATCAGCTCTATTAATTGTTGAAGAAATGATGAAAAGAGTGTTGCCGATCCAAAAAAAAAAAAAATTGGAGGGTTTGCTATTTCCTATCACATTTATGTATAAGGTAAACAATCATTCCCTAAGGTGTCGGTTTTTGGATGCAGGTACCCTTTCCTAATCTATTGTAGTTGATAATTTTCTTTGTTTCTTAGGACAAATACATCTACACACATGGTTGGGACATAGAAAACCCCCTTTCCCATTGAATTTCATTTACTATGTTAGGGCATAACGTAGTATGCTCATGCACGTGTTTATACGTTCATGAATTGTCCACACAACACAACGTCGCGTCCGATATCCAAAGATTTACTTTAGGGAGGTCCATAGTTAGACACACAACACACAAATTATGCAACTACTCAGTCTACTCGTACCTGAGTTCATATAACCTAGTATGTTTGCTAGTCTAATTGGTATATTAACTATGAAACTCACCAATCTTCTTGTATATGAGATATACTGCAGCAATTGCAAGTTCACCAACAAACTACACACACACACGCACAAACACAATTCATAGTTTCAGCTTGTTCTTTTGTGTCATCTTAAAAACAATCTTTTGCTGAACAAGATGGCCTTTCGGTATTAGCAAGAGTTTCGCAATCATGATTTGCTTTTGTACACAATCTCATCATCATCCACATCAAATGCTGGATTACAGAGGCACCTGAAGAGTCTACCAATGCCCTGCCATAAGAGAAATGCAAGAGTGATATTATGGTGCATGTTTTTTCTATCTCAAAAAGAAAGAACAAGACAGTTACTGATTCATGTGCTTTTGGTTCTGAAGTTATCTGGGTAGCAGTTTAACCACTTTAACTCCATTATGCCTTCTGGTTGGCCACAAATGAATTCAGAAATTTTACATTCTGTTTTTCATCCCTTTCCTTTCTGATTTTCTCTATCCTGTGTCGATAATGAATACTCCATGCTTCAGCACAAAATGAGAAAGCACCGGAGGTAGACAAAAGAGGAATGTGCAAAGTTAGACGTTAATCTCCAATGAGCAAAATGTTTCAACCTAAACGTGTTGATCAACAATGATAAACAAAGTAAATTGGTAGGAAAAAATTAAGCCTTCACCCTGGAGTTCAAGCTGATTAGGAGTTGGTATTGGGAGGAATAAATCTGTTGTGCAATTAAGACAGAAACTCAGACACAATTCAAGTATCAGGAGGAACCTACGATACAGGCTTGTGAAGGATTTTAGGTGAAATTTAACCATATGTATTCGAGGAAACAATGAACTTACTTGTGTGATCATAGGAGTTCGATAATTGAGCGGTCGTGGGGAATCCTCTTCATCACTGCTATCGGAACTGCTTTCATCATCGCTTACGTGAGAACCAATTGTCTTCTTTGATGTTCCTCCCCTTTGTTTATCCTTTTCCCTCTGAGAGAACAAAAGCACCACCAGATAACTTCGGATCATCACTCTCATAAATGCAATTCATCAGGCAAATAAACATATTTACCAAATCTAGTGAATGTACTCCACTTGCAATACCAAACAAAAGCAAAGTAGGATATGCATGAGACATGGAAATTCCTCATTTACATGGTTAGCACTTAGCATGAATAAAAGTCGGAAGACTATAGCATATACAAGATGTGAAATGTTTTCATGCGAGCCAGTCATACTCGTCAAAGGGTTTCAATTTTTGGTAGGCTAGTTACTTGTATTCATAAGCAACTTCATTGTTACATCTATTGTACCTGAAATATTTTCCCTAAATGTTTTAGGGCCATAGCACGGGCCTTAAGTACTTCTCTCCTAACATTACTTTCTTGCAGCACCTGCAAACAAATCAAGAATCTTGAGTTCGAGCATAGTTCACATAAGCATAATAGGTCCTCAGTGTAAAGCATATAAGTTTGTTCTTCTTTTGCCCATGGTGAAAAGTAAAACTGAACCCTTCTTAACCTAAACCAATGAACAACAAATTACGGATGCAGTAAACATTGCAAGCCCATGTCGTGAACAATGATTACATATGGAAGATGAAACAAATAAAAACTCACCATCTGGCACACATGTAAAAGAGTGACTTCAATATCCACTACATTCAATTTCCATAATGAGTTCATCAACGTATCCTTATTCAACCTTAAATGTGATTGAAGGTCATTTTCGGGGCCACTACCGTCCATTTTGAACTGGCGACGAGTGTCTTCTTGTAGTTGCAACAACTGAAAAGCTCCTGGAGCCATTATCACCAAAGAATTCAAGATAATTGATGAAAACAACTTCCAAAGAGGAAACTAATAAACGAAGGTGGTCTCTTTGATTATGTCATACCTTTTGCTGCAGTGATTTGTGATTTCCAGAAATGTCCCTTATTTCGAACCCATTCTGCCACAAATGGCACCCCAAGATATTTGGCTTTCTTTCCCAGCTCTTGTGCTGCCTGTCTTGCATATATATAGCCGATAGTGTGCAGAATATCAGCTCCAAAAGCTGTGTTGGCAACAATTGGAAATTCGCTTACAACATAATCAATTCAAACACTTTTTTGAAAGGCAATAAATTCAAACACTTGGGAAGGACAATTTATGCATTGATATGAGTACATAGCAAAAGTAATTATCCATTCAAGATAAGGTAGCTGGAAGCCTCAAACAAGCCTGACCAACTGTTTTCAAGAATTTTCACATTAAGATTAAACTCCATTAACCTGAGATTATGGATTGAACATCAGAGCAACCACTTTGTACATATAATGCCAAAGACTAAGTCTGCACCAGAGTCTACCCATCACAGATACCAATAATATGGGGAGCAAACTAGGTGTATTTCTCATATAGATCCATGGATGTGAAGGGAAAATGTTACCTTCTTTATCTGACAACATAAGTTCTGGTGTGACACCGTAGAACCTGATAGTATGAGAAGTTACTAACTAATGATTCCACATACAGACATGCTCATTGTTGCCCATAACACTATAGTTTATGTGAAAAAGAACAACAAATGAATTGGCAGTGGACTGCTTAATTAACCTGCATGAGAAAGCCGTTCTGCTTCAGATTCAGCACAGCGCACAAATCCTACTTTGTCGCCTCGAACATATTGCTGAAGCAAACCTTTCAGAGTTCTGGCAAGCTTTTCTTCTCGTTCTTTTTGAAAAGCCTTCATCACATAGTTGACAATAGATCAATGGGGCAAGATAAAATGATATAATAACTTTATATATCATGGTGATTCTCAACTGATGGGCCGAAAGACATCAAACAAACGTCAATTTTCACCAAGATAATCATGAGTAAGTTCATGACATAAATGGCAAACCCGTTTTCGATAAGGGGGTGAACCACTCATTCAGAATTGGGAATAGTGGTGGCTGCTAAAACACTTAGATGAAGCTGTTTATAACTGCTTACGACGGTTCCCCGCGGTCCGAACCCGGTGCCGTATTCGGTTGAAGCTGGACATAGACTCTCACTCAGACTAGCTACTTCCAAAGACAATTTAGCTGACCAAAAAAGAAGAGGAAAAACAAGACAATCACAGTTCCAATACATGGTAAATTTGGAACATACTTGCCTTCAACTTATCATGTACTTTTTCAGGATTGTCAATTTCACCAGATAACTCAGAGGAAGCCATTGTTGCCACAGCAAGATGTCCAATATATTCCTCAAACAGTTCACTTCCAAAAAGAAGAGCAAAGACAGCAGTAGGGTCAACCATGGTCTCCCTGAAAAAATATGAATTAAAACTAAGACTTTAGATATCACATGTATGGAAACAATAGCCATTAACAAGCAATAAGTCGTCAGAAAGAGGATATTGTGTAGCGAGTAACAAAACTCGAATATCTAGTATTAAAAGTAGAAAGGCAGAAGGGATGACTTTATAGTATATGTCCTATATGCATAGTTATTGATGTAATAGAATCATAACATAAAGTGCAGAAGCCCTCCTCTCTTCCAGAAATCTTCGTCACTTTTGTCCACAAAAGTTGGATCCAGCATACTAGATTACTGTGGTAAGTAGAATAAAAAGCTGCGTTTAAGGCAAGATACAAAATTTGTAAACCCTTGCACTTACAAGTTACAACCAACAAGGCAAAGTCTCAAAATTGTTGTCTGGTTTATATTTAGCCAATGGTCTATTACTACCAAAAAAAGAAGTAAGTTTCTTGCACTTCTTTGCCTTTTCTTTTTGTGTCTTTATGGTGGCTTCTGTAAAGGATAGCAAATTGAACAAAATCGACACGAATCTCAAACCAAATGGCAATTAAAGAGCGAACATGGGAATTGATGCATATAGTGTCCTACATATTAATATTTTAAAAATGGAGTAGGCTTACCTAGATATGCAATACTTTCCATTTCTATCATAGGCATCCCTTTGCCCCGGGTCACTCAAAACCTGATAAGCTTCACCCAGTACCTACTGACATTGAAAATCACTTAATCATAAAGGAGAAATTGTAAAATATGGAAGTACAATTCACCAAAATCTTAATTAAGACACCTTCCAGCACACACACTGCATCTTGAAAAAGATATACTAAGGGATAGTCTCATTGTTAGTGAATTCTTCAGTTCACAACCAAACACTTACTCGAGAAATCTGGACAAGAAGGAAAATGAAACAAAAATGAATAGGAAACAGTGGACTTGCCTGAAATCTTTCTGCGGCTTGAGGGTCATTAGGATTTTTATCCGGATGAACTTGCCTGGCCTGTTCAAATAATGCTAAGGTTCCGTAAATGTCATGACCGTAGTTGTAAGTCAAAAACACTTCATTACCATCAATATAAGTCCCAGTAATTAGTAGATAAACAATAACTTTTTAGACTTAAATGCAAGTTTAGTCTCCATTGCTGAATGCAAATGTCTAGACTTTTATAGATGGTAACCCAACATAACAATAGATAAGGATATTCATGTATATCTAGCTCAACTAAGCAAAACATATATCACAATACAGTATGTGACATCCCCACCTCTACCCCTCGGATGCACTTGAACTCAACAAACCAATGAAATCATCGATCATGTCAAATTTGCCAAGAAAAAAAAAGAAAGAAAGTACCACACTGAGCATTACAAGACCAAGAAAACTATAAATCATATTCAGCACATTCATTCCGACCACCATTGCTCTGACATAATTCTTCCTATATAACTTAAGGGTCATTCTATAGACAGCACTGGGCTGTCAAAAAGCCAACAAAAAGATAGGAAAGAAAAAAAAAACTAGAACACAACTTTTTACACATTTCAATACACTTTCTCACATTTCAATACACTTTTTAAATCTTAATAATAGCCCACTGAGCTGTTTTTGCATTTTCCATAACTTAAACACCAAGAAGATACTCATCCACGACACAAAGCCTCAAACACAAAAGTTGAAGCCCTTGTAATTGGTCTAGGAGAGAGTTTGGAAGTGCAAGGCTCTAATAGTCTAACACATGGTATCATGGAGCTGGTTTTGGGTTTGACACTGAGACACCACATGTTGGGTTCATTTTGAGGGGTGGAGCAAGGAAGGGAGCTTGTTAGGTATGGGAGCAAGCAATCCAACTCATTCTGGGGAAACGTGGATAGAAATCGACTCTAGTCCCCGAATGGAAATCGACTCTAAGGACCACTTTGATCCAGGGCTCAGAACATCGGATAAGATTAAAAATCTTGCTGAATTTGCACTTTTCGTGTTCGGATTTAAACCATAAAAAAGAGGTTATACATATCTGTCAAACAATCAATCACAGAAAGGCGTAGTAGGATATTTAGAACGTGAGATTGAGAACTGGGGGTTTTATGGGACTAGTCATCCCAACATTTGGAAAAATGCTGATTCTGTACTAAGTTACTAACTCCATCGGATGATTAAAAATCCCTCACTAGTTTAGCCCGATCAAACAAGGTGCAAAACCTGAAGTCCTCTCTGACACCAATTGAGAAGGTGAAACCACAAAGAATCAAACTCGAACCTGCTAAATTTACTGAAATCCAGCGTTTACAATCATATTTATAAGCCAGTTTGCCCACATACAAGTCATTGAGTTGATCTCGATTCATACAACACATACAGCATAGTCCCACATATACTACAAAACAAGAAATCAACAAACATCAATACGTAAAGGCTCCGTTTGGGTGGTTGTGGACTTCAAATCAAGGGATTTCATGTTCGACTTTGGCAAAACATAAGAGACTCAGATGTAGGTGGCTTGTGAAAGTAGAGTGCAAGATGGATTAAAGGCAGAAGAGTTGCATATTGTTGGGATATTTTTATAACTAAGTCCTTAACCGCGAAGAATTTCGAATCGCTTCAATCAAACAGTGATTTCATACCCCCATTATACCTATCACGATAAAGCTCCCAAACTCTACGTCGAATCCACACGTATACTTTCAAACCAAAAATTTGAGCTTTTTCCATATACTAGTAATGTCAAATCCCTTGAGTTGAAACCCACATCAATCCTATGATCAAACTTGGAATTTCTCAAAAAAAAAAAAAAAAAAAACAGACAAAGAAAATACCTTCAAGTAATAAGCCTTGCGGATTTCCTCCTCAGAAGCAGAAAAGGTAACCCCAAGAACATCATAGTACTCTGTTTCTTTCACCATTTCTTGTTCTCCCACAAGACCTCCCCAGAAATGGGAAGTGATAGTTTAGAGAGAGAGAGAGAGATGAAAAAGGTGGGAGAAGTGTGTGAAGAGGTGGTGGGGGGATTGTTGAGAGGCACTCACTGCCACGAGACTTCACTTTGCCTTTCCAGTTCTGAAATCAAACTTTTCTGATAAACAAATGCTTTTCTGAAAAGCTTTTCGCGGGAGGAAACAGTATTCTAACCGCCACTTTGTGGTGCTGATCATATCTTTCTATGCTTTGGGAGTCATATATATTATAGATACTCATGCATATACAAGTATGAACTCTTTTTTTCTTGCCAAGTCTAAAAGGGTGGAGGAGGGAGCAACCGGGCATAGCAACTCTTCCGTGAGAGTGACCATAGGACTCTAGACACACGGCGGCCCTGGGAGGGACCAAGGAGCCTCAGCAACATCCACCTTGCAGGAGTACCAAGTTCGTCGTTAGCTCGAACCCGTCACCTCTTACGCCCACCCATGGTGTACCCGTATGGACTTGAATCATATGCCGTCCTACTCAAGATCATACCTTTTTCCTTTTACGCTCCGGAGTGTTCGGACTAACTTGCGCGTACCTCAACTAATCTATTCCATTTAGGTAGGGGCGGCAAATTGAACGCAAACTCATTAATCACCCACTAATATATAGACCCAACCCAATCCATTTGTTAGCTGGACTAGAATGGATCCAAACCCATTTACTAATGGGTCTTAATTGCGTCTCAATTGGGCCAGGCTAAATGACCCAATAGACCTAGACATGGCCCACCACATGAATTAATGGTCCAATCCCTTTTTTTTTCTTTTTCGTTTTGTATGTTTTGTTTGTTTTTTTAAAATTTTTGTTAGATTTGCCAAATAATTTTTTGATTAATCATCCGTCATGACAAAAGGAGTCCAAGTACAAAATTATGACTAAAAGCAGAAAAAATTCGATAAAGATGAAAAAATATATCAAACAACAGTCTTTACATTAATATTTTCAACATTGGTCCATAATTTTATATTTTTCGATCTTCTAGTCAAGACAAATAATTAATCCTAAAAAACAAAATGCTAAACAAATAGTTATGAAAAATAAAAAATACCGAAAAAAGTTATGGACAAAAAAGTTCACAATAATGCAACCTGAGTTGGCATTAAGAGCGGGTTCTTGTAAACTTATTTTTTTTCTTCGTTTTGTCTGCTTTGTTCGTCTTTTTGAATTTTAGTTAGACTTACATTATATTTTTTGGATTAATCATTCGTCTCGACAAAAAGAGTTAAAAAAGTAAAAAAAAAAAAATTATGACAAAAGCAAAAAAAAAAAAACTAAATATGAAAAAGTACTCCTATCAAACAATTGTCTCTTTATTTTTTTTTTTCTAAGTGTCGTCTTATTAGTTTAATAGGCGGGTCGGATTTGATTTTAATTAAATGGATTGAGTTGGGTATGAGTAATTGGACTCATAACTAATGGATTCTAAATGGGTCAATGACCCATTAAAGACCCAACTCACTTACAACTTGTTCAAATTGACCCAAATCCACCCGTTTGACACCCCTATATTTATGTCACTTATGTAGGCCAAAGCTCAATGATTTGAGTTGTTTAGATGCAGCAGAGATTGTATCATACAGTTCAATGATTCGAGTTCTTTAGACACAGAACCAGCTGAGAAAATTATTCATATCAAAATCAAAATTGATCAGGTATCGATTTTAGTCTATATGGAAAACATTTGTCTTAAGGTAATAAACAGTTGACACAATTTATTACTTAAGCAAGTTTCACAATTTTATTCAGTCAACTATCAATGTTTTGTCAACTTGGATTTTTGGTGTTGTCAACTTGGATTTTTGTTTTTATAAATGATCTCCCTAGTAGACTCTACTGAAAGAAGGGTCAAACAACAAAGATTTTATCCCAACTCCCACTGAAACCCAATTCCAAACAGGACTACAGCACCAATAATTTACCAGAAATCGAAGAATAAAATACAAAATCTCTAACAAAAAAAAATGCAAGATAATCTATCCTAACATTTAATCCTTAGGATTATAGAATTGAAAACCATTAAAGTTATTAGATACCATCTGCAACGCTTCCTGCTTTTTTATGCTTGCCATATTTTGCACATTTTCTTTCAGCTTTTAGATACAGCTTTTAGAGTTTTAGTGGGCTGGGGTTTTGGATTGGTGTGGACTTTTTTGGAATGTGGGGCTCAGGTAGGGTTGATTAATTAGTTTTTATGGAATTGATTCAGAGCCCATTTTACTTTATTTGTCAAGTGGGTTGGCATTTACCAACTGAAGCCCTCCCCTGGGGTCCTCCAACCTATGTGATGTGAGGCAAATGGAAGCATACCTGCCAAAGGTCACAAACCCATTTATAGTGTATTTCCCTTCCTCTTTCTTTAGTTTGAAAACGCTTCATTGTTCGAAAATTGGGGAAGTAAATTTCTTCCAAGCAAGTTGCATTTCATTTTCAATTATTTTTTTTTATCAGAGAAAAATTCCATTCAATATCGACGCCATCCGACACTTATAAAAGCTTGTAGGCAAACAAAGATTCTATCACAAAATACAAGAATAAAACAAACTTACCATAATCTAAGACACGAGCACAAGCATTATAAAGGCTCCACGACGTGTACTGCAAAAGCAAACCAACATGAGGTGTCGGCATAGGGTCCGTCCAAGATTTAGTAGTAGAGGATCCCTACGGGAACCCTGGCTCAAACCATAATAAGATAATACAGATGAAATCATTAAACGAAAGTACTAACCAAAACTAGCACATCGGCCAGCTCATGAAAGAAAAAACAGCGCCAATGGAAAGCCAACGAGCTTGCTGTCATGAGCATGGATGCCACTCCAGGGCTCACCCCTGCTGTCGCGGCAGTCTTTGGTGCGTGGAAAAGCAAAAGTCAGCGAACCTGGCCACCCAAGCAGCCACAACGAGCATTCGATACCACTTCCGAGAACCAAACCACACATCCAAAATCAAGAGAACTTATTCACCCACCACGATCCCCCACCGGATTTGGGAAAATCATACCGGTACAATTTTTAGAGAGGGGCGGGGGGGCAAATAGTAAACGACAGTAGAGCTTCACAATCCCTCCACTCAAGTAGGGTGGATAAACAAGCCGAATGAACGGATTTCCAATTTTGGTTTAAAAACTTATAATGTTCAAAAAAATATGGTCTGTGCGGATGTTGAAGAAGATAACCAAAACTTTGTGAAAGTTTAACTTGCTAAGTAGACGAACCAACCAAGAACAAACTTTAGTCAAACTAATCACAAATAGCTTGAATTTTTTAAACGCTACTCCATTATTAAACGAGTCGAACAGTGCATTGTTCAAACTTGGCTTGCAATCTGAGAGAGCTTTAAAACACATACTTGAATAGCTCAATACATTTATCACTATTATCCTCGATACATTGCATCTCCGAGTTCCAACATCCTTTTTTCTTCCAAACACAAATTCAATGAGAACGAGAACTTGAACACTCCAACAGAGAGCTGCTCTTTAGCCGACCTCATGTCCCAAATGGTTTAAAACAAAGAAAAAGAAAAGAAAAGGAACAATAGAAAAAAGGACAAAAAGCAAAAAGAAAATCAAGGACCACTACAAGCGCAAATCGCCACCTAATTAATCATACATCAAGCAAGCCAATTGGAATTTTAAATGTAGCTAAAACCATGATACAATCAGGGGGAAATGGGGACACAAATTCAATGCATATCATTTAACTTTGAAAAAAAGTTAAAAATAACAAAGAAAAGGAAAAGAAAAAGAAAGAATTCTTGTAGGGTTACATTGGCCGAAACAAACCAGATATCAAGTACAAACTATATGAGTGATGGGGGCCAACCACTGACAAACTCAGCTATCAGATTTAATAGAGTTGATAACTATAGCTTGAAAGTGAAGGAAAAGCCAAATTAATGCTTTTCTCCCGCCCGATTGATCCTTCTCTGAGGATCCTTAGAGTCTGCAAGAATAGCAAACATCAATGTTAATAACAAAAGTACTACATGCAAAATTGATGAGAAGAATGAAACACAACCTTCGCGTTCACTCTCGCGCATTCTCAAATCGGACAACTACACAAGTAATGTTGTCAGAGCTCCCTCTTGCATAGGCTTCTTGAATGAGTTTTCTTGATGCTGCTTCTGCATCTTTTATATCCTGCACTATGGTCACAGCATCCTGAATTTCACAAGAGACACGGTACTTAGCCGCTGAGATCCCATATGCAGCAAGTATCAAATTCCTATCTACATCATAGAAACGACTACCTCTAGAGGTCTTGCCAAAAACAAAATAGATGTTTCGAAGTCCAACATTTAGAATATATATGCAACTAAGACTCTTCAATTGGGAACCATCCACAAAAAAGAATCCCAGTGTCTCAATTTTCTGTTCCCATTCTTATCCTCAATGATCAGTCAATCCCACAAGTAAACATCAAACACATGCATCAAAGGTATGTGACTAACAGTTTTATTAGACCAGAATCCCTACTAAAGTACGACAATGTAAAAGAAACTAAAGATATCATACTCATACGTCTAACCTTCCCAACCGACTTCATTAAAAGTTTTTTACTTACAAACAAAGTGACTATACAAAAGAAATGGTCATGGTGATAAGGTTTCACAGTGTTTTGACTCCTACCTAGTAACTGAAACACCCTAAAACTCTGGTAATGTGAACGCTCAACTATACACTGCCGACCCTCATAAACCTGTATTTTTTCCTGTTTGTCTATGTTGATTATAATTGTCTAGTAAGGGGAAAAAGCGCAAAGACCAGCAAGGCAGGACAGTTACAACGCCAACCCTCAGTCTTTTTACGTACTTTCTCAAATAAGCCATAAGTTACTGCAGAGAACTAGAGTGACTAAGTAAGTTTGTTAAAGAGGATATTATAAACAAGAAAAGAAAATGGGGAACAGGAGAGAAATTATGCAAAGTAACATGTCAGAATAATACCAAGAGAAACAGATATCGTATTTTTATGTTTGGAGTTTGGAGTTCGGATTTTGGAGGGAAAAGAATGGGAAGTCCGGGTGTAACTGTAGCGTCGGCCTAACGTTTGAGAATAACAAGTCGTATGGTTTTCTTGTTCCTCGATAACGTGAAGATGCATCTCCTTCTGGGGGCTTTCGTTCCTCATGTCATGGGGGGAAGGGCTTACCTTTCAACTAGGTTTGACGTAGTGAATACTTTGATTTGAAGGCCATAACAAGAGCCTGAAGATTTCGTTGATCTTTAACCTGACTTAGCTAGCTCTCTTCCGCTTCGTGCCCTTACCGCCAACCCCCTCTTTTTTTTGTTTGGCGCAGCCTCAAGATTCCTATTCTTATTCCTCATAAGCTAGCGAAGTTCTTTCGATTGAAGTATCCGTTGCAATCGGTCGAGCTGGGATGGGTCGAACCCTTTTGGGTGGTTGACCTCTTACCTTGATTTATCCGCTTATTGCGCGGGTTCTTCCATTTGCTTTCTCCCTCATAGAGGGGTTGGTTCGTTTCCTCCTCCTATCTACGCAATTCTCTGTCTTCGTTCGTGATCATCTTGGGCGAAAAGTAGTTGTAGAGGAGCGGCTGTGAAACGGCGATTCCCCCTTTCCATTGAAGTAGGGAGGGCCTCCTTCCCCACCATTCCGGCCTATTATTGATAGGGATTTTACCGATGCTGAAGGTAGCCGAGCCTAGGGGGAGGCTTCCTTTATAGATAGTAGCTGACCGAATGACCGAGCCAATTGCAACATAAAGGAAGGGGGCAGGCAGGTAACCGACTAAAGACAGCATTCCCAGTCCAAAACAAGGCAGTTCGATTCAAGTAGTTTCATATAATTAAAGCACCGAACGATTAGATGCGGCTAGTAGATTGAACACTCTACCAAGGATTTGATCCAAGCCAGCATCGAGCCGCTAGGTGTACTAGTAGTCGCGATTCTTCATCAAAATATAAGTATATAAAAATCTTGTACAACCTATTCTTCCTTCTTCTACTGTTTTTTTGGCTCAGTTAGAAAAAAAGAGGAAAATGAATGGATTCTTATGAAAAAATCCAATATTTGTTTACTTACCAAAACAAATTCAACAAGTAACCTATTTCCCTTTCACTCAATACAAATGGGTTCCAAAAACAGTCTATAAGTTTCAGAAAACCAAAGCACTCAAGATTTGTACTTTGATACATAGTTACTTACCTTGTTTGAAAGGACATTCCAAAGTCCATCACTTGCAATTATAATAAAATCAACGCCATCAATTTCTTCTTCCTGACAATGGCAAAGGGAATAAACATGATCAGTACGATCAAATTTAAATAAACATACAGAAAGCAAAATCAGTTAGCTGATCACTTCCACAGATTCTCTATCTGCCTTGTCAAAGCCATGAGTTAAATAAGAGAGGAAATGACCTGCATGGCTAGGAAAAAGATTCAGCTGTCACAGTACTACATACAGGTCCCACTTGAATAACAAATTACTCTGATCTTCATAGTCAGTAATCGATTGTAACTACATTAAGTGCAAAAACAAGATAAAAAACATGGAGCCTACTGACCTAGAGACTTGCATTTTTAAATCAACAACTTGCGTCAATAATATTTTGTTACTCACTCTTTCAATCCTTTCATGAAAATATGACCTCAAATGTTTATAGAAAGGAATCTTCATGCATGAGTCAAAGTTTGCCTTGATCATCCCAAATAATCTCTCTTTTTAATTAGAAGAATCATTTTGACCCATTACCTGAATTTCTGGCTCAGCTACAACATATGGCTTTAGTAGTTTGTCTCCAAATGCACGAGAAACTGCAAGAACACCGCCAACCCGCCATGTTCCTAAGGAAGTTTGGCAACGACAGAAGGAGTTCTTGTCAAGGATAAACACTAAGCGACGCTAGAACCAAACAACAATAGAGCACAACCAGTGAGATACATGCGATGATTATGTCAGACAGCAGGCCTTGTATCTGTCAACCATGTTTCAAACCAATATCATCATCTCTCACTATGCACCACTAACATTAAAAACCTAACGGCTAATGCAACCAAAAAAGAAAAAAAGAAACTCAAGAGCCATATGAGCAAACAATGAGGTGACATAAAAACTACTTATCACAGAAAACAAAATCCAAAAACACAAATTTGTGGCCGCATTGGTATGTCATTTCAAATGCTCACTTTGCTAAAACAATCAACAGTCCAGCTTTCCAGCTTCAAATAAGGATAATTGGAATCAGTAGACTATAACATAAAACCCAAGAATCTGCTTCTTACCCTAATGGAAAACCAACTAATCATTTAGTGCTGAAAGATGGATTTCAGATACAAGAGGAAGCAATATGAGTACACATACATGCACACCACACCTCACATGCCAAAATTAGAGACAGCAAAAGATCCCAATTAGGATAGCCAGACCTAATATGCCCGTAGAAGACGGGGTTGGGGCAGGGAAACATAAAGAGGGGCCAGGACGACATTGAGAAAAGAATCGGCTACTGTGTCTGGAATGGGAAGATTTCGCCCTTCTCAAGTACATTTTGTTGTAAGAGGGCTCCTCATCCCACATTGTTCACTTAAAGAGAGTCCTTTTGGAAGAGGTAGTGTATGCACTTGGACATATTTGGAATGTTTGGTCATGTGTGAGTTTCCTACCTTAGGATTTTTGTCTAATCAAAGCCTCCTTTTTCTTTTTTGGTTAAGATTTTATAGCACCACAAAAACATTACATGAGCATAGGGGCATACCCCAGAACACTATACAGACCTCACAGGACCAGGCCTAGAAAACAATACATCCCAAACTAACTACCAGCACTACAAAAATACAAAAAAGAATCTCTCAATCCATCCTAAAGTCTCAATCAGGGATATGCCAAAGAGAACAAAGATCTTGATTAGCTTCTGACCTTTGGATCCTGCTCCAGGAACATATACAAGCCCGAATATCAATCAAGGTCTTCTCCACCACTTGCTGAATCCCCAAGCAACTTTGCTGAAAAATTCTTCTATTACATTCTCCCCAAACATGGTAGACAGAGGCAGCAAAAACAATCCGAGAAACCAGACATGATAACTGAGGCCCACACTGATTCTGATTTCTGAACCATCCACTCAACAATCTGACCTAGGGAATGCAAGGAACAAGATGCTCTAAGCTTACCCTGTAAGGACCTCGGAAAGAGAAAGGGCATTGGAAAAATAAATGCTCATGGGTTTCACTAGCATAAGCACAAAGAACACATTGAGAACTTGTCACAACGCCCCACATCTGCAATCTGTCCATGGTTGAGAGGCTCTTCAACACAGCTAACCATAGTATAATTGACCATCACAGGACTGCATGCTTGTGCCACACCACTTAGGACCAAGGAACCAAAGCCTTAGATTGCCGAAATGCATTCCAGGCAGATTTAATGGAAAACTTCCCATTAGTTGACAGATTCCATACAATAGAGTCCTCCTGAGTTGGATTGGGAATCAAAGAACCAGGAGAGTGCCTTATAATTTCCCTATGTCTAGGCCACTGCCACTGCTGGTTTATAATAATGGAAGAAACCTTAGCATTAATAGTCCTCCCCAAATTATAAACAATCCTTGACCCAAATTTGGTTTTTAGTGGACCCAATGGATGCCAATTGTCTAACTAAAGAAAGATATTATTCCCATTTCCCACCACATAGGTTATCCAAGGCTGCACATAAGTTCTGAGCCTAAAGATTTTCCTTATAGTCCACGAGGCAGATACAGGAACTGACATATCCCACAAGTTCAAAGCCTCCTTTGTATTCCAGTTCACCTGTGTCACTGAATAGCTGCTGCCACACAAAAATCGTGGCATGGACACTATGTGGCTGCCTTTATAGGAGGGCATACAGGGGCTTCTTTGACTAAATTTGGCATCTGTAGTCAATCAGTCGGCACCCTTCAAACTGGAAACCAACTTCAATACGTTTGCATGAGGTTCAGAAGTTTGGAAGTTATACTTCTAAACTTCGTCACCTCAGAAGTTGGGAGTGGAACAAAGACAAGATTTATCATTATTTTCATTAACTTTCTTAACATTTTATTTATGCAAGAATTGGTCAAACACCATACTACATTTAATTAGCAAAGCAACTAGCCCAACGGCACACTGCAAAAGGACAACAGACTTGTAGACATAGTTGGGAATGTGGACTCAATTACCTGCCCAAATGATGAAACCCCCAGCCTGTTCAATTCTCTGGCGTTCATCTGATCTATCTGGCTTGTGATCGATAGATAAAGGGACAGCTGCATGAAGCACAACAAAACAAGCCTGTTATAAGAGGAGATTTTCAATGCATTTCAGCTAGTTGAACGTTAACAAGCCTGTAATTATGCATCTGGAATGGTAGTAGGCTTTCGTTGCCCGAATCTCCTTTGTACCACAACCAAACAGAATTCAGTAATTTGGTGCAAGAGCAAACAAGATCCAACGGGCAAATAATTCAGCAAAAGGCCAAATCATTTTCCATGATTTGCTACAATACATGCAAACTCATATAACAGGGCCCAAGAACTAGTCCAAACATTTCTGAAATGAAGAGGGAAATTTTGACAAAAGAGGCTAGGAGTGTTTCAACTTATATAACAGGGCTAAAACAACCGGTTCATTCAAAGTTTTCTGACCCTAGACCTTTAAGAATTTAGAAGGAAAATGAGGAATATCCAGGAACCAATGCATACAAGCTACGAAGTCAATCTTCCATACAAAGTCTGGTATAAGCGAACGAAAATAATGGGCTTAATGGACTTGATGGGTGTCAGAAGCCCTTGGGTAACTCCTAATTTCTAAACAATCCCAGTTATTGTTTCATTCACTCGCAAATTGCAATTTTTATCTCCCCATCCAACTACAAGAGTTAGATTGGTTGATTACTTGGTTACTTGCATTCCCCCAACTTATTTCTACCGGAGATAATTTAGAATTAATTAATTATGATAGATACATTGGATAACAAATGGTTCGTGTATTAGGGTTGTGAAGAGTCACTTTAGTGTATGTTCAAAGTATGTGGAGGTTCATGTGTCTTCCATGTGTGTTAGTATACATGTATCGATTTAATGCATAGAATCCAAGATGTATCTGAGTGCCCTGTATAAAGGAATGTTGATCAATGGAGGAATATAGAAGAAAGTGTTGAAGAATATATTATATTAGTGTTGAGTTCTTGAAAGGTACTAGAGTTCCTTGGGAGCTCTGTCCGGCCTTAGGGTCGTACATCTCCACAATGTTGTTATTGTTAGTTATCCTCCACATCCATGTTTCTTTATGTGTAGTTATGTGAGTGTCCAACATATTGCGCTATGCTCCCCCGACATAGAAAAGCATCGATCATCATTTTGAATTTCCTACGGTTTTGGTAAAAAAGTATTATGCATAATACCGACGATGGGAACTAGGAAGTCATTAACCACGTGCTATCAAAGTTATTGGACATCAATGGTATCGGACTTGGGAGTATTCGGACTATAACAGTTCCGATGAACAGTCACTCACTTTTGACAGATAATCATAGGAAAGAATAAAACAAATGATGATATCTTTACTCGAGGAACAAACTGTGATTCTGAGTATTGCACGGCACGGAACGAAATATTGGTGAATGCTTCATAACATTGTTTTGACCAAAAAAAAACATAAATTGCATAATCACCTACTGAAATGAAATAGCGACATCATTTCATATTTATGTCATCTATATGTTTCCCCCACTTCCCATACGATTTTGACAATTTCATGTTCAAATGACCCATGAATCCTATTCTGCAGAATATCAGTTAATCGCGTTGAAAGCAACCAACCTGAACCAGCTCTACAAGCAACTACTCTGGAGTCACCCACATTTGCTACAAGCAGCCGATCCCCTAGCAATACAGCTGTTGATGCAGTTGAACCAGCATCTTTTTGCTGGCCTTTTGCTTCATTGAGGTAATCAGCATCTGTCTGTCTAAAGGCCTCAACTGCAGCAACAAATATTCTTTTGTTAAATGATACAGGAAGACTTAAATAGAGTAAGTTAGTCAGTAAACACAAAAAGAAGCTCCAAATGCATACCGATTGCTGACTTTGTATCCTTAATAAAATCTGGATGGCTGCTTAAATTCTTGAAAAGGTTGTTCTTGAGATATTCAGCAGTTCTTGAACCACCATGACCTAATTGCAGCACAGTGATTACAAAAACAAATTAGAAAAGGACATCAAAAGAAGAAGATTCTAACAAGACACTTTGACAGTGACAAAGTATCACACAAGTTTAAGCTTAATTATTGTGAACTTTGCATCTGATAAAATAACAACTTAAAGAAATATTACAAGGGTTTGGTGATTAAAAATGTGACATACCATCAAAAACACCAAAGAAAGCAACCATCTGACCATCTACTTCTGATATACTTGTCTCGTAGAAATCCTCCATCGAGGATCTTTTGCCTTTGAAACTGGAATATCCATACCTGAAACTTGCATTTCGGTGTCCAGTGAGGAAGCTACAACACAAGAAAGAGAAACGAGTAAACATCAGCGCTTCAAGGAATTTCAGGACCATAAAAATGACTATTTGTCTTCACTAACTATGGGATCAAACTAGAGCTTTCAAATCTCCATATCCACTCACATTAAACCAAACCAAACCAAGGTTTATTTCCTCCTTTCGTGGGAGTAGACTGCATGAATTCTTTTTCCCCATTCCACTCTATCAACGTCTCTACATAATCTAAATGTAATTAATTCATATCTTTCTTATTCGCAGCATCCAATGTCCATGAGGTCTTTCTTCCTTCCCCCAAATATTCGACAAACAAAATCATCACTTTTCTTTATGACTGCATCTGCTGGTCTTCGGTGTACATTAACAAACCACCTTAGTCTATTTTTTATTCTTTCTACAAATACATTAGTGCTACTCTACAAAGTCATGAATGTTTACATTCCTGATTCAATCCCTCCTACACAATCATTTCATTTATGAGTGGCCTCTCAGTGGCCCAATGTTGAATAGCTGATATACATTGGGTCCATTTCCTAACAGCTTAAGCTTTTAGGATTATTGGTAACTTAACATGGTATCAGAGTTCAAGTTGTGAGAGGTCTTGGGTTCAAGTCTGTTTGTTTGCATTTGCTCCCTTCGTATTCTCTTTCGTTTTGTTTATGAAAAATTTGCATCTCCACATGCAAAACAAGGTTGCACCGCACAAGAGGGAGGGTGTTGAATAGCTTGATATACATTGTTGGGTCCATTTCCTAACAGCTTAAGCTTTTGAGACTATTGGTAACTTAATACCCAACACCAAATCCCAAAAGGCCTTACTAGCCTTGTACTCGTTCTGTCAACTTTCTTTTCCATCTTATAGGTATTTGTCATTAGCAAGCACGACAAATCACCCCTTAAGCCAAGCCATATTGACTTTATAGGTTAAATCATCTACATTAACTCCATCTTTGCTAGTTGTTAAACCTAGATAAAAAGAATTTCACTTTTTGTATCTCATGGCTTTTCAACAGATAATTGTATCAAGTAATTGGATCATAGTCTCTAACCATAAAAATGGTTGCATGTGCAACAGCACCAAACATATCCACTAGGGTTTTTTACTTCGACAAGTTCCAAATTCACTTGCTCTCTACAAATTCACTTGCTAACTAAATCACCGAACCTTATGGACTTGCATAGTAGACGAATTCACTTGTATAGTCAATGATTACACATTCCATAAATTAGTTTTATCCATACATATTTAAAACCATTTTGATTCTGTTAGAGCGGGTCCCACATGGGTTAGTTACCACTTACCACCATGAAAACTAGAATATGAGTCTAGACGTTGTCCACCCACATCAACCTACTTTGAGTTGGATGCTTTAACGCGGTAGCATAGCTAGGTATTACCTGTGCCCTGGAGAGTGTTAGAGCTTGTCCCAAATTGATTAATTATCATTTCAAAACTAGTATACAAGCCTGGCAACCTTGCCGCTCTTCGTCAACTGGTTTCGAGTTAGACGTTTTAACCGATTCCCATGCTTCTTCCAAAATGCTTAATTTATCCTTAAGTCCTCCCTAATTTCATCTACTAAGGTACTATAATCTGAGAATGATATACATTAAGGAACCACATCATGAATATGTCAAGTCAATATATTCAAAAGAATAAAAAAACTAAGGGGCAAAAATAAGAACTAAAAAATAGTGTGGGCAACATGCCCTTAAAAAGGCAGATCAAGGAGCGCTTATAGACGAGCGCTCAATTCAGAGTCGCCACTTGGGTTTGAAGGTCCAACACCCAAGAAACTGAACTTAAAATGCTTGCTACGCTGTTTAATTTGAAAAGGTGAAGGCACAAATCTATCATAACCATATCTGGGTTCGGGAGCCAGGTTACGAGAGGGGAAGGGTTTTAAGGCACCCCTCTTGCCCAATCCGGAGACCGGTCTTTACTTGGGCATTTTGCGAAAATGTTTGAGATTCTTCTTTATTAGTCAATTTTAGCCAATTAGGGCGGGGAAACAATTTAAAGGGGATTAAAGCTGTAACACGGTTTGTAGGATGTGATCGATAGCATGGATGACATGTTTATGATAAGCAAAAAATAGGATAAAGGCCAAAATTTGCCTGGATAAGCCAACGCAGCACCCTGTAAGAGGTTGGCGTATACAAGGACAAACTTGCATGCACTAATCTGCTCCACGTAGATCACTGCATGCAAGCAGACCTGCGCATGGTAACCTAAGACCAGCGCGCGCGAGCTAGCATGTTCGGGCAAATCCTATTTTAATCCTCCTTTGGACTTTGGAAAGACCAGTGCTTACCCAGGACAAACCAAGCAATTTATATGGAAAGAAAAGACATATAGTTACAGGACGAATGAATAATAATTGAAAAACACCCTATAAACAGTGTGGGGGACAAAACAGTAGCCAAAGGCCAAGTTACCCATGCAATGCCAACTACTGGAGATCAGCTTGGACCTGCGTGCACTAGCCATGGACACACGCGCGCCTATTCTGACTGGACTTCCAGTGCTTGGTGATGCATTCCTGGGCTCTGAGACATGTTCAGAAGCAACCCAGGAGTATTCCAGCACAACAGATATGAATATTGAATGTAGCTAACATTCTTTACAAGAGGAAAACAGTGAAGCAGGTTTTAACATGCTCAAGAATGACGTGCATGATAATAAAAACATAAAGATCAACACCCCTGTCCCCACGCAGATCTGCGCACGTAGCCACAAAGTGGCGTGCGTGAGCCAAGGACCGACGCGCGCAGGTGTGAAGACCACACGGTTCTTATAACCTTGCTAGCTTTAGGGGCAGGTATAGCTGCCTTGGCCCTGTCAGCCCCACTCAGGGGTGAGAACAGAAGGCAGAAAGTATTCTTATACCTTTGTTTGAGTTTGAAAAGGGGTTTGAACTTGGTGTTTGATGCTTGAATGGTTGATGTTTGATGCTTGTTGAGTGGTAGTAGGCAATGAACTAGGTAGCTTGTTCCTTGGTATTAGGGTTTTTGCTTGAGTTTAGCGACTTAGGGCTTGGATTTTTTGTCAAACTTTGCAAGGTTAACCATGGGGGGTATATATAGGAGAAAGGAGTGGTGAGAGAGAGGTGCAACCAGCCACCGAAGGGCTAGTTGGGCTTGCCCCTTAAGTCTCCCCTCCCATAAAGGTGATGGGAGGGGTGTGAGAGAGGAGACACAAGGGTGATGCAGGCGCAGAACAAAAACTTCCACCGGCCTAAAGCCCCCCTAATGATGGCTTCTGCAGCTAGCAAAAAAGTGATGGGACAAGGGATTGACCGGCGTGCATAGGTCTCAGACTGGCGCGCGTGAGTCCAAACCAGCACGCATTGGTCAACAGTCAAAGTTTGACTATTGACCAACACCTGTCCATTTGACCTGCGCGCCAATAGGGTTTTAGCTAGGTTTAAGGGTGTTCAAACACATCAAGTTCACACTCCAATCATTCCCAAATCTGTTCTCGATCCATTTCATCATTGGGGAATCAAAAATTGTAAAGAAAAGTAAATTAATCTGGAACCCAGATTGGGATGTCTACAAATAGCCCTTGGTGTCATCCAACTGCTTGAAAATTCACTTGTTGCATGCCATGTAGTAATTCAAAGCCCCATTACATCTTTATACATTGGTGTACCCCATGGTCGCTCTCTGTGTCTCTTCAGCACCCACCGTATCATTTCTTTCAGCACCCTATCATAAGCCATTTTCAATTTATGAGGTTCTAACCTATAATAGCTGTACGAAGATCTCTACTATTCTCTCTATGTTTTTGATTACTCAACTTTGAAATTAAATTACATCGGCAATTTATCTACCGAGCATAAACGGATAAACCTAAGACAATTGTCTAACATTGTTGCTATCATTCTTAAGCGATGTTCAATCACTCTCTCCTACAACTTCATTGTGCAAACTGATTAACATCACCTCTCTAGCTATTGCAACCCTAAATATCTCCCTTTATTTTTATATATAAGTAGTAAAATGCTCTTCTTTTACTCTTCCTATTATTTCCTAGTCATAATAAGACACCTCTACATCACCTAAGCATTCCAGATCTCACCGTCTTCCCTGATTTTCTTCTCTATGGTGCACTTTTCATGTCAATCTTTTCTTGTACGCTAAAACTTGTACTCTTAAGAGAAAGGGTACATGTCACTAGATCTTGATCACCGTTTTATGTCATCCCGAAGTTGGACACTTGTGATTGGTAACATCTTCAGAAAAGCTTTCGTGAACAAGAATATGGAGAAATGGTGACTAATATCTTTGCCCCTATGCTGGGCGATAAAATGGTGATAAATCTCAAAGCTACATAACAACCTTCAGTCTCCAATTTATGAATAACTTTTTGTTGGTGAATTGGTAGGAGAGAACGTACAAGTACAAGAGAATTCCATCAAATGATCAAATTTTGCACTGAGCACTAAAAAAAGGTCCAACAATACACATCATCACAATCTTTACAACAACAATATCAACCACTAAAGTCCAGCTCTAGAATAGAAAGAACCTCAAAATAGGTGGTGCACAACAACTAATAAGTAGGTCGCTGCCTTTGGAAAGAATTAACCATTGACCTCTCAATTGGGAGTGTCTAAGCATTAAACTGGGCTAAATTCAGCTGGTTAAACCCGAACGAACTTCAGCCATTCCGAAGTTAAAACACTAGTAAGAATAATTTCAGAGTGCAAAAGAACAGAAGCTAACAACATATTGACTAACGGAGTGTTAAACTGAACAATTACCTCTACCAAATGAACAAGTAACGATTATTAGGCCACTATCCAGAGAGTATTACCAGGAACAGAGAAAGACAAGCATAGAGAGAGAGAGAGAGAGAGAGAGAGAGAGAGGAGGAGGAGGAGGAGGCAAGGACCTGATACCGCCGCCGCTAAAGAGGGCATCGGGATCTGGAATTAGGACCCCTGGCTGTTGTTGATGCTGTGGCAGTGGCTCCGCCGCAGGAGGCGGCGTTGGTTGTGGATCGACCTCGACGTTGAAGGGCGGGACATCGGGCGGAGAAGAAGAGGTAGAAGAGGAGGAGGCGGAGGGGGGAGGATCTTCGACGTTCATGCTCACCACCGCATTTCCACTTTTCGTATACGTTGTTGTGTATATAATATATATCCGTCTGTAGACTGTATCTATGTAACAAAACCCCTGCGGCTGAGGTTCACCGAATTCTTACGCCGCCGGTTGAACCGCCGACGTTCGATCCCTTGTCGATTTCACTCCGGTTTCCGGCTGTATTTCAAATCATTTCGAGCTAATGAAGGAACTCCCCGTTCAGTTGAGTTGAGGGGAGCTTCTAACAACACCCCTATTTTGTCTCTCCCCAAACAAATAAAATTCCAGATTTCATTGGGTTTTTATTTGGTAGCTGTGGAAAAGAAAGGAAAGGAAAATCAAAAGTTTTCCTCTTCCTTTGTTTGGTTTGAGAGGAAAAATAGAAGAAAATAATCAAACAAAGGCTCGTAAACAGTAAAAAAATTCTGAGGCTATGTTTGGTATCACTATCACTTTTCTGTTTCTTGTTTTCTATTTACTGAAATCAGTTTCTATTTTTCCTAAAAAAAAGTGAAAGTAGAAAATATGTTTGTGTTAACCTGTTTTTAAAACAAACAAAAAATCAATTTATGAAACCAGTTTTTACTTTTCCTAAAATTGTCTCTCCTGCAATTTCTCCACTAGTTCCGAAACGATACAAGAGAGAGAGAGAGAGAGAGAGAGAGAGAAGAGAGAGAGGCACACGAGCGCTTGTATGGGTTTAACGTTGAGATTTGTTTTCAAACACGTGGGAGCCTAATATCATGGTTACCAATGACGTAGCCAGAAATATGCATCAGCGGAGGAACTATGAAATAAAAATTCCGATGACACTGAATCTCACACATCCCACTGACTCACGACTTGATGCTTTTTGGCAATACGACGGTGGCTTGCTTGTTACATACAAATGAGAGATTTCAGATTTTGGAGTAGTGTTTTATTTACCCACCTATTAATTCTAAATAAAATAGATAATACTATCATGTTCACCCTAATTTTGAGTTATTGAACAAAATATCCTTTATGTGTTTGTATTTGGACAAGTTGATTGAACTATGTAAAAAACAATAGCTGATTCGATTCAAGTAAAAAAAAAATGCAATTGGGGCCTGTGCCTTCGGTGGGCCTACATTGGCTCCGCCGCTAAATTGGGTACATGACATGAGATAGGGGGAGATGATCCCAAGTACTATTTGTGGCATCGAGTACATAGAATTATATTGCCATAGAGTGGTGTCAAAGCTTTCTATATGGCACACGCTATCAGCAACGTAAAGGGCCACATAGATTTGGGATGAGATTTTTTTTTGACAAAAAGGTTTGGGATGAGATAAGGAGACGATTTTGGTGCAAGTGGAAGGTGTTGGGAATTTTGGCAGCCGGTTTATCGATTTTAAAAAAAGTGAAAGTAAGGTTTTGATACTTTCTCAAATTTTCAAAATAGTGAAAGTTTACATTATTTGGAAATGAAAGTAGTGCACCAAACATATTTTCATTCCTATTTTTTGAAAATTCTTAAAATAAAAACAAAAAACAGGAAACATAAGTGCTACCAATAAACTTTTCTTCTGTTTTACTTCTTTTTTTTCCCATAGGTATGAGCCAGGGTGTTCGTCTATCTGCACCCAAGGGTTTGTTTGGAAGTTGGAGAAAAAAGGAAATAGGGGCAATTTTTTATAGGGCCCGTTCGGAATTTGTGAAAAATGGGAGGAAGAAAAGAAAAGAAAAATAATGAAGGAAAGTGCGAGAAAATTAGAGAGAAAATTTTGTCCCGAAAAATAACTCTCTTTTGTTGTTTGGTTCAGAAAGAAAGAGTGGATAAAATGACAAATTAAAGTGTAAGGCAAGTGAATTTTCCTTAAAGTTTTCTCATGTTTTCCTTGTTAATTATTTTCTCTTCTCTTTCCTCATTTTCTCTAAGGGCTTGTTTGACGAGGGTTTGTAAATCATTTTGTCTTCTCTTTCTTCATTTTCTTCCATATATAGTGTAATTGTTTTCATGAGGTTAAAACACACCACTAATGGTATGGCGCCTATGTTGACCAGATTTTGGTATTATGTGACATTGTGATATAACATACTTCACTTGTCATATACGCTATTAATACACTAATGACACCTTATATGATCATAAAATGCAATCACCAAATGATTGCTGATTAAAAAAAATCACCAAATGATCAATTAGACCAAATTTATAGATGAACTTTCCGCAAAGTTTTTTTCCCCAATAAATAGGAGCTACAAGTAATTTTAGGGGACTTGCAAACAAATTTTCAGGAGGGAAAAATTGTCTTGATCTGTCAAGGCAAGGGGTAAAACTGATATTAATCGAAGAGTCCTCAGTGGGCATGCTGTGAATATGCCACTAGAGGAGAGTATGTGAGTGGGACAAAGGGAATGAGAACTCTGGGTGGTGGCAAGGAGGTTGTGGGAGGCCGGAAAGGTTAGCCATTAGCGGTGGCGGAGAGGATTGGACGAGGGGCAACAACCATAACAAGAGGTTGGGGTGAAGGCAGAGAGGTGGTGTGACTGTGGTGGTAGCCAACGGATGGGCGTCGACACAGGTCGGCAGGTGAAGACAGGTGAGTGCAATTTTTTCTTTTTTGGGTGAGGGGAAATTTGTGTTTTGCACTTTTTTAGAGTCATTGTTCTTTTTCAATATAGTAGAACGGTAGAACCACAAAAGCAGTCGCAGTAAAATCTTGTGTAGAAACATCCTTCTACCAAGTGTTGTACTATTATGGACTATAAAATAAACAGTTTAGTTTAAATTAATTTGAAATAATAACCAGTTTTAAGTTTACAATAATTGAAATACACATCACGTAATGAAGTTCAACTTCTTCAGCAACTTATCAATATTTGATTAAATTTACTTTTGCTGATATAGTCTTCTTTACAAGTTCTACTGGTTTGTGTCATGATTGTAAACCAGAGATGACGTTTTTTTTTTTTTTTTTTGGTTTTTGTTTTTTGAGAAGAATCCGAGATGAACTCACAAAATGACAATCGGGAAAGATAATAGAGTAGAGGGCATGGACGTGAGCTGTTCCATAGCACGGTAGTTCACGGCAGCACCCAGTGAACCACCACCCTTGATCCATTTGATCAGACTAACAAGAGAGACCACGTGCTTGTTTTCGCAACTGGTATTGCAGAGAGTACTTAGATTCAAAGATCCTTTGATTTAAGATAACAACTAACAAGCAGCTCACTTGCAGCCTAACCCTTAAATGAAGCAGAATTGGCAGAAACGACGATAATGTTGGTGAAAAGGTGCTTCTGAGGTATGTCTACCGCCATTCCTACCAATCAAGACATGCTTGGGTTCTTCCAGGTCGAGGATAACACACGCTCAAAACACAATATTATTATTTGGTACATAAAATACAACTCTAGGGAAATCAATAAATCACTGTAATCGAAAGCCCCATCCATATTCATTGAAAACCACCACAAATCGTAGAGGAAACGACTTGAAAGCTATCCACAGTAGGTAAAAGGAAATGACAAGATTGAAGAAAAGCACAGGTAAGCAAACCATCATATTTGGGACTAAATACATAATTTCGTGTCATGGTAGATTAGATTGTTTTGGGATCAAACAGGGGAAGGGAATCGAAAAAATACATGGGGCCAAAGAGAATTGCCAAAGTGTAGGAATAACGGTCACCTTCAGCAACACGCACTAGTTGAAGCATCAGGCTCGGGAGGTTTTTGTTTGAAGATGTTCCTTTTGCCACCGGTTGAGCCCTCGGCCAAGAGGCTTGGTGTTTCCAAAATCTGCAGGTCAACAAGGTTATCATGTTAACAACACAGTTGATTATCGTGAAGTTAATGGATAAATAGATAGCAATTTAACTAAATTAACAAAAACATGCCTTATAATAACCATTTAAATTTGTTGTCCATTCTTTAAGGCGCACTTCCTTGCGGAGGGCACTCGTTAACAAACATTTCTTACATATATGTAACTGAGAACTTGGCAATTGTAACCCCAAGTTTACGAAGCAATGCTGAAGCCCATTCATACGAATGTTTGCCCGTGCTCAGAGTACCTTAAGTCATAATTCTATAATATCCTAAGAAATGCCTGGCAGTTTCCATAATTACTGTATACTATCAAACTCCATGTCGAAGATATCGTCAAACAAGAATACCACAAGACTATGTGGGGAATGCTTGGTTTCCGATAAATACAGCTCCTATGCAACATTTCAAGATATCCACGTGACTATGTAACAACTTTAGGCTTCTTCGTATACAAGGTATAATTCAACACTTCAAAAAAATATGCAAGAAAAGATGCTAATATTATGCTTACCTTTAGAACTAATTCCTCAAAGCACTGTTCCACATTGACCCGAGTTTTTGCACTACATTCAATGAAAAGGCATCCATACTCCCTAGCAAAGTCAATTCCCTCCTTTTTTGTAACAACCCTTTCGCTTTCCTGGAAAAGAAATAGGAAAGACTTTAAATCACAAACTTTTTTTCCATTAAGACAAGGATAGATAAATTTGTGGCATAAAGCAAATCTGAACCCAGTTCTAAAAGGAACAACTAGATTAACACTGCAGCACCTAACTATTGGCACGAACTTGGTTTATACCTTGTCAACTTTGTTGCCGACAAGCATCTTGATGCAGTCTTGATTTGTTGAATACAAATCAATTTCTTTACCCCACACATCAGATAGATTTGTAAAGGTCTCTCGCCGTGTTACGTCATAAACTGTTCCAATTCCACACACAATCAGGTTTACCGTATATAACTATATATTAAGAATCAATAGCAAATGAGAACAGGAGACAGCATCTAGAAGAGAGAACTCAAAAACACTTGTAAAGATCAGGTAATCTATACAAGTGCGCTACACCAATAAAATTACTATAGATTACCTTAAACAAAAATATACAAGAACTTGAACTTAAGTAAAGACACTTTGAATCCAGACAAACAGAAGTCAATCAGGATTTCAGGACAAACAAAAACACGAGTGCCATGAGGAGATTTATGCCAATTGAAAGCTACACTACTGGTCATCAAAGAAAACACCGCTTTTCTGTTTGGTTGATGTTTCTAGAATAATAAAGCTTTTCTAAAACTTTATAGTTGACAAGAATTTTCTACAAAACCCTAAAGAGATGTTCACAAGTTTTCGAAGATAATTTCTGCTGAAAAATAATAACATCCGAAATCTAATAGTTCCTTGTATTCAGAATAGTATCCTGCAAAACTGATTCTCAAACCACCGCCAAACAGCTAGTGTCAACTTGAGGGACGTAAAAGAAATGATACAAATACGGACAAAATACGAAATAAACGGAGACAACTTACCCATTATTATTCCTTGAGCTCCTCTATAATATGAACTGGTTAATGTCCTGAATCGTTCCTGTCCAGCTGCAGAATGAGAAATACGAGAACTTTTCACATACAAGACAAAACTTTTTAACAGTAGTCAAATCCAGAGAATCAAACACTGCGACATGCAAATCCAAGAGAACCAATTCAAACTCTTGCATTGAGCTGAGCATTAACCTAAAATAGGAGGACCCAAAGCAAGGGAGGAAATCCTAACAAACAAGCCTTGGTTTGGTGAAATTGATGTTTTCAGTATTTTACAGCATGTAATAACACTATAACAGTAATAGTAACAAGCAAATGCATAATCCCTCTATTTCTTTCCTCCTCTCTCTTCCTCTTCACCACAGTGCCAAGTAAAGTCCTCGACTCCCGATAAAAGGCGGAAATGCTCTCTCAGGAACCTAGAACAGTTTCCACAAGGTAAAAAACGTATGCCTCCATGGTAACTAAATCGGGAATACACTACAGTGACTACAGAAAAGGAGATAAACATATTTAAGATCTAAAAAACTGCATTGGAGGAACAACAAAGGGTTGACCTTTAACCCACCAACCCACTCTTCCCCTTGAACAACAAACCATGAAAGCCCAGACTAATCAATACCACAACCTAACGGCCATCCAACAACAGTCAAGTATCTGCTCTAATGTTACAGTTGCCAAGAAACGTATTTCCTTCAAAGTTTCTAGATCTTCCTCCCACTTACCCGACCCAGTTTACTAGAGCAGAAGTAATGTACAGTTAAATTGTATAATTTACACAATATGTACAACTCCCATGAAGAAGCAATTCTCAAGGTATTAGATTGACAAGATCTTATCCGGGCACTTCTCAAGGTATTAGGTTGACAAGATCTTATCCGGGCACAATCTTCATTCCTGTATTCCAAGACAACTCCATGAAGTCTCTTGTAGACTTGCAGTTGAGAGCCTCAAGGGAAAGCTGGCGTAAAACCAGAAGAGAGGGGACGAAAACGGGGGAACAAGAGAAGAACAAGATGGAAAGAATCACAGAAGAGAGAACACTGAGGAAGAGAAAAGAGGATGATCCCCAGCAATGTCCAATATGCAGTTCTCAAATCCTATTTTTTGGGGATAAGTTGATATTCAGTTGTCATATCATAAATCTAAAAACCCTATTACATTGTCTACTTCCATTGCAAGCAATAAAGGAACAATCCAATAATGAAATATGGAGATTAAGGAACAGGTGGAATCCTAAAGATACTACACACCAAATTAATTCAAATTTCTAATCCAAGTAAAATCATAATCTTTATCCAAAGCCTTTGTTGTCCTTGCCAAAAGGTCAAACATACATACTCAAGCCCAATACAGTATAGAGTTCCTTTCAATCAATTAATAACCCACCCCTAAGATGCAAATTGCCACGCAATATCATGTCCCATGGGCAAGCGATACTTCTTCTCGTCTCTTTCTTCGAATGAAGCTTTGTTAAAAAAAAAATCATGTGGTCTGTAAACTCACATGCAATACAACTTAAGACTTTCATTATCACAGCCAATTTAGATGGTTCAATAATTGCAGTTAGTTAATTGGATACGTGCAACAAATTTATAAGTATATTAGTGGCATTATACATTTTCATGAGTTTATTGACTTATTCAAAAGTATTCAACATCGAAAGCTACATCATACTCATGACTAAACACAAGTAAAAATCCATTTCATACTAATACAGGCACCACGCTCACACAAACTCATAAGCTCCTATTTCTCCTTCTAGTGTAGAATGAAATTCAGATCAACAGAAATGCCGAAAACAAAGAACCAAAACAATTCAAATATGTTTGCATCCTTCAAAAAAAAGCACACAATGTAACATTTCCCAAAGAGAAACCACATAGAAGAGTTCGTGTCTGAATAAGCCATCAGTTTCATTTTGGAACTATCTTCCCCTTAATTTTCCTTTTCTTTTTCTTTCTCATTTCCTTTTTTTTTTCTCCCCCAGGTTTGGTAGAAGAGGGCTTATGAGAAGAATTACCTGTGTCCCAAATTGCCAGCTTCAACTTTTTACCCCCCATGGTAACATGTTTTACTTTAAAATCCACCCCTACAAAATAAGAGAATCAATTAGCCAAAACATGAAATGAAGATAAATCATGCACAACTGATCAGAAGAACAATTCTGTACAGCTACCCCAATGATCTAATCTTTTAGCATAGCCCACAAAGATTAGTGATTTCTTGTCATGTGCTATCCAATGATTTCATAACACTACTTTCATTATTGAACACTTAGCATGAACTTAACAATTACAATCAACAAATGAAGAACTTACGAGCTATCCCATTATAAAGAAACTAATAATATGAAAGGCAATTAGAAACTAATATCGAGTCATTGACAATCCACCTAAGAGCTATAATTACTTTGCATGCTCTATCCTTTCTTGATTTTTACATTATAAATAAATTTATGGTCTCTATCCTCTCTCTTTTTAATAAGCAAATCGTCTCTCTCCTCTTGTTGAATTGAGAACATTTTCCATTTTCAAAGCCCATTAGGGAAAACAAATGACAATGCCAAGATTTACCGACGATAAACTGTTAACATCACAGAGTACCAATTGCACGAAAAAAGGCAGCCGGGGATTAAAAAACCATTGCGGCATATAATGCCGTGTAGCACGGGAGGGTTGTAAAAAGAACGCACGAAGTATGAAACCGTCAAGACTGAACCAAGCTGTGTGGTTTCATACAAGACCAACTTGGTCTTGGTTCACAAAATGGAAAAGTGTAGGGGTTCAGTTCCGTTTATGCTCGTGAGCTCATGATTCTATGCTATACTTAAAAGAATCAGCTTCACACATTTATATATGTGCACTGGATATTACGTTGCTCATATGCTCTTCACAAAGTATGATAATGACAGGAAGCTAAAAGATATGCAGACTCTGTCAGAATGTGCCATTCACTTACCTAGCATCTATGGAGCACTGACACACCTAGGTCGCAGCAGCCGTGTTGGACACGCTGGGGGGACACAACAAACAGCATGGACATGCCATGTGGCTAGTCCATTAAACTATAATATCTTTCATGGTGGGAAACGCCAGTCACACAATTGAGAGACGGAGGGATAAGGCAAGGACACACATGGGGCACAATGGGTGGCTACTATAAATTTTAAAAGCTTTTCCGAGAGAAAATATTATAACTTCAAAGATATTGGGCCAAAAGTGTACTACAAAACATGTGTATATTTATGGGCATACATCGTAGGTAGATAACGCATTCAACAAGAGCCCTAACCTAAATATTTAGTGTTATATTGTAGGTATGGATAGTTTAAAAATCCTAACAAAAATTTGCCGTGTGACCCATGTCCCCACTGTGACCATACTCGTGTTTGTATCCGTGCTACATAGCCTAGAATTCGTCATCTTCCAGCTGATTATGAACGGGTTGTTATCCTTCATCACTTTTGACAGGTTTTCCTTCACACATGTATAAGAATGAAAATGGCCCTAAGGTTACAAGCTAACGATTCTATCGGATATTTATGAACCAATGTATGCCTTCTTCAAATAAGTTATGATGATAAGAATAGTCTACGAAACATGAAACCAAACCAGACTGAAAGTTATTCTATGGTTGGTAAATGCCGCTGGTTGTAGGTCAGTACCAATAGTTGGGTTTGGTTACAAATTTTCTCCAACAGTCAGGTATAATCGCACAAAAACCACACCAATTGCACAGAAGCCACACCAATTGCAACTGCAAACACCCTACTGCAGAGGCAAATGTCACAACCTAGCTACGTTGAATATTTAGCACCACAAGCATTATCACAGGGTGAGTGTATTATTATTTCTTTTTGGGTACATATAATAAGCTACTCCAAATATCCTTCAAGGAATCTTGCCATTGGTCATCTGCAGGGGGGCTATCCCACCAATGTCGGGGCCAAAGCTATGATCCCACGACATGTCACAAGTATTAAAGAGTATGCTGATCCCCACCAGGAAGCCATGGAGACTTGAACCCTAGGATTGAGCAATAAACTCCAAGCAGTTAACAAATGAGGGAAAATGAAAGATTCAGAAGTTTGAAAATAAGCCCAATCGATAGCCTACAATAACCATGACAATTAACAGAAAATTTTCTTTCAAACACTTGACTACACTGATTAGATTCATGATTGCCCATCCAGAGATGAAACAATCCAAATTCAACTACATCGAATCGTGAAAGAATTAACACAACAAGGTTTGTGTGGAAATTCAGTGCTCACCAATGGTAGGAGAGAGATCCTCAAAAGTATCGGACGTGAAACTCAGAAGGAGACTACTCTTCCCCACGCCAGAGTCTCCGATCAACAACAACTTGAACAAGTAATCAAACTCCGGCTGGCTCGACGACGCGTCCATTTCCCCAAAAAAATTCCGAATTTCCAAAAATCAAAACCCGCAACCTCCGCCAAGCATGAAATTCCAAACCCTAGAAATCACGCAATCGGAACACGACTTCAAAAAAAACAAAAACAAAAAAAAAGAATACAAATTGAAATCGAGAAAAGGAGCAGGGAATTACGTGATAGATCGATGCGCAGGGGGGGGTGGTTCAGATCTGAACAGTGTGACGATTCGTCTGATTGAAGTTAGATATTTTGATTGATATTTTATTTTCTTCGAGGAGAGAAGCAGGTTCGGAAGGAGGAAGAAAGCTCTACGAGGTGCCTTCTTTTTAAAGGTGGCCAAGCAGTGAGTCAGCACCGTGTTTGCTTTTCGTTAACGTGTTGGAGATGGGTTAGGATTCGGTGATGCGGGGGACCTGTGCGGGGACGCGGGGGGGCTGCTGCCCCAAGGGGGCAGCAGCGTGCTGCTGTCCCGGGCTTCCTGGCCCGCTCCGGTCTCGCTCCGATGATCTGAAACGTTCACTTTGTAGAGCTCGTTGAGTAGAATAACTATGCAAAAAATCAGCTTAATTGGATATCATTAAGTGCCTGATCGGAGCCCATATAACTCTCGGTCCATGGGTTACAATGGATTTGATTCAGTGTTTCGGATTTATTCTTTTTAAGATAAAAAGATTCCGATCAGGCACTTAATGATATCCAATTAAGCTGATTTTTTGCATAGTTATTCTACTCGACGAGCTCTACAAAGTGAACGTTTCAGATCATTGGAGCGAGACCGGAGCGGGCCCGGAAGCCCGGGGCAGCAGCCCCCCCGCGTCCTTTTGAGTTGGTGCCGGCATCACATCCGTCGGTTTTTGAGTGGTTGTTTGTTATCCCCATTTTCATTTTGTTTTATTCGGGCTAATTTACGCACATTATGACTAGTTCTGAGATATTGTAGGGGTTCTAATTAAAGTCATCATAGTTGAGGGCACAAGTTTTGTAGTAAATTTACCCGTTCCGCTAACAAAATATGTACTTATTTTTAACCCAAATTCTCTTCTGCCTTCTTTTCGTTGCCACCACACCGCCTCCTCCTCAGCCGCCTCCCTCTGGTTCAGGCGTTTTCGAGATAGATCTGATGGAGAGATGATGTTAGGGTGACTTAGCTCCCTCCGGCAATAAATCTCCAGTTTTCAAGGTGACAGCTCCTTGGCCGAAGGTTTTTGTACCAGTCGTCTTTGGTTCAGTTTCTCTCGATTGGTCTTCCTAGTCCGGTGACTGTATTGATGCTGATTTTCTCAAATCCGGTGGATGTGGTAGGTGGGTGAATAAATTTTTAGCTTGTTTAGGTTGTTTTGTTCTGGTTTGATGTTGATTTCATCTATACTCAGTGGCAGAGCTGTTTAGTGGCTGGGGGTTGCCAAGGCCAAATCCGCCATTGTCTATGCTTATGGTTAAGGTTTGAGCTGGGTATCCCTCTACTACCAAAATCAGAGACGGGCCCGATGCTCTGCATTTATGTATGGTCTGCCTTGGCAATATGTGCTTAGGAGCCTCTCAGTGAATGTGCTCCGGTGTCTAGGCATTAGTAGTTTTGATTTTTTCTTGTATTTTCTAATAAAATCATTGTAGCCCTCTGGTTTTTACCTTCGGCTATTGTGAAATGAGTCGATTGCTTGTTAAAAAAAAAACAAAAACAAAAACAAAACATAATGATACTACACTTAAATATACTTTTGTAAACACTGCAGTTTGCAGAATGATAGACCATTTTGATTAACAAGGTATGGCTCATCAAAAGCGTAAAATGGAAAACGCATGAAAATCCTTATTCTTGTACATATATAGTAGAAAGTAATTCAACTAGCTAACCAAATGATCAAAACCTACTATAATTAGATTAATCATACATAGCGGGTTAAGTTTGTCAAAAAAATAAATAAAAGGAATCGAAAGTCAAAGTTTTTACTTGAAACTAGAGAGAGAGAGAGAGAGAGAGAGAGAGAGAGAGAGAGAGAGAGAGAGAGATCTGGTGGTGTTCATAGCTTTAAATTAAAGTTTGGGATGTTTTGAATAATTACTCTGATACGTTCTATGAATGAAGAAATGATTAGAAAATGCTCACGTATTCAACTTTAGTAGCATTTGGTACTGATATAGGACCACAACATCGATGTGGCATGGAAATACATAAGTTTAGGAATGAATGGACTACTATATATAAATCAAGTATAGAACTTTGTCCCAATCTTGTACAAACGTAAGGTTTTTATTTTTATTTTTTAAGACTGTCAACTTGACAGCAGATTCTTCCATACGCATAAAACAAGAATAGAAAACAGAAAACAAAATAACAAAACAAAAATGAAATGAGACTCCATTTTCGCTATGTTTCGATCGTTCGAAGGGTAAAAAAAGAAGAAGAAGGAATATTCATTGGCTTAATAACTTTACCTCTTGAAAAATATTGAGTATATATACTCTAAAGTGTTGGATCTTTAGTTTGAACTTTTCCTATGGTAAAGTATTTTTATCCAATAAAAAAAAAAACCCTTGCGTTCCTTTTTGTGAAGTTTATTGTCCCAAGAGATGATATTTGAGGCTCGGTTCAGTTAGCATGAAAAGTATGTGAGAAAGATAGTCTTGAGAAATTAACGTGAATTGAAGAGGAAAATAAAAGTCATCTTTCTGTATGTGTTCATTTGTTTGCAGGAAAGTTGAAATGTGATAGTTGGATTGCAAATGAAATTAGTTGAAAAATAAGGATATCTTGTGTTTTTTTGCAGGATGAAATTTGAGGGAAAATAAATCTTACTAAAAAAGTTATGAATAAGTTCTCACGACTTTCCTAATAAAACTTTCCGGATAAGTGAACAAAAAATACAAAAAGCACGGATTTTCTCATCCTTTCCTATGACAACTCAATGGGCCCTGGCCTCTCATTTCCCTTTTGACCCAACCGAAAAATTCTTTGTTTTAATTTTGTCTCGCTTTTTGTTTTTTGATCCACATGCTCTTTCTTTTCTTTTTTTCCTACTCCTGTGTTCTTTAACTGCTAATTCCTAATTACTTTATTTTCCTAATTGCATGAAGGAGAATTGACGAAAAGGAGCAAGCAAGTGCAATTTGCAGCGATAAGACAAATAACCGGCTTGTGCAAAATATATGCAGAAAGTTTCAATTTACGAAGCGGTCAAATGACTTAAGATTGCGGTCAAATGATTCACAAACATCTTTCGTGAATCCTCTAATTCTAATATGGTCATATAGATGAGCTATCATTGATCGGACTGCAAAAGGAAATAGTCGAGGTTTGCGTAAACTAATCCGGACACTCAACCGTCGAAACGAAGAAAAAAAAAAAAAACGTCTAGAACTGCTATTCCCACCTCAACAAATCATGACTTTCAGCTACGCACCTTATCTCATTTAACTATCTTGGGGCCATTGGGGTTATACTCAGTTGTTATTTTTAGGGTCCCGGAATTAGTCGAATTGCGTGCAAGCTGATCCGAATATTCGATTATTAAAAAAAAATAAAACTACCTCATCTCCGATGTCGATACTAGACCACAAAAGTAAAGTAAGTAGTAGCAAAACTCTTCCGTTAGGTATTCATTGCTGCATATCCATATTTCTTTAGAAGTTTAATTACGTATATAATCTGGTATTTCATAAGCTGATAGTCATATATATAATCATCCAGAAAAACCATTACAAACAAGTAATTATACCCAACAAAAACAAAATAGTGAAATATCCACACATCGAATTTTTCAAGGTTGAGCATCCTTGGCCACAAGAGGGACATTCTCGCCCAGATAAACCTTGAGATGATCTGACAGTGACGACTTGTCGATGTTCTCATGGTGGTACGATTTGCACACGAAATAGATCACCGTCTGGATAACGAATCCGAACAAAAACAACTTGAAGAGAAACAAGAGGCACAGGAATCCGAACCCCAACCTGCCCACGATACCGAACGACCCTGAATGCATGACTTGGCTCTCAAAAAGTATCCCAATCCCTACCATAGCGAAATCCAACTTGAAAAAGACGACTACGGCAATCCACATCTTGCCCTTGATCAAGTTTCTGCTCTTGGTCATGGCCTTGAGCCCTTTCATGTCTTCCAACACCGATATGACGCTCGCTAGGTGCCAGACCAGGGTCATGTACACTAACCCCACGGTGTACAAGATCACGATGACAACGAAAAAAACTAGACCAACTTTGTTAGCATACTCAATTGTGAAGCACCAAACAACTAAGGCTGGCACGGCAACTACAACCATGGTGTAGAGGGAGAACAATAGAAGAAAGCAATTGAAAGTCACCATGAGCCGTTTCTCGATCTTTGAAACGACGTTCATCACTATTCTGATGGTCATGTCGCGGCTAGTGTAGATACTGGCCACGGTGTAGACCACTGCGGAGGTGGAGAGGAGATAGAAGCCTAGGAAGAAGTAGAAGTAGACGATGTTGACAAAATTAAACGTGGTCAACTTGGAGGAGAGTACGCTGGAGAGCTTAGTGTACCGGTACGTGCCCTCTTGGACTCGGTCTATTTCGTTTTCCGTGTGGATGACCTTGGAGAGGAGGAACTCGCCCACCTCGATGTAGTTGAGGAAGATGAGGGAGAGGGGGAGGATCAAGGCTAGGGTTATCTCGGTGAAGGTTCTTCTGAAGTTGAAGATGATCTTGTAGGACTCTAGGTAGATGCCACTGAGGCCTAGGAATTGTATGTCTTCTCGTTCTCTATCCATGGTGGTTGGCTTTTTGATGAGTGGAAGGAGAGATGGGGGTGTGTGTTTGTAGACTTTTCCTTTTATTTAGAACTAGATTGATAACTTACATAGTAGTTTCAAGTACATATTGACGCACCCTCATACCGTGAGCCACGAAATAGCCCATTAAATAGATAACTGAATTATGCCTAGACCTTCAATAAAATATGTGCCTCCTCCGACCAAGAAAAGTCCGATGATGCTTTGCCAATAAAACCAATAAAGCTTCAAAAAATTAAACCATGGCCGTATCAAAATTACGTATATATACATTGAAAGAGAAATCTGAAGTGGAACCAATAAGTCAATGTGCTTGTTTAGAATCTTAGATCATCTAACAATCTTTCTCTAATTTGATTTCTTTGAATCGACAAACAGTTCCACACAATTATAGATCCTGCTTGTGAGGCTACAACATTCCTTAATTTTGAACATTTCAGTGCTTTCGCCAGACAAAATAGCCTGGATTAATAACTTACATGATAGTTTGAGATAGATAATGACACACCCTCATGCCGCAGACCAGAAGCATCGATACACTAAGAGATACAACACATTGAATATGGGTAAACTTGACAGAAGTTATTGGTTCCCCATTCATTGAGTAGGAAGAAATAGGAGCAGAATCCATTAACATCCTACTCAACAGTAACAACTTATAACCTTACCACGAAGATACCCACAACTTTACGGGAACTTGTGGTCTAATCCTCATAGAGGCAATGCATCAAACACCTAACTTGCAATAGTACGTGTATGAATCACAGAGTGCCTCTATAGAAGAAGTTTTGTTTGATCATTTAAAGTAATTGATATGGTACTATCATTATCATTTGATAAAGTCCGTACTGATTTTTTTGGGCCAGAATTTTAGGGAATTAAAAAATTGGGAACGCTAAAGAGAGCAGTGTTGGTTGTCGATGATCCTAGGAGAGATGTTAGTTAGAGCCACAGTTCCACACCCTCACCAGAACAGGACCGATATATGGAGGCTGGTGTTATTGTAAATCTTCAGCGAATGTTTTGTGAAGAATTTGTTTACGACAAAGTTCCATGGTCTCACGTTCTGGGGCGCAATTGAATTGACGTAGAAGGAGAAATCTTAGGAAATGCGTACCGCTTGGAAGCAAAAGCTACGGCAGAGGAGATTTTGGGCGGTGGGCAATGGCGGACGAAGAAATTCTGAGCATCGCGGGGAGGGAGTCAGTCGAAGTGAGAAACGTACTCACTGCTTCAATTCAAAGGTGTAGCAGTTGGGAGGTTGTCGTTAGTTCGCTTTTGGAGACGGGCGTCCTTTGGAAACAACGCCCCACCGAAACGGTGCCCAACAGAAGCAGTGCCGTAGGATTTGAAGTCAAGTGTTATTTTCCATTTGGGGTGGGTCAGTTACTCCAAATCTTTCGAAGGGGGTATTATTGAATCGTTTTTGTTGGGGCCATATTATTGTGCCAATGGGGGTAGGATGGGACAGGAATTAGTTGCAATTGTTAGGGGCATTTGTGAAAAATAAAAAGAAGTAAACATCTTCGTACATTTAAAAGAAGTAGTATAGATTTACTAGGTTGGGGTTTCCTGTATTGAATTACCCTTGGTCTTTGGTGAAACTACAAAGTCAACGCGACTCCTTGTTTGTCTTCTATTTAATACTCCACTAGTATTGTTTATCTAGTGAAGTATGTCATATGTATAGGCGCTGTTTGACAACTTTTGTCTACCATTATCTCTAATTGCTTTTTGATATAGTTTCACACATTATGTGGTATTTATCCAAATATAATAACTATGTATGTCATCAGTGGGTATGATCAGGAAAAAAATAAGGAAGATTAATTAGTGAAGAACCTGGGAAATGAAAACCAGCTACTTATATACGTTTCTACGAAGAAATGACAATTAGAAAATACTCGACTTTAGTAGTAGTATTTGGTACTGATGTAGGACCACAACAACGATGTGGAAATATTGCACAAGTTAATGAATGAATGGTATATAAATCAAGTATAGAAATACAAAATCCGTTCATCAATTTGTGAAGTTTATCCCAAGAGATTATATTTGAGGCTCGATTCAGTACTTAGCATGAAATGTATGAGAGAAGTTAGTCATGGGAAATTAAAGTGAGTTGAAGAGGAAAACGGAAGTCATCATTCCGTATGCGTTCATTTGTTACTAGAAAATCTTACAGAAAAGTTGAAATATGGTAGTGTAGCTGGATTGCAAATGAAATTAGTTGAAAAATAAGAGATCTTGTATTTTTTGCAGGATGAAATTTGAGGGAAAACAAATCGTACTGAGAAAGTTATGAATAAGTTCACACAACTTTCTTGATTAGTGAACAACAAAAAAATACGGGAAATACAGATTTTCTCATTCTTTCCTATCATTTTCTGACAACTCAATGGACCCTGGCCCCAATTTCCCTCTTGACCCAACCAAAAAATTCTTTGTTTTTGTCTCTTTTCTTTTTTGATCTACATGCTCTCTCTCTCTCTCTCTCTCTCTCTCTCTCTCTCTTTTGTGTCTACTCCTGTGTTTTTTAACTGCTAATTCCTAATTACAATTTATTTTCTTAATTGCAAGAAGGAGAATTGACAAAAAGGAGCTAGAAAGTGCAAATTGCAGGGATAAGACAAAACAACCAGCTTGTGCAAAATGGCAGAAAGTTTCAATTTACGAAGCGGTCAAATGACCTAAAATTGCGATTGGTGGAACCATTTCTTATCTTAGAAAAATAAACTACTCCAAAATGTAAAACAAGCCATTTGCATTGCTTCCTAGCTAGCTAATCTTATCAAGTCAAAGTTGAAATGGGCTCGTCCAGTTGATTCACAAACAATTCTTGTGAATCCTCTAGTCTTTTCTTGCAAGATTTCTTGTCAAGAGAACACATACAAGATTATTTGTCAAAATTCATTTTCCTTTACTTTATCTTACTTCACTTTTCTTGAAAATCAATTTTTCACATAACATTCCCGACCATTGATAGGAGAGGTGAGGCCTCAAGAGAGTACTCCATTTTTTGTGAATGTATAGATGGCAATGCCTTAGACCGGACATGAAGGAGAGTTAGTCGAGTTGTGCATAAGTTGTCCCGAACACGTAGACTGCCACACCAAAAAAAAGTGACCCTTGGCACGATTGATAGTATATCTGGGAATTAAAGAAAAGGGCAAAAAGAACCCTAAATTCTAAAGCAAAATGCTAAAGTTAGTCCATTAAATTGTTATTAAAGTTGGAAAGATATGTTAAAAGTGTGAAGACTAGTGTATAGAAATATATAAAGAGTATATTAAGAAGGGTAAATTGTTTATTAGTGTTTTTCTTTGTCTTTTGTATTTAACTTATCAATAATTAATCTAGTACACAATTATACGAGGACCCAATTGTAAAGTCACATGGTAATAAATAGTTACCTTTAGTGAAGAGAGGCGTGTAAATTGATCCGAATGAGCTCCTAAAAAATGGATTGATGGTGTAATAGACCATTCTAGAATTGATGGGCACCAAACATTTCATACGTACAGGAGTAGTTGGCACCTTTTATCTAGCATTTTTTTTTTTTTGCTACCTTTTGCCTACCATTATCTCAATAGCTTTTTGACATAGTCTCACATATTGTGTAGTACTTGCCCAATACAACAACCACGGATGACATAAGAGAGAGAAGGGGCCAAAAAAATAAAGAAAAAGATAGGTGAAGAACCTCGGAAATAAAAGCCCAACCACATTCTATGAAGAAATGATTTATGAAATACTTGGCTGCAAATGAACCAAGCAGCTCACGCGAGTTCGGCTCGGCTTAGTTTGTTTAGTAAACGAGTCGAGCTTAAGTTCGAGTTTTTGGCTCGTTTAATGAACGAGCTGATTCACTCGTCTCGTTCTAAAAAAACTAGGTTTGATTAAAGAGGCTCGTTTAGTAAATGACTAAACTTGACTCGTTAAGGGCTCGGCTCGTTAAGGCTCGAGCAGAGCTCAAACTCAAGTTTTTGGCTCGTTTCACTAAAAAAATTTAATGAGTCCTAAACAAGGTGACGAAATATTTTCTCGCCAAAAGGTTAACATTTAGCGAGGAAAACAGATTTCCTCGCAAAAGGGTTATATTTGGTGAGGAAATTTATTTTGTCTCGCTAGAAAAGACTTTTGGCAACAAAATCTATTTCCTCGCTAGAAAAAGCGACGAAATTGAATTTTCTCGCAGATTATGTACTTTTAGCAACAAAATCTATTTTCCTTGTCATATTTCCTCGCAATAGGCCCTCCGTGTTGTAGTGAATGCAAGGACAAAAAAACGCAAATTAAATGTCTAGATCCTAAGCACGAGCCAAAGTGGCTGCTTTATCCATGTTTCTCTACGCTGCTGTTGCTGTTTTGCTGCTGTTGGTCTGTGATGGATCTATGCTAAAGATTAAGGTTTGCACGTGCTAATGGACAAGTGTTTCAGGTGACGGTGCTTAAGATTAAGGTTTGCACGTGTTAATGGACAAGTGTTTCAGGTGAGGGTGCTTAAGATGCTAAGGTTTTGTTGTTTTGTTATCCCTCGTATATTTTGTTCTCTTTTGGACCTGGTTGATCTTTTGCCAACGTCCTTTTGTCCTCTCTTTGGTCATGAGAGGCATGTGATTGTCGGGGGTTAGAATCTCAATCTAGTTGGAATGTTATTTTCTCGTTGTGATGCCGTTTTCTTATGTCCCTTTAGTCTCTTGTATCTATTACATTTGATTAACAAAATCATCTTTTTGCCGTTCAAAAAGAAACAACAATGCGGAAATGCACAAGTTAATCAATGAATGGGACTATATAATCATGTATAGAAATTTGTTCCATCTGGTACAACGTAAGGGTTTTTTTTTTTTTTTTTTTTTTAAAGACGGCCAAAGCAAAAATGAGACTCTGTTTTCGATATGTTTCGTGGGAACTGGGAAGTATAGAAAAAAGAAATACTCTTTGCCTTACCTTTCGAAAAATATGGAGACTGCACCCTAATTAATGTGTTGTATCTTAAGTTTGAGCTTTTTAATAAAATAAAGTATTTATCCTCCCCCCCCCCCCCCCCCAAAAAAAAAAAAAAAACCTTTTTATGTTCCTTGTCGTGATATGGATGAGATGTCTTTGACCGGACCGCAGAGAGGAAAAATCGAGGTATGCGTAAATACAGACACCTGCTAAAACGGAGGGAAAAAAAATGAACGTCTAGAAATGCTATTCCCATCTCCCCCCCCCCCCCCAAAAAAAAAAAAAAAAAAAAAACCTTTTTATGTTCCGTGTCGTGATATGGATGAGATGTCTTTGACCGGACCGCAGAGAGGAAAAATCGAGGTACGCGTAAATACAGACACCTGCTAAAACGGAGGGAAAAAAAATGAACGTCTAGAAATGCTATTCCCATCTCAATTAACTACGTCATCTCCAGTGTCCATAATAGACCACAAATGTAAAGTAAGTGGCAAAACTCTGCCATTAGGTATTCATTGCTACATACCCATATTTCTTTAGAAGTTTAATTACGTACATAATCTGGTATTTCATATACTGATATCATATAATCATCCAGAAAAACCATTAATACAAACATATAATTATACCCAACAAAAACAAGTAGTAGTAGTCAAATATCACACTTTGAATTGTTCAAGCTGAACATCCATGGACTTAAGAGGAACATACTCGCCCAGATAAACCTCGAGATGATCTGACAGCGATGACTTGTCGATGTTCTCATGGTGATACGATTTGCACACGAAGTAGATCACCGTCTGGATAACGAGCCCGAACAAGAACACCTTGAAGAGCATCAACAGGCACAGGAATCCGAACCCCAACCTGCCCGCGATGCCGAACAATCCTCTCATCACAACAACCCTCTTGAAAAGTATCTGTATCCCAATCATAGCGAGATTCAGCTTGAAAAAGATGAACATGGCAATCCACATCTTGCCCTTGATCAAGTTTCTGCTCTTGGTCATGGCCTTGAACCCTTTCATGTCTTCCAACACCGATACCACGCTCGCTAGCAGCCAGACCACGGTCATGTACACAAACCCCACGGCGTACAAGATCATGATGACAAAAGAAAAAAATAGAACAATTTTGTCAATATACTCATTTGGGAAGCTCAAAATAATTATGCTCAAAATAATTATGAATAGCAGCACAATTATGGTTAGCACAGCAACCACGTTGTAGAGGAAGAACGCTAGAAAAGCGCACAAGAAAGTCACCATGAGCCGTTTCCAAACCTTGGGAACGACGCTCATCACTTTTCTGAAGGTCACGTCGCGGCCAGTGTAGATACTGGCCACGGTGTAGACCACCGCGGAGGTGGAGAGGAGAGAGAAGACTAGGAAGAAGGTGAAGTAGATGAACTTGACGAGACAGAACGCGGCCAGCTCGAAGGTGAGGACGTCGGAGAGCTTAGCGTACCAGTACGAGCCCTCTTGGAATCGGTCTCTTCGGTTCTCCGTGCGGATGATTTTGTGGAGGAGGAATTCGGATACGTCGATGTGGGCGAGGAAGATGAAGGAGAGGGGGAGGATGAGGGCTAGGGTTATCTTGGTGAAGGTTCTTCTGAAGTTGAAGATGATCTTGTAGGACTCTAGGTAGATGCCAAAGAGGCCTAGGAATTGCATGTCTTCTTGTTCTCTGTCCATGGTGGTTGGCTGTGATGAGTGGAAGGAGAGATAAGGGAGAGAAGGAGGGAGAGGCCAAGGGGGGAGAGATGAAATGGGGAGGGGGAGATGTGTTTGTAGACTCCTTGTTTGTCTTCTACCATATAATACTAGTACTATTGTTTATCTAGTATTTTGTTTTTAAGACTATTGGACCAAGAAAACAAGTAAAAAGCGACTTTTGCTGTTGTTTATCTATTTTGTTCAATGCCGGCCTGGATGCCTTCGATCAGGCCTGCACCTCCCAATTTTTTTTTTCTTGAAACTAAACAACACAACTTACATATTAACCTAGACCTCCTTTCAGTTTGAATCACTTGGGCCATGGAAACAATTAGCTGGTGATCCCACTCACAGGGCTTTCGAAAGGCAATGATTTAGATGTTATCTCGAGCAGCAACATGGAACTCGACAAAGGTCCAAAGGGAGGAAAGGAAAGAAGGGGACGGCCATTGGGGCTGGCCAAAATCTACTCATCCGAATCCCTGTGGAGGCAAGAAGAAGGAAAAAGGAGTGGTAGGTTGTGCTGCAGCTGCTGCTGTGGCCCTCGCAGATCTTCTTCTGATGTAATCGCCAATAGAAATTAGAATTCTATTGAATGAAGCTCAAGCGGTCAACAAAATCATGGGCATCGGATACAATATTGTGATGAGGAACAACTTGTTCTAAGCAAAATCGCATTAATGGAAGCTGGAGATGAGGCAAGAGTAATTACTCATACGGCCTAATCATTTCGAAAACTGTAAATCCAAGGAAGGGGTGATGAGTTTGGTGAAACAATGAAGTGCCCAGGGCCGACTCATAAGTTTTGGAGGCCGGAAGCGAACCTCTTGAATGAGGTCACCCTATATTTTTCATATAAAAGTGGTCTACAAAGAGTCATATAAACAAATAAAAAAAACCAATACAAAAGATTTACCATACCTCAAAAGATAGTTCCTGCCGACCCTTATGTATTCTTCTTTTTCATTTTTTATCTTCTATATATTCTTCTCTTTTTCATTTTTTACCTTCTTTATTGATTGGCTATATATTCCCAGCTAGTTCCTGCCGACCCTTATGTTATTTTCTTTTTTCTTTTTTAACGCATTAGTATTTCTAATGAATAATTCCACAATTTGGGTCTATTTTGTAGCTTTTAAATTTCAATTAGGCCTATTTTGTGTAAAGGAGGCTAGTGTAATTTTTTTTGGGACCATATATACATACATATATATAGGAATCCAAAAAATTTGGGAGCCCTCGTTTTTAATTTTTTTCGGGGGCCAGAAACGCCCACTTCCCTCACCTTAGCTATAAGCCGGCTCTGGAAGTGCCCTTCTTGGAATATCAGGGGTCTGGTTAAATATGACAAGGGAGGAAAATTGATGGATTTGGTTAAAGAAAGGGAGGGTGGAGATGTTATTTATTCAAGAATCAAGCAAAGACCAGCTAGCTGATGTCTGCTTCTTCACAAATTTGGCTCAAACTCTCTGTTTTTCTAAGGTATCCAATACCAGCAGATGATGTCTATTGATATTGATCAGACAATTTGCTGCTGTGATTTTGGTCTACTCCTATGTGCCTGCTGCTGTTAAGGTGTCCATCCATCGATTCCATACAATATGGCTTGGCTACTTTATCCACGTTTCTCTATGCTGCCATGTTGCTGTTTTGCTGATATTGGTCTATGATGGAATCTATGCAATTAATAGATTATGGGTTTGCACATGTATTTACGCCTGTTTTGGGCACCAGTTCTATGTATGCGTTGGAAGACTATTTAATTATCTTTTAATTAAATTGGGCAAAAAAATAGAGATGAATTGGGTTAAAATTAATGAGCCGAACCCATGTTAAGTGGGCCCAATTGATTTTAATTTGGTCCGGGCTCGGATTTAAAGGTTTTGGGCCAATTTGTAAAAGTATTCGGCTGGCCCAAATGTAGATGTGGGCGAAATATGTTAGTAGGCCATTTAATTTAATTGAATGGCCCATTACCCAAGTGGCCCATGAAAAGTGGAAAGAAATAAGGAAGTGTTGCCTGGTGAAAGCCATTTGACCGAGTCAAATGGCTGAGAGTTCCTTGCCGCCCACAAAAGGAGGAGAGGAAATAGGCCCATTATTCTCTGACGCCCATGGAAATAGGAAATGGAAATGGCCCACTAACTGCTCAAACCGCCCATGATCTAGAATTAACTCATGGGTAATTGTTTAAACCTCCAATAACCACCCATGATCCCACTAAAGATGTTAGTGGGTAGTTATTGCGGACATGTGGCAGTATTTGGGGCCAACTCGGGACACTTGTCAACTCGTGGTGAAGGCGGGAAACCAAGCTCAGATCTGGACCAGTGCAGTATTTGCCTATAAATATTAGAAGACAAGAAGAAAAAAGGGTTCTCACACCAATCAAACTCAACGCTTAAAACCAAAGCCTTCCCAGCAAAACAACTATCTCTATTTTCTCACCCTTACTCAATTACTTCACCAAGTAATTTGGGTTTCTATCTCCCTTGTATCCCAACTTTATTATTACGGAACATAATAAAGTTATTCATATCTCTCTTCATCCCCTACTTTATTATTACGATATAGTAAAGTAATTCTACGCTGTTACTTTCTTTCCTACACGGTTAGGAAATTATTAAGTCCTCGCACGAAGAGGCAAAACCACGAACCTTCACTGCAATCCAGCCCTTAGGTTGCAGCACTATCGCCCTCTCAGATCTAGAAGTCAGAAAAGGGACGCTCAGCCCTTTACGTTAGACGCGACAAGTCTTGGCACGCCCGCTCAGTCCTTGAGCCATTTCGAGCCGAACATCTTTTTGGCACGCCCGGTGGGACCCTAATCGTCTAAGGGTTTTATCATGGTCAGGAAGCCGCAGCAACAACCGGATCCACCCATCCCGATCCACCACAGAGTCCTGAGGGAGTGGCAGTCGACGTGCCATTACTCGAGGAAGCTGGTCCTCAGATCAGCGCCCAAGATCTTAGCGACGCTACCGACAGCGTCAAAAATTATATGTTCATGGCAGGACGTGATATCTCGAACAACGTACGCAGTCAATCTCGCAATCGTTCACTCAGTCCTTGGAACCTCTGACCATAGCAGTCAACAAGATGGTTGCTACGCTTACAGAGAGGCTACCGCTCGCTCCTCAGCAGTAGGGCTTTCCACAGTTTGGTGTCTTTGGCAACGGTCAAGACCAAGCTGGCTTATTGGGGGTTCCTCCCCCTCCTCAGACATTTTACCATGCCACTTCGTCTAATAGCCCTGCACTCGGGGGGTAAAAAGAGAAGGGAGTCGTGATTGGAAGAGCTTCGACGCCTCCAAATAACGATCAAATGTTTATTTTGGTCGAGGATCAGAACAAGCCGACAAGTCTGAGACAGACAAAGGCCTTTGCAAGGAGGCCAGGGCTCTGGAAAGGACAAAGGAGTTGCACATACTCCTCAAAGCTCTGATACTCGGGGGGCAAGTCCTGCCCAGAACCAGCAGGCACAAGAGGCGCACCACAGCCGCCTCCTGAGCCAGACCTAGTCATGGGAAGGGATCAAGTCTTGAACCTGCTCCAGGAGCAGGTAGGATCTGGTTTCAGACCTTTAGGAAGGCCAATGTATAGGAAGCCTCATACCGAGGAGGTGGACAATACACCTTTCCCAAAGGGTTACAGAGTTCCAGAATTTCAGACCTTCAATGGTGAGAGCATGCAGTCGACGGTGGAGCACATTGCTAGGTTTCAAGTTCAATGTGGAGAAGCTGGAACCATTGATGCTCTGAAGTTGAGGCTTTTTCCCAATTCTCTGACTGGGACAGCCTTTACTTGGTACATCAACCTTCCACCCAACTCCGTGCAGACCTGGGCTCAACTGGAGGGGATGTTCCACCAACAGTTCTACAGGGTAGAACCAGAAGTGACGTTGGCGGACCTCTCATGCTATCGTCAAACCCATCTAGAGTCTGTGGAGTCCTACCTCTTACGTTTCAAAACTGCTCGATTCAAATGCAAGATAGTCCTTCCTGAGGCCGAATACGTGCGTATAGCATTAAACGGCCTGGGCTTTGAAATGAAGAAGAAGTTTTATGGAACGGAGTTCAGAGACCTGTTCGAATTATCTTCTAAGGCTTCTCATTATGAAAAGTTCTTGGCGAAGAGCAGGACAGGAAGACGGCATCTAAAGGGACGTATTACCGCGACCCTAATTACGAGGTTGCTGCAGTGGAAGCAGAGGCAGACCCAGACGTAGCAGTGGCTGAAATCATCAACAAAAAGCCATACGTTTGCAAGGCCTTTGTCAAGATGGAGCCCACAAAGCAGCCAGCCCAGAGCATTTCAATAAGTCAACCAGGACCTATACATTCGACGTGGGTAGGGCTGAAGCTATCTTTGATCAACTCCTGGCCGACAAGCTGCTCAAACTGCCCTTTGGTCACAAGATTCCAACTCCGGAAGAACTGAAGGGCAAAGAGTATTGTAAGTATCACAATTCTTGGAGTCATACTACATAACTGCATAGTATTTAGAAATGATATCCAGGACAAAATTGAGCGGGGAGAGTTCAAATTCCCTGAGAAAGACAAGCAGCCCATGGGGGTGGATGGCAATCCCTTTCCTTCAGGGCTGAGTACAAATATGGTCTCCGTCAACATGAGGGACATGCCTAGGACTGTTCCTAGGCAGAAGATAAGTTTGGGAGCCCCTTCCAGAGCAGTCTAAAGTCCAGCCCAGGCAGGTTGGGATCCTTATTATGATGAGGATGATGTCAGGACTGAGCGAGGTTAGAAGGTTCGAGAAGCAAACTCTTGGTGGTCCAGACCTTCAGGAGTGAAGAAGCCAGAGAAACCAACTTGTTCCATGGTGTGCAGAGTGTGGACATCATGCCAGTCCTAGCAAGCCAGTCTGAAAAGCATTATTGTGGAAGGGCTGAACCAAGTCCTAAGGAGCCACGCAGGTCTAAAGGGAGAAGGGTTGTACGCGAATCTGTGTTCAACCGAATTCAGCCAGGGTTGGTTGAAATTGAAGATGAGCTCGTCAACTTGAGGATATCTGCTCCTTCCAGGGATAAACCAAGGGCTGTGAGACCTCCAGTCACTCCTCCAGGATGAGTGGCACAGGGGAACATCCCAAGTTTCCTTCTGAACCTCCACCTTGTCAGATCTCAGAAGAGCGCCGCCAACGATTCAGGCAGGCAGCAAGAAGGGCTGAGGAAGAGTCAGACCTACTGGACGACCCAATGATTGAAGACGACCCCAAAGAAGAAACGAAGGTGGAAGTCCTGGTAGAAGAGCCTGTGGTTGAAAAACCTAAGGCTAAAAGAGTATACAAGCCCTTGGAAAGGACTGTGGAAGAGGCTATCGTTGAGCCTCCTCCAAGGACTTTATCCCAGAAGCAAATCCCGTTCAAGAAGACATACAAGGAGGCAGTTACCAAACCACCTCCAAAGCAGGCAATGGTACCCAAGAAACAACCTCTCTTGAAAAGAACTCTTAAGGAGGCTAGGATTCAGCCTCCACCAAGACAAGTTACTTTGCTCCAGAAGACAGCCCTTGAACCTAGAAGGCCAGACTCGAGGGGCAAGTCCAAATTGAATCCACAGGCTAAGTGTTTGTGCCTGGACAGGGTCATAACATGCAATGCAACATGGTCGTGTTCTTACCAGCAGATCTGGAAGCCAAGGACAACACTCCAACAGCCATGGAGGGAGATGTTGTAGAGATGGGCAGACAGGAGATTTTAAATGAGTCCTTCTCTGTAGGACTGAATGGGCCTTCAGTGATCGTGTTGAAGGACGAGACCGAAGAGAAGAATGAAGATCGTGCAGCTAGCGTGATCTTTGAGAGGCCGAGTCCACGATGAACAAACACATCAAGCCCTTGTACATTGCTGGCTGCCTTGATGGGATGCCAGTAAATCGTATCCTGGTGGACAATGGTTCAGCAGCCAATCTCATTCCTAAGGCCATGATGCAGAGGCTCGGGAAGACTGATCAAGACCTGGTTTCATGCAACGCTACCTTAACTGACTTCACTGGGAAAGAGACAGCATGCCAAGGTATTTTGATCATGAATTTAACGATAGGGTCCAAGACCTTAACAACACCTTTCTTTGTTGTCAATTCACACTCTTCCTTCAATGTTCTACTGGGGAGAGATTGGATTCATTCCTGTCTAGCGGTCCCCTCAACCCTTCACCAATGTCTTATTTTTTGGAATCAAGACGACGTGGAGGTAATATGGGCTGACCGTAGACCATTCAAGGCCTCTACTAACCATGCTGAGGCCCACCTATATGATGAGGGGGTTGGTCCAATGAAGGTGGCAGGCCTTGACAAGTATGGCCGCCACAGAATAGCCCCCATTCATAACAAGAAGTCAGCTGAAGAAGTGAAGGCACTTTTTCAAGAATTAATCGGTCCAATGATTACGGAGTCAAGCAGGCCGATTATAGCTTCATCCAAACACCCTTCTCAATGTCAGTAAGCCCTTCAGAAGTAGAGAAACATGTGGCCCTCCAGACCACATTGTCAAAGTTTGAAGCCTATTTACTAGAGAAGAGGCTGATGGGAAGTCAAGAGTCTGAGGAAGATTTTTCGGCCTGTGCGGCCGAAGTAATCAACGAAGACGAAAACCTGGTTGAAGATCTTGATGAAATCCGCCTGGAAGACCTTGAAGCAGCCCCAGCCAAGTTGGATGATTTAAAGGCTGACGTGCAAGATCCTTTAGAAGAAGTTAATTTGGGAGATTCAGAGAATCCCAAACCTGTATATATTAGTCAACTTCTGCCAGAGGACATGAAGGAAAAGTTCATCCAGCTCTTAGGGGAATTCAAGTCCTGTTTTGCTTGGACTTACGAAGAGCTGCCGGGTCTGTCCAGGGACCTAGTGGAGCACAAGTTGCCTATACAACCAGAATTCAGACCTTTCAAACAACCGCCAAGGAGGATGTCCAATGAGGTTTACTTACAAGTCAAAGATGAGATCGAACACCTTTTTAATGCTAGATTCATATGTACAGCTAGGTATGTTACTTGGCTCTCTAATATTGTGCCAGTCCTTAAGAAGAACGGCAAGGTCAGAGTGTGTGTAGACTTCAGAAATTTGAACTTGGCTTCCCCAAAGGACGAGTATCCAATGCCGGTCGTAGATCAATTGGTGGATGGAGCTTCGGGTCACAAGGTTTTGTCCTTCATGGACGGGCATTCTGGTTACAATCAGATCTTTATCGATGAGGCCGATACGGCTAAGATTGCTTTTAGGTGTCCAGGAGCCCTGGGAACCTTTGAGTGGGTCGTAATGCCCTTCGGCCTAAAGAATGCTGGTGCTTCGTTCCAGCGAGCGATGAACGCCATATTTCATGATTTCATTGGCCATTTCATGGAGATCTACATTGATGATATCGTGGTCAAGTCTCAGTCCTATGATGAGCATTTGGAACACTTGATGAAGTCTTTCTTGAGAATGCAACAGTTTGATTTGAAAGTAAACCCCTTGAAATGTGCTTTCGGAGTCTCCGCAGGCAAGTTCCTTGGATTCTTGGTCCACAATAGAGGGATTGAAATTGACAAGAACAAGGCCAAAACAATCATGGAAGCAAAGCCTCCTACCACCAAGAAGGAGTTGCAGAAACTCTTGGGTTCGTTCAACTTCTTGAGAAGGTTTATCTCAAACCTAGCTGAAAGGGTTCAGGTCTTTTCTCCACTTTTGAAGCTGAAGGACCATGACGCTTTTGTTTGGGAGGCAAACCATCAAAAGGCCTTTGATGAGATCAAAGGCTATTTAGCAACGGCTCCAGTCCTTATCCCTCCCATCAAGAACAGGCCGTTGAAGCTCTACATCTCAGCAGCTGAAGGCTCTATTGGAGGCCTTTTGGCTCAAGATAACACTCAAGGGAAGGAACAGACGGTTTATTACTTGAGTAGGTTGTTGACTCCTTGTGAAAGGAGATACCCTCCTATTGAAAAAATTTGTCTTGCCTTGTACTTCTCAGCAATAAAGTTGAGGCACTACATGCTTCCTGTTTTGGTTTACATTATGAGTAAAACAGACCTAGTTAAGTACTTGCTTTCTCGGCCAATCATGAGAGGCCGAATTGGCAAATGGTCTCTAGCTCTAATGGAGTTTAGTTTTCAATACGTCCCTCAAAAGGCTGTAAAGGGTCAGGCCTTAGCGGATTTTCTTGCTAATCATCCATGCGTGGATATCGGCGATGAGTCCGAGTTAAGTCTTAACGCCCTTGAGATATCACTTACTCCTTGGACATTGCTCTTTAATGGGTCAAGGACTTAGCAGGTCTCAGGTTGTGGAGTAATTATTATTTCTCCTCAGGGCCTGAGGACTGAGTTGTCCTTCCAATTTGATTTCCCATATACAAATAACCAAGCTGAATATGAAGCAGTTGTTATAGGCCTTGAGATCCTAAGAGATCTAGAGGCCAGAGAAGTAAAAATTATTGGGGATTCAAACCTTGTAATCAACCACTTGGCGGGAGCGTTTAAATGCTATAGTGAGGACTTGGCTCCTTATTATGTGGCAGCAGTGCAATTAATTCAAGATTTTGATAATGTAACTGTCAAGCACGTGGCAAGGAGTATGAACACTGAAGTCAATAGCTTGGCTCAGGCCTCAACAGGTCTGAAGCTAGCTCCAGAAACAATCCACAAAATCATCACAGTCCACAAGAGGTTGTTACCATCTGTTAGAAGGAGAGGTCTAGGACTGGAGGTATTTACCTCAGACTTCACAGGTGAAGAGTCAGATGATGAACCAGAGAATGATTGGCGTACACCTATTATTTCCTTCCTAAGGAGGCCTCATCACAGAACCTCTAGGAAGGTAAGGAGAAGGGCTATGAGCTATATCCTCATGGGCGGTGAATTATACAAGAAGGGCTTTGAGGACGATTTACTTTTAAGGTGTTTAGGGCACCCCGAGGCCATGGGGGTCATGAGTGAAGTCCATGAAGGGATCTGTGGAGCTCATCAATCAGGGATAAAGATGAGATGGCTAATCAGAAGGTACGGATACTATTGGCCAACCATCTTAGAGGATTGTATTCGTTTTTCTAAAGGATGTCAACCGTGCCAAGCCCATGGCCCAATTCAGCGTATTCCTGCAGCTGATTATCATGCCGTGGTCAAACCTTGGCCATTTAGAGGTTGGGCCCTTGACGTGATTGGAAAAATTTATCCTCCTTCGTCTGGAAATCATACTTACATCTTGGTAGCCACGGATTACTTCACCAAATGGGCGGAAGCTGTGCCATTAAAGTCTGTGGATCAACATGAAGTAATTAAGGTGATCAAGAAAAGAATCATCCATAGGTTTGGGCTACCTGAACACTTAGTTGCAGATAGGGGTACAATATTTATGGGGGAACAAGTGGCCAACTTTGCTGCACAGCAAACTATTATTATCTCCAACTCTACTCCTTATTATGCACAAGGAAATGGTCAAGCTGAATCTACCAACAGGACTCTTGTCAACATTATAGAAAAAATGGTGGAAGATAATCCAAGGGCTTGGCACGAATTGCTTTCTGAGGCCTTATGGGCCTACAGAACCTCAAAGAAGGAAGCCACCAATATAACTCCTTATATGTTGGTATATGGGCATGATCCATTCCTACCAATGGAGGTAGCAGTAAAGACAGCAAGAATAGCATATCAACATGGCCTCACTCCTGTAGACTTTACTCAGGCCATGCTGATGGAGCTTGAGGACTTGGATGAGATTAGGCTTGCAGCCCTTGATCATATGTTGGTTCAGAAAAGAAGAGTTGCTAGATCTTATGACAAACGTGTAAGGAAAAAGAGCTTTACTGAGGGTGATTTGGTTTGGAAGGCAGTCTTCCCCTTAGGAGAAAAGAACTCAAGATATGGCAAGTGGTCTCCAACCTGGGATGGACCTTACCAGATTGCTCAAGTCCTTAGAGGTAATGTATATCTTCTTATGGACCTAAATGGTGGTCTGTTTAAGCATTTAACGAATGAAAAGTATCTAAAGCATCACTATCCTACTATGTGGGAGATGAGAGACTTTGGAGAAATCCAATTTAACGAACCACAGTAAGATTTTATAGCAAAGGCCTGAACGGAGGCCATAATACCTATTATGCAAAATTCATAAAGGCCTCAAGTTCAAGCCACCTGTCATCAAACCAAACTAGTGCCTTCGGCCATTTAAAGGAAAGTTCCAGGCCAGGCACAAGATAGAAAACAAGTTTAAAGTTATTACAGGCCCAAGTCAAAAGAAGGAAGTTAGTTCTTCGAGATCAAGACCTACAGAAGGCCTTCAAAACTGTTTTTGAGACTCTCCCAAGAAGTGTCAAGACTAGCAAGTTGAGTTTCAAGTGTGTCCTGCTGTCCACGGAGACTTGGCATTTCTTCAACCAACAGGTTCAGTTTCATCTTCTGGCTTTTGGACCCAGCTTTCAGATCATTATGATGTTGAGCCAGAGTTTTGGATTCCGTTCGAAGACAGTCCAAATGACCTTCAGCTTGTGCCAATTTGCCCTTGAGGTCTTGGATTTCTGTGGAGGTAGTAGTGATGTTTGCTTCGTTGGTCTTGATATCCTCCTTCAGCTGGATCCATTCAGTGCTGAACCTAGTAAGCTCCGCGTCAACAGCTTCTAGCTCTGACAGCTTGGAATTTATCTTGCTAAGCTCATGGGTAGAGGAATCGTAGGATTTGACCATGCCAGGGTACTCTTTTTGGAAGTGTTGGAGCGAAACCTCTTCTATCCCTAAGGCTTGGGACTTTACCAGCACGTCCATGGCCTTCTTAACATTGGAGGCTCTGGCGGGATGAGCCACTGCTTTAAAGTTCTAAAGTAAGGCCATTCTGAGGGCTGTTTTGGCTTCAGAAACTTCTTCCGAGGAGAATTGGGATTGAGAGGTTGAACCAAGCCCACTGCTTGAGGTGCCAGAGGTAACTGCTTTCAACAGATCTTGGGCAGATTTGAATAGAGAGTCTAGGTCTTCATCCTCATCTTCCTCTACCACATTGACAAGCTCGGGCTCAACAGGAGGGTTGATTGATGGAACAGATTGGATGATTGGGGATCTAGGCTTCTCTGAAGTCCTCGAGGATGCTTCATGCTCAGGTTCTTGGTCGGACAGGTCGAGTTTCTTCTCTTCTGCCTCTACTTCCTCTTCAAAGTAGTCATCAAGTTCCTGGGGATCGAAAACAAGGGGAAGTTGATGATAATACGAAGCCATAAACATTGGGGATTTTATGTCACAGTACATCCTTACGATTGGGTTATGTTCAGTGGCAGACACGGTGTTCTCAGAATCGATTGGTGTCGAAACTTTCTTTCTCAACTTTTTCTTCTTGGAAGGAGCTGATTCTGCTTGCCCTTCTTCACCAATGGAGGTGGCCTGTTGGAGAGAAGGTTAGAAGAATATTTAAATAGCGTATAAGAGGAAGAGCCAAAGAAAGCTCAGACCTTGCCCGAAGGATTGGTTTCGGGAGAACTGGTCTTAGCACTTCTCCTTGTTCTGTCAGCAACTACTGTCTCAGAGGCCTGCAAAAGGGATGAAGGCATAATTGCATTGTTCTGAAGGACCAGGCAAGGGGCCAAAGAGTTTATACCTTTGACCATTGTCTCTTGGCTGTGGTCTTCACCCTTTTTGACCTCTGAGCGGGAGGGATCACAGAGGCTTCCTTTAGTTCATCTTCTGAGCTTGTCAGTAAGGGAGGAAATCAATTCAGATCTTGGGAGGCTTAGAAAAATTAACGTTTGAGTAGACCTAATGTTACCTTTTCTCTTGACGCTTGAGACCTGAGCAGGACGAAGTTGTTGCAAAGGGACTGTTATGCCAGGTTCAGGGACTCCAGTTGGGTGCGGCAAAATATTCATGAGAACATCTAGATATGGAGTGGAAAAGTGCATCTTGGTGTAACCTCCCCACCAGCTATCAAATTTTGCTCCCTTATCGATACGCTCAACATAGCGATGAAGGGCAAAGGTCTTTCTGAGCTCAGGAAGGGCGTTTTTAACTTTTTCCAGGTCCCTGGGCTGGACCACGGGCCTATCAGTAAAGTCCTCATTCAAGGACTGATATGGAGGCACAGGGGTGAGTTGGCACAGTCCAAACTGCCGGGCGAATTGGGCTGCATTATAATACTCGACTCCACATTTGTAATTTGCTGGGGCAAAAGCCATTCCATACATAAGGTCTCTGGAGATCAAGAAGCTTGTCCAGATCTCCATGTGGTCATCAAAGTCATCTCCCGGGTCTGAAGCACCTCTTTTCAACCACCAAGGCACGGTATCTCTCACAAAAGGCATCCAATTTTTTCCCATACTCATAAGTTCATGATAGAAAAACTTAAAGTAGACACTAAAGGCATGTCTAGGGCCACGGGCGTCAGTATAGTGAAGTCCGTAACAAGTGTTTTCTGAGGTCTTGTGCATGGGCGGGGCGAGTTTGGAAAAATAGGACCACAACCACAAGGTGATGATCCACAACGGACCGGAGCAAAAATAAACTTGTTACTTATTAACTCTTTCATTCCACGATAAAGATGTGCCAAGACTAGAGGGCCTAGTGCCAGTTTTTGCCCTAAAGCTAGGGCACAGGCCAGATCAATGAAGTCCTTGGTAACCCTATTGGCAGAGACACAAAACACAAATTTGTTCAACCAGTAAAGAAGGAAAGTGACGTGTTCACTATCCTCAACAGGACCTTTTTGGGCATAATGATTGATGCAAGAGGAGAACGACAGGGGCTCCTTGTACTCAAAGTAGGGGGTTTTTTGAGACAGAAAGTAGTTGGCCTCAATCCCGTGAGGACGGAGGCCTGTTAGAAAAGCAATGTCCTGAAGTGTAGGACTCATGAGCCCTACCTTGAAGTGAAAGGAATTAGTAGTTACTGACCAAAATTGAGAAGCAGCAAGAAACAGGTTCTTGTCCATGTCGATCAAGGATCTACTGAGCAGAATAGTGTCCTTGATTCCAATCTGCCTCCATAGATCGCCTTTAGCTTCTATCACTCGATCAAGCCACTCCACGTATTTGGCATCAGATCTGTTGCAGAGTCGATTGGGAATATCCGTAGAAAAGCGAGTCCAATCGAGACATGGAGACTTGAATGGTAGGGTTTCCTCTGCTAGAGGATACATTGGGGCAAGTTGGGAAGGAAATTCTAGTTGGAAGGCTGGGCCAAGACCGACTCGATCAGCATTAGCAATTACCAAAGTGTCGTTGGTGATTGCTATGTGTTCGTCGGTCAAGATCTTGCGGATCTGTACGGCGAGGCTGTTAGGGTTTGGAGGCGGTGTGTGAGCTTTATGGGTAGCCATTCCTGTGAAGGATCAGAGGAAAAATCAGAGGCCATGGAAGATTAAGGTTTTTCTGGATTTCTCTCGAGCGAACAGAAAGAAGCTGAGAAGATGTAGAGAGAGAATGAAAAGCAAGGATGGGGCTTTGTAGGTGGCGGCACAATAGATGCTGTTGTTTTTTCCCTTTCTCTCTCTATCCCTTTGATCGAAATTGAAGAGGCAACTCAAAGGTTGGACTCTTAATTGATGCGAAGAGTCCTGACGGTTTGGAAAGCTGCATGGCAGCCAATGCACGGCCTGGGGTGATGACACGTGTCCCTCAGGCCTAAAGTGGTGATAGTTGTTGTTGCCAGCAGGACTCTTTTAGGGGTTATTCATCTCGAAAATTGTTGAAGATTCAAAATGGAGGGATCCAAACTCAATTAAGGAGATATACTTTGGAAACTTGAAAAGTAGTTAGGCTTATTATGCCCTGATTATTTTCAAATCTAGCGATAAGGACTCGTTTGGTTATGCCAAAAATTATACTTTGTCTTAATTTACAAGCCTAAATCTTGAACAAGATCAAGGCATTGGGGGGCATTGTTTGCACCCGTTTTTGACACCCAGTCTTGGGTAAGCGTTGGAAGGCCATTTAATTATCTTTTAATTAAATTGAGCCAAAAAATAGAGATGAATTAGGTTAAAATTAATGGGCCGAACCCATGGTAAGTGGGCCCAATTGATTTTAATCTGGTCCGGGCTCGGGTTTAAAGCTTTTGGGCCAATTTGTAAAAGCATTCGGCTGAGCCAAATGTTGATGTGGGCTAAATATGTTAGTAGGCCATTTAATTTATATGAATGGCCCATTACCCAAGTGGCCCATGAAAAGTGGAAAGAAATAAGGAAGTGTTGCCTGGTGAAAGTCATTTGACCGAGTCAAATGGCTGGGAGTTCCTTGCCGTCCACAAAAGGAGGAGAGGAAATAGACCCATTATTCTCTGATGCCCATGGAAATAGGAAATGGAAATGGCCCACTAACTGCTCAAACCGCCCATGATTTGGAATTAACTCATGGGTAATTGTTTAAACCTCCAATAACCACCTATGATCCCACTAAAGATGTTAGTGGGTAGTTATTGCGGACACGTGGCAGCATTTGGGGCCAACTCGGGACACTTGTCAGCTCGTGGTGAAGGTGGGAAACCAAGCTCAGATCTGGACCAGTGCAGTATTTGCCTATAAATACTAGAAAACAAGAAGAAAAAAGGGTTCCCACACCAATCAAACTCAACGCTTAAAATCAAAGCCTTCCCAGTAAAGCAACTATCTCTATTTTCTCACCCTCACTCAATTACTTCACCAAGTAATTTAGGTTTCTATCTCCCTTGTATCCCAACTTTATTATTACGGAACATAATAAAGTTATTCATATCTCTCTTCATCCCCTACTTTATTATTACGATATAATAAAGTAATTATACGCTGTTACTTTCTTTTCTACACGGTTAGGAAATTATTAAGTCCTCGCACGAAAAGGCAAAACCACGAACCTTCACTGCAATCCAGCCCTTAGGTTGCAGCACTATCGCCCTCTCAGATCTAGAAGTCAGAAAAGGGACGCTCAGCCCTTTACGTTAGACGCGACAAGTCTTGGCACGCCCGCTCAGTCCTTTGAGCCACCTCGCGCGCGAACAACATGCTAATGGATAGATTATTAACTAGGTGTTTCAGATCATGAGGGTGCTTAAGATGCTAAGGTTTTGTTGTTTTGTTATCCCTGTATATTTTGTTCTCTTTTGGACCTACTTGATCTCTTGCCAACCTTCTGTTCTCTTTGGTCACGAGAGGCATGTGATTGTTGGGGGTTAGGATATCAATCTAGTTGGGATGTTATTTTCTCGTTGTGATGCCACTTTCTCATGTCCCTTTAATCTCTTACATCTTTTACATTTGATGAATGAAAACCTTCTTCTTGCCGTTCATAAAGAAACAACAATATGGAAATACACAAGTTAATCAATGAATGAGACTATAAATCAAGTATAGAAATTTGTCTCCATCAAACGTAAGGTTTTTTCCTAAAAGGTAGTTATTTTTCAAAATATTTAGGTAAAAGTAAAAAAAAAAAAAATTCCGAATTCTCTCTTCGAGACGAATCAATAATCCATCAAAATTTGGTGCAAAATTGACAAATACGAAAAAAAATTTAAATAATAACAAAACTAACTTATTTTAAGATAAGTTTAGAAGAACTCAGGTGGTGTTCCACTTTTCAAAAAAAAAAACTTTTTGGAAAAAGAAGGAATTTTAAATTCAAACATAATGAAAATGAAAAAAAAAATTTAATTTTTTTTGCACCGTTTAAAAGATCTTAATGAGATCTATCAAATAAGATCTATATTGACAGGAAAATTATTTGCATAAACACATGATTTTTGAGTTTAAAATTGCCTTCTTTTTAAAAAAATTTCTTTTCCACAAAATTGAAACACCACCTCATTATAACAAGAATAAAAAGAATACTCTTAATTTGCCTTAGTACCTTTACCTTTCGAAAAATATGGAGTATGCCCCATAAAGTGTTGTATCTTAAGTTTTAGCTTTTTAATAAAATAAAGTATTTTATCCAAAAAAAAACCTTATGTTCCTTCTGCGAAGGTAGTCCAGATGATATTTGATCACCCTAGCTAGTTTGAACCTCTCATTTCGAACAGCACATTGGGCTAGAGTACAGATGAAACAGCCCCAAAGAAGCTTTAACCCACGCTAAGTAATTGTGTGGTGCAGGATCCATTAACAAATTTATTTTAGAGTCAAAGGTCCCTGAATTGACAAAATTGCCCCGTGTGATATACAAACTGAATTGAACATTTTTCAGGATCTCTGGTCTTTGCACTCTGATCGATCGGTGCCCAGAGTCATGACCGCCTCTTAAAATACACTGAGTACCACCCATCTCTATCCACCTCCACCCTCCTCTACGCCACCGTCGCCTGCGTCTCCACTCCTCCTCCCCCAAAAAATGACATCACCAGAATAACCAGCCTTGCCAGCCTCTTCCTCTTCGCAATCGTCGGCGAAGTAGTCGAAGCCCCGGCACTGTCCCCTCAGGATTTGTTCAGCCCATCTGCAGCCAAAGCCTTAACGGCGAAGACGGAGAAGAGGATGGAACCCAAGCTGTGGAGAAGACGGGGGAGTTCGAGATTGCAACGGTACAAGACATTTTTATTTGGGCTTTTTGTTTTTGTTTCTGTTCGAAATCTGTCGGAGCTTCAATCGGGGTCACCAGTCTTCCCGCGGGGCTTTAATGGAACGTCTTTGATGGTCTAGTGTTGCAGATGCTTCGTCCATCCAAGCATAGTCGTCGAACAGCAATCAGGTCAAAAAGTAGACTCAATAAATCTATTGTATTGAAGTCTACTTTTTTGTACACAAAGAAATCTACTGAAATCTATGTATTGTAGAGAGGGGCCTAATAATTTTTTTTTCTTATATAAAAATCAACAGATAACACAAGCAGATAACATTATATATGTTACTTTGTTACACAAATAACATAAATAAATACGCACAGATAACTGCGTGTGTGACACAAAATAAATAGAAAACATTTTATATGTTATTTTGTCGTCTTAATAACACAAAGCAGACAGATAACGGTATGTGTGCTTCTTTAAATATGGTTATATGTCCAAATTCATACGATGTATTTTCACAAAAGAAATTGACAAATAACATTTTATGTGTTGTTTTGTCATATTAATAACACAAAGTAGCTGATCAAAAAAAAAAAAAAAGTAACATAAAGCATACCGATAACAATACGTGTGTTTCTTTAGATATGACTATCTATCCAAAGTTATACTCTGTATTATCCCAGAATAAATTAACAGATAAGGTTTTTTTTTTTTTTTTGGCCATACTTTAGGGAAGGGGATAGAAGTTAGATGTTGAGGGGAGGGTGGGATTAGAACCCCACACCTCGTACATGAGGGCATAGAGTCGTAACAACTGCATTGGCGCCCCACTTACAATTAACAAATAAGGTTATCTACGCAATATTTAAACTTTTAAAGATTGCAAAAAAACCAGTGGTTATCTTTGTTGAACAGTTTTTTTTGTCACTCCAAATAAAACAACAAATAATCTTATATGTGCTAATTTATTCTTTGTATCTTTCAAAATGAAAAAAAATATTTAATATCTCCAAAATAAAGGAACAGATAACTTTATATGTGTTAATCTGTTTTCTTCACCTTTTAAAAAAAGCAATAGATAACGTTAACTGTGTCAATTTGTTTATTTTCTCTCCAAAAAATAAAGCAACAAATAATGGGTGAGTTTACACTAATTTTTTTTGTCTTCACGTAGACACCAAAATATCAATTATTTTCTCTAAAAAAAACTAAAAATACAATGTAGACAACAAAAGTTAAAATCTCAACTTTCTAACGAATCAAACCAGATTCTAGTTTCAAAGAAATGATTGAACACTAAAATACAAAAATACACGAAAAGCTTATAATCTCAACTTTCTCCATAAGGCCACTAAAGTTACAGAACCAAACCCAATTATTTGGCTCAAATCAGCTTCGCCGCCACCGTCTTCCTCAAAATCAAAGTCGCCATCTTCCTCCTCAACTTCGCCGCCAACATCGGCCATCTCTTCGGCGACGATAACCACCATCTATTTGCGTCTTAAACATCGGCCATCTTAAGACATACCCAACCGGTCCAACCGTCTCTTCCCTCCTTCGTCGGCCCTCGTCGTCTGTTTGCGTCGTTTTCTTCAGCTGTGTGTGGACTGTTTTGTTTGTTCTGAGGATATTTTTGAGAGACCGACTGCCAATTGTCCTAGCCACTATATTGAAAAAGTTGATGAACTAATTGTGGCATAAACCCATGTACTATGTCATCCTCGCCGAAATGCAAAGCCCGAGTAAAGTTACGAGGGAAAGAGCAGATTTCAAACCCAAATCTTTTCCCATCAACTCTTTTCTACATTTTTAATCGCTTTAATTACTGTTTAATAATTTTAGAAAATCAACAATCAATCAATCCTTTCCTCGAAGTTAATTTGAATTACACTGACTCAGCCTTATAACCCTTGTGAAGCGATACTCAGAGTACTTACTACTATTCGTTTGAGTAGTAGTAATTATTTTGCTTTATTAATTAATTATTTTTAATATGGTAACAACACGATTTTGGCCCGGATACGCCAATTGTCGACCAACAAAAAGAAAACGGCTAGAACTGGTATCCCTATATCAATAAACCATGACTTTCAGCTAATAACAGAACGCATAAGAAATAGCCAGACTCTGCCTTTAGGCATTCATATACTGATAAACATCAATAATTCTTCAGAAGTTTAATTACGTATATAATCTGGTATTAATATTTCATATGCTGATCGTCAATAATCATCCAGAAAAATCATTACAAACGAGTAATTATACCCAACAAAAACAAAATAGTTGTCAAATATCACACTTCGAATTGTTCAAGCTGAACATCCTTGGCCTTAAGAGGAACATACTCGCCCAGATAAACCTCGAGATGATCCGAGAGCGACGACTTGTCGATGTTCTCATGGTGGTACGATTTGCACACGAAGTAGATCACCGTCTGGATAACGAGCCCGAACAAGAACACCTTGAAGAGCATCAACACGCACAGGAATCCGAACCCCAACCTGCCCGCGATGCCGAACGTTCCTCTCTCCACAACGACCCTCTCGAAAAGTATCTGTATCCCCATCATGGCGAGATTCAGCTTGAAAAAGATGACTATGGCTATCCACATCTTGCCCTTGATCAAGTTTCTGCTCTTGATCATGGCCTTGAACCCTTTGATGTCTTCCAACACTGATACGACGCTGGCCAGTTGCCAGACCAAGGTCATGTACACGAACCCCACGGCGTACAAGATCATGATGGCAACGATAGAAATTGGACCAACTGTGTCAACATTCCCAATTGTGAAGCCCCAAATAAATATGGCTAGCACAAAGACCACGTTGTAGAGGAAGAAGGCTAGAAAAATGCACAGGAAAGTCACCATGAGCCGCTTCCAGACCTTGGGAACGACGCTCATGACTTTCCCGAAGGTCACGTCGCGGCCGGTGTAGATGCTAGCCACGGTGTAGACCACCGCGGCGGTGGAGAGGAGGGAGAAGACGAGGAAGAAGGTGAAGTAGGCGAACTTGACGAGCCAGAACGCGGCCCACTCGGAGGACAGGCGGTCGGAGAGCTTGGCGTACTGGTAAGTACCCTCTCGGACTCGGTATCTATAGTGCTCCGTGCGGATGATCTTGGAGAGGATGAACTCGGATACCTCGATGTGGGCGAGGAAGATGAGGGAGAGAGGGAGGATCAGGGCCAGGGTTATCTTGCTGAAGGTTCTTCTGAAGTTGAAGATGATCTTGAAGGACTCCAGGTAGATGCCGAAGAGGCCCAGGAATTGCATGTCTTCTTGTTCTCTGTCCATGGTGTGTGGTTTGGCTCTGATGAGTGGATGGAGAGAGATGGAGCGGTGAAGAAGAGGGTAAGGAGAGAGAGATGAAATGGGGATTGGAGAGTTGTTGGAAGGATTTTATTAACAAGTTAGGAAGATTGGTTTGGAGTTTTGTACAGTGAATAATTGTCCTTGGTCTTCGATGAAACTACAAGTCAACAATGACTCCCTGTTCAAACTTTATTTATTCTGGTTCTAAGACTTTTGGACCAAAGAATTGACCTTTCATTTTTTAACTATGAATTCCAAGCTTAATATTTGTTGCTCTTGTTTTAAAATTAACTGTTAGGAGTATTACTTATTGTTTTTTTTTTAAAAACTACTTCTTTGAGCACATTGATACGGTGACGATCGGGATTTTTTTCTCCCTCATGCAAGGATGGACTGGATTGTACCAACGCAGCAATTGCCCAATTATCTGGTGATGATGACAATCAAAGTACTTGAAGAGATCTAAATGAGTTGATAGCTCCGTAATGTTAAACTTACGCGCCACACCTCAGCAATATAAAAATATTTTCCTTTCATCTCTTTTTGAATATTCTGCCAATGATTAATGTATTTATCATTTTGAAAAGCTAGAAGATCTGCTCAAGGAATTGTTCTTCTTGAACTCGGAAGTGGATTCGTACTTTCGGGAAGTCGATTGTCATGATGCAGAAGAATTCGGAATTGATAGAAGATATCTCTTACACTTTCATTCATAGCGCGCTACCACTTGCTTCTTGACTAGATGCTCTAACTCAATCAGGCTGGCTTAGCTCTAGTCTGTCACAGCAGGCACTAGTAGCAAGAGTCCAGGCATAACAACAGGAGATCCCAATTCTCACTTCGAACTCGAGAACTCACTCAGGCACTCCCATCGCAAGAGAAGACATGCTAAATTTCCCGTTAGTTTAACTCCTAGAAGCCCGCGGTAGCTTGCTTACTCTCTTAGAAAACTTTCCCGCGGCGGAACTGGCTTAGGCTCCGTTCCGAAACGATAAATAAGTACTTATTTTTTAAGAAGATAATTTCAAACTTAAAAATCACGTGCTTACGCAAATAATTTTTCTATCACTATAGATCTTGTTTGATAGATCTCATTGAGATCTTTAATACTGTGCAAAAAAATTTAAAAAATTATTTTTCATTTACATTATTTTTGAATTTGAAAATGTGAAATAAGTACTTATTTTTTAAGAAGGTGTTCTGAAACGGGGCCTTAATTCGCTGTAGATGCTAAACTTACACGTCATACCTCGCCAATGTAAACATATTTTTCTTTCGTACCTTTTGTAATATTCTGCCCATTGTTAATGTATTTATCTTCTTCTTTTTTCAAATGATTCCAGATAACGTGTATAAGATAAATTCTACTTATATTTTGTTTGTCAAGAAAAGGGTGTGACCAAAGAAAAAAAGGGGTGCGACAAGAAAAAGATGGGCGGAAATTTAACTGAGTTAAGGGCATAATCGTAGTTGATTGAACATGCTGGGGTGTTTTTGGAAAAAAAAAACCCACAAAAGACGGCAACGACTAGGTCGTCGATCGGTTATTTTCACGCGGAGGCGAAGTTTCTGATGAAGTTCGAGTGGGGCGTCATTTTCACAAGTCTACGCCATTACACGAGTCCACACGATCGGAAAAAATATTGGGTGCATGCCGGTAGGATACCACATAGGCGGTATCCGTCGGCGATCCAGATAATCAAAACGTGTTTTTGACGGTCCGGATTTTAGAGAGGGAAAATGAGAAAAGAGAGTGGCGGGGTGAGGGAAGAGAGAGAAAATAAATCTGAGCAATTCAAAACACATTTGGACAGTCTGAATCACCGACTGGTGCGCCACGTATCACCCGCTCATCACCAAAAACTTCTCGGTGGGTCGTCCATTTAATGCGCAAGCACAATTATCACAGATTAATTACATAAATGCCCCTGTGCCTCTTTATATTCTCGGATTGGGTATGGTGTTGTGCGCACCGTGTACATTCGGATCGTCCATCTCGGCAATCAATGGTCCGGATGGACGTTTGAGATTACACACAACACCGTGCAATTCGGACTATTAATTGTCGAGACGGATGGTTTACGAATCATCCAACTTTACTTCAGAATTTAGGCTAAATTTTGAAGCAAAGTTGGATGATTCGTAATCGCCCTTACCGATATCGGATTGAGATAATTTTTTACAGGGACCCTAAACGAAATGTTTTGAACAAAATGAGCGACTCCGATCATCTTTGTGAGATCTGAGACGGACGCAAAAGAGATTTGTACGTGACTGCTGTACAGACTTTGCTGTACTCCTATCTTTACTGCAAATACTCGACATCACTACGCGGAGGTAAAGATATTTTCTTAATCTTCGTTTCAAAGTAAAATCTAAAGATTATTTATTGTATATGAGGAGAGATGAGTCTGGTGCCGTACGTCGTCCTCTTATGCCCAAAACTAGAAACAGTTTACCAAAACTTGATAAAAAAATTAAAAAGTGTGACAAAATTTGCACTATTGGTGGTCCAGTAATTGTCACTGACTCTGCGTTGTATTGGTTGATTTCAAGTTTGAAAATCGAATAAAGTGTGTGCTACTTGAGGTGGTAACCCGGGGATGCTGTCGAGCAACTCCTTATCGAACGGGTGTAGAACGGTCGATCCGACCTTCATCTCGATATGGATGACTCGGATCAAATCTGAGCACATGCACACAAATCGCATACAAATCTGAATCGTCTATTACTCGGTTAAGATCCGAGTCGTCGATTAGCAAGATGAGCGGTTGGATCGGCCATTCTGCACCGTTCTTCTAGGATATATGTAACAACCCGAATCTTCAAGCACCACAATATTAAAAAGATCATAATCTGTCTTTTATTCTAAAAACTATATAATTTACAACTATCGATCTCTATAGCACATTAACAATAACCCACTCTCGCAGCAACTCGGACAAGCCCGCACCACCCGCACCTGACCCACTAACCAACCTGCAAGCTGGAGTCCAAAGGACCCCAGGAGTGTGTGAGACATAATAACGTGTACAATATCAATATCAAATAAACTGCACATCGTCAATCACCACGTATAACACCAACCACGAATATAACACGTTCCACATAAAAGGAACTACATATCCGGTCCTCCTCGGTATATGACGGGTGACGTACCACCTCACTAACCTCACCACATCCAATTGGCTAACATGTCTTTTGGCATAACTTATTAGCCTAGTCATCCCGCCACATACCAAACAGTTCCACGACATACAGTCACCGCACATAACACAACCAACAAGAACCCAACATTAATATTGTACGAGAAATATGTATCTCACACTCACCCAGCTTAACCATATACTTAAATCTTGCCTCAATCGGATATCATTTCATCTTAGGATTTTCAACAAAAGCCATAGCCTTGAACTTGTTCTCTGAACTCACGTACTGCCTCCCTTATGTTTCCTTTCTTTAAAGTTGTCTGCAGAATAGAAGTCCTGCTTGTCTATTTAAACCAAATCCAAGTGTACAAATCCTAACCTATTAAGTCCACGTGTACAAGCCATGAAATGGCCAGATTTTAAATCTTGTTATAAGCTCCATGTCCAGCCTACACGTTGCTTCACACATGCACATATACTACTAGTTTTGGAATTTATCCTTATCTCAATAAAAAAAATTCCGGTCCAAATAATTTGAATCCTCTAATATATAGAATATTTTTTTAAGGGTGTTACAATATCTCCTCCTTTGAAAATTTCGTCCCCGAAATTTATCTACTAAAAGTATGATTTCACGCTTCCGCTGCGCACTCTGATCACCCACTCAAATAAACACAACAAAATCCTTCTCTTACATGGTTGTGTCGCCAAACGCCACAAAGACCATGTCCCCATAACTAATGCTAAAATTTCACCAATAATAGATCATTAGTTTAACATAAAAATTTGAAATAACTTCAGCATCAGATTCGTCACAACCACAAAACATAAGTAAAGTTAATAACATCGTAAAAAAAAAATTGCCCAAATATTTAATAGATTACAACTAAGGTGCCACACATTTTTATGGACTTGACCACACACAATAAACTTTTTATATGGGCAGCAATTCCTTTCCCCTTCCCATCTAACAAATTCCTTCCTATCTCAAATATTCATCTAAATTCCCTCTACAGAACGAGATACCACCTCGGTTCCCTTGAAACCCCAAGAAAAAAGAATTCATTTGTCATGTATGCACGAACATGCTTTACCCCACAACCCAAACCCTCTTGAGATTCAGTAGATCTTAACACAAAAGAGAATCAAAACTACTCACCAAAATTAGATAAAGGGTTTTCTTCTTCTTCTTTTTTTAATCGGATCCCATGTAAGATCTATCACCTAAGCTCTAATGCCAACTGTAACAACCCGAATTCTCAAGCACCACAATATTAAAAAGATCATAATCTGTCTTTTATTCCAAAAACTATATAATTTACAACTATCGATCTCTATAGCACATTAACAATAACCCACTCTCGCAGCAACTCGGACAAGCCTGCACCACCGGCACTTGACCCACTAACCAACCTGCAAGCTGGAGTCCAAAGGACCCCAGGAGTGTGTGAGACATAATAACGTGTACAATATCAATATCAAATAAACTGCACATCGTCAATCACCACGTATAACACCAACCACAAATATAACACGTTCCACATAAAAGGAACCACATATCCGGTCCTCCTCGGTATATGACGGGTGACGTACCACCTCACTAGCCTCACCACAGCCAATTGGCTAACATGTCTTTTGGCATAGCTTATTAGCTTAGTCACCTCGCCACATACCAAACAGTTCCACGACATACAGTCACCGCACATAACACAACTAACAAGAACCCAACATTAATATTGTACGAGAAATATGTATCTCACACTCACCCAGCTTAACCATATACTTAAATCTTGCCTCAATCGGATATCATTTCATCTTAGGATTTTCAACAAAGGCCATAGCCTTGAACTTGTTCTCTGAACTCACGTACTGCCTCCCTTATGTTTCCTTTCTTTAAGTTGTCTGCAGAATAGAAGTCCTGCTTGTCTATTTAAACCAAATCCAAGTGTACAAATCCTAACCTATTAAGTCCACGTGTATAAGTCATGAAATGGCCAGATTTTAAATCTTGTTATAAGCTCCATGTCCAGCCTACACGTTGCTTCACACATGCACATATACTACTAGTTTTGGAATTTATCCTTATCTCAATAAAAAAAATTCCGGTCCAAATAATTTGAATCCTCTAATATATAGAATATTTTTTTAAGGGTGTTACAATATACTTCTCCCATTCCGGTACTACCCTACCAGTATAGGAATATCCGAATGGAAATCCAGGTAATCCAAGAAAGAAAGTACATCCAAAACCTTGAATAGTATGTGTTTGATTACATTTTGAATTTTTAGAAGTAGGACAAGATTTAGGAGTTTCACGGTTTTACTTTTAGTATTTTAAAAGTAGAATTTGATTGGGAATTTTTTCTAGTTTAGAATAGTTACGTTGATTTCGTTCTCCTATTTTATCTGGATTTATGATCTACAAGAATTAAAATTTTATTATGGTAATTTTCTTCTTGCTTATTTGACTAATCTCTACTAGCATCAGAATTACGTGTTTACTACTATATATAAATAGGGATTTAAGTTTGCGGGTATATGACGATTAATTTGATCCAATCAATTAACTTTTCGAATTTCTCTATATCTATTTAGTGGTTATCCTAGCTAGGTGATTTTATGTTTTCTTGAGACTTCAAGAACCCATAAGTTCGGACGGAATGTAGCAAAACACACATGTAACAACCGCATCTGACCTATCAATTTACTAGAACGATATCCAAAAATACCATACAAATTACTACGAAAGACCTTCGCCGCGTTTGCTCCTATGGATTGTCCCTAGCTACTCCTTCCATTCCTTTTTAAATGTCCTACTTCGTAACTCCAACTTATTAAAAAAACATCATCATTATATCTTTCACATCAACTTTTTCCTCCACTTTCCCTACTTATCCATCATCATTACACTTTTTACTCACTAACTTTTCAAAATGGAATCTACTTTTAGGGACAAAATAGACAATGTACCAACTTTATCCACTAACTTTACCAAATGGACACTTATTAAGGGACAACCCAAAATGAAATACTGGACTATAATAAGGGGACAGAGGGAGTATCATTTTGTTTCAAAGTGGGTCATAGAGTAAAAAGTACTCCAACTATTATTCTTTGGCTTGTGTGACATTTCTATGCTTGTTTTAAACTTTACTAGGTTGGCGGCACGTGCTAGCACAAGGTGTCTCATGCCTGATATTAAGAGAAGGTGTTGTATGCGTGTTTGGTATAGTGGATTTGTAAGAGCTGAATTTGTTGTGCAAGGAGTCTTTATAAATTTACAACAGTTTAAAGCCTTAGCCAAGTTAATTACACGGAAGAGAGCTGGTAGAGTTTTAAGGCAAATGCTATGAACCAAAAGATTGTCCTGTAGGTTTAGGCAAGTTTAAGATGTAGAATAGTAGAGTAGCTGCAAATCATGCACACCAAAAGATTTGCTGCAATGTCTACTGTTTTAAAAGACACGACAAAAGGTTTCATTCATGGAGCTAATGTCTACTATTTTAAAAGACACGACAAAAGGTTTCATTCATGGAGCTATTCCTTCTTCTGCTTGTTCTTCTGAGGTGTAACAAGTGCATTTTCTTCCATGGTGCCATCGTTTGTTGAAATTGAAAACATGCACACCTTCGGTGCCAGCACTAAGAATGAAAGCTCCCATACTGTTCACCAGGGGAAAAAAATAGTTTCCATCACTAAAAGATAACAGTTATGTTGGAACTAAAGCAAGAAACAAGATTTGGCCAACAAGCAAAGAGATCTCTAAAGTCAGCTGCCAGAAAAACCCCCAATTCTAGTGGATTAGTATAGTTGTGCATGAATTTGCTGCATGCTTTGAAAACGATGCTACCATTTTCTCCCGGGTATGATAATGCAACTATTATTTGTTGAGCTTGATCAATAAGAACATAATAAAAGGCATGAATACCATCTACAGCAGTTGGATGCCTTTCAAAAGTGCAGCGAATAAACGGAGACTGAATCATCATATTGCTGTAGCATACAACATAAATTAGGAACCGAACGAATAAGTGGTAACATAGAGCAACTCTAATAGCAATTGCAGCCGAGCACCATTGTTGCCTATCCTGATCAAGTGAGGATAGGGAAAGGTCTCAAAAACAAAAAAGAGTTAACTCTAGTAGATTATTGAAAAATACCAAGAAATTACATTTGAGAACCAATATTCTCATCGAACTGCATCTAAGCTATCATCATGTTGTTGATCCTTCCATCTATGTATCTAAGCATTTAACTACCAGTAATCCAGAGGGATGATGTTAGGGAGTTTTTATATCCTCAGGAAAGAAGGCCTCATTTTACAGGAAGAAAACAAACAAACAAGCCGGATCAGTGCCCACAAACCATGATTATGTATCTAATTACTATAACTTGAATTTTTTACAATTATTCTCTCTATTACCTTGTTCACAAAGACACAGATAGTTATGAGCAAAAAAAAAAAAAATCATTTGCATACCAATAATCATTTGACACACATTCTAGAATTATAGTTTCTGAAACAGATATTTTCCACAAATTTCTGCTGCAAAGAACAATGAGAGAATCACTTTGCCCAAAAGCAAATCTAATATCCCATGCAAATGAGAACAGAACAAAGAAAATCGGCATACCATGGACAGAAAAGTAGCACATTAATATTAATCAAACCAAAATTTGATCTTAATTCCATACTTGCCCCATATTATATGAGTAATTTGAAGAGAGCGGAATCTCTCTGAAAAATTTGCCTTAAATTGCCCAGTGACGCATTCAATTTCACGCATCAAGAATAATAACTGGCAAACAGAATTAAAGGTTACACCTATGCAGAAATCTATAACAGCATATGATTCCTCGATTCCGGAAGTAGTAATTGCTCGAGATGGAGGAATTACCAAGTAAGAAGTGTTGTATTGTTGACCATTTTTGCTGCAGTGATGTTATAGAGTTCTTCTGCCTTTTCTGCAAATATAGTTGCAGGGATGAGTCCAGTCGCATTTGTGATTTCCATGTTAAATTTGACCCTGGAAAATAAAAGATAATGTGAACATGATTTGCTAAGTATTTTATGTGCATGTGTATTGCGTGAGTTTGTCTGGCAATAGTGTTAGAAAAACATGGGAAAAGAAATTACTGTCTAGTCCATATGGAAAAAATTCAATTCCAATGGTGCAAAATCCTTTCCAACTGTGTCAATAGGCAATGAGGTTTTACAGAAAATAAAAAATAAAAAATTGAAGGGGTGTGCTTATCCTGAGGGATTTTCAAAATTGGTTTGACCAATGGCAAGAACGTGCACGTTTTATCATGGTAGCAAAGGAATAATACTGACTGAATTGAGAACGTAGGTTGATGATGGAGCTGACTATTCATAGTTTCATACGGAGTTAACAAAATTCAATATGAAAAACTAATTGTTCTATCCACATCTGTCAAAGCTAAATATTATAAGCTAAATATTCAATAGCTAAACTTAACAGTTCCATCCACCCATTCCAGTTGCAGATATTCAATAGCTAAACTTAACAGTTCCATCCACCCATTCCAATTGCAAGGCAACAATAAAATAACTAAAGAGAGGATAATTGAAATGCATGTTGTGAACATGAATATTCCAAGTTCAATTGTCCATGGTAAATGAAATGAGTTGCAGATTGAAATAAGAAAGAATTGGGCATAGTGTATTTTCAAATTCATACATGCTAACAAAACACAGCTCAAATGTGTACTTCATAACAATATATAATTACAAAACTTTAAGTGAGTACTGAGTAGTGAAGAGAGATGGTACAGATGCAAAGATATGTGTAAGTTAATGACTATAGCTAGTCACAAACTCAGGTACGTCTTAACTTGAGGGAGAATTGAATCCCATCATTCTTCGCTTAGAAAAGTCAGCTCAGATGTGGAAATTATTTAATTGGAAGACTTTAGCAAGGATCACTGCAGTTTTTTTTGGGTTGAAATGACAGCACGACACTAAAATTTCTCGATTTGTGTGATGGACGTCAGGAATTTTGTCTGCTAGTTGGCTGATTATGTACCTGTTGTTTCTGCCTCCCCCTAGGTGCACATAGTGAGGGTTCATGGTTTAGATGAAGTGAATGCAGCTCTTTGCCGTATGAATTTGGTTGCTCTTGCAAAATGAACATACTCTGGTAAGTACTTTTGTGTGCCTCTCATTTTCCTCTCTTGTAGAATATCGACTTAAATCTTTGTCTATCTAGTTTTATATATGCCCTAAACTTAGAACTTGGCAAAATGATGTGCAGATAAGAATATCCGGACTTAGAAAAAAGAAAAGAAGACTATGGAGCCTCATCTACGAGATACTCCTCAAAAGAGTAGTTAAGAAAACTATCCAGCCATACCATACTCTAACCATGGCCTTGTACAAGGTATTTCTAAAAGAAACAGAGATAATTGGGCCTCTGAAGTTTTGGAAGGTAAAATATTTATCGGATGTGCTAGTATTTTGCTCTTATTTGGTGAAAAAGTGAGTTGAGTAGGCAATATCTCTTTGAATGGTTTGATCTATAGGTTCTAGAATCTTCGACCATCAAGGCGATGAATCAAGCTGCATTCAAAATCCAGTTTATCAATAGTATGTTCACAGCAGGAAATCCTTGTAGCTTATTGACCAAAAATGTCGTTGGAGCTTGAAAGCGTGCAATTTATAGCATCTTGCAAGTTGGAGAATTGACTTGAAATGATTAGTTGGCATAATAAGTAAAATCAGAAATCAGGAAATTCTTTTAATTCATACCACGGTAGTCTAGGTCTTTGGTCCATACAAATATCGAAATTTTAGTAGAGCAAATTGATTGTCATGCATTGAAGTATTCAATATCAGAACTTGTGGGGGTGGGTTTTTCTTTGTGATCCCTTCTGGCGTAGCTGCCGTGAGAAATGACGCCGGTCTTGGTAAACCTGCAGTACCGGAGGGGGTTGTTCCTTCAGGAAGAAGCTCCGATGATCTTGTCAGTAGATGAAAAGAAAAGAAGTTTGGCAAGAAATTATGTTGAGAAGGAAGAGTCGTGTTCTTCTCAGGAAAAATCCGGAGAGCCCTTTAGTAACAATACCCCCCTTATTTATAAGCAGAAGGGTTGTGTGTTGAACAAGATTGCGTTGCTTTCCACGCGTCTAGCATCGCTCGGATGACGTCAGGTTGCAGATTCATTTAATGAGTCTCACTTCCCAAGTCTTACAGAGTCACATGGGCCGATGTCAGAAAGGTCACATCGTTCAGAGCCGTCACTTCGAATATTAGATACGACAGCTCACTTATCACAAGATATTTCTGGAAGGTTCCATAATCATCCATACTCGGCGAACATTCGTTTGACGCATGACGAATCCCCGAGCTTCGGATGTTCTATCCGAAGAACAGCGTACCGAACAAGAGGAAACCCGGAGCGTTTGGAGAGCTCCAGATGAACGCAGATGCATTGACGTTCGGCGGAGGCACGTGACGCTCGGTGAGATGTTAATTTATTCATCGGATATTTCGGCCCCCTACAATAGCCCCTCAACTCTTGCTTTTCTTACTCGGATGGAAAGGAGGAGTTGAACAGAAGCTGGTTGAACAAAAATGTGTCTCCGAAGGTCGAACGACCAGACGAACCGTCGAAGTTATTTTACCCGAAAAGGCTTGGATTCTTTTAGGATCGTGTTTGCAGCTTTCATTTAATGCCTCTGCAGCTGCCGATTTGAAACGTCGCCAGGTGTCGCAATTGTACTGGATGGTGGTACGGCACAGTCAATGCTTGCCACGTGTCATGAATCGAGTGTTACATCAATCTCCCGCCTAAATCCAACGGCTAGGGTTGAAGCCCGTTTCGAATTCCGAGCTCAGTTTATAAAAGGGGCGGGGTAGGAGAGAGAAAATCACTTTCTCTCCTTTGTCGATCGTCTTCTCTGTCCAAGCGCCGTTTCAGACCAGAAATCACGAGCAATCCGCAGACTTCGAAGGTTTTGATCACAGATTTCCTTGATTTCCAGGTATTTCTTCAATTCTTTCATGTGTTGATGTGATTTGATTGTTTTCGAATGCTTTTGTCCTCTTTTGGTTAGCTTTTTACTTCCGTTTGGACTGAAACGATCGCCTGGTAACCCAGGTGTTCATGTGTTCTTCCGAACATGTGAACATCTTCAAATCGTGTTCTTCCGAACACGAGGGTACCTTTAAGTGAGGTTTTTCCAGAGGGATGAACTTTAAGAAGCTTAACCAGGCTTGTTAAGCTTCTTAATCTTTGTTTCCCCATTGGAAACGCGTAGGGCTCCCCATCATTTTCCTGAGTGGTACAAATCCCTTCTTCAGAATTTCTTCCGAAGGGATATCGCCCGGGAAATATCCGAGCAGACCAGGGATCTCCCCTAACAGTGTAGAACACCGAACATAGGCACTTAGATTTTTGGCCATGCAAATCGCTAACGGTCTCCTCCCATGCACTGATCTGTTTTTAGGTATGGAGTCTTCAAAGTCAACCTCCTCGGCTGAATCTTATCGCTCGGTGGATACTGGAGCTTCAGATTTTGGTAGGGTCGATCCAGGTCTGGCCGACGCCATAAGAGACTTCGCTCGGAACTACCGAACGGGGTCAAGTAGCAGAGTTCTTGAGGGAGTTGAAGGAATCGACTACCTCGCACAGGTAACTCCTCTCCGAACAATGGGGCCTGACCCCAATATAATAGACATAGACGAAGAGTCGCCTGATAGGGAGCCTCTTCACGACGAAGTAGAAGGGGAAGGGGATGCCGAGGGAATCGATGAGGCGGAGTCGGAAAAAGAAGTTCCAGTTCCTTCTTCCAGTTGAACAATAGAGGACACCGGTGTCTTCGGAGAATCTTCGTCCAACCCTCCCAAGGCGAAGAGAAAAATTGTTCAACTGGACCCTGATGTGATTCCCGACCGAACGGGAAGGGACCCTTGCCCCTACTGGGACTCCTTCAAAGATCAGTCCAGTCTTGACTCTTTCCGAAGAGCCTACAACGTTCCCAACGACATTTTCATATCTCCACTACAAGGCAACCGCATAACACTCAGCAACGAGCACGTTACTGTGCCCCTGATGGCCATCACCGAAGGTGGGCTGCGGTTCCCAATGCACAGGATATTGAGGGAGATCCTGTACCGATTCGAACTCACCCCGTGCCAACTGAGCGTTAATTCGTACAGAATAGTGCACTCAATAATAAAGTTGGCCGAGCTCAAAATGTTCAGGCTCGAAGCTCATCACATCTTCGAGAACTACATGATGTCTCGGAATGTTAGGTATTCCAGATATTATCTATGTTCCCGAAGAAACATGGTAAAAATCATACTCGAAGGGATGTACGACTCGGAGAAGTGGGCCTCGGACTATGTCGAAGTCCGAGGTAATTACGAATTCCCACCTCATGAGTACGACATGTTCGGGGTAGCAACTCAGAGGGGCTCCCCAAGTAAGATACATTTTTTTTTAATTCAATTTCAATAGCTCGTTTTTCACGTTCTGATATTAACCGCCTGTTCTAATTCATAATCATTTTTTCTTCGTTTTTTTTTTGTTTCGTACAGATACCACCAAGGTTAACAAGGATTTGTTGAGGGCTGCTAAGGATTATGGGTTAGCTACATCGCTTCTCACAATCCAAAGAGAAGAGAGAGACGCCCCAACAATCTTGAACTACAAACCGGCCTACGGAGGGAGGATCCGAGGGAAAGTCACAGACGAAGGTGACCTTGCCTCCCTAGCCAGTTCGGAAGATCTGCCGGAGGAGTTTCTTCCGAGCGAAGACAGACCTCTCCGAGGAACAATTCGACTTCCTACCGAAGGAGAACCTTTCACCGAGCAAGAAGAAATGCCTCCGAGGAATCTCAAGGACGTTCTTCAAAAGAAGCAAGAGGAGAAGGAAAAGCAAAAGGCCCAGCTTCAGAAGGCTGGAGCACCTGGCGCTTCGGGGTCGGTCCCGAACAAGAAAACCCCGCCCCCTCCTGCTTCTAAAAAGCGTCCCCAAAGCGCCCCTCCTTCCCCGAAGGAGCCCCTCGCCAGCAAAAAGGTGAAGGCGGCCCCGAAGGGAAAGGGCCAAGAAGCCGAGCTTCAGGGAGGGGCTCGGGCCGAGGGAGAAAGGGAACTTGCTTCGGCAACCGACACCCCGTGGGTGCCCAAGTTCATCACCCCGGGCAAGAAACAAATCATTGCCTCCGATAGCCTTAAGGAGGATCCCTTCTTGGCTTACACACTTCACTCGGGGCTAGCTTTACCGAGGGACATACAGAGTCCCTCGTCGTTGAAAGCAGCCCTGAGTGAGTATTACTACCATGCTGGAAGGGTAAGTAAAGTTATTTAAGATGATTGTTAATTTATTTCTATTATTATTATTTTTTTTGCTTTGGAATAACTTTAATCCTGCTTATGATTGCAGGCTACCCAATCCATCCTGAGTGCCCAAATTCATCTCACCGAACATGACAAGAAGTCGAGGCTGCTGAAGCAATCGGTTGAGTACAATAAGGGCCTGGCCGAAGATTACAAAAGGGCTTGGAGCAATCCGAGTTCGTAAGACAAGGCCTGGAAGTTCAGGTTACAAACCTGAACGACCTAATAAAGGGACTCCAAGAATCGGCCGAGCGTACAAGAGCCAAAGGAAAGGATGAAGGATTGGCCGAAGGGAGAGCCCTCGGGAGGGAGGAGATGAGAAGAGAGTTGGAGAAGGAGATGCAGGGGCAGTATGAGAAGGGGTATGCCTAGGCTGAAGAAGACGTGGCCGATCAAATCTTGGAGATCCAGGGTGAGATCAAAGAGAGCCAACATAAGGAAAGCTTCATGCTCGGCTACAACAAGGGTTTCGATGACGCAGGAATCGAACCTGATGATGAGAGGAGGAGCTTGGTAGAGATACCTTCCCTCGCCCCTGCCGAAGCTGGAGCAGAAGACACAACAGCTGGTGCTGCCGACTCTACCTCCGCTCAAGCCCCTGCAGATGCTCCAACAAATCCAACGAATTGAATTGGCCCTCCCTTACTGTGGTGTTTTTTTTTTTTTTGATCATGGTTGGCTCCGAACAGTAGGGATTTTGCCAAACCATCGGATGTAATTAACAAGTTGTAGGGTTCTTTTGATAAATGACTCAATCTTTGCTCTTTGTTTTACATGTCTTTTGTTCGGAATAGATTTTGTTTCCAAGCATACAAAAATTTGCCCAAGTCTTTCTCTTCGGTAGAATTGTCATGAATCAGAGATTGTCCCAAGTCTTTTTACTCGAAAAGACTGAATATGTGACTTGAAGTTTCTAGGAGATAAACTTGGGTTTACCCTTATAGTAGCCCCCCTGCCTTATTGTATTACGTTGGGAATAGGATAAGGCAATAGAATGGGCAAACCAAGCCAATCAGATGACGTGTAAATAGGTGGTGTTTCAAAGGTTACGGGAGCAACCATCAAACAAATGAACCGAGGGCCGTGGGAGTTTCTTCCGAACAAACAAAGCAGCATGGGCAAAGCGTTGTCATCCGAACAAACTAGTCAAAGGCTATGAGAATTACGCCCGAACAAACGAATCGAGGGCTACGAGAATTACGCCCGAACAAACGAATCGAGGACTACGAGAATTACGCCCGAACAGAAGTAGTGTACACTAAACTTGCCGAGAAAGGAATTCAATACAGTAAACAAGCTCGTATTAAGTATATGATGTTCAAAGGCGTAGTGGCCGAACAAAAAATGTAAATACAAGAAAGAAAATAAAAAAGTAAAGGACGCCTATATTAGCCATGGAATTTCCTAAGTTTTTGAGCATTCCATGGATTGGCAATGGGTGTCCCATCCATTTCAGCCAGTTTGTAGACACCATGTCCAATCTTCTCAATCACTCGGTATGGTCCTTCATATGGATCCTTCAGCTTGGTCAGCTTGGATGCTTCGGTGACCATCCGAAGGACTAAATCCCCCACGTTGAATGGACGAGCACGAACATTCCTGTTGTAGCCCCTTGCAATTTCCTGCTGATAGGCAGCGTGCCGAAGGTTGGCGGTGTCACGAAGTTCTTCGGCGAAGTCTAACTCGGCCCCCACAAGTGCGTTGTTATCCACCGGGTTAAAGTTTTCTATTCTGGCCGTGGGGACAAGAGTAGACAAAGCGAGGACAGCTTCCATACCATAGGCCATTGCAAATGGCGTACGGCCGGTGGACCTCCGAGGAGTGGTACGATAGGCCCATAAGACGTGTGGAAGCTCTTCCACCCTCTTACCGAGCTTCCGATCCAAACGACGCTTCAGCCCCCGAGTAATGGTCTTGTTAGATGCTTCGGCTTGCCCGTTTCCCTGAGGATAGGCTACCGAGGAATTGTGTATCGTGATGTGGCGCTTTGCATAGAAAGCTTTGATGGCGGAAGCGACGAATTGGGAGCCGTTGTCAGAAAGGATGGCGTACGGCACGCCGAACCTCGAAATGATATGCTTCCAAATAAAGCGTTCTACGTCACCAGCTATAGTTTTGACCAAGGGGGAGGCCTCAACCCATTTAGTAAACAAATCCATGGCCGTGAGCATATACTCGAATCCTCCAAGAGCCTTCGGCATCTTGCCGACTATGTCAAAAGCCCAGACTGCAAACGGCCATGGACTGGTGATCATTTTGAGGGGAAAGGCAGGCTGGTGGATCAGAGATGCCTGCTTCTGGCACCAAACACACTTCTTGACGTAGTCTTCGGACTGCTTCACCATCTTCGGCCACCAATACCCCTGTGTCAATGCTCGTTGTGCGAGGGATCGTCCGCCTGAGTGCGCACCATAACTTCCCGAATGGAGTTCCTCCAGAACAGCTTGTATAAGGTCGTCGTGGACGACGCGCAAATCCGGGCCAGTAAAAGTTCGTCGGTACAAGTTCCCGTTCGGATCAAGGAAGAAATTAACCGCTCGGCAATGGAGTTTGTAGGCTTCACGCTTGTTCGTTGGTACCACCTGGGTCTTTAAGTAAGCAATCACTGGATCCAGCTGACTAACACCGAGGGATATGGCCATCACCTGTTCACAAGGCTGCTCAAAGCTCGGAGTTGCCACTTCATCGAAAGTAATAGTGCGACCGCCCGAAGCCTTGTAGACAGAAGCAAGACCCGCCAGGGCGTCAGCATGTGCATTGTGCTCCCGAGCGATCCATTCGACTTCTACTCGGCCAAATTTTCCGAACAAAGCCAATACATGGCTTACGTAAGCGTTCATACGCTGGTCTCTGGCTTGATAATCTTCGTTCAAGTGACCCACAATGAGCTGGGAATCACAAAAGATATGAACCGAATCTGCATCCATCCGAAGAGTAAGTTGGAGGCCCGCGATTAGGGCTTCATACTCTGCCTCGTTGTTCGTCGCCGGGTACCCGATCGAGACGACACTTTCGTGCACCGTCCCATTCGGAGACACGAGGATGATACCTGCTCCAGCTCCATGAACGTTAGATGCGCCATCCACGGTCAATCGCCAAGTGTCACCGGAGAACAACCTCCATTGTCGCTTTGGTCTCTTTTGTCCGAGGGAGTACCGAGCACGAAGGGGTTCCATTAGGACAGTTAGGAGGGCCTTCAAGAACCTCTTCCTCTTGTTTCCGATCTTCTTCGATGGCAGTGGCCAGAGCATTGGCCTCGTCCTGTAAGCCGGGAGTGAGTTCGGCGAAGAAATCTGCCAAGGCCTGACCCTTGATGGCCGTTCGTGGTTCGAATTGGATATCGAAATTAGCCAAGTCTTGAGAGAACTTCAAGATCCGACTCAACATGTCCGTCTTCCGAAGGACAGCTCTGAGAGGAAACTCAGCGAGGACCACGATCCTATGGGTTTGAAAGTAAGGCAAGAGGCTCATTTTAGCGGAAACAAGAGCCAATGCCAATTTCTCCATAGGCAGATACCTCGTCTGAGAGTCCGTCATCGTTTTGCTTGAGTAGAAGATCGGTTGATGCTCCATTCCCTCTTTCCGAACAAGAACCGCGCTCGTAGCATGATCAGAGACTGCAAGGTACAGATACAAGTCTTCATCAGGTAGGGGCTGGACGAGCAAAGGAGCGTGAGATAGGTATTACTTTAAGGATTGCAAAGCCTGCTCACACTCCTCTGTCCACAAGAATCTGCGTCGGCTAGTTGTAATTGCTCGGAAGAACGGTCGGCAGAGATCGCTTGAACGTCGAATGAAACGGTTCAAGGCAGCGACCATCCCTGTGAGCCGCTGTACCTCCTTAATAGTAGTCGGAGCTCGGAGCCTCTGCACGGCCGAGATTTGTGTAGGATCAGCTTCGATTCCTCGGCGACTCACCATGTACCTAAGGAATTTACCCGAGCTAACACCGAACGCACACTTCTCGGCATTGAGATGCAGCTTCCTATGTTTTAGAACAGCAAAGACTTTTCCCAGATCCCGAAGGTGATCCCGGGCAAATATACTTCTGCAAACCAAATCGTCAATATAAGCTTCCACTTTTACGCCGAGCATGCCGGGAAACATCTTCGTGATGGAACGCTGGAAAGTGGCGCCGGCTTTATTCAGGCCGAACAGAACAACCTTATAACAAAAAGTTCCCCGAGGCGAGATAAAGGCCGTCTTTTCCTGATCTTCGGGATCCAAAGCTATTTGATGATAGCCCCGATATGCATCCATGAAGCTCAAGCGTTCACATCCTGCCGTGGCATCTACCATCTGCTCAATCCGAGGAAGGGGAAACCGGTCCATTGGGCAGGCATCATTGAGGTTTGTATAATCGACACAAACCCTCAGTTTCCCATTTTTCTTCGGGACAACTACTGGGTTGGCGAGCCAGTGGGATATAGCACTTCGCGAATGGCACCAGCTTCCAACAGTTGATTCACCTCCGCTATCACAGCTTCGGTATGCGCGGCCGACGAGCGTCGAACTTTCTGCACAATCGGTCGCCTATTCGGATCTACATTCAACGAGTGCATGGCGAACGAAGGATCCACACCCGGCATGTCTTGTGGAGTCCAGGCAAAGACCTCTATATTTCTCATCAAGAATACATCTCTTCACGTTCGGCCATGCTTAATAAACTCCCAATCAAAAAATATCTTCCCTCTTCCCCAGGAATAGAAAAACGTATTAGTTCCTCGGATGACCGTTGTTCGGCTGGTATGCCAACATCCTCGATCACTGGGGTAGGAGCGGCGGCCACACATTGTACCTCCATGCAGCTCTGTTTGTTCGTTACAGTGCTGATGTAACATTTCTTGGATTGGATTTGATCTCCTTGGAGGCTCTCCTGACGCCCGTTCCATCCGACGAATTTTACCACCTGGTGATAAGTTGAAGCAACAACTTGCATCTCGTGTAGCCAAGTTCGGCCAAGAATGACGTTGTACGGGCTTGGTGAAGCAACCACCACAAATTCAATCTCCAGGACGCGTGATCCAGCTCGCACAGGGAGGGTAACCAGGCTGAATGGCCACACCGGGGCTCCCGTAAAACTGACAAGGGGAGTTGACGCTGTCCGAAGTTGAGCAGGAGATAATCCGAGCCTCTGATAGGTGGAGAAAAACATGACATCGGCCGAGCTTCCCTGATCTATCAATACCCGTTGTATGGTTGATTTTTCAATAGCAACAGTGTCAACGAAGGCATCTGCGTGGGGGAGTTGCACTCCTTTTAAGTCATTGGAAGAGAAAGTCAGAGCGCCGCCGAAGCTCTAATCCTCCCACTTTCGCTTTCCCGAGACGCCCACGTTGCAAACAGATAATGAGGTGATAGCTCTGTCAATTTCTGAACGAAGTTCGGCTTCCCTTCCTTCGGAAACCAACCGTTGTATAACGCTTACGAGATTGCCAATAAGAGGAGGAAGTGGAGGAAGTGGAATTCGCCGAACATCAATCCACTGATTTAGGTGTCCAGCAGCTGCCAGTTCTTCTAGATATCGTTTGAAAGGCAGGCATTGCGTGGTGTAGTGGCCCCGCTCCTTGTGATACGTACACATCCCTGGTCCGCTTCCGACGGTACCTAAGAATACCGTTGGCCAAACAAAGAATGGCAACTTGCCAATGATGTTAAGGAGTTTATAAATAGGTTCGGTAAATACCGTACGCTCGGTAACGTACTCGTCCGGCCTTGGTTCTCTTTTTGTCTGTGTCCAGGAATGTGGCTGAGGGTGCTGCGGGGGTCGGCTCTTGTTGTTCGGTTTGTTGGATGCCTGGCCCGAGCTACCCTGGCTTCCTTGCCCTTGGCGAACGTTTGATACCTGTTTCTTCGGCCCTATCGTTTTGGCGGGTTCAGCCTTCGGCGTGTGTTGCTCGGCCATTGCTTCTTCATGAACGCAATCCTTCTCAATTATTGTCATGAGCTCTCCCATCGTCTTAGGTGGATTACGTGAGAGGTCACGAAACATTGCTGAGGTTGGATCCAACCCGTTCATGAAAGACTCGGCTGCCACTCCTTGATCACAGTCTGGAATAAGGTTATAGACCTCCCAGTAATGCTCCGTATAAAGTCGCAGTGTTTCTCCCGCCGCTCTCCGCATGTTCACCAGCATCGACAATGTCTTCGGCTGAATGTCACTGGTAACGAAGCGTTTGCTAAACTCCAATTCTAGCTCGTTGAAGCAAGAAATGGATTTGGGCTTCAACTGATTGTACCATAACATGATTGATTCACTGAGAGTGAGCAGGAAGATTTTACACATAAGGGCGTCAGAAAAGTTATGGAGGCTCATGGTTTGTCTGAAACGACAAACGAACGCGACTGCGTCTTCCTTTGCCTCGTAACGTTTTAGCTTCGGCATGACGAACCTGTCTGGCGGCCGCTCTTGTTGAATAGCATCCACGAAGTGGGAAGCCTTGGCCTTCCCGAGCTTCGAATTATCTTCGACTAGAATCTGCGGGACAACAGGGGGAGGAACTTCCGTTTGCGGCTCCGGAGTCTTTCTTTTTTCTCGCCGATGGTGCCGACGGGGCTCCTCTTTTTCCCTTGGTTGCCGAGCAGCTAACACCAAAGGCACATGTGCCTCCCTCTGGCTCGCGAGTGGAGCGTTCCGAGGCTGAACTGCAGGGTCGACGGGTTGATACACGGTTGGCAGGCCCGTGAATTGATCGTACAGGATAATCGCATTATCGTGTCCCGAACGGTTTCCTCGGCTTTCTGTTCGGTGGTGACTGCCAGAATCGGCAGAATGTCACCCGTCGTGGCGTTCGGAATCACGTTGCGATCGAAACGAATATTCCCGGTTGGTACTGGCACCGGGTCGCCGAGGTGGATCATTCAAGTCCACGGGCCGCTTCCCACTTCTCTTACTCATCCGTCGTTCGGAATGGTAATGTGTTCGGGCAGATTCGCCTTCCTTATTAATTCCAGCTGTGGAGCTCGTAGCCGAGGATCGAGTACTCTCGGCACGAATAATGCTCGTCAGCCGAGGTCGTGAAACCCCCTGATCAAGGCGCCCAAAGACTGTCCGTCGCTCGGGAATGTCAAGTTCAGCCGAGTTGGCCGGGCGAGACGGTTTGCCTCATTTGCGGGATCTCTTCGGTCGGCTTGGTTCGGCTGGATGCTCGTGGGCAGGCGTTGCAGTCACCCCTCCGTCTCGCTCTTCCAGCCGTTGTTGCAACATGGCAATAACCGCCGCTTGACATTTCTGTTCGGCCAATGCAATATCCAACTCCGTAGGTGGAAAGAAAGTTGGCGGGCCACTGGTGGAACCGTTATAGCAGCTTGACGGGGTTCGAGGCTAATCGATCCATAGCCTTCGAGCCCCAAAGTAAAGTTCTCTGGACCCGGAGGTGAGAGGTGTTGCGCCATTTGTTCAACTCAAACACGAGGAGCAGACTGAATTTGAAATAAAGATCTGGTCAGGACCTTAATTAGCTAAGAACACGAAGAACACCAAGAACACCCCAAGAGTTATTAAAGCAGAATCCCCAGCGGAGTCGCCAATTGTGGGGGTGGGTTTTTCTTCGTGATCCCTTCTGGCGTAGTTGCCGTAAGAAATGACGCCGGTCTTGGTAAACCTGCAGTACTGGAGGGGGTTGTTCCTCCGGGAAGAAGCTCCGATAATCTTGTCAGTAGATGAAAAGAAAAGAAGTTTGGCAAGAAATTATGTTGAGAAGGAAGAGTCGTGTTCTTCTCAGGAAAAATCCGGAGAGCCCCTTAGTAACAATACCCCCCTTATTTATAAGCAGAAGGGTTGTGTGTTGAACAAGATTGCCTTGCTTTCCACGCGTCTAGCATCGCTCGGATGACGTCAGGTTGCAGATTCATTTAATGGGTCTCACTTCCCAAGTCTTACAGAGTCACATGGGCCGATGTCAGAAAGGTCACATCGTTCAGAGCTGTCACTTCGAATATTAGATACGACAGCTCACTTATCACAAGATATTTTTGGAAGGTTCCATAATCATCCATACTCGGCGAACACTCGTTTGACGCATGACGAATCCCCGAGCTTCGGATGTTCTATTCGAAGAACAGCGTACCGAACAAGAGGAAACCCCGAGCGTTTAGAGAGCTCCAGATGAACGCAAATACATTGACGTTCGGCGGAGGCACGTGACGCTCGGTGAGATGTTATTTTATTCTTCGGATATTTCGGCCCCCTTCAGAACTTAACGGTTCGATCCACATATGTCAAGAGTATAATCATTTGCTAAGTATTTTCTGTGCACGTGTACTGCATGAGTTTGTTGGGCAACAGTGTTAGTGGTAAACATGGTATCAAGTGAATTGGTGCAATTGGTCTTGCTTTTTACCTGGGCAATGGTTGGATTCTCATTTTCTCCTAGATATGATATTGCAGCAACAACTTTTTCGCCACCAGCAGTAAGGAGCAAATTCATGGGCCAAAGACCATGCATAGAGGTTGGATGCATCTCGGTAGTCCATCGAACAAATGGCGATTGAATCACCATAGCGCTATACGCCACAGCCTAAACAAGTATTTTACTTCTCAGCGAACCTATAACAAAACAGAAAAGTTGGGAAAATGATAGGAGCTAACCCTAACCAGAAAAATGCAATAAGAATCATTCTAGGATGAGGCATAATCCTGCGTCTCCCTTTCTAAACAATGTTTTCCTCCTCCACTCTGACACAACCACCACCATCACCATATTCGGTACAATATCATTATACATAGATATCCCATTTATGCAAGGTTGAGAAAGCTTTGAGCTGAAAGAGCATTTGAGCAACTGGGTTTGAACTTTGAATTAGATAAGATTGAAACTCTGGTCGCAGTTTCAGAATGATATTTTCCAAATAAAGGACTTCAAACAAGTTTTAATTTTCTTTTCATTAACTTTTCCGAAAGAAAATGCATAGTCTGATAAGATGTAAAAGGTCATCCATTTTCATAATCATGTTGTGGAATTTGAGAATTTTGCACAGTGCTTTCTACATGTACAATAACATAGACAATCCAACCCCTCCACCTAATCACCGCAAAATGGCCTACAAGTTGCACTTGTCAGAGGAAGGTGGATGCAAATACAACATCTTGCAGCCACCTTAAACATTGGCACACATTGATGGTCATTGTGACATTGGTTCGGGGAGAATAAGAGAGGAGGAATAGCAGGTGATTGAGGCTGTGTTTCTGGTTCATGCAGCTTCAATGGAGCAACAAAAGGGACCAGGGGAGGAGAGACGATTTAGCGCGTGAATAAAAAAAAGCAATGGATGAACCATTGCAGGGTGCAATGACATTAGAAGAGTTCAGGTTCGGGTTTCTATTTTTTGGGGGAGGCAGGACTGAAGGACACTGATGTTTTACTTACAACAACATAGGAGTACTTCGAGGGAGGCGTATTTTTGTGCATCATAATGAAACAGTTGCAATTTAGTTCAAAACCACACGGGCAAAATATGGCTATTCCTAAGTAGAGGGAGGTAGTTTACTCTAGGCCCAAACTACAAAGAGATGAATTGGAATCTGCCCCAATTTCTTTTATAATCCAAACAAAATCTCCTCTAGTGCACCCTCCATTATTACTGCATAGCTGTGATAAGGGAACGTTGAGAAGTGAATGACCTCAATTTTGGTATGGACACAAAATGAAGCTGGCTCATACTCTCAAATTCCAAAATTACCCGTACTCCAATCCAAAAGCTAGAAGGGGTAGTTATGACCATTCAAATCAAAAGTACCCAAAAACAACCGCTTCAGTTACCAAACCTGTAGATTTCCAACTCATTTTCCTTCTTTTCCGTAGAGACGACTGAGGAATTGTGGCAAAGAAGGCAAAATCAAAGACGGAGATCAGATACACCATAAAAAGTGAGTTTCTTTTTCTCTTTTACTTCTCTGTAAGCGGAGTTTGATTGAATATTTCAGCGAATAATTATTGACTTGAAGCTTTTACTTTATTTCCTTCCTTCCTATAGCTTTTGCCTTTCTTTCTTCTTCTTTTTTTCTAGCTGTAGCTTTTAATAAAACTGAACCTGCCTCAACCGTCCAAATTTCATCACAATAGGCTAAAATTCCCCAACATAAATTTAGCTCGTGCATTTAGAACGCTAAAATTGCAATTCAATGGCCCAATCGACAAAATTATATACACAAGGAAACCAAACCCAACCAAAATTCGAAAATAATTTTTTGAAACCCAAATCATCTGCACAAAACTTATTCACGCCCTCAATAATTTAAAGAGACAAGAAGCCGCGCACATTAGCCCTAATCATGTCAAATAAACACATGCTCGCAAACACCTACCGCCAACGTTCGCAAGAAACAAGACAAGCGTAAAACTGCAAATAAAGAGTCGGTGATAAGAAGAACCTCCACCAACAAAACCCCACATCCAAAATCATCGCGCCAGACAACACATAAAGAACACCCACAGGAAAACAAGGAAAAGGAAGAAAAACCGAAGGAAAAACAAGAATCGAACCTCATGCAACAAGCTGCAGTGGCCGGCAAGAGCAAGAATAGGATCCAAAACAGGAAGGCACAATCGCTGATCGACACCCGAACCCCAATATCTCTTCAGAGGCCTTGAAGCATCCACTTGTGGAAAAGAAAAAGAGAGAGAGCCCTAAATTTCTAGACGCGTACGTGCCAGCCCTGCACGACGCCAGCACATTAAGAGCTGAAAAGACCAAAATATCCCAGAGGGCATAAGCAGGAGCTCTCCAATTGAAGGGCATAATTGGCAAAATTGGGGAAAAATTGGCAAGCCATCGAATTTGGCTTTAACGTTTTTAGTCTTTAAAGCTTTAGATACAGATCCTATTCAGAAAGAAAAAAAAATGAAAAAAACTTTCCTACAGATGGCTTTATTAGATTGGGAGACCATTGTTGTTTACAATACCTGAATAGCTTCACAATTTTCTATGGTTTCCTTTTAGGCCCAAATCCAAGCCATATGGACATAACTTCTTCGTTTTTTTAAGAATGATTTGCTTTTATATCCCTTCGACTTTATGCGAAAGTTCAATTTGGTCCTTTAAGTTTCAATTTCAACAAATAAAACCTTTAATTTGTAAATTTATTTCAATGTCATCCATCCTTTAAGTGACATTACTAATTTGGATGGAAAATGGGCATGTGCCCCAGCACTTGTGCTCTCCCCAAGGGCATATTTGCCCATTCCCCTCCTCTTTCTTCTTTTTCTTCTTCTCTCCGTAAAACCCAGGAAAAAAGAAGAGAAAGACCCAGAATTCTGGGTTATGTTTCCCTAATTATTCTAAAACGAAAAAATGCAAATTCTTCTTCTTCTTCTTCTTCTTCTTCTTCTCTCTCTCTCTCTCTCTCTCTCTCCAACACTTTGCGGTGATCCAATGATGGGCAAACATAATCGACGGCGATGAAGCAGGGGAACAGGTCAACAACAAGGCACAAATCGACGACGACGGCGGGGTGGCAGTGATAGACAGCAGTGCAGCTAGAAATAGACCTACAGTGGATTTGATGATATCGCGAAGGGGGACAGTGGCGGTGGTGGGGTGGCTTTATCTGCGTCTAGAGAAAGAGAGAGGAAAAAGGGTGAGAAATTCTTTTTTCTATTGTATGTTGGAGTATTATTTGGCATCTTGAACCCTGTGGCTGTATGTTAATTGAATAAATCTTGAAATCTAGTTTTGCAGCTTCAAAACCATCCCCCACTGCTTCCGTAGAACCGGCAACATTTATATCGGCAGCCCGTTTGTTATGACTATGAGGATAAAAACAGGAAAACACAATCAATAGATATTAGTCTCTGAGTTCTCTGTCAGCAATTACTATTATTATTTTTTTTACCAAAGGGCCAAAACTAGAGAGTTTACTGGAATTGTATGGTGAGAAAATACCCAATTCGAATACTCGGGCCAATTTTCAATTGTTCTTTGAGAGTTTATTGGAATTACTTAATCGATTGGTTTGATTGGATAGGTTTGTGTAGAATTCGTGAGAGATGGGGGGGGGGGGGGGGTTGGGTTGTGGGGGAGAGTTAAATTATTCATTTTGCTAATTTTTTTCTGGGTTTTTCTCTTCTTTTTTTTCCTGGGTTTTATGGAGAGAGAGAGAGAGAGAGGAGGAGGAGAAGAAGAAAGAGGAGGGGAATGGGCAAATATGCCCTTGGGGAGAGCACACATGCTGGGCACATGCCCATTTTCCATCCAAATTAGTAACGGCACACAATGGATGGATGACATTGGAACAAATTTGCAAATTGAAGATTTTATTTGTTTAAATTGAAACTTGAAGTACCAAACTGAACTTTCGCATAAAGTCAAAGGGATATATATGCAAATCACTCTTTTTTTAATCAGCAAAGAAGAAATATCATTAGAGAGAAGAGAAAAGTACAAAAAAGGGCCGGAGGCTGAAGAAATAAGGATTACATCCCAACGAGGTTGGCAAGTAAGAGAGGTAACTTGTTGAACCTTTACTTTTGATGGGCCCTTTTTTTGAGAGAACGGAGAATCAACACCATGTGTTAGAGCATATCGAAGCCTTTCTCTACCACATATTGGTTTGGCTCTCACACAAAAACATAGAGTTAAATATCACACATCGAATTCTTCAAGCTGGACATCCTTTGCCTTGAGAGGAACATACACGTCTAGATAAACCTCAAGATGATCCGACAACAATGACTTGTCGATGTTCTCATGGTGGTACGACTTGCACACGAAGTAGATCACAGTTTGGATAACGAGTCCGAACAAAAACACCTTGACGAGCATCAACAAGCACAGGAATCCGATTCCTAACCTGCCCGCAACGCCGAACGATGACTCAGTATCCACAACGATGCTCTCGAAAAGTATCTGTATCCCAAACTTAGTGAAATGCAGCTTGAAGAAGATAACTACGGGGATCCACATCTTGCCCTGTATCAAGTTTCTGCTTTTGGTCATGGCCTTGAACCCTTTGATGTCTTCCAAAACCGATACGACGCTTGCCAGCTCCCAAACCACGGTCATGTACATAAACCCCACGATGTACAAGATCATTATGGCAAGGAAAAAAAGTGACCCAACAAAGTCAACATACTTAATGGAGACCCTCCGAAGGATTATGGTTAGCACAACGACCAAGATGAAGACGAGGAACTCTAGAAAAGCACACAAGAAAGTCACCATGAGCCTTTTCCAGACCTTGGGAACCACACTCATGACTTTTCCAAAGGTCACGTCGCGGCGAGTGTGGACACTGGCCACAGTGTAGACCACCGCGGAGATGGAGAGGAGGGAGAAGACGACGAAGAAGGTGAAGTAGACGAACTTGACGAGCCAGAACGCAGCCCACTCGGACGATAGGCGCTCAGAGAGCTTAGCATAGAGGTATGAGCCCTCTCGGACTAGGTGTCTATAGTGCTTCGTGCGGATTATCTTGGAGAGGATGAACTCAGATACCTCGATGTGGGCGAGGAAGATGAGGGAGAGGGGGAGGATCAAGGCTAGGGTTATCTTGCTGAAGATTCTTCTGAGGTTGAAGATGATCTTGTAGGACTCTAGGTAGATGTCAAAGAGGCCTAGGAATTGCATGTCTTCTTGCTCTCTATCCATGGTGTTTGGTTTGGAGAGATGAGGACTGAAGAAGAGGCAAGGGAAGATGAAATGGGAGTTGTTGAGAGGATTTTATTACTATATATTTAGAATTCGGGAGATTAGTTTTGGACTTTTGTGTAGTGAATTACCCTTGGTCTTCAATGAAATTACAAAGTCAACTATGACTCGTTTTTTTGTTTTTGTTTTTTGATCATAACGACTCCTTGTTTCTCCTCTATATTCTTTATCTATATTGTGTTTAAGATTATTGGACAAAGAAATTGACATTTTTTTTTAAAACTATGAATTCCAAGCATAATCCTTCTTGCTATTGTTTTAAACTAATTGTTGGGAGTATTAGTTAGAGTTTATTTGCGAATCTTTCAATACAGAGATATGGTGATAGATGAGAATCTTCTTTTTTAATAGAGTGTTCTGACGCAGCAACCCCAAATCAATTGGTGACGACGGGAATCAAAGTACTTGAAATACATCTAAATTGCTCAAGAATGCCAAAATTTACATGTCTCGCCTCAACAATGTAAAGATAATTCCTTTTGTATCTTTTCTAATATTCTGCCTATTACTAATGCACTCATCTTTTTCTTCAAATGATTCGAGATAACGTGCATAATTTTACGTAGAGTTTGTTCGTCAAGAAAAGGGTGTGAGAGAAAAAAAAAAAAAAAGACGGAAAAAAGGGGCAAATTTATTGAGGAAAGGGCATAATCGTAGTTACTCGAACATGCTGGGGTGTTTTGAGGAAAACCATGAAAGACGGCAACGACTAGGCCGTCGTTTATTTTAAAGCGGAGGCGAAGTTCTGAGGAAGTTCAATTTTTTTTTTTAAATAATTGGAAGTTTAAAATTGGGGCGTCACTTTCATAAGTCTCCCCTTAGACGAGTCCAAACGGCCGTCCGTTTAATTTGCAAAGTACTATTGTGAACCACCAAGGCGGTAGCACAGTTGATGAGGCTCATGCCTCCCTTAAGGCAGGCGGGAGTTCGAGTCCCAGTAGGTATTCGAATCTCATATGCGGATTAAATGGGAGAGTTTTTATCAGTTGTGTACTAAAGTGGTGCCGTGGTGATGATCCATCCTCCCGGATGGTAGCTATGACTCGAACTGAATATTTTATTGGCGGGTAGGAAGCCCCTATGGTTACGCCCAAGGGGCCGGAGTTACTACGCTGGTCGCCCCCTCTCATCCTTTTGATTATAAAAAAGAAAAAGAAAAAGGTACTATTGTGACGTCACTGCAAAATATTACAGCAATACCCATGCCTCTTTATAGCTTATATGCTAAAACCACCACCAAAAACAAGACAAAAAAATTTGAAATCTCAATATTCTCACATCAAATCAATTATGTTACGAAGAACTTTCTTGAATTTTTTACTCGAAGTAATTTCTTGACATTTTAGCCACAGTTGGTTGTTGTGTAAGATACCAAGATTATAATTTGCAATGTTTGCCGTACAATTTAAAGACAGTATTTGCCATATTAGAAATTGATTCCACGGGAGAGGTAGAATGAAGACAAAAAAATGTAAGAGAATCATACGTATCTCTGTATAATATCCACCTCACGATTGCGAGAGAAAATACAAAACAGATCTCAGTACGAAGAGTTAGAGAAGTCTTTCTTAATCGTCTCGTTAAATTTCAAGATTGTAACTACAAAAAGCTACTACATGTTAAAAACTAAGGCCACTATATGATTGGACTTCTCTTATGCTCAAAATTGGAAACTATTTCCAAACCTTGATAGACAATTGAGTGTGACAAATTTGGACTATAGATGGTGGTGCAGTGGTTGATCCCAATGGAAATCCATAGGTAATTCAAGACAGAAAGTATGGATGGTTTTACACATGACACTTTCTACTACGAATGGATGATCTTCACGAATTCAACTTTAGCAACAAAAATAATACTATCTTTCTTGCATCAAGATTTTGTTTGACTGCATGTATATATTTTGATTAAGGAGTATCATGCATAGTTTTACTTTTAGTATATTTTAAAAGTAGATTTTCATTAGGAAAATTATTTCTAGTTTAGAATAGATTTGCTCCGAAATCGGGTTGATTAATTTTGTTCTCCTATTTTATTTGGATTCATGATATACAAGAATTAAAATTTTTTTCTGGTAATTTTTTTCTCTCTAATTTGACCAATCTCTATTAGCATCAGAACTACGTGTTTACTATTATATATGAATAGGGATTTAAGCTTGCGGGCGTATGACGATTTGATCCAATCAATTAATTTTTCAAATATCTCCATATATTATATTAGTCATTATCCTAGGTGATTTATGTTTCAGAAATGCTAGGGACAAAGAAAATTTATCCCGAAAGTACCCCGAAAACAGCAATCAATGGTTGAGATTCACTTTGATATGTGTGACCCAATCATCAAAGTGATTCTCAACCATTGATTACTGTCTTCGGGGTATTTTCGGGGTAAGTTTTCTTTGTATGTTTACTTGTGAATTCAAGAAACCCGTGAGTTTGGACCAAATATAACAAACACATGTACATAACAACCATATCAAACCTATTAGTTTACGAGAACGCACGATATCCAAAGATACCATACTTTTTAGTATGAAAACTGCGAATCCGCATTGGCATTAATGCTATATGAATTAATTGTCCCTATCGTTTTGTTTCAAAGTGGGTCATGTTTCCTATATGATATGCCAAAGTGTTAATTTGTTACTTCTTGACAAGTTGTAAGCCCTATATATAATAGAAACTAATTAATATTTGTTGGCTTGTGTGGCATTTGCAATGCGAAAACTGCTTGTTTTAAGTACTTTTATATACAGATCCTTCAAAAAAAAAAAACTCTTATACAGGTGGCTTTATTTGATTTATGGAAACCATAGATGTGACCATTTATTACTGGACAACCTGCCTCACAGTATCTGAATAGCTTCATATTAATTTTCTCTGGTGGCCTACCAAACCCAAGCCACCAGAGAAAATTTCCCCTTATTCCTTCCAGAACCGAAATTTCCCCGAAACCGGTTTTTCCCCATTTTCCATAACCGAAATTTCCCTTTTTCAACCGAAATTTTTCCTCGTTTTTTCCCGAACCGGTCCACAAAATCCGGTACAGACCAATACGTATCGGAAATCGGCCAGTTCACCTGTGATTTCCACACTTCCCGTTATACCGGCCTATATCCGAACCGGACCCCTCAAATTCCGGTACGAACCGGCCGATACAGTTCATATCGGCCGATTTTTAAAGCTATGGGGAGGATGAAGGCTAGGGATATCTTGCTAAAGATTCTTCTGAAGTTGAAGATGATCTTGTAAGACTCTAGGTAGATGCCAAAGAGGCCTAGGAATTGCATGTCTTCTTCTTCTATATCCATGTTGTTTGGCTTGGAGAGATGATGAGTGAAGATGAGGCAAGGGGAGATGATGTGAGGAGAGAAAGGGGAGTTGTTGGGAGGGTTTTATTTAGAATTCGGGAGATTGGTTTTGGAGTTTTGTGTAGTGAATTATCCTTAATCTTCAATGAAACTACAAAGTCAACGACTGTACTCCTTGTTTCTCTTTTATATTTCTTTATTATCTATTTTAGTATTTTGTGTTTAAGACTATTGGACCAAGAAATTGACCTTTCATTTTTTAACTATGAATTCCAAGCATAATCGTTCTTGCTTTTGTTTTTAAAAATGTTTGTTAGGAGTATTACTTAGATTTTATTTACAAATCCTTTATCACAGTGATATAGTGATAGATGAGAATCTTTATTTTTTTAATAAATTGCATTGGATTGAACCAACGCAGCAATTCCCAATCAACTGGTGACGACGAGAATCAAAGTACTTGAAATGCATCGAAATGAGTTGCTAGTTCCAGAATGTTAAACTTACATGCCACACCTCAACAATGTAAAGATAATTCTTTGTTATCTTATTCTGCCTATTATTAATGTTCTTATCTTTTTCTTCCAATTATTCGAGATAACGTGCAGAATTTTACTTATAATTTTTGTTCGTGTCAAGAAAAGGGGGTGAGGAAAATAAAGGAAAAGAAAGAGAGAAGGAGTGGGACACAAAAAAGAGGGACATAAATTTATAGAGGAAAGGGCATAATCGTAGTTGATTGAATGTGTTGGGGTGTTTTTAAAGAAAACTTTGAAAGACGGCTACGACTATGTCATCGTTTATTTTCACAAGTCTCCCCTTAAGGCTCAGATGGAGAAATTTTTAAGTGCCAAGCGGGTATCACATGGCAGTATCTGTCAACGATCTGGATCATCTAAATATGTGTTGAACGGTCCAGTGTATTCCCTCTCTCTCCCCTTATCCCACAACTTTCTCTCTTCATTTTCTCTCAAATTCAGACCGTTCAAAACACGTTTGACGATCTGGATCGCTAACAGAGTAACACATGTTTGGTACCCTACCGGCATCCAAAAAATTTCTCCCTTAGATAAGTCCAGACGGTCGTCCATTTAATTTGCAAGTACTATTGTCACTGCAAAATTACAGCAATACCCCTGTGCCTCTTTATAATTTATATGCTAAAACTACTACCAAAAATAAAAAACAGAGGTACTGAGATCGAGTATTCCTTAATCTCATTGCTGTATAAAGTTAGGTCAAGTTTAACAACCAACCGTGGCTAAAATGTCAAGAAATTTCTTCCCGTAAAGAGGTACTGAGGTCGAGTATTCCTTAATCTCATTGCTGATCTATTTTAAATAGTACAACAAATATTGCAAATTATAATCTTGGTATTTTATGCAACAACCAACCATGGCTAAAATGTCAAGAAATTTCTTCCTTTAAAAAATGTACGTACGTCATGAATATTTAGCTCTCATAACTTCATAAAATAACTAATTTTTTTATAGGCAACAAGATTTTATTATAAACTTGACAAAAGGTACATCGAGAAAAGACCAAATACAGGCCACTGAGAAAGAGGTACTGTATAGGCCTAAGGGAAAACAAAAATGGAAAAGAAGATTACGTTCAAAGGATATAATGTTTTCCAACAGATAGACTGATACATCAGTCTCAATAGAATAAAACTCAGTAGAAGGATCTTCCATAAGAATTTGGTAAAGCTTATCTCATCCAGCACATTTCCAACAGCACCATATGCCGCAGAAGCAATCCCATTATATCATGAAATCCCAGCAAACTAGTTTACAGCATACATCATCCAATGCTATAGAAGTAGATCAGCTCCTTATTCAGCCATGACCTGATCCGTATTCAACCATGACCAAATGCAATATGAGCATCAGCAGTGGGACCAAAAAACATCTTCAGAGCGGCAAAGACTCAGCTATCTCTTAGCCCTCCTCACAGATAGGAGTTGAAAAGAGATAATGGTATACACCACGAAACACAGCCCCAACACATCCAAGGCTTCACCACGAGAAAATTCAGCAGTATATCAGCAAAAATCCTTTCTCATTTTGATCAGGTCTAATAATAGTAGCAGATTCAGCAACAGTTGAAATAGAAAAAAGCCTACTCAGAATATCCATAACCCATCAAACAATATTGGCTCACAACTAGTAAACATCTTAGCCCTCCCTAGACTAAGGAGTTGGAAAGAGGCTAATCCACACCAATCAGCTAACTTAACTTAAAACCACAGTTACACTTAACATTTTAGCCACAGAAAAAAAGAAAGCTAAAAAACTGATAGCATACTCTTAGCCCTTCAAACTGTGAAGTTGAGAGAGTAAAGAAACTCCTATCAATAGCACACCTATACCTCAAGCTCTCTTCATATTGCACCCAATTTCAAAGAAAATCAGGCCAAGACTAATGTAAGACTCTTAGCCCTCCATAAAATAACTGATTTGATGTGAGAACATTATTCGCGTCAAATTTCAAGATTATAACTACAAAAAGCTACTACATGTTAAAGACAAAGGGCCACTATATGATTGGACTTCTTATGCTTAAAATTGGAAACTATTACCAAAATTTGATAAGGCTAAAGGAACGGGGAAAGGAAATTGGAAGCAGAAGTCGGCGGAGAAAATGTTGGGCATTCCTAAATCTAAGAAGAAATTAGTGGGAAGAAAGAAAGGAAAATACGTTGTGTTTAGATCTGCGATTGTTGTTGCGGCTTTATGTTCTTTTTTCGAAGGCACTAATAGGTTTCACGTTGATGATGCAAAGGCTGTTTGATCTATTAAGAAAATCTTGGGCGAAGTTTATTTGGGTGTTGATGAGAAAGTTTTAAGTAATACATGATTACAGATGTAAAAAAATGACGTGTGGGCCAAAGTTCAGAGTTCTCAGTATAACAATTGATCCTTGGTCATCTCAGGAGCAGTAGGTCTTCTTTTAGGTGCCTTTCGATTGTGGTTGGATCTTGATTGTGTTGTCTCTTCTTTGGGTTTTTCGGCCTTGGTTGGCTTTTTGTCATCTAAGGGTAGTTATTTTTCCTTCTGGTTCCTGGTGGCATATGATTGTCGGAGTTCTTTTTTCTCTACTTGTTGCCTCGTGCTTTAGATCATTTTAATCTTTACAATTTGTTTCCAAAGATTAATAAACTTTCTTTGCTATTAAAAAAAATATATCGTGTTTTTTTTACTATATTTTGATTTAGGAGTATCATAGTTTTACTTTTAGTAGATTTTGATTAGGAAAATTATTTCTAGTCTAGAATAGATTTGATCCAAAATCGGGTTGATTTTGTTCTCCTATTTTATTTGGATTCATGATCTACAAGAATCAAATTTTATTCTGGTAATTTTCTTCTCTCTAATTTGACCAATCTCTACTAGCATCAGAATTACATGTTTACTATTATATATGAATAGAGATTTAAGCTTGCCGGCATATGACGATTTGATCCAATCAATTAATTTTTTAGATTTCTCCATATATTTAGTTGTTATCCTAGGTGATTTATGTTTTCTTGAGACTTTAAGAGCCTGCAATTTTGGACGAAATGTAGCAAACGCACATATGTAACAACCGCATCTAACCTATCAATTTACTAAAACGATATCCAAAAATACCATACAAATTGCTACGAAAGATCTCCGCCATGTTGCTCCTGTGAATTGTTCCTGTCATTTTGTTTCAAAGTGGGTCATAAAGTAAAGAGTAATTACTTCTTCGTTTTTTGGCTCGGCTGACATTCTTATTTTAACTTTTTATTTATACAAATCCTCATCAGAAAGAGGGGAAAAAAAAAAAACTTTTATACAGATGGCTTTAGTAGAATAGGAGACCATTGTTGTGAACATTACAAAGGACAACTTGCCTTACACTACCTGAATAGCTTCACAATTTTCTCTTGTTGCCTTTAAGCCCAAACCCAAGCCATAAAAGCAAGAGACATAACCCATTTTTTTAAATCAGCAGAGAAGAGAAATTAAAGTACGAAAAAAGTCCGAGGCTGAAGAAATAAGAATTACATCCCACGAGGTTGAAATAAGAGACATAACTGGCTGAACATTATGCTGAAAAAAAAAACTTGCTGAACGTTTACTTTTGACGGGCCTTTTTTTTGGAAGGACGGAAAATCAACACCATATATATGTTCACATGATATGTTGGAGTATATCCAAGCCTCTCTCTATCACATATTGGTTTGTGTCTCACACAAAAATAAAAAATTGAATATCACACATCGAAATTTTCAAGCTGGTCATCCTTGGCCATGATAGGAATATACTCGCCCCCATAAACCTCATCAATATGATCCGACAGTGACAACTTGTTGATGTACTCATGGTGGTACGATTTGCACACGAAGTAGATCACCGTCTCGATAACGAGTGCGAACAAGAGCACACTGAAGAGCATCAACAAGCACAGGAATCTGAATGCGAACCTGCCCGCAACGCCGAACGTCCCCTTATGCACGACTTGGCTCTTGAAAAGTATTTGTATCCCGAACACAGCGAAATTCAGCTTGAACCAGATAATTATGGCGAATCCACATCTTGCCCTGTATCAAGTTTTTGCTGTTGTTCATGCCCTTGATCCCTTTGATGTCTTCCAACACTGATACGACGCCCACCAGCTGCCAGACCACGGTCATGTAAACAAGCCCCACGACGTACAAGATCACGATGGCAAGAAAAAAAAACTGAACCAGCTATGTTAACATGCTTAATAGTGACACTCCAAAGGATTGTGGGTACCAAAACCACGTTGTAGAGTACGTGTGATAGCCAGAAAAACACACAAGAAAGTCACCATGACCACTCTCATGACTTTTCCAAACGTCACATCGCGGCCAGTGCCAGTAAAGACACTGGCCACGGTGTAGACCACTGCGGAGGTGGAGAGGACGGTGAAAACGAGGAAGAAGATTAAGTAGACGAACTTGACGAGCCAGAATGCGGCCCATTCCGAGGATAGTCTGGCGGAGAGCTCAGCGAAGGTGTACGTGCCCATGCGGAATCGGCGTCTATTGTACGCCGTGTCTTTGATCTGAGAGAGGTGGAACTCGGATACCCAGATGTTGGCGAGGAAGATGAGGGAGAGGGGGAGGATCAAGGCCAGGGTTATCTTGCTGAAGATTCTTCTGAAGTTGAAGATGATCTTGTATGACTCTAGGTAGTTGCCAAGGAGGCCTAGGAATTGCATATCTTCTTGTTCTCTATCCATGGTGTTTGGCTCGGAGAGATGAGGAGTGAAGAAGAGGCAAGGGGAGATGAAATGGGTTGTTGAGAGGATTTTACTATATATTTAGAATTTTAGAGATTGGTTTTGGAGTTTTGAGTAGTGAATTACCCTTAGTCTTCAATGAAACTACAAATTCTACACTCGGACTGCACTCCTTGTTTCTCTGCTATAGTATTTTTTATTATTACTATTACCTATTTTAGTATTTTGAGTTTAAGACTATTGGACCAAGAAATTGACCTTTCATTTTTTAACTATGAATTCCAAGCATATATAATCTTTCTTGCTTTTGTTTTAAAACCAATTGTCAGGAGTATTACTTAGATTTTATTTACGAATCCTTCAACGCAGCGATACGGTGATAGATGAGAATCTTTTTTTAAATAGATTGCGTTGGATTGAACCAACGAAACAACCCCCAATCAAGTGGTGACGATGGGAGTCAAAGTACTTGAAATACATCTAAATGAGTTGCTAGCTCCAGAATGCTAAACTTACACGCCACACCTCAACAATGTAAAGATAATTCTTTTTGTATCTTTTCTAATATTCTGACTATTATTAATGTACTTATCTTTTTCTTCCAACGATTCGAGATAACGTGCATAATTCTACTTATAATTTGTTCGTGTCAAGAAAAGGGGGTGAGGGAAAAAAAAAGAAAGAAAGGAGGAGTGGGATACGAAAAAGAGGGACATAAATTTATCGAGGAAAGGGCATAATCGTAGTTGCTAGAATGTGCTGGGGAGTTTTTGAAGAAAATCTTGGAAGACGGCTACGAGGTGAAGTTTATGAGGAAATTTAAAAGTGGGGCGTCATTTTCACTCCCCTCAGGGCTCAGATAGAGAAAATTTTAAGTGTCGAGCGGGTACCTTGTAGCGGTATGTAACGACCCTGATTTTCAGTAAATAAAAATTTCGTTAAAAATTTGAATTTTATTTTTATTACTTGGATTTGCTTTTAAAATTTGTTTTTAATTTCTATAATCCGTCATAATTAAGTTTTAGTCCTTTTAAAATTCTTTTTTTTATTAAAAGTCCTACTTGGCTAGTAAAGTTAGTTTTCAACCGACTAGTTGGACAAACCAAACTACCATTTCTCCTAGTTACACTTTTCGAACCCTAATTGGACCTTTTTGACCGTCTTGGAGCCTTTTGAACCCCCCGAACCCTAATTGAACCCTTAGACTTTTAGGGGTAATCATTATACCCCATGACAAGTCATTCAAGTCTATACTTGTCATATTTAATCATTTACCCTTTGGTCCATAAATGCTAGGAAAATTTTTGACCATTGGTCATTGATTATTAAGTTGCCAATAAAGCTTTGATTTGACCATACAAAATCATGGACCAAAGAATCTCATCATTTTGCTTCCAAAACTAGCTAACCTAGCCATACATGCATGCAACCCTAGGATTTTAGCCTTAAACCTAATAATCATAGACTTACTTTCCTAGACACACATATATATACTCTTTTATATATATACACACATATATATATATATGTACCGAGAGAGAGAGAGAAAGCCAAGATGGAGAGAGAGAGAGAGGCCATGAGAGAGGGAGAGAGATGGAGTGTGTGGGATGTTTTGTACACTCCTACAAGCTACCCTTTGTAGCCTTAAGCCTATTTATGACCATTTCTAGCCTTCCAAAGTACAAAGTTAGCCAATGATGTTGTTCTTTCTTGCAAGCAACCTCCCCATAGACTTGACTTGACTAAAAACCCTTCATAATTACCTAAGTCATGGCCTAAGATGGATGTGACATTGCTTGGCATGCTTGGAAGGCTTGCCATGCTTGAAATGACAAGTCCATGGATCAAAATCCATGGGGTAAAGAGAGGAGAGAGAGGCCGGCCATGGGGGAGAAGGAGGAGCCCAAGTTTTGCTATAAATAGCACCCCCCATTCACCATTTCAACTCACACCTTCATCCTCCAACTTCTCTCTAGAAAAATCTTGTGTTCTTACTTTGTTTTCTTAAGTTCTTGAAGTTCTTGAGAGCTACCACCAAACCACCTCCAAAACCATCCATAGATCTTTAAAGTAGTCTAGTTTTAGTAACAAAGTTGTTTCTAGGAAGAGAAAAGTCATCTCTTTTCCTTTCGAAGCATTTCAGAGCCGTTACGCCGCCAATCCGCGAAACTGACGACCAAATCTCAAAACCGACCTACCGCCAAGAAGAAAGGTAGAATCCCTAGTCTACTAACTCTACGTATAGTATAGAATCACATGTTGGAAGGTAGAATGTTCGTAAGTTCCAAGTACAACTTTTTTGATCGTTTTCTTAGAATAGATAAGGTTATCTTTCGTTTATATTGTTTGAAATGCATGATAGTTAACGAACTTATTTTCGCTAATGGAGGTATAAGTACGTTAGAACAATCGATTGGTAACTCTAAATAAACATATGTTGTTTAGAATTTCTCAAAACGTAAGATGGAATGATTTTCGAAAGATAAGATTTTAACGCTTGATTTGAAGTATTCATATTTTGATCTTTTCAAGCATGCTTAGTAATATTGAGTTGGATGATCTTGTTGGTTTAGCTTCATGATTTCAAAGAATGATTTATGTTTACCTTTGTAAATGTTTACTTTTGTGATAAGTCCTACCGCGGAGTCTATGCATGAAAACGAGACACAAAAATCGAGAAAGTTAAAAATATGACACTTAGGGTGTGGTTAATAAAAAGGCGTGTTTTGAAAATGTGAAATATTTTGGAAACCACAATGTGGCCAGACATAGTAGCCCATTGTGTGGTGTGTGTTTTGTGTGCCAATGGGAACCCGGTGCGGCAGAACCATTGTTAGGATACTCGGGAGACCAGAACGGCAGAACCGAGATTGGGTGTGTGGCTTGGTTATCCGCGGAGAGGAGCCAATGCAATGTGTGCCAATGGGAACCCGGTGCAGCGGAACCATTGTGAGGATACTTGGGAACCCGAAACGGCGGAACCGAGATTGGATGTGTTAAAAACGGATTCTGAAAATGTTGATTTGGTAAACAGAAAGTGAAACGGTGATATGGTTTACGAGATGTCGCGTAGGAGGAACTCATAAATTTTGGACACCAACGTTAGTTCGGATAATGAATGCGGATGTGTCATTGTTTACTATCTTGCTAGATATGCATGTTCTAAGTAGAAATTGTTAAATTTTTGGGTATATTGTTGTTAAGTTAAGGTTAGAGGGTTAGGTTTTCTATTGAGCCTTCGTAGCTCACGGTGTTACCTTTAGGTGACCCTGACATATTATATTGGTGGCGACGCCGGTATAATGTGTCAGATCTTATAGATGAACAGGGTGAACTTTACACCTCGGAAGCGTTTGGAGCCGAAGAGCTGGCCAGAATGGAAGAAGAAGCGGAGCAGTAGATAGGAACCCTAATCTGCCCTCCTTTTGTTTAATAAAGTACTCTTGGGAGAATTATGTAGTAATATTGAGCCAGACTCTATTTAGATTTTCAATAAAAATGTCTTATTTAACGTACTCAAAATTGGGGGCGTTACACGGTATCTCTTCTTGATCAGGACTATCCAAATATGTTTTTCATGATCTAGTTTATTCTCCCTTTCTACTAGGGGTGGCAAATTGAACCCAGACCCATTAACAAACCCAGACCCATCAATTAGAAAATAGACCCAACCCAACCCATTTATTAGTTGGGTAAGAATGGGTTCAAACCCAGCTAACCCATTATTAGTTGGGTCATAATTGGGCATTAATTGGGTCAACTTAAATGACCCAATGGGCAATGAAAGTAACCCACCAAATTTCATCTCTTAATTGGTCTCTTTTGTAATTAGAAAGTGGAGGAGTACCGTCCCCTTCTCTCTCTCTCCCCTGCCCCCTTCCCTGGCCCCACCCCCGCCTCTCTCTCTCTGTGTCCCCCCCCCCCCCCCCCCCCCCCACCCCTCTCTCTCTCTCTCTCTCTCTCTCTCTCTCTCTCTCTCTCTCCCCCCCCCTCCCCCCCCCCCCCCCCCCCCCCTCCCCCTCCCTCCCTCCCTCCCTCCCTCCCTCCCTCTATCTCCCCCCGCCCCTTCTCTCTCTCTCTCTCTCTCTCTCTCTCTCTCTCTCTCTTTTATTCAGTTATTTTGTGCTAAATCACACGCATACAAAAATATTTTAAATGGTTCGAATTAAAAATCAATTGTGACCGGTAACAATTATTTTCACCAGTCAAAATTGAAAACACATCTCATCCATTAATTGCGCGAATGGACCCGTGAAATTGTGCTCCGCCGTGAATAAATTTCTCTCATGGTAGTGCCGCAAAGGGTTTGGATTAAAAAATTGACTTATTTTTTTGTTCTTATTCAAATTTTTTTTGCATTTTTTTGTTCTGTGTCACATTTTTGTGACTTATTAATTTGTTTTGATGAGAGAAATCGGAAAAGTAAAAAAATTTGATCGAAACTTATAATTTTTTGAATAAAGACAAAAAAAAAAATCAATAAGACAAAAAAAATTACTTATTCTCGTCTTTTTGAAAAAATTTATGAGTTTCGATCATAATTTTCTTTTACTTTTCTAATTTTTTGATCATAATTTTTAGTATATATGTAATTAGGTAAATGGGCGGGTCGGGTTTGCTTTAAAATAAATGGGTCGGGTTGGGTATGGGTAATTAGACTCATAGTTAATGGGTGTAAATGGGTCAATGACCCATTAAAGACCCAACCCACTAACAACTTACCCAATTTGACCCAAACCCACCCGTTTGCCACCCCTACTTTCTACCCTCACCCGACCACTTTCTCTCTCTAAAATCCAAATCATTCAAAACACGTTTGACGGTATGGATCCCCCATGGGATACCACACGTGTGGTACCCTGCCGGCACCTAAAAATTTATCCCTTACATGAGTCCACACTGTTGTCCATTTAATTTGTAAGTACTATTGTCATCGCAAAATTACAGCAATACCCATGTGCCTCTTTATAATTTATATGCTAAAACCACCACCAAACACAAAAACAAAAACAATAAAACAGAGGTACTGAGGTCAAGTATTCCTCAATCTTGTTGCTGTAAAAAATGAGGTCCAGTCCAACAACCAACCGTGGCTAAAATGTCGAGAAATTTCTTCCTATAAATCGTACGGCAAATATTGCAAATTATAATCTTGGTATTTTATGTGACAACCAACCGTGGCTAAAATGTCAAGAAATTTCTTCCTGTAAAAAATGTAAGTCATGAATATTTAGCTCTCCTATCTTCATAAAATAACTGATTTGATTTGAGAATAGTATTCACATTAAATTTCAAGATTACATAACTACAAAAAGCTACTTCATGTCAAAGACAAAGGCCACTATATGATGGAACTTCTTATGCTCAAAATTGGAAACTATTGCAAAAATTTGATATAGAATTCATGAGTGTCACATATTTGCACTATGGTGGTACGGCAGGGGCTTACGCTTCGGCTCAGGTCGAACAGTTTGAAATTTGGACCTACGTTTTGCATCAACATGAAAGTTGTTGATTGATTTTGCCAATAAAAAATAAAGTTTGAAATTAAATAGAATATTAAAGTGTGTGCTACTTGAGGTGTACTACTGGTACAGGAATATCCGAATGGAAATCCATAGGTAATTCAAGAAAGAAAGAATGTATGGATGGTTATGACGTTTTCTACTACGAATAGATGATCTTCATGAATTCAACTTTAGGCACAAAAAAAATACAGTAGCTTCCTTTCATCAAGATTGTGTTTGACTACAATTTGATTTTTTTTAATTTTTTTTTATGTAAGACAAGATTCAGGAGTTTCATATTGAAGGAAAACTGAATCTCTTATTAATTTCTGAATGAATCAGTACAAAAGAGAATCAATCTCTTCTTATACAACATACATCAGAATCACTAACTACTTTACTAAAACCAACTATTTTACTAAACCGTGATTACCTTTAACTAATTCTGTTACAACAGAGGCCTGATTGTCTACACACGCATCCACACCATATGAACTACTTTCAGCCAAAAGCCTTTGCTGAGAAGGCTTGCATACAGTAATAAGACGTAAATCTATGACTGGTCTAATCTCACTAACATGCCCCCTCAAGCGATTGGGTGAGGCACAAACCAAGAGCTTGTCACAAAGATAATGAAATCGAGAGACAGAGAGGGGTTTAGTAAACACATCAGCAACTTGATCCATAGAAGAGACATGACGAAGAACAAGCTTCTTAGCAGCAACCTGTTCGCGAATGTAATGATAGTCAATTTCAATATGCTTGGAGCGGGCGTGAAACACAGGATTTGTGGCGAGAGCTAAAGCACTGAGATTATCACACCATATAACTGGTAAAGAGGAGACAGAAACAGAAAAATCACGTAACAACATCTGTAACCAGTTCAATTCAGCCACAACATGGGCAAGAGCTTGATATTCAGCCTCCGTCGAGGAACGAGAAACCGTAGGTTGTTTCTTTGCTGACCAAGAAATCAAATTATTCCCCAGAAACACACAATACCCCGAAGTAGATCGGCGATCAGCAGAATCGCCAGCCCAATCTGAGTCAGAAAAGGCCTGAAGAGTGAAAGGACCACGAGTAAAACGAAGACCATGATTAAGAGTGCCCTTGACATATCGAAGTAGCCTCTTGACTGCAGTAAAATGAGCAATAATAGGAGAAGCCATGTGCTGACATGCGTGATTAACAGCATAAGCTAAATCAAGGCGAGTAATGGTCAAATATTGTAAAGCCCCAACCACACTCTGATACAAACAAGGATTTCCAAAAGGAAGAGAATCAGAAACTGAATCGACAGACTTAAGAGCAATAGGTGAAGCACAAGGTTTACATTCTGTCATGCCAGCTTTGGCAAGAATCTCACTAGCATACTTACATTGAGACAATAAGTAGCCATGATCCTGAGACTGAACAGAGATACCAAGGAAATAAGAAATAGAACCCAAATCTTTCATGGAGAAAGTACTTTGCATTTGTTGGAGAAGATTGGCAATGGCAGCTGGATCACTACCAGTAACCAGTATATCGTCAACATAGACGAGAACAATGAGAATAGAAGAAGAGGTCTTATGAAGAAAAAGAGATGAATCACAATGACTGGCCAGAAAACCATGAGAAAGAAGAAAGGAGGAAAAAGTAGAGTACCAAGCGCGAGGAGCTTGTTTAAGCCCATATAGAGCTTTATAAAGTTTACAAACCATGTGAGGATGAGAAGGATCAACAAAATCAGGGGGTTGAACCATATAAACCTCCTCTTCAAGAGTACCATGGAGAAATGCATTAGAAATGTCTAGCTGTTTAATAGGCCAATGGAAAGAGAGAGCCAATCCAAGCAGAATTCGAATGGTGGGCTGTTTAGCAACAGGACTAAAGGTCTCATAATAATCGATACCTTCCTCTTGTAAATAACCTTTAGCCACTAAACGAGCCTTATATCGAGCTACAGACCCATCAGAATTTCGTTTAAGCTTGAAGACCCATTTACAGCCAATAGCAGTCTTATGAGATGGTAGAGAAATCAAAGACCAAGTTCCTTGGTTTTGAAGAGCTTGATACTCTTCTAACATTGCTTGAGACCACTGGGAAGATTGAAGAGCTTCTTTAACAGTAAAGGGTTCAGTAAGAGAAGAAGAAGAAGCAATAGCCGTAAGACAAGAAGGAGCAGAAGAAATTACAGCAGCTTTAGATCTAGTTTGCATAGGATGAGGAGAAGGCTTAGGTTTTGAGTGAACGGTAGTTGTAGATGGTTGAGAAGAGGAAGAAAAAGGTAAAGCAATGGAAAGAGAACCAATAGGAATACGACCAACAAGAACAGAAGTAGTAGGACCAGGAGAAGGTAGTAATGGAGATATAGAATGTGGCACATCAGAAGAAGAAGAAGAAGAGTTAGAAGATTCAAAAGAAGAATCAGGAGAAGAAGATGGAGAAAAAGTAGAAGAAGCATCTGCAGAAAAATTATGTAAATGAGAAGGCCAAAAGAATGTGGAAACTTGAGAGAGAGACTGAGGAGTTGAAGAAGATGTAGAAGATTTATATGGAAAGATATGTTCATGAAACATAACATGTCTTGACAAATAAACCTTGCCAGAATGAGGATCTAAACACCGGTAACCTTTAACAGTGGGATGGTAACCTAAGAAAACACAAGGAATAGATTTAGGTTGAAGTTTATGGGAAGTGTAAGGTCGAAGCCAGGGGAAACATTGACAGCCAAACACTTTAAATGAAGAATAGTCGGGTGAAATCTGAAACAAAACTTCATAAGGACTAAGATTTTGAAGAACAGAACTAGGCATGTGATTAATAAGAAAAGTAGCTGTAGCTACAGCTTCAAACCAATACGTAAGAGGCACACCAGATTGATAGAGTAAAGCAATTGCAGTGTCAGTGATATGTCTATGTTTTCGCTTTGCAATACCATTCTGAGCAGAAGTGTATGGACAGGTTTGTTGATGCACAACACCTTGAGAAACCAAAAACTGATTCATCCTATGATTGACATATTCAGTACCCCCATCTGTTCGAAAAATCTGAAGGGAAGTAAAAATTGTTTTTTAGCATAGGTCTTAAACTCCACAAACTTATCAAAAACCTCACTTTTGTAATGTAAAGGATAGAGCCAAGTAAATCTGCTATAATCATCAATAAACAGAACATAAAACCTGAAAGCAGATGTTGATTTATTAAATGGACCCTAAACATCACTGTGAACAAGAGAAAGAGGCTGGCATACAGTGGAATTGGACAACTTGAAAGGAAGTCTATGGCTCTTTGCAACACAACAAGATGTGCAAGATAGAAAGGTAACAGAGTTGTCATAAGAAACATTCAAACCTTGAAGAATTTTTTGAAATTTTGGGAAAGAGGGATGACCCAAACGTTGATGCCATTGGGCAGGAGAAACAGCAGTAGAACCCGAAGGAGCAGAGGTAAGAAGTGCCTTTGAAGTAGATGGAGAACTAACAGTGGAAGCAAAACCAACAAGAAATTGATAAAGGCCATTCACTTTAGTACCCGAATGAAGAACCTGTCGCGTAGCCTTGTCCTGAACCACAAAGGAATCAGAATCAAATGTTACAGTGCACCTATTGTCTTTAGTTAACTAATTCACAGAGACTAAGTTGGTAGACATGGTAGGAATATGAAGAACCTTGTTCAAACAAAAAGAGTAATGTGGAGTAGGAAGAATACCCTTGCCAGTGTGCTAAATAGCCAATGAATCTCCATTACCAACCATCACTTGATCAGTACCATAATAAGGTTGATAATCCTCAAGATTCTGCAGGTCATTAGTAATATGATTCGTAGCGGCAGAGTCAAGATACCAAGGAGGAGACCCAGAAAATCCAGAATTAAGCCCAGAGTGCCAAGAACCAGAAGAAGGCCCTGCATGCCAAGAATCAGAAGCAACAAACGCTCTTGGTTGAGAAGAAACAGAATGAGATGGTGAAGTAGCATTTGTACGAAGCCAACAAGTTTTAGCACCATGCCCAAGTTTGTCACAAATCTGGCAAACAATAGGAGCAGTAGAAGAATTGGATCTGAAATTTGGTTTAAAACCACCTCCCTGAAAACCATGCCCTTGAGAAGCACCGCCTCTTGGAGAAAAACCACCACGAAAACCAAAACCTCCCCCACCACGAGGAGAAAAATCACCACCTCTGTTAGAGGAAAAACCACCAGAAAAACCACCTCTAGCAGTAACAAAGGCAACATTAGGATCTATAGAAGACTTTTTAGCCTTGGATCCAATGTGAATAGATTCAGAACATAACAAAGCAGAAACCTGGTCCATAGTAATTGTTCCTAACTGAGCCCTAATTGTGGTAGCAAGAGGGTCATATTCAACTGGTAAACCATTCAAAGCAGCAAGAATCAAATCGTCATCATCTACAGAAGCAGTAACCAAAGCCAATTGATTGGCGATAGCCTTAATTTGTTCAAGATACTCTTCCATAGGTTTTGATTTCTTCGAAACACTACCTAACTTGTTCTTAAGCTGATGAACATGAGACCGAGAAAGAGACGTGAATCGCTTCGCAAGAAAGGACCATACCTCATAACTGGTGGAAAGATGAAGAACAGATGTGTAAATTGCTGGACTTAGGGTTGCAGTAATGCAACTGAAGAGATGACCATCAATCAGAGACCATGACTGAAAAGCTTCATTGGAGACCTCTTTGCCGTTAGCATCAGTGATTCTCGACGAAGGACGCGAGACCGAACCTTCAACATAACCAATCAATCCATTTGCCCGAAGGATATTCTGAAATTGATGATGCCAGATGAGGTAATTTGAAGAATCGAGTTTGACGGTGACGAACGAACTGAGATTTGAAATGAGAAGAGTAAGAGTGGAGGGAAGCGGGGAAGAAGAAGAAGACGCCATGGCTAGGATCGCTAGGGCTCGGTGGAGCTCTCGGGCTCTGATACCATGGAGGAAAACTGAATCTCTTATTAATTTCTGAATGAATCATTACAAAAGAGAATCAATCTCTTCTTATATGCTTGACCGATTCCTAGACCTAAAATAATGGGTTGCCCCAAGCGTAGGGCTGAGACCGATGTAGCACAATACCCGGTAAGACCGGAGTCGAATCCACTAAGGACGATGAAGTGTGTGCTGTGGAATCTCGGGTTGTAGAATTAAACTTAGCTCTTAGGTAGCCACCCCTTTGTCGATTGATGGAAGATTAACTAAAATCTAGGAAATAACTATTCTTTTCAAATAATTAAAAAGGAGGTACAGTCATAGGGTTCATAGCACTCGTAACCAGTCCGGACTAACCTGCTCTATTCAGTGTTCTTAAAAACGTAGAACTTTATATTGAAAAAGATACCCCGCAAGATGCAAAACCCTATGGTCGCCGTATACCCATGCGCAGCAAAGAATGAGTTTTGGACCCCCATTCCCCCGTTCACATGGCTCCGACAATGCCCGGGTTCGTCCACGGGAAGTATTTTTCCAATCTAAAATTGTTTATTTTATTTTAAAAATAAGAGCAGTGCCCAGACTAGTCACAGCGTGCTAAACACCCCATAACTCTACCAGTACGACTACTCACTAATCATCATGCATAAAATAAAAGAAACCCTAATTTGAAACATGTTTCTATTGTGCGAGATGGAAAATAAACAGAAAAATATCAACTAATCAGAACCAGCGAATAACTTTTATAAAGAACAGAAATTAAAACTAATTATCGAAGTGCAAAATCTTGAATGAATCGTTGAGACCTTGAAGAAAAAGAACTCTAAAGTAAACTGCGTAAATTAAAAGTTGCTGTATTAATATCCGAACCAGTGAACTCGGTTTCCTTCGTTGTACGGCTGCTGCTTCGCGCAACCCTCTGTCCGTTTTCGTCCGTAGGAAATCTCCTTTTTCCAAAAGGTGCTGAAGTCTCGTTCGTTTCTATGAAACCTAATGAAAATAATAATAATCAATCCATCCCTCTGCGGCAGCCGTTCTTTTCCCTTTTATAAAGTAACACGTGCTGTAGCTGACCTCCCTTGTAAAAGCCTTGGCCCACCATTTAACTATTTGGTCCACTTAATGGTAAGATAAATTCAAGCCCAATTCATTATTTCCAGTGAACATTAATTCCGCCAATTTAACTTGCGAACCATTACTCCAATTGCAGTCCAGAGCTTTCACTTGATTGAATTCGAATGGCCCAACGTCGAACACCATTTAATATTTCAACTTTGCAATCTTTTGTATCAAACTCTCCAAATACCTACAATACAAAAATCAATCATTAAAACTCTAAATAATAATATAAATAGATTTAGCAATGGTAAATTAGGGGGCGCGTATATGAATATTTACGCGCCCATCACACCCCCCAACTTACACTTTGCTAGTCCTCGAGCAAAGAGAATAAAAAATAAATAAATTCTAACTACGTCACTTTCGTAGGACTCACGATTGCACTTAGCATGTGCAACAAACCTTTTAAACCCCTAGGCGATCCCCAGAGGACGAGTGGAGTCTCGTGAGAGTTTTTAGCAATGATCACCCACAAAACATTGTGAATCCTCTCCACATGAAACCCAAAAACCTGTAAGACAGCTTAATGATATTTCAAGCAAAGAATATGAAGCCATCGTAAAGTGATAACGGGCATAAGCAGTTCTAGATACTATCAAGTCATAAAAATTTGCCATGGTACCTATACTTAGCGTGTGTGAACAAGGGCTTCGGTCACAAGTGAAAAATAACCAAAAGTTCTTTCCGGACCGAGTCTCAACTTCAAATCTCACCGTGTCATACACTCAACAAATGAAATCACTCGAAACCAGGTGCATATTACTCTCAATATGTGCAGTTGGAAATATGTAACTGAAAGCAAAATACTCTGCACAAGTTGACACAAAAAGAAAGCTCTACAAAGTGGACACACGATCTCATGAATGGAATGTCAAGTATTGGAAACTCTCTTTATCCACCAATTCACAACCCATTGCCCCTAGGATCAAATAGGACTTCAATTCCGGTTATAACATCAGGTTAGGAAACGCATTTCAAGATTAGAGTAAAACATTCAAGTGTCTGAGAATATGTGAACCACAACTCACATAGGGCAAAAATAACGATGCGTGCCCTCTTTTTTTTTTTTTTTTTTTTTTCAACTCCACCATATCACTGTTTCCTACCTTTAACACAATCCCACATTAAGAACAAGTATTTCTCCTTCCACAATAATTTGGTGTCTTTCCTTTTTGCTTTTTTTTTTCTTTTACTTTTTTTTTTTTGTTTTCTTTTTCTATGGAAAAGATCACCAAACAATAAAACATAATTCTCACTATATTTACTCTCTCTCTTCTAAAAATTTACCTCCATACCATTATTCAAACCTTCTCAAGACACAATATAGATGGAAGAGCTCAACAAGAAATGGGTATCATGCGAGAGGCTCAAATGGGCTCATAAGAAATAAATGTATGAAAGAAAGAAATGAACCGGCTCAAAATAGCAAAGATGGCCTATAATCCTCTCCAAGGAGCAATACAACCATGCAATTTCCAAACCCAAGAGATAAGTAGGTAATTCAAAACATTTCCAACACTTGACGACAAAAATAATGAGATCAACAACGAATTTACTTTTTTCATGACAAACAAGAGTTTATTTGACACCACTCCAAGAAAAGATAAGGCTCTAAACTCACATGGGGCATAAGTCTCCACTAAACTAGCCATCAAGAATAATCAAGTCACAGCTCACAAGCAACCAAAGCCCAAACAGACGTGAAGTGCAAATGTGCTAAAAATAAATGCCATGGCAGATTTTTCGCGACAGGCTAGTAAAAAGAACTACTATGCCACCACAATATCAAAACAATGACTATCACATCACAAACTCAATCAACTAAGAGCCAATATCAACAGCCTTCAAGTTTCATGCAAAAAGAATCCTACTATTTTTAAATTTTTTCATCAAAATAAAGAACAAAGTGATCACTCCCCCCAACTTGAATTATTCAATGTCCGCATTGAAAGCAGAAAAAATAATGATAGGACATAAACATAAAAGAGAGGATAGATATCACCTCGAAAAAGAAGGGCTAAGCAGGGTAAACTATAGATAGAGGGAGACCTCCCAACTTGGATCAAACAACCTGCAAAATATTAGCCTCCAAGACAGCAAGAAAAATAACTAAAAGAAATAAATAAGGCGAGGAAAAAAATGAAAGACACAAAATTAAACCATCCACTTTCTTCACGCGAAAGACACGGGTACTACTTTTCTCCCTGGCCAAAGACTGTGTTTCCCTATTTGTTGGAAGGACAATATGCATAGGATTCAACGATATCTTGAGAAGTGGTACCATCATCTAATAGGCTGTCACTCCCTCTGGGGCTGCCAGATTCCTTACCCACCACTCCGTTTGTGAAGCAATCTCCACAGAGTTTGGACATTGAAGTCAGATGGTTCAGACAGAATTCTCGCTGCTAACTACGCGTCTGCCGTCAGACCCAACCTCCTAAGTACTACATATATAGCTTCGACCAGGTGGCTATACCAGACCATTATGCTAATTTTGTTTCCTTTTCCAATTTCCTTTTTTTTTAGATTTTAAAGCTTAACAAGAAATAAAAGAATAAGTATACAAATATTGTGCCCAAAACCCAAGTCAATGATGGGTACTCCTATCGCTAGGAGCCGGGTCCACTTCCTAGTGAAAAGAGTGGTACGCGAAAGCTACCCGTCGGAACGTAGCCCAACGGCTACACAGCAGAGTCGTCCGAATAAACAGGATCGACCAAAATCTCATCAAGTTCACCTACTTCCACATATTCCAAAAATGGCTTTAGACGCTGCCCATTAACCTTAGAAATATTACCATTCTTAGGGTCACAAATATCTACCGACCCATTCGGATAAACCTTATGTACAACGTAAGGACCGTCCCACCGGGACCTCAACTTACCGGGAAATAAATGAAGGCACGAGTTATACAGTAAAACTTTCTGACCAACACTAAAGGTTTTGCGCTGAATATTCCTATCATGATACGCCTTAACCTTAGCCTTATAAATACTCGCGCTCTCATACGCGTCATTCCTAATCTCCTCAAGCTCACACAACTGGAGCTTCCTATGGGCACCCGCCTCAGGTAAACGCGCGTTTAGCGTCTTAATGGCCCAATAGGCCTTATGCTCCATCTCAACGGGCAAGTGGCAGGCCTTACCATAAACAAGCCAGTAGGGTGAAGCACCCAACACGGTCTTGTAAGCAGTGCGGTACGCCCACAAAGCATCGGTCAACCGAAGTGACCAATCTTTCCTATTCGGGTTTACGGTCTTGTCTAGAATCCCCTTAATCTCGCGATTTGCTAGCTCAGCCTGACCGTTGGTTTGAGGGTGATAAGCAGTAGACACCTTGTGAGAGATGCCATACTTGCTCATTAATGCCCCAAAAGACCTATTGCAAAAGTGAGTACCCTGATCAGAGATAATGGCACGTGGCATGCCAAATCTTGACAAAATGTTAGTTCGTAAGAACTCTAGTACGACCTCGGAATCACTGGTCTTAGTGGGGACTGCCTCAACCCACTTGGAAACATAATCCACCGCCAAGAGGATGTACTCATAACCGTATGACACCGGAAACGGACCCATGAAATCAATACCCCAACAATCGAAGACCTCTATCACAAAAATGTTCTGTAGGGGCATCATATTCCGTGGGCCAACCTTGCCTAATTTCTGACACCGGTCATACGACTTACAGAAGACGTACGCATCCTTAAAAAGACTTGGCCAAAAGAAACCACACTCACTGACCTTGGCGGCGGTCTTCTTTGCGGAGAAATGACCTCCGCACGCCTCGGTGTGACAAAACTCTAAAACTCCCCTTTGATCAGTTTCGGGGACACACCGGCGCACTATCTGGTCCGCGCAATACTTGAACACATATGGATCATCATAAATACATTGCCGGACCTCCCTCAAAAATCGCTGCTTTTCAGCTGTGGACCAATGGGGTGGAATTTGCCCAGTCACCAAATAATTGGCAATATCTGCAAACCATGGGCACGCATTAGCAGCGAATAACTGCTCATCCGGGAACGAATCCACAATGGGGAGATGAGAGGTGGGGTCCTCAAACTCCAGACGAGACAGGTGGTCGGCCACTACATTCTCAAGCCTTCGCATCCTGCTTGGTCATCAGATACTTCAAGGCCGCATGATCGGTATACACCACAATCTGCGAACCCACCAAGTAGGACCAGAACTTGTCTAAGGCAAACACCACCGCGAGCAATTCCTTCTCAGTAGTGGTGTAGTTCATCTGTGCCTCGTTCAATGTCTTGCTCGCGTAGTACACGACGCAGGGATCCTTCCCTCGCCGTTGCCCTAAAACTGCCCCGACAGCATAGTCAGAGGCGTCGCACATCAACTCGAAGGGCAAACTCCAATTCGGAGGCTGCACGATCGGCGGAGTAGTGAGACTCCGCTTCAACGTCTGAAAAGCCTCCTCACACGCCTCGGACCATACAAATGGCGTGTCTTTCGACAACAAATGACACAACGGTCGGGAGATGGCACTGAAACCCTTAATGAAACGCCGATAGAAACCAGCGTGACCGAGGAAAGATCGAATGTCTTTTACAGACTTTGGAGTGGGAAGATTTGCGATCAAATCAATCTTCGCCTTATCCACCTCAATACCCTTGGATGAGACAATATGTCCCAACACAATCCCTTGGGTCACCATGAAATGGCACTTCTCCCAGTTAAGCACAAGCTGCTTCTCTTCGCACCGTTGCAAGACCTTTCCTAAGTTCTCGAGGCATTCGTCAAACGAATCCCCGAAAACTGAAAAGTCATCCATAAACACCTCCACGATCTTCTCTACCATGTCGCTAAAAATTCCCATCATGCACCTTGAAAAGGTTCCGGGAGCATTGCACAAGCCAAAAGGCATGCGACGGTAGGCAAACGTGCCATAAGGACACGTGAAGGTGGTTTTCTCTTGATCCTCCATGGCTACCTCAATCTGATTGTAGCCAGAGTACCCATCCAGGAAGCAATAAAACGCCCGGCCAGCCACTCTCTCCAGAATTTGATCAATGAATGGGAGAGGAAAATGGTCTTTCCGGGTGCTCGCATTGAGCTTCCGATAATCTATGCAAACTCGCCACCCGGTTTGAACACGGGTCGGCACTAGCTCGCCCTCGCCGTTTCTCACGACGGTCACTCCTGCCTTCTTAGGCACCACCTGCACTGGGCTTACCCACTCACTATGGGCTATCGGGTAAATAATACCCGCATCTAAAAGCTTCAACACCTCAGCCCGAACCACCTCCTTCATATTGGGGTTCAGACGACGCTGAGGTTGCCTAGAAGGCTTCACATCCTCATCTAGAAAAATGCGGTGTGTACACACCGTTGGACTAATTCCCTGTAAATCCGCTATTGTCCAGCCTATTGCGCCCACGTGCTTTCTCAACAAGGTAAGCAACTTAGCCTCTTGATCCTCCTCGAGGGATGAGGAAATCACTACCGGAAAAGTATCATCGCCCTTAAGGAAGGCATACTTAAGCGTGTCCGGCAGAGGCTTTAATTCAGGTTTAGGCGGCTGGACAGACGATGGGAGAGCTTTAGGAAGTGGGGCGCCTAGTGGCTCAAGAACTGGGTTCCAAGCTGCACCACACACATCCTCCACTGCAAGCATCTCCATCAAACTTCCTACTTCTGAAGAATCTAAAAATGACGCCTCTTCGGCGGTTAAGGCTCTCTCCAGAGGATCCTTGTATAACACACTATCGACATGCTCTTGTACCAGCGTGTCGATCAAACTCACCTCATATATCTCCTCATCATCCTCAACCCGGCTATCCACGTTGAAAACATTCACCTCCATTTTCAAGTCCCCAAACGACAATTGGACCTGTCCAGTTTTGCAATTCATGACAGCACTGGAGGTGGCTAAAAATGGACGGCCTAGGATGATAGGAGTCTTTTCAAAGACCTCTGGTATTGGGCATGTATCCAGGACAATGAAGTCGACTGGAAAAAGAAACTCGCCCACTTGAATTAAAACATTCTCCACCACCCCCTTTGGAATTCTCACACTTCGGTCAGCCAACTGCAGCGTGACCGGTGTGGCTTTCAAATCGCCTAAGCCAAGCTTTAAGTATACTGAATATTGGAGCAGGTTGACACTCGCTCCTAAATCCAGCAAAGCCTTATCAAACCTTTGGCCCGCAATAGCTATAGGGATGGTCGGACAACCAGGGTCCTTACACTTGGTGGGGATCTCCGCTTGGAGAATGGAGCTCACTTGCTCCGTCAGAAGCACTTTGTCCTGACTCTTGGTTCTCCGCTTCGACGTGCACAGATCCTTCAAGACCTTAGCAAACTGAGGAATTGCGTCAATGGCTTCCATCAAAGAGATTGGAAACTGAACTTTCTTGAATAATTCAAGCATTTGAAAGTTCACATTGACCTTAGGTTTCGCCACCAAGCGATTTGGATATGGAGCAATGGGTGGCGTTGGAGTCGTGGGGGCTGCATGAGCAGGCACCACCACTTTAGGAGACTCCGCCTCTTTCTCTACCTCAGGGACACTTCCCAAGTCTGGAACGACTGCTGGAATTGCTACCGGCACCGGGGGTGGTACCAATTTCTGCTTTGGAGGCAAATCTTTGTCAATCACCTTCCCACTTCTGAGAGTGGTGATCGCTTTAGCATCTTCCAAACTGAGGTTCTGATTACTTGGGCCAGAAGAATCACCCACATAATGGGTACCAGCGGCATTGACTAAAGGTTGAGAAGGAAACTTTCCCTTCTCCTGTTGGACTTGTCCAACTGCCGCCGTCAACTGGGTCAATTGGGTTCTAATGTCACCAATTGCCTGTTTGGTTTGTTCAGTGAAGCTTAACTGAGACTGCATGAGAGCCTTCATCATCTCATCAGTCTGCTTATCCCGCGGGGGATGGTTTATGCCAGGGGGTGGTCCAAAAGATGAAGGACCAAACCCCTGCTGCTGCTGAGGTGGGTAACGAAACTGGGTGATTTGGCCTTGAGGAGGCCGGAACTGCTGAACTTGCGGCTGAGGTGGTGCTTGGGGTTGCACTGGGGCTTTTTGATCCCTCCAACTCAAAAGTGGGTTTTGGGCCCAACCTGGATTGTAGGTATTTGAATAAGGATCCCAACGCTGGTTAAGCGCATTCACCTCAGCCTGGTTACTATGGTATGCGTCTTTGACAATGGGAAATGCGGGGCAAGCAGTGACAAGATGCCCCGGACGCTCACATAATGCACACACCTCTTCGACTCTCACCTCATTCGCCTGATGGACTTGCTTAAGCTTCAAGTCCTCTAATTGTTTAGCCATCTGGTCCAGCTGAGACTGGACATTGTGCTCTCGCACACTAGAAGGAAAAATGCCAGACCCACTGGGTCCCTGTGCAGCCATGGCCCTATCACCGAGGTCGGAAGGTTCCCAACTTCGGTGTTTCTCGGCCAACTCCTCGAGAAAGTCCCACGCATCGTCCGGGGACTTATCTAGAAAATCCTCCTCTTTACAGAGGTACTCCATTTGTTGGACCTTAGCAACATTCAAGCCCAAATAGAAAAATGACACCAACTGGTGTTTCACGAAACCATGATGCGGTAAGGACAACAGCAAGTCCTTGAACCGCTCCCAGCATTTTAAAAACGACTCGCCCTCTTTCTGCTTATACGATTGGACTTGGAGAGTCAGGTACTTTGATTTACTTTCCGAGAAATATTTCTTGTAAAATAAATCTCGGACAGCAGCCCACGTGCTGAGAGATTGTGGCTTCTGCATCCGCAGCCACTTATCCGCATTGTCCCTGAGCGAGGCTGGGAAAAGCTTAAGGCAAGCATTCTCCCATTGAGTAGTGGTGGCTAGGGTGCGCACCAAGCCCTCAAAATGACGGACGTGCTCATACGGATCTTCATTCTCCTTTCCACAAAATAGGGGAAGGGCATTATGCGTATAAGGTTTAATGGTGAAAGCATTACGTGCTTCCACCGTCTCAGTTGGTAGAACAATTGGACCAAGAGGAGTAGTCCTCTCAGGATGCATGTGTGCACGCATCGACATCGGTGGCTCTGCTATTGGTGGCTCAATTATTAAATCAACGAAAAGGCCACCGATATCAAAAGAATCACCACTAAAAGACTCTCCCTCCACGATTACTCTCGGCTCTCTCTCAATGGCTACGAGACGCCTGGTATTGTCTCTGTAGTACTTAGGCTTTAGAGGTGATTGCTTTCCTACGATGGAGGATTGCGCACCTCTACCTATGATGGCTTAAACAAAACTAAAACTAAAAATAAAAATAAAACTAACTACCCGAATTCTTTAACACACGTTACCGTCCCCGGCAACGGCGCCAAAAATGCTTGACCGATTCCTAGACCTAAAATAATGGGTTGCCCCAAGCGTAGGGCTGAGACCGATGTAGCACAATACCCGGTAAGACCGGAGTCGAATCCACTAAGGACGATGAAGTGTGTGCTGTGGAATCTCGGGTTGTAGAATTAAACTTAGCTCTTAGGTAGCCACCCCTTTGTCGATTGATGGAAGATTAACTAAAATCTAGGAAATAACTATTCTTTTCAAATAATTAAAAAGGAGGTACAGTCATAGGGTTCATAGCACTCGTAACCAGTCCGGACTAACCTGCTCTATTCAGTGTTCTTAAAAACGTAGAACTTTATATTGAAAAAGATACCCCGCAAGATGCAAAACCCTATGGTCGCCGTATACCCATGCGCAGCAAAGAATGAGTTTTGGACCCCCATTCCCCCGTTCACATGGCTCCGACAATGCCCGGGTTCGTCCACGGGAAGTATTTTTCCAATCTAAAATTGTTTATTTTATTTTAAAAATAAGAGCAGTGCCCAGACTAGTCACAGCGTGCTAAACACCCCATAACTCTACCAGTACGACTACTCACTAATCATCATGCATAAAATAAAAGAAACCCTAATTTGAAACATGTTTCTATTGTGCGAGATGGAAAATAAACAGAAAAATATCAACTAATCAGAACCAGCGAATAACTTTTATAAAGAACAGAAATTAAAACTAATTATCGAAGTGCAAAATCTTGAATGAATCGTTGAGACCTTGAAGAAAAAGAACTCTAAAGTAAACTGCGTAAATTAAAAGTTGCTGTATTAATATCCGAACCAGTGAACTCGGTTTCCTTCGTTGTACGGCTGCTGCTTCGCGCAACCCTCTGTCCGTTTTCGTCCGTAGGAAATCTCCTTTTTCCAAAAGGTGCTGAAGTCTCGTTCGTTTCTATGAAACCTAATGAAAATAATAATAATCAATCCATCCCTCTGCGGCAGCCGTTCTTTTCCCTTTTATAAAGTAACACGTGCTGTAGCTGACCTCCCTTGTAAAAGCCTTGGCCCACCATTTAACTATTTGGTCCACTTAATGGTAAGATAAATTCAAGCCCAATTCATTATTTCCAGTGAACATTAATTCCGCCAATTTAACTTGCGAACCATTACTCCAATTGCAGTCCAGAGCTTTCACTTGATTGAATTCGAATGGCCCAACGTCGAACACCATTTAATATTTCAACTTTGCAATCTTTTGTATCAAACTCTCCAAATACCTACAATACAAAAATCAATCATTAAAACTCTAAATAATAATATAAATAGATTTAGCAATGGTAAATTAGGGGGCGCGTATATGAATATTTACGCGCCCATCATTATACAACATACATCAGAATCACTAACTACTTTACTAAAACCAACTATTTTACTAAACCGTGATTACCTTTAACTAATTCTGTTACAACAGAGGCCTGATTGTCTACACACGCATCCACACCATATGAACTACTTTCAGCCAAAAGCCTTTGCTGAGAAGGCTTGCATACAGTAGTAAGACGTAAATCTGTGACTAGTCTAATCTCACTAACACATATTTTTACTTTTAATAAATAAAATTTGGTTTTTGATTAGGAAAATTATTTTTAATTTAGACTAGTTCCGTTCCCGAATCAGGTTGGTTTCGTTTTCCTATTTTATTTGGATTCATGATCTACAAGAATTAGAATTTTATTCTTGGTAATTTTCTTATCTCTTATTGATCTCTTCTAGCATCAGAACTACGTGTTTATTATTTATATGAGTAGGGATTTAAGTTTGCCGGCATATGACGATTAGTTAATCCAATCAATTTTAACAGATTTCTCCAATCAATTGATCTTTTCAAATTTCTCTCTATATTTCTTGGTTATCCTAGGTGATTTATGTTTACTTGTGAATTCAAGAAACCCGTGAGTTTGGACCAAATATAACAAACACATGTACGTAACAACCATATCAAATCTATTAGTTTACGAGAACGCACGATATCCAAAGATACCATACTTTTTAGTATGAAAACTGCGAATCCGCATTGGCATTAATGCTATATGAATTAATTGTCCCTATCGTTTTGTTTCAAAGTGGGTCATGTTTCCTATATGATATGCCAAAGTGTTAATTTGTTACTTCTTGACAAGTTGTAAGCCTTATATATAATAGAAACTAATTACACCCTCCGTCCCTTTTTTTGTGTCCAGTATTCCATTTTGGGCTGTCCTTTAATAAGTGTCCATTTTGTAAAGTTAGGGGGGTAAAAGTTGGTGTATTGTCTATTTTGTCCCTAAAAGTATATTTTATTTTGAAAAGTTAGTGAGTAAAAGTGTAATAATGATGGGTAAGTAGGGAAAGTGGAGGAAAAAGTTGATGTAAAATGTGTAATGATGATGTCTTTTTAATAAGTTAGAGTTACGAAGCAGGACACTTAAAAAGGGACGGAGGGAAAAATATTTGTTGGCTTGTGTGGCATTGCAAATGCGAAAACTACTTGTTTTAAGTACTTTTATATACAGATCCTTCAAAAAAACTCTTATACAGGTGGCTTTATTTGATTTATGGAAACCATAGATGTGACCATATATTACTGGACTACCTGCCTCACAGTATTTGAATAGCTTCACATTAATTTTCTCTGGTGGCCTGCCAAACCCAAGCCATAAAAGGAAGAGACATAACTTGCTCAACCTTTACTTTTGATGGCCCCTTTTTTGGGAGGAGGGAGGATCAACAGATTGAACACCATGTGTTCACGTGGCGTGTCGGAGCATATCCAGACCTTTTCTCTACCACATATTGGTTTGAGCTCCGCCATTAAATATTGCATGACTCTTAACCCAATATGCGGTGGGAAAGAGTCCTGAAGCATCACCACATTGGATAGTCACTACTAATATGTTATGCCTAATAGCTAGTTTGATCATGTACAAGTTATAGTTCATCGAATGTCAAACTTTTGATATATGTCAGGCCCCGTTCCAGAACATCTTTTTAAAAAATAAGTACTTATTTTACATTTTTAAACTCAAAATAATGTAAATGAAAAATATCAATTTTTTTTGCACCGTATTAAAGATCTCAGTGAAATCTATCAAATAAGATCCATATTGATAGAAAAATTATTTGCGTAAGCACGTGATTTTTGAACTTGAAATAGCTTTCTTAAAAAATAAATACTTATTTCCCTTTCGGAAACCGCGCCTTATTCTGTCTTATTCTATTCAACTTTCTGTTCATCAGGTATGATAAAGTTTTGTGAATAAAAACGTGGAAGCCCCTAATGCCACGAGCATTAAATGCTCTGCAGGGTAGAATTACTTAATTGTCTTCTTTTGGTCCAAAGCGGTAGCATGTGGAATTTGTTTCCCAAACTACCCTTCTGTAAATGAACAAAACCCTTAGTCGGCTTGAACAAAACCCTTATTCGGCTTTTGATAATACCGCTGCTTTTCCACTGCAAATTTTCATCACCATTTCTGTTTCATGTTTTGTCTCTTTCCGATCTGACTTCCCATCTGTGCTTCACCAACTTTCCCAGGTTAGTATTTTTTATTCATTGCCACAACATTCTAGGATTATTTTCTTAAGAAATTTTTTTCTGACAAGGTAAACAAAGATTATTTTCTTAAGTATACGTTTAGGCCAGGGTTTTATTGGAATATTCAAGAATTACTATTGTTGAGCCAACCTCAAGGGGTTGGCACTGTTGTCAAGACTTGAGACTTAGGGGTTTACTTCTTTCTAAGATTTTAGGTTTGAAATCTCTTAAGTGTTATCAAACACTTCGGGGCCAGTCCATTGATAGCTTTGCTCTAACTTTAATTGGAACCCCGCAAATAAGCAATAAGATTGGTTCTCCAGAATTAGTCGAGTTGCGCAAAAGTTGACCCAGACAACTGAGCGATAAAAAAAATACTATTGTTGAGCCTATGTTTAGCATTAGTGTACTTAAACAAAAATTTAAGTGTTTTGAATGTTTAGGGACTACGATTTGTTGCGTTATTTCTTTTTTTTCCCTTTCTATTAGTGCTTACTTATGAATTTTTAATGCCACAGTCTCTGCTCTTTTTTCATGATGTAGATTTGGTGATTGAACCATGGACATTGAACAGCCATTTGAATGCCTCCATGGAAGTTCTCGTGATCTGAATGATGAACACGGAATCGACATGCAAAATCAAGAAAACAAACAAAAGGATATGCTTCAGCAATTTGGTTGGAAATTTGAATCTCGGGAAGAACTTCTCGGTACTCTTCGAGAGTTTTTCTCAATGCAAGGATATGCAATATCTATCAAAAACTCCAGACAAGATAGATATCTTACCATCGGTTGTGATCGGAGTGGTTGTTACCAGAATAAGTGGCATGTTCCCTTAGAGAAACGGCAAAGAAAAACGGCAACTCGTCTCATAAATTGTCCTTTTGAATTCTATTGTAAGAGACAAGATGATGGCTTGTGGGTAATTAATGGAGTCAAAAATAGCTCACATAATCATGAACCCTCAAGTGATATGTTCGGACATCCCTCTTGCCGTCGTTTGTCAGAGAAAGAGATTGCAAGAATTGAAGAAATGACTAGATCGGGAATACCACCACGCCAAATTCTTTATTCACTTAGACAATCCAATCCGAAGCTTCAAGCGGTATCAAAAACAATTTATAATACAAAGGGGAAAATTCAGAAGGACAATTTGGCAGGACGAACTATGATCCAAGCATTGTTTGAAGAGCTTTGTCGAGGTGATTTTACTTTCGACGTTGCATATGATCAAAATGATCGTTTGACACATCTATTTTTTGCACACCCTTCTTCAAGCATATTAACCAGAAGCTATACAAATGTCTTTGTGATGGATTGCACCTACAAGACAAATAAGTACAAGATGCCACTACTTGACATAATTGGAGTTTCAAGTTTTAACAGTTCCTTTTACTCTTGTTTTGCCTTTTTGGAGAAAGAGGGAGAAAGAGATTATATTTGGGCTTTGCAAAATTTTAGCAAGATTTTGGGTCCGACTTGCCATCCTTCTGTTATTGTATCAGATAGAGAATTGGCCTTGATGAATGCCATAAAAGTTGTTTTCCCTTCAACTAGAAATCTATTGTGTGTGTGGCATATTGAAAAAAATATTTTGGCAAATTGCAAGCTTACTTTGATACTCAAGATGATTGGACCACATTTTTGTCCACTTGGAACGAAGTGATAAACTCTCAAGATGAGGAGGCATTCAATGAAGCTTGAAAATTAGTTGAGCTACTGTACAAGGAAAAGGAAAAAGTGGTATGCTATATTCGAAAGACATGGCTTCCATTCAAAGAGCGATTTGTGCATGCATGGACTGAAAATTGTGCTCATTTTGGAAATCGTGTTTCTTCGAGGGCAGAAGGTGCACATGAAAAATTGAAGAAATATTTACAAGTTTCAACCGGTGATCTCTATCAAGTGAAGAACAAGATATGTCTTGCTATTGAAAATGAATTTAAAGAGATAACGACTCAACTCTCAAGTGAAAGGATTCGAACTGCAATAATTACTTCTTTAAGGAGTTGATCACCAAAGTGTCGTCATTTGCTTTGCGGAAATTAGTTGATCAATATGAGATGTTGAAGCATGGTACAATGAAATCAACATGTACGAGACACTTCATGGCAAGTATAGGTCTTCCTTGTGCACATAAGATGATTGATTGGAAAGGTAAGGTGCTACCGTTTGATGCAATACATTCACAATGGAGGATTGATACGAGATCCTTTGCGTTTTCTGGTGGGGGAGAAACTAATTCGAATGGGGAAGAATTCAAAAGGTTAGTTCATGAGTTAGAAAATAAATACCAAGAGTGGCCTGCAAGCCAAAGAGAACGTGTACAAGAGAGGATTTCTCAACTTGTAAATCCATCACTACCGTTGGTTATTGAGCCAAATATTCTACCACATAAAGAACGTCCATCGGGGTCAAAGAAAGGTAAGGAATCTAGTTCTACAAGGTGGAATGCATCAAAATTTGAGATTGTGGATGCAACACGAAAGTGTATCATTTGCAAAGGTGTTGGTCATAATAGTCGAACATGTAAAGGCAAATGGGAGGCGAATGCATCGAATCCAACTCATGTAGCTAATCTGGAGGAGGACGAAAGTACCGTGAATGTGCTCGACACAAGCCTAATTCCTACTTCACTTGACTGCTTTTGGTTGGATTGACCACTTGAGGTAAGACATTTCTTTGTTCATTATTACATAGTGGACGTATTATTGGTAAGTCTTAAAAGATATCTCAATTTATTAAAGCCACAACTTTTACCATTTCTTTTGCAGGAGATAAAATGTGTCTTTCCCATTCAATGCTGGCAAACATCATGCTGATGAAGTGAAGAATGTACCACATTTTGTTTAACACATGATTTTTAAGGAATTTTCTTGAATGGTGATTTCTTGAATGATGTATTTCTACCTGTACTAGAGAGCAATTTTTTGGTTTTATCGTTCGGCAACCACAAGAGGAGAGGAGATTTTTTTCTTCTTAAAAGGTTCTTTTTTTTTTTAGAAGTATCTTTAAAAAAAAGTAAGTTAAAATGGAGAACCATGTGTATGTTTATTAGAGGGTGTAACATAAAAAAAGAAAATTGAAAAAATGGATAGATTATTTAGGGTCACCAACTCACCAGTGTGAATGATTTTGAGAAAAGAAAAAAAAAATACTGTACTAAAATCTAGGGTGTGAGAAAAGCACAGTTTTCGCTTTGTTTTTCCGGTAGTTAAAAACTTGACTTTGCTCACTATCAAACAAGATAGGGATTCTACTAGTAGGGTGAATGCTTTTGACGTCTGCTATCCACTCAAATTAGAAGGAAGCTGTCAAGAGATGGGTTGGGTAGTTGAAGAGTCAAATTTAGAACTAAGGGTAGTTTGGGAAACAAATTCCACAGGCTACCACTTTTGACCAAAAGAAGGCAATTAAGTAATTCTACCCTGCGGAGCATTTAATGCTCGTGGCATTAGATAAAAGGCTCGTGGAATTAAGGGCTTCCTAAAAACGTGGTTATGTACTCTTGAAAGAGAATTCTAAATGGAATTTGGTTCAGACAAGTGGTAGCTAGGCCAGGTCCTTTGTCTTTTATTTTTTGCACACGTACGTGTAATATGGACCCTATAAAAGAAAAAGTCGGGAGCTAGATCGAGCTAGCTAGAAAGGGTTCTTCCCTCCTCATAATTTCATCTCCATTTTCTTTCCTTTCGAACTTGCTAGCTAGCTAGTTTTTTCCATTGTTTTGTTAGTGAGCTTGTTCTACTCAATGGAGTCAAGTAAGTTTCCTTAATTCATTCTTTTCATTTTCTTTCCTTAATTCATTGTTTTGTTAATGGAGAAAAACTTTATTACGGAGCTTTCTATGAATAAACGTTTATGGAGCCAAATCGCGTGCGTCCAAAGTGTATTGGACGGTCCGAATTTTAAAAAAACTATTCACCCGATTTGAAAAATGTCATATAAATATAATCCTGTCTCTTAATCATAATCCTCTCTCCTCTGAAATTGGTTTGGAAAATGTCGTTGATGGTGAAAGCTGTTGGGCAAAAGTCGACTTATCAAGCCGCGAGGACTCAAACGCGCATACACCGTCTGATCGAAGATCAAGGGGCTGTGCTGATACCCGGCTGCTATGACGCGCTCTCAGCCACTGTCGTGGAAAAAACCGGGTTCACCGCCGGCTTCATATCTGGCTCTGCCCTCTCGGCTTCGCTCCTTGGCAAACCCGATATCGGCTTGTTGACGTACGCCTCTCTCTCTCTCTCTCTCTCTCTCTCTCTCTCTTTCTCCCTCCGTGTGCGCAAGTGCGCGCGTGTGTTCTTCTTTTGCTCTCCCATTTCATTTCTGAACAATGCTAATTTGACCATATTAGTGACCATGTTTGGTTTTTTATGATGTTGTGATCAATGCATTGGTAGGGTAAAAAAAGTAATTAATACGACAGCACCTGATTTCCATGTGATACAAGCAATTTACATACAAGTCATCACCTAAGCATATTTGGGGTCCGATCTCCTCTGTCCTGAAAACTCATGTACTTCTGTGTCGAGAGATTTTCTGGCTGTTAGATTATGTAATTTTTTAATGTTTTAAATCCAATGACCGGAAATCCCTTCGGCACAGAGGCACATGGGTTTTCGGCACAGAAAATCCTGCCTCTATTAATATACTTAATAAAATAATCAAATGCATGTTTTATGGAGTATTCCCTCCGTCCCTTTTTAAGTGTTTTGCTTCGTAATTCCAACTTATTAAAAAAACATCATCATTATACCTTTCACATCAACTTTTCCTCCACTTTCCCTACTTACCCATCATCATTACACTTTTACTCACTTACTTTTCAAAAAGAAATCTACTTTTAGGGATAAAATAGACAATGCACCAACTTTTACCCACTAACTTTACAAAATGGACACTTATTAAGGGACAGCTCAAAATAGAATACAGGACTATAAAAAAGGGACGGAGGGAGTAATATTTATTAGGCTTTTGTTAATGTGTGCCTTGTGAGCAAAGGTTAAAGATCATTAAATGAGAACAACTAAACCCACTACTGTAGAAAGAGAAAATCTTGTTTACAGAGCAGCTGTAAACAAGTTTTTACGGAGCTTAATTTCGATCGTCCAAAAGTGTATTGGACTATCCGGATTAAAAATAATCTATTACCGTTAATAGATTATTTTTAATCCAGGCCGTACAATTCTGAAACGAACGGCTGAGATTGCTTAGCTCCATATAAGTATATATCTCCTATAGAAAATAGGGTAAATTTCATTGACCTCCCCTGAGGTTTTTGACAAATGCAGGAATGTAACGCCCCAAGCAGACCACTGGCCCAGTACCCCGATTTTGATCCACAAGCCACACCACATGGCCCAAAAGCTTAAGCACAAGGTACTAGTAGTAGCCCACAAGGTTTGTTATATGCCCAAGATCATCCATGTAGACTTCCGATGTGGGATGGGGTGTTACAATCTCCCCAACTTTATAGCCTCGCGCCCTCGCGAGGGGTTGAGCACTATAATCACCAATACAAATCAAACCAACAACTAAATCAAACCAAACTCCAAGGCCCACATGGTCGTGCACATGGATGGCTCTGATACCACTCTTGTCACGCCCCAAATCCGGGAGCATGACCGGCCGTGTACCATGAAGCATTCATGGGACACGAAACCTAATTAAAAAAATATTTTTGGCAACTTTAAACAATTAATGAAAAATTGGATATTTTATTACAATAAAATGCACGACACCAACCCAATATTATTCTTTACGTTAACTACTCACTGAGCTCGTCAGCTGACGGATTTATTCCACATTATTTTTCAGGTTAGTTCATGGAGCATTCTAGTGGACTCTGCGGCGTTGTCGGAACCTTGTGATTGGACCTTTAGAGAGTTTGCATTTTTATTTCTTTTATCGCGTCAAAATGCTTTCGAACGTTTATTTATTAGCTTCCGCACTTTTGTTAATTGGCAGTTCATTGTCGAGTTTGGAGATTGGAAAATATCAGATATCGTATCATTTGCTTAAGAAAAATATTGGTTTTGTGTCGCACTTTTTTTTAATAAAATATTCAGTTTTTGTTTATTGGTTTCAAGTTGCAAAAATATTTTTTTTATTAGGCTTCGTGTCCCATAATTGTTTCATGGTACACGGCCGGTCATGCTCCCGAATTTAGGGCGTGACAAGGAACCTCCCCTGAGGTTCTAATAATTGCACTGACCTCCCTTACTTTACAAACTATTATTCAGATTCCCCCATTCCGTTAAATCAACAATAACGTCGTTAGTATTTGCTACTAAATGACTAAAATGCCCTCGAATAATTGTAAACTAAAAATCAATTCCTCTTGTTCTATTTTTTCTAATTGGTAATTTTAATGTTAAATTATAACTAACTAAATATATTTGGTCAAATTTCAATAACTACTAATACATCTTATATTTCAATGATCATTATTTTCATATAGTTAATTTTTTTTCATGTATCTCATTTTATTTATAAAGTTAATAGTTTGTATTTTTCTAACTCATCACATCCCGAAACAAAAATTAAAAAAAAAACTTGATTTCGACTTATTTGTTATGAGCGAAGTCAATGTATCTTTTCTCTCAATTTTTTTCTCATGTTTGTATGCTACTTTTTTCTTTGACTTGGGATTTAATACTATTTAACAAAATTAGACTTGAGTTATACATACTTTGGTCAAACTTGTATCGTGAGTTATGCATTTTACAGTTTGATAATCATGGTCTTTTTTTTTCTCCTTGACGTGAATTTTGAAAATAAGAGACGCATGCAAAAGCCTAATCCAACATACAAAAAAAACTATCTTGTATTTTTTAACGAAATGAAGTTGGTGTAAAAAGTTCTTTAACCTTCTTTTTTTTTTTTCCTTCTTATTTCATTAGTGATAATTATGTTTCATTAGAAATGTACTAGTAGAAAAAAATATATGAAATCTTTAAAGAATGATCAATGAGTAAACCAAATTGAGTTTATTTCTTAGAAAAATTGAAAAGAGCCATGTTTTTTTTCCCCTCTAGTATGATGGATTAGATATCTCTCTGAGTCCTCTATTTGGAAAATTACACCTTGAAGAGAAGGAAAAACAATGACTATGATAATGTAAAATGCTTGATTAATTATTCAAATTTAACAAAAGTTTGTATAATTGAGTCTAATTTGATGTTAAAATTATCTTATATAAACAGTGTAATGTTACTTTTAATATTTGAGAAACTCCAATTAAAGTAAAAAAAAGAAGAAAATGACTTGATTGTTTAGTTTAGTAATATTCAATGGCATTTTAGTCAATTAATAACAAAAACTAACGGTGTTAGTGTGGATTTAACGGAATGGGGGAATCTGAACAATAGTTTGTAAAGTAAGGGAGGTCAGTGCAATTATTAGAACCTCAGGGGAGGTTCCTGCATTTGTCAGAAACCTCAGGGGAGGTCAGTGAAATTTACCCTAGAAAATAGGGTAAGAAGTTAATGAAAAGAAAAACTTGTTCTACAAAGACCACAATGTCCTTTTACTTTCCAATTCCCTGCTTTTGGTTCTGTTACCTTTATTTTTCTACTCCTTTGAAGTCCAACGAGTTATTTATTACGTAAACCAATAAAAGAAGGAAAAATGAATTTAGAAAAATACGTACTTAGTTTTTATACCTTTAAAATAATTAATTTTTAGTTTTATAAGTGTTTTTAAAGTTGAATAGTTGATAATATCGCTGGGAGCTGGAGAGTTTGAATGAGATATGTGTTTTATGCCAACGTTGTGTTCGCTAAGGTTGAGTTTTCCTAAAAAAGCCAACGTTGGTCACACTTTAATTTTACCGTCGCTACGCATGATTATCGTGAAGGAGATGAACCAAATCGAGTTACTCAAGATTATCGTTAATGGTAGATAGGGCTGATAAACAAATCAAGTTACTCAAGTTCGGATTTTGTCCGACTTGTTGGAGCTTGGAAGGTAATTCAAGATGGTTTGTAACAAGGAATGGCAACGGGGCGGGGCAGGGCAGGTTTTTGCATACCCCGACCCGAAAATCATTTCCCAACCCCGGCCCCGCCATTACCCCGACCGGGTTTTTGGGTACCCCCGTTCCTGCCCCGATCGGGAAACGGGTTTACCCGCCCCGTAAAAATTTTAAAAAATTAAAGTATAAGTAAAAAAGTAAAAAAAAAATGCTAAATAAGAATAAAAATTATCCAAAAAAGAAAACTTTTGAAATTATTTTTGTGTCTTTCGGTATCGCGGTTTTATCTAAACTTTTAATTGCAATCAATAGTTTAGATACTTCATTCCATTTCTTTATGTGTAGAATTTATTATAAATATTTTAAGAAAACTTTTTAAAAAATTCACTAAACACCAATAAATATCAATTTTTATTTCCTTTTTAAAATTTAATTAGGCTACTTAACAGTGAAGAGACATTGTTTTTTGGATTAATGCTAAAAAAATGAAATGACATGTATATAAGTATATATACATATATAAATAAAAATATAAATAAAAATATAAATAAAAATATATATAAATATGCCGGGGCGGGTTTAGGGGCAGGGCACTTTCGCCCTGAATCCAGGCGGATTTGGAAATTTTTACCCCGACCCTAACCTGATACCCGAAAATGGGGTGGAAAACCCGCCTGTTCAAGGCGGGGCGGGTACGTTTGCCATTCCTATTTGTAACTTGAGTTTGCCTTTTTTTTCTAAAAAAAAACTTTAAACTTTCTTTTCAAGCTGATTAAGCTACTATTCAGCTCGTTTGATTGGTAATGTCAAGAAAATTCAAGCTACTCGAGACCGGCTTCGTTAAAGCCAATTTGAAGTTTGCGCACCAAAAAACCAAGACAAAGTTTAAATTATTCATCTAGTTCGATTAAGTTCTTCACCAAGCTCGAACAATTTGACTCGTTCAGCTCGTTTACCCAACCTAATAGTAGAACCATGAATTTCGCAAAAGTGGGACTCAGGATAAAATTGCTCTGATCCTGGCCTGAAAAATCTTTGTTGGTATCACAAGATACCATAAGGGATTCCAGAATGACTTCGATTGTATTCGAAACTGTCTTTTATTTTGCTAGTTTTGATCGATGTTAAGACAAGTACAATGAAGTTCTTTTTTGATGTGCGACTATTCTCATCGTGATAATTTCATTGGCTGCTCATTATGCGAATCAATTTTGGAAAACAGGCAACCTGAGATGGCAGAAACTGCTCGGTCGGTCTGTGCAGCCGCTCCACTCATACCCTTTATCGCCAATGCAGGAAAGTTTCCAATGTCTAACTCATGTTGTTGGATACACTAAGCATATGAATTAGCTAGCCCCTGTTCAAGTACATATTCACAGACATATCTCTAAAATGTGTCATATTAATTTACGGTATGTTCACTTTGATTACAGATACTGGGGGTGGCAATGCTCTGAATGTTCAAAGAACCATCAAGGATCTGATAGCTGCAGGTGCTGCTGGTTGCTTTCTGGAGGTATTCCCTTATAACTTTGTTAGGTCCTTTTTATGACAAAAAAGACAATTTTGCGTCGAGGGAATCATGCGTCATAGCTATAGTTTCTAAGACGATCTTTTTTTTGTTCAAAAATAGAAAAGAGAAAAGTAAATGTTTTTTTTTTTTTGATCGGCAAACGAAATTTTATTAATCATTGAGACAAGTTACAACGATTAAAAGGATCTGAAGAATCATGGCATCACAACAGGGAAAAACTGACATCCCAGCTAGGTTGGCACCTCAATCCTCGACAATCATATGCCTCAAAAGGACCCAAGACAAGTTGGCGAGAAACCAACCAGAAGAAAAATAAAACAAAACTAACTTAACAGGGATAGAAATAACAGAGTAAGCAGTCAGTGCATCATCCATCTGGTAAATCCTGTTCCAATTACCACTCCTAAATCCCATTGTAATCGCAGTCCTCATATTTTGATGCGTCGAATTCCATCCAAGTTGCTTCTGAAATCTTCCACTGAGCAGTCACTAATCTTGAACTTTGATTTCATCCATAGAGCAACCCTGATTTTCACCAAATCTCCAGTCTCATTCTGGCATGGAAGAGAATTGTTAAAGATTAGATTGTTCCTAGCAAGCCTGATAGACCAGAGTCCAGAGACCTGCAAAAAGGGTTGCTTCCCAGCAATACTTTTCCAGGTTTGAGTAATTGTTTGCAAACCACATACTCACCAAAGCTTGAACATCAGACGGAAAAGTAAATGTTCCTTTTGTACAGCCTGTTTAATTGATGCGACTGGCTATTTCGAGGGGATGCGTAGTCACATTTTAATCGCACGACACTGAATTAGCAGTATAGCAACTCTTTTGCAGCATAGAATATTGCTCGTTTTTATGTGTTGTATTGTCCAACAGATATGTGATCCGACCTTCATTTTGCACGTAGACGAAATCTAAGGGGAAAAATGCCCCGAAAGTGAATCAGCTTCTTAAATCTTCTGCTTAGTTTTCAAAGATATTTAACTGGACCAACTATTATCAGAACACTCCATTTCAATTTGAAATAAGATGCTTCCCAAGTATTCTGACCATGGTTTTATTTCCCTTACAGGATCAGGCATGGCCGAAGAAGTGTGGTAGGACTTTATTAAACACAACTCCTTAATACTACAAATGGTGTCTTTTCTTTCGCCGTTTGTTTCTATTCATATGGTACCTAACAATTTCCCTGTTTCTGTTTAATCTGGAATATACAACAAGGGCATATGATGGGCAAAAAGGTACTAAAGCTAGACACTTATTTTGATTCTTGTTTACAATAGAATCCTTACGCTCTTCTCATTGAGTAAATGCTTTTTAAGGGATCTGGTTTACGGGTTCTGTATACTTGGTTTTTTAGGTGATACCGGCAGAGGAGCATGCTGCAAAAATAGCATCAGCAAGAGATGCAATCGGCGACTCAGACTTCTTTCTGGTGGCTAGGACGGATGCACGTTCAACTTCAGTAGAACATGGTCTCTCTGAAGCCATTTCGAGGGCCAATCTCTACTTGGAGGTATTCACATTTCACATAATACCACGTCTCCAATGGTTCTTTATGATTCATATTTTGTGGGATTGATTGTCCCACGGATTGTGATTTAGTCCTCCGCTAGGTGTTGCATATTACGATGGAAATGCAATCTCACGGGATCTCCGAAGTATGGACAAATAATAGACAACATTGTCGCATCAGATAATTTTAGCCCAAAATTGAGTAGTCTCTAGAACATTTTAAAGTCGGTCAAATTTCTTGAGACCAAGAGTATCCTACAGTAACTTCATTTTTAACCGTAGATACTAGTTCATCAGGCCGTAGAAAACTCGTGGTTAAGAATGTTAATCCCAATTGTGCGGCAAACAAAATTATACTTAAAGTTGACTTGATTTCATTACAAATTTACAAGTTATGACACTAACTAAGCGTTGTTCGCAACACATCAAAGTTGAATCTGTAGCATGTATCATACGCTTGAATTCTGAGTAGTCTTCCGAGTAACATTTGACAGATAGAATTTCTGTTTGCCGTTATCTTTTAGACTCACTCTCAGAACAATTTTCTTTATCAGACAAACTCGAACCAAATTTCCCCAACAGGTTATGGCAGAGTAATTTGTTATTGATTTTGTTGCTAGGCCGGAGCCGATGCCATTTTTGTCGCCGGGCCAAGAAGCGACGACGATCTGAAGGAAATCGGAAGCAAGATCAACGGTTTAAAAGCTTGCACAATGCTAGAAGGCGGGGTCACGCCTTTGCACACACCAGAGGAGCTTAAAGCAATGGGTTTCCATCTGATTGTGTACCCCTTCACTTCCATCTATGCTTCTGCTCGCGCAATGCTCGATGCTCTCAGGGCTCTGAAGGAGAATGGGACCACCAGAGATCACCTGGAAATGGTGACCTCTTTTCAGGAGTTCAATCAGTTGCTGGGTTTGGAGTCCTGTTTGGAGCTTGAAAACAAGTATTCCATGCTTTAAAAAATGAGTAAGAGTTTGGGATTGTGAGAGTGTGTGGGAGAAAGATTGACGATCGATTGTAGGGATTGGTTTTTTACATAGGAAATTTTCGTACAGTTGGATCATGCTATGGCTTTTCATTCCTATATGTTGGTTATATGGATGGAACGTTGTTTTAATCTTTACATTGTCATTACATATTTGTAGACCGTTGAATTCTGTGAACACAGGGAGTTTTTTTTTGAAACGGAAAAATATTATTAATAGAGAACTCGAAAGGGTACATCGAGGGAGGGAGAAGAGAGAAAAAAGAAAAAGGAGCCCAAACAGATGCTACAAGACAGGCCTTGCAACCTCACTGAGCAAAAAATTTCCAACAAGAAGTTGAGAAGAGAGAAAAACCCCAACTACATCAAAAAATATATTAGCCTCCCACCCTCAGTGTACAAGCAGCGAAGGCAAGTAGTAGCACAGAGCAATGGATGTGAAGACCATACTTAATATGTAAATCTCAGTAACCTCACTTGTGTAGTAATCACTGCAGTAACTAGAGCTATCACCACCAAAAGCAACTCAGCCTTTCCAGACCAAATTCAGAGAGCAAGGAGAGATGGAGCAAAATGAAATTCCAGCCCCACAATACCCCAACTGATACTCCAGCCACTCTTAGCCCTCCAAAGTATAGGAGTTGCAAAGAGTACAATGGTAACCCAAAATCAACTAGCCTTCCATGATTACTAGGATATGAAAGCACAGAAAGAATGCACCAAATAGGCTTCAAATTTGACATTCATCAAGAAGAGGAAGCACACGGAACCGAAAAAAAAAACAGGCACCCTCCATGACTGACAGAGTCGAAAAGCCTCTTAGCCCTCCCAAGGTTAGGAGTTGAGAAGAGGAAGCACTTTCCATAGCCAGCACCCAAATGTAGTGAGAAATAGTGTGCCAAACGTAGAGAATCACAGGAATGCAACATAAATAGTATATCAAAATGGAGAATTCAGTTGCATCTGAGAAAATGTATGATCAGCAGCCCATCAACAACCTCTTAGCCCTCCAGAGTATTGGAGTTGAAAGAGAAAAAAGTTTCCATCATCAGAGTTGAGAACCAGAAACCTAGTATCCAGCAAGGACACTAACATCAGACACCCCCTCTCACCACCCACCCACAAAGAAGGCCAGACACAAAAAAATATGGCAAACACCACACCCAACACCCCCCCCCCCCCCCCCCCCAAAAAAAAAAAAAAAAAAACACGCCTGACACAGACCAAAGTAACACCCCACTAAATAAAACACCAAACAACCAAGACACACCTGACACAAATACACCCACAGACCAAGACAACACCAGACACACCACATAAACCCAACACACACACACGCACGGACCAATAGAATAGATGGATCAGATCACAACTTTCCTGATCCCCTCAAGGCATCTCTTAAAATCCTCCACAGATCCTTAATGTTATACTTTCCTTTGATCCAAAGTGCCATTCTTGTCTTCACCAAATCAACCATCTCATCTCTGTCCCAATTCTTATTGTTGAATATGACATTGTTCCTCCCTGACCAAATAGTCCATAGGACTGCATAAAAGCAAGCTAACCAACAAAGTCTCTCCAAATTTTTATACTTGACATCCCACCACAACTGTAAATGGTCACCTAAGCTTCCAGGGCACACCCAAGATAAACCCCACAAATTTAATACTTCAGACCAGATTTCCCAAGCTTTCTCGCATAATAGCCAACAAATGATCTGGAGTTTCTGTGTTAGAGTTACACAGAGGGCATTGATCCAAGCTTTGAGAGAGAATTCCTCTACTGGCAAGCACAGCTCTGGATGCAATGCTACCTTGCATAGCCATCCATGTGAACAGGGACAGAACTAGGATTTTACCCTAGCAGTAGTGAAATATATACGAAAAAAATAAAAAAATGAATTACAATATTAATAGTCATCTACTCTAAAAAAAATTTAAAATAACATAACAAAAACTATAGTAAATGATATTTGTCATTTGCACAAGGAGTACAAAAAAAGACTAACTTTAATTTTTTAGGTTATATAAGTTGTTTTAGAGTTAAAGTGTGAAGTTTTTTTTTTCCCTTAATTATACCTCATCCTTTATATTATTTCACTTTGGCCCATTGAATTTAGTTTGGAATACTTTTTTGGGTCTCCTTTCTTGAAAAAAAAATAGAAGATTTAGAAATAGTATATAACAAAAAATAAAGAAAAAAAATCTAGCGGTGGTGAAACTATATATGATGGGGATAATTTTTTTTTATACATGAAATAATTACAATTTCTAAAATTCTTGTCGTGGCGGCCGCTGCCACTAGACCGCCCTGGTTCCATCCTTGATGTGAAGAGTTCAACCTTGGGAGGGCATATGTTCCTCCAAACCGAAAATAATGCCTTATCTTCCATATATTGTTGTCGCTTCCACTTGGAATAAGCTGATTTGACTGAGAAAACCTTATCATTACTCCATTTCCATTGAACACAGTCTGTACCAGATTCCAGCAGTAGAATGGTATCCAGAATATTTGTCATCAGCTGATATTGCTCTGCCCCCCGACCAAATAGAATTCTTCTAAACCTCAGATTACCAAAAACTTCACAACCATGCCATTTTTCTGAGTAGACAGATTATAAAGTCTTGAAAAATGGTTTTTGAGAGGTTCCTCCCCAATCCATCTGTGATCCCAAAATTTTACATTCCTTCCTGAATATACTTAGATATTAAACCCTTGTGCCAGCAAATCACCCATCCCATTGCTCGAATTCCCAACAGAACAAATATCTTTCCAAATATTAGAAGGTTGACCCCCCCCAGATCATACTTCCTTGATACCACTTTTACCCATAAAGCATCCTTATCTTTACCAAATCTCCACCCCCACTTAGCCACAAAGCTACATTGTATTCAATTAATCTCTTTATACCCAACCCTTCATATCTTTTATGTCTCGTAATTTTACTCCAATTGACAAGATGCACCTTCTTCTTCTCCACAGAGTCACCCCATAAGAATTGATTTTGTATTCTTTCAAGAATTTTTGCCACAGATACTGGAATCTTGAACAAGGACATATAGTACATTGGAAGGTTACTTTGAGTAGATTTGGTAAGTGTCAAATTCCCCACGAAGTTCAGATACCTCTGTTTCCAAGTTTTCAGTTTCTTCTTTGCGAACACGGGAGTTGCCCGAGTGGTAATCACCTAGCAATCAGGGGTCTCAGAAGTCTTTTGGTCTTGATTTGGAGTTCGACTCCTACCCGGCCGCTTACTATTAACTCGTGTTGGGCCACTTCATAAGGAATTTAGTCCCTACTTTAATTGGCTACTCCGTTAGTGGACGATGGGATTTGTTTCCCTCTTTCTCCGCTCCTAAGAATAACTAATAAATCTTATATTGTAAACTTTGCTAATGTTATGCCCTCGTTGTTGGATCATAAATCTTTTTAGCAAAGTAATCCAACTATTCTGAAAAGCAAATCTGAGATAATGTTCAAAACAATCTAATGGATTTCTCCTAATGCTTCAAGAAGAAGAGCTAATTGACTTTGCACGATTGTTGGTGTTCAATCGACTCGTAATCTAGGGGAGTATCTGGGCATTCCTCTTATTCATAGTCTTGTGAACAAAACCCATTTTAACAACATTGTTGAAAGGGTCCAAAGTAAGCTGACTGATTGGGTGAATAACACCTCGAATCTAGCTGGCCGTACCGCTATGATTCAATCTGTGTCTTCTACTATCCCTAGCAGACTGGTTAGATGGGTGGTATGGCAATGGTCCTCTTATTGATAGCTTTCCATTGCCCCCGGGGGTTTGACAAACATTAAGGTCAGAGATATATCGGACAGCAACGGTGACTGGAATCTGGAATCTATTTCTCATATTGTTGATGCTCGTGTTTTGAATGGTGTTGCAAGTATTAATGTTCCCAGGTACGCTAATATCCCAGATCATCCTTCTCGGGTAGGTTCGCCCAACAGTAATTTCACTTCTGCTTCTGCTTATAAGACTATATACTCATAATGAAGAAAGGGAGAAAACTGACTGGTTGTGGATATGGAAGCTTAAAATTCCTGCTAAACTTCAATTCTTTTTGGCTTGTGTTCCCTGATTGTCTGCCTACTAATGCCCGAAGAGCCAGGAGGGGTATTATTCCCATGGATTTCTGTCCCCGTTGTGATGACACACCTGCGGATTTAACTCACATTTTTTGTGGATGTACCAGATTAAGCTAAAGAGCTCTGGCATGGTATCCGTAATCCTCAGTGGTTTGATATGAGCCTCAATATGCCTATTTTATTTTGGATTCATACCAATCTAAAATCTAAATCTACTGATCATGTGGATACAAGTCAATCTTGGAACTTACTGTTTGTTGTTTCCCTTTGGCAAATTTGGAAGGCCCGAAATAGGAAAAGTTATGATAATATTGACACAACTGAACAGACACCGAGTGGCTGAAGATTGCTCTAGCCCATGCTAAGGAGATTTGTGGAGCTTTTAAGGGCCAGCAGTCTTGCCTGAGACTTATTCATAGGCTGCTTCCGCTTTCAGGTGAAATAAAGCTCAAAATGGATGGATGCTACTATGAATTTAACGTACAGGAAGGCAGGATTTGGTGGAGTTTTCAGAGATAGCAGTGGCAAATGGATTCTTGGATTCTATGGGAAGGCCACGAGTACTTGCAGATTTGAAGCTGAGCTCTGGGCAATTTATAGGGACGTAACTATTATCCTCGAGAAGGGAATGTACAATTAATGTCAAAGTTGAATCGGATTCTAGTGAGGCGCCGGTGCGATTTTGCAATGAGGGATCACCCCCTGATCATCCTCAACGTTACATAGTGGAGGAAGCTAGAAGAATTGCGGCAAGGACCAACGCTAGCTACTGTGGCCCATATTTTCAGACAAGCGAATCGAATTGCCGATTGTTTGGCAAGACTGGGATCTCAACAAGATGAAGACCTCATCAAATGTTCCCATGGCTGCTAGGGAGTTTGTTTTGGCTGACGCTTTAGGCGTGGGACACCTTCGTACTTAATTTTTGATTGGCAATCTGTTTGCCTTGTTTTATCTTATGCTATGTTGATACTCTGTCTCGGCTGTAGGCCTTTTGGCATAATCTATAGAATTTTCGATTGACCAAAAAAAAATAAAAATCTAACGGAGATGGACCTTCTCCAATCCCTGAAATGGAATGGACAGTCCGTTTTTTGTGAGTTTGTGAGTTCTTTTTGGATGCACTTTGATTATCCAAACCGTCTAATGGACCTGTTGATCAAAATCGGCCTAAAAAAGACCTACAAACAAGCAAAATTAGACCATCCATTCTATTCTAAACCAAAGAAGAATATTCATCTTTGGTGTCATATATTTCCTTAGCAGCCAATCAATCATATTGATTTTTTCAGAAACTCAATCATAACTTAGACATATCAAAATCACTCACAAATTTGGAACTTTTATTCTATATTAACTGCATGGTTTCTTAATATTTTTTAAAAAAAGTATTTTCCACAATAAGCAGACAAACCTAGCACAATCCACTAGAACCTCCACAATCATTTTTCAAATAATTGTATTTTTTATTTAGTTACACCCTCGGTCCTAAAATAAGTGTCCAGCGCGCAAAATTATGATTTACAAAACATGCATGTTTTTTATTAAAAAATTTAATTTTTTTTTTTACAATCTAACAAAATTCATTGCTATTTATTGATTTGTGAAAAAAAAAAATTGATTTTCTTAACGAAACAAATGGATCTTTTTGAAGGCTTAAGTTTGCGCGCCAGACACTTATTTAGGGACGGAGGGAGTACTTTTACTCATATAATTTAGCGTAACTATAAAGGGCTTATGAATGTGCAACGTACAGAGCGCGACCAAGTAAAACCAGTATTGACCATTTTTTTTTTAGATCGGCCAGTATTAACCAATTGAGATGTTATAATATGCTGTGAGTCAATCGGAAACAAGAAATTGCTTGGTGAAATTAAAATCTCGGTACTAAAAAAAATGTGGTACGAGTTCATGGTAAAAGGAAAAGTATCATGAACCAATGACAAAACGATCCTTAGCCTTCAAAAATATGATACCCTCCCCGAAATCTACCATGAGTGATTTTTTAGTGCCGAGCGGACATATCCTACGTGATATCCACTCGGCACATTCGAGCCGTCCGATACACTTTTAAACGGCTCAGATTGAAACCCTCTCTCTCCTCTCACCCCAACACTTTCTTTCTCCTTTTTCTCTCTCCAAATCTGAGCCATTCAAACACGTAATGGACGGCTTGGATGCGCGAGCGGGCACCACGTGGTACCCGCTCAGCACTGAAAAATTTTCCAAATACCAGGCCCTATCAAATTCTTTTGGGTCATTTTATACTAGGCTTGGTCCCAACTTTAAATTGGATCCCTCAATAGTGGACGGTGAGTTTGTTCCCCCCGGATTAATTTAGTCGAAGTGTGCGTAAACTGGTCCAGAGAGCAATTTTATGAGAGAGAGAGAGAGAGAGAGAGAGAGAGAGAGCGCGCCTTTTAGGTTGGTTAAACCGGTAGGTGGCTTGTATTTCATATATATGGACTCGACTTTCAATTAATCTCACATTTCATTGCTAGCTCATCGTCTAATTATACTATTTCAGTTGTCATCATACAGTATAGGATGCTGTGAATGTAATGGAGAAGTTAAATTTGGCCCATTAAAAAAGCATGTTCATTTTGTCACTCCTTTTTTTTGTTAACGTCACTCTCCTATAAGTGCAGGGAAATGGAGTTAACAAAAAAAGAAATGACAAAATCATTTCCCTAAAGAAAATTTGGATTAGTTCATAGTAGAATCAACTCTTGATTCCGCCGTTGAAATCCAGTATCTATTCCATATCCATGCAAATCCAACCTACTGAGAGATGGGATTCATTTTGACATTTATCAAACGATTCTCCAATGGGCGCGTTGCTAAATTAAATCAAATCAAATCAAATGGATTAGTAATATTACCATTGAATTATTATTTTTATATAAGACCGTAAATTACCATCGTCACAGTACGTTCACTGTCACCGCAACATATTTACCATCGCCACACCAAAACCCGTTGTTGTCACACCAAAATCAGTAACTCCACAACAAATTTTACTAACGTCATGCCAAAATTACATACGACAGACTACCTTATTTCGGTGTGTACAAGTATATTTATTTGTTAGGTTACTGTAAAAGTAGATATGTAATTTTTATTTTTATTTTGCTAAGCAAAAAGATTTTGTTAATCTTTGAAGAAAATAACAAAGATTAAACGGATCTCGAACACACTAGCAAAAAAAACACCCAAAAACCAATGCCAAAAGATGGCAAGAGCCAACGAAACCTAAAATCATGCATGAAAACACCACAAGGGTTACCCGCAAACCTAAAACACCAAACGAGCCGATCAAAAAAAGAAAATACCACAAACGACTACAAGCAAAGGCAGCCCAAAATAGAGACCAGATAGAACAAAACACAAACTATACCCACCTCCAAAACACACAAGACCAAACACACCTGAACCACAAAAGAAACAAACGACGAACAAAGACCGAAACCCCATATAGAAACCGAAGCAGCAAAACCGCGCATTTAAAACTCCAAAGTAGATATGTAGCTAAATTACCGTTAACGGATTGAGTTTTATGCCGAATAAATAGTTCAATTTAAATAGCACATCTACCATGGAATTATGGATAATAAATTAACGATCCAACTCATTTCTTCCGGACTTCAGCCCGTTAATTATTTCCACTGTTCCCCGAGATTTCTTCTCTGTAATGGTTGCCATGCAGTTATATCCATGCATTAGCATGGTACCGGTCCGGACACCGGAGTTGTCGAAGGTGGTAGACTATTGCCATAGAGAATAGATTCTGGAAAGGTAAGTAAAAACTAGTTTAGACTGTATTTCCTCTTCTTTTAACATTTCTTTTCATTTTCGTTCCCATTCTATTTCTTCATTCCCCACTACATGATGAATTTATAGAACCTGTACGTCTAAGTGATATGCACATTACAAAATTCATGATGCAGAATTCGTTTGGTTCATTTTATGAACTTGGATCATCCGAAATAAGTATCTCTTGTAAATTTTCTTTTGTTGTTGGCTCATTCATACCCTAATATGGATTTCATTTCAATTAATTTATCAATGACTTCGTTTAACCAAGAATAGAACATACAATCCTTTAATATCAGCAATTCTGGAATTTTCAAAGTGAAGATTTTTTTTATCGGCAAAACAAACTTTTATAAAATTCGATCGGGTTCCATCGAGGGGGAGGCAGGAAGCACCAAAATGGTACACTACCAAAATAAAGAACAGTACAACAGAAAACATCCAACCAAGAGTTGGTGGAAAAACCAAAGACTCCTCAAGAACACGACTAGAGTTTCAACTTTCGAATACCATCCTTCTTACAGTATCATTCAACGAGCATCTTGTATTTCATAAAAATTAGGGGCAATATAATTTTTACGTGAATCCAACTTTCAAGCATTAAGATACGTTTCAAACGTGGGTGATTATCATAAGGAATTTTCAATATATCATAAGATTCCTGCTCTTCAAAATTTCAATATCTCAAACCTACAAAAACTAAGAATCCATTACCCCACCTTCTTCATTATCTGTAAACTCATGCCACTAGATAGTTCTTCAACACATGTCTATGGTGTATATGGTATAGTATATATTTTGAAATCCTAGTTATTACAATAACAGCTAAACCAATCTCTAACCCTAATACATAATCATATTTTGCATGGCATTCCCATGCATGCATCATAAAATTCAGATGTAAAACTACAAAGGGAAATAAGGGGAAAATATGCATATACATACTAATGTATATGTTACTAAGATAAATATTATTGGAAAAACTTAATCAAGAAGAGATTCCCACACCAAGAAAATCTATGAATGGAACATCCTTGTGCTTGATAGATTCATCTCCATCCTTTTTCTCATAAATAGCTGCTCTCATCTTTTCAAATGGGCAGTGTGGATTATCACCAAACCTAACCAAATCTTTCTTGATCATCACTCCATTTGTTGCATCGCCGCCGCTGCCGCCGCCGAGTAATTTGGAGTACCCTAATGAACTTGGAACGTTAACTCTCTTGCACTTTTGGAACCCTAACGGACCAAAGTCGCGGAACCCTGCGTGCGCAGAATCCTTCAAATTGTATCTCCAAAGAGGTTGGCTAAAACTATTTGATCTCTCTTTGGAGCAGTAATACGTACTGGGGTTCAAGCAATCTCCCCCTAATTCTCGTCGTAACAAGTCCGTTTTGGACGGATGTTTCGCACCCGAATCGGGCGGTCTAGTAAATGTCCAAGAAGTAGATGCGCTTTCTTCATTCGGAGTCTGGAACTCGACGAATCCGAAACTCTGGAACACGTTTTTCAACCTGTGATTCTCCGCGGGACTGGCGTTCCTTCTCCGGAAGTCGTAAGAAGGGGCATTGGTGGCGTGATCGCCGAGAGAGAATTGGAAACTTCTCTTCCCACCACATAGCTTGGAATTGGATTTCTCTCTTTCTTTCCTCGCCATGATGACATGCCAGTGGTTCTTCACGGCATTGTCTGTTCGACCCGGGAAGAGCCTGGAGATCAAAGCCCACTTGTTTCCATGTATGCGATGAGCTGCAAGGAGCCTTTCTTCCTCTTCCTCTGTGAATGGCATTCTGTTGATTCTTGGATCAAGTTGGTTGAACCACCTCAATCTGCAACTTTTTCCTAAATAGAAAACGAAATATATCATAACCCATATCTTAATACTATTAGATAATATAGACACACTCACACACAAACGTACTTATATATGTATCCGTTTTCGCCATACGAATAGAGGGATTTTTCATTGAGATTTTTAACTTTGGAAAGAAGGAAAGATTTTGTTATCCTACATTTACGTGACCCTCACCCATTGGAACCATATCCATATCATTCTGTACCTAGAACAGTTTATTAATTTTTTCTTCAAATAATAACAAGAAATTTAGTGTAATAGCGAAAGTATAATACGGCGCCGTATACATGCAGGTGCAACTATTACAGCAATTATCATAAATAAGACAATTGCATAGAGATACAAGAACACTTTCAAATACTATTACCAAATGTAATAGTTGGTACACATCGTTATCGGAGATTTGTGCTAGTTAGAAGTCCTGAAACACAGTTCGTTATCCTTGATCGATCGGGACTTATTTACCCTTTTGGTGGACATAAATTACACTGGATGAAATACATGTATACATATGGGTATAAAAATATGTTTATTATATAGTTGAAGCATTTTCAATTAATTGCATATCGAAAACCACTCAATTTGTTTCTTCATGTGGGGAGCATGTAGCTAGGTATTCATGCAGTGGACTCTATATCTATGAGTGATCTCACGTGCTAGATTTTTTCTGATTCAAGATCTTCCCCATATGATTTTCTCATCTATTCACTTTTTTTTTCTCGGCAAACGAAACATTTTATAAAACTCGAAAGAGGTACATCAAGGGAAAACATCATAGCTCGCTGAGCTTAGATGCACCAAAAAATACCAACGCATCTAACCGATAGTTGGATAGCACACCTCAAAACTAAATTACAATCTCAGTTTTCGGATATGCATCCACATGTTCACTTTGACAACTAACTTTAAGAGAATTTGGAATTCTGAGGAATTAACATCTAAAAATCGGTGATTAATTTGCCCATAGTAAATATTCAATCCTATACTTTTAATTGTTAGATCGAGAATGATCCAATTAAGAAACTCTCTCTCGCTCACACGCACGCAAAGTATTTTTTTTTTTTTGGCAGCTCTGAGAGAGAAATACATACCCGATCGTCCTTGGAGCTTCTCAGCAATAGAATTCCAGTTCTGAGGGCCATATTGCTCCACAAGCCGCCGGAGTTTTTCATCCTCGGCGGGTCTCCAGTGGCCACGCGGACAAGTCCTAGCATCAACATCACTGCAAGATCCGCCGCCGCCGCCACCACAGGCTTCTTCCATGGCCACCAACTATACACTATATAGCTAGCTAGCTAGGGCGATGGACAGGAGTTCTTCTTCAACATCAAAATGCAACAGAGAAGAGTCGAGAGCAAGATTTTAAAGGGAAGATCAGAGATTTAGGGAGGAGGAGAGAAGAAAATCTGGGGGATATAAGAAAGTGGTTGGGTTGGGTTTTTAGGGTTGTGGATGGGCAGTCACTTTTGTTGGTTTCACACGACACTAACATTTGAGCGAGTCCATTTGTTTTTGTTTGTTTCTCATCTCTTCTCATGTATTACCCACTTACCCCCCTTGGTTCTTTAGTTTGCTATTGCCCCATTAACCCCTCTCTCTCTCTCTCTCTCTCTCTCTCTCTCAAGTCGCACCCAAGTTTAAGTCGATGCTGAAATTGGTTCCCAGAAATTAGTCGAGAAATATATGTAGAAACGCAAAAGAACCACAAAATGCGTCGTTTGAATGAAAGTCATACTCGTCTAAGGTTAACATCGCGCCAAAAACGCTAATTTGGCTGGGCACAAACGCATTTTATAACGAGACAAATCGGACATTCCAAAAAGCCCAAAAAATTGGCTTTATCTTGGATTTTTCAAAACATATTTAGGTAAAATTCATGATTTTTTGCTTTTCCGACTCGTCTTAACGAGACGAATCAAAAAACCAAAAAAACGAGATGCAAAATTAACAGACGCAAAAAAAAAAATTTAAATAAGGACAAAACAAGAAAAAGTCCAAAAAGTGCTCGGCGGAAAGCCACCTTACTTGGTGTAGGAAAAGTTAAATACGGTATTCTAATGTAGTACTCCATTTTGATGTGATCTGTTGTATGAATTATTGTGGCTAAAACGCATGGGTATGGTATAAATTTTGAAATTTTGGATTAATTACTTGACGAAGTCCTTTCCCTCCAACAAGCTTCACTAGTAGGTGCTTAATTAAATCCCTGTCAAGGCTCCAAATCACCATTAATGTCCATTTTTGCTGGTCATCATCAATGTGATCAGATTGCTTTTGCTTGCTTCATTCGGAAATAAATAACTCTTACTTAAAATAAAACCTTGTTGAGAATAATCCGGCAGAGATGTTTCCGAGATTACAAGTTTACTATACTATATTAATATATAGGACCTTTTATTTTGACACTCATTTCATTTTCATCAATTTAAACTCTATATCTTTATGCCTATTTTTAACCCGATCTTCTGTCGTAGTTGGAAGGACAAATTAATATATACTAAGAAGACAAATTCCCCACTCTTGTGACTCATTTTTTTGGGATACATATTAGTTAGTATTACCTTTGTGAAATAGAAACTGTTAAAATACGTACACATCCCTATTATTTATAGTGTATATAGTATTTTGCATAAAACATTGATCAGTATATTTGTATTGTTGAGAAAGTGAATAATACAGTTACCACTCTCTCTAACAGCTTAAGTTGTTATCGTTATATCCTCAACGGGTATAAAAGCTCCTAACACTTGAATAAAATTTTATAGTAATATTTGCCTAAAGATTTATAATTAACAGTTTTTTCAAAAAATTGTATCATTAGGAAACAGACACAAAAGATACAAATATCTGAATTCAATGTCTGATGTTATGACTTTGTATACAAAAATGAAACCAATTAAGAATAACATGATGAATTTTTACACAAAGTATCATAAATTCAGGGTTATTTAAACGAGAGTATATTGTACACACTCAAATAAACATGTTTATTGTTTCTGGAAAAAATTACACTCATGGTCCCTGTTGTTTTACCCACATACTATATAATTTTTTGAAGAGAACATACTATATAATTTATGCATGCATGCAGATGGCAAGTCAAATACAAACGCTGAAAGATTTTGTGCAATGTAATATTAAAATTGATTTCTTAACTGACTGATATTTGATAACCCACGAAATCAAACACCTAGCTAGCTAGTCTTTTCTTTTTTATATAACTCAGGTATCCGGTCCAGTTTACGTGCACCTAAATTAGTCTTGCATGTGAGCCGAATTCCACCGCCTACTTGCTGGGAGCCCAATTAAATTCGGAGCCGAATCTCATCCGAATGGAATGAACCCAAAGGAGTTGATAACACCTCGGAAGTTTCGAACTTGCCAATTCAAAATTCTGTACTATATATGTTTACGGTTTTGGAAATTGGAATATTTTTGTATGTAGCTTATCCATTAACATCAAACATTAATGAAGCAAACAAGACATCACCAACGGTGGGTGTGATTTCGGTATCTGGTCTTAAATTTTAACCCCGCGGGTATTGCCTGTCTATCAGCAAAACCAGCCATCCAATCAATATGGGAATTATGTCCTTACACTTAACCGAAATTGGATGTACTTCTTGTTAAATGGTTAACCAATAACCACCAACTTGTTCAAACTCTCAAGATATAGTGTGTGTGTGTGTGGAGAGAGAGAGAGAGAGAGAGAGAGAGAGAGAGTACTTTTTGGAAGTTTATGAATTTTGGAAAATCTTGCAATGGAATTATGATGTCTGGCATTAAGGATATATTGTTGGTTAATGTTGTTTTTGGACTTGAATTGTTTCTCTAGTGGCTGTGGCCAATTGGACAGCGCGTGTTGTTGGAATTCGATAGGGCAGCCGCGAGGCCTAGCTAGCTACTCCGATGGCCCGTAAAACATACTTTCCCATTTGAGTGTGTGTGGTATGATCAATTATGAACGAAAATTCATAAGACTAATCTTCAAGGCATGACTTTTTGTAAAAATTCATTATATTTGTATTTTTTTTTATCGGCAACAAAAATTTAGTACAGTACAAGTTTTTGTATCGATGTTTGAACTTTCAATCAAACGTTTTTCGATAATTTAGGTGTTCGAACCAACTTATGCACATGTCGATTAATATATCTTGCAAGACTAAGCTTCAATTAAAGTAAAGAAAAAAAAAAAAAAAAACTATGTATGCACTAGCACCAAACAAGTTTGGTTTAATTGTTTTATAAAATGTTAGACTGCTATAAATGGCACCAAATGAGTTTGGCTCTACCTATTTTTACTTTTTCATGTCCCAAATTATTTATCCATTTTAGCAAATCAAAGCAAAAATTATATGAGTTTCCTCTGCTACCCTTATTTCAAGAGTTGAAATGAAAAGTCTAATTTCGGGTCAAAATAAAAAATGACCAATCTAATTTGAAGGGATCGAATAGCATTTTTTAGAAAGTTTAAAATTTTAAAATGTAAATTGTGTTCCCTTATTTTATTTTATTTTTTGATCAGCAAAAATTTATTAAAACTTGACAAGTGGTACAATATTAACCATCAAATCAAAGATTGGACAGAAACATCTCACGGGCAAAAACCCGAACAACATCTAAGGTCATGACGCTCAAACATCTAAAGGCCTCAAACGCCAAGATAAAATAGTACAGCACAAACAAACATAGGCCTAAAAACCAAATCCGAAGCATCTCAAGCATAGCCACCATCAAGCATCTCAATCAACCCCACTACCACCACAACTGGTACCTGCCACCACCCGAGCCCGCACCACCACCATGCAGCACCAGTCACCATGCCACAAAACACTTGGATTCTCCAAAATGGAAAATAAATTGGGACAAAGAAAGTAAGATTTTAACTTGAAGAGAATCGTGGTTCAAAACCTGGATCGAACTGTAGTTCACTAGTATAGAATGGTTCAATTCTAGGAGTTTCATGGCCATCAAATTGGTTTTCGAAATCTTCAATCTGCACAAATTGATTTGGTTTTTCGTTTTGCATAAGACCAAATTAATCCAGTCTATGCTCACCCCAATCAAAATATACCAGCGTCCTTGTTGAAAATAATTGTAACATAATCATGTCATCATGGGTAACCATTTCGAACGATTGCTCGGGTGTACAGATACACCAACCATGTTCGTCCAGCCATAGACTAGGCGATTTCGCCCAGTACTGTTGGGACACTTTAGACATAGTAATCCTGACCTACTTATTAACTCAATTACATATATTAAACATTTAAATGACTAAAGCAACCCTGTATGTTAAACGACCATACCGTATTACCCATGTACATTAAAATAACCAAATTACTGCTGTACAGCACATGCAGGCTTAAGAAGCTATCTCCAATGTATAGTGTATCCTTTTGACTCATTCGTAAAGGGATGGTTCAAATTTACACTGCTAAAACAGTTAATTTAGAAACTTCTAAATTGAGTCTGTTATTCACATTTCGAGAGTTAACTTTATCCTTCGTACCAATACTTTTTTTTTTGCTGAGATTTGATCCATTCTCATATCTTATTCAATTATGCCCAAAACAACAAAAACTTGTGAGGAGCAACTTCATAAAAATAACTTTGAAGGAGAAAGTAGTTAGGTCAGGCTCTATATACCTTGAAAATGAATGAAATTGACTCAATTTTATAATGCTGACGGTTAAGGAGTAGCAAAACAAGATTTAAAATTTAATTAATAAAGATCATATATACTCATGTATCTCTCTCTCTCTCTTGTTTGAGTCGAAGGCCTATGAAATATTACAGGTGCTCCGGGGACATGGTCACGTGGCACTCCAGACTCTTAAACCACCACAAAAGGTTGTGGGTCCCAAGACTAAATATATGAACCATGCGTACAACAAGTAGTGTGATAATTAAGGGTCGTCGTCACGCGTCATATGACCATGCCACAGGATTACTGAAGGAAAGATAGATTGTGCGTGAATAGGAGTGAAGGTTCAAAATACCTTTCAAACACAGTAATTGAAAAACCAATTTAGTTAGCTTGAACAACCAAAGCAATCCCTTACTCAATGTATTTGTATATACGAAAACAATTGTAATCAGCTTTCATCTCACTTTCCCAAGAAACCCAATTAAGCTACACAAACAGTCACCAACCAACCCTGGAAAACCTCAACAAACCAACTTTGACTACTCCCATCCAACCCTCTGGCTTCTCCAATATTATTCACAACCCCATTATACAAGACATTTGCTAAGAGAGTGCTAACTAAAATGCTCCAAAAACTATATAGTACTAAAACAATTTTTGTACCAAATGTACACGTGCCCTAACTACCTCAACCAAATGAGGAATATACATGGTTAGGAATTAGCTATAGGATCGTTTATTGAGGTGATGATAGATATACAAGAGTGTTATATAGAAAAATATACACTCATTATTTAGGTATATATGTATGTGTGTATATATATATATATATATAGATCACTCTTGTAAAAGGCTTTAGCTAAAAAGTCTATTCGGTGTTCGGGGATGGTGGAGGAGGGGCCTGAGTCACTATGTGCCCCGGGACAATGAATGATCTCTTTTCAGAAGATTGGAGAGGAAAATTAAAAAGAAAAGCATCTCGCAAAGATTGAGGCTAAATTCGATAAATTAAAGTGAATCATAGAAATAAGAAAGGCTCTTATTCCTCAATGTTCTTTAAGAAAACTCGCAAGATGTTAGACATTAGTAAAACTTTGGGTATTGAAATTAAAGGAGGGAGGAATTATAATCTTATGAGATTTGTTGAAATAAAGAAATGATACATGCTTTAGATGATTTTGAGGAAGAGGATATTTCGGAGGACGATGTTAATTTCGTGGAGGATGCATCCCTCTCTATAGCTTTTTGATCTCGAGTTTGGACGGGTTTGAGGTGTCTTGCTTTTTTTTGTGATTTTGCTTGGCGGCTATTTGGTTTTGGTTTTGGTTTTGGCTTTTTCTCTGTGTTTTTGTTGTTGTTGGTGGGGATTTAGGTTTTGGGTGTGAGGCTCATTTGGGTCTTTGGTTGCTTTTTGTTTGGGTTTCGATGGTTCTTTTTGGGTTTCAGTTGGCGCATTGCCTTCTTTTAGACCCCGTTTGATAAACGGATTGGAGATTGGGATTGGATTGGTAAGGTGATGGTATTAGTAATACTTTGTTTGGTTTTTAAAATTGGATCGGATTGGTAGTCCCATGGGAATGAACAATCCGGCCCATAGGGGGTATTTGCAATACTCCTTAGGATTTGGTATTCATAGTCCAATCTCAATCCATTCCCATTACTAATCCCTTCTCATTCTCAATTTCTTCTATCAATCCAATCCTAGCTATCATCTAATCATATCTCAAACAAATATGATATTAATAATCACATCATTTAATCTCATCCTAAACAAACATACTCATTATCAATCTCTTCTCATTAACAATTCCATTCTCATTATCAATCTCAATTCCTAATCTCATCTCCTTACGAATCTCATTCATCTATCATTGTTATCAAACAGGGACCTTAGGTCTCAGGTGGCTTTTGCCAGTGTGCCCTTGATCCTTTTAATCTTTGTAATCCTTTATAAAAATTAATAAATTCTTTTGCTTAGCAAAAAAAAAACTACGTAGAAAGTAGTGAATGAAATGAACATATATCTCCAAAAGCTTTATATCGAACCCAAACTTAATATAATAGGTGGAGAAATCTCAGTATTACAATATCAAGTGATTACCATTTCGTACCTTATCATACGGTATACATCAGTAGAGTTAGTAGTTAGTTGTTAGTAATTGCCACAAAGGGTGAGTCGAACCCACAACTTCTCACTGCCAAAAGGGAGCTACGTACCGCTTGAGTTAGGCCCAAGAGTCACCATTCCATACCTTATCAATGTAAAACTATGCTATCTTTTTTTGAACAACAAAAAAACTTACTAATCTTTGAAGGAACATACAAAGATTAAAAGAATCGAAGGCACTATGACATCACGACAAGGAGAATAGATCTGAACAAAATTGACACATACACTCCCCAACAATCATATGCCACCCAGACCGAGATAAATGATAGTAAGAGGCCAACCCCAAAAAAAAGACAAGAGAAAGCGGACAGCATAACCCTCAAACGTACCTTGAAACTATGCTATATCTAACATCCCCCAAGTGTTACCTTTGACACCTACCCATTTGCATAAAAATGTCAAAAAAAGTCAACCAATGAATAATAAAATTGACTTTTTCACTGTTCATCAATTTTATTTTGTCACATTTTCGGAGAATTAGAGTCATCGGGTTCCTATTTGATCGACACCAACTCCTCTAGCTATTTCACTCAACATCTCGCTTAAAAACATCAAGAGAAGAACAAGCCTCGCATGCTTGTCAGCATCTCTAGATCGTAGCTATATTCAGTCAGCAAAGCACTCATAATGCAGTACCACCATGGTAACTATTCATTTCAGTGATTTCACTATGATTCTCCTACCGATCAACAATAGATAAGATCGATACACAAAAGGAAAAAGTTTAAAAAACATGTCATTAATTAATTTCAAGCAGCCTCAGTTAGCAATTACTCAGGTCTTTAGGCAACCAAAAAAAAATATTTTGTTTGGCTTTTGGAACGAGGTGACGTGTTATCCAACACAATTAATTAATTTTCGTACGCGAAGTGAAGTATCCCTCAAGAATGTATGCGTTTTGTGCTTTCGATTTCTTGTTCAGTTCATTCTTAACCCCAAAACTAATCCCATTAAATCCCCATTAGAATATCATAATGCGTTGATGGTCAAGTACAATTTAGTTGCCTTTCTCTGGATTAATTAATCGAGCTTTCGTTTTCGGCAAACGAGATCGAGTGAAGAAATCCATTGAGCCATCAGTCCGAAAAAACTAAGTGGCACAAGAAAATGACAGTTTAGCTAACCCCTCTCTGCCTGTGTCATCAGTTTTCTCCAGAAAAAGGGGTTATCATCATCGGGTGACTATCTCCTAATAAGCACGATGACAAAAATGTCTAGATATTATTGAGTGATACATAAATTTTTCGCCAGCATTGTACACATCATAAGGGGTCCGAGTTACAAATTTTTTCAACTTTTTAGCCGTTACGCAAGCGTTATCGGACAACTTCAATTTGATTGCCATTAGTCAATAACTTTTTAGCCGTTACCCAGGATTACGATGTAACTTGGTTGCCGCCACCCAGAAACTTGGTTTCCCTTATCCCAAGAACTTTTTAACCGTTACCCAACTTCATTCCCTATATTGTCCTTCCGTATTTCTCTAATTAAACCACCATTTGTGGGCTCTATCACAAGCTCATAATGGTAGCTAGTCATTTATCTCACGGCTCATGCCGAATGTTGTCTTTGTATAAAATCAACCAGATCAAATATCGACGGGTGCAATAGCAAATTGCATAATATTGCTTTAGTATGCATTTTTAGTTCGGATCATTGTCGTGAGCCTAAGGCAGGGACCTAAAAATTGTGTTTTCTCTCTCTCTTGCAATCAACAAATTAGGATCGACAAACATTTACGTTTAAAATTGAGGTAGGCATTAGTTGTACTGTACAACTATTGATTACGGCCGCCTTTCGGTTAAGCAACTTATAAATTAGAGGCTCTCACATCCTAATCATCGATGATGGCTAGGCTTTGGTTGCTTGCTAAATATAGCTTTGTGACATTCACGTGTTATTGTTAAAATCTCTCAACATTATACTCCGTTGCCAAGTTGGAACGGTGGTTGGATAATTCTATTAACAAACACTTTCACCTGGACATGAATCCAATCGGCCATACATCTGTTCCTTTTTGTTTTTTATAACTCGGGTCCCCGGGCCAGGTTACAGCGCACATTGACTAATTTGGAGAACAAATCCCAACCCCACTTGCAGGAGTCCCAACTAAAGTCAAAGTAAAGCTTTGTATGAAGTGGCCTCAACGGGATTTGATAGCACCTACGAGATTTCGAGCTTGCATGAGATCGTAAGAGATAGTTAAGTCTTAGGCTCAGTGGCGGAGGGACATAGAGACAAAGGTGGGCAGCCAATCCCACTGGCTGCCAATTTTTTATAGAGATAGGTATAATTTTTACCTCATTTTTACTAATTTGACTCCATTTTAAAATTTATTTTTGCGCCGGCCCATATAAGGGATTTTGTACTTACAGAAAAAAATGAGTCAAAATAGAATCTCCATCCACAAAATTTCCTAACGTAGCAGCTAGTTTGGTTGTTCATCAAGACAAATCAAAGGTTTCGTTCGTGAATTACACATAGTTCAAATATTCGACCCCACTTATTCGAAAATTCTGGCTCCGTCACTACTCACTCATTACTTCTAAAAAGGAAAATTCTAAAAAACCTCCCCCAAAACTCAAATCGAACAGGACTTTCGGCTCTAGACCACTAGACAAACTCTTGGGTTGCCACATATATGCTTTTTTTTTCTGTATATGGCGGCTTTCAAAAATACGCACGTGTGGTGACGAATTTAGAAATTTCAAGTGTAAGAATATTTTCCCTGTTTGATCAGGTACAAGGTTGTTTTCGGTATACGTTTCAGAGGTTTTGGAGATAGGATTTGATTTGCCAAATATTAGCATTCAATCAACAACGTAATTGATGGATTTAAATTAAGCACTCAAAAGCTTAATCATACATAACAAATTAAAGCGTAATTTTTTGAGAGACGAAATGATAATTATAAAGAACGATTGAGAGACTGTTATCGTTACTTTCGGGGCTTATAAGAGGAGTGCAATTTTATGCACCTGCCCGAAAATAGTGGGTGAACAGTAAGCACTAAGTATGGAACCCACACAGGAGCTGCACCTTTAGGATCGAAGTCGTTCAGTTCATACTGACTTAGTTTTTAACCAAGTTTTGTTAAATATAACTCAGTTTTCACATCTGAAAGGATTTGATCGCGGCAAAACACGTGTGGTGTACCAAAACCTAGTCCAGAATTTTAGACATTAATATGCAAAACCAAATAAGATTAAATTTGTACGTATGAAATTGGAGACAAGTCAAGCCACATAATCGCACTATGTATCAACAAACTAATTAATAAGCAATATATTCATCCATAAAAAATAAAAAGAAAGACCAAATTAATAAGCACGTTGGTAAGCACCACAAGAGTTAGACATAATATATAAGTAATTAAAGAACAGATCAAAAAAGAAGCTTTTTCCATTAAGAAGGTGAAAGTGATACGATTACAAGAACAAACCCACAAAACTCTTCAAAGTATTTAATTAAGAGGCTAAGAGCAACTCGACCATACACTTCAAATTTGGAGGTAGCTAGGTACCCAAAAAGTACTCCGGAAATAGAAATTAAAGGTCTAGATTCACTCAAAATATGATCTGGCCGGACCCTTGATTTTCTTTTGCAGGGTACTTTTAGGTAAATTTTTTTGCTACCTAGCATTAATGAGGTATTTTTAATTTGGTTTTGGAGACTCTTCAAACACCAATCCATCCTCCGAATTTTGTTTCTATTTTTCAAATTTGACATATTGGTTACGTAGCACTCTTCAAGTACCAAATCATACTATATAACGCATTTCGGTATTCAAAGAATCTGTTTGTGCACATAATTGATAGCACAACACTTAAAAAATAGTAAAAGTAAAATAACAAGGATTTTTGAATAAATTGTACCCTCCGAATAACAAAGTAGATCTTTTGTCGCTACCTACGGAGTCACCGTATGTATGCAGTTTAATTATTAGCTTCAGGCTGCATGCAAATTAATAAATTTCCATTAGAACTAAGGCCGTAATTATATTGTTTGCTAGTAGTGCATCTATCAATTTTTCATCGCTACGAATTCGATGTAGGGCTAACTGGTCGTGTGCTTAGTCCGCCATTTTTGTTTGCAATATGATAGATTTGTGTTCATGTTATTAGAATAGCTGCATTTGGATGTGGTGGCTTTTTAGTTTATATTCATGTAAAGTGTACACATATTTACATGCATAAATATATATTTAGTATACATGTTGCCAAGCCTTGTTTATTTCCATTACTCAACATAGCTTCCAATTTTTCTACCCGATGTGGGTATTTTTTCACTGTACGTACTTGATGAGAGCCGACCCAATTCACATGGATATATTACCCGAAAGTTGAGGTCATCTTAATTACCCAACGGAGGGCTCCGGAATTTAGGCGTTTGTAGCCTTCGGGTAGTTTCCTGTTCTATATGAGCATGCAATTGTCTGATTTCAAAAAAAAAAAAAAAACATACTCCGTGGCTTCCAATTTTGTGATTTTACTAATTGTTAGAAATGGCCAAGCCCAAACTCGTGTCAATGGGCTTGGACAGCAAAGCCTTGTGAAATTTCCAAGTGGGCTTATAGCGACAAAAGAAATCTGCCTATGGGCCATATCTGTGAGACTATTAATTATCTCCAACTCTTTTGAAAAATTATATGAAGTGATCAAAAGAAAAATTACAGGAAGATTTTATTTTGGAAACTTATTTCCTGACAAAGGAAAATTAGATTATACCATTTAAGTATCAAACAAAAATGTTTTTCACTGCACCTAACAAATATTATGAAAAATAAATAAAAATAAAAATAATATAACATATATCACTCTAGCTCTCACTTGAATAAAGAACTCCATCGCACATCATTTTCCTTCATGGGAAGTAAGTCTGAAAAGGTAGCATTGGGTCTTTTTATCCATTAGATTGCCGTCGACTGAATAGAATGTTCGACCTGACGCGGTGGTAAATTCGCTTTGTTGTGGCCTAAAGATCACGAGTTTAATTCTAAAAAATAACATCTTTGCTTGTAGGAGTAAGACGATGTAGATCAACCTTTCCCTAGTCTTCACATATGTGGGAGCTTCGTACACTGGGTAGTACTCCAACACATTGTACAGTCGTTTATTAACCAGAGTTCAAAAATATTTCTTTTGAAGTTTATCAATTTTCTGAACTGCTCCATCTTGAAGCTTAATATAAGATGGTGATCATGAACACAAAAACATATATATTATTATCAAACATAACATCTCTGCTTTCAAGAAATCATAATCCTTTTCCAAATTTGAATTTGTTCATTTGCAAGTTGTGCAACCAACCATAGGAGGGGAGATTGATCATTACCAGCTTTCTCATCAAAGAAGGGCCCTCTTGTGACCAAAATGAAAAGATTCAATGCGAGAGGAAAGCGCTGACGGTTTGCTCGCAAGAGGTGAACAGCTACCAATATTTTTCCTCTTGCAGATTCGGATAAAAAGGGTGGGGCCGGGGGGGATTTCCATAAATAAATATCCGAATCGCCCATGAATCTCAATCACCAAGAATCGGCAATTGACGTAGGAAGGAAGAAGAGAGAAAGTTGGGCAATCGACGCGGAGTGCACTACAGGACTGTATGGTTTAATCTCAACCGTCGAACAGTATTTTCAATGGACCGAATAAAAAAATAACTCTTTCAAGGAAGAAAATACTCTTCTTCCATGGAAGAGTTTTATTTAAATCTAAAACGTTGATCGATGAGATGAACGGCACAGACATAGCTCTGTAGTGCACCTACACTATAGGACACCGGATAGGAGGAGAATATGATTGCATTCAACTAGTGGCTAACGCTTTTACCGCACTTATTTTCTGCATTCCCATTCTTGGGAACAAAAAAGCACACACCACATATAAAAGAAGAGTTGAATAGTTGAGTTACATAGTGGTGTTGATGTGGACTTCCTGAAAGGAATGGGAAATATATATATACATACACAAATATATAAGTGTGTGTGTGAATAAATTAAATACTTCCTTCTAGAAAATTTTACTTCTGAAAAATAGCAGCTAGCCCCAATACCTTCAAAAGTTGATAAACTCGAAAGACGTTATGCCATACGTAGAACCATGCTCCTTAATAGAAGCCGAACGGCATACCCGTTTAATTTTTGTGCTCATTGTGTAACTTGCTTCTGTAATTCAAAATCCAAAGTATCAGTAACACACATGTACCTTCGATAAACCACACAATGAGAAATGTTGAATTGTCTCTTTTCTCCTTCTTTGTTTTAGTAAATTAAAATCAGAGTCGTAAAAATTACAGTAACACTGATCAACACCAAGTTGTCACCCTCAGCCTCCTTCAAGGGTTCCAGCAGCACTATCCAGTCTTCTTCAGCAGCTAATTAGGAGATGCCTTTGGCTTTGTCTGGCGTGGAAAAAGGAAACAGAGCTCACTTCCATGCCGTTATATTGGGGGCCTTCCTGCAAGGGCGGTTTTACAAGTGTTTGAGAGGGTTCAAGCAAACTCCCTGAATTTAAAAATGCACTAAAATTTTGTAAATTTCAATAAAATTTGAGTTTTCTTTGTTATTGCATGTGTGCACTAGTTCATTCGTGAAAAGCCAATGTAAGTGAATATCTATTTAATTTGTGATTAAGCAGATAATATATGACAACAAAACAGGATAAATTAGGTTCAGCTATTATTAATCAAATAAGAAACTTTATTCAAGATGGAGTTTTGCATCACACACAAATTTTGTACGATTTTGTCACCACTAAATTGAAATTCTGGAACCTCCCATGCCCTCTTGCTTTGTATTTCTGTTTCAGACAATAAAGCACGTGACCAAAGGCATTGACGACTCTAGGAACCATTAACACTAGGGTCATTCATTTGTTCAAATTCTGATTATTCCATATAGAAATTACTTCATTGTTCATAACAAATTTATTTATCTCCAACGGAAAATAAAGTTTCAAATAGGTCCATTTAGATATATTTGTACATAAAAATTTTATATCAATTTCCAAAATTCATAACTTTACACTCAAGCTTTTAATGAAAAAGAATCCTAAATATGTTTGAAGAGAGAGACACCAAACTGATCGAAGTACGCAGAAGTTGCAGTGTTGGACATGGTGTCATACAGACTACTAATAGACAGAACTTATATACGCCAGCTGTAGCTATATTTTTTTGTCCCATGGTGTTGGGCAAACCCACGGCTAATAGGCTGGCTGGCGTCGCCTGTGATCAAAAGTGTGAGAGTGAGTAATTATGTGTATGTGTAGTTTGGTTTCAAATCCTTTGGGCATAACAGTAACAAGTGGAATTTTGTGATCACTTGTGATCATCTCTGTGGTCGCCCCTGTTTTGTGAGGAAAAAGGTTGCCAAAGAATGCATCGAAGCTTCGACTGGCCTCAAATTCAATCATGTCCGTACAAGGAAAATAATTAGACCAAGACTCTGACTAGACATAGATTTTATTCAGTTGATGATCTACATAACCCATCAATTAAATTTTGGTTAACCAAATTAGTATTGGCAAAATTCATTGCATTCGGCATGTATCATTATTATGCTCTTCTTATGACACGAACAATTTGTGCCACACGAGATCTCGACAAAATAACTTAAAGTACGTAAAGTGACATGAAAAATTAGCGCCACACGAGATCTCGACAAAGAAGTTTCGTAAAGAGGCGGACAGATAGGAATACGGTTTGATCCATCAAGACCAGAAGTTACAGTAATTTATAGCAATTGTGAGCAAAAAAGCCTACATGTTAAATGAAAGTCTACATTTCTTTGTTACCAAAAAAAAAAAGTCTACATTTCTGGTCGTTTAACAATTTCTCAAAAAGTCAGATCTGGAACCCCTTCGATCTCTCCAACCCCTCCTCATGAGTGTGTTCGATAGATCCGGCACCGGCGTCATGGTTCCATGCGAGTTTTTCCTTTTGTTTTCTATTGTATTTTCCTATTTTTTTCTTTTTTTGTTAATTTATGTATTTTGGGACCGGTAGTGTCCCCTTATGGTAATATTAAAATGCATTGAGCTTGTTGGTAAAAAAAACAATTTCTCAAAAAGTCTACGGTTTGCTTCAATGCACCTTGCGTTTTCTTATCCTCTTCTCGGCCCAGGAGTAGGAGAGGGAAAGAAATTCATAGCGAATCCGGATGTGCACAACGTCATCCATTTGTTAGCGCTTGAACAAATTAGTCAGAATTAGGGGATGGTGTTGTGCAGTGGTGTGCACAGAACCGTGTTGCGCACCTCTAAATCGTCGGATCGTGCATCCGACAATTCGGATCTCATCTCGGCAATAAACTCTTAATGGTTGGTTGCCGAGATAAAATCCTAGCCGTCGGATGCATGATCCGACGGTCGTTGCTGCACACCTCACTACACAGCACCAACCTAAAATCCTTAACGAATTAGTCAATTCCTTGAATAATTACTTGGCTTAATTATTCTATATGGGGATAACCGGATAAGGTGAACTATGGATATATATGAGCATGGATGACTAGGCAGAATAATTACAAAACCTTCTTAGGTTAGGTATATATATAATTATATATCGGGGCGGTTTCAGGGACATCCAAAAAAAAAACATCTAAAAAAAATCCCAAATCTCAATCTCATATTTTCCGATCAAATTTTTATGATTTGAACCGTTCAATGTGTACATAATGTGATTTTAAGGGTGCCCTCAAGAAATTAGCAAAACATATGACCAAGAAGTGCTTATTTTGAACAATTTTTAATTGAACCGTTCATTAAATCTAAGTTAAAAACTGCTTAAATCAAGCATTTTGCAGTCATTTTTTTTTTCTAAATTTTTCTTTGATACCCTTAAAATCACGTTCTGATCACATTGAGCGGTTCGAATCATCAAAATTTGATCGAGAACTATGAGGTATTTTTTTAAGTGTCTAATTAGTTGTTTCCGAAATCGCCCCGATTATATATTGTAGATATTATTGGGCGCATATGATTCTTTCCTGGAAAACCCCTAAATTCTACTCGTCCTTATTACGGGGTTTGATACCATAAAAGATTCATTTCACATTTGACATTTAACATTTAACAAGGGCAGAATTGCCATTCTCCCTTTAGTGTGAAAGGAACTTTCGTCAGAGTACATAATGGTTAATTCTTTTTAGTTAAAAGCAAACATCCATAGTTGTTCTTAACCATCCAGTCAACTAAACTTTGTCAAATGACTTCATTGGCCATTTGTTTATTTTAGTTTGTTTTTATTTATTTTTTTGGCAATGGGCTGTTCTTTATTATTCTCTGTTAAGTGCCTCAGACACATGAATAGAATATTCAAATAAAAGTGTTTTGATCTCTAAATCCTCGAGGAGAGAGACAGCTTTAAAAACGACAAAATAAAGAACGTAACAGGTGTATAAAAGAAATTGATTTGTCAACTACGTATATCTTAATTTCAAATTTTCAATCAATAGATCCATTGAACTCTTTCGTAAACTAGAAAATTAATAGCATAATTAAGTGTCATGTAACCTCATTTAGATATATCAATCATTGAAAATCACTATGAAAAATTGCAAATTATCAATTTTGTTCAACCGTAAATTATCTTCTTCTTCTTTTTTTGTTGATTTCTCGTGGGTACCCTTAAAATCACATTCTGAACACATTGAACGTCTCATATCATTAATATTTAATCGGAAAAGAGGAGGTCTACATTTTGACAAATTAATGTGGTCCTTATAAGAAATTTTGTTTTGAATCCAAACCTTCTTTGTTTTTGTCCCAAAAGTCTCGGGGCATTTCTGTCTTCCAATAATACCGAACGGCTGAACGTTCCTTTGACGTATTCTTCTAATAACTTAAGTGGAAGACATGCTAACATTTGACTTTCTGATAAAAGGTGCCATGATTTGATGCGGCAAAGATAACAGCTATATTTACTACTACTGTACTAACACAGTGTGTCATGATTTAATCCAGCGTCACCAACCATGTCGGCAATACGAACCCATGGATCCTGTAGTACAGGGTCAGTGCGGCGGCATCTGAGCCGTCCTTTAACGGGCTTATGGCTCGAATGCCACACTATAGGACCACTGTTTCCCAGCAACACAGACCACACTCATCTACCACTGTACATGGTTTCCTCCTGTACAACCGATGATGGGATCTTTCATATGGAGTGGCATATAAAGACAGAACCAGAATTTTACCTTAATAATAGCAAAATGATTCCAGTCTGCACCTCCTTTTTTCTGATCGAATTTCAATGATTCAAACCGCTCAATGTGATCAGAACGTGATTTTAGAGGTATCCGCAAGAAATCAGAAAAAAAATGATCGGTAAGAGATGTGGACTTGACTGGGAGTGTATATATATATATACACACACACACATAATAAGGGAGGAGGGTTTTTAAATCTTATCTCTCTATAAATCCTAACCATTAATTTGCTCCATAAATTTTACGGCTCTCTCTCTTTCTCAAACAATAATAATTGCACAATTGCCACTAATTAGATCTCACATTCAGAATTCATATCTCACTCTCTCCCCCTCCTCCTCCTCCTCCTCCTCTCTCTCTCTCTCTCTCTCTCTCTCTCCATTTTTTTTCCCCATTTAAATGGCGATTTTGATTGCAAAACTCTCACCATTATCCAATCTGAAACAGAATTGTCTACCTTTGGGTCGAGGTTTGATTTTGCAATGATTCCCTCCCCCCAAAAAAACAGAATAAATAAATAAATAATAACCAAACGTTCCATATTCTCTCTCTGTGTGTGTGCCATTTTAAAATTTTGAACGACCCATCGGTGTTACATGAACAGGTTGATACTTCATTTACAATTATAGTGTTGATTTGTTCGATCCGCGTCTTCGGGCACGAGCATGCACTAACAGAACTCTGTTTGAACCTAATTTAAAAAAAAATATTCCCGTATAAATTAGTTTTGTTGGCGGGGATGGTCAATATATAATTTCGTAATTTATTTTAATTGTGTTCAAAATGCGCTGCGCCTAAAGGCACGGACAAACGCTAGTATGTCTTCAAAATGCTTCTCTTGAGTTACTACCAACCAATTATGTTTCCAAGAAGGTTTTATGTTTCGAAGAAGGAAAGTAATTAAAGGTGCAAATTAGTTCAAACAACTTTTGTGGTTAGATATCACCAGTATGTATCGATTATATTCCTACTCTTTAATTACTCTCTCTAGACTCTAGTCTTTGTATTTGTTAGAATCTCTTTATTTTAGTCTTAAGTTGTAAAAGAAAAATATAAACTGATGTGTTCTTTAATATTGAAGTGTGGTGAATAAAAATGAAGCTCCTTTGATTTTTGGGAATGGGTTGGGGGTGGTCCGGTGGAGAAACCCGACCCCTGTTAGGACCGGGTTTGAGTGTCCAAAAAAAATTATCAGTGGGCCGGATGGGCTCGCTTTCAATGTGATTCAAACTATTCCTTTTGCACGCGGCTCATTGAATAATTATTTAGACTGACGGAACATTAGTGCTTACATGATTGGACCATCGTCGTTTTATCTAACAAAGTATTTGTCATGAATTTTTGCAAAATAAATATAATATGGTCATTTGGCTTTTAATATTGGACTAATCTTGTTTTCATTGAAATAATCTATCTAAATGGTCTTACCCAAAAAGAGCCCACAAAGGTTGCACAATACCCATTGTGTGCTTAAAAAAAGAAAACATAGTCCGGCTCCGAATCAAAAATAAGTATCTTGTCCGTAAAATGATGTCTTCAAAAAGTTGCAATTTTATTACTGGATATCAATGGGTTCTTTTGTTCTGCGTAGATAAAAGTTTGAGAAGGGAGAATACTCAATTTAAATTTCTCATTTACTTATTTAATTTCGTTATCACTTGGTATTATAGTATTCAAGTTCATTCCATCCGGCATTTTTTCTTACTGGATCTTATCCTCTCCAAAAAGTCAAAGACTGCCGCTCAACAAATTACTTTTTTTTTTTCTCAAAAAGATTCGTATATTGGGTTATATATATGCGAAAAAATTATTTGGATGAAGCCCTATCCGGTCTTTTTTTTTCTTATTTCTCGCGAATACCTTTAAAATCACGTTCTGAATACATTGAGCGATTCAGATCATCAAAATTTGATCGAGACACTATGTAACAGAGCTTTTAACGAAATCCATTAGTCATTCAGATGGAATGGGGCGTTTTGATTAATAGAAGATAACGTTGAAAGTAAAATTGATTTTTTTAAAAAGATGGGAGTCTAATTGAAATTTAGAGTAAAGGATGGGGGTATTTGGAAAATTTTCCGTTATACTACTACTCTCCTGAATTTATTCTGCGCTACATTTATCAACACCGACCCAAATCAGAGTCCATATGTAATCCACAGATTTGAACGGTCAGGATTGTTTTTGGTGAAGGTGGGGGACCCCCCTACCCAATATACCAACTATATGTCCTTTTGACACAACGGTGAACTTCTCAAACAACCCAGTCAGTCAGAGGGGTTGGTGTGGACAAGGAGGAAAAGTAAGACAATGAATGAAAAATGAGGCCCTCTCTGAAGTTTCTATGCAAATTAAATTTTACCCCATTTTCCCTATATTCCAGAAACCTAGATAGGATTTCATGCCTTTTTGGTCTTCCTTTTGCAACTGGGTCTTGGAATTTTGATCTGTTCATATTCTTGGTTGGGTAGCAGTCATATACTAGTATATTTGTAAAGTTTGGTCTTCTGTGGACTTCTTTTTAGCTTCTTGTTTAATGTGCTTTGTTGCTTTTGGACCAACAACCTAACCTCATAAATCTGCAATTCCTTTGAAGAACAGATAGCACAAAGAGGTGATTTGAGTCAACACATATTAGGGTTTACCCCCTCCCTTCAAGATCAGCGCTGATTGTGAGGTTCATCTCAATCTGGGTATCAGCTGAATTGCTGGTTTTTATCAGATATCTTGCTCTTGGCTGAGGTATGGACATGTTTACTTTTGTTTGTCTCTTGTATTTTTAGTTTTCAGTTCTCTCTCTTATGTGTTAGCCAATCTTTACCTGAATTTGTTAAGGACTTTAGCCATGGTTAAATGTTTTAGATTCCTCTGAGTTGATGCTTCATGCTTGTAGGTAGTCAAACCTAAATATGTACTCTAAGTTCCCAATTTGCTATATTGTCATTCTCAATTTGCTCACGTTGTTCTTGGAGTGTTCTAGCGAAATTGGTTGTTGTCTTGTTGATATCAGGGCATGGTTGCTAAATATCTCTTGCTCAGATGACATATTGTGCTTGTGTCCTAATTTGATTGATCGTGCTTCGTAAAACATCATTTTTTGTTGGTTTGTTTCTACGATCAAGTTTTTGTTGTTCGATTTTCTTGTTGATCAGTGTTTGCAAGATTCTTGTTCTATAATCTCACTTCTAGTTCACCCCCTTTCTCCATGTTAAATCTTTTCATTGCTATTGAACCATTGATACATGGTTATATGGAAATAAAAGCCATGGAATTTTTGTTCAATGAGTCATTTAATCCATCCCCAGTTCTTGGAATCACATAAACAGCAAAGGACATATAAGCTGACAATATCTGCAAATAGTTTCCCTCCTCCCGTATGGTATGTAAAATTCAATTTCCCATGATTAGCTAATTGAAGATAGTCATTATACATGACTTGTATGTAAGTATCAGAGGTGCCAGTGGTTTTTTGGTGAAGAGCACAAAAATCACCTACCAAAGCAACGTGTTAACAGATTTCCAAACCGCTAATGGAAGATACAGTTTTCCATGATTGTCTAATTGAAGATCCACAACATACATGAAGCACTTATTCAGTACAAGAGAAAGGTGGTGGTGCTTTCTTGTTGAAGAGCTCAAAAATCACAAATCAAAGTACAATGTTGATTGATCTCCAAAACACTAGAACTTCTGACATTTAGGATCCAGCTGATGGCTATATGTCAATTTCCTTACTGTTCAACAGACGAGGATGAGCAACAATATATAATCTTCGAAATGAATTTTTGATGTAGACTGTGTTGGAAGAATGCTTATTCCTATATCAATCTTTTGGGAATCTGTAAATTGTAACATAATTCTCCTTTTTAGGTCAATCTACATTTTCTTTAAGGAAATTCCCATCATTCAAAATAGCCTTGGATGTACACAGCATGTGGCAACAAGAGTTGCGTCAAAAGAATTGAGGGAGCTTAAAATTTAATTCATTTCCGTCTCCAAGATAACATGCTTGGTTAAGCAGGGTTTCAATATACCATTCAAGCTAACACAGTGGCAAAAATGCTGCAGCTGTAGGAAAGTAGAGGCCTCATGTGAAAGGATGTACGCCGTAGTCGTTTCACTGAATGAAAACTGCTGAATAAAAACTTTATTTCTTTAATGTAAACGGATACGTTGAAATGGCCTTGGAAAATGAAGTTGGTGAAGTGGTGTAGTTTTACAAGTGCGTAAGGGATTTATTGACAGTAATTCGCTAGCCCATGATTCATTCTCAAACTTTAGCTGTTCCCTGTGTCTGGGTCGATCTTTCCCTCTGTGGTATCATGCAATTTTTGTAAGTTGTAAAATGTATGAATTTCTACTGTTTTTCTGTGTTCATAAGGAATGCATCAAGTTAGACTGTTGCGGACTTCCTAGTCGCTAGTATTTTGGCTTCATGTTTTCTATTCTGCAGGCATCATCCAAGTATTCCAGCTGCGAGTTGCTTAATCAAATACTTGGCTACTGTTTCTGCAACGGAAATCCAAAGAACGTTTAGTTTCCACAGTTGCCATTTTGTGTCACTGCCCTCGGATTGTTTGATACTTTCATCCTTCCTTGAACATTGATTGAATTAGAAGGAAAAATGGCTTTAATTAGACCCCAAGATAGTTATCCCAGATCATATGGAAATCCCAAACTCTACGCACTAAATGGAAGCAATGAAAGCTCCGGCATTTCCACTCCAATATTCAACTCTGAATCGTGTAGCAGTGAGAGTTCTGATCCAAAGTACTTCCTCGACTCTCCCACCGAAGAATTTATACATTCTGCACTCTCTAGTGAGTCAGTAAACCATTTGCACCCTGGAATCCGAAGTACTTCCAGGATTGAACAAAACCCATTCCCATTTAACCGTTTTGAGTCAGAATACTTGGAAAGTCAAAGTCCAGATGCGATAGACTACAATGAGGATAAGATGAGATTAAAGCTTCGAGAACTGGAGAGAGCACTTCTCGATGATAACGATGATGATGATGAAGATGATGATCAAAGCATGGAGATTGACCGTGAATGGCCCCGCCAACATTTCTGTGGTCCATTGCTTCACGACTCACCAAAGGAGTCTACGTCCTCGGATTCTATTCTCAGCACCATCAGCAGCACGAAAGAGGTATCACCAAGAAACTCTCCCGGGAGCCACAAGCAGCTGCTGTTCGATTGCGCAGTGATGATATCGGAGGGAAACGTTGCAGAAGCATCTAGGGTGATAAATGATCTCCGACAGAGGGTCTCGATCCAAGGGGACCCTACTGATAGAATTGCTGCTTACATGGTGGAAGCCCTAACGGCTCGTTTGGCTGCCTCGGGAAAAGGCATTTACAGGGTTTTAAAATGCAAAGAACCCCCCTCCAACGACCGTTTATCAGCAATGCAAGTCCTTTTTGAGGTGTGCCCTTGTTTTCGGTTCGGATTTATGGCGGCAAACGGTGCAATTATTGAGGCATCTAAAGACGAAAAACGGATTCATATAATCGATTTTGATGTAAACCAAGGGAGTCAATACCTAACACTGATACAATCTCTCGCAAAACAACTACCCAAAAATCGGCGGCCATACTTGAGGATTACCGGGATTGATGACCCGGAATCAGTCCAACGATCCATCGGGGGTTTAAACCTCATTTTCCAAAGGCTTGAGAAACTGGCTGAAGATCTTGATGTGCCATTTGAGTTCCAAGTTGTGGCTACAAAAGCTGCTGTTGTCGCTCCAGAAGTACTTAACTGCCACTCTGGGGAAGCACTTGTTGTTAACTTTGCTTTTCAGCTTCATCACATGCCCGATGAGAGTGTTTCCACTGTAAACGAACGGGACCAGCTTCTTCGTATGGTCAAGAGCTTAAACCCAAAGCTCGTTACAGTTGTTGAACAAGATATGAACACAAACACCTCCCCCTTTTTGCCTAGGTTTGTCGAAGCTTATAATTACTACGCGGCTGTTTTTGATACTCTTGATGCGACTCTTCCAAGGGATAGTCAGGAGAGGTTGAATGTGGAGAAGGGGTGTTTGGCGCGTGATCTTGTGAATATCGTTGCATGTGAGGGAGTGGAAAGGATAGAGAGGTATGAAGTTCATGGGAAATGGAGAGCGCGGATGATGATGGCTGGTTTTACCTCGTGTCCGATTAGTTCGAATGTGAACGAATCGATTCGGATGCTTATAAAGCAGTATTCCGACCGGTTCAAGGTGAAAGATGAAATGGGCGCGCTTCATCTTGGATGGGAAGATAAAGTCTTGATTGTCGCTTCGGCTTGGCGGTAATTAATGGCATTGTTGAAACCTGAAACTATTTAGTAACTTTTCTATCTTTGAACCAGTGTTATCTGTTTGTAGCTATACTAGAACTTGTTAATGTGACTTTATTTGAATTTGTAGACTATGTAAGTTGTTTGAGTAGAATTTAGGGATGTAAATGCCTAATAGCCATTCTCCTTTTTTTTCTATTTATTGTACTTCTCTTTTCTTTTTAACTCTTGTTACTCCCTGTTATGTTGATATGGAATAGAAACTGATGTTGGCTCTCTAATTATCTTGGAAAAGCCCAGAAGCAAGGGGTCTGTACTTATTGACTTACAACTACTTTTATCATGGTCCATGGAATCAAAGTTCCTCTCCAGTCTCCATTGATCGAAATCTCTTGAAGACAAACAGAAACCTCTTGACCGAATAACTTGCAACCAGGCAACTGTATGAGGTTCAATGCAAGTCTACAGACTACAAACAGGAAAGACTATACAATGCTCCTCGTGGCGCCACATGGTCCTTTATAGTTTTCTCCCATTACACATTGGTGTGAGATTCACGCACTGTGGCTAAGCTCATACAAATGCGTGGTGGGGAAGAACCCTAGAGCACCACCACGTGACGGTGCTGCTTCAGGAGCACTTAAAATAATTTTTCCTATGGTGGAAATCGAAAAACAGCAGCAGCTAATGAAGGAACATTACATTAGCATGTCGTGTACAATGGCATGAACACTGTTGTCGATCAATGCATCTGGAATGCAGTTCAAAAAAAAGATTAATGCATCTGGAATAGGATTCACATTTCCATCAAGTTTCACTAAACCGTCATCCGTATTATCATTTCTTTCAGGAAATTTTGTTTGGTGGGCTAACCATCATTGTTTTCTGGAAATTTGGTTTGGTGGATCCAATTACGCTCCGGCAATACGGAACGAGGTAACCAGCCAAATTGTCCCTAATCAGATGACCAAATGCCAGTACATTTTATCCATTATCAACCACTCCAACAAGAGTTATCAAAATAATCTACCAAAAAAGAAAAGAAAAAAAAACAGAAGCCTTGCGTCTGATGCCTCAATATACACCTCCTGAAGTCAGATATCGTGACTTCAATCTTTTCCTTCTCTTTTTCCCTCATATAAGGTAGAAATAGATATACCGGTCGACATATTTTTACATGTCTAAAACTAAATTCCTTTTTTCTGGAAGGCAACAAACATAAGCAAAGAAAGGAGGCTGAGGGCGCGACACTCAAACCCGAATCTAACTCAGTAAGTGACAACTTCCTTTGGTAAGAAAGAAAGCAGAAGTCCATTTAACTCTATTACGAGAAAAACAAAGTCCAAGGAAATAGCCTCGCAATCTCCTACTCAAAGCCTTGGAATGGAAAAACTCCTTTGGCCATCATTTCCCAAGAGCTAAACTTTGGGAAAATTGATAACTTCACACAAGTATCATCCATTTATTTATCCAATCCGTAGTCAAATTTTTTGGAGACATCAAAGGAACATATCCTTATCTATCTGTAAATAGAAAAGAAATCGGAAGAAGACGATGAAGGGCACAGAGACTAGTATACAAACACAAGCCAGAACTTCAAATGCAAAATTTGTGCATAGCAGCTTTGCGACTAATACATTGTTGTTAGGATTACATATGCAATAAATAGAAGTGCCGATCCCTTGTGCACTCACCAGGAGATGGGCAGAAAAAGAACAAGAGATACTCAATGCTTTACACCCACAAAACACAAACCTACTTCAGCTTGGGCTTGCAGATCTTCCAAGACCTTGACAAGTTTCTCGCGGCACAAAGTGGTATCCGTCTGCTCCGTAAGCATGTTCCTCAGTCTTCATCCATGCACAACAAAAAGAGAACCACAATAAAAACTTTACAACCAATTGAATATTCAAAACTCAAAAGACATGGAAGAACAAGTAAGAGACTGCTCATAATAGAGACTTAGAGAGTAACAATAGAAGCCAAGTAGGCCAGAGGTGACTTGCTGTCACCCCATTCCATGTGTTTTTCCAGTAAAGAAAGAACAATGCACAATGGATAAAGAAACCTTAACAACCCAACATACGATTAGAGAAGAAATCATTTTTGTTTGCTGTACAAACTTAAATGTTAGCACATTGGACGTCTGTAATCAGTTGTGAAGTTTGTTATAAGTTGTGCCGACAATCTAAGTTTGCAAAGAAACCAATTCCTAACCACCCAAGTGGCTCACTAAACTAAATGCAAAGATAAATATTATCAAGAGGCTGGTTAAGGCTTAAGCAGGGGACTCGACAACTACATACAGAAACCAAACACAATAGTATGGAGACCCTTATCAGTGGAAAATCGACTAAACAATCATCGACTCTCGAAGAGAAGCAATGAACTTTTTTTCATTGTACCAGTCCAGTGTGGTCCGCACCTCTTACTCTTCTTTAGACTGATATGGCCTTATTAATAAAGCTATATTTATCTTTTGTCAAAAATGAAAAACAGTTATTGTATGAAAGTGCAGTCAATCTTGAACAAATTAGAAACAAAAATCAATATACAGGTTTACATGGATAGGTGCGGTACTGTATGTAATCCTTGAGTGTTTTCGTATTAGCATGTGTTTGTGTCTGCTCAAACTTCATAACCATTGTTAATTTGTTGCAGAGATGTTAAGGCAAGCTGGTATTCATTAGCACATAACAAGGAAGAAGTAAAACGGCAAGACGATATAAAGATTACACATGAAATTATGGCGTACTAAAAATAAACTTTAGATTTCTTCAAGCAAAACGACATAATAGGTGCATCATTAGTAGTTGGAGAAAGGAAATCAAAAGACAACCACCATATTAGTTGATAAAAATTAACATGTATTCGAATCATGGGAGCTAGCAATTGCAGTTATGCTCATATTGGTTACATTTAACCGTTCTGCAGCAGTACCAAATATGCTTCTATGTAATGGCATTACTGTAACGGAAAAGAAAGATGAGGGCGTATGGGGAAGAATGCATGATTGCTTCTCCTAAGTGAAATGCAACAAAATAACAAAAATATGGGACAAGAGACTGTACTCATCAATACTTGTACGTGACAAATATAAGGCGGCATCAACAGGTCATATTCCTCATAAAAATACATTTTATAAACATTAGCAGTTGCTCGACCTGTTTCCATCTACACTTTCTTTCCAATCAAACAGCTGAGTTGACAGTAAAATGACATCACAGCATGTCCGATTAATAAACACTTTGGAAAGAATGAGAACATACCTGTGAACAATTGCAGTGTTCCCATGTCCAGTGCAGATAACAAGCAAAGCATTCATTGGTAAGCTGGAGTGCAAGCGTCTGATTCTTGCATCTAAGCGAGTTAAAATGTCCTTTAGTTCAGAGGTTACACTGTATTTGATGCCTTTTTTTTTTGTAGAGCTCTTGTCGCACGTAAGCAACGATATCATCTCTGCAAGCTTTCCATTTAAACTTTCGACATCTTCCGCTTGTTTCTTGAAGTAGGAATTTAATTCTGAGAAGTGGGCCCAGACAAAGTGTACCTTGTCATTTGCAACCTACTTTACAGCAAGAAAGGAGAGAAAGTATAAGCACATAGCCTGTCCATAACCACCCCCAACGCACCACCACCACCACTCCCACTCAATTTATGTTATCTTTTGAGCCTATCCTTACGAATTTAATAAGAAAAACATAACTAGCAAAACTTTTACCTCTTTTCTGGCCTTCAGAAGAGCCTCCTCATCCGAACATACTGGAATGGCATGGGATGACTCAGAAGCATATCGCTTCACAATGGAGATATTATCAATCAAAGTTGAGGCTTTACCGCACTCACTTAAACATGAAAGAAGCTTCTTCCGCACAAATGATGGAGGTGAACCAAAATCAGGTCCTAATTCCAAATATTAGAACCAAAGACACCTCTTGAGAAATTTATTCTAGGAAACAGAAGTTAAAAGCACATGAAACAAAGGAGATTAGTTTCACAATAGAGACTATGCTCCATTTCCTGGTTTTCACTGGGGGAGGGGGAAATTATATACCTATCGAGAAGGAAAAGAATTTGTGTAATATCTGGTATGTGTAAACAAGAAACTAATACCAAGTAAAACTCGTCTGTTTTAGCTGGAAGCAATAAAACAGATGCAAAGCATTCTATCAGCCTCTTTACTGAGCAGCAATTTATTCCTTGCACATAAAACATTGGTACAACTTCTTTATATTGTATATAGCCCTAAAGATGGATGCCTAGCCCAAAGGATTACTGCCGCTCGAACACAAGCATTACGACTTCTATAACAGATAAGAATGCCTTCAAATGTACTGATTACATAAAACAGTAAGCCAAGGTGACGGCTTAAACAGCAACTCATTCATTATGACTCTAAATTCTACAAATACCAGAAAGAATATAGAACTTGCGGACTGTTTTTTTTTTTTGTTCAGCATAGAACTTATAGACAGTTTTGGTGACTCACAGATATACAGAGATGAACTCATCATGAGACTAGGGAGTTGCTAAATAGTTCAAAGGACAAAAAAAGTGGCTGCACCATCAAATACAAAAGACTGCATCACAGAAGGTCGAAGACAAGAAACCTCAATGGTCATGAAATAAAAGAAAAAATGGAAAATCCCATCAATTTGAGAGCATCCTGCATACTTCCAATCCTCTGAAAGAAAATTTCACTTCAAGTAAAAGATAGGCCAATTCATGCTAGGAAAAGGTATATTTATACAAGCAAGGTTATCAAAATGGGATACATGTTGTGTATTGATTTTTCTATCATATCAGGACAGGAATCTTGTACTATAAGATATGATAACAAGAGTGAATCTTGGCAGAAAAAAATGTTACAGCAAATAAAAAATCTATTCCATGTAATAAAAAAAACTTTGATATCACAAATGTTGACATTTTCGGCTATCATAAATCGTGATAACATCATGGATCAAGCGGATGTCGCAAGAATACTCAGGTGATACGTATCGTTCGACCTCTAAATGTATGGAATCGTAAGATATGTACCATATCATATGATAATCATAAGGTTTTTAAAAAAGTAAGACCTGTTTAGAGATATGTACTGAAATTGCCTGTAAACATATAAAATCATACGATACACATCATGAATCGAAGGATTTTGAAGCCACCATGGGAATACACATGCGTGAGGAGATCCATCCTCAATTTTGAGATTATTTCCCTTCAACTTCTTATTTTACTCTAATTTGTCTTTGTTACCATGTGTTACCATGTACAGTTCAACTACCACATACAGAAGTTAAAGGTGTGCCTACAAGGGCAAGAAGGAGTAGCTGAAGGCATGATGCATAGTCAAAAGTTCACAAAATGAGGTAGCAGGAAACATTTATGCTGCTGATGCTCGAACTAAAGGTTCAAGAAAAGCGAGGTCCAAAGTATCAAATGGAGGAACCATTGTTAATCAGAATGTCTCGGACAATTTTAACAGTGGCATAAATGGGGAACAATTTATTTGTCAATGATCTCAAAAAGTCAGACAGTAACTAAGTGATGACTTATCAATGCTAAACACCATCATTTGGATGCATACACATGTGTTCCCTTAGAAAATATATATAGTAAAAACATCAACTCCCTAGTCATCCCCATTAGTGCTGCATCGATTGATGCCTCCAATATCTAAGTACAATCCAAAGACAAGTAATGAACCGATCTTGTGCATTGTTTTAAGCACTGACTAAATTCTTCATAAAGGTCACCAATCGCCTACTCAAAGTATAAGGTGACCATGAGACCCAATACTAAGCAAAGTTTAATGGTGTGAATAAACAAAAAAGGCAGATCACTTGCCATGCCTAATCTTTAGCAGTGCTAGTTCCAGAGCAGCCCTTGCATCTTCAACGCTATCATGTCCGCTTTCTGACTCCTGTATCTCCCTGGAAAGGAATCTTCTGGTTAGTACACGAAGTGCGGTTTTGTAGGATCCACCACGGGGGTGCTTGTACAACACTGCTGTATCAATCACCAAATTGTGAGAGATCTTGAGTGCCAACAAATCATTCTCCAGCGAATGCCCAACTAGAATAGTCTCTTTGTTGACCAACTTTAGAAAATCTTCCTGAAAATAAGATGCAACTGTGCATGAATTATGAAACAACATTCAACATAGTGAATTGATCACTAGAACACCAGTAGACAAAAAATATCAAATTCTACCGAAAGGGCGTCTGTCAAGGCGGGTCCAATAGACAACAATAGCACAGCTTTCTCATGCATGTCAGTGCAATGTGAACTTTTCGAACCCAAATGACAAAATGAACACACACACCCCTCCACCCACCCCCCGCTCTCTCTCTCTCTCTCATGACCCATTCCTTTCCCTTTCTAGCTCTTCTTTTTTGGAACAAGATCGGAACCACCACGTCATCCTCTCACTGCCCAGTCTTGGAACAGCTGCCACGCCTGATTCGACTCACCATTATAAGGCCTTCTTTGTCTTAGCATTACCGTAGTTCCTTAATCCTTATAGCCATAGGAGAAGCTGAGCTAGCTAACCCAAGTCTGTAGCTAAAGTTCTCAAACAAGAGTTCCATTCCAATTACTGGCATTGCAGGCTAAACAAAATGCAGAGTATCGACTGTCGTGTGAGTCTTAACCAATGTGTAGCTGCCTTAAAAGGCTATAAGTAACAGCATTTTCAACAATTGCATTGCCGTCATTCTCCAATTTTTGTCACCACTAAACTCTTCTACCTTGAGCCCATTACCACCATTTTTATCGTCACCCTTCCACATCACCATCACCATCACTACTATCATTCTTTGAACTGGTTCTGTTTATCAATATGAACATGCCAAAAAAATTAATATGATTAGGTTTATTATTTGGGGGTTTTGCTCTCGTGATTTGCATGATTTTTGGTCCCCATCGTTGTTGAACTTGTTGCACCAATTCCTTCAAATCCACCTTTCTTGTGCTAACCACAAAGGAGAAGTTATTCAAGTTTTAATACCTCTTCATCATGAATGGCAGTTTTATTGTGTTGAGGTAGATGGGTTCTCTCTATTTCGCCTTTTTTTCTGGATTTCCCAATCTATGTACATCTGTGCCATTTAGACAAATAAATCCGAACCAAAAATCTTTTACACCATAAATTGGAAGAATAAATCAGACCAACCATCAACAACGTGGATATATGGCTTGACACATTGTAGAGAATATTGAGAAAGAAGTAAAGGGGGGCTTCAGAAATGACTTCATCTTAGAGGTGTTAAGGCATGGTGAATGGTGAGAGAGAGGAAACCAAAATGCTTTAGTTTAGTGTGCAGAATAAATGAAGGTTAAAGTTGTCATTTACAGAAATAAGGGACGCTAAAAAGGTTTTGTGTAGAAGCAGGTTGGAAGAGAACAGAAGGCGGGCACGTGGCTGTCTTGGTAGGAGAAACTATTATTTAATTCCTTATCGGATGCCCGGTTAGGCGGCTAGTAGTAGAGCCCGACATCAAAAAAAGAACAGACACTGGAAAAAAGGAGTAGCATCAGTATTTTCAGTCTGTTTATAGTTGGATACTTCTGGATTCCTAGATGCATGTCTAAGACTTCCTAAAAGCTTCAGAAACTATAAATGATCTCCAACTTCTAAAATTTCATCAAAATTTCTTTCATATTCTTGGGGACATATCCAATATGCCACAGACATTGATATAATATAACCCCATTCTAGTGAAACATTCAAGTACAATATAGACTAAAAAGAATAAGGCATCTCTATACCAAAAAATTTCATTTCAAGTGGAATTTAAAATGGGAGTACCAGGTGTACAATAGAAATGGTATGTACACAGGGCCACAGGCAACAGAATGCTATTTTTCTTACGTGGAATGGGAAGTTACAATATACATGGAAAACTCTTTTATCCATGTTACTATTTTTGTTTGGAAAATTTTCATTTCAAGTGGAATTTAAAATTGGAGTACCATGTGTACAATAGAAATGGTATGTACACAGGGCCACAGGCAACAGAATGCTATTTTTCTTACGTGGAATGGGAAGTTACAATATACATGGAAAACTCTTTCATCCATGACAACATTATCATATCAAACAAAAATAGTAACATGGATAAAAGTACAAAAAAACCGAGGATTGAGGATTATATGCATATAGCACACGAACACATGTTTCTGCACCTTATTAGTGTCTATTTCTTCTAGTACTTGCTATGCAGGGAGACAAAACATGGTACCTAATGTAGCTTAAAAACAAGGAGAAAGGACCCGATAGCAAACCTGAATATCTTTAAGAGTCGTGGTCACCCCACTCAACATTTCACACGTAATTCCACTATATCTGCATAATACAACAATGTGCTAAATTGTAAAAAAAATACACCCCTTTGAGAGAGAGACAAATAGAGACAAAAAAGAAACACAACGCTAAAAAACCGTACCAAAGTTTGATTCTATGGTTAAAATGTAACAATAGAAGGTTAAAGCCCGTCAATAAGGTTATGATCAATAAGCTGACATCGGAATGCTACAGCCTTCAACCACGAGAGACTACATGAATTAGTACATGATGTAATCAATACCTATTACCTAAGATAACATTATATCTGTGAACTTTTGGGGAAAAAGGAGAGCCACCAAAATTAGGTTTCTCTCTCTCACACTTTGTATATATATATGGACAAAGGTACAAGTACAAGTATACCCCTATGTAAAGGATACATAACAAAAAAAACCCTAACAATTTAACACTCCCCCTCAAGTTGGTGCAAAAATATCTATCAAGCCCAACTTGAACACAATGGGATGAAAAATCTTACTACTAAGCCCTTTCGTAAATATATCAGCTAACTGGTCCTCAGACCTTACAAATGGCATACATATCAAACCATTGCTCATCTTTTCCTTGATGAAATGTCTATCAATCTCGATATGCTTTGTTCTGTCATGCTACACAGGATTATGAGCAATATTTATAGCCGATTTGTTATCACAATAAAGTTTCATAGGACCACCATCAAAGAGTCCCAAATCCTTCAACATGGTTTGGAGCCACAAAAGTTCACACACGCCGTGAGCCATAGCCCTATATTCAGCTTCTGCACTAGATCTAGCTATCACTGACTGCTTCTTACTGCGCCAAGTAACCAAATTCCCATCAAAAAAGGTGCAGTAGCCAGAAGTGGAGCGCCTATCATCCACTGAGCCAGCCCAATTTGCATCAGTAAATGCTTCCAACCTCAAGTGACCATGATTGGAAAACAAAATTCCTTTACCTGGAGGTGATTTGAGATATCTCAAAATACGATAGACTGCATCCAGATGAACTGTATGTGGCTCATGCATAACTTGGCTGACAACTCCAACAGCATATGTAATATCTGGTCTAGCGTGAGATAAGTCTATCAAGCGGCCCACAAGCCTCTGATATCTTTCCTTATCTGTATGCTCCCCAATAGCTCCACTGAGATGATGATTAGCCTCAATAGGTGAGTCTGCAGGCTTGCACCCTAACATCCCCGTTTCATCCAAGAGATCAAGGATATACTTTCTTTGAGAGACAAAAATACCTTTATCAGATCTTGCCACCTCCATCCCAAGAAAGTATCTCAATGACCCCAAATCCTTAATCTCAAACTCTTGAGCAAGATGAGCCTTAAGATGAAGTATTTCTTCTGCATCACTGCCAGTCATAATTATGTCATCAACATAGACAATGAGGATAGCAATCTTGCCATTTCCTCCCTTGATGAACATAGTATGATCTGCCTGACTCCGGCAGTAACCAAATCTCAACATTGCTTTAAGAAATTTGTCAAACCAAGCTCTCGGTGACTGCTTCAATCCATAGAGGGCCTTTTTCAATCTACACACCTTCCTTTCGGTTGCAAAGGAAGAGAAACCTGGTGGTATATCCATGTACACTTCTTCTTCTAAATCATCGTGAAGAAATGCATTTTAAACATCGAATTGTTGAAGAGGCCAATTCAAAATAGCAGCACAAGAGAGTAAGGTTCGAATAGAGTTCATCTTGGCTACCGGAGCAAAGGTTTCTTCATAGTCAATTCCGTATGTCTGAGTGTAGCCCTTGGCAACAAGTCTCGCCTTGTACCTCTCAACTGTCCCATCTGCCTTATGTTTCACTGTGAACACCCATTTACAACCCACTGATTTCTTTACCTCCGGAGGAGACACTAGTTCCCAGGTGCCATTCTTTTTCAAAGCCATCATCTCCTCTACCATAGCTTCTTTCCACTTAGGTATTATGAATGCTTCCTTCCAACTCTGTAGGATAGATATGGAAGAGAGAGAGGAAACAAATGCACGATACGGAGGTGATAAACAATCATATGAAACAAACTGTGAGATGGGATGTTGAGTACACTATCTAACTCCTTTTCTATGAGCAATAGGAGCATCAAGATTATTAGAAACAAGAAGAGATGGTTCATTACTAGATGAGTCAGCCGAAGAGTCAGAAACTGGACTTGAAACCAGAGTAGGTGATAGTGATTGGCAAGGTGGTATCGCACAAGCCGGTTGTCCCTTTTTCTGTCGAGAAAACTTTTGCAAATTAGGCAACCTATGCGGGTAAAGTCTACCATTGTCAACATCTTGGCCACTCATGTCATGTTCTGCTCTTGCTTCAGATATAGGCTCTTCCCTAAAGTTTTCCTTCTCCCCCTCACCATAACAAGGTATTGGGAAGTAAGACCATGACTCCTGAGTATGGGATGTCATCATCTCTTCCTCCATATGATTCTCCCCCTGAAGAGATGTAGTGGAGAGGGGGTAAAAAGAAGTTGTTTCCCAAAAAGTGACATCCATAGAAACAAAATGTTTACGGGAGTGAAGATCATAGCATTTATATCCCTTCTGGGTAGGGGAATAGCCAAGGAAAACGCATTTACGAGCCTTAGGATCTAACTTGCCACCAGGATGTTTAGGAGCATGGACAAAACGCACACAACCAAAAACTCTGGGTGGAAGGGAAAAAACCGAAGAATTACGAGGAAGAAACTCGAGGAATTTTAAATTGAAGAACACTGGATGGCATGCGATTGATCAGATAAGCTACAATAAGAACATCTTTGCCCCAATAAAATTTTGGGACATTCATGGTGAACAAGAGAGAACGGACTACCTTAGCAAGATGACGATTTTTACGTTCAGCAACCCCATTCTGCTGTGGAATGCCAACACAAGTTGTTTGAAAAAGAATGTCATACTCACTAAGATATGTCCGAAATTGCCCATCAAGGTACTCAGTCCCATTATCACTACGAAGGATTTTAATGTTGGTGTCAAATTGAGTACAAACCATCTGATGAAAACACTACATTTTTGGACCGAAGTAAATACATCCAAGTGACACGAGAATAACAGTCAATAAAAGTGACAAACCATCGATAACCAGAAATAGAAGTAACCGGGGAAGGACCCCAAACATCAGAATGAATAACTGTAAAAGAAGAATCACTTCTTTGATTAACAGGAGCATAAAAAGAGCATTTGTGTTTAGCCAGCTCACATGTTTCACAAAAAAACTGACTCCTGCTACATTGCTTAGTTAAAGTAGGAAAAAAAATTTCTAAAATCCCAAAAGATAGGTGACCTAATCTACGATGTCACTGATGCAATAAAGAAAGAGCTAAACTCGTATCTCTTGCAAGAGCTTGACCCAACGATAAGGGTGTAAAAGATGGACGAGATGCAGACTCCAAAAAAGCTTTACCACTGCCAATCATTCTCCCCGTATCCAGCTCCTGAATTTGTAGGAAAAAAAGTCACGGAGCAATTCAGTGAGTGGGTAAGACTACTAACAGAAAGAAGGTTAGTCGAAAAATTTGAAACATGGAGAACTAAAGAAAGAGAAATGGTTGGAGAATAGCGGATGGAATCTTTCCCTGAAATAGCAGATAGGGAACCATCAGCGACTCTGACTTTATCCTTACTAGAACATGTAGAGTAGGAGTCAAAAAATGATGAACAACCTGTCATATATGATCGGTGGCACCTGAATCTATTATCCAAGGAAGAGTACGAAGCAGTAGATGCACTAGCGGGGATACCTGTGTGAGCAAAGTAAGAGGATGTAGTGGAAGCAGAAGCCATGGCAGATGGAGAATCAAGCTTAGTCATTAGGCGCCTGAGAGTCTGTAACTCCCCCTGAGAAAGAACACCACCACTTTGGGAAGGACCGGGCATGGGAGCTTGCAAATGAGTGCCAATAGGGTCAAGTAACATGTCACCAGTAGACTCCAAAACATGGGCATGAGAACGCACAGGACCACCACCTTTCCCACTACCTTTCCCATTGCCTTTCCCGCTAGAGGGACAGTCATGTAACTTCCAACAAAATTCTCTCAGTATGCCTGGTTTTATTGCAATAGTCACAACGGAACAATTCTCTATCAACAAAACCACTTTTATCACCAAACTGACCCTGGGAAGACTTACCATCCCGTGGAGGAGGAATAGCAATCAAGGCAGAGCGATCCGGAATAGAAGGATGGACCATCGCACTCCTTCTACTCTCCTCCTGTTGAACACATGCATAGGCCTCCCCCAGAGTAGGAAAAGGAACCCGGCCTAGCACCTGCACTCGAATGGTATCATATTTCTATGTCAAGGCCAGCAAGAAAATCATAGATGCGCTCCTTCTCCACCATCTGGTGGAATGTAGTGGCATCAGCAGCGCAAACAGCTTGAAAGACCCGATAGTAATCAAGCTCTTGCCACACTCCACGCAACTCAGCATAATACTCAGCAAGGGACCGATTGTATTGATCCAATCCCCTAAGTTTCGTCCTCAACTCAAAGGCTTGAGCATCATTACCCTTTTGGGAATAGGTTTGTGCTACAGTAGTCCAAACCGTATATGGAGTGTCCAGGAGCAAGAAGATATGACGAATAGTAGGTAACATAGAGTTGAATAACCATGTCATAGCCAAAGCATTCTGTGACTTCCCAAATCTCAAGCTCTGGTCCAGCATCTGTTGGTTGTGTAACAGGGCCTGCAATGAATTTCGACATGCCACCGGCCGTAACAGCCAAGGTAAAAGGGCGAGCCCAAAGCAAATAGTTGGTACCATCCAACTTAATTTGACAAATATCAAGAAGAGAGTTATCCAGAGTCCCAACACGACACAAGTCATCGTTTACACTAGCGGAAGCAGGTTTGGGATCCCCCGACATATCAACAGAAACAATGAAAGGCTACAACACCCACAAGTTGGTGATCAAAACGCAGCTACCAGATCAAATGCTGAATAGGAGATAAGGTAACTCTAACAAAGGCTCCAATAGCTTCAAATAGTTCAAGGTACACTGACCCAGAGCCCAAATAGTTCAAAACCTCAAGTCAGGAGCCGAAATACCTGAAAGAAAGGCTGACCCAGTCCAAAACTTCTGCAAACAGAGTTGCCGGAGGTTGGGTCAACCTCATCGGAGGTCGGAAAGTGCTGGCGAGAGTAGGCGAGTGTTGGGTCAACCTCGTCGGTGATGGACGAGGCTTGGACCGAACTGGGTTGACCTTGAATGGGCTGTCGGAGGTCCGGCGAGGCTCTGATGAGACCAGACGACGTCGGAAAAGGCCGGCGAGGCTCCGGCGAGTATGGGTAACGTTGGAAGTGGGTCAGAACGCCAGATCTGAGGTCAGGAGGAGGAGCTCCGAGCAGTACGGAGCTATTTGGGGCCAGAGAAGGTCGCCAGGAGGTCAGTTGCCGTCCGGCAACAGTCCTGAGATTGATCAGCAATGAGAAAAAGGGCAGGAGTTCCCTAGGTATATGCTTTGAAACCATGTGAACTTTTGGGAAAAAAGGAGAGCCACCAAAATTAGGTTTCTCTCTCTCACACTTTGTATATATATATGGACAAAGGTACAAGTACAAGTATACCCCTATGTAAAGGATACATAACAAAAAAAAACCCTAACAATTTAACAATATCTATTTTCTTTGAGTTTGGATTACGTACTTTCCCGACTTGTCGAATACCAACCATACTCTGGCTATATCGGGATTTGGGGTGGTTTTCTGCCTACTTTCCCCCAAAGGGTAACTGATAATAGTAAGGTAAAGAATCACCAAATGGTTTCGTTTGGGGATAATAATTGGTTCCCCACCCCGCCCTACATTTATAAGAGATTAAATGAAAAGGGAATACCCAAGTGTACAGATAGACAATCAACATGTTTATGAACATGTGCCAACATCCTCACAGACTACAGGAAGAATGTTTATGAAAGGGTAGTACCCCACAGGGAATAACTTGTCCCAATATCCTCGCAGACTAAAGCTTCCACAAAAATCCGTGCTCGTTGCTATGGAGCCTTTGAACTTGGCTGGTATCTTAATGGATGTGGATCAATGGTCAATGTTATTGTACATTACTCCCTCCGTCCCGATTTGTTTGTCCCTTTTCACTATTTGGGACCTCCTACAAAATTGTCTATATGTTTCGGTATATAATGTTTTGTATATACAATATGGATCTTGTTTGATAGATCTCGATTAGGTCTATAATACGATGTTTTCGAAATTATATAAAACATTATAGATTGTGAGATATAGACAATTTTTTGAAGGGCAAGTATTTCGAAATTGGACAAATAAATTGAGGACGAAGGGAGTACTATACAGAACGACAAACTCCAAGAAGACTTATCAATGGGATTACAAGGGAGCTTGGATTGAGTTCTTCAAGTGATGCCGATAGACTTTCATGTTTCTACTTTACTCCTTCGGACACCAGAGACTTAACCTTTCAAAGGCCTAGATTACAGATGCAAAATTTATAGGTTAAAATGCAAATCCATCTACATCAACAGGTATTGGAAAAGATTAATCATGAATACAAGTCAAATGCAGAAATTATCTCAAGCAATGAAAATTCGAAGAGAAGGCTTTTTTTCAAGATGGTGAATGATGTAGCCAATGCTTAAGAATATTAGAACTTTCATTTTAAAGATGACAGAAATTTCCATGTTACCCAAATTTAACTGGCAGTATGAAATTGTTACAAGATGTTCAAATATCAAATTTATATAGCCCACGCAACAATTAAAGAACCTAACTAAACTACGTAAATTCTTGGAAAAGAAACTCCCGATGAATTATGCAGCACCAAAGTGCCTCGACCACTGACATTGGGCATGGGATGTGTACTTCAGTGCAACCATATTTCAATGTACCGTGTGGGCAGCAGCGCCCGTAAATTTTAGTAGTCAAAATAAACAGATATCCCAGGAAATGAAGGGGAACAAATAAACAGACAACCACTGTGCATCTAATGAAAAGTAAACTAAACATTTACCTGGTGTTGTAATCAACAATACTGTTTGCTGGTTTAACCAGTTTATCCAACAGTACCTGCATGAAATAACAAATTTGGGATTAGCCAAAAGGCCCAAAACACTAATTATGCAAAACTACTAATTATGCAGCAATTAAAACCCTCATTAAAGATTCACTCCAACAATTGTAGTGCTGAGAATAACAACGCTGGTGTGGTGGGGGTGGTGGTAAGGATTTGGCGGAGTTTCAACAATTAAGATATGACAAACAACTTTAAAAAGCTTACAAAACCTCTGTACAAGAAGGCATGAGTCAATGATATTAAAGCCACGCATTAGATGAAAAGAAAATTTGTAGGACTGAAATGAACTTATATTTGCTAATTTAGCATACATATACACCATCTTCCACAGCACAGGTAACATCTAGTGTTATGAGATGAAACTGAAAACAACATGGAGGAAAGAATCTCACTCTCATTCCCCTCCACCAAATGCAAGAAAAAGAAATAGTGCAATGGAAAAAGATTAAGGTACAGAGGAAAATTAGTTTGGCATACCTGCCCTTTAATATCGATCAGTGTTACTTTTGTGAGCTCGAACCCCTCATTTGTCACGCACTAAAAGAACAGGAAATAGTGAGGAAATTAACAATAACAAAACCAACAACCATAACAAAAGAGAAAGTACAAAATATGATGATTAACTCAATCAAAACATGTGAGCTAGGTAAATCATTCTCTCAAGTACAATGATGGAAAATGTTCGTTAGCGAAGAAAATTTACTCTTTGCCCCATTGGTATCTATTTTTAACTTCTAACAAAGAGGAGTGAATTCAATGAGCAGCAGTTATTCTACACGAGGAAAATGACAAACATGGTTCAACTTCTGATTACTTCATTTTTCCTCAACTTAGTTGACGACAAAGGAATAAAAACAATTAAGAAAGCTGCATTAACTTCTAACAAAGAGGAGTGAATTCAATGAGCAGCAGTTATTCTACACGAGGAAAATGACAAACATGGTTCAACTTCTGATTACTTCATTTTTCCTTAACTTAGTTGACGACAAAGGAATAAAAACAATTAAGAAAGCTGCATTTGATGAACAAACACATGATTTCACAACCTAACTTTTGAAATTGGTGAAGACCTCGATATGCTAGTCCACCCCACAATCACGTTTCCTTGTCAGTTAGTTAATTACTTGATATACTAAACTGCAACGCGAAAGAGGATATCACCATACAAAGTAGCTACATAACATAATCGAACCTAGTTACGTTATAAATTTAAAACATTCATGCATATGCAACACATGGGAGAAATCAAACGGAAATGAAGATGGGAAAACAAAGTAGAGGAAAAATTAGAAGGAAGAGAAAAGTGCAAGGGACATCAACAACTATTTGAATTTTAAGTAACATTTGTAGGATAAAAAAAGTATAACATTTCTAGGATAAAATATGGAACGACTTCTTGACATGAAACTTCTGTGCCTTGAAATTTATTCTTCTAGAAAAGTTGATTGTATCTGTTGGCTTACCATTTCACAGTCAAGTGCCAACAATTCATGAGGAGATTTTTCTGAAGGAGATGGAAGCGTTGAAAGAAAATCTGCAATTAGTAGATATCAACTAAAGGGTCAATCTCCTGACTACTCAAAAGTATATACAAACAAAAGATGCATCAAATTTACGAACGTAAAAAGACATCATGAAAGATTCCTGTCACCTGGTTGATCATGAATGTATCCATTATCTTCTAGTTGCTTTGTTGTAAGTGTATAGTATGTAATAGGGAATGGAATATCTTTCACAAGATCGGCGAATGATAGATTCTCTGGACTAGAACCAAAAGCTCCTGCATAATGTCAAGAGTAAGAAATTATTGATCACGAGGAACATAAAATTGAAACGTCTTGGAATGGCAAGCCACATGTCAAAATATAATTGATTCATACAACTTTGCGATCCCTTTTTGGCTTTTCTAATAATTTGCAATAGCAATCTGTTGCATGAAAACAGGCACTGGATGCAGCTTTGATTCCAGTCAAACCCCATCAGATTGCACTTCCTTTTTTAAAAAGGATACGAAAAGGATGGCTAATGTTATTTTCCCTCCCTCCCTCTATCCATCTATGCCCCCTTCTCTAGAATTTCTGGTTCGCTTTGTACCAATACCTTTTATTTCTTGATAAAATGACAGTTTTGAAATACATAATCTAGATTTGGGCCATAACAAGCTAACGTTCTAAATGCTAGCCACAATGCCACATACAACATTTTCACATGCAATAGGTCTGGCAAACCTACCAAATTAAAAACTAGAAAATACTCTCCAGATTTCCAAATTCAATAACACCACGGAAGTTACATTACACCTAATTGCTAGTAATACCTTGTGATGGTGATGAGGTGATCAAACACTTCACAATAAAATATTGGAAACAAAGAGAAGAAAGAAAGCTCACATGGAAACACAATGACCGAATGGGTCCCACCATTAGTGTGGCCTCACCCAAGACTTCTTTTGGATGGGTTTGGCAAACCCATGTGATTTTAACTCCCGTTGTGCTGGATATCATATAAGTAATACCAGTGGTAACTTTGTGACTGCAAATTATGTGTATTTCTGTAATTTTGTATCCATTCCATGCATGGGTTCCTACGTTGTGTTCTTTCAGGAGTTTTTTGATGTCCTCCACTTGTTTGGAAGTAGCTAGATAGCCTAGATTGTAGTTTTAGGGTACCTTTGTTTAATAGGATTCAGGCATGGAATCGACTTAGATAAGTAGACTAGCTATTTTTAGCTGCAGATTTTTCTTTTTACCATTGATTGGTTCTACACAAGACTCCAAAAGACCTTTAAAAGATTTCAAGCTTCGTTTTAAATTCTAGTAAATTTCAAGACTTCTCTACACTAAAAACCCTCTAAAAACCTTGGAAGCACTAGGGTTATTGCAGAGATAGATCCGAGAGGAACTGACGATCTTATTTGATCAAATACTTGGCTACGAACTCTTATGTTCCTTTCTTACATTATTTCTGATGAAGATCCTGGATAACAAGGCTAAAGGTTTTCTGATTGATGATATCGAACATTGATGAGAGTGACAATAGCAATGATAATGATGCTTATGCGGCTGTGCCAATACTAATTCCCAAACCCTTGTCTTTTCTTCTAGAACACCGAAGTCTAATTTCCCTACCATTGTAGTTCTGAAAACCAAGAATATCTGCTGTTCAGAAGTTCCTGCAAGTGTTAACATCCAATTTCATAGAAGAATCCAGCCTATCTATTGATTAAATTGAACCCTAAACCCATCATATGCTTCAATCTGACTTCCTCAAATTATGAAAAACAAAAACCCTAAACATCCCTAGTCCGCTGTATTTGATTGCAGGGCAGCCTTTTTGGGGGCCTCATCCTACAAAACGGTAATGGAAAACTAGTAATCCCTATAAACCACATAATTCTTCGTGGCTGTAAAACATTCTAAGTTTCCTTCATCTCACAGAGTGGTCATTGAATTTTCTCAGTCCCCAAAAAGGGTAATGATTAATGAAACTGCTGACACACCTTGTTCAGATGTCTGGGCAGCTTTCCTCAAAACTGAATCAGCTTCATTCCTTTTCCTTTTAAGCCTGAGGGTGAGGAGTGCATCTACGGTCTGCATTCCATCTGATACACAGCTAGGACAACAGAAACACCAAAAAATAATTGGAGCATAAGAAAATATATATATTTAGAAAACAGTATAAAGACATCAAATTATAGTAATCACCAACCTTAGAGCTAATACTGCCCTTGGAATACCACAGCATTGCTTTAAACCTTTTAGTGTTTTAGACTGTGACAAGTACAAAGCTGCATCAAGGCCAGGGACGTAAAGCATAACCACTTTTGGAATCAGGGGCTTGTTCTGCATATCAAAATAGTTCTATTCAGTATATGCAAAAGTTCGAAATTGTTTCTCTTGTAAATCACACCCTGAAACATTTTTTTGATACGTAAATCACACACCGAAACATAGCCACTGTGTCCATTGTATTTTGTAAGGAATGCAACAGAAAACATTCTTCGCTTCTATCAAATGCTTGTTTTGTTCGACAATCAAAAGGAAACAACACTTGGTCTTCACTTCCATTCAAGTAACATCCCAGACTAAAGAGATGAATATCGGGAGTTTAAAGTGCGAAACACTCAATAATATGTCCAAACAAGCGTTTGATTAGAATCAAATGGTGCAGGACAGCAATAAGAGTCCGTAGATTGATCATGTGGTGGATAAAGGTAATGAAAGTTTAGTGCATTACAGGATTGATAATGTAGAAGGAACATTATAATCCTTTTAAATAGAAATGAACAAAATACATATGATTTAAAAGGTGATAAGTTTTCTTCGCCGTTCAAAAAAGAAAAGAAAAGGGGATAAGTTAAAATCTTGGACAGCGCATACCATAAGTATTTAGGTGCTTAAAATGAAGACCAGAGTTAGGCAAAGCAAAATTATATATTCCTTACTTTGATAAACACCCATGATGGCATGAATCCGTCAGCTAACACCCACATGACAAGTCCCTGAATGTCCTGCTTCATCATGCAAAATCTAATCAAACTTATCTAATATCACTGGAGCTAAAAAAGAAAAACAGTTGTCGCTACCCACTTGCAGATTCAAAGTTGAGTCAGCCTCAGGTGTCTTAAAAATAACATCTGCTTTCGCCTGCGTGACAAGCATAACTAGAGTGTAATTTACATGCAACCAAACCACAATAACATAACTGTGAACAATTTATTTAACTTAATAAGCCAACTTTAAGCTTGCAGCCCATTGCCGTACAAAAACAGTTGCCACTTCATACAATGATGGTTACAACATTCTAGCTTTCCATAAACTCCAGGCTGAAACTTAGAAACTTCAACTAAGAGATTCAAGTGGACATACATACATCTATATATACTCACACGTAAGTGCATACATCTTACTCAAAATCTAACAGCAGTTGAAGGACGAAAAAATGAAAGAAATCACTTTAGGCTTTTATTTTGCGTACGACCCCTAATTAGGCTTTGCACGCATCTAACACTCTGTTGGAACTTGGAGAAAATAAGGGAAGAGAAGAGGAAATAACCGACAAGGAAAGCGTTGAGGAAAATTTGACTACGCTCAATCTTTAATTTGCTATTTTCTCTCCTCTTCCTTCCCAATCCAAACAATCAAAAGAAAAGTTTTCAACTTTCTCTTCTTTTCCCTAACTTACAAACAAACGCTAATGGCTAATGGATTTGAGGAGGAATCTATACGGCCCACAAGAAAGACAAAGGAAATACTACAAAAGATAAGAAGGCATGAAATGTGTAACCTAAACATTATTTCATCGAACCTAAACATTATTTCATACATTTTCCTTCCAATTTGTTGTCCGTCGGTAAATCCCTAACATACCCAACTGTAAAAAAGTTCATTACTTTTGCTCCATCTTCTGATTTTTCAGAGCATTACATCCTCCCACTGAACTGATACACTAATTCAAATCAACAACTAACAAATAAGCACAAAATGAAAACAGAGCCAATTTATTCTACAAAATCATCTCTTTCACACTTCACAACCTAATTCTACTTGCATAAAGGCGAAAAACAAATAATTACAGAGCATATACCAACACTACCATGAATTTTTATCTCATTTTTTTTTGCCAAATCCCACTCCAACCAATACTTGTAAACAACGAACATATGTGCCAAAACAAATCATCAAAATGCTAATATAAAACTACAACTCCCTGAATGAGAGAGAGAGAGAGAGAGAGAGAGAGAGAGAGAGTACTTGTGGACCGTAGACGTCAAAGAAAGTAGAGAGGCTGTTTTTACCTAGTCGATTCCTCTTCTTCAGAACGCATAATCATATAGGTTAGAGGAGAGAGAGAGAGAGATAGATAGAGAGAGTAGAGAGAGAGTTGCAGGGGGCCGTAGTGTAGGTTTCGTCCCCACTTTGCTGCGCCCTGTGTTTTTATACCTCCGTTTGGTTTGCTTGAGTTTCAGCCTGTCTTTTTTTCTCCTTTTAGTCGCTCTTTTCGGACTTTCTAAAATTTTGAGTCATAATTTTTTTAGAAAACTTTAATATTAGTCCTTTGCATAGAAATACTTAAAAATTAGTTGGTTTGGCATTCAAAATTTTAAAAAAAAAAAAACTTAAAAATACCCTTATTAAAATAAAACACACTTTTTTTTTCTATAAAACTTAATCCAATCACCTGTCTCCTAAATTCAACACCCATACACAACCCCCTCTCTCTCTCGTCGCCGTCGCCCAACGCTGCTCGACGCAGCTGCCCCACTATCACCAATTGACCTTACCGCTACCATCTACGAAGAACAGGTTTTCTTTGGAACTTAAATGGAAGGTTTGATTCTTTAAAATTAAACTAAGCATGGTAATATATTTTATAAACTAAAATTTAATTTTGGATATACCTATCTATGTCCGATCAAGTTAATTTTTGACATAAATATACTACTCCTTCCGTCCCTTTTTAAATGTCTTACTTCGTAACTCCAACTTATTAAAAAAACATCATCATTATATCTTTCACATCAACTTTTTCCTCCACTTTTTATACTTACCCATCATCATTACACTTTTTACTCACTAACTTTTCAAAATGGAATCTACTTTTAGGGACAAAATAGACAATATACCAACTTTTACCCACTAACTTTATCAAATGGACACTTATTAAGGGACAGCCCAAAATGGAATACTGGACTATAATAAGGGGACGGAGGGAGTATTATGTGGATCCTACGAGATAAACGGTTCAGATTATTACAATGAATGCACGGCTAGGCCCACAATGGGTGGTGTAAACTAGGGTTCTCTTATAAGAACTCTCTATATACTAACATTTTTCTAGGATATTCCAATATAGTGTACATCTTTCAAAAATTCCCTAGACAATGGCAATAAAAAGAAAATCCATCTTGTGAATTGGGATACTGTGTGCAAAGCTGCGGTCTTGGCATTCGTAATTTCGTAAGGCTGAGGAGGATACTAATGTGGCACTCCTTTGCAAACTTGAGTTCTTACCGAACGTGATCCCATGTGGATCAAAATGCTCCATAAAAAGAAAGTATCTCAACTTCCATAGTTTCAAGGAGTGGCCCCAATCAAAGAAAGGCCTCCAATGTGTGACGCAGTACTATTAAAATTCGAAAGATTGTGTTGAATAAAACTAAATGGATTGTTGGGGATGTTAGGATTACTTAGGAATATCTCTTTTGTTGTACTGTTGCACTGTGTTGTTTGTTGTGTGGGGATATTAATCCAGTTTCTCTTTGGTTCAAAATAAAAAAAAGGAATATCTCTTCTGGGCACGATTGGTGGCGTCGTGATATGAAAACCTCTTGGATGTTCCTTTGGATCAATCCAAAGTGGCTGATTATATCTCCATATCGAAAGAATGGGGACATGAATCTGCTTAACCATGTTGCTGCCAATGTTATTGATGCCAACAGCTTTACTCGCATTTTGATTCTCAAATGGTATTGACAAATAACAATGATGCTGCAAATGGAAGTGGATCTGGGATCTTAAAATTCCAGCCAAGGTAAAATGTTTTGTGTGGCTTTGCATGCATGGTTAACACCTTACCGATCATCGTCGTGTAATCCGAAATTTGGTCGATAACGACTTGTACCCGAGATGCAATTTGGAGAGAGAGGATAAAAAAAACGCTTGGTTTTCGATTGCGCTAAGAGTGCTAATGTTTGGATTAAATTTCCTTAGGGTTCAAACAGGAAACATGGAGGATTGGAGGGACTGACTTTTCAACAACATCAAACACTACAATACAAATTCAGGGGGTTATCCTTTAAGTGGCTGAAACACAATACCACATTCACAACAGAACAAGCAGTGACCGAAAAACATGACACTTCTGGGACTTCGAGGGCAACCATAACTACTAACAAGTAAAGAAATACCAATTAACAAGTAAAGAAATGACAGCAGCGAACACCAATACTAAACCACTGAAAATCAACCTATGGAGCTCTTAAGTAATTACATTAAACTTTCACCCAAAACCAACCTTAGGATATACATACACTCGCCTGTTGAGAGAGAGAGAGAGAGAGAGAGAGAGAGAGAGAGAGAGAGGGAGAGGACACTCTAGTTTACAAATGGCGCGAAAAAAGGTACACGGTAAGTAGATTTCAAGAAAGCTAGATTTCAAGAAAGCTCCACCGGACAACATTCACACACCCTGAATTTCTCATTCCAAGGCTGTTAGCGGGGGGGGGGGGGGGGGGGGGGGGGAGGAAAGACGGCTGTATTGAATCATAGATTTGGGTATAGAATATCGTTAGAAGGAAATGAAGCAAACTTAGGCTGATAAAACATGTCAAAGGACGAAAACGCAATGCTTTACGTTTTTCCTCTTCTGCCCTTAAACCAATTCATCGTTATGCAATCTTCACCACGGCCAAAGGCACTTCTGCAGTTTCCTGCCCAAGCAGCTGTAATCTAATCATTTCACTCAAAACCCGAAAACTTCATGGAGATGATTTCCAATCAAACGGGAGATTATTGAACCCATTTACAGCTCCAAGACCACTAATCAGCTGGTCCCCCAAGGCCTGCTGTTGATGGTTCATATTTTGATCTCGACTCATAGATGTCATCCCTACCCTTCCATTCATTATCATAGAGTTACTTCCCATAGCTGCTCGGAGTCCATTTATCATGGCCGCCTGGCCAATTCCACCACCACCACCACCACCACCTATGCCGCCGCCAAATCCTCCAGCCATTCCTACATTGCCGTCAACAACTCCACCATTAAGACCCATGCTATTATTTCTCATCAATATCCCATTAACATTTTTCACATCATTCAGTTGTGAAGTCATCATCACTTCTTGGAGGATTTTCTGAACAGAACTATGAGAATCATTTGGGTCAGCGTCACCGGATAGAGCAGATTGTTGCACAGGGATATTTGGGGAATTCGCAGGATTGTTGGTAGGGTTTTGTTGTCTAGAGTTCATTGAGTTCTGGTGGAGAAGCCCAACAACAGAGCTAGTGGAGGAAGGGTTGGATGGTAAGTTAAGAGGGTTGTTTGCACTGGGCACACCATTAGTAGTAGCAACTTGCATCGATGTGTCTTGAACAGAGGTTTGATCATTGTTTAAGATCTGACCCACCGTTTGATGCTGTTGGCGTAGTTGCTCCTCCGTTTGTTGAGGTTGACCATGAAACCCAGATGTCGTATTTGTCCTCCGAGGGAAATTCGCCAAGCTTTCTGAGAAAATAAAAGGCAAAACAAATCAACCATGTGGCATTCAGTGACAACAGGACCAAGGATTAAAATTGTATTTCGCTTCCTTCAAAACTGCCAAAAATATCTGTTTCCTTGGACACAAAAAGGAAACATTAGTCGAATCCCAAACTTCCAACGTCTCCACCGACACACACCAAACACAGTGAACCATGTCTAAATTCTACGAAACACGCAGAAACATGGAGACCAGAAACATTTTACAAATAACGACGACATCTCCATACATTCTCAAATTCATTTGACATTTCCATAGACTTCAAATTCTTTTGACATTTCTGTCATGTTTCCAAAACATTTCCAGAATGATTCCAAAAAGTTTCCTTTACCAAGCTCACAGAACTATTGTGAAACAAAAATTTGATACTAGACCCAACCCTTTTTTTTCCATTGAAAAGTAGTGATAATTGGGAGCAATGAAAAGCATAAACAATAGCAAACTTACCCATAGGTCCAGTGCCAGTTTCTCTGCTGTAATCAATCAAATCTTTCATACTATTCACCACCTCAGATATCTGTAATGTATCCCAAAAAACACATGGAAAATTCGTGTTATCGATAAACCTTGCATAAACCATGTATAATTAGAAATTGATCAGAGAAACCCCTAGTATAATAATCCTTCACTAGTAGGATCACAAAAACAATGCCCATTGGCCGCAGTACTGCGTATAAATCACTAAAGCAAACATCAAAGTCATGGAACTGTTTAAAAAATAAGTAAACATAAACCATAGGAGTACGCTGTTTATCTTTCATCTTATAGAAGTCTGCCGCATGAATGGATATAGGGGGTGGCAGTGAATCAAAGGTCTCTGCTGAACTACTCCACCCCCTGAGAAGTGGATTGTGTGCTTCCAATAATTACAGTTTCAACTTTCAGACGCGTATGTTTCATCAGGCCAGACTCAAGGTTGACTTTTCATTTTTTTTAAGGCACCCTGCCCATCTAAAACAATAATAACGCCCACAGTCAAAATTAATCGATTGGACCTGCAGTAATTGCCATGTACTTCAAAGAATGCACAAGAAAAGTATTTCAAGGGATGAATCAAGTATGGAATAGATTATGTATAAAAATTAGAACTTCTATGTGGATAATAATAATGGAAGCTGACAGGCAACAAAAAACAGCTAAATGAATGGGACATGATGCAGTCAGTCAATGTCTATAGGTTTCTAGTCAGACAGCCGGAATGGCAAAGAAAATAAATGCAAGACAAAACATATTTATACACATGGTTGGGAAAGTATAAAAGAATAAAGAATACATTTCAAATATAAGGGGGAAAATTTTATTTTCCCAAATGTACTCTGCAACTGTCACAATGCAATTTTGCGAGATCAGACACTCTATGCAATCAATCAAAGAGAGTCGGGGACCAGACTAGAAACTGCAGAATGAACTGTATTACCTGAAGGCAGCGCACGTATCTCTTTGTATATCCTAAATCATTAACTAATGGCACTTCCAGCACTTTTGCCAACTGACGAGCTGAGGCAACAAACCTGAAACATCGATAAATGTTAATAGTGTAAATAGATCAGACAAGAAACGCAATGAGAAACAACAATGGCTAGATGATAACTTTATTTATTCGCTCTACGCCATGCTTGGTTCTAGCAGAGCAGCAAATAGCAGAACATGAATGCTGTCGCATGTCAGACAGATATAGAGAGAGCTGCAAATTTAAAGAGTACCCACGAAGAAGAAGAAGAATTTAGAAAAGTAAAGCAAAAAGGTGGTTCTTGGTTCATTGCAAGGTATTTGAGAGAATAATATAACAATGGTGTGTTTCAGCTGGCTATCAATAGCAATATGATGGCATGTTACACATCCAAACTGCTTCCCAATCCCAAAACTGAACAGAGCATTCTACCAATGCCCCAGTGGTCGATGAACTCTGACATGAAGAAATGTACTGCATAGAATCAAAAATATCCCAGCAGTGTGGGTTTTTTTGGTCTGATGGGCTTCAAACAACGGTGCTACATGCGACAAAAAAATGGGCTGCTATCGAAGGGTTTTAACTGATTTTGTATCAAGGGATTGGGCCACTAGGCCCAGTGCTAAATAGGCCAAAGAGTTAAAGTCTTATTCACATGAATACAACATTATTTGGTACGTAGTTTGACTCATGTTAATAGAAAATCGTGCTAAAAAGTGAGTGATTAATGAAGAAGTTTTGGAGATCTCTCAAGGTACATAAACAGAACTACAGAAGTAAATGCTTTGTTTGGTTTGTGTTTTGAAAAATAATAGGGGTAATAAGTGGAGAGAGATAGAGAGAAATGTTGGAAGTTGGGGGAATCTAGGGGGTATTTTTTGAAAAAATCTTTTTGAAAATGGAAGAGAACAAGGCAAAAATACCTGGGAAAATCCTACAAGATCCATCCATCCTGTTTTCCACTGACAGATGATCGGAACTCCATCTCGGTTCAAATCCTACCAAAAGGACCACCCCCTAGAGCTAGAAAATTTTGGAGTAAATCTTCAAAGACAATATTTTTCTCCTTCTAAAGCCGTCATTTGCCGATTTAGAGTAGGGACTTACGTCAGCATTTAGTTAGGTATCACGGGCCAGAGATGTTCAAATCCAAACTTTCTCCAAAAGGGCACAATTCAAGCCTGAAGACCGCAGGCCTATGAGGTTTACTGTCAGAGGTACAGATGGTAGGTAAGTTGCACCGATAAAGATCTGAGGTTCAGAAGGTAGGTATGATAGACACCAATGAGTTATCCTCCGGTCAAAGGGTTTGCCTCTCTCTCTCTAAGACAGGTTTGAAGGTGGTAACCTTCAAACGATCCCTTGAGCCTATGAAGCACCGGTACGCCAGAAACAATGGCGTACACGTACCTGGTACGGGTACGGGTACTGGCCGGGTACGCCGGAAACGCACCGGGTACGCCGGAAACGAACCGGGTACGTTCGTATGTTTAGGGTACGGCATGGGTACGCGAATACTCTGATGGGTACGCAAAGAAGAAGAAGAAGCAGATGAAGAAGAAGAAAGATCGAAGAAGAAGAAGAAGAAGAGAGAGAAAGGGAGAAACCTGTTGATCCACTGCTACTGCGAGAGGAGAGACGTCGGACGGAGAAGAGAGACGATGATCGATGGCGATGGCGAGACGATGATCGATGGCGACGAGAGAGAGAGAGACGTCCGACGACGATGATGATCGACGGCTAGAGAGTCAGAGAGAGTCGGACGGCGAGAGAGTCGGACGGCGAGAGAGTCAGAGACGATGTGGGACAGTGGGAAGTTGTGAGCCCTAGGTTTATACGTATATTTAAAGGGTTATTACACTCCAGTCCTTATACCTTATCATATGCAACAATATGGTCCCTAAATATATGAAAGTTTGCACTTCGACCCCTGGTCTCTTTTAAATTTGTATTTTATTAAGAAATATTTGAATTTTTTATAACTAATATAATGATGTGATTATACATGAGCTATATACATTATACATAAAAACTCAAGCATATTAAAATTATAAAAAAAATAATAAATAAATATGCCGTACCCCCGCCGTACCCGTACCCTACTTTTTTGGATTTTGCCGTTTCCCGTACCCGTACCACGTACCGGTACCCGTGCTCCATAGCCTTGAACTCAAGCCTCCAATCCACATTGCTCCTTCGACCCCGAGCAACTTGGGCCCTGCCTCAGCCCAAGCGTAAACCATCGACCTCAGGGTTGTCTCTCGGCCGAGGCGACCCTCGCCCCTAGAACTACTTTGTCTCCTTCAGTTCTTGGAGCTCGGTACTATGTACCTAGAGACATCAATCAAGTGGATTATACAAAACTATTATGTGGTCAGAGATGCTCGAATTATGACTTGTTTAAATACGTCGAGAAAAAATGGAAGTCAATCGGGACTGATTCATTACAACCTTGCGACCTAAACTACCCTTCGTTCAAAGCGTGTCTCTCTGACCTAAAACCTACACAAGTCTTTAGGAGGAAGCTGAAAGATGTGGGTCTCCAAAAAACGAAAGATAAAAAAAAATATACAGCCCATGTGAACTGTCCCGAGGGTGTTGAGATCAAAGTCACTCCCAGTGAATTGCGCTTTGTTGTTGAATGCCAAGAAAGAAGCTTTGAGATGCATGCGAGGTTCTGGCATCCAACAACAAAGCGCAATTCCCTGGGAGTGAAAAGAGATGGAGGGATGCCCAAGCCTGGAGTGCCAAGTTTCAGCAGACGCACACGAGGAATGAAAAGATGTAGGTGACCTTGGAGAAGAAGAAAGAGCAACTTGAAAAGGGTATAAGCCATTGTTACTGCGCCCGCGAAAGCATACGATTTTTTTTTCCTTGTCCTGAATGACCAGTTCAATGGCATCGAAAGTTAGAACACATTTGTTGGGACAGTTCACACATGGGCTGTATATTTTTTTCCTTCCGTTTCTGGGAGACCCACATCTTTCAATTTCCTCCTAAAGACCTATGTAGGTTTTAGGTCGAAGAGATGCTTTGAACGATGGGTAGTTTAGGTCACAAGGTTGTAATGAATTAGTCCCCATTGACTTCCATTTTTTCCCGACGTACTTGAACAAGCCATAATCCAAGCATCCCTAAGCACATAACAGTTTTACATAATCCACTTCATTGATGTCTATACGTACATGGTACCGAGCTCCAAGGATTGAAGGAGACAAAGAAATTCTAGGGCAAAGGTCGCCTCGGCCGAGGGACAACCCTGAGTTCGAGGTACAACACGACCCACCCCTGAGGTCAATGGTTTACGCTTGACTGAGGTGGCCCAAGTTGCTCGGGATCGAACGAAGACTGTGGATTGGAGGCTTGAGCTCAAGGAATCGTCTAAAGGTTCAGACCAGTCTTAGAGACAGGGCCAGACCTCTTGACAGAAGGGCGAAGGACATTTCGTCAATCTGTGTATAATACCTACCTTCTAAACCTCTAAATACCTCTTGGGAGATGTAACTTACGTACCATCTGAACCTCTGACAGTCAACCTCATAGGTGTGACCCTAGGCCTTTAGGTCTATGACCTCTAGGGACCTTCCACCTATCCTTAGACAGCTGAACTTCAAACCCTTCTCCTCACATATATAAGGGACACTTCCCCAGCATTCTAGAGGCTCTCTCACTCTTGGCCAAACCCACTCATTGATACAACACATAGGGCATTACTTAACCTTTCTACTGTCACTCCCTCTCTCTTTAGGATCTGCCTTGGGCACTCTCCTCCTCTGGCTTTGGCACCCCGAGCCTTAGGATCTTGTTGGTATCCCAGACTACCTTCAATTACTCAATCTACCTTGGACACACGCCTCACGCCCTCGTTCTAATGCCCTCGTTCCAACCTCAACACAGAATGCCCATGGTGGTTCAATCTTTCCCTTTGATGCTCGAGTCCACTGTGAGAGTTTTGCATCTTCATCTTAAGGCATCTCATTGCCACAAACCAAAGCCTCATAGAAAGAAACCATCCCTGATGCACCCCAATAATTGCGGTATCCATCTCGTTTGCTGTGTTTGGAACTTCCTTTGAGTGAATATCAGCAACCCAGTTCTCATCTTTTCTACCCAATGTCTGCAATGGTTGCTCGCACTTTTAACCCATCACTTGTACTACTAGTGTGATCTGATGCTTGACAGCTGCTCCACCTCCCACAACAATTCCCAATATCCTAAACAGTTAACCAAGCATCTGCTCATAAATACCTGGTCTTCCTGTAGATTGAATCCCAATGCATCAGATTGCCCTTGATCACCTCGTGATCATCCTCACCAATTTGACCAGAATTCTTCCAACACCACCGATGAATTGGCAGCACCAGCAAATCTTGGGAACACCCTCGCCTTCATTCAATCTAATTCACATACTGCAGAAAATGTTGGACAGCCGATTTCAATGCCAACACATTGGATCACTGGATTGACAAACAAAGCAACCATCTTTTCGTTTCTTCCATGTGACCCTCAAATCAAGGAAGACGTGCAACAGGAACAAAACCGGTCCAAATTGGTTACCGCCGTTCAATAAATGCTACCTCGGTTTGTGTTATCCAGTCACCAAATAATGCAATTCTTCCTCACTACCCAACAGATACTCCCATGGCAAAGCCTAGCAACACATTGTTTATCGTTCCGGTTTTCCCTTTTTCCTCTGTGCTTTTGACTGTGCCTCTTAAAACCGCCCTAAGATACCTTGAGATTAATACCATTTGTTGAGATATTTACTGCCATCTCACCATGCCATAGGAAGCACCCATAATAAAAGAGAAACACACAAATACAAAAAAGAGAAAACCAAGTTCATGTGATTCAGCCCAACTTGCCTCATCCACGGTGGGGAGAGATTAATCCACTGGCAAACTGTAAGATGGCAAGTGAGAGAAAAATACTCACAACCCACACCATTACCCGAGCCATTTACTAACCCCCATGCCTCTGAGTCCCAAGCCCTAGTTTCCACTCACAGTAATTTTGTTCTCCCTTATGTTTTACTTTTTCCCTCATTGTTCACTCTCTCATTTTCTTGGTTACCCATAAGTCCTCTTTAGAGGTAAGCTCAAAGAATCACAACCCTATACAATGATTAACACCCCTCAGAAATTGGGCTCCAAGTAGTATCCAGACTCTACGATACCAAATCAAATCCATGCACATCAATAATTATATGGACCCCAGTTTCCACATATTACGAATGGGTGAACAAATGCTAATTCTTCCGTACCTTTTTACAACTACACTGATTAATGATATATGAAGAGGAATAATCCTAAAAAAGAATCCAAAAATAGAAGGTGATAGGTGTAACAAACTCCAAGGACCAAGCAATTTTAAGTTAAGAGGTAACAGTCCACAGAGGTATAGTGAACTTACATGTTACAGTTACTTTGTAACTCAGGCACCGACAAATTGGATGATGCATTTTGAGTAGAAGCCTGGTACTTTTGAGCTGCAATCCCAAGCTGAGTAACCTACAAAGTACAATATTCAAGAGTTATAAATTAATTATATATTTATGCCCGACAATTGGCAAAACTGGAATCCTGTTCATAACACATGCGACACGACATCCTCCAGAAAATTAGGGTCCATCCAATAGGTCACAAAACAATAAAGGAGTCCTAATTGCTTTAATACTCACATACACAGCGTGCGCATGCACACTCACACACACACACAGAGAACGACCACAAACAAAAACAAAAAGACACGCTGAAGTGACCCTTTTTTGGCCTCATCTAGCTAACGTATAAGGAGTGGAAGCTGTAGCCACTCCATAGATAATAGTACGAAAGACTGGTCGTACCATTGCTCTTGAGACCCTAATCTTAATAGCCAAAAATTCCATTAAATGTTCTGTTTTAAATGGATTGAGTACCCCAATTGGTACTCTACATAGATTAAGGGCATGGAACATCTGTCGGACATCTTTAGCAAGGCAGTCACCCAAGAAATATATTTATAATTGGAGGTTAATGCAGAACTATGCTTAAAACTCTCGTATTACATTGTCCATGAAAACACCATTTACAATAGAATGTACAAGACCTATATTAAGGAACATGAACATATTTTGTCACGTCCTGGATAACTGAATTAGATGAATCCGACACTGATACATACACTAGAACAGCAACAAACAGACACAAGGGGAAAAGGTTCATATTCTATTCTATTCTTGCTTGTACCAGGAGTAGAGCTTGTGGGTAATAAAATGCACAGCATGGACACTAACAATAGAAAATAAAGTGCAATTCATTGACTCACCTATCCCGAGATATTCTAAACCACAAAACTACTAGTTCATGAGGGCTCATAACTAGTTTAAAAGTACATATCTAGTTTTCTTTTCTTCTTAAAGTAGAAGAGGGGCGGCTAAGAACTTGTACAACAAGAGTATACAGATTATCGTGCTAACAGTGGTAGGTATCAGTATTTCACTGTCATTATATCAGTGCACATCTGTGAACACCCAAAAACCAACTGCAGATTGGAAAATATGATTGGTGTCGAACTTTAGTAATATCTGAGCCAAACCTTAGCAACACGGCCGGTACACACAACTGAGAAAGACATGTGAAACAAAAAGAAGACACTGGGGAGAGCTAAAAAAACTATACAGCAAAAAAGATGCTCCCTCCGTCCCATTTTTGTTTGCTTCATACGAAAAGCTGTGCCATTTTGACCGCTTAAAAGTACTCGTTGAGATCTTTTGAATGGCGCAAAAAAAAAATTTAAGAATCTGACAGTATTTCATTTTTGAAGGTCAAAATGACACAATCTCCCGCAGGAAGCAAACAAAATGGGACAGAGGAGTAGTAGACATTAAATCCCTATGATATTGGCTCAATTGAATTTAACCCAAGACACAAGGGCAGAGGAGTAATAAGGGTAAAATTGAAACAAGCAACAATCTAGTTCACATGATTATGTAAGCTAAATCTTTGTTTTTTAATAAGATAATATGTAAGCTAAATCTTTGTACCCAATGCAGAATCAAGATGAGTATCTATCTCAAGAGAATGGAAACATATACATACACCAGACTTGTTAACACATAGAATCAATAGGATATAAGCCCGACAATAAAACGATTGCATATTGATGCTATATATCTAAATTCTAAAGTTATGTAGCTTAAACAAGGAATATGAATAATAAAATCCGTTAACAGAACAGCTGTATATACAACTACAAATGAGGACAGAGAGGTGCCATAAAGTATCATGCATGTTTCTACACTTAAGTCTAATCTTTCATTTGTACTTTTCACCCAATTACGCTGTAACATGAGTCCAACGTGGACTTTGTCTTAAACATGTATATCATGTTGGTTTAGGAATAATTTCACACACATTGTGGTGTAGTGAATTGCATTGCCATAATGGCAGACACAGCAGGTAGCGTGGAGGCTAATCCAAGTCTCCAAGAAGAGTTGTTCATCATTCAGGCTTTAAAAATTAGGAAATTTCCTCTCCAAATATCCTTACAACTTCAACAAATGTCGTGAAACTTGACGTTTTCATGAAGAAGTGTTCTTGGCACTATTAAAGTGTCACACGCAAAGAGTGACATCTCAACAATTGGACGGGGAAAACAGAAGCAAAACGTAAAGAGAAGGGAAATAGTGAAGGGCCAAGTGGATAAAAAAAAATCCAGAGAGAGACAACTTCACAAACAATTTGTCAAACTATGAGTTTGAAATAAAAGGAGGAAAACTATATGTCCTATGCTTCCTAGCAGCTCATATATACCTCACTAATAAAAACAATAAAGACGTTAAAATGAAATGCGCTCAATAACCTGAGGAATTAGCAATCTTCGAGGAATGAGCTCTTCATGACGCCGAGCACAAAACTCCCAAGAGCATATCTAGCACAGAATAGTAGGACAAAGAAACAAGTAAGTATGTGATGCCTCCTTAAGTTAGAACATTTGAAACCAACACTATCAAAATGTAACCTTCAGGTCTAGTGAAAAAACAATCCGAAGTTGACCATCCCGCACAACACGAAGTTGGTCGAAGACGCTTTCCTGTATGGCTTTTGCATAGTCCAGCACGATTTGACCGGAGGAGTTCTGATATTCCCGAGGCATATCAACATAAAGTAGTTCTTCCAAAGTTCCACTCTCATACTTAATTTTGAAAAGCCTTGGAAGAACCTCAACCGTTGCCTCTGAAAGAACACAGATTTTAGGTACTAGCACAAAAATACACTCCACAATTTTACAACTGCCCAATATGGAGCAAGGGAGCAAAAGAAATTCTGAGCAATGCTCCAAGTTGCCAATGGTTCTGAAAAGAAATGGCAAACAATAATTTGGAGACCAATTTAAATCATCTAAAATTGGACTACAAGGTCTCCATACAACAATATTAGCCAATGGATCTCAAAAGGCAACTGGAAAATATAATCTCGACCATTTTGAACTTAGGACATAAGACTAGGGGAAAAAATACAAGTTTCACCATTTAACAACTTTCTAAAGCGCAGCAGAAAAAACATACCAAATCCACGGCCGGGTTTGCGGTTACATATTTCACAGTGCCATACATCCTGCATAAGTGAAACCAACAATTACTTTGTTTACGCCAATTTTAGACATTGAAATGTAAAAAAATAAAATAAAATAAAATAAAAAAAAGAAGGAAAAACTTACATGAAACACTAGGAACTACAAAAACAGCATTGAGTAGATAATCGAGGAAATAAAATACATCCACTATTCAAAGAACCATCCACTATCCAAATATCAGCATTAAGCTGACATTTCAATTTGGACAACTAAATAGCCATGACCCTAATCGTAGAATAGCATTGCCAGGCGGTTTTCAAAAGCACACCTGAGGGAAAACTCCGGTTGTTTGGCGCCCACTTCCATACAATGAAACACACCACTTCTTCTTTGCATTAGGGGCAAAATACTCAGCCACAAATTTCCTCCAAAACTCAATATTGTTGTCCTGAAATTAAAAAGTTGCCATAATTATTACCTGTAAGATTATTGAAACATCTAACTAATGAAAGATTATTTCTACAAAGGAAATCCCACCTCAGGTCGGTGTTGTTGCTCATACATATATCGTGTCAGCCGTCTGGCACACATCCCAGGTTCATACACTGGTTTTGCAGGGGACCTCAAAGGTAAATTCTGTGTTTGAAACAGCTGCTGTGATGGAGATCGTTGTAAGGGAAGGGATTTCAAGGCAAGCTGTTGTTGGTGCTGTTGCTGAAGCTGCAAAATTCTCTGTTGATTCAAAAGATTGAGCGGAGCAGCAGCAGCCTGAGACTGTCGTGACATGTGAAGAAACTGCTGCTGCTGTTGCTGTTGCTGCTGCTGCTGCTGTTGTTGGTGGTGGTGTTGTTGCTGTTGATGCAGAAACAATGACTGGTCTGAATGTTGGGGCTCCATCTTGACGGGTGCCAGGCTCCTCATGGTCTGGATTTGTTGGTCTGAATGTTGGGGCTCCATCTTGACGGGTCCCAGGCTTCTCATGGTCTGAATTTGTTGGGGTTCCAGTTTTACAGGGCCCAAATTTCTCAAAGAATGTAGCTGCTGTAACTGTTGAGACTGTTGTTGATCTGGCAGCATCTGGCTACCCGAAGGAAACTGCTGTCCCTGCACCTCAACCGATGAACTAGGGTTTGCCATATTTGACGGTGCAAAGGATGGAGGAGACGAAGTAAAACCCATTCCATTTCCAAGTGTGGGGTTTTGGTCAGATTCGGCTCCAGAAAATCCAGAATTCGGGCCTATTGTTCCAAAAGACTGAGGGAGGAGGGATGAACCATTGGACACATTGCCAAGCATGTTCATGTTAGTAAACTGTGTACGAGGTGATGCAAGAGAATTTGAACCCCCTTGACCGCCACCCATTAAACCAGAATTTGATCGCAGTAGCGAAGGTGGAACGGGCTGGGAGTGGGGACCCCCCATTTGAGTGGAAGAAGGCCCCGTTGGTACCATTTTTTTTTTCTAAAAGTGCAATCTGCAAACAATTACCAAGCACAACACTACCTAAACAAACAGCAATTTGGCACTCAGTGGTACAAGATTCAAATGCACAACTATTACACAGCAAAGTGTACAGAACCCAATTTATTAATCAACCCAAAAAGCATCCTACATTCAGAGCCAAGGGTAGACATTGCCAACTCTTTATTGTGCACCGATAGAAAAGGAAAGCCCTTGTGCTTGAGCATACCGTTTTGAACTTTACCAAGCACGAATCTGTGGCCAAGGCAAACCAGAAGCAAATAACAAGCTATGGTTTTGAACATCCTTGAAGTCCCTTAGCTCTGCTAAAGGCCAAAGGGACAATCTTTGGCTGGACATGGCATGAACCTCTGCATAATTTGACAACTATAAGAAAGGCTTTATCACTAGAGCATCGTGGAAGAAGCCAACAAAATAAACAAATTACCACTTTGATACCTAAAAGAGAGCACTGGTGTACCTAGTGCCCGCATACAGAGACCCAAAACCCTCCTAAAAAGAATCAAAAGAACTTAGGTTGTGTTTGGATTAAGAATTTTCATAGAGATTTGTGGAGGAAAAAGAAAACAAGATGGATTTTGCTTCACAGGTTTCCAGTTTGTTTCTCCCACCTCTAAATTTCCCTCAGTAACGCCCTTCACAAATCCTTCATCCAATACAGCCTCAAAAGTCTTGAACAAATACTCAACAACCTGACGAAAATCTAAAACGTAAAGGGGGGAAAAAAACTAGTGTCATGCACGAATACGATGATTTCAATTCACACAAACAGTAAAGAAGGACGAGACAATCACACCACACGAAAGGACATGGAGTTCGTGGCTCAGCATTGCGTCTTCATCCAAAGGGAGAGAAAGAACAACACATAATGTGCGGCACGGATTACAAAGTTCAATTCTCAAACAAAACCTTGGACTGGTGCTATCTCCGCCCCCGGACCTCGGCCCAAAGTGGTCGACCTCTTTCCTTGTTTCCAGGCCCTCTAAACTAACTCTGAGATTCCAATAAATCCAAGACAACTCACAAACTATGATACACTTTCAAGCTAAAAATTCACTTTTTCATTCTTTTTTTTTTATCTCAGGTATCCAGGCCAGCTTTCCCACACCTCAACTAATCCTGGGGACGAACCTACCACCCACTTGCGGGTCCCAATTAAAGGCAGAGCAAAGCTCTATATGGACTGGCCCCAAACAGAAAAAATGCACTCTCTAGACCTCAAACAGAAAGATTTTCGAAAATAATATTAAACCAGGCACTAAAAAATGAAGTCTTTAACAAACACCATCCCAAATGGACCAAATCTCTAAATTTCACATACCCAGCATTTCAAAAGAAAAACTAAAGACTAGATATTAAGACCTCAAACAAACAAATTACCAAAAATAAAGATATTTCCCAAATAAAATGCCACAAAATACTAAAAGTGAAACAACAAACAAACAATCCAAGCTCTCAAGAGAGCTCAGAGTTCGATCCAGAGCTTAAATGAGTGAAAAGCCGTAGGGTTCGAAGCAAAGACGGAATCTTTGGAAAAAAAACACGAGATTAATAACTTACCACGGTAAGAAACGAGGTAAGTGGCGAAAACTGGAGACAATCTACTGTAACTCTTCTGCTCCTTGAACTTGCTCTGTTCTGCTCGCATTTAAGTGTACAGAGGTGGGGATATGCCGGTGAGATGTTGTTCGCTAGGGTTTTGTGTTTTTGGACTAAATCTTTGCTCGAAGTCTTCTTTAAGTATTGAAAGTATCAGACGAGGCGAGGACTAGAGAAAGGCAGAGGAGTGTTTCCAGTTCTTCGTGGGGGGAAAGAGAGAGAGAGAGGGGGAAGAGAGAGAATGTGTTCTATCGCGGACGTCAAATCTGGATTCGATCCGATTGAATTCTGGGGCTGGGGTTCTCTGCTTTTCGTTTGACATCTGAACGTTGCATCTTTTTTTCAGGGCCGCTACTGGTCCCACTTTGAATGGTTGGATCCGTTCTCTCCAAGATTTGCCAAAAGAGTCTCAACTTGTTCATCCAATTTCGACGTACGTGTCTCATCCATGAAATTATTTATATTTTACAATTTACAAGTATATTGTAAGAGCATCTCCAGTCTTGACCCATTTTAAGACTCAAATTTAAAAATGGGGTAAAAATCACAAAAATCTTTCTCCAATCTTTGACCCAAACCCTTCCCCATTTTGGGTTTTACCCATTTTTTTGCCCAAATCTGAGACAACTTTTGCCTTGACCCATTTCTCCGCTAGTTAGAGAGAGAGAGAAAGAGGGAGACGTGTAAATTTGAATTTGATGGTTGGAGATGTGTATACCCAAAATGAGTTTTTACCCAAAATTTGACTTAAATTTGAGGAAAAATATGGGTGAATGCTGGAGATGCTCTAATGTATTATAATTGGGAAATGATATTGGAACTCAAAATTGATGCATGCATTCCAAAAAACAAAGGAAAATGGTTTTGGAGTTACATTGATTTTGGAGTGCCTGCATCAATTTTTGGAATGCCAATATCATTTCCCTTATAATTTTGGACTAAACTTTCTAAGGGAAAGTCTTCAATACACAACTCTTTAAGGTATATACCATATACACCTATTGTGTGGTTCATATTGTGTCACCTCATAAAAAATTACTTGTAGAATTGGTCATTCATAACATTTTAGTTTGTATCGTAACTTTTATATTAAAAATTCGTAACTTTTCATCAATATGATTCGTAACTTTTTAGCAATAGATTCATAACATTTTGGGAATCATAACATTTTAATATGTTTGAATGAGAGTACATATGATACACATCAAAATAAAAAGTGTGTGTTGCAGCACTTTCCCAATTTCTAATAGAACTTATTGATATATATATATATATATATATATATATATATATAAACGGGGCGGTTCCGGGGACACCTAAAAAAACACCTAAAAAAACACCCCATAAGCTCCCGATCAATTTTGATGATCCGAGCCGCTCAATGTGATCAGAACGTGATTTTAAGGGTACCCGCAAGAAATCAGCAAAAAAAATGACCGGGAAGGGCTTGATCCGAACAGTTTCGAATGGTTTTTTATTGAACGGTTCAAATAAAAACTGCTTAAATCAAACCTGTCCCGGTCATTTTTTTTGCTAATTTCTCGCGGGCACCCTTAAAATCACATTCTGCACACATTGAACGGTTCGGATCATAAAAATTTGATCGGGAACTATGAGAATGAGATTATGGGTGTTTTTTTGGGTGTTTTTTTAGGGTGTCCATTGAATCGTTCCGATATATAAATATATATATATATAGACACACACACACGCATATTTCGTTAAGAAAATGGTAAATTTATCATATAGACAGGTTTTTAAAAGGTTCCTAATGGTAAAAGTAAGGAAATAATTTGGGACCGGAAGAGTAGTAGTAAGATAGAATCAAACTCATCGATAGCTATAATTGCACGAGTGAAATAAACTTTTAAATTTTGGAAATTAAAGATAGTGAATTTTACCTTTGTCTAAAAAAAATTGTTCGGTTCGCAAAACGAGAATTTAAAAATAATGCATTTTTTTGAAAAAAATATATATAAACTTTTCCCATTAGTTACTAAATACAAGTGAGTACCCTGATTGTAAGCGGAGGGCTGTGACTGGTGTGGTCGCGTTAGTTCCTCCGAGGTTTGGGTTGCACAGTAGGATCCAATTGTGTCTTGACCGTAGGGCTGTTCCTCGGGTATAAAAAAAAATATACAATTGAGTTTTTTTAGTGTATTCAATAATTTGAATTTGTTTCGATAAAAATACCTGTACATTTTTAAAATTCTCGTTTACGGACCGGACAATTTTTGGGGGACGAAATTTTTTTTTTTAAAGCAAGATGAGATGTGGTTTGATCATGTGATCATCCATATGGGGCTACAAACAGAAAGCTACATCCTACGGATTAATGAACCCTGCTGCAGAGAATTCCAATCCTTTGAATTTTCGTCATTCCTCTTTCTTTACTTTTTCAATGGCTAAATGAAACTCAAATGAAGTAATCTTCTTCCTCGAGAAAGCTACGGTATACGCAGATTAAAATGGGGTGTACGTGGAATGGGAGTCGCTGTCAAGCACCCCAACGGTGTTGAGTGATTATTTCGGTACGGATTGTTTGGATTTAATCCAAGTACATAAAAATCTGGATCGTCTGTTGTTCGGATTTAGATCTGCGCCGATAAACGACCGGATAGACCGTTGGGCACCACAGCATTAGATCTTTAAACTTTCAATCGTGACCGTTGAAAACTCTCAAGAGTACGAAGGACAAAGAATAAAACCATGTAACCCACTTTTGAACCAAATTATTAAATTTTTCATGAGCACCGCTACGTGATGTTTATGAGCCATTCACCATGGCTCATATTGATCATCGAGAATCACATGACGATGCTCGAGCAGTATTGAATAATCACTATACTAAGAGAAAGCAAGTCCTCTGTGAGTTAATTTTTTGAAAAGTACGTAAAATATTTATAATGATGTTTAATGAAAAAAATATTTACAATAATATAAACGGGTCACCAGACTCACCACATACCCTAAGACAGGAACAATGCATTGGGGAAGAGGGTGTAATATAAAATAATTCATATATTATTTCCTAATCTAGAGTAGTGGGCAAGAGGGAGTAATATATTTATTATTTCTTTGATTGTTTTTCGATCTTCCAGGTGGGAGTTTCTTTTGTTAAAAATGAGTGTCTACAAGATTTAACCAAGGATTTGGTTGAATGGTGAATGGGCATGACTGTATCTAAAAGATTTATCTCTAGGGCCTCGTATATAATTGTGTTAGATATGGTGAAATTCATAAGTAGATGAGATTATGGTGGGATTCGTAAGGAGATGGGATTATGGGGTAAGATTCGTAAGGAGATGAGATTAGGAATATCACGTTTGTTTTGCACACATAGGATAGGATTGGAATAATGATTATGGTGGGATTCGTAAGGAGATGAGATTATGGGGTAAGATTCGTAAGGAGATGAGATTATGAATATCACGTTTGTTTTGCACACATAGGATAGGATTGGAATAATGAAGTTCCAACATTGCCCTTGTGGGTATCAATGAAGAATTGATCGGTGAAGAAAGTATGGGCAAGGAGGTCATTTTGCAGCCAAAGCTTGGGAAAGGATTAGTAATACGTGGTAGGAGGTGGTATTTGTTAATCCCATGAATTGGGAGGATTGATAATCCCATGTCCATCCTAATACCATCTCCTTTTGTGCAACCAAATAATGAGTTAGAGGTCCCACAAGATTAAGCAATTCTATCCCAACATCTAACTCACTTATCCAACATGAGACATCACAAGGTCGAATCTTATGGGGGGCCAAACATTTAAATCTTAGAGCCGCTTTAGTGCTTAATTTGGGATCAGTAGAGCCGTACAGGTGCACATGAATTAGGTGCACATAAATTAGTCCAAACATTGAATTATCAAAGAAAATAAATGATAAGCGTTGTTTCACTTTGGCAAAATGGTAGGAGCTCACTTGACATGATGATGGATTCTTGGTGAGACCATTTTCTAGCCTCACAAAATTGCAGCTTTTGCACGTAATTATTGAGATAATAACAAAACTTCAGTAAATCTTCACTCGTTAGTCTACTAGCCAATATTTGATACTGTTAATATTTTGAAACGTTTTTATAGATATGTAGATTTTTTCTATTTGGTTCTAAATAATTGTGTCACGTCAAATAGTTATCATAAAAAGAAATATTGAGTGCTCTTGATGTATGGTCGCGTAATTATTCAAAAAATTTAATAAGGTGGGTAGTGTAGAATTATCATTTGATTTACTTTCACTTTGAAGTGCTAAAATGTTTCTTGTTTTCACATTTTTTGATGTTCAAGATTTTCATGATTTTAAACAAATGAAATTAAAGCTCATAATTCTGTCAATTCCATAAAATATTAATTACGCAAGTTGACTCAATGGCTGTGTAGCTGTAAATAGGTGCAGTAAGATTGTGTATTAAATTCTTACCTACACATACAACAAAAATAAAATTAAGAGAAAAAAACACCCGCCAATCTTTGGCTTCCTCGCAGGCCTTTTCCCTCCTTTCCCCTCATTGCGGTGCGTTTAAGTTTTCTAATACAATTTAATTAGGGTAAGATACCCCTTCATGAAAAGAGAAATAGCGATAAACCCTACGTGATTTTAACGTCCATTGCCATGGCATGGCACCCAACCAAAAATTGTTCGGCAAAACACATGATGAAATAGTCAAAAGGGTATTGAAAATTCACCCTTTTATAATAAAATATACGAAAATGTAAATATTCTTAAATTTTTTGGACTCAAAAATGAAAAATTCGTCTTTTTGACCAAAATGATTCTTTCAGCGGGGAAAAAAAACAGGGTTATTAATAAAATTTACCAATTTTAATCAAACAGTTGTTCCAATGAGTAAAAAAAAGGCTTTTTTATTGGGGGATAATGCAGGGTGTCTCGGGCCAACTTACGCGCACCTCGGATTAATCTCTATTCCATACAGCCTCTCTCACTGTCGTTTCATATGCTTACACGTGGGGGTGAGGTGACCCTAAAAGTTGTTGGCAAGGAAAGTTGAACATGAGACCTTATAATAGTGCAAACACCTAAGTTTCACGCCAAGATCACTTGGCCAATCCCTTTTGGTTAAAAAAACAAAAGTTGATTCAAAATAAATTGATAAATTTTATTAAGTTTTGTAATAAAAAATAATGAATTTTTAGACATAACTTACTTTTAGCTCATCTAACAATTGTCAAGTTGAACACCACATCTAGTGTGTGGTTGGTTCGTTATTCTCCCTTACGAGAGAGACATCCTAAGCTCAAACCGTCATGGAGGAGGTGCTCGACTCCCATGGTAACAACTAAAAATTAATCTCTAGCATCGGACAAAAAAGAGAAGAAAGAATTGTCGAGTTTCTTCTATGTAAGTGTGGCTGACTGGCTGTCAATTACGGTTACTACATAAGCGTGCTGTCGTTTTACGCAACAGTGCGGCCTTAGACTAAAATAGAAACGTGTTTGGGGCCACAGACAAAAAGATTACGGCCGTAGAAAAAACCTAGAAGCGTAATTCCGTGTCACGCCTTTCTTGTTTTTTCTTCTCTTCACACAAAAAACACGGGGCTGCAACGGAACGTACTACGGAGGAGCTGAGCATCGAACTCGATTCTCTCGATCGATCAACTGATCAAACAAGAGAAGACCATCAGTTCTCTATCATCACTCACCAGTCTATTTTGCGAGAACTCAGCCATTTACTTGAACTTTGCAGCAAACCAAGGACGATGATGACAAACCGATCAATGGGTCATTCTCCACGGGCTAGACCAAGGCCTTTTCATCACCTCCAAATGTGTGCGGATTGTGGGGATTCAAAACCAGCCCGCCTTCTGTTCGACAAATTGTGGCAACCACTGCAGTCCTTTCGGTTTCTTCGTCGGATGAGTGCATTGGGTTTTATTGTGGGAGCCGATGACATTGAAAGGTGTAGTTCCGAAACAAATGATCCTAACCCAAATTGGAATGGTCAGAGTCATCATCAGAAGTTCATACATTCCTCATCAAATTTTCTCAAATCGTACTCTATATGGTTTCTCTTATTTGGTGTGTCTTATTCAAGATATTTTCGTCCAAAAGATGCTGTTTTATATACAGTAAGGAATTTCCAGAGTTCAAGTTCAGTTACCTGATAAACTGGGAAGGGGAAAATATTTTGAGCACCTACAAAATGCCAAGTTCTGCCTGGCCCCACGTGTTGAGTCATCATGTACTCTTCACTTTTATGGTTCTCTCTCTCTCTCTCTCTCTCTCTCTCTCTCTCTGTACACGCTAGGGTCTGATAGAGGACGAGCTAACTGAAATTATGCAACTACTTTCACTGGACAAGAGCCTGTCCCCTTGATCATATCAGATTATCTGGAGTTGCCATTTCAGAATGTTATTGACTATGCAGGTCCTGAACTTTTGGAGTATCTAGAATCAATACCAGGTGATCAAATGGAGCGTCGATATCTTACTTTTGCCTTTGGAAAAAGATAGGAACGCCCAAAAGTGCAGAAAATTACGGAGAAAGATTAATGGGTGGTCCAGATTCAACCCGGTGTAGCAGAGACGGCCTCCAAGATGAATCTTCATACATTGATCTCTCTGTACAATCTTCTAATCATTTTTTGGGGTATACATTGCTTTCTCTTTGCTTTTTCTAGCCTGTAGTGCAATGGCTAATGACTTTTGGTTTCTTCCCTGATAGGGATACAGAGAGGATGATTGCCCTTAGCCAGCAAGTGAGATGCTTATGCATTTATGCTCCTGAATCAGAACCATGCTAAGAGGATGTTTACCAGAGTAGGTATTTACATCGTTTTAGGGTAAATAGAGAACAAAAATGAAAAAAGTGAACTACACTAGAATAGGTAAACAAGAAGTCTAAATAATGTTGTCAAAAAGCTTCGGTATTTCTAACGAAGCTCTGTAGCATAGGTATGTATTAAACAACTATTATTTCTCCTCTCTCCTCTCTCTCTTCTATCTTCTTTTTCCACTTTTTCTCCTCTATCAATTGGGAATGTGTAATATTTTATAGTATTTTATAAGGATAGAGATGATAATAGAGAGTATTGATGTAGGATTGAGAGAGATTTTGGTAGGTAAAATGAAAAAAGTGCTGTTGAACAGGTGAAATACATTTTCATTGGTGTACATGCTTTAAGGGTTCAACGGAATCTTGTGCGGAAGTTCAGAGGAAAGTGAGGCAATAACAATACTGGCTACACAATGGTTCTAATCAGTCTACAGAGAATAAAAACTTGGTGGAGTTCAGTCACTGGAAGCCTCCAATGCTTTTGCCTTGAGTTTTGCTGAGGATATTTTCACTTTTGACTCAAATCAACGTTCAACTGTACCCTCTTAGTGTCATTTTTTGTTTATCTTCTTTGGGGAGTTTAATAGAGTAAAAATTTTCCATTGTTGCACAGCTCATTTTATTTTTCTTGAACTTGTCGATGGCAACGACAGTGCTGATTGTACGTAGTTTTGTTAACACCGGTGGATATTTCTTGATTCACAGACGGCATCTACTTAGGTCCTTTATGACTGTAGTTACGTAAACTATTCTTGATTCTGAATATCCTCAATTTGGAGAGGCTGTGTAAAGGTGTTTAACCGCATGTTTTTTGGGCAATGAGGAATCCTCCCAGCTAGGGCCACTTCCAAACCCCTCCTGTAAGCCTATAAGATAAATACCGGATACTTGTAATCATCGTAAGCCACATGATCAAGTACGTTAAGACATTGTGAGCATGAGTTGAATCCTAACCCGTTTTAATTTTCTATCAATTACTGAGATGCTACGGAAAAAAGCCATTGCACATTTCGGAAAACAAACTATTACACATTAGTTATGGACCTTTTCATCTACTTGATGGAGTAGACTGCCTTTTTCTTTGTGTGCAGGATCTAACCAACTTTCTCATCCTCCAAACGGACATTGGGATTAATTGGATTCAATGACATGGGGTCACCAAAGGTGCTAGAAAAGCCTTTGCATATGGCCAGTTTGGTCATTTGGTGTATTCCATTTTATGGGTTCAGTCCATTAATATCATCCCGTTAAATTGTGCACCCTAAAAAGGACCAGGCTTGTAGGGACTGCACCGTGCAATTGGCCAATTGTGGGCCCATGCCGGGTTCACGTTCATGATAGGAGCCGTTCATGCTGTAGATCTTGCTGCAAACTTTAACCGTGCCAAAAATCATGTTAATCGGATACTAATTAATACCTTATTGGAGTATATTTGTTCTATATTAGAGCATCTCCAACCCATCTCTCACTCTTTCTCCATTTTGGAGACTCAAAAAAGTATATTCTATTCGAAAAGTAATTTTTGAGAATCAACAACTCCAACCTAATTCTCCATTTTTCACCTCCAAAACTCCCCCCAATTCTTCCTCCATTTATTGTGCGATATTATTGTTTTTCCTCCTTTCAATAGATGCATGTTTTTTTTTTTTCTTCATTTCGACTCATTAGTCAAACCAATACAATGATAGGATAGTGTAAATGAGAAAAAATAATGTTATGAGTTCAAATGGTTTGAATTTACATTTGATGTTATTTCAAAATGTATTTACTTACATATTAGACTCATTTTAGAAGGTAGTGTTATCTTTCCAATAATACCAATTTTATAAAAAAAGGATGCGTAATGTAAAAGTTATATGTAATTGAGGAAATTGTAGCAACTAAGTAAATGGAATACTAGTGAAGAAGAGAAATAGTGATGGGTCTCCATTTAGGAGGAGAACCTCCAAATATGGAGATTAAGAATTGGGTCTCCATTTTGGAGACCTCAAATGGAGATAGGTTGAAGGACATGCATTTTCCAAAATAGAGTTTTTAGTGCTCAAATAGAGATGAGTTGGAGTTGCTCTTACAATGGTTTTGATGAGTTTGATCCAGTGGCTAAATCCATTTTCAGAAACATGAATGCACTCTGATAAGGTATTAATCAATACTATCTGCTTAACATGATTTTTGGCATGGTTGAATTTCGTGACGAGTTCTACAATATGAACAATTCCAATCACCCGAAATGGGCCCACAATCAGCCAACTGCATGGTGCGGTTCCTATACCAGGAATGTCCCCCTAAAAAACCATATACAATTATAAGCTGGTACAGGGTCGCCAAGGTGTGCAAAGATCTGCACACATGCCCACTTTGGTCATTTCTTAATATTCCCACAGAAAGTGTTCACTCCAATAATTTTCTTCCACGTGTGTTTTTTCCCCTCCCCTTATCAGAAAACTAAAAAGCAGCAGTACAAGGCATGATATATCATCCACATGAATTTGAGTACCATAAAAACCTCACAATCCTGCAAGAGTTATCCATAATAGATAAATATCACACAAACACAAGAATATTTGGAACTCTGAAGAAGAAGAAAAATCCCCCCATTCAAATCAACACGGGCCACATTCCCTCTCCACACAAGCACATCGAGAGAGTTTTAGGAGAGAGAGAGAGAGAGGCAAAATGGCAGTGGAGATTTCTCTTAAAGTGAGCACAGTGTTAGCAGGCAGAGCTGGTGTTGCACACTCTAGAAACCCATTTTGTTCCAAGGAAAAGCTTCATTTGCCGAATGCTAAAGGAACCAACAAACTTTCCAGTTTATCAGTTTCTCCTTCGTCGAATCGCGGTTCCCGCATCATCTGCAAGGCCCGCGAAGCCTTGGATGGAGGTAAGCTTCCCTCCCTAGCTAGGCCACTTCGCCCATCCCATAAGGCCTAATGATTTATAACAAAATCCTTCTTCTTAAAGTCAATATACGAATGCTAGCTCGAACAAAATATGCCTCGTTTTGTCGCTATGGTCGAGCACTCAGAAAAATCTGGTGACTTACTAGTGTGTGATTTTTCCATGAAGAATGACTGCAGTAGTAAAGGGCTAAATGCATAAATGAAGAAGCCATCATTGCTAAAGTTACTAATTACTCGAATCAAACACGCCCAAACGCTATATTTCGATCTCGAATGTACTCGAGGAAAAGGCAGGAAAAGAAACTGAAGAGGGAGAAGCAGAGATATTTCTACTCGGTTACGGTTAGTCTAAGGTGAGGAAAATAAATTGCACGCGAGAAACCGATTGTTCGATGATTGTGCACAACGTGTGTTAGAGATTTTCAAAATAAAAGAGTCGTCGTTTTGGTTTTGTAAAATTTCCTTGTTTCCTTAGAATGCTTGTTTTTCCTCTTTGTGAGCTTTGTCCCACATTGGTTAGTTGAGAAATGTTGGAGTGGTATATATGCTTCGCACCATACCGGCGGAGCCGGTGCTTCGCACCAATACACACGCGCACGCGCTCGCGTGGCGTGGGCTGTGGCGCTTTAGCGGCGCACTTAGTACGCTATTTCTTATTGCGAGTTGGCAGTTAGGTGGCGCTGACGTGGATGTCGCGTGTCACATGTGGCAGGGGAGTCACACGGAGCGGCTCCGATCGGGTGCAACTCGAGCCTACTGGTGCGTTGGTTCGTAGAGTTGCAATCTCAGCCGTCAACCGCGAATGGGCTCTATCCAATGTTCTAAAAGTCGCTCGGCATTCGTCGCTCGATCGACCACCTTCGAGCTTCGAGACCTATTAATCGCCGATTAATCGGCTTGTAGCAATTAGTCGGGTTTTTATTTATTTATATATAAATACTCCCCAATGACAACTCTCATAAAAAATTGAACATTCATCTATCAATCCAACAACATCAATTGTTTTTCAAATATGACATAGAAATCTCTCATTTAAAGAAAACTGTTAACATGATTATAACACCAGCTGGTACTGGGTATGGGCCGTTCATTTATTAGTCACTTACCAATTATACTAACTTTATTTATATACACCAAACAATACTACACTTCGTGTTAAAATTTAATAAAAAATATTATTACACTTTGTTTCCATAATCACTAACGTGTCAATATGGGTATGAGCTTTTAAAAAAAAAAAACACTAATGTTCGAGGTTGGTGGAGACGTGGAATGAGAGGAGATCTCGAATTTGAGAGAGAGAGAGGCGATAGGCAACTCAGAGATCTCGTGTTTTTCACAGAAATATGATGGGTGACTCCGAGATCGATCAATCGATGATTGGGTGTTGAACAAGCCCTAACAACTGTGATTCAAAGCCTTTAAACTGGTATGAGTATATAACAGTTACACACCTTGATTTTCCAAAATTATAGATTTTACTCCTATTAATCGTCGATAGCCGACTAATCGCCCATTAACCGATTAATCGACTTATCGTCGCTAGACGCCAACTGACTAATCGCTGACTAACTTCGGGATTTTCCAAAATTATAGATTTTACTCCTATTAATCGTCGATAGCCGACTAATCGCCCATTAACCGATTAATCGACTTATCGTCGCTAGACGCCGACTGACTAATCGCTGACTAACTTCGATTAATCTCCTGACCTACTAATTCAACCTTCTAGGCATTAATCTAATCGGTTAGGCCAAATTTCTGATTAATCGGCGATTAATCGGCAATTAAATCTTTCTTTTAGAACACTGGCTCTATCCAACGGATTGGATCAAATCCGATTGGGTGTGAGTGAAACAGCACACTTGTTCATTGTGATTGGGTGTCATTGATCGATCTAGACCGTAGGATCTGATCCAACGGTCAGACTAGATCGGGTGCATATATATCCATTCTCAATGGGTGCGCAGTGGCCTATAAATAGACCACTACTTGACAGAATCCAGTGCTCATACACATATTCCGAATTTCTCCCATAGAATTCAGTGGTTCTCGGTTTTTATATCCATTCAGTAACAAGTATTCTATCCGTTTCACTAGTGCAAACGCAAACGGAATGAACTTTGAGTTCGGGTTTCGATTTATCTTGAAGGCAGATTTGCTGTAAGCCAGTAACCTTTGCATACTATTTGGTGGGGGTAAATACTGTCTTTAAGAAAGCAACATAGTTGTGACTCGAAGCGTGTTTCAAGTTTGGTGGAGATTTCGTCAACAGTTCAGAATTTGCAGCACCATTTTTCCAACAATTTGAAATATGTGCTAGCTAGTGGCTCCATTTCCCTCTCATTTTCACCTCCCATGAAAAATTCAAGATCCTAACGTGTTCTACTAAGAGAAAGCGATGCCGTAAAGTGTTCATTTCTCGCCATGATGATTAACATCCGAAAAAGGAAACATCATGAAACGTTTCATTCAGTGTATTCTGTTCGTATAGCATGAACCTGACATGTTAAGTTATGTGCAGTTCAAGTGGTGACAGATACAAACTGGAACAATCTAGTGATTGCAAGCGAAAACCCAGTGCTGGTGGAGTTTTGGGCGCCCTGGTGCGGGCCATGCCGGATGATAGCACCGGTGGTGGACGAACTGGCCAAGGAGTACACCGGGAAGATCGCCTGCTTCAAGCTCAACACCGATGACTGCCCGAGCATAGCGACACAGTACGGGATCAGGAGCATCCCTACTGTGCTGTTCTTCAAGAACGGGGAGAGAAAAGAGAGCATTATTGGTGCTGTGCCCAAGTCCACACTCACTGCTACCATAGAGAAGTACTTGGAGGTTTAGGCTGTGTTTGGAACCTTGAATTTTATTATGGAAAACAGAAGATGGGTAAGAGAAAAAGGACATAATTTGTGAAGGAAAATCTCTTATCTTTTCCCATTCTCTGCACGAAGTCAAGGAGCCAAACATAGCACTAAAGTTCATGTCTATGTCTACCCTCATCAATCAAAAGTTGTATTCAGGGATTCTAAATTGAGTAAAATTGTAGTATACTGTATGAAAAGCATGGAGTATCCTGAGATTTTTTCCCTTAATGCTCTGGTAAGAGAGAAGCTGAATATCACATAATTATTCTGTTTCTAAATGCTGCATAAATATATATTCCCTCTGTCCCAATTGTTAGTTTTTTTTTTGAGAGTTCGTTTAATTTCTCAATTGCTTATATCTCGTAATTTAAAACGTTTTATGAGATCTTGAAAAAAATTATTTAATAGAACTATTTGAGATATAATGATATATCCATATTACATTTGCATACCAATTGCAAACTATAACCAATTTTTTTTGGGGAAATGTTAGGGACACATCAATTAATGTGTCACACCCCAACCACACATCTCTCACATGCATGTGTGAGAATTCCACAATAAATGCTAGGGACCCGCACGTATGTGAGAGGACTGTGATTAAGGTGTGACAAATTGATGTGTCTCTAGCATCTCTTTTTTTTTTCCGGTTGGGATAGAAGAAGGGACCAACAAATAGGGACAGAGGGAGTAATGACTGTCAATACGCATCTTTATAGGTTAACTCAGCATAATAAATTAAATTAATAATGCGACAGTAAAGTTTAACAAACTATTGCTATAGAAAAGTTTTTATTGTTTTGAATCACATTCAACAAACATGTTAGGAGTTGCTCTGTCACTTTGGAAATTGGAATGATTAAGATGATTAAGGATTTAGGTCTCTGAGTTTAATTAACTTGAAGAACCCGTGCATTGCACGAGTCAATAAAAGGGATGAGAGCTAGGTCGATGAAGTAGGAGTATTTGTTTGGAAGAAAATAATGGATTCGACTGTTTCATTTTAGTGTTTTGGGTGAAGACATTTGGGACACGTTTGATTTGTCGAATGATTTTTAAGAAGGAGATGTGATAATATGATATTAGAATGGGGATATAGGGGACAGGTAGAACTGTAAGCGAACCGAGCAGTTTGCGATTTCGGCTTTTTAACGTTCGGTTTGGCTCGTTTAGTAAGTGAGTCGAGCTCGAACTTAAGTTTTCGGCTCATTTAGTCAAGTGGAGCTCAGTTCGTTCGACAAAAGCTTAGTTTGGCACATTTGACAAAAGCTTTGTTCGGATCAATTAAAGAGGCTCGTTTAGTAAATGATTACCATTGGCTCGTTAGGGACTTGAGCCTTAACGAGTCGAGCCTCAAGTTTTTAGCTCGTTTAGTAAACAAGTCGAGCTCGAGAAAGCTCGGCTCATGTACGACCCTAGGGACAATTGTAGGGATGGCAATGGGGACGGGTCGGGGACGGGGGGTACTACCTCCACCCCCTACCCATTACCCCCTACCTCATCCCCATCCCCGACCCGATCCCCAACGGGGATTTGTTTTTTCCCTCCATCCCCGACCCAAACGGGGAACGGGGATCCAAAACGGGGATTCGGGGATTCAGAATTCGGGCACCTTTATTCTGCAACACACATTGGCATGCACCTGTATTTGCGGCACATAATAGCACCTCCATTTCCTACACTTGTATTTCACAATTTCAGCATATACTACCAATTTTTAGCATATAAGTTTATCTGCAGTACTGTTTTTCCAGCACTAAGTTAATTCCAGCACTAATTTCATAGTTCCATAATTCTAAACAGCTCATAACCGGAGCAAACATTAAGCAAATAAAGAAACAGTACATATTCCATAGTTCTAAATAAATATATAGTATATATTTATTTATTTTTATGTATAAATATATATATTTCGGGGATTCGGGGACGGGGCGGGGTGGGTAACGAACGGGGAACGGGGACGGGTAGGGTTCGGGGCGGGGACAGACCTATCCCCGTCTCCTACCCGATCCCCGAATTTTTTTAAAAAAATTCCCCATACCCTACCCAATCCCCAAACGAATCCCCGAAGTTCGGGGATTTTCGGGGCGGGGAACGGGGCGGGTTCGAACGGGGCGGCCGAAATTGCCATCCCTAGACAATTGGGGTCTACAGAATAACAGATGGAGTCATATGAATATTGGAATAAAGATGAGATAACGATGATGGAGAATATTTTTGACCGACTTATGCAGGAGGAGCAGGGCGGGCCCCGACATTTGGGTTGCCCAAGCGGCCAAGCCCGAACTTAAGCTCGGTTGCCCGCTCACTATTAAGCCATACAAAATAAAAAACAAACAAAGTAAAAAAAATAAAGATTACATTGTACTTTTAATTTGAATTATATAAAAAAAAAACAAAAAAACTTTAACCCTAGTTTTTTTTTTTTTATCCGATTCCCTGGTTATAGTACTTTATGATTTAGCATGATCTGATTCAAAAAAAAATTATAATGCATTGACATTTATTTTTAGCTTTAATTTAATTTTTTTGTTATTCTGATCACTGTTCATTGTTTAAGAAAAAAATTACGAACCAACTTGGAAAAATAAAAATCTGACTTCAAAATTAGTTAATTTTTTCATATTTTTTCATTGAAGTTTTTCAAAGTAGTGCCTGTGCAATGCATATACATATATGCAAAATTGCAAATAACTATTGTGAGTCCTTTGTAAAAATAATATGCATATGCATGTATATTTTTTATATTTGCATACATAGACAAATACCATTCCACTTCAAGAAGGGAGTGTAACAACCCGAAAATTATATTAATAATAATATCATTTAATTAGTATTTAGATAATAATGAAATTAATATTTTTCTTAGGATAAATATCAATAAGATTTTTCCTATTATAATTATCCTATTTTAATTAAATTCAATTATTTGCATGCATGCATATTACGAAAATCCTTCCACCTCTCCCTCTCCTACTCAAACTCTACTCCCTCTCCCTGATCATCTCCCCTAATTTCGTCCATCTCAAGCCAAGAGTTAGAATTTCATTAAAACTCAATTTTCTCTCTTTTATCAAATAAATTCTCTTATATATTCCTCATTACCCCGACCCTAGGGCTTACCACAAAATTCCCCACGCCCCACCAGTCCAGAAGAGAGAGAGAATTCGAAGAAAACGAAGCTCCAATCCATGGAGTTTTAGAGAGAGAAAGAAAGAGAGAGAAAAGTGGGTTTCTTAACCACGACGACCCGAGACCCGAATTGACCCTTCCAATCTCTTCCTTCAACCCCAAGCATCTCCAAGCACCATTCAATTCGAGCCCAAGGTCCCCCGATCGCCATAACCGAAGTCGTCCTCTCCAAAAATCAAGTTTCGTTCTAAAAATCAATTGGATCCAAACCGAGGTAGTATAATTCATTCCAAACACTCCTCTAAGTATATTTAGTGTTTTTATGCTTAACCCAATAGCCCCTGTGGTCCCATGCATCGAAAACCGAGCCCAAAAATCAAAAAAACGTTTTCTGCCTTCAACCTTGCGGCCGCAAGGTTAGGGCCGCAAGAACCAGGTCCAATCTTGCGGTGGAAGCCCCAGCCGCAACCTTTGACCGGTCCAACCTTGCGGTTGGGACTATTTTGGTTCGAATCGACTTTTCGACATCCCGAACACTATTTTTGACCCCTGAACCATTTTTCCTAGACTTTTCACATTCCAAAGATCATAACTTGTTAAGATCATATTTATTTTATTTTATTATCTATTTATTAAATTATTTATTAGTTATCTATCAAGGATTACAAACGAAAAATCATTGCGACCTTCCGAACAACGTTTTAACACCCAAACTAATTTTTTTTAGACTTCTAGCATCTCAAAGATGATATCTTGTTAAATTAATAATTTATTTATTTACTTTACTATTTATTGTTATTTTTATAGCGTTTCTGATTAAAAATTCTTTACGACCTAATAACCTTATTATAAATACCCGAATAATTTTATTTAGACTCTCTATATTCTGGAGATGAAATCTTGTTAACAGTAACATATTTTAATTTATAAATTAATTATTATCTATTTATTTCACTTTCGACCACTTTATTTAAACGTCTTTATTTAAATTAATTCCACGACCCTTCGAACCCAACTTTTGACACTCCACTGATTGCGTAGGGCCCATAGGACTCTTATTTAAGTCAAGATAAATATTTCCATATTTTTATCCAATTAATGCATTTAAATCAGTTTTAATTAATCTATTATCTTAGAATAAATTAATAAAAGCCTGAAAACTGAAAATTTTTCTTTTAAATTATTTTAATACTCCTACCTGATTATTGACATTGTGATCATATGAGATTAAGGGCAACGGCCCATCCATAAAAAATTGTGTGATTTCATTGTCTATTAATTGTTTTAATTATTATTGAATTATTGTATATCGCATCGATATTTGATTTTGAATGTTAGATTGGACCCTAGAGACATGGGGTGGTATTACGAAATAGAATTCACCTAAACGATGCTAGATAATGGATAAACTGAAAAGTTTTTGGTTTCTAGATTGCCTGCAGGCGTGATGTTGAGATGTGTGATGAGATTGAAACTGGCGTGTGTCCAGAGGTGAATTGATAAACTGGCGTGTGTCCAGTGATGAATTGATAAACTGACGTGTGCCCAGTGATGATGGTGAAGTGGTATATAAGATAGGCGAACCCTAGTTGTGATTCAGGCATGATAAGCTTTTCCCTTGTTGTAGTTATTGGGATGCATACTCGGTACATAACTTAGATGCATCTGCGACAGCAAAGGGAAGTGACCTCATGGGACCGAGCATGGCTAGTGGTTGGGGAGGAAAGATTTCCGCGGAGGAGATCTTAGAATTCACGTCAAGTTAATGGATAATAATGAATTAATTTATGTGGAACAATTCTGTATTACTTTTTCGCACTATTATTATCCTGCTGCATGATATCTGTAAAGTAAGAAGGGTAGTTGGGTTGGATTATATTTCGGGGTGAACTCGTTCACTCAGGTACGGATTGCCTGGCTTCCGTGCCAGATTTTGCAGATAATCAAGAAGAGACACCGAATCCCGAAGGTGAACAGTTTTATGCAGAAGAGAACCCAGAGGTGGGAGCTGAGCCAGAATATACTTGGGATCCGTATCAAACTTAGAGGATGGCTCTGTCATTTCGTTTAGTTTATTACCTCAAAGACTATTTCCAGTATTTTTACAATAAATTGTAATAGACGAAACTATAGGGTGAATTATCCAGTTTGGATTTTGAATTTTAATTCAATAAATTTTTAGAAATCAATATTTAAAACCTCCGATTTTATTTCCAAAAATCGGGGCGTTACAGGGAGAGAGAGAGAACATAAAAGAATTAATTTTCGGAAGCATTAATTGCAAGTTATTTTCTGATTGGGCCACATCATCAATTTTCAACATGAGGTAAGAGGTATGAGAGAGAGAGATTGAAAAGGAACATCAATTTTCAATTTTCGAAGCATTAATTGTAAGTTGTTTTCTGATTGGACCACATCATCAATTTTTAATTTTTGAAAGCATTAATTGCAAGTTGTTTTCTGATTGGGCCATATCATCAATTTTCAGCCTGAGGTAAAAAAGAATTCCCAATGCAGGGAACAAGAATCGAACCCCGGGCGCCAAGAACTTATACACACACTGCCGGCCAACAAACCAATATCAGCCTTCGAGTTATTACTTCGTCAGAATACACACACATATAAATATAAATATATATTTAGAGATATTTTTTTTTTCATTTTGTTGCCCTTGGTCGGGATTACCCAAGCCCAGGGGCTTGCGAAACTTACCCCAGGATCGGCCCTGAGGAGGAGATGATTTGGAAAAGAGGACTAGAACGTATGAGCACACCCTTTAATCCTCTCCCAAGCAAACATGGCCGACGTTTTTACCAACGCAAAACGTTTATCGCAAAGGACTGACTCATGATTTCAATGTCTGAGTGGGCGGACATTAAAATTTCAACGTTGTCAAACTTGTGCTTATAATGCGAATAATTATTTCAACGTTGTCAAACGTTTATCTTGATTAGTCCTTTTTTTTTTTTATTGAGATGTGATTAGGTTCTGTTTTAGAAATTTTTTTAAAAAATAAACAGCTTATTTTACATTTTCAAACTCAAAAATAAAGTAAATGAAAAATAATTTTTTAATTTTTTTTGCATCATATAAAAGATCTCATCGAGATATTCCAAACAAAATTCATATTGTATATTTTAGATTTCAATAAATTTATAATTTTTAAACTTAAAATTATTTTCTTACAAAATAAAGACTTATTTTTTGTTTCGGAACGGAGCCGTAGTCTATTCATTGTGACGCTCTTACCAGAAGAGGCTTTTACAAATAAAGGTCTCTCGCATATCGGCCTCTCGACCCATACGAAAAGACCTCGTCTTGCCTCATCGTCTTCCTCGTAAGCTCATGCTCTGTACAAGGTACTCCTATTACTAACTGGAAATGGGAAGCTCAAGCGACAAACCCAGTAGGCTGATGGGACCCCACCACAACGCTCCCTGCACACGAACGCACCAGATCGGAGCCCTGGCCCTCGTCGCCGCCACCTTCTTCCTCACCAGACTCTTCGCCTACCCCTCCTCTTCCTGCAACCCCTACTCTCTCTCCACCGTCGTCGACGGCGGCCCCACCTCGTGGCCCGAAAGGGGATACGGCTCCCACCTCTCCCTCAAGATCTACGTCTACGATGAGCTCGAGATTGACGGCCTCAGGCCCTTAATGTACGGCCGCCACGTCAAGGTCTCCCCCGACGCATGCGTTAAAGGCCAGTGGGGCACTCAGGTAGAATTCTCCCGATTTCTAGGTTCAATGTTCTGTTCAAGTTTTCAGTAGGATTTTCAAGTTTTCGCTGTTCAATTTTGTGGTGATCGAGATGAACAATGCTACCAGACACTACATACAATGTTAATAGACACGTGGGATTTGGTTTTCTGTTGTGATGTTAATAGTATTTTGTTTGGTGGTACTGTGTATTGGTTTCGTCATTAATTAAGTCATTGTGCGTTTAGACATCGGACGTTATTAATTTGAACTTCTTGTGCCAATAGCTAAGAAGCGGGGACACTTAAAAGAAGGTTGTGTGTCGTGTTGAACACCGACACTCTTTGGACACTCTTGAGATTTCCATGTTGGGCACTTGTTTTGGAATTGAACACTCTTAAGGACACTTGATTTTAGAACCGCACGCACGTCCAAAGGTGTCTCACTGTGATTTTTTATTTTGTTAGAACTGAACACTCTTCCCTCACTTGATTTTACATCCGGACACTCTACAGGCACTTGGAAATTTGCATCACTTAGGAGCACATGAAATGCACTCTTCCAGATTCTGAAGACATTCATTTTCATCCATCACTTGGTCTTTTAGGTTATGGAATATATGGTCTTAATTTTACCCCGTGCGATAAATTTTCATGATCTATGAATGGTATATTCATTAATTCGACGTATAAGAATCTGTAGAATACTTATTATTCAATGTGTCGCGTCCCATGTTCGTGTCCATGCTACTTAGGCCAATAGGATGAGTTGTTCTACATATCCTTTCTCATTAGCTGATAATTGAAACTATAAGCTGTCTAGTTATCATGAAGTTCAGAAATTGAACTCAGAAGCTTCATCCATTGTTAATCCATTTAGGGCCCATTTGGTTGCCATTGGCCCATTGATTATTTGATTTTTTTGGCTCTGAATCAAGATACAAATTAAGTAAAGACTCGAAGGCAAAACAAAATAAGCGAATAAGCAATCGCTACCAATCAGAGCCTTATTAGTGCCTGGATTGAAATACACATTTCTGCCTTCATTGCTTATATATCATTTCAGTAGGTAAGCTAGGTTTTATGTGGATGTTTCTATTATGAACTGTAGGTTAAAATACACAGGATGCTTTTGAAGTCAAGATTTCGGACAACAAAGAAAGGGGAAGCGGATCTTTTCTTTGTGCCAAGTTACGTGAAGTGCGTTCGAACGATGGGTGGTCTGAGCGATAAAGAGATTAATCAGACATATGTGAAGGTGATGCTGCATTTCAAAGCTTGAAAACCATCAGTTTAGAGTGATTGGAAGTCTGCTTGATCAATAGTAATATTTCTCTTACTTGTCAGAAACAAAAGTCTCTTGTCAGGTTGTGTATAATAATTAGCTGATTATCGGTTTTTATCAGTGTCATAGTGTAATTTTGAATTTATTTTGATTTCGTGTTAAAAAGGCTAGAAAATCAAGCATGCACGAGCTTTTGTCTTTGTGGCCATTTTTACATATTGGTTTGCTTTTAGTTGAAATTGGTATCCACTATCCAGTTTACCCAAAGAAAAAGTGCGATAGTTGTGTAACATTATTATGTTTTTGCTTTTAGGTGCTAAGTCAAATGCCACATTTTAGACTATCTGGTGGCCGCAATCACATATTTGTCTTTCCAAGGTATGGAGTTGTATCATTATTTCCTTCACAATCACTCCTTTCCAAGATTGACATGAACGGATTGTCAAACGTAGTTAGGGACACTTGATTGGATAATGGATATACATTTTGGAAAAGCTAATTATGGACTTTCCGACAATTTTTGTTAACATATTTTTTTATTAGAGGCTGAACAGATGTTGTATAATGTATGTCAAGTTTTACTTTTGTGTGTAACAGCTCTAAGCAGCAGCTAACTTCTTTTAATACTCACAATCCATGTGCCTTCACTAATTTGTTTGTATGCTTCTTTTCTCACAATTGCAGCGGCGCTGGTGCAACTTTGTTTAGATCTTGGGCTACATACTTGAATCGTTCTATTATACTTACTCCTGAGGTAGCACACTTAATTTTCCCTTGTATATTGTGCGGAACCGGTTTATTTTTGAAAACACGTGTCTTTTTGTTTCCATGACTATGAGCTTACTTTCCATAATATCTCTAAACTAGGGATCATTGTGTTCTTTTTTATGGTGAGGCATAGTGTGATTGTAAAGGCATTGATATATTCGATGATTAGTCATAAGGAAAGCAAATGCATGCTAGAACGTAGAGATTGACCCTTTTACTCCAACCAAGGATATCTTGAAATACAAGAAGTTTTGAAGACAGTGTTATTGCTGCCTGTCAGTCTTCAGTTTTTATTTTATTTTTATTTTTTGGGCTTTCCGTGACATTTAAAGTGTATTACTCTCAATTTGATGGTAGAAATAATCTATTGCTTTATAAAGTGATATTTATCTTCTTCTTCCATTTATTTTTATCTCTTGAATACTACTTTGTCTTTTCCACTGGAAGATCTTTGTTCCATTGACAAAATATGATTCAGGCACCAAGAACATGCAACTCGTATATGATAGAGAAATGTTGAGAAGATCAAAGATGGAACTAAGGCTGGACCATATGGTGCCATAGCCCTCCTGCCTTTTTTGGTTGGAGTGAGTTGACACTTAAGATTTTAGGAATTGTTCACATTCTTATGGGGTCAGCAAGTTCTAGATTGCTGGATGTAGCCATTTTTCCTCAGAATTGTGTTTTTGAATTCCCCAAGACATTGTGCTCTATATGGTCTGGTGATATTTATCTGGCATGATATTAGGCAATGGAAACTGTTATTTGATGCTTCTTGAGTATTTCTTTAAAATGATGATACCTTGCATACCTCCTCTTGACTTCAAGAACTTTGGAACTCTCTCTCACGGCAGGGTGATCGCACAGACAAGCGAGAAACTACTTCCTTTAATACGTGGAAAGATATCATCATCCCTGGAAATGTTGATGATGGGATGACCACACATGGGGATAGACTGGTCCAGCCTTTGCCTTTAACTAAGAGGAAGTATTTGGCGAACTTCTTAGGTCGAGCACAAGGAAAAATAGGTCGTCTTCAATTGGTAGAGCTTGCAAAGAAGTACCCAGATAAGGTATGCCTTCTCTTTAGATTCATGGTTGTCTCAGTGGAAGTTAGCTTCTTTGCACTTCTTCCTGTTTTTGGTATTAAGTTTTCGCTGTAGTGCTGTCTGATGTTTTTTCTCCCTTTCTGTCAAGTACCTTAGTGCTCTCTGGATCTAATGTTAATAGTTTGTCTTTCGTATATGCAGTCAAGTGTGGTGCTCTGCTAATTGCTTAAGAAGTATCATCTTTGGTTGAGTATTCCATAGACATTTGTAAGACAATAGGTCATATTTTTTCTTGAAAATCGTTTAATCCACATTCGTTATTGGCGCCATACTCTCCTCTGTCAATGGTGCCCCTCATCCATGTGAGAGTGAGGTCTGTGGATCCAAAGGATCTGTGGATTCAGATACCCCTCGGTACATATAAGCGTAATTGCTGCGAATTGGCAAGTTGCAAGTAGATGTCTGGAAGAGGCCCTGTTGTTCATTACTAATATATTTCTTTGTCCATGGTGATGCAGACAAAGTTTATTACTCTTACACAATAAAACCTTTATGCTAAGATCACCACCTGGATTAGTTTCATTTTTACTCTTTTCTGCTTCATAATTAACCATTTTTTGTTGTAATACTACGATTATGAGTGAAATTTTCTGGAAAAACCTATATATGGAGTTTTTTTCGTGCCACTCTTGAATGGTTGCCTTGCCCATGCATGCATACATTGTCATCTTGATCAAATTCTCTTTATCTTTCATATTTCCTGTCTATTGTTTCCCTGGGTTTCTGTCTTATTTAAAGAGATATTTCCTTCAAAAGATGCGAGTATTGACTTTCTGAACAGTTGGAATCTCCAGAGTTGAAGTTCAGCGGACCCGAAAAACTGGGAAGGACAGAATACTTTGAGCACCTCCGAAATGCCAAATTCTGCCTGGCCCCACGTGGCGAATCTTCATGGACTCTTCGGTTTTACGAGTCGTTCTTTGTGGTCTCTCTCTCTCTCTCTCTACTACTACTACTACTACTACTACTACTACACACACACACATATAAAGACACGCCCACACTAATAGCCCGATAGGATGAGTTAACTACAATACTGCAACTGCTTTGACTGAACAGGAGTGTGTCCCAGTGATCATATCCGATTATGCAGAGTTGCCATTTCAGAATGTTATTGACTACACACAGCTGTCAATCAAATGGCCATGGAACCGTATAGGTCCTGAACTGTTGGAGTACCTAGAATCAGTACCAGGTGAATTCCAGCACTACGCTCATCGAATGTGCTTTTTCTAACCTGTAGCGTCATGACTCATGGCCAATGACTTTTGTTCTGCTTCTCAGAGAAAGATATAGAGAGGATGATTGCCCGTGGCAGGCAGGTGAGATGCTTATGGGTTTATGCTCCTGAATCAGAACCCTGCTCGGCGTTTAACGGAATTATGTGGGAACTTCAGAGAAAAGTGAGGCAATTCCACCAGTCAGCCGAAACATTCTGGCTGCACAATGGGTCTATAGTGAATAGAAACCTAGTAGAATTCAGTAACTGGAAGCCTCCCATGCCTCTGCCTTGAGCTTGCTGATGTTGCTGTTGATCTAAATTAACATTCCATTTTTTCATCTTATTTTCATTTTGGAGGCAGCAGGGAAGAGGGGTGTTTGAAAATGTGGAGCAATTCTGTTGTTAGACCTTTTTTTTTTTGTTTGTTTGTCATTTGAATTGAATGTCATGTATAGAGATCAAGAATACACATTGTACACTTCGACAGAGCAACTTGAATAGTACAAGTACTTGTAATTTTTTCGTAGTTATTTCTTGATCACGCCACCACGATTTGCATCTACTTGGTTTCTGCATGACTTTGGGCGTCTCTCTCTCTCTCTCTAACATTTTCAGCTTGAGAAGCAGAATTTCTGCAGGGAATACACAGCCGAAAAAAGAACCAAAACCATGCAAATATCGAACTGGCTTCATTCCAAACTGCTACTCCCTCCGTCCCTATTTTATAGTCCAGTATTCCATTTTGGGCTGTCCTTTAATAAGTGTCCATTTTGTAAAGTTAGTGGATAAAAATTGGTGAATTTTTCCTTTTGTCCCTAAAAATAGATTCCATTTTAAAAAGTTAGTGAGTAAAAGTGTAATAATGATGGGTAAGTAGGGAAAATGAAGGAAAAAGTTAATGTGAAAGGTGTAATGATGATGTCTTTTTAATAAGTTAGAGTTACGAAGTATGACACTTAAAAAGGGACGGAGGGAGTAATTTACAAATGAATACAAGGCCATCTGGTTTAGTTCATGAACAATTTTTTCAAGTTTATCTCCTTTCCAATTGCTTCTTTTGAGATTGTTGAGCACTGCCTGAAATCAAGGCTCAGATGGCTATAAACCTTAACAGCCTACTAAGCAAGAGGGGACCACTCAACCAATTTTCTATAGAATGCCATGTAACCCAAGTCTGGTCCAACCCCAGGTAAGTTGCAAACTTCAACTACTTTCGATACACCATGCGATCTGGAGGATGACTGGCTCCTTTCTTCTCTCCCACTTCACAGCTTGGAACACATCATTCTTTTGTAGTGAAACAAGCAAAAAGCAAACACGAATCCATTTGCTAGACTTTTCTGTTCAGGAGCTTGCATTTAACTGCTGGCTGATCATGTAATGGTAGCGCAAAAACTCATCTCGAGATTGTTATGCATGTATGAACTATGCCCAGGTGCCTTTTGAAACCTGTTTTCTAACACTACTGTCCTCATCATTTCAGCTTTCTCCCACTCATCAGAAGCTGCATAAATATTTGACAATAGCAGATGATGTGGATCATTGCTAGAACCAGAGTCGGAATATCTACCAACCTCTTCCAGTACCCTATCTGCCATATCCATGTCCAAGTGAACTCGACATGCACCGAGTAGAGCTCCCCAAACTGTGTCGTTTAGTGTCACCGGCATCCTCTTTACCAAATCATAAGCCTTTTTCAATCTTCCTGCCCTTCCCAAAAGGTCAATTATGCATCCATAATGCCTAATGCTGGCTGTTAATCCACATTTCTCCATCTTCGCAAAAGTATCCATACCTTCCTCCACAAATCCCCCATGTGCACAAGCCGAGAGAATAGAAAGAAACGTTAAGTCGTTGGGCCTCTCACTTGAGGCCTCCATTCTGCCAAACAACTCTAGAGCTTCCTTACATTGGCCATGAGTAGCATAACCTGAAATCATAGTATTCCAACAGCATTCGGTTCTATCGGATATCTTCTCAAACATCAATCTAGCATTGCTTAAATCGCCACATTTCACATACATGTCAACTAACCCATTTAGAATGAAATGGTTGAGTCTAATCCCCTTGTGAACAATTGTTTCGTGGATTTCTTTCCCAACATCCAATAACCCTAAGTTTGCACAGGCGGATAAAGCACTTGCCAGTTTAACTTCATCTGGCTCAAAACCCTCACTTTGCATCTTTGCAAATGCATCCAAAGCTTCTTCACAAAACCCATTTTGAGCAAGTCCAGAAATCAATGAATTCCAATTCACCAAATTCCGCTCCGGAATCTTATCAAAAACGCTTTGGCTGCCTCAACATCACCTCTTTTGCAATGCCCAGAAACCATACAAGACCAAGCAAAGAAATTCCTTATCGGCATCGCATCAAAAACTTCCTTCGCAGCCTCCAACTCCCCATTACGAGCATACCCGTCAACCATAACAGTCCAAGTAGCCACATTCTTCATCCCCACCAGAACTCTCTCGAACAATTCCCTTGCAATCACAATCTCCCCACTCTTAGCAAACCCATCAATCATTTCAATCCACGTTACCGCAGAACGCTCCCCCATTGTTCGAACAAAACCGATGCTTCTTTTATATTCCCGTTCACTGTATACCCTCCTATCATTGCATTCCAAGTTATAACATTTCTCTCGGGCATTTCATCGAACACCTTGCGCGAACACAAAACATCACCACATTTGGCGTACGCACTAACCAATGAAGTTCCCACCACTACATTATACTCTACCCCCATCTTTAGTGATTCACAGTGCAAAGCCCTCCCATGGCGAATCAGTGAAAGCGAAGCACATGCTTTGAGAATTAATGGAACTATACAGAAATGATAAATACCAGTACGGCGGACTTGGGTATAGGCCAGGAGGGCCTCTTTGTGATTCCCCTGAGAGATATAATGTCTTATGTAACTAGACAAATTTGATGGGATTGGCATAAGTTTAATGGGGGAAAAAATTAGAACTTTGTTTGGTAGATGTTGGATTGGATAGGATTAGGTTTTGTGAATTTTGGTACAACCTACTTGGTCTCATCTCAGACTCATTTGGTAGGTCCAACCAAATTGTTTTTGCAGTTATGTGTCACCTGGTTTTGGGGTTGATGTTCTCCATCCCGAAAATCATTGTGTCTCTGTGTCCGAGAGATTTTTCCACCGTTAAATTGTGTGATTTTTTTTATTTTATGTTTTAAATACAACGGCTGAAAAACCTTTCAGCTTAGAGACAATGAATTTTCAGCATAGAGCATCGTATTTGGGTCTGTCCAAACGATCTTTCTGTCACCTAGCATTATTGGCGGGCAAAAATAAAACGATGAATTTTGAGATATATGCGGCAGTCAATCATAGTCACACGATTTTTCTTTTTGTTTCATGGTCGGGGTCAGGCTACGCAAACCTGGATCACCTCGATTAATCCATTCCACACGATTTTTCTTTTTGTTTGACGGTCGGGGCCAGGCCATGCACATCTCGATTAATCCATTCCCTAGTCCAATCAAAAGCAAACCGTCACTCTGGGAACCTGTTAAATTATGTGGGGAGCAAACCAACTAACCAATTGAACTAATCCCTTGACTTGATTTTCATTATATTTGGACTGGACAGTAACTTGTTGGTGTTAATTTAATATTTTACTTTTATGTTAACATTGATGGTGGCTATAAAGGGGTATTATAGGGATGTACAGTAAGTTAAATTGGGAGTGTTTAGTTGTAAACAACTTTGACTAGGTCTCCTATTTTTCCTCTTAGTTTTGAGGCCACTGTCTGTTTTGGCATAACAAACTTACGTTTTATTAATGCCTATAAAACCTCTGCTTTGTTATTCAGCTGAAAAATATAGAGATGCTAGATACACTACATAGTTACACTACATTTTATGTGGAGCTCATTTCAGATTTCAAAAAAATCCCGAAAAATATTCATAAATTCTAAAATATTATTTTTTAGGGCTTTGTAAAAAATTATCTTCAACGGATATTGGTAAGTATTATTTCTAGATTCGTAGTGCCGAAACTGCGCAATTAAGCAATTTCACCCCTATGAATCCTAAAGTAGTACTTACCGACATTCATTGGAGTTAATTTTTTATAGGACCCCATAAAACAATATTTTAAAATTTATCGATATTTTTTTAGATTTTTTTGGGACTCAAAATAGGTTCCACATAAGATGTAGTGTAACTATGTAGTGTAAAAAGGTAGTGTACCTATCTTTAGTGAAAAATATAACAGTGCTCAACTCTATCAAAAACTCTCTCTCTTGCCTTACAAACTTACACACAGATACTCGTTGATTTCTGTTCCGAACTAAATACTTTCAGCCATCCTCTTTCATATATATAGATTTTTGGTACATCAATATATTTGGTTTTTGAGTGTCGGAAAACTATTGGTTCGTGAGTTTGATTTACTGCACCGAAGAGAACTTAAAGGTCGTTGTATCTTGGGGAAAAAACGCCATCCAACCCTGTGCAGAAGGGGGTGTATCATTCCTTAGGAGGGCGCCATCACATGCCTCGACCACCCCACAGGCTATTCTTATCTTTTCTCTAATAATATCTAGTTGCCTTGGTTGATTATTTGTTCTTGTTTAGACATTTAATTTCTAGCAGATATATTCTAATCATATCATTTTCCCAACATAACTATGAGTGGACCACAAATTGTGATCAAACGCGACATTAGCTCGTAAAAAGCTGAGCTCGTGAACACAAAAATAGGTTAATAAAATAAAATAGGAAAAATCTAAAATCAGCCCACTGGGCTGACAATAAGAAGTGTGAATGTGTATTAAAAAGTGTAAAAAAATATATAGAAATATGTGTTTTCCTTATTCTCTTGTGTGCTTATTGTCAACCCACTGGGCTGACAATAGAAATACCGAATAAAATATACTAAATACATACTATATAGTATCAATTTGCCTGGCCATTTTTAACGAATGTCTAGGCTATATTTTCTTTTGAAGCTCGTGTTCGGCTAGTTTATAAATACTAGTTGCGCTCAATCTTGAGTTTCTTTGCACGCTAACTAGCTCGAGCTCGATTACCTAAACTTGACTCAAGCTCGAGTTCTACTAATTTAGAATGAATCAACTCCGAAGCTCAGATAGTTCGCAAATGTTTCCATTTTGTCCATAATTTTTAACAAAACTATATCACCACCGAAAAGGACATGGAGTCATGGACACAAAAAGAGAATATCTCTCATTTGAGAAGTTGAAGAGAAAGTAGGGCCCTCAACCTTGAAAGATCTAAGGCCTTTGCTTCTTCTTGTTCTCTTCTTCTCTACCAAAATCCTTCTTTCCTTCTCGTATGGAGCCACAGTATAGTATAGTATAGTATAGTTTACGCATGCGGAAGGAATTTACTAGGCTGTTGAATTGCATATTTTGCAATCAAATTTAGATAATACTACTAATGTTTTTTCATTTGCAGAGGCGTCAAATCAATAAAAACCCAAACATGCAAAGGTGAGTTATTTGGAACTCTTGACAACTTTTTAATCACAGGCAGTTTGCAAATTACTGAAAGCCACTGAATTAGTTGAAAACCATCACAAAATCTCATATATTCAAATCCATTAATTTCATTGTTGTTGGGAAACAATGTTACAGAAGAGACCTCATCAGGGGAAGTTTCTTTCTTTCTTTCTTTTTTTTGTTTTTTTGTTTTTTTATATTAACGTCGATGACACAACACGACACGAGGGACAGTTTTATCAAAGCTTACAAATTGCGAAAACTAAAGGGAAGAACACAAGGGCTGAAGCTAAGAGGGGTAGAATTTTTTCGAATGCGGTGGTCCATAAACTGCTTCTAGACGTGTCCGTTTTGCAATCCCTGCGTGTCTGATTGCTTCTCTGGGTCGGGATTTCCAAGCCCCATCACCGATGATCCATCGACGTTAGCTTTCTTGGTTTCACTTTTCTTGTCGCGGTAAATGGCATACAAGATCAGCTGAACGGCTCCTAACCCACATCCAAGCCCATTAGGCACCTGCACAATCCTTTCACGTACTCATCAAACTATGAGACAAGCTCTACTACAGAAAATGGTGGCGTTCGGTTGCGTTGCGTGTCCATTTTCTGTTTTCACTTATGAAGAAAACATACTTCAGAAACAAGAAAAATGCAACTGATCGTGTCACAAATGGGAGAGGGGATGGCTGGAGGTCTTGGGGACAATGGGAAGGGAGGAAAGAATGAAGACATGTTTCAAAACAAGAAGGAGAAAAACACCCTCCCCTGTTTCTTAAACTCTTGAAAACTTTCGAAAACCTGTTACTACTTTTTCCCTTTTGTTGTTGGAGTGGTTATGGAGTTTATGCCAACCTAGTTGGGATTAGGGCTGCAAACTAACCGAGCTACTCGTGAGCAACTCGAGGCTCGGCTTCTTTAGGGCTCAGCTTTTTTAGTGGTCGAGCCGAGCTCGAGTTCGAGTTTTAGGTTCGTGAAGGAAACAAGTCTAGCTCAAACACTCCAAAGCTTGGCTCGTTTGCGTAGGTTCAGCCTATTTATACAGGCTCATTTAGTTAATGACCGGGCTTGGCTCTTCTACAAACGAGCCAAGCTCGAACGCTACAAAGCTAGACTCAGCTCGTTTGCACCCCTAGTTAATTTGGATGGGTCTTTTGCCGATGATGTTTTTTGGGCTTCCGATCTTTTAACTCGTTTTACCACGTGCTTATCGAGTTAATAAATTCTTCTTTTCCGGATAAAAGAATGCTACTTTTGAAGCTGAAATTACTGTGAAATGTATTTTGTCACAAAAATCAAAAAAATCAAAAAATAACAAAGAAAAAGCCGAAGGTTGAAATATTAGTGCTAAAATGAAGAAGCTAGACGTTCAAGAAAAAGCCGAAAGTCCAAGATCCACAGTAGCTTGAACCGAAAAAACTGGAATTTATGGGCACAAAAGAGTTGGTGTAATTTGAATTTCATGACCAGCTGCAATGGTAACGGTTACCCAACTTAGAGCTACTTAATACTTACAGCGAGAAAAGGGTCATTTCCCCGAAGTCCATAGATGAACCAGGACGTGCCACCAGAGAACACGAATAGCGACAGGGAAAACGGCATGTACTCCACGCTCTTCGTTTTGATCACCGTCCTCTGCACAATTAAAGTGTTCATCACCAGCACAAAACATATATATAAGCTCAACTGACCGACATTTTTAACTCAAAAACCAAACGGAACTTTTTATTAAAAGAGCTTTCAGTTAATTAATTCTTAACTGGGAGCCCTTTTATTGCCTCAAACAAATGGGTGACTCAGAAGTATAAAGATGCAGAGGCCAGAGGGGATGTTCTATCTGTCTATATCATGATATAGAGACATAAAATGTTTAACACATTATGAAGCTTGTTAAGTTTTGAATTTGGGATAAGGGTTATAGGGACTCTCTGATTGTAGGAAAAACCAAGTTACTCACACTGGCGAAGCTTGTTTCGGCTCGAAAAACAATGAAACCATTCTTATAAAACAAATGATTAAATGAATGAGGAGAAAAAAAAACAGTGTTTTAAGAGCTTACCATGACCGAGAGAGGCGAAGCGTACATGATGATGCAAAAGATGCAGGCTGCAAAACCGGAGACGAGCTTTCTGTCGTCTCCATGAAGGGCGAAAACGGAAACAAAGGCGACCGAGGCAACTACTGAGAGCCCAAGCGCGAGGAGCCCCAGGATCTTGCCCTTGTCTTTCTGTGGCGCATATACGAGGAACATCAGCACGTAGATGGACTCAACTGCTGCACCAGTGACATTGATTGTTAACACTAGCGTGTTGCCTTTGGAAACAAAAGGCATGCCGTACCTGTTCATTCATCAAGGGTAAATTTGTAATTTAACCTTCTATTATTTTCCCACGAGACAGCATAAAAAGGTTAAAATATGGCACAATCCAACAATATTATGAGAAAAACTTCTTTAAGGAGCTTTTTGTGAAGAAAATTTATGAAACTCAATCTCGGCCGTCTAAGAGTGTATTAGATGGTTCTGATTAAGAATAATCTATTATTGATAGTAATAGATTATTTTTAATCCAGACCGTCCAAAACACTTTTGGACGGCCAAAATTGAGCACCTCCGTAAAGAATTGTCTTACAGCAGCTCTATGAATAAGTATCTCTCTTATATTATTTCCTTTCATTCTTACGTTTGTCCAACAGATACTACATACGGTACAAGTTTTATATTTACCTTCTTGTATTTCTGGACTATCTTTCTTATTCACATAAGTTTATATTTTATGTATATCAATTAAGGAAGCTTTGAACACCAATATTTTATTGGTCGACGACATAAAGTTTTGAATACCAACTTTTTGCATTCAGTAATCATAAAATTGAGCTAAAGTTTAAATTTCATTCTTTTATAGTAATGCGATATCTCTGAGAATGTACAAATGCTACATAGAGCCCGATTTCTTTTTATTTTGAGCACCATAAATTATGTAAATGAGATTGTGTGGTAATGACATTGCATGTTTTTGAACGATATGATAGCAGCAATACTTGAGATTAATTCTTCAATTTATCAAAATCAGTCAATAAAAACTTGATTAATGATTGGATTTAGTCTTGAAAATTCACCGAACAAAAATTCATTTTTTATAGTTGGCCCCCTCCGATTTCATTTCCTTGCTCCGCTGGTTGAAATGGTAGGGACCACACAATTATTACACTTTTTGGTGCAAGGACAATAGAATTTATGTGGGTCTCACATCATTTTAACCATAGCCAATGTTCACCACCTTGTAGGGAGGGTGAACAAAATCATTCTCAAACTTAAGGGGTGTAGTACGATAAATATTTTGACACAAAAATAATCAGAGTCCATGCTAATAATCAGGGCCCATTCAATTTATTTAAAATATGTTTTTAGGAGTTTTCATGAAAAATCAACTCATTCGGATATCGATAAGGATTTGATCGATTCATTCATTTTTTATCCCGTCAAATTTATGAAAAAAATACTGATTAAGCATTTACCGATATCCGATTGAGTTGATTTTTATAACAACTCTTAAAAACATGTTTTAAACAAAATGAAAGGCTCCGATCATTTGCGTAAGACTCTAAAATAGGTCTCACTCAAGGTGGTTTCCATTTTTTTATAATGAAAATATGTGTCTCCGGAACCGCCACACTCAAGGTGATTTCCCTTTTTTTAATCAAAATATGTCTTCGGAAGAGGCCCGATATATGTAGATATATAATAGATATTGGATAGATAATCATCCAGCAGAAAGCAATTTGAAGAACTTACCAAACAAAAAGCAGGCAGCTGAGCAAGGTCATGACGTAGGGAATGCCTGAGAATTGCTCTGTGGATTTGTTCTTTATTATCCTCATAAACGTAATCCTACCCATCAATTTAAACAAAATATTACTACATGACATACGTTTCCATTCATGAACTATAGACTGTTAATTAAGCATGCATTTTGATCACTTCCTTGAAGAAACACTGTCTGCACGCATGTTGGGAAAGTACTAAAGTCATCCAAGAATTTAAGTTCTTGAATTGTACTAGGAGATTTCTTTGAGAGAGAGAGAGAGAGAGAGAGAGAGAGAGAGAGATGCAAGTTTTGTTTGGGTTGCTTACGTCGGTGATAAAAGAATTAAAAACCCACTGATATTTCCTGAAACGAAAAAGCAAGGGTCAATTAGCAATGAATTGAAACAAAAATGATCAGGAGAAAAATATACAAGAAGGAAATTGGAGTAATCAATTCCGTTCGATGACCCACCAAAGACTCCAAACACGAAATGCACAATGTCACGACCCATTTCTCTCGAAGTAGGGAGGTGGGTGAGAGAGAGAGAGAGAGAGAGAGAGAGAGGTGGCAGAGTATTGAGGGGAGAGAGAGGTTTACATAGAAATTGAGAGAGAGAGAGAGAGGTGGCAGAGTACTAGAAAAAATGTGTTCGTTTACTGGGTTAACGTTCAGGGCTGCCCACGGATCGGTTTACCCAAGAGAAACTTATTTACGGCTCCGCGCAATTTTAGCTGTTCGTTTTGGAAATCAATGGTCCGGATTTAAAAAAACTATTCGCTAACCATTCTAGCGACTCGTTTTTTTAAAATCTGGACTGTCTAAAACATTTTTGGACACACAAGATTGATCGCCGTAAACTTTGTTTACGAGTTGCTCCGCATAGATGTTTTTCCCTTTTACCCCCCAGAAAGAAAGTTATAATCGTTTTTCCTAAATGGTTTTTTTTTTAATTGGCAAAAGAAAGTTTTATTAATCTCCACAAGATTACAAAGATTAAAAGTACAAGGACAAAAGGAACTTAAAATTACTTAAGTTCCAAGACTATCCGAAACCTAAGCAATGGTCCGAGACCAACAAACCCCAAACGCCCAATAGACAAAAAAACCCAAGCCCAAACCCCACAATTCTGAATAATCTCGCTATACGGCACCCCACCGGAAAAAACAACCGAACCACCGATAGAACCCAGGAAACCCAAGACAATGCTGCCTCCCAAAACCAAGTAGCCCAGATCTAAGCATCCAACAAATATTTTTCCCTAAATGTTAGACTCAAATATTTTTGGGTGTTTCAAAATTTTGGTGCTAAGCATCTTCCAGTAGCATATCACTCACTTGGATTTCCTTTCTTAATTTCAAAAGCATGGCATTTTAAGGAACCGTTCTACTCACACAGTCACACAGATGGTTTTTACACAAACATTGCACAGATTTTTTGTGAGGCCCATTAAGACTCCATTCCAGAACAGAAAAAAAGTTTTTATTTTTTAAGAAGGCAATTTCAAGTTAAAAAATTATAGACTTATTAAAATATAAAAATATGCAATATGGATCTAATTTGAAAGATTTCGATGAGATCTTTTATACGATTCAAAAAAAATTAAAAAAATATTTTTCATTTACATTATTTTTGAGTTTGAAAATGTGAAATAAACTACTTATTTTTTAAGAAGTTTTCTGGAACGGGGCCTAAGGGGTCTCGCAAAATGATCCGAGCCGTTCATTGATTTTAAAATATTTTTTTAAGAAACCCTGTTAAAAATCAGCTCAATAATATACATGTAAGCGCTTGATTGAATCTTACAACTTTTCATTCAGAATTCTGGACTAGAATTCTTAATGAAAGTTGTAATATTGGATCAAACACTTAAATATATCCTATTGAGCTAATTTTTGGTAAAGTCTATTAAAAAATATTTTAAAATTAATGAACGGTTCGGATCATTTTTGTGGGACCCCATTACTTAGCCTCCGAACCTCGCCTTCAAATATAAGGTTGAGAAAACCCCAAGCGTAGAGCTAGGTCGTCGATAGCATAATAACCGGAAAGTCCGGGATCGTACCCACAGAGAATCGAAAATAACTTAATCGGATTGTTGATTTTATACGGTGGATTTCGGTGTTTAAGACGGCCAACTTGATTTTGCTTTGAAAGTGGAAACTAAGGAAAATACTAGAAATGTGCTTTATGAACTAAAAGAGGCAAGTCTAGGGATCATTCATCTCTTAACAAAGACCGTTATCGGTTCTCGATCATAACGCAAGTGAGAGTCACGACCGCGTGCTCACACTCGGAGGATTTAGCTTTAACGACTACAATTATCAAAAGATGTGATTAAACGGAACTAAACTAACCTATTTTTGCTTATGTATCTAACACGTAGGAGGCCACGAGCCCTCGGTATGTCGCTTGCCAAGACCGCTTGACTAAACTACATATCAAGGAGTTAACACCCCTCGCTTAGATCAAAATGGCTAGATTAATTTAATTCTGAGAACCATGATTTTAAGTCTGAGAGTTCGAGAACCAAACAACAACCTAAGTCATTGGAAAAGATTAGCCCAAAACTTAGCCAAAAGACTACTCAACCATAGTTAAAAGATTAGACATGGTAAGAAAATGAAGCGAAAGATTTAACCGAAGAAAACGTAAATAAACTTGATTTATGCAAAGATCTAGTCCGTACAAGCAAATTTAATAAACGGAAAATTAACAAACGAGAAAGACTTACAAGTGTTCTTGAAGAAATTAACCTAAAAAGCTTGAAGATGACAATGGAGTTCCTAGGAAAACAAAAAAGACTTAGGCCTAAAAAAGACTAGAAATGACCATCCATTCTATAAAAGGCTTGCAAAATATCCCCTACAAAAGACCAAAAGGTCCCTAAAATACCCCAAAAACATTCCAAAAGTGAAAACTTTCCATAAATGGAAGGTTGAAAAAGGTTACAAACAAAAATCTGCAGAATTTCTCAAGCTGTACCGGTACTGGAAATGCCTCAGTACCGGTACAAGGCCTTCAAACGGGCTGAAAAAATCAATCTCTGGACCCCTTGTACCGGTACTGGAAGTTGGCCAGCATCGGTACATGCTTGACAGATTTTTTGGGCAACTTCGCGGGCTCTCTCCGAACACTCCCGAACTCGGATTTAGGTGTTCTTTGGACCATTGGAAAGCTTGTCGAGTCTACTTTCTAACCCAAGTGGTTTGGATCAAAAGTAGTTTGTACATCAAAAGTTATGACAATTCTACCCTCAGCTGGTCGGAAGATGAATTACTTTAGTAAAATCCTCACATATCCTTCAATTCCCTTGACGCTTGGGCGACCAGAGCAACCTCCAAACCACATTTTCATGACTCTTCGAGCACCACAACGTGGTGGCACATGGCATTGAGTACTTGGTTGCACCCGGAGCATTCCTCGGCGTTCAAATGCGCCTTATTTTTCCGAATTACCTGAAATACACAAAAACCAACCTTACGTGCAATATCGCATAAAAACGACAACATAAATGTACAAACATAACATACTAGAGGATTTAAGTACCAAGAATATGCATTATTGGGTGCTTATCACCCATAGGAGGCCCCACAAAAAATCCGTGCAATGTATGTGTAAAAACATCTGTGTCGAAAGTGCTTATGCATTTTAAGTTTGCTATTTGCAAGGAAGATTTGTAGGAAACCACGTAAGGAAAAACTCGTTTGGGTCTGTTTCGGATCCCACAAAAATCTGGAATACTTTCGCCCTTATGAATCTAAAAGTAATACTTATCAATGTCCATTGGAGCTGATTTTTTTATAGGGCCTCATAAAATAATATTAAAAAATTTATGTATATTTTTCTAGATTTTTGTGGGATCCGAAATGAACCTAAACGAGTTTTTCCTTGCGTGGTTCCCAGTAAATCTTCCTTGCGATTAGGATTTCTGTTTTAAATATGCTAGCTACTGTTCATTATATATTTTCACAAGCCTGATTGAGAACGGAGGGGGGGGAGAGGGGGAGCGAAAACTTGTGGCTATGGGTGAGTCTGTCCGAGCAATTTAGAATTTTAAATCAGAGTTTTCAGTATACTTTTGCCTTTGTCATTTTACTGCGTTTTTAATTTTAATTTTAATTTTTTTTTTTGGTTTTGGGGATGGTACGGTTTGAACCACCAACCGAACCGATTTGCATATGTCAGAAATTGTTATATGAGGATCCGTATCCATCCATAGACTACCTCGGTTTGGTTCATTGGCAGTTCGGTTTGAGCGGGTTGATCCGTCCGTTAGGTAGCCCTTAACGATGTCCAATTGACTTTATTTTCTATACGCTGTTGTGCGTCTCAAAGTCCACAAAGTGAACAGTTTAGATCATATGGAGTATTTCGGAACTTAGGATGAAGCCCGTATCGATCCGTCCGTATTCATAAATTTACCGACTCTCGCCCTTGTCGGTGTGTGCTTCGGGCTAATGGTAGTGGCGCATACGATGAATTGGTCCGATTCCGTACGAATTTGGTGACCAACCGTTACTCATGGCTTCAAGAAATGGAAGACTATGCCCAGGCCAAAAGTCCTAAGAACTGAACCAAGCCAATCTGCGAACCACATTCAGTTCCGGTTTGGCACACAACGCTTCCACAAAATAACTTATACTTTAACCAATTGCTCTCATGCAGTCATTTGTACAAGGACCGTTTCCGCACATCAAAAAAAGTACTCCATGTCATATTTTGATAGATATTGCTAGGGCATTCTCTCTTGTATGGGTATGTGTGATTTGCTCAAGCTACTAGAAATGTCTCGTCAAACGAAAAAAAAATTTACATGCCAAATTTTGTTCGGAGGATTACACAAAATGATGAATTTGAATTATCAAGGCCGGTAAGATCGTGGTAGATTCGAGTCCGGATCCTCTCATGTGAACTCTTTTGGAGCTTCCCCTCTTGTGTGGGGATGTGTGATTTGCTCAAGCTATTAGAAATGTCTCGTCAAACGAAAAAAAAATTTGCATGCTGAATTTTGTTCGGAGGATTACACAAAATGATGAATTTGAATTATCAAGGCCGGTAAGATCGCGATAGATTCGAGTCCGGATCCTCTCATGTGACCTCTTTTGGAGCTTCCCCTCTTGTGTGGGGATGTGTGATTTGCTCAAGCTACTAGAAATGTCTCGTCAAATTAAAAAAAAATTTACATGCCAAATTTTGTTGGGAAAATTACACAAAATGATGAATTTGAATTATCAAGGCCGGTAAGATCGTGATAGATTCGAGTTCGGATTCTCTCATGTGAACTCTTTTGGAGCTTTGTTATTTTTAGGAGTAATAATAACACTTGCGCTCATGAATGGTTGGTGGGCCATTCGTATACTCCCTGAACTAAATTCTGTCAATCCTAATGGGATGGGCCCCAGCGATCAGATTCCAATCAGAAATCGTGTCACCAGCTAACGCATTTGATATGCAAACCAAAGCAATTAAGTTATTAACCATCCATTAGGAGTACAAAATTAATGGTAATTTGCTACTAATTTGGAAGTCTAGTGGTAGCTACGCACCGTTTTTTATTACGGAGGGTTTAAACCTCACTGATTACAAACTGGTGACGGTGACAAGAGAGGGATCTTGGTGGCAACAACTCCAAATTCCAAAGTTAAAGTCACATAATGTGCTCGCGCCGTCGGGCGTGCGTAGCAGTTTCTAATTATGAATGCAAAAGCCTCTTTTCGAAACGGTTAAAATTTGAAAGAGAGGACTAATTAGGAGCAGGCGTGTGAAGCGAAAATTGAGAGCATGAGTGGAGCATACTGTTGGAGAATTATGTGACATTGACACATTGTTCTTACGGAATATTTTTTCGATAGTTTCGTCCAAAATTAATGTGTCAATTTCATTTCAAAATAAAAAAAAAATTCTGAATGACCTTTTGATCAAGATCAAGAATTCTCCTAAACTTATAAGAGAATGAAATGTTGAGTCGTTGGGCCTCTCACCCGATGCCTCCATTCTGCCAAATAACTCCAGAGCTTCATTGCATTGTCCGCGAATAGCATAACTGGATATCATAGTATACCAACAGCAATCCTTCCTCTCGGATATCTTCTCAAAAATCGATCTTGCATCGCTTAAATCGCCACATTTCGCATACATTTCAATCAACGCATTTAGAACGAAGTGGTTGGGTATAATCTCCTCGTCAAAAATCATTTGGTGGATTCCTTCCCCAAACTGAGCCGTTTGGTTTCACCAGCATCCTCTTTGCCAAACTTTTAAGCCTCATTCAATCTTCCTGCCCTTCCCAAAAGGTCTATTATGCATCCACAATGTGGCCTAATGCTGGCCATATTTCTCCATCTTCACAAACGTTTCCATACCTTCCTCCAAAAATCCCCCATGTGCACAAGCCAGCCGATAGAACAGAATGAAATGTTGAGTCGTTGGGCCTTTCACTCGATGCCTCCCTTCTGCCAAATAACTCCAGAGCTTCATTGCATTGTCCGCGAATAGCATAACTTGATGTCATAGTATTCCAATTTCCAACAGCAATCCTTCCTCTTGGAGGATATCTTCTCAAAAATCAATCTTGCATTGCTTAAATCGCCACATTTCGCATACATTTCAATCAATACATTTAGAACGAAGTGGTTGGGTTTAATCTCCTTGTCAAAAATCATTTGGTGGATTCCTTTCCCAACATCCAATAACCCTAAGTACACAGATGTTGATATATAAAGCACTTGCCAGTGTTACTCACATCCAGAGCTTCTTCCGGTCAAACAAAAATGATGCCCATTTCGTTTTCCCATTCGCCATATACCACCTATCATTGCATTCCATGTGACCACATTTCTCTCGGGCATTTTCATCGAACACCTTACGCGAACACGAAACATCACCACATTTGGCATCCATACCACCCAATGAAGTTCCCACCACTATATTACTAGACCCTACCCCCATCTCTATTGAAAGAGAAGCGCATGCTTTGAGAATTACGCGAACTACACTGAGATGATAAATATCTTCTTCTTTTTTGAACGGCAAAGAAGATGATAAATACCGGTACAACGGATTTGGGATAGGCCAGAAGGGCCTCTTTGTGATTCCCCTTTGATGGGATTGGTGTGATTTTTATGGGGCAAAAATCAAAGCCTTGTTTGGCAGATTTTGTCCCGGAAAGGATTAGGTTTTGTGAATTCTGGTACGCCCTACTTGGTCTCATCTCAGGATCATGTGGTACTAACAAATTTTTGCTGTTACGTCAGCAGTTAATTTGGGTGTGTCCGAACGGTTTTTTCTGCTCTGTCAGCTGGCGTTAACGGCGGGCATAAATATAACGACAAAAATTTGAGATATAGTACACTCAATCCTAGCCACATGCTAGGACCAGAAATTGCGAGCACACGTGAGATCGGTTTATAAAAACCTCATTTGATCGACCTTGCTCGCTCAAGGCAAACTTTTATGGTTCTTAGGTAATCGAGCTCGAGTTCAACCAGTTTATAATGAGTCAAAAATCAAAGCTCAGCTCGTTTGCAAACACACCTATACTTTCAAGACAACTAGGGTTTTGAAAGGAAATCCGGAAGAATTTTCGTTAGGCTATTGAATTGCATGTTTCAGAATCAAATTTACAGGAAGTGTTTTTTATTTGAAGTATCAATACAGACCAGTTCTACTAAACCCCAATCCAAAAGGGTACAAGGCGGAGCTAAATTCCGAGAACTAAAAGGAAGAACACGAGGGCTGAAGCTGAGAGATGATGAGGAAAAAAGGTAGAACTGTTCAAATGCGGTCCGTACATAAACTTGTTGTCTAGAAGTGTCCGTTTTGTGATGGCTGCATGTCCGACTGCTTCTCCGGCTCGGGCTTTCCCAGCCCCATCTCCAACGATCCGTTGGCATTTTCTTCCTTGGTTTCGCCTTTCTTGTCTCGGTAAATGGCATATAAGATCAGCTGAATGGCTCCTAGCCCGCTTCCAAACCCATTAGGCACCTGCACATTCATATGATGTACTCATCAAACTAACAGCACATGAGACATTCTCTTGCAACAGAAAAGGCTGGTGTTTGGTACTGTTGTCCGTTTTCTTATTTTGGTTATGCAGCAAACACGTAAAGAAAAGGCGAAAAAATGAAGCTGGAAGTCTAAGGAAAAAGCAAAAAGACATTCTCTTGCAACAGTTTGAACCGCAAAAGCTGGAGTAAAAGATAACTTAAAACCAAATCAATGTAATCACAATTTCATGAACAATTTCGATTGGAACAGTAAACAGTTACTCAAGATTGAGGTACTAGTACTTACCGCGATAAAAGGATCATTTCCTAGAAGTCCATATATGAACCAGGATGTGCCACACAAGAACACAAACAGTGACAGGAGAAACGGCATGTACTCCACGCTTTTCGTTTTGATCACTGTCCTCTGCACAATTAAGGGGCAATCAACAAAACCACATAAACGATCAATGCGTTAATTAAGCTTCATAACTTGAAACACTCGTTGCCTCAAACAAATAGGGGCAGAAATACGAAGATGCAGAGGGGATGTTCTGTATCATGTTAACTAGAGATTCTAATATGATACTAGGTTAAAACACCATTTGCCACAATAATATTCCAAATAAAACAGAAGTCTATCTGAGTTTAGAGTTTTATGGGGCAAAACCTATGAACCAAGTTTCATAAACCTTTTTTTCTCTCTCTTTTTGATCGGAAACGCATTTGGCCCAATTCATCAACTCACCGACAAGATATCTGACATTGAAGTACATCGGGGTACAATAAGAATTCCATTGGAGCACAATAAGAATCCCATCTCGAAACTTTTTTCTCGAGCACTGGTACACTAAAAAGAACATTATGATACATCTAGAGTGAAACAACAAAAGCAAGTCACTCGACCTCGGCTTGCATTCAGCGCATTAGAAAACGTTAAGAAGCCCCTAGGGGTGTAGTGCAGTTGGTCAAGGATCGAGCCGCTAGTTGCGGTTTAAACATACCAAGGCTTTGCGCATAGGTCCGATCCAAGGCAGCTGCATACTCTGAACTTAACCGCTGCGCGGTGTATGGGGCCACTGCGCGTAGCACAACCAAGGGAGACTCTCCCAAGGTGTAGCCTATGGGAGAGTCTCCCCTGGGTTATGCCTTTATTTTTTAAGAAAACGTTAAGAAGCTTAACCCATTCTGAAGCCCATTAATTTCTGAAATTCGGCATGGTAAGCGTATGCAAACTCACTGATTGTACAAAAAACTGACTTACTAACTGACTCATGCTGGAGTCGAACCAAGCTCGTTTCGGCTAAGAAAACAATGAGACCAAACTTGAACGAGGAGAGAACAGAGTTTTAAGAGCTTACCATGACCGAGAGAGGCGAAGCGTACATGATGATGGAAAAGATAGAGGCTGCAAAGCCAGAGAAGAGCGTTCTGCTGTTGCCGTGAAGGGCGAAACCGGAAATGAAGGCAACCGAGGCAAATACGGAGAGCACAAAGGTGAAAAGCCCCAGGATCTTGCCTTTGTCTTTCTTTGGCGCATACATGAGGAAAATCAGCACATAGATGGACTCAATTGCTGCACCAGTGGCGTTGATGGTTGTCACTAGCGTGTTGTGTTCCGAGACAAAAGGCATGCCATACCTGTTTCATTCACCAAGGGTAAATTTGTAATTCGCCTCGTAACCCGAGCGCAGAACTGTACCAAGAATTAAGCAGAAGTTCTGAAAATGGTATTCGTTCCAATTTTAAACACAACCCCTTAAAGTTGCATGAAAGAAAAATAAATAAATATTGAGAGATTTTCAGGAAAATAAAGGAGAAAATAAGCTAGAAATTAAGCAATTTCAAGAACATACCAAGCAGAAAGGAGGCAGTTGAGCAAGGTCATGACGTAGGGAATGCCTGAGAATTCCTCTGTGGATTTCTTCTTTATTATCCTCATAAACGTAATCCTAACCATCAATTCAAACAAAATACTATTACGCATACATGTAACTGATTAGTTCCATTGATGAACTAAAGTGTATTTATTAAGCATTTTGATCACTTTCTTGAAGAAATTAACACTACACGAAGTCGGAAAGTACTCTAACTATCGAAGAAGTTATGTTCTTGAATTGTGCAGAGAGAGAGAGAGAGAGAGAGAGAGAGAGAGAGAGAGGTTTCTTTTGGGGGGGGTGCTTACGTCGGTGCCAAAAACAGCAACAACCCATTGATATTTCCTGAAACAAAGAAACAAAGAGTCGGTTAGCAATGAATTGGAACAAAAAGAAAGAAGAGAGGAGAAAAAAAAAAAGCGCAAGAAGGAAAATCAATTGTATTCAATGACCCACCAAAGACTCCGAATGCGAAATGCACAACATCATGACCCATTTCTGTCGAAATTCTTCTAATCTTCTCCTTCCTCGCCGTACAAAAAACAACAGAATCCGAAAAGTAAAACCAAAACCCAGATCAAGAAACGCTCTGGAGTTCGAAGAAAGGCCGGAAGTAATCAAGAAAGGGAAGCAGGTGTTGAGTTCTTGACAAATGGGTGAGAGAGAGAGAGAGAGAGAGAGAGAGAGAGAGAGAGAGAGAGGTAGCAGGGTATTGAGGGGAGAGAGAGGTTTATATAGAAACAGAGGGGAGAGAGATAACCAACTGTGATGCCTTGGAGCGGTAAATTTACCGACTTTCGTCGTTATCCGTCTGTGCTTGGGGTTTTACGGGTACTGAGTAGAAGTACCGGAGTATCTGCTTAATGCAGCCAGTCACTCTGACACTTCCGGAACACCGCCACGTGATACTTCAAGACAGGTACTCCGACGCCACATATCTCAATAAAAATCTATGACTAATGTATTATCCTGTATAAATGTAAATGTGGTGCTGGAATGATTTGGAGCACGCCATTTGCGTTCCTGTGCTTTGGGACTAGTGAATAATTACTCCTACTCGTTACATGCTTAGCACCGGTCACCATGTACACTTAAAATTCAAGGATAATTACTCATACTCATTGCATGCTTAACGGGGGCTATGAACATGGTAGAAAGTGAAGACTTTAATAACACGGGCTAACACAAGCGCCGTGTATTACATACTACAGCGTTTTTTTGCACGACGTGAAATGCGTTTTTTTTGTTGTTGCAGTGTCAAGACAGTTATTGCATGTTCCAATTTGTTAAAAATTACCACATGCATGTTTTTTCCAAAGATGTCAATCCTCTCGTTTAGTGCCAGTGGCAGCATGGAGTATTTGTCATACTCTTATTGGGAAAAAATTTCAATGCCGAGCGGGTACCACTTGGTGCCTGCTCGCACATCAGGCTGCCCATTTTGTTTTTGAACGGCTCAGATTTGGAGGGAGAAAAAGATAAAGAAAGTGTTAGGGTGAGAGGAGAGAGAGAATTTTAATCCGAATCGTCCAAAAGTGTATCGGATGGTTCGGATGTGCCGAGTGGGTACTATGTGAGATATACCCACTCGGCACTGAAAAATCTCTCCACTTTTTGACTCATAAACTTGAAAAAATATTTTAAGTTGTTTAATTTTCTCAGTGACTAATGTCTCCCGCTTCTAATACTTGTACATAAGTATATGTTATTTCCTTCATGGTCCATATGTATTTTAACATTGGGTCCCACAACCAGGAATTCATATTTCAGTATTTTCAATTCCGCGGATAAAAAAGAAAAGAAAAGAAAGTATTTTCAATTTTCTTCGTTAACATTTCTGTCATTTTCATGCAATTTTTTTTTGGGGGCCAACATATTAAAATTTCGTGAGTCCGATTATACAGAATTTGATATTGAATCTTAACTTTAATGTTGCGGATTCCACAAAACTTGACTTATTATCTGCTAAAAAACTTCTATGCGCCCGCAATGCTATGGTGACCATATCTCAGTGCCACATTTTTTGTACCATGTGAGGTGTTACCATTATATTGGTAGAATGTGCTCCACTACATGACAAATAGGACACATTTTATCAATATAGTGGTGACACATCACACAGTACCCAAAATGTGGTACTCAAACATGGTCAACAAAGCATTATTGATAGTATTGTACTGCAACACATTATATATATTTATCAAACGCAGGTCTCACACAACTCACCTCACTCAAGGAAGGAAATTGGATAATGATTTTTTTCATTTCATGCGAAATCATCGACTCCCTCACTCAAGGAAGGAAATTGCAAATTTTTTACATGCCAAATTTGTTGGCCGGGAGGGTTACACAAAATGACGAATTTCTCATCATATTAACACCGTGGTAGGTTCACCGTTTCAAATTGCGCTCTCTCAAAAAAAAAATCGTGTCCCTAAATTAAAGTCAATGCCAAATAGGTAGATAAGTTTATACTCAATTATCTCTATATCTATGCAAGGATTCAGCAAATTGCAAACGGCCGATTATTTGGCCGGTGGAAATAAGTGGGAAGGTATCATGCTACTTCCTATATATGGTTGAAATAGACCTGAGTTGCCAATTGAACCCCCAATTGGCTTTTAGGAAGCTACCTTCTTCTCTTTAATTATGTAATCGAGATTTACACAATTGGAAATTTCTTCATTAATGATCTGGATTGGAGTGCCAACTTGGTGACCGACCAAGGAATTCGCTTATGGAAAATTTTAAAATCAGCCTAATGGGCTGACAATAGTAGGTGTGTAAATGTGTATTAAAGGGTGTAAAAAATAAATAAAAATACATATTTTTCTTGCATTCTGGTGTGCTTATCGTCAGCCAGGTGGGTTGACAATAGCTAGACCGTTCACTTATTATTGAAGTGTCCAAGAATAAATCTCTCTCTCTGTGTGGCTGAATTTTAGACAATATCCCACAGGGGAATGATAAGATTCTCTTTCTCTCTCTGTGGCTGAATTTTAAACAATATCCCAAAGGGGAATGATAAGATTAGTGGGTGAGATTACACAGGTAACTGCTTAAGCTTTTGCTACGCCTCTCCTCACAGGTAACTCCAGTACAGAGTAAATCGTTTCATGAGTGAATAGTGTAAAATTTGTACCAGCTGTGTGATGCAAGTAGAAGTTATTCTTTCATAAGTCAAAATTGGTTATCATTTCCGATATTGTAATTGTTTTGAATAGACCATCATGCTTGGATTATGCGCTTGATTGAAATTATCAAGATTTTCGGACTAGCTTAATTATGTACGCGCAACTCGACTGATATTCGGGTGTTCACTAATTTCACCATTCACTAGCGAAGGCCTTAATTTAAATCCAGACAGACTTGTTACTGGATATTAATAATAATGCTAAGTATTATTGATTAATTATTTCCCTTCCATAAGTGTAATCCACCACATAGAGTCTTGTTAATAATTTTTGATTAAAATTTTTGGGTAAAAGTAGTAATGTTTTGTTGTGCATATTTTTTTTAATTTCGTCCCCATAAAGAAGTGAGATATCTTAAAAGTTTTGGGAAAAAGTAATGTTTTGTTGTGCATATTTTTAAAATTTCGTTACCATAAAGAAGTAATTGATATCTTAAATTTGTGCCAAAAAAAATTGAAAAAGTATAAATTAAAAACTTAGAAGACGGAGTGAATATTAGAAAATTGACAACATATTCTCAAAATTATACTATTTGTTTTTAAATGTTTTGGTTTAAATTTGTTCCGCCATTCGAATATTGATATCTGATTTTTTTTTGAATGGATAATTTTTCTTACAAAGCTTTAACCTTTGTCGGTGGCCCCTACCCACTCCAACCGGAACTGAGAATCTTGCAGGGTGCTTCCCTGTAATGTATCCCGTAAGATAGATTCGGACCGTCCATCTCAACAATCAATGGTTCAAATATCTTTATTAATTTTGACCAGTACGAGAAGAGTTTAACCGATAAGAATGCTTCGACGAATCTCAACTATTAATTGGCGAGATGGACAGTCTGAATCTGCCTTATAGGGTGCACTACAGGGAGCGACATATAGTATCTCCGGACCCACCTGAACCCGTTGCTGCCCTCAATACAGTACTAGTATCCAGTTACATGTGATGGGCCCCAGCGATGAGATTCAATCAGAAACCGTATCACCGGGCCAACCCAATTGCATATGCAAACCAAAACAAAACCGTACCCAAAAGAGCTCTTAATCGCGTTAAGGCCAAAAGAGAGCATCTCCAATGGAAGATGTTAAACATGACATAGACAGTGCAATAGTTACTTTTTGCATCAACTCATCTTTCAATCCATCTATTTTCATTTATGTCAAAACTGATGTGGTATTAGCATGAACCTCCTGCATGCCAATTTTGGCAGCTACCCTCTCCCATGCCAAATTTCAAAAAGTAACCGTTGAAGATAAAAAGCTATTGTTAGAAAGTTTAAAACCTTTCCGTACTACTTGTTTGAGTTTTTTTTTTTAAATTAATAGAATTTGGCATAAGAGTTGAAGAGGAGATTTTAATGTCAAATTTGAGATGTCAAAATACCACATAAACCTTCAAAAAAAATTTGACATGTCCAATTTAAAGTCAAGTGTTGGAGATGCCCTTAATCGCGTTTAGGCCAAGAACCGACCTTAGGTTGTTTGTTTTCTATAAAAAGTGGAGTATAATAAAATGGGTCGTCAAAATTGGTCCCATTGGGCAATTGAAGATTGTCTTTTCGATAGACATGGCGGTTCGAAGATAGAACGATGCGATCTTTATTTAGAATTGATGAAAAGGAGAGAGAATTTAGTTTGGTCATCTAGTATACTTATGGAAAACGATTAATAGACTCCTCGCCCAACCCTCCACCACCTCTTTGGAAAGCAACGCAACCCTCCACCACCTCTTTGGAAAGCAACGTTAAGTGAGGAATTAAGAAACTCCCAGAGCCTTCTTGGTCAGTGTTTGTGGGATTTCATTTCATTTCATTAATTTAATTTAATTTAAGAATTCAATCACTTGTTCTTTTTAGTGCTTTTCATTTTCCGTACGTAGGATCTTTGAGAAAGCTAGGGAAGAATAGTAAGGTTGAATTGCCTTTTTTTCTTTTTCTTTTTTGTAATTAATGGTGGGTCTAGAAAGAAGTATGATAATGTGCACAAAAATTAAATTGAGTCTTTAGGTTTGCCCTCTCTGATGCCATTCGGCTTTGATTTGGGGGGTATGGTTCCGCAACAAAACATGTATAGGAGGCCACTTTTTCAGTGGTATTTTGAGAACAACCACTTTGTGCATATTGCTAAAGGTTAGATCTATCTTCAATCCTCCCCCGCCCACACCCCCAATGATTGAGGACAACATGGGTTCTATTGTTGTTGGTGGTAGTGTGTCTAGTCCAGCTTGCACGTATCTCGATTAATTCCAGAACCCAGAGGTTAACGGCATGACAAACCTATGATTATGGACTACATGGATTCTGTTGTTGTTGTTGGTGGTGTGTCTAGTCCAGCTTGCACGTACCTTAATTAATTCCAGAACCCAGAGGCTAACGGCATGACAAACCTCCAGTAACCCGGGAATTGAAACATTTGGCCTTTTGAGATTCGACCTTACGAAGCTTAAATTAACGGATGCGAAAATTTTTTATTTTTTTTTCTTTACTTCACTTTCTCTCATTTTCAGTTTTCATTATAATTTTCTCGCTAATCAAACGAACCTTTAGTGAACCAACCATCGGAGTAGACATTTCCATAGGAATAACTATTCCATCCCACTTCCCATTCCATCGATCAAACCAAACATAGCCTAAAAGAAAATGCTTGGCTCAAGGGTTAAGGCACAATTTGGCTCCACGAAGAGGATTTCAAATTCCCAACCGTCGTGAAAAAATGGAAATAAACTATGCTAGGCTAATCAAGAATGAGATCAGGGGGGTCTAGTAGCGGATAAGAATTTTAAAAAATACAATTATTATATGTAAAAAAAAATTTATGCCCAACTTATATAGTTTCGGCACCACTAAATTTTTTTAATATACATTTCACCACTGCTAGGGTAAAATCCTGGTTCCGTCCTTCAGGCTAATCTATGACTTGAAACGGATCGAGTGAAATGAAAGACGAAATAAAGAGGAAATGTGCTTGGATAAATTGAAGTGCTAGAATCTTGGTGTTGAAACGCTATTGATCATGTGGCTTTGAATGCCCTATTTTTTTTTTTTTTCATAATTCAAGTGTTCAAGCCAACTTACGTCAATCTCGGCTAATTTTGGAGGACAATCTTATTATCCATTAGCGGCAATGACGGAACCATGATTTTATCTTAGCAGTAGTGGCGAAACGTATGCTAAAAAAATAAAAATAAAAATGCATTACAATATTAATAGTTATCGATTCCAGAAAAAATTAAAATAACATAACAAAAACTATATATATAGTAAATGGTATTTGTTATTTGCACATGGAGTACGAAAAAAAACTATAGTACATGATGTTATACTTTTTCAATATAGTGTAAATACCATCTATTGCTAAGACAAGCTCAACAAGGGATTCAAAACATTCAATAATTTCTTTAACATCAATTGAATATGGAAAAATTGAAGAAGACTAATATCTTTTTCTAATAAAGTTTGAGAAATTCACACAAAACGTCAAACAATAAATGGTTTTTAACGTTTCGGAAGTCCACCATTGCTCTAAACGAGAAATCCGCACAGTGCTGTCATCGGAAATTTGGAACTGAGAATCAAAAATAAAAAATAAATCCACTACAACACTACCGCCAAGTATATATTTAGGTTAACTTGTTTAATTTTTTAGGTTAAGTTATTTTAGGGTAAAAGTGTGGAGTTTTTTTCCCCCTTAATTATATCTCATCTTTTATATTATTTCACTTTGGCCTATTGAATTTAGTTTTGAAATACTTTTTTGTATTTCCTTTCTAAAAAAAAAAATAGAGAATTTAGGACTAGTATTTAACAACAAATAAGGGAAAAAACCTAGAGGTGGCGAACTATATAAATTAGAGATAATATTTTTTTCTATATAATAATGGTATTTTCTAGAATTCTTTTTGTGGCGGCCACCGCCACTATACTCCTCCTAGTTCCATCCTAGACTAATGGGGGCCCAATTAAAACTACAACAAATGCGCCGGTTGCACTGGCCTCAACCCCAATGAAGTGTATGGCACTTGAAAAACTTCGAACCCGAGACCGCTGAAGGGATTAAAACCCCCAAGTCTTCAACCTTGAATCTCCATCTTCAACCTCATCCCTCTGCTAGCTTCGTTGAATTTGGCAAATTCTTTCCTATTGCTCCATGTGTTGCAATGTATACCATGGCTTCAGATTCAACATAGAATCATAGATCATCATTCAGCTATGTTTATTTCTTTGTTTGCTGTTTATTCCTGTTTCCATCGGTTTGGTTTAGTTTGTCGATCTTTGATTGGGTGCGTGCCTTAGGCCAGGGCGGCCAAGGGATACGTTGAGGGTCCCTTGTGACCCGATCCTTTGAGGCGGTGAGACGTGCTAAGGCCTGTCCTCTAGTTTACGTCGGTTTTGCCGGTGTCCCTCTGTCACCTATTTCATAGCTTTTCTTCTGTGATGGCTTGTTGCCCATTTGCCCTTTCTCTGTATTCGGATGGATTCGCTGTATTTTGCCATTTTTTGGCTTTTATGCAATGTGATTTGGATACGGTTGAATGGTTCGGATCATAAAAATTTGATCGGGAACTATGAGATTAAGATTTTGGGTGTTTTTTTTTGGTGTCCCCTGAACCGTCCTGTATATATATATATATATATATATATATATCATTCAGCTCATCCTATTGTTGCCTTTCACTACATGAATTTGTTTTGCAAAATAAGCCACTTAATTATTTCAGGTATTTACAGAAATTTATACGTTTCTAGACTAGAATAATGCCATACTGCATGGTTTTTGGTTGCTTGCAGTGAGAGTGTATGGCCCATACACTCTCACTGCATGCGACCAAAAACCATGCATTTAGTGTGGCAAAAGAAATATTTGGGTGGTGCCATAATTTGTCACTCCTCAATTTTGTAATCAGATTCTACAATGTCAAGACATGTCAAAATTGTTATTTTAGGCTTGAGACTTAGGGGTTTGCTTTCTCCTAGGATTTAGGTTCGAAATCAACCCCTTCGGAGCCAATTTATACAGAGCTTTCTTCTGGATTTGATTGGAACCCCCGCAAGTGGGCTATTATATTGCCCCCCTGAATTAGTCGAGGTGCGCATAAGCTAACACTTGATTCCTGAGGTATCATAAAAAAAAATAAAAAAATCATTAGAATGTAATGAGATTGCGATATTAGGATTGTGAATGCATGTGTTCTGTAGAATTTGGAAGGTGACACATATACGAAAGCTACACCCACATTACCAAATTGAAGTGTTCAGATCAAATCAAACTCGTAAACACAAATTTCTTTCTTTCATAGCACTGATGCAGCTAGTGATGCTTTCTCTTTTTCTTTGAAGTATGATGCTCTGATGAATAAATCAAATTCAGAGTAGAAAGGTGAATTCATGTGCATAAATGTTGTACGAATGGTTTAAGTGATCCGACAAGACTGCGTAACTCACGCCTCGTAGCCACGCATCATGATCCTTTGATAAGTTTTTTTTTTTCCAGATGTTTGGGCCATGCCCAGCTTGCGTGCCCTAACTAATTCTAGGGGCCTTAAAGGTGACGACCGAGCAAATCTGAAGTTAACGACCAGACAAACACTTCAGTGGTCCCAAGGTCGTTTGGAATGTTCAGCCTCTGTGGAACTCGAAGATTTGACCTCTTAGATGACAAACACTTGTTGCTTCCTCATGTCTACTCTGTCAAACTCCTTAGGGTTATGTTCCTTGGTAAATTAAAGTTGAGCCAATTGCTAATATGGTAAGTGATGACCAAAAACATGCCATTAAAGCCTCATTCAGTGTTTTGGGACTTGGTATTGTTGAGTTTCTCATAAGAGTTTCAAAAAGTCAAAAGTAAGGGAGGTTAAAGTGTTTTCTAAACTAAAAAGGAGGTCAGTGTATTTGTTAGGAAGGAGAGGTCATTGTAATTTACCAACTTTAGGACGGTAGAAATAAAGAGGCGACTATTTACAGCCCCGTATTTTCTCCTTTAACCCACTACATTTCGGTAAATAGTTGTTGAAAATCATACATAACATTTTGATAAATAGCTGTTGAAAACAATATTATATTTCAGTAAATTACATGTCGAAAATATGTTCAACTTTCAGTGAACAATTACCGAACATACATTTTCGGTAAATAGCTATTGAAAAAAATATTATATTTCGATAATTGTATACTGAAAATGTATCTCAATTTCGGTAACTAACTGTCGAGTATAATTGAAAATTTTTAACTGATTAAAGGAGAAAATACAGGACTGCGAATAATCGTCTCTAGAAATATGGGAGGGAATCTTTTCTAATTGTCCAATCATATTCTTTCTTTTCCTAAAATCCAAGTGGCCATGGATCGTTGGAGATGGGCCCAGTAAAGCCCAACCTTGTGCAACAATTGGACACTCAGAGTCTGTTCGGTTTGGGTTTTGATTGAGATTTTTATAAGTATTGAGTGGAAAGAGATAATTAGAGAAAATTTATTGAGACGGTGCGCAGAAATTTTGAGTCCCTCAAACGAACAAGCCTTCAAACAATTACAAAACAGACATGTTTAGTGGGCCATGCATGTAGGACTAAGATGTGGACAATTCCTCTTAGTTTTCAGAATTATCTTTTCCCTCAAATGTGGTCTCATTTCTAGAATTGTATCTCAGCAATGGAACTACCAACGTATTGGATATATGTGTTTTTGTGATGGTTTTGCGTAAATTCAGTGGTTTTCGCTCAAGTACATGGGAGTCCCATTGATATCTATCTATCTTCTATCAACATACTATACAAATGCAGTTGAAGTCAAAAGCCTCTCAATCCTCAATTCTAAATTTCTGGAATTTTGAGTTTTTTTTTTTTTTGAGAGAGAGAGAGAGAGGGGTAAAGAGGAGAGACTTTGGAAAAATTATTCTATGCCCCTGTAGGGTACCATCACATGGTACTACAAATTCATTTTTCATCACACATGTCTTTCAGTGCATAGAATGAGACCAATGCTAGCGTGAATCAAACACGGGACTGAAAAAATATTAAACTATATTTTTTATCACTAGCGTTGTGCCCGTTTAATACACGGGATCGAAAAAAAACCAATGTTATTTTTTATCCCATGCATTGAACGGGTACAAACGCTATACATATTCTATAAAAATGTATTTTTCCTTCAAAAGCCTCTAAACCCTCATTCCTAATTTTCTAGATTTTTGATTTTTGATTTTTTTTGTAATTCTTTGAAATTGCTAGAGGAAAAGGCAACGTGGGAGTGGGAACCAACTGCTCTCCCCCACTTCCTCTTTTAGAGGGAATTTGTTTAACTGCAACTTACTTTGGCGTTTATTTTCATTTTTGGTTCCATGGTGTTTGGTGTTCAGTGTGTAGTGTGGTATTGTTATATATACCAGTGAAATCTTTAAGCTTCTCTAAATTTTTACGTCCCATTTTTCTTATTTAACTTTGTTGCTAATTTGTGTGTGCGTGAAAATCTGCATATGCATGTGTAGTACTCAATTTCAAATATTTTCGCCTTAATTTCTCGACATTGCTTTACATGCATTTAAATTTTTTCCTTACTAGCATCATGCCCGTTCGGTGCCCAATACAACATGAAAGAATATTGATGTAAACTTTCTTCCATTGACCCGTGCATGGAACGGGGTCTAACGCTGGTGCAGTAATAATAGAAATGTGGTCAAACTTGCTTAACCGCGATCGGTAAGAGACTAAGTTAGGACGTTTCTCTCAATTGCAGATAGTATTTTGGGCAAAGTCCACTTTCACCCCCTTGGTTATCGCTATGTGTGGATACTCCCCTCATGGTTCAAAACTGACCACATAACCTACCTGTGATTTTGAAAATGTGCGGATAAACCCCTTGCCGTCATGTTTTCCATCCATATTAACGGAGGTGTATCTCACACGCCTCTAGAATGTAATATGAGTCGTTCATAATGTATTAAATAAAGAATAGAGTATCTCTATAAAAAAATTATCTTGATCAGGCATCAATAACCCAGTGATCTAATTTTTAGTAAATTCAAATTTAAAATTTTAATTTCATAACAAAATCGATTCGACCATTAGCTTTTCATTTTTTGATTGACTTGAATTTTGACATAGATGTAGTACTCGTCAGAATTGATACTATCAACGGTTTGGATTCAATTTTTGATATAAAAGACGGTGTGATTAGATTTAAAAAAGAAGAAGAATCAATTTTTGGTTCCCTTTGACACAAAGTTTTGAATGGTAATTCGAAGCGTGCACTACATTAAACGTTTTGGGCACTCTCAATGGAGGTTGGGGGGAGGAGGATTTTTTTTTTAACCCAATTTTCTCAATTCCTATGTTCCATTGCGCGCTCATTTGTCGGATCAAGTCTTGAGATTCTATGGTTGTCGCTTCATTAGAGCAGAGTTACAATTAATGGGCCAAAAAATAGAGAGGCATTGAATTAAAATTAATGGGCCAAGACAAAACTAATTGGGGTCAGTCAATTTTAATTTGATCCAATCATGGGCCAAGAGTATACTGGGCTTAATGGTCTACCAAAATTCAAAGGCCCATAGTTAGAAATAATTATTTGAAAGTGGGCCCATGAAATTGGTATGTTTACTGGCCATTTTGAAGGTAAATGGCTCTTAATTCCCTCGTTAATTCCCTCATGTCCGTAAAAAGGGAGAGACACGTGGCCCATTACCCTCGTAACTCTCTGGAACTATCCCATGAAATGAGGGAATTGGTTGATGGGAATAATGCCACATGGCCATTTGACTGTGAAATGGCCCGTTACCCTTTTGATAACTCACGGAAATAGCAAAAGGAGGTGGCCCACTATCTTTGTAACCGCCCATGAACAAGAGTAAACACATGGGGATGCTTGGCCTATAAATACTAGAAGACAAGAAGAAAAAGGGTTCCCACACCAATCAAGCTAAACGCTTAAAACTAAAGCCTTCCTAGCGAAGCAATTATCTCATTTCTCCCTCATTTCTATCTCTCTTGTACCCCAATTTTGTTATTACGACATAACAAAATTATTCCTATCTCTCTTGTATCCCCAACTTTATTATTACGATATAATAAAGTTATTCTTACGTTGTTACTTCTTTTCCTACACGGTTAGGAAATTATTAAGTCATCATTCGTAGAGGCAAAACCACGGACCTTCACTGCAATCCAGCCCTTAGGTTTCAACACTAGCGCCCTCATAGTTAAGAAGTCAGAAAATGGGCATTCAGTCATTTACGTTGGACGCGACAAGTCCTTGAGCCATTTCGGAGCCGAAACAAGATGTATGCCAACCTTATCCCCAATTAGAATTAATCCCCTTTTTGTGATTCGAAGTGTCACCAGGGATGCCGATGGAAAGCTTTTCTGTTGGGTCGTACTTTTAAATTTGTGCATGTAGAGAATCCGAGGCCAGACCGTAAAACAGATATTTCATAGCATTCTCTTCTATTAACCAAATTTTGGACAAACAGTGGAAGTAAAGGAAGCATGTGAACAACCAGAAGATAGATAAAAATCCGAACATAGACTTTGTTTTGGAAAAACAGTGGAAGTAAAGGAAGCATATGAACAACCAGAAGATAGATAAAAACCCGAACATAGACTTACAAAGAGTAAATTTAAACCTACAACGCTCGTAAGAACCCGGACAACAGTCTTTTTATTATCATTTCACAGTAAAAAGTTCTATTGCATCGGATGCCATGGATTCCCTTCATTCTAATGCTCCATGCGGATAATGCATCGAATGCTTTCCCCTTTAAGCATGTAATCAAAGGCCTTGTTGATCTCCGAGAGAGGAACTTGATGAGTGATGAACTTCTCCAGTTCAAGTTCCTGCATATGTTACAAAGAAGTTCAGGAAGTAGATCACAGATGATAGATATCCTTGAACTGAAGTGGGAATTTTGAAATTCACCTTGTTCATGTATTTTTCTACGACTGCAGGAATGTCTGATCGGGGTTTGTAGTTTCCGAAGAAGGTGCCCTTTAGAGTCCTTTCATTTAGGAAATTAATAGGGTGTGTTTTGAATACGGCATCTTTGGAGGGGACTCCCACTAGAACAGCTACACCCCAGCCCTGTTACAGTAAGTTTGTAATTTATCAGCTCTACTCTAACATTGATAAGATGAAAATAGGTGTTCACATAGTATATATGTAAATGTACACAAATATGCAAAGCTGTATTCGTTCAATGAGTGAGCTGTGAAATCCACAGGAAACCAAACTTCTAACAGTTCACAAACAAACTCGAAGCAGTTGTGAAGAGATGACGAACTGAAGTGGTTTATTTGAGGACAATTTCGGCATTGAAAGTAATGTTACAAGCCTCCTACAAGGGGAATAACACCAAACCGGTCCTTTCCCTGTATATGTTGGTGCAGATAATGTAAGATTCAAGGTTGGGAAACTTACATCGTGGACGCTTTCGAATGCTGAAATCATAGCATCAATGTGTCCAGTACATTCGATGCTTCTGTCGACTCCTCCCTGAGTCATCTCAACGATGACCTGAAGAGAAAGTCAAGAACAGTAAGAAACTTGACCAAAGTACTAAATAATGGAATGAAATGGTTAAAAATGCAGGAAAATACCTCTTGAACTGGTTTGGTATAGTCTTTGGGGTTCACGAACTCTGTCACACCAAACTGCTTTGCTGTTGTACAACGAACGGCCATATGAGAAACCAAGGTCTATAAATCACAATGATTGTGGGCTATAATCTCGTATGATGCATTTATCCAGTCCTGTTTCTCGTCATCAATCGAGAAATACTCCTACGATTGATGACAGCAAAGTGTTGCAAGTAAAGCAAATATAAGTCAAACCGTTACAAGGATCACCAACCTAGCTGAAATTTGTTTGGATGCAAATCCACACCAATAATCCTCGAAGCACCGGAAACTCTGGCTCCTTCTGCCGCCTAATCAAACGAAATTACCGTAATTACATATTTGATGGATTGTGATAACAGACTCCAAGTAAGTATATGGCACTTAGAGAAACTCACTGCTAGGCCTACTGCTCCCAATCCAAAAACTGCCACCGTTGAGCCCTTCGTTGGTTTTGCAACATTCACAGTTGCACCAAAGCCTATCCAAACAAAACCCCAACAAATAAATTGATTATTCAGCAAAAGCACCAGGCAAAACTTTGTGCAGATCTTCAGTTATTTTGATTTCCCCGTATTAGGAAAGACAGAAAATTCTTAAGTTTCTTGGAAACAGCCCACTTTTAGGCAACATCAGAATGGCTGGTTTTCTTAATTTTGGAAAATTCTTCCGCACATTGTTGTGAACAACATAACAATGACTAGTAGTTTCAGAACTCCCACTCGAACAATGAAAAACGTAAACATGGCAAAACAGATTTCCTTCTCGAAATAAACTATCATTTTCTGGTACCTGTTGAGATTCCACAGCTTAGAACACAGACTTTATCGAGAGGAGCAAGCGGGTTGATCTTGACAACACAACCAACATGGACCACTGTGTACTCGCTGAAGGTGGATGTCCCAACGAAATGGTAAATGGGTTTGCCATTGATAGAGAATCTTGATTTCCCATCATGGATCATTACTCCCCTATCTGTGTTAATCCTCAGAAGATCACACATGTTGCTGACTTCGGACTTACAGTGAGCACATTCCTTGCATTCTCCAGTGAATACTGGAAGCACATGGTCTCCTGGTGCCAGCTCCGTCACTCCTTCTCCAACACTCTCCACAATCCTATAGGGAAAAAAACTCATGATCTACGAAACCGTTCCTTTAAGGCATGACAGGCACTTCGAATCCTCTGTCATGTGCAAGTTTGAAGGAAAAGGGAAACAAGGAGCTTCAGTCCTTTCACCAAGTTGCACCAAATCGAGGTATAATCCAATTCCTTGTGTCCTACGTTTACTCAAATATATAATCTCTCTAAATGGTAGTATTGTTTTATGAGAAACTATTTAAAAAGGTTCTTGTAATATGTTAGAAACTTTTTAAAGAGAATTTGTGGTTAAAAAAAAAATGTTCAAAATTGGATTGCTCTAAACTAAGCTTGATGGAGTATAAGAAAAGGATTGGAGATCGCTCAAGATATATTAATGGATTGGAACTTTCTTGTAAAGAAAAATCCACTCACCCTCCTGCCTCATGTCCGAAGATTCGAGGAAACAAAGGGTTCTGACCCTGTAACATATAAAAGAAACAGATTTGGGTGTCACGAGGGAGCATGAATCATTGAAATATATATAGGGAGATTGAAGGAAACATCATGGAAAAAGTCAAGAGATTATGACTCCGGGAAATTAATATGAAGTGAAAATTTCGTTACCTTGGCTTCCCAAAACCAAACATCAGTGTGGCAGAGAGAGGTGAAGAGGATCTTCATACGAACCTCCATCTTCTGCGGTGGCGCCACCGTCCACTTCTTCGATCACCAGTGGCTTCCCTGCTTCCCAAGCCACAGCAGCTGGAACCCAAAATGAAGAAGGCATTATGAGCCAATCCATTTCCACAAAACCCACATGGAAAAGAAGCACAAATGGGAGCAGTACATTGCCGAAGGGGGAAAAAAAAAGAGCACAAGTAGAAATCAGAAAAGACAAAGTCTTCAAAGAACATATTAATAGTCTTCAAATCTCAATGATCCCCATTGAATCTAACTAAATCATATCCCAATGTTCTCAATTCAGACATGAATGCTACATCATTTAATAGCCCAGATTGACAAAACCCCGAACATGATTTATAAGAGTTAAGCGAATGAAATCAAAGGTATGAAAGAAAAAACCAATAATATGTGAAGGATCAAATTAAGGGATGATACACATAAGGCATGATTGTTAGCCAATTGATTTTCCATAAAACCTACATGCAAGAGAACCAGAAAACGCCAATAGGCCTTTGGCCCAATGGCATCAAGGGAGCACTTAGGCACTAGGAGGCGCTAGGTTCTCAGAAGTTCAACTCATATTCCAAGGTGCTAATCTAACTTCTCCTGGTTTGGTGTTGATAGATGATAACCTAGGTTTGAAAATCCGCCTAGTTTTATAGCCATGACTGTCCTCTCGTTTTTTTTCTTCCTCTCAATGTACTCTAATCGAGTTTTCTATAAAATTGTCCATTGCCGGTAAATCACCATCATTTAACAATTTTAACACCTGATTAACAAACCCATCTGTGATTAACCAGTAAAAGAAGCACAAAAATAATATTCGAAAAGATGGAAGATCAATGGATTGGGGACTAGGGAATTGGGGAAGGTGCTGCGCAGCGTGCTGTGCACAGCAAAACGCCGCCACCCCGGTCTCGCTCCGACGATCGAAAACGTTTACTTCGTAGAGCTCGTCTAGTAGAACAAGTGTATCAAAAATTAACTCGATCGGATATTATTAAGTGCCTCATCCGAACATTATTATCTGGAAACTAATGGATCCAAATCACTAGATAAATCCATTATTTTTTGGGAACACTTAATAATTTCAAGATAATAATGTTTGGATGAGGCACTTAATGATGTGCAATCAAACTGATTTTTGGTACACTTGTTCTACTTAATGAGTTCTACGAAGTGAAAGTTTCCGATCGTCAGAGCGAGACCGGGGTGGCGACGTTTTACCGTGCACAGCACGCTGCGCAGCACGGGGCTGCACAGCACTTCTCCCAGTTCGGAGAGTAGAAGAGTTCTGTTATTGTTGTACGAAAGATGAATGGGATAATGAACATCACAGATACGTATTTTTTACAAACCTTTGCAACGTATGACTTGGCCAACAGTGCTAGACATCTCTTCCCGTCCTTCTTTCCACTAGAAAACTGAAAACCCAAAAAGAAGAAATGATGGCGGTGAAAGTTCTCTTGACGGGATATTTATTCTGTGAATGGAAGGAAGAAATGATGAATGTAGCTTTCATATTGTTTCTGACTTGTTGTTGAGACATTACTGTAGTTGCTGATAAAAAAGAAGAGGAGAGAAGATATTATTTCAGTGGATCATTATCATAAAGTAAAGACAAGTAATAATTGTGGTACATAGAACATCTTCAATCTTGATCCATTTTAAGACCCAAATTTAAAATTTGGGTAAAATTCTCAAAAACCCATCTCCAATCATGACTAAAACTCATTTTCATTTTTGGATTTTACTCTCAGACAAGAAAAGGCTAACCCATTTTTCTAATAGCTAGTTAGATAGAGAGACCTAGTGTACTCACTGGACTGGGTGTTGACGACCTTGCCGGAGGTCTTTCTGGTGCCGGACTGGACCTAGGCGATGGCAAAGGGCTACTGGATGGCGGATGGCAGAGGGCTACTGGATGGCGGAGGGCTTCTCGTAGCCGTAGTGGTACTGGGTCGGTGGTGGTGGTGGTTCGGAGGGAGAGAGAGAGGTGCGGTGGGTGTGGGTCGGAGGAGGAAGAGAGACACTCTAAGGGAGAGAGGGGCAGAGAATTTGGTTTTGATTGCTCTACTTTATTTACCATTATGTCATTAAGAAAAAAATATATATATATTTGGGTAAAATTTGGGTTTGTTGGAGATGTGCCTACCCAAAATGAGTTTTTACCCAAATTTAGATAAAAATTTGAGTCAAGGTTTGATCCTGTGAAATAACCAAAAGTCAATAATTAAAAATTGTCATATCATCTTTTAATTATCCATTTAAGAGGTTGCTAAGATTAGCAATGAAGTCCAAAATATCCCCCGCCAATGAGAACTTCAACATAATGAAATTTTGTCAATCAATGAAAATTTATTACGCCCCCCCCCCCCCAATGAGAACTTAAACATGATGAAATTTTGTCAATCAATGAAATTTATTACCTCCCCCACCCCACCCCAATGAGAACTTAAACATAATGAAATTTTGTCAATCAATGAAAATTTATTACTCTCCCCCCTGCCCCCCACCCCCAAATTGCTAGATATCGATAGTTCTGCCAGTTACTATAAAACGAATTGGGGGAGCTTGCACAACATATTTTGCACGATTCGACGGCTCGGATCGTGCACAACACGCATGTTGTGCACAAATGCATTCATAAAAAAGTTTCAAGTTTCTTCAGTAAAAGTACATTATTTGTAAACTATTGTTTAGGAGTCCGAACAATATTTTTGGGACCTCAGAGTATTTATTTAGACCTTCTTTTATTCAGAAAGTATACACCCGTCGCTCAATTTTTACAGATCCCCCCACTGCTCTCAATCTGACCGTTCAAAAATAGTGTTTTGGACGGTTCGGATTTTAAATACTTTCCTGGAAAAGTTTTTTTAAAAGCCAAACTATTGATTGCTGAGATAGATCGTGAGATGTTGAGCAATGAAACAGAGCGGTGGGTGTAACACCTCTGTCTTTTATTATTGTCCAATAGAAGAGATCGTGGGTGGTAATGGGGCACCATGTGATGTGATTCAGGACTACTCTAGGACGGTAAGATGTTAAGCAGTGAAACAGAGTAATGGACGTGAAACTGAGTAATGGAAGTAGCACCTTTGTCTTCTATGATTGTCCAATAGAAGAGACCGTAGGTGATAATGGGGCACCACATGATGTGATTAAGGACCACTCTAGGATGGTGAGATGTCCAAGAGAAGAGACTGTGGGTGGTAATGGGGCACCACGTGATGTGATTCAGGACCACTCTAGAATGATAAGATATTGAGCAGTGAAACAGAATAATGGATGTAGCACCTCTGTCTTTTATTATGGTTCGAGAGAAGAGTCCATGGGTGGTGATGGGGCACCAGGTGATGCGATTCAAGACCACTCTATAAATTTTCGTCGGCAAGGGTAGATTAGGCCCCAGGTATTCACTTCAACAGTTGAAGCCCGGCCCACATACTTGTTGTGCTATTTTTTTTTTTTTCCAAACTTTTAAAATAGTTTTCAAAGTAATACACTGTATTTTTGAAAATTTTGATTTAAAAACATAATAATTTTCTGGAAAAAGTTAAAAAAAAAAAACAGTTTTTGAAAAAAGTTTTTTTTTTGAAAAAAAGAACAGTTTTTGAAAAAAAAATAAAAAATATTTTTAAAAGTATTTTTCTAAGAAAAATGTTGAAAATGGAAGAAAGAAGATTTTTGTGTAATGATAGTTACTTGATTAAGAAAATGTGGGGACAACTAAATTTAGTTATTGGTAAAATATTGATAGTTTTGATTATCTAAGGCCATCCACAATGGCATAATCAAAGATGGATATCCAAAAGTTGGCACATCAGCTTTTGATTATCCATTTAAGAGATTACTAAGCTTAACAATGTTGAGGTCCACAATGGTCACTTCTAATCCACAACTAAAATAAGGGATACACTACAATTTCACTCTCTCTCTCTCTCCTTGTGTTTTCCATCATTGATCACTTTCCTCCATTACACTTTTTTTGGCAAAAAATATCAATTTTCTCCTTTAATTTTGGGGGAAAAAATTGGTGACTTCCTTCCCTAATATTATGAATTTGGAAAAAAAATCGTGTACTCAAAAAAAAAAAAAAACAGATGTGTTCTTGAATTTGTAAAAAAATGTAAAGTTTTTTATGTACTCAAGACTCAACCACAGGGAGAGGAACGAAAAAAGAATAAAATAAAAACGAAAAAAAAAGTGAAATACCTTAATACGGCGACAAATGTTTTCTACCATTGATCACTTCCCTCCGACACGCGTGTACATAAATTTTAGAACCAGTTAACTTATGTGGTGTGAGATCCACAAATTTTGATTATTGAAAAATGTTGCTAATTTTGGTTATCCAAAACCCAAAATTTGATTATTTATAAGAATGTTGTTAAGTTTGATTATACCATTGTGAGCCATCTTTTACCCCAATATTATTAACTTTAAAAATAATTTGCTTTTGATTATGCCGTTGTGGATGACCTAAGAGCATTCACAGTGGAATAATCAAAAGTCAATAATCAAAAGTTATCACATCATCTTTTGGTTATGCATTTAAGGGATTGCTAAAGTTAGCAATGTAGAGGTCCACAATAGTACACTCAAATTTGAATAACTAAAACTTGTCACATCACATTTTCAATTTATAAAAATTTAAAAATTGTGAACATAGAAAACAATTTTTTAAAAATAGGTTTCAGACTAATAAAAATAGATTATTAGAAAAAGAGAATATTTTTTTGAAAACTTTGATTTAAAAAAAAAAACAGTTTTGGGGAAAAAGTTAAAAAAAAGAAGTTCTTGAATAAAAAAATGGTTTTTGAAAAAAAGTTTTTTTTTTTAAAAAAAGAACAGTTTTTGGAAAAAAATTAAAAAAAAACTGTTTTTGCAAAAAAAAAAAAAAAGTTTTCTCCAAAAAAAAGTTTTGAAAAAAAAAAACAGTTTTTGCAAAAAAAAGTAAAAACTTTTTTAAAAGTATTTTTCTTAGAAATATGTTGAAAATGGAAGAGAGAGAATGTTTTTGTGTAATGATAATATACTTGATTGAGGAAATATAGAGACAACTAAATTTGATTATTGGCATAAAGTTGCTAGTTTTGATTATCCAATGGATAAAATTTGATGAATTGCTAAGAGGTTGATAAATCTGATTATTCCACTGTGAGCCTTTTTTGAGCAAATGTTGTTAATCTTAGCAACATTTTAGTTTTGATTATACTACTGCGGATGCTCTAATAGTCAAAATTTAATGAGTTGCTAAGATGTTAAATTTGGTTATTCCAATGTGAGCTCTTTTTTGAGCAAGTGTTGTTAACCTTAGCAATATTTTGGTTTTGATTATACCACTGTGGATTCTGCTAAAAAACAGTGATGGATACTTAATAATTGGGTCATGGTATTTTGGGACTCTGGTTTTCCCTATTCATAGCCTGACAGTGATGGGTAGGGAAGTATCCATATGTATATATTAGGCATATTATTCTACAAGTAGGAAGTCAAGATAGTGTTACATGGGCAATCTTAAAAACATGCCTAGTGGGTTTTTTTTAATGGTATATATGGTCACCTCTATAAAGAAATTATACTTTGTCTCTCAACAGTATTTGTATGAGATTCCACAGTACTTGTGTCAAGACAGAATGTAATGTCCCACTGCGTATTAATTGTATTAAGAGTATATTTAGCCTCAATAAAAAACTGTTAGAGACTTGAATCTTAGCTTTGTTGATCCTAAAAAAACTTCTCCATTTGGGATGATTGGTTAGAAAGATGAGTGATGTTTGATAGTATTCCTTGGAACATTATTAAAGGATAAAAAATATATATGTTGGGCTTGAAAGTGTAGTGCAATTGGTGACTTATTGACTAAAAAAGGAAGGAAAAAGGAAAAAACTGTGGGTGATGATATGGTATATATTATGCCAATAGTATTTGATTTGAGCAGCCAAGTAGTATTTGGTTTGAGCAGCCAAGTCGAGGACAAATTCAAGATAACACTACATATAGTAGCACATGAGGTTTTTCACTTCCTCAAAAATAAGAAGGGCCCAAAGGCCTCCATGGCAATAAAGCTAGACCTGAACAAAGCTTACGTTCGGGTTTGCTGGGATTTTCTTTTCAAAGTTACGGAAAAAATGGGATTTGACAGAAGATGGATTGGTTGGGTTTCTCAGTGCGTTTGCTCTGTTAAGTACTCAATACAATCCAATGGAGGACAGATTTGCGTGGTGTTCCCGGGGAGAGGTCTTCGGAAGGTGATCCGTTATCCCCATACCTTTTCCTATTAGTTGCTGATGTGTTTTCCATCATTATGCAAAAGGTCGTTAGAAATAAAGCTCTTGGATGGGTTCGCATGAAAAAGAGATGCCATGTGGTTTCTCATCTTCTATTTGCGGATGATTCTCTTGTGTTTCTTGTGGCAGTCCCCAGGTTTTGTTCCAATTTCATGGAACTCATGGAGTATTTTAGTGATGCTTCAGGGTTGTCTCTGAATGTGGACAAATCAAGTGTATTCATTTCCCCTAATATCAAGGACACTATCAAAGAGGAGATTAAAAATATTCTGGGCATGAAGGAGATGAATGGGGCAGCTAAATACCAGGGATTGCCTACCTTTTGGGGAAGATAAAAAAAGGAATCATTGGGTTACTTGAGGGAAATAAAGACTTGAATCATGCTGGCGAAGAGGTACTTATTAAATCTATTCTCCAACCGGTTCCTTTGTACACATTTATGTGCTTCGAAGTGTCTATTTCTATCTGCGAATTTTTGAATTCGGTTATAGCAATTTTTGGTGGGGAAAAGGTGCTAGAGGAAAGGGTATGCACTGGGGAGCTCGGCATAAGACTATGCAAAAGAGTATGGGGGTATGGGATTCAAAGATTTTGAAACTTTCAATCTTGCCCTTTTAGCTAAGCAGTTCTGGGGTTTGACCACAAGCACAAATTCTCTCTGGGCTAGAGTGTTAAAAGGGTTGTATTTTCCTTATAATCAGTGTATTGAGGCAGTAAGGGGATCAACCCCTTCATGGATCTGGTGCAGTCTTCTGGAACTGGAAGGGAGGAAACTAATCGAAGAGGGGGTCCAGTGGAAATGTGGGAAATGGTGAATCTATTCGCTTTTGGGATGATGGTCAGGTCCCTGAGCTCCTGGGTGATAAAGTTACTCCATCTCCTAACAGGAAGGAGGAGTTTCAGAGAGTCGTGGAGTTCAATGATCAGCCCTCCAACACTTGGGAGTTAGAGAAACTCAGGCAGTGCATTCCAAAGGGAGAAGTGCAGGCGGTGTGCAAAATTTCAGTAAGTTTTTCCAAGTCTCTGGATGAACTTATATGGTGTTTAACTACCTCTGGAAGTTGTACAGTTAAATCAGGTTATTCTCAGTGGGTGGGAAAGGCGTCCAATTCTAATCGAATTTTACCCTCCTGTTCCTTTGTTCTCTCATAAAAAATGCGGGCTAAATTCTGGGGAATTGATACTGTTCGTGAAGTGCTGATGTTCATGTGGAAGGTGGTGAAAAACTGGGTTGCAAGCAAGGCTAATCAATTTCGAAGAAAATGTGCGCCTAATCTCCGTCCTCCCCAATACCTCCAGCCATCCCCTCTCCAATTTGTGACCTCAGTTATTTTCTTCTTGTATTTTAGAGAACATGTTTTCTATAAACTAGAAGTAGATAATATTTCCAAACACCGCCGGTAGTCAATTGAATCTTACTCATTTTCATTTATGTTGTCTATAGGAGTGCACTAGTCTTGCCATGTAATTCCATGTATTGTTAGTTTGATGAATACAAACATCAATTCTTATGCGGGTGGCTCAACGGATTTGAAATCTTTGAATTCCACTTGCCAGCAACTCTGTGGGCAACCTCACCCTGATGCGTAAGCGTGTGAAATGACTATGAGAAGAACTGTAGGGATTGGTCTGAGGTTCACACAAGCTAGTCTAGACCCCTACATTAAAACTTGCACTGTGTTTGAAACTTGAGAACAATGAGTGAAAAGAAAAGAAAAGAAAAAGGAGGAAAATACAAGGGAATTGGGAGGAAAATTTTTCTGTGCACAAAACTTGAATTTGATATTTTTTGTTGGAAATTTACAGAACTTCTGATGAATGAAATCGGGGCTACTAGAGGGTCTCCCGAGGCAACCGTGCATGTCCTAGGTTCGTTGTATCTGAACGCAGCACAATCAATAGACGTATTGATATGTGGATTTCGTAACTCCTGTAACCCCTCACCATGATGGAGTATTCAATCTTGTAACCTCCCTCATTCAAATGGCAGAATTCATTCTCCTGTTAATGGTCGCATTACACCTATCATACCTCCTTCATTCTATATAAAAGAGGCTCACGTTTTGGAGAATGCATTAGAAATTCAAGTGTGCTACTATACCTTCCAGCATATTGTTATTTGAGAGAGAGAGAGAGAGGGGGGCATGCAGTAGTCAGTTTGCCAAGGCAGTCGATGGTGGTGTTCCGACGGCTTGCGGTTTAACCGAGCCAACCCTGGGAGGAAGACACCGAACAAGATCCTACAACACCCACGGTAGGCAGTAAATCTTACTTAAGGAGACTGTGGCATTACACAGGACTTGGTTTGATATTCTGAAAATTCAGTTTGTATCTCGACTATTTCAACCTGTTTTGCATTTGTATTTTGTTTCGATTATGTAACTGTTACATTATCAATGTTAATGAAATTATTCTCTGGAATATTATGCGATTGCCAAGGTTTTTTCCCAACATTTTCTTCCGTTGTTCTCCCCAAATCAAAGACAGCCGAGGAAATTTTGTAAGTTTCCTTTCTTTTCCATAAGTTTCAAACAAACCCTTTGGCTTTGTTTGGGTTTGTTTGAAACTTATGGGAAAAAAGGAAAGTAATTGAAATGAACAATAATTCTAGTATCACATCCACTTATACACCCCAAATATACCCACACTCACATGAGTGGTGGATTCCGCACACAAATACACCCACACTCACATGAGTGGTGGATCCCGCACACACTAACACATGTGAGTGTGGATGTATTTGTGTTAGTGTGTGCGGGATCCATCACTCATGTGAGTGTGGGTGTATTTTGGGTGTGTAAGTAAGTGTGGTGCTAGCAAAGTTGGTGGGAGGAAAGTGGAGGAAAAGTCTATTGTGCTCAAAACTTAGTTTTCATATTTTCCTCACTTTCTTTCCAAACCTAGCAATGGGAGGAATTTTTTTTTTTAACTTTCTTTTCTTTTTGTTTCTTTTCCCTTCAATCCAAACAAACCCTTAATGTGGATGGACCGTTCGAGATGGGCCTAGGAAAGTCCGACCCAGAGAAGCAATGGGACATGCAGAGACCAAAACGCACATGTTTAGTGGGCCGTACATGTAAAACTAAAGATTTTGGACAATTCCTCATAGTTTTCAGAATTTCTAGAATTGTATCCCGGTAATGGAACTACCAATGTATTGGAAATGTATTCAAACTGCTAAGTGTGATCGGTAACGAAGGCACATTTTCTCAGCTGCAGATACACACACACACTCTCTCTCTCTCTCTCTCTCTCTCTCTCTCTCTCTCTCTCTCTCTCTCTCTCTCTCTAAAATGGGCACTCTCAATGGTGGCTGGGGGGAAAAGGATTTTTCGTACCCAATTCTCTAAATTCCTATGTTCCATGGCATTCCCATTTATCGGATCTAAGTCTTGAGATTCTATGGTTGTCGATTCATTAGAAGAAAGGTCCAGTGAAAGTGAATGCAAACAAACCCTGGCCGTAATCAGTTTTTCATGTTGTCTTATCTTCTCCCCGCACTTTAGTGGTGTTGGATGGTTGAAAATTATAGAATCCACAAATAGGCGAAGATGTACACAACCTTATCCCCATTTAGAATGACCTTTTTTTGCGATTCAAAGCGCCATCAGGGATGCCGATGGAAAGTTTTGCTGTTGGGCTAAACCGTCATCCTAAATTTGCTCAAACAGAGAATCAGACGCCAAACCATAAAAGAGATTCATAACATTCTCTTTTATTACCAAAATTCGGACAAACATTGGAATTAGTGGAAGCATATGAACACCTAGAAGACGGATAAAGACCCAGACATAGGCTTACAAAGAGTATTGCGTCAGATACCATGGATTCCCTTCATTCTAATGCTCCATGCGGATAATGCATCGAATGCTTTCGCCTTTGAGCAAGTAATCAAAGGCCTTATTGATCTCCGAGAAAGGGACTTGATGAGTGATGAACTTCTCCAGCTCAAGTTCCTGCATATGTTAATAGAAATTCAGGAACAACAAATCATGGATAATAGATATCCTTGAAGTGAAGTCGGAATTTGGAAATTCACCTTGTTCATGTATTTTTCTACTACTGCAGGAATGTCTGACCGGGGTTTGTAGTTTCCGAAGAAGGTGCCCTTTAGAGTCCTTTCATTTAGGAAATTAATAGGGCGTGTTTTGAATACAGCATCTTTGTGTGGGACTCCCACTAGAACAGCTACACCCCAGCCCTGTTATGATAAGTTCGTAATTTATCAGCTCTACTCTTAACATTGATAATATGAAACTAGGTGTTCACATAGCCTATATGTTTATGTATAAAAGTATGCAAAGCTGTATTTGTTCAATGAGTGAGCCGCGAAATCCACAGGAACCAAACTTCTAACAGTTCACAAACAAACTCGAAGCAGTTGTGAAGAGATGACGAACTGAAGTGGTTATTTGGGGACAATTTTGGCATTGAAAGTACCGTTACAAGCCTCCAACAAGGGGAAGAACACCACCCCAGTCCTTTCCCTGTATACATTAATGCAGATAAGGGAAAATTCAAGGTTGGGAAACTTACATCGTGGACGCATTCAAATGCTGAAATCATAGCATCAATGTTTCCAGTACATTCAATGCTTCTGTCGACTCCTCCCTCAGTCATCTCAGCGATGACCTGAAGAGAAAGTCGAGAACAATAAGAAACTTGACCAAAGTACTAAATAATGGAAGGGAATGGTTAAAACCGCAGGAAAATACCTCTTGAACTGGTTTGGTATAGTCTTTGGGGTTCACAAACTCCGTCACACCAAACTGCTTTGCTGTTATACAAAGAACAGACATATTAGAAAGTGGAAACCAAGGTCTATAAATAACAATGACTGGGGCCTATACTCTCATATGATGAGTCCTGTTTCTTGTCATTAATCAAGAAATGCTCCTAGGATTGAGGTAAATGCAGCCTAAGTTGCAAAGATAGTTACATGCAGTTGGCCATGAAAATTGGCAATTCCAGGTGTTCCAACTAAAATTTACTTTTGGGAGAGTTATGCAACTAATTGGGATTAATCACATATGGAGTAAATCTTAAGGAATCAAGAGAAAAACGGCAGTGATCATGAAAGCGATGTGTTTCAAGTAAAGCAAATATAAGTTAAACCGTTAATAGGATAACCAACCTCGCTCCAATTTGTTTGCATGGAAATCCACACCAATAATCCTCGAAGCACCGGACACTCTGGCTCCTTCTGCTGCCTAATTAAATGAAATTACTGTAATTACAAATCTCATAGATTGTGATAACAGACTCCAAGTATATGGCACTTAGAGAAACTCACTGCTAGGCCTACTGCTCCCAATCCGAAAACTGCCACCGTTGAGCCCTTTGTTGGTTTTGCAACATTCACAGTTGCACCAAAGCCTATCCAAAAAAAAACCCAACAAATAAATTGATTATTCAGCAAAAGCACCAGGCAAAACTTTGTGCAGATCTTCAGTTATTTTGATTTTCTCTGTATTGGGGAAGACAGAAAACTTGTTTGGCAATGGGTATGTGCTACTGTTTATGCTTAAGTTTCTTGAAAACAGCCCACTTTTAAGCACCATCAGAATGGCTGGTTTTCATAATTTTGAAAAATTCTTCCGCACATCGATGTGAACAACATAACAATGACTAGTAGTTCAAAACTTCCACTCAAACAATGAGAAACTTAAACATCTCCAAACAGATTTCCTTACTCGAATTAGACTATCATTTTCTGGTACCTGTTGAGATTCCACAGCTTAGAATGCACACTTTGTCCAGAGGAGCAAGCGGGTTGATCTTGACAACACAACCAACGTGGACCACCGTGTACTCGCTGAAGGTGGATGTCCCAACGAAATGGGAAATGGGTTGGCCATTGATAGAGAATCTTGATTTCCCATCATGGATCATTACTCCCCTATCTGTGTTAATCCTCAGAAGTTCACACATGTTGCTCACTTCGGACTTACAGTGAGCACATTCCTTGCATTCTCCAGTGAATACTGGAAGCACATGGTCTCCTGGTGCAAGCTCCGTCACTCCTTCTCCAACACTCTCCACAATCCTATAGGGGAAAAATCATGGTCAGCGAAACCATTCACTTTAGGCACAACGGGCGCTTCCAATCCTCCATCATGTACCAGTTTGATGAAAAAGGAAAACAAGGAACTCCAACCCATTCATCAAGTTGTGCCAAATCGATGTTCACTCAAATCATACTCTCTAAATGGTATTGTTTTAGGAGAACTTATTTTTTCTTGCACTACGTTAAAGACTTTTTAAAGAAAATTTGTGGTAAAAAAATGTTAAAAATTGGATTGCTCTATGTCACGTCCAGTTTTGATCTAAAAGTTAGACTAAGCTTGATGGAGTATAATACAAGGATTGGCGATGGCTCAAGATATATTAATCGATTGAGACTTTTGTTTTGAAAGAAAAATCGACTTACCCTCCTGCCTCATGTCCGAGGATTCGAGGAAACAAAGGGTTCTGACCCTGCAACATAAAAAGAAACAGATTTGGGTGTCACAAGGGAGGATGAATCATTAAAATATAGGTAAGGGAGATTGAAGGAAACATCATGGAACAAGTCAAGAGAATATGATTCCGGGAAATGAATATAAAGAGAAAATCTTGTTACCTTTGCTTCCCAGAAGTAAACATCAGTGTGGCAGAGAGAGGTGAAGAGGATCTTCAGACGAACCTCCATCTTCTGAGGTGGCGCCACCTCCACTTCTTCGATCACCAGTGGCTTCCCTGCTTCCCAAGCCACAGCAGCTGGAACCCAAAATGAAGAAGGCATTATGAGTCAATCCATTTCCACAAAACCCACATGAAAAAGAAGCACAAATAGTACATTGCCAAAGGAAAGAAGAAAAAAAAAGCACAAATAATAAATCAGAATAGACAAAGTCTCCAAAGAACATATTAATAGTTTTCAAATAAAATGATCCCCATTAAATCAAAACTAAATCACATCCCCATGTTCTCAATTCAGACATGAATGCTACATCATTTAATAGCCCAGATGGACAAAACCCCGTAAATCAAAGGGATGAAAGAAAAATCCAATAATATGTTAAGGATCAAATTAAGGGATGATGCACATAATGCATGATTATTAGCCAATCGATTTTCCATAAAACCTATATGCAAGAGAACCAGAAAATGCCAAGAGGCCCTTAGCCCAATGGCATCAGGGGAGCACTTAGGCGCTAGGAGAAAGGAGGTTAGAAGTTCAACTCCACTTCCAAGGTGCTAATCTAACTTCTCCTTGTTTGGTGTTGAGAGATGATAAGCTAGGTTTGGAAATCTGCCTAGTTTTGTTATCCATGCCTCTCCTTTTTTCTCTCTCAATGTACTCTTGTCGAGTTTTCTATAAATTGTCCATTGCTGATAAAGAAGAAAGTACTTATCTAATATTCTAACCATACTCACTTTCGCCGATAAGAAAAAAAGCACAAGGACAAATCAGAAATGGGCAAAACACATTTATGGTGATGAAATCTCAATGACCCCATTGAATCCCAACACTACATCAAAAACCCTTACATTCTCAAATCAGCATTTTACACCAGAGTAACAAACCCATCTGTGATTAACCAATAATACAGAAAGGATAAAAGAACCAAATAATATGCGAAACAGATTAAAGATCAATGGGGTAATGAACATCCAAGATATGTATTTTACAAACCTTTGCAACGTATGACTTGACCAACAGTGCTCGACATCTCTTCCTTTCCTTTCTTCCCACTAGAAAACTGAAAACAGATCAGGAATGTTTAGAACAGTATGAAGTTGTGTGTCTGAAATGGTAGTGGAAGTTCTCTTGAGGTGTACTTATACTGTGAATGGAAAGGAAGAAATGATGAATAAAAGCTTTCTTATATGGTTGCTGTTCAAGATATTATTTCAGTGGAGTTTAGCCCTCACTATTGCAAAGTAAAGTAATACTTAAAAAACAGTAGGCAAGGCCAAAACCGTTCCCATGTTTTGGATCATGGTATTTTGGGACTATGGTTTTTCCTATTCTTAGCTCAAAACTATGTAGCATTTTAGCTTGACAGTGATGGGTACGCATGTATCCGTACATAATCGGCATATTATACTACATATAGAAAGTCAAGATACTGCTTTACATGGGCACTCTTAAAACCATGTCTAGTGGGTGTTTTTTTTTTTTTAAATGGTATCTCGTCATTTCTGTCAGATAATTATCCCATCTCACCACAACAATATTTGTAGGAGACCCCACCGTGCCTATGTCAAGGCCGAATGTAACGTCTCACCACGTACGGATGGTATTAGGAGTATGTTTAGCCCCAATAAAGAACTATGGAGACTTGAACCTGAGCTTTGTCAGTCCTGACAAAACTTCTCTATTTGCGATGATTGGTTAGAAAGATGAGTGATGGTTGTTAGTATTCCTCAGAACTTCATTTACAGAAAAGAAGAAGAAGAAGAAGAAGAAGAAGAGGCATATTAAGCTTGAAAATGTAATCCAAGTGGTGACTTATTGACTAAAAAAGGAAGTAAAAAGGAAAAAGTGTGGGTGATGATCTGGTATTATGCCGAGTAGTATTTGATTTGAGCAGCTAAGTCATGGGAATTAGTCTTCCCTAAATAAAGAACAGGGGATAAGAAGAAGTAACAACCACTGCCATCAAAAGTATTGTAATGAATGGGAAACCAGAAAAGTGCTCCCACTAAGCTAGATTTATGGATCTGTCCCTTAATCCAATGAAAGATAACTTTTCTCAATAAACTAGAATTATAAGACAGAGAGTATTAAACATTAGAGAATGTATTATCGGAATTATATTCTTCAGTTATTATGTTTTAGAGTTGATCCATCCAATTGAATATTGATATGCAACTGATCTAGGAGTAATATTTTTATTTTGTATCAAGACTATTTGCTTAGTGAGGTTAAAGCAAAAAAACAAGATTTAACCTTAAACAGTAGCCCCATATAATATCAAGCCTCAATACACTGCTACAAGCACCTGCCCGGTGCAGCCTAGTACTGGGGTGGGTCCTGTGGATCGAATGCATGTGGTGGCCCAATGATCAGATTCAATCAGAAACCGTATCACGGGCTAACCCAATTGATATGCAAACCAAAACAAACTGTACTCATGTTTTGGAACTTCCAGCCAATCGGCCCAAATTTAGGCACGACTATTTACCGAAAAAAACAAGGACCTCACTTTTCAGCAATCTGTGTGCAGGGAGGTCTCTGCTGTTACCTCCCAATCATTCATTTTTTAATCCAACTGTCCAGATTTTAAAAATAGTTTTCATGGGAGGAAACTAGCAAAGAGTTTTTTTAAAATTTGGACCGTCACGGCCACGATCACACGGACAGCTCTCTGCAGTCTTGTATGCGAGATTCAAAAACCAAAACCATTAGGAGTATAATCCAGTGGTTTTTTGTACCCTCACACCTCCATTTTCCAGGTTTCCATCACAAACATAAATACTCATTTATGATTTAACCCACCACTAAACATAAAAGAAAAAGAAGTTGGAATGCAATAGGAATAACTTATTTCAAGAAATCTTTTGCCTAAAAGCGATAGAGTTTTCTCGCACATCAAGCAATTTACATTAAAAAAAACTCACCATACCACGACACTATGTGTTAATCCTAAAGGGTTGGCCTAGTGACCAAGGTTTGGTACTTGGGGGTTTGCCCCCCCTTTACATTCAAGTTCAAAACCTATTGAGTGCTATCAACTCTTTTGGAGACCAGTCAATACGTGTATGGGGCTTTACCCTGATATAAATAAACCCTCCAATACATGAGATTGATCATCTAAAAATTAGTCGCGGTACGTGTTAGTTGGCCTAGACACCCTGAAATTAAAAAAACACAGGATTTTACATTGATAATACAAGGTCTGCTAACTAAATCAAGCATAATATACAACCACCAAAGGAAAATAAATAAGCTAACAATGAAAAACTATGTACAAGAGCAACACTTTTTCCCCAGAGAACTCTTAATCGCGTCCAGGCCAAAAACCAACCTTAGGTTGTTTGTTAAACTGGGATAGCAAGAGATACATCAATTAACAAGAGATACATCAATTAACGTAAAAGGTTAGATCAAATTTAAATTAGTACTTCGCCTTTATCTAATATTTCCGTGCATTTAAAACGTAGGAAATAAGAATTGTAACTGGCACAACACTCCAATATTTTATTCATATGTTAACATATGCACTACAACTGTAGAAAATATTCCACCCAACAAATCATTATCATTGAATCTAATATTTGTCAGTGTAATATTTAAAAAACCTCGCTCCCCCGCCCATGCATTGCGTCCGCATCCACTTCATGCAAATAAGGTCTAACCTCTCTCTTGAAATGCAACGGTAGAGAGGTTGGAAGGCGACACAGGCTTTGCTCCTCGAAATAAATTCTGCAAACCCTGACTCATTTGGAGATCTCAACTATTTAGTTTCTAATTCAGATAAAATGTCCCATTTTCCTACAAATCACTCCCCTTCAATACTAGGTCTTAAGGTTTCTAGGAGAAGATGCTAAAAAATTTAGCACACAAACCCCAATGGAGCAAAACATCTCTCTAGCACCCCAATGGCTGAATTTTAATACAAAATGACCAAGAAAAATGAAAAAAAAAAAAAAAAAGCCCCACCTAAAGAAACACCAATAAAAGCATATTTGTATAAACATAGTCAGCTACATTTGTCCAACATAACGTCGAAGAACAGTCTAATTAGTACATCATCGAGAAACATATTGAAAGGACAAAACCACTATTATTGCTTCACGTCTGTAGAACCAACACTGACAAGCCCCTTATTATGCAAATTGTATGTAAATTGCACCAACTTCTTATGGTTCTTTTACATTAGTCAGGGTAACATGTTTTGACTTTCGAAAATACTGAATAAACACACAAGAGACATACTTATAAACACACAAATGCATATGCCCTGCAGACAAAATAATCAGTATAAATGCTTTATATAGATACACACACACACACGGGGAGAGAGAGAGAGAGAGAGAGCATACAGTTTCTCCATCTGTTACTGTAACAGCAGCACTAGCTTGTCTCCCCATGTCACCTGTCTCAACCACTATCTGTAAAAGGCAATTCAGGCAAAATGCAGGGTTATTGTTTTGTGAAAGTATCAACGAAATGGATGTAAATGCACCAGTAATCTATAGGAAACAAATTTGCGAAACTTGAGGACATGTTTGGAAGAAATGGAATACATCTTGAAGGAAAAGTTCCCCGTATCCGATATTCAACTTTCGAGCGAAGTGAATTATTGTAACAGTTGGCCGAACCAAATATGGTTGAGGCCAACTAGTCGAAAGGCAGACCAACTGGTATGGGTTGGACAATCCAAGAACAAGTGTACTCCCCATGCAGTCAGCATAAGAACCGGGCCAGATGGATAAGGTCAAACCTGGCAGAACAACTGGGATAGATGGGTGCCATGGCTCTGCCACGCAGTATCTGCCTATGTGTCATATGGAAATTGTCATGCATGACGTCGTTCGGAAAAATGGTTTGAGTGACGTCATGGGAGCCCAAGTACAATCTCTCTACAAAAGGTAAACTATAACCCTAGAAAGATACACTGAGACGAACTTAGGAGTACCCTTCAGTCGGAGTACGTCCGGACAACACTAACCTGCTATTCCTTTTGCAGTTCAGCTCTAAGAAGCATGAGACACGAACACCACACAACAAGGATACACGGACACGTGATTTTCCCAAAAACTAGGACACTAACACGTTGGGGGACACGTTATGTATAGTAATAATTAAATATATGGCAAAGTAAGGATTACCTCCTTGTGGTTTGGCCCTTTGGCAGATGACATCTCTATCGTTTGGAAATGAGCTCTTCATAATTTTGGAGTAAAGTTCTACTGTTAACAGTGTTCCAAAATTCAGAATTAATCGGCGATTAGTTGCAAGCAGGGCCTATCCAACTAATTTTGAGATACTAATTTTCCTGTACGAATAACTTATAGATAAAAGTGTGCTCCAAACCTAAGGCCAATGCTTAGTAATGCTACTGCCATGACATATTTTCTAAAAGTAGAATATTGATACTCTCGGTGCATTGTCTAACGCTCTTGTGCTCCCGCTCCCGTGCCCACTCGGCAAACTTGTGACTTAGGTAGTTTGCCTGGGAATCTTCACTATATATGACCAGAACCAATGAGCCCAAATAACATCTCTTGGCTAAACCTCAAGTGGATTCCTACATGAGTTACTTATCCACATATGGTAACATAGCCTACCGCCGTGCACACTGTGTGGGTTCAGTCACTTAGTTATTGGCTGACCACTAGTGTGGCTGACCACTAGTGTAGATTTACTGACCCTTGTGTGGGATATTGGAGCAACCTGACCCACATTGCAGGAGGAAATTTCAGGTAATCCTTTCAGTTGAGTTTCTGGCATCCTGCTATTGCAAATTTGTAATTTTACAGCATGACTAGTCTTCTCTCCTCTCCCGTCAGCCAAGTCATTTTGTGCAGTCAACAAGTCATTTTGGCACCAAAAGCCTCATTTGGTTAACTTCTCCATTCAGCCCCAAAGCCCCTCAAACAGCCCAAGCAGATTGGCTAAAATTGGAATTATTTTTTTAGCCCCTCTCCATTTTTTAATTAAGTACCTCAAACAGCTTAGCTAATAAACAGCATTTCGTAACTTGTTTCCTTCAACATTAAAGAGAGAGAGAGAGAGAGAGAGAGAGAGAGAGAGAGAGAGATTTCTTTGGACATCTCAAAGAAGCTAATAGGACTTCAAACGAGCCGAAACAAGCTTTAAAATGTTCAAGTTCCTTTATTAAGTTTTTAGCAAACAGGCGAGTAATAAAGTAAAGGAGCAAAGCTTCCGGCTGGACTCGGCTCATTTATCAACTAGTCTAATATTGAGGCTCGGTACTCGAACCGGCCTTTATTATGTCGAGCCTCTCTGTTCCCAAACCGCTCGGTTCATTTGTAGCCACATATAACAATTTACACCAAAAGAGAATAGCCTAATTAATCCAATCACATGAATTTCACTTCGAATTACTTACATGTCTATCGCCGACCGGGATTTTGACGGAGAAAGGCTGGGAGTACAGAGCGGCCGCATCGCTGGTCGATTCGGACGGCTCCGATTGGGCTTGAATACAGAACAGAGAAGACCTTCTTTTGTCTGATGGACCAGTGGATAGAGAAGGAGGTAAGAGCGGAGTCGTTTCGGAGCGAGGCGAGAAGGAAGAGGAGAGAGAGTGTGTGCAACGGTTGGAACGGGTGAAGTGAGGGGGCGGAGGATGAGGTACTCCATGGAAGCTACAGTTTGCTAGCATTACTGTTTCGGAGGGGAGAGAGAGAGAGAGTGTGAGAGTTTTCTCGCTCTTGAAATGGAGGGAGGGGTTTGGCGGGGTTTTGCTGTGTAACGTCGGATGTGTCTCTGTTTACGCTTGTCGGCCAATTCATTCTTTCAGTCGAAGATAATTTTATGTATCTCCACTTCAAGTTTTGCCATGAGTTTCTCTGAGGGTTTTTTGAGTTTTTTTTTTTATTGTTCTTATTTAAATTTTTTTTTTATTTGTTAGTTTTGCATCTATCTTTTTTTCTTTTTTTGATTTTTTGATTTTGTTCAACGAGATGAATCGAAACCAAACAATGGAAGAAAAACTTTTTTAATTGTCCTTTCCTTTTCTTTCTTTTCCCTAAAATCCAAACAAATCCATAAAAGTGCCGATGGATAGTTGGGGATGGACCAAGGAAAGCCCGACCCAGCGAAGCAATTGGACACAAAGCGACGGACATGTTTAGTGGGCCATCCATGTACGACTAAAGATTTGGACAATTCCTCTTAGTTTTCAGGATTTTTTTTTTTTTTGGAAAGTAGTTTTCAGAATTTCTCTTTCCCTTAGATGTGGTCTCATTTCTTGAATCCCAGTAATGGAACTACCAATGTATTGGATATATGTGTTTTTGTGTACAATCCAGTGGCTTCGCTCAAATTAGCTCAAATGCATGGGAGTTCCGTTGACATGCAGAAGAAATGTGGTCAAACTTGCCTAACCGCGATCGGTAACGAAGGTGTAAGACTGACTTAGGGCATTTTCTCAGTTGCAGATAGTATTTACTTTGGGTTACATTGCTATAACTAGGATGTATCTTTGGTTCCCTTCGATACGAAGTTTTCAATGGTAATTTGAAGCCCATCTCCCTCCCTCCCTCCCTCTCTCTCACACACAAGCACGCTGCTGCTTTAAAAGGGCACTCTCAATGGTGGTTGGGGGGAGAGGATTTCTTTTACCCAATTTTCTCAATTACTATGTTACATTGCATGCTCATTTATTTGAGCTAAGCCTCGAGATTCTATGGTTGTCCATTCATCAGAACAAAGGTACAGTGAAAAATGAACATAAATGACCCTTGCCATAGTCAGTTTTTCATGCCGTCTTATCTTCTTCCCATAGTTTGTTGTTGGATAGTTGAATATTATATGTTCCACAAATAGGCAAAGATGTACGCAACCTTATCCCCATCTGGAATGACAGTTTTTGTGATTTGAAGCGCCGTCAGGGATGCCTATGGAAAGCTTTGCTTTGGACTAAACCGTCATTCTATATTTGCACAAACAGAGAATCAGAAGCCAGACCATAAAACAGATTCATAGCATTCTCTTCTATTAACCAAAATTTAGACAAACATTGGAATTAAAGGAAGCATATGAACACCTAGAAGCCATAAAAACCCAGACATAGGCTTACGAAGAGTAATTTAAACCTATATGCACGAAAGGACCGGACAACAGTCTTTTTATTATCATTCCACAGAAGGTGAAAAACTCCGTTGCATCAGATACCATGGATTCCCTTCATTCTAATGCTCCATGCGGATAATGCATCGAATGCTTTCGCCTTTGAGCATGTAATCAAAAGCCTTGTTGATCTCCGAGAAAGGGACCTGATGAGTGATGAACTTCTCTAGTTCAAGTTCCTGCATATGTTACAAGAAATTCAGGAACAGTAGATCACGGATACTCGATATCCTTGAAGTGAAGTCGGAATTTGGAAATTCACCTTGTTCATGTATTTTTCTACGAGTGCAGGAATGTCTGACCGGGGTTTGTAGTTTCCGAAGAAGGTGCCCTTTAGAGTCCTTTCATTTAGGAAATTCATAGGGTGTGTTTTGAATACGGCATCTTTGGAGGGGACTCCCACTAGAACAGCTACACCCCAGCCCTGTTATGGTAAGTTTGTAATTTATCAGCTCTACTCTAACATTGATAAGATGAAAATAGGTGTTCACAAAGTCTATATGTAAATGTATACAAATATGCAAAGCTGTATTTGTTCGATGAGTGAGCCGTGAAATCCACAGGAAACCAAACTTCTAACAGTTCACAAACAAACTTGAAGCAGTTGTGAAGGGACGATGAACTGAAGTGGTTATTTGGGGACAATTTTGGCATTGAAAGTAACGTTACAAGCCTCCGACAAGGGGGAGAACACCAAACCGGCCCTTTCCCTGTATACATTATTGGTGCAGATAATTGAAGATTCAAGGTTGGGAAACTTACATCGTGGACACATTCGAATGCTGAAATCATACAATCAGTGTGTCCAGTACATTCGATGCTTCTGTCGACTCCTCCCTGAGTCATCTCGATGATGACCTGAAGAGGAAGCCAAGAACAATAAGAAACTTGATGAAAGTACTAAATAGTGGAAGGGAATGGTTAAAAAAGAAGGAAAATACCTCTTGAATTGGTTTGGTATAGTCTTTGGGGTTCACAAACTCCGTCACACCAAACTGCTTTGCTGTTATACAAAGAACAGCCATATTAGAAACCTAGGTCAATAAATCACAACAATTGTGGGCTATACTCTCCTATGATGCATTTATCCAGTCCTGTTTCTCATCATCAATCAAGAAATGCTCCTAGGATTGAGGTAAATGCAGCCTAAGTTGCAAAGCTAGTTACATGTTCCAAATAACATTTACTTTTGGGAGAGTTATGTAATTAATTGGGATCATCACATATGGAGTAGATCATAATGGAATCAAGGTAAACGGCAGTGATTCATGACAGCAAAGTGTTTCAAGTAAAGCAAATATAAGTCAAACTGTTAATAGGATCACCAACCAAGCTGAATTTTGTCTGGATGCAAATCCACACCAATAATCCTCGAAGCACCGGAAACTCTGGCTCCTTCTGCCGCCTAATTAAACGAAATTACCGTAATTACATATCTGATAGATTGTGATAACAGACTCCAAGTAAGTATATGGCACTTAGAGAAAGCACTTAAAGAAACTCACCGCTAGGCCTACTGCTCCCAATCCGAAAACTGCCACCGTTGAGCCCTTCGTTGGTTTTGCAACATTCACAGTTGCACCAAAGCCTATCCAAACAAAAACCCAACAAATAAATTGATTATTCAGCAAAAGCACCAGGCAAAAATTTGTGCAGATCCTCATTTATTTTGATTTTCCTCGTATTTGGAAAGACAGAAAACTTGTTTGGCAACAGGTATTTGCTACTGTTTATGCTTAAGTTTCTTGAAAACAGCCCACTTTTAAGCAACATCAGAATCGCTGGTTTCCATAATTTCTTCCGTAAACCAATGTGAACAACAATGACAAGTAGTTTCGAAACTCCCACTCGAACAATGAAAAACTTAAACGTCACCAAACAGATTTCCTTCTCGAATTAGACTATCATTTTCTGGTACCTGTTGAGATTCCACAGCTTAGAATGCAGACTTTCTCGAGAGGAGCAAGTGGGTTGATCTTGACAACACAACCAACGTGGACCACCGTATACTCGCTGAAGGTGGATGTCCCAACGAAATGGTAAATGGGTTTGCCATTGATAGAGAATCTTGATTTCCCATCATGGATCATTACTCCCCTATCTGTGTTAATCCTCAGAAGTTCACACATGTTGCTCACTTCGGACTTACAGTGAGCACATTCCTTGCATTCTCCAGTGAATACTGGAAGCACATGGTCTCCTGGTGCAAGCTCCGTCACTCCTTCTCCAACACTCTCCACAATCCTATAGGGAAAAAAATCATGATCAGCAAAACTGTTCCTTTTAGACATGACAGGCTCTTCCAATCCTCTGTCATGTGCAAGTTTGATGAAAAATGGAGACAAGGAGCTCCAACCCTTTAACCAAGTTGCACCAAATCAAGGTATAATCCAATTCCCAGTGTCCTAAGTTTACGGTAATGTTTAGACTTTCTTGTAAAAAAAAATCCACTCACCCTCCTGCCTCATGTCCGAAGATTCGAGGAAATAGAGGATTTTGACCCTGCAACATATAATTAAACAGATTTGGGTGTCACAAGGGAGCATGAATCATTAAAATATATGTAGGTAGATTGAAGGAAACATCACGGAACAAGTCAAGAGATTATGATTTCGGGAAATTAATATGAAGTGAACATTTTTTTACCTTGGCATCCCAGAAGAAAACATCAGTGTGGCAGAGAGAGGTGAAGAGGATCTTGATACGAACCTCCATCTTCTGCGGTGGCGCCACCTCCACTTCTTCGATCACCAGTGGCTTCCCTGCTTCCCATGCCACAGCAGCTGGATCCCATAATGAAGAAGGCATTATGAGCCAATCCATTTCCACAAAACCCACATGAAAAAGAAGCACAAATAGTACATTGCCAAAGGGGGGGCAAAAAAGCACGAGTAGTAAATCAGAAAAGACAAAGGCTCCAAAGAACATATTAATAGTCTGCAAATCTCAATGATCCCCATCGAATCTACCCTAAATCACATCCCAATGTTCTCAATTCAGACATGAATGCAACTTCATTTAATAGCTCATATTCACAAAACCCCGTGCATGATTCATAAGAGTTAAGAGAATGAAATCAAAGGGATGAAAGAAAAAACCAATAATACGCGAAGGATCAAATTAAGGGATGATACACATAAGGCATGAATGCATGATTATTAGCCAATTGATTTTCCATAAAACCTTCATGCAAGAGAACCAGAAAACGCCAAGAGGCCTTAAGCCCAACGGCATCAGGTGAGCACCTAGGCGCTAGGAGGAAGGAAACTCCTCTTCCAAGGTGCTAATCTAATTCATCCTAGTTTGGTGTTTTTTTTTGGTAACGGAGGAATAGTCCTACAGCTAGGCCACTAAATGGATTTGATTGCACAACTCAAACCTCCGCAGAGCACTGAGAGCTAGTGCGGCCACACCAGTCACAACCTCCCAATTACTTCAGGTACTCACCTAGTGCCTGGCTGGTGGGAAATCGAACCCAGACCTTGAGCAGTGCTCCCAAAGCCTAGGCATCCACCAGAAGTTGATAGATGATAAGCTAGGTTTGGAAATCCACCTAGTTTTGATATCCATGCCCCTCCTTTTTTTTTCTTTTCTCTCAACGTACTCGTGTCGAGTTTTCTATAAAATTGTCCATTGCCGATAAATCAGCGCCAGATTAACAAACCCATCCGTGATTAACCAGTAAAAGAAGAGAACCAAATACTAATATGTGAAAAGATGAAAGATCAATGGGACAATGAACATCACAGACACGTATATTTTACAAACCTTTGCAACGTATGACTTGACCAACAGTGCTCGGCATCTCTTCCCGTCCTCCTTAATTTCCACTAGAAAACTGAAAACAGTAACTATCAAGTATGTTTACAACAGTACGGAGTTGTGGGTGTGAGATATATATGGTAGTGGAAGTTCTCTTGAGGAGGATATTTAAACTGTGAATTGAAGAAAGAAGAAGAAGTGGAAGAAGATATTTATTATTTTAGTTTTTTTTTTTTTTTGATCCGCAATATTTATTATTTTAGTTGCTGATCCAAAAAAAGAAGATATTATCGTAAAGAACAGTAAAGTAATACTCGTAATTGGAGTAGTTAAAAAAACAGCAAGAGATTTTTAGATACCGATGGGGTGGCAGCTGGAAACAAGACGTGGTAACCTTGGCCCAATAATAGCTTACCAACTGTTCCATGAGTCAGATGATTGATTTTTTGAATTTTGCCTCGCCAACAGACAACCCATGAAACACAAACGTTTAAATCCTCTCTCCTCACGTGAGAAGTACATGTACACGGAAAATTATTTCATAGTCCCGGAGTACCACGTGGTATGTTCTACGTGATGTTCCCGACCAGTAAATTATAGCTATCCATACTAAGTAGGTCAACCTTTGTTCCCCCAACCACTTAACAAGAGAGGATAACTATGTGTCACCCGTAAAATTTTCCGCTACGTGATTGGTTGGGAGCACAACGTCCAGGACTATTGACCTCTCCAGGACTACTGACCTTCACCCAAAAAGTGTAGAATAAAAGGTAAAATGTGCATGAATATCTAAAATAAGTATATGAATATTTGGAAAAATGCATTAAAATTCGAGAGATATACATTGATATCTAAAATTGTTTGGAATTATTATCATATTATATTGTTCTCATTATTCTCCCACTAATGGATGGAAGTTAGCAAGATGGTTAAATAAATTACTCCACATTTATGCTCTCTCTTCTTTTCAGTTTTCAAGACCCACTTTTTCTCTCTCTCATCTTTCCAAGACCAGTTTTCTTCTAGAACGTTATTCTCTCTCAGTCTCGACTCTCTCCCATCTTCTCTGTCAACAAATTGCAAACCGAATAACTTCTCTACATCTCAAATGTCAAGAAGCTTACCAAATGTCAAGAAGCAGAGATTTAGCCAAGATAAAACGTTACAGAAGAGAAGGAAAAAAAAAAAACAGAGGAACCGTTGACGATGGAAACAAAGAAAACAGAGGAACTTATACTTTAACGCTGCCTGGAGCAAATTGCTCTTAAAGCTCCATGGATACATCATGGAGTTCTTGTTTATTAATATAGGCTAATTTAGGTTGTGTATTTGGCAAACCAATGTGGGGTTTCGGGGAGTATTAGCTCCGAATCCTTTTTTTTTTTTTTTGAAGAACAGAGCATGTTTCTTCTGCCTCCATATTCAGGGGTAATTAAGGAGTCAATCTAAACTCTAACGCAAAGGATGAAAAGAGATGGTGATAGCGGAAAACCTTGGCGAATACCTCGTTTCAGTTGGAAAAATTCCCCTTTCTCGCCATTCACCACACCGGAAAATGATACCGTTTCTACACAACTCATCACCCATGTAACCCAGTTTTGATAAAAACCGAATTTTGTGAGCACCGCCTGAATGTATCTCCACTCAACTCTGTCATATGCCTTTGCCATATCCAATTTAAGCGCGAACCAGCCCTTATTCCCACGCCTTCTAGGTTTCACCATGTGCATTATCTCATGAGATACTAACAGATTATCAGTAATTTGTCTACCACCAAGGAAGGCACTTTGATTTTCCGAAATTACTGAGGGCATGATACCTCGGAGTCTATTGGCAAGAATCTTATTAATGAGCTTATGAACGATATTGCACAAGCTTATAGGTCTGACATGTGAGGGTTTAGTTGGACAACTAATTTTGGGGATTAGTGTTAATGTGGATTGTTTACTCTGCCTATTCGATGGCAAACAAATTCGGTGGAAGAGATTACCGGCGGCTACGCTCTTCCTAATCGACGGCCAACAGTGACGATGTCTTTTATTCTGGTTGAGATGCTGCGTGAAGCTCTGTTCTCTGAGCTCTGTTTTTCCGGAACCCACAAGTATGTAAAACCCAAATTTTTTTGGATTACGACTGTGGAGAACCAAATTGATCTTCTTAAAATCTTCCAAAAAGGGTTTCGACCCTTCGTATGGCAGATAAAATTATTACAAAACCTGAAATTCAACTTTAATTTCATTTTCGGTGGCAAAAATTCGACCCAAACTGCCGGGCTCCAAAACAAACTGAATTGTACGATTCTAACGATTCACTGATTCTCGAATTGATTCTGTCTACGATTCTCTCCCATTTGCGATTCTTTGTATGGGTTCAAATCGATGATACTCTGAATCGTGAATCGTACGATTTCGACAACTATAGATAGAATAACTTCTAGAATTTATTAATCAAGCTTTTGTGGCTTAAATAAACGATATGGGATAAAGTTTACCATATCAAATAAACTATGGTTTTTGTAGGATAAATGCTGTAATTATACAACACGAAAACACAATCTGTAACCAAATCGTTGAAAGTATCAAGACTTCTAATTGTAAAAATCATTGCAAAGATCACAAAAGGAAGTTAAACATAAGCTCCAGCACTTGGGACATTTCTCAAAGAGGGTAGCTTTCAACAAATGGAAAAACACGAGCATAAACGGGGACATTACTCAAGCCGTCACAAAGTACCTTCCAAGTCTTTTTCTGCAAATTAAATGAGATAATCTTACCCGGGATAGCCAAGATGAGCGCAAAGTCATCTTCCTTGTCTCCCTCAACAACATCCATCACTGTAAATATATACTGCTTTTTACTTCCCATCTCAGGGAATTCAGATATCAAGTTCTTGAGATCAACATGAAACTTGACATTCCAACGGCAGCAGTTCTTGTCCATCTTGTGGATTTTGAATCTCACAATCGAACACAAATGACTCTGAATCAGAAACAAACGGCGACCACGGCCACATTCTCCAAAATACCTAGTCTTGTCTGGAGAGAGAATCTTACCATTTTCCGCGTACGAATCCCAATCATCTTCTCTGTCTCAAAGTCAAATCTACACATATTATATTGGTCACATAGCCGATACAGAGCTCCATTCCAAAACACACCTTTTGTTTTGGGTCTGCCTATCTGTCCATTTGGCAGAAATATCTTCTTCCAACACACAGTCTCCGATGAATAGATATCGATTTCCCGAGAGAGAGAATAGATATGACTAAGCAATACAACTTTGTAGTGAGGTGATTTCGATGGATCGAAAGCCAAGCAAGCGGAATTGTAAAAATTTCCACCACTGGGGTAAGCAAGTAGATGGAATTTCTGTGTGGTCGGGTAACAAACAATGTATTTCGCTTTGACATGATAGTCAAAAATCGTGTACTGAGTGTTCTTGATCAAAAGTAAACTGTTGCACGAGTGTGGAATCATGAAATCTCCTATAAGACGACTTAGGAAAGAGAGAGAGGGAACGGTAGAGGTGTCGTTGAGGGAAACTGATTCGAGTTTTCCCTGGTAGTAGAAATATAAGGATGATACCAAGGGTCTAGGGTTTAGGTGGGAGTGGGTGGAGGCAAATCGGGAGTCGGAGATGAGAGAGAACCAGTGTTTGGACATAGACTTGAATTCGGATATGGATTTGGCCGGTAGACGGAGAAAGATTTGTGTGAGGAGATCGACATTGTTGGCTTTTAGTTCAGCCCGCTGGCGAGTTTTGCGGTGGCAGAGTACGGCAATCGGCTTTTTTTTTTTTACGCGAATATGTTTTCATCATCATCATGGTGGAGCCCTTTGGTGTAGAGGGAAAAAGTGCTCGAGAGGGCAACTTTTTATGGATGAAAGGAAAATAATCAAAGTACACTTTACCCCCTCGCGCTTTAGGTGTCGTGGGGATCGCCTCCCTAACTTTTTCACTTGACCACATGATCCCCATATGGTTTCTCGATTTAACCGCACAAATGACTCCGTTTAGAAAATGAAAAACAAAGAGGTCCGTAATTCTAGTAGTCGCAAACGGTTTCCCTACTAAGCCAACAACTTCCTTAGTTCTAACCAAGTCGTATGCTTTTTTGCTTTTTTAAAAAGTACGTAGTACAAATTTTGGGATGAATATGAATCATAGTTACGAATTTGGTAGAGGACAACTTATAGTATTCTTTCATTTATTTCAATTGATATGTCCGTGCCTGAAGGCACGGCTCAAACGATTAGCACAAACAAATAAATTATGAACTCGCGTAGCAATATATCAACCCATGGCTAATGAATCAAAATATGCGGAAAACAACAACCTGAGCATGTTCAATGACCTATTTAACTTGACTCTACAAATAAAGAACAATCAATTTTTCAATCCCTAACAATTGTGCCTGTGAGCCCCATCCGTCTTTTCCAAGTCCCGTCGGATAGTGTAGATTAGGATTAACAAATGGCAAAAAAAAAAAAACCGATTGTGCTCATGCCTAAAGGTATGACGCAACACGTTCTCAACAAATGAGACCATGCCTGAAGGCACTTATTAAAAAACATTAACTTAATATAAAAGTTTCTTGCACTGTCAATAACAAAATTGCCTACTCTCAATCAAAAATACTACTTAAGGAATCAAAACTGTTTCGAAGCTGCAATTCAAATCACAAACATTAACAAAGTCAATCAAAAGTGTTTTCCATATCCATATCACTAAAGGGTATTGAATTCAGTACTTAGTGGGGGCCTACCCACTGAAATTCGAAGCCACCATAATTGATGCAGCACTTAACTGTCAACAAAAAAGATAGAAGGTAGCCAACAGTATAAAAAGAAGAAGATCCTAGAATGACTCCGGATAGCCATCAGTATGACCTCCATATTGAATCTCAACTTTGGTGCAACAGGATTGAATAGGATCATTTGACTTTTGTTTATAAAAAATTGTTCAGAAACACAACAAAAAGCACTGTCATCACCTCCTTCCCGCTACCATAGAAAGTAAAAAATAGTTTTTCAAAAATAATTAGGAACTATAGCCGAAATTGAAAATAAGTAAAGAGCTATGGAAACAATGTTATAGAATTTTACAAAATGAATGTAAACTCACATTTCTTTTAGATTTTATATTTGCTCTAACATGGTCAAGTACACAGCAAATGGACACGAAATGAATGTAAACTCGCATTTCGTCGTGTCACCGGCTTGTCCCACCATTGAAAATATTAAAATCTAATGGACATATACGTGTTCCCGACATGCTACATGTCTTCGGAGTGTCTGACACGAATACGGCGATCTTTAGAAGTGTTGGTGCTTCATAGAGTTTCGCCAAACCAAATTAGGTACCTCTATCAGTAAATTTGGTAACTTCCCATAACATGATCAGTGAATCTCATTGATCATTAACATGATCTAAAATTACTCGATTGCAGCAATTGTTCCTAGATTGATGGACAAAGAAACCTAAACAAAACAAACAAACAATCGCATAAATTTGGGCATGTCCAAGTGCCGAATGATCCCTGGCAAAATTAGAGATCTCACACCATAATTTTCTAGTACACAAATTTGGGAATGTCCTAGATCCACTGCACTACAACTTCGTAAAACCTTTTTCGTAGAAATAAAACTCTTTTTTCTACAGGGGTATATTTTTAATTAATCACAACTTTCATTTTATATAAGCTCGGTGTCATCACAAAAGAATCAGCCTATACAGGGTATTTTGAGTTTCTAACTCTACAAAAGTAGGAAACAAAAATTAAGGAAAACTATGGCAGCAAACATTTGAAAACCTGGGGGACGTGGGCCACTATAAATCAATTTTATCAATTAGCTTTATGTGATTAACCCTTGCATATACCAATTTCAAGTAATTTTCCTGTTTGGGCACAACCTCATGGTTGATTTCTCCCAGCAACCATAGTTACCGAATCTTGCCTACGGTACCATCTCAACAATAAACCTCGACAAAAAAGAAATCAAATCAAAGCTTTATATTTCCCTCTTAGGAATTGTGTATAGTCATCAAAATTTAATTGGAAAGAATTATGAAGATGGTCTACTATAGAAGTCATATGTGACCATTTCAAATCCAAAATTCCAAAAAAAAAAAAAGAAGAAGAAGTAAACTAACAAAATCAGAGTTTAGATAAACAAAAAGAATCTCTCTAGCTATATGTCTGATGAGGGTTTTTACTCGTTGCCACCACAAAGTTGCTCTAAGAAATCAATAGTTGCAATAGGTCTTGTGAGTTCGTCTGCTTAAAATAAGCCATACTTCGCTGTCTTTCTGCATTTGAAACATGTGTTCAACGTTCATAACAATGATCAAATCAAAAGGGAAAACAGAAAAGAACTCTTGCTAGCTAGTAAACAAATAAAACAAAATGTAGACACTTGTATTCACAAAATAATTAGGTTTTTTGGTTCGGAAGAGACCTGTAGCGAGAGATCTTACTGACTGAAGTACTGCAGGGATGTTTGGCCTGTCAAAGGAAACAAAAAGAAAAAAAAAATGGTTAAGGGAACAAATTGAGAAAAATATAGCTGCTTGTAATATTTGTTTGCAACCTAGAACGGACTTTTCTCCATGGCCAGTGAATAACCATAAAATCGGGCTCATGAGATGAAATGGCAATGGGGTATTTTAGTTCCTTACTTCATACCATTATGTTGGAAATGGAATGCCAACAAAGAAGTGAAACTATGTTAGCAGGTCTAATATCAAACATCTAGTGTGCATAGGATTATTTTTTTTACAACGTGTGCATAGGGTGGCCGGTAAGCATAAATAAGGAAAAATCTTGCAATTTCATCCAATAAACAAAAACCTAGAACCGGGCACCATTCAACACGAAAGCAAAATATTACCTGTGACCTTGTTAGCACCATTCAACACAAACTCCAATAAGATTAAAGACTACAAAAGAAATTAACTGAAAACAAAATTCATTAATACAACAGCAGCAGTCCTTGTCCATCTCAAGGATTTTGAAAGATGTGATCTTTCTCTTGAAAAACATTGCAGCTAACTAACTATATAGGATTGCAAAGCCACATCATGTGTTTCCTATGTGATGGACGTTGAACTCTACTCAACTTATTTTCTTGTGCAAACAGGTTGAGAGGAACAATTGAATGGATTGCTTTCACTTGTTACGAGTGGTGTGGTGAGGTTTCTTGCCCCGATGAAGGCATTCTCAAAGTTGTGGAAGGGTGGCAAAAGGACAAAACACACAATCCAGATGTGCCAGTTGTTTCTCACAAAAGGGGTGTGACACCTTTCGTCTTCGTTCCATTTGAAGAGCGCACCTAACGGACAAGAGTCCATATAACCCACTCACAATATCCATAGGAATCGTTGTCACTATACAAATGGCGATGAGTTAGATGAAAATTTTTCACCCAAGGGATCGACATGTTGGGGGCCATTCCCATGGAAATTTTCCAACACTTCTTGTCGTACCATGTTGCTTCATAATGTTAAGCAGAAATGAGAAGCAAGATAAAAACTTCGTTAGTAGCTTTTTGTGCTCGACAGATTCTCCTTTTTCCTTCTCTCTTTCTTCTCACCCACCACGGCCGCATTCCCCAAAATACCTAGTCTTGTCTGGAGAGAGAATTCTACTACCACTTTCTGCGTACGGAATCCCAACCATCTTCTCCGTCTCAACGTCAAATCTCAAGAGATTATTGTGGTCACATAGCCAATAGATTGCTCCATTGCAAAACGCCGGTGATGCTTCCGGCTGAGTACAATCGGTGACGGATGAAGATTTCCTGGTCATGGTGACTTGGTGAAGAGGAGTGAGAGCTTGGGAAGGAGCTTCAGGAGCAAGTGGTGTGGAACCAAGAGAAACTAGAAAAGCTCGAGAGGGTAATTTGGGTTTGCCACGTGATATGAAACGAAACACTAACTTTGATAAGGTACATGAAAGTGTTTTATGCAAAGGAACATGAAAGAGAAATGAACGATTCTGTTGGTCCAAAAACAACCCAAGAGGGAAGTAAATTGGGTTTCTTATTGACTTTTATCAAATTAAAAAACTAAATGCAAGATAAGAAATATATCAACGCTGCAACACAATTGAGTCAACTCAACCAGTAAATGCACCAGAAAGCTTAACAGATGGAGTCAGCTCAAAACCAGAAAACTCAGTAGATGCGAAATACTAAATAGCAGATTTTAGGGCATTAATATATGGACGAATTCAACTAATTAAGTAAGCTAGTTTATCCTAAGCCAAATTCAGAGATACATCAGCTTACTCAAGTAATATAGATATGCAAGACTGAAATCAAAAGAGTAAGGGAAAGAGAAATCAAACGCAATGATTTACAGTGGTTCGGTCCGCAACTTCACAGCGCAGTCCACTCCCCAAGTGTCCAACTTGGGATTTGCTACACTATCTCCAATAGTTAAAATCTTCTAGCTTTGCGAGTGCTAGACAACTTTTACAACGAGCAATTATCCCCAAATCGCTTCGACTAATTTTGACTCATTTGCTAGTCACACCTAACCCAACTAGTTTTGACTCCGGTACTAGTAACATCAAATCCTCAAGTGATTTTCTCTCTAAAACCACTCACAAAAAGATAAAACTCTCACAAGAGTATGAATAAAGGTGTACAATCCCTTTTACAAATATGGCTCAAGAACAACACTCAAACTAGTGTAATAAAATATTCCAGAGAAAGCTTTAGAGATGATTAATAGATATTCAAGATGTAGCTCACTGCCGTTTTTTCTTCAAGAGTTGTCAAGTTCTCCACTTGTTCTTCTCTTCTTTATATTCTTCAATCCCCAATTGAACGTTGAATGATTTTCTCCTAGCTGTTGCATAAAATCAGCCCTTGCCTAATTTGCATCTTCCTTCAATCTCTATAATTCCAGCACAGGATTTTCTCTTTCCTTTTCGAAGCCCATCTGGCCGTTAGAAAATATGGAGAGATTGTAACGCCCTGCTATTTTCTATAAATAACTCCAAAATACATTTTATTTCAAACACTTCTAGGCCCTATTTTCTCCATAAATAAATTACATCATCAAAATAAACTTAAGCCGTCTTCTTCTGCATCATTCTGCTCAGCACCGAACTCTTCCAAATTATAAAATCCTCCCTGTTCGTTTCTAAACTCTGGCATAAGATGTCGGGGTCACAAAAGTAACACCGTGAGCAATTAAGCCCAATAGCTAACTCCTACTCCTATATCCCATACACTAAAAAAAAATAATATATAACAATTTATCATTTCTAAAAAAAAATTAGCATACAAAAATAATCAAAGGTGTCAGTATCTTTCAGAGTTATCGCAGCATATCGTAAACTGTGTCATCATTTTTCAAGAATCGATTCCACTTTCCATTTTACTTCCTCGAGCACTGGTTCCGCTGACCATCTTTCAAGACCTATCGGACTCCCAGGCTAAATTCAGATTTTGCCACCCAAAAGCACTGATTCCGCTGACCGTCTCTTTCAGGACCTATCGGGATCTCAGTCTTTAATCATTCCATAACACATACACGGCACTTGTTCCGCTGACCATCCTTTCAGGACCTACTGGGCTCCTAGGCCACACACGCACACCCGAGCCATGATTCCGCCGACCATTCTTTCAGGACCTACCGGGCTCTCATGCTCACGCACGCACACTTGAGTCATGATTCCGCTGACCATCTTTAATGTACCTACCGGGTTCTCATGCTCACACAATCATTAATCTTTTCCACATTTCTCGTTTCTCGTGTCTCGTAAACATGCATCATTTTCTCGCGTTCACATTATTCTTTCAAAGCTTGCTAAAAATCATGCGATAATAAATCACTAATTTCACGCAATTCTATCTCCGACAACATTGAAAATTATAACATCACAACTTATCAACAATCATACAATTAATTAAGCACTACAACGATAAAATCAACCTTTCAACTCAAACAATTTAATCACGGAATATCATAAATAAATAGCTAAACATATAGCACATCAACATTATACTTAGGTGAGCAGATAGGAGGTTTCTATCGTTCTTCTTGGCGGTAGCGAGTGTCTGGTCGAAACAGAGTGACGTCGCCCTGGTTGAAATTTGATGAAAAGAAAAATAATTTCTTTTAACTACGAATTTGGAGTTTTAAAGATCGACTAGTGGTTTTGAGTGGTGGTGGAATTTTTTCCTCTTCTCTCTCTCTCTCTTGGCCGACTCTCTTTCTCTCCCTCACTTTCCCTCTCTTTAAACGAATGCAAGAACAAGGAAGAAAAGAATGGAGAAGTGAGGTGTGGTGTGGTGTGTGAAGTGGAAGGGAGAAGCCTATTTATACTAATGGGAGGAGAATCTAAATCATATCTAGGAAATCATAACCATATCATAGATAATCATAACCATATCTTGTATAATTATGACCACATCTTATAAAATCTAATAATATCTAAATCAAATCTAATAATATCCAAATCAAATCTTATATAATCTAATAAAATCCAACTATATCTAATCAAATCTTGTAATATCTAAACAAAATCCTATAATAGCCAACAAAATCTATATAATATCCAATAATATCCAAACAAATCTAATCATATCCAGTAAAATCTCAATAAAATCTAATAAAATCTTATCATATCTAATAAAATCCCATAAAATCTTATCAAATCTAATCCTAATCATATCTATAAGATCCAATCCAATCCAATCTTAACGAATCTATATCAAATCTCTCCTAGATTCTTCCAGATCCTTCCTAAATTGTTAGGATCATTAACCGAAGGTTAGGATTCTATAAGAGTTGGGTACAATCACTTTAATAAATGATAAAATAATTTTTAGTAAAAGAATTATAATAAAATGTTAAAACAAATTGACGTGAAAATTCGAGTCGTTACAGAGATTTTCATTAATCTCTTTCCTACTTCAATTTCCTTAACTACTGGAGATAGAAATTGTGAAGTCCTTTCCTTTTGTATCTTCAACTGACTCATTGAAATCTTCTTTGATTCTTCAACGTACTTCTATACTTTCCTTTCCTTCTATTGCCTCTTTCTTGTATAGAAACGTACCTAGGATAGGGAATTTTTTTTTTTTGAAAATGTGAATTTCATTTCATAATAAGCCCGAAGGCAATACAGACTTCATTAAAGATACAAGAATGAACCAAAACTATCAAGATTTCGACACAGGCACCCCCTGCAGAAGCAAGACCGACGAAACGTCTAGATTAGGAACCAATCTAGATCCAGGTAGTAGAGAATCTCAAGGGACCACAGCTCAAACTCGAGAAAGCGCAAATGAAATCTGGACACTGAAAACTCCCAGCTATAGTACCCCAAACGCAACCGAAGCTGCCGGCACAACCTAGATGCGAAAGGAGGCCCTAATTGCAGCTGAAAACTCCGGCCAAACTCCCAAACCCTAACTAAGAGAGATTATTCACCAACCACCAACACCCACCGGATCTAGAAACTAGACCGGTACAGACCGGGCAGGGGAGACCCGCCGGTAGAAAAACCAGGCCAAAACAGCCGGCCGAGAGGAAAATAAAAGGAAAACCTAAAACCCATCCTCACCTTTATTAACTAACCCATGTCCGCCGCTTGCCAAACCACCATACGCCGTGTCCTCAGCTTCGATCTGCACCGAAATCGCCAAACAACACGGACGGAACTCCATCACTAGAGCCGGACCACCGGATAGGAAAACGGAAACACCAGAAGAACAGACGAGAGGGGAAGTAGAGAAAAACGGAGGATAGTAGATCTAGAAGGAGGGAGAAAGGGGGGGTGGGGGGAGAGGGGGGAAGGGGGGGAGGAGGGAGAGGAAGGCGACGGCAACCCCCCTCCCCCAAAACCAGGCTCAGAAGTTTTTTTTTCTAGAGAGAGAGAGCAGTAGGTTAGAGAGAGAGAAAGGGCAGTTAGGATAGGGAAAATAATTACCTATGTAAAACACACTCCAATACTTGCAGGAATTTCTCATAACTCCCTTAATAAACAAGGAATAACGTAATTAGCCCAATAAATATATATTTCACCAATGAAGCCCAATTGACTAATGTAATCTTAATTGGGTTGTGTTTGTTATCATCAAAATCAAGAACCTTGGGGTTAACAGATTCAGATTCATTGCGACGGTTCAATTTCGTTCATTTCTTTTTCATGTTACTTTTCATGAAATATTTTCATGTACTGTATCAATCCCCTTATAATTAGAGGCATTGTGTGGATCACCTCCGAATTTGATGACACGATCCCATAGGTGATTCTCGACTAAACTCTAAACCGCACCCGATGACTCCGATAACCTTGAAAAAAAAAAGCAGGGAATATCTCAAAAAATCCTCCGAACTTTCAGCTCAATGTCTAATTAACACTCAAGTGTTAGACACATAACCTATTGAGGGGTTATTCAATTAGTCCATTGCTTTCTAAATTTGTCAAATTGATGACGGATTATGGGGAAGTGAAACAACTCCGTTATGTATCTTGTTAGATAGTAATATTGCTTACAGTGAGGGAAAACACGGTATCACTCCCCTTTTCGTAAATTTTTTATGTCTTTATTGTCTATGAAACTTCTAAATGCTAACCCATCAACACCTCGAGTCCTATGCCTCGGCCTCATAAGGAATAAACAGTCTCGTATAGCGCATTTGTTGTTTAAAAACATTGCCATGCAATTCTTAGTTTGTACTATATGGGTGATGCCTCCACAGACAGATGATCTGATGCTTGAATCTACGGGATTGTGCTCACCCCATGTCAACTATCTCCTCGTCAATGAAATAGTATATTACACCATATTTGAGCCTTCAATCTTGTTCAATAATTTATCTTACTTTTGTATACGTTGTTCTCTCTCTTAGTTGACAAAGCTACCTGGATGATCATTTGAGTGGCTTCTAATGCACTTACGCCGAATTCATGCCGGGAAACACAAAAATTGTGTTTTTCGACATTGCTTTCATCATGTTTTCCGCCTTGTACATTTGATCCCTATGATAACGTACCAAAACTCTGTTGTAATTTGCAATGTATAAACTGCTCATTCTGGAATGAATAAATTGCTTGTTTGGAAAAAGACTAAGGCCCAGAAACGTATAGGTATTCGAAAATGTATCAGTTCATCTGATCAAACAAGAAAAGCGTAGCAGAGAGAAGGAGGATTCCTTCCTCTAGAAATTCATTACATGGGTAAATTGAGCAGCAGATGCTTATCCCTTTTTTCGAACAACCAAAAAAGGATTTATTAATCTTAATTTGAACATGGTATCACAAATACTAAAAGGATCACGAGCAACAGCATCACTACGAAGAGATAGCATCCCAACAAAGTTTGGCACCCTAACTCTTGAAAATCATAAGACAAACCCGGACCCTGCAAGAAAAAATGAGCAAATGATGCTATCTTTAGGTTGGCAAGTAGACAACCTAAAGATAAGTAAATACAACACATTAAGTCCCACAACAAGACGAGGAAATTGCAGCAGAAATACATGTGCACCACTCCACAGTCCACACCATGTCTTAAATCCAAACTCTCCATAAATTACTGACACTAACATCCTTCCACCCTCACCCATACACACCACCAACTCACCAACCCAACCTAAGACAGCACCACCAACTCACCAACCCAACTTAAGACAGCACCACCATTGAGTACACACACACACACCCTGATCCACCCACCCAATCAAGTGATTTAAACAGCCCTCACCCTGCAAACCCTAACAATCAATATAAACAACCACACCCTCATTCACATGAGGAGGGTAAGTTTCTTGCCACATGCTGATAAGTTTCTTGCCAGATTAGTAAGATTTCTCTACAAGTCTACCCTTCGGTGTTTAGTGTCGACCTGATCACGTTTTGATTACAATTTGAGGTAAGCCGAGCGTGCTTCTATTTCTGAAAAACACCTTGGAAATCAACGTGATAGACACTTCTTTTACCATGTTGCTTCATATTGTTAGCAGGAACCTATGTAGCACGGACACGGAACACGGACCGGTCACAACACGACACCGATACCCCAACACGCAAATTTTAAAAAAATGGGGGACATGACACATTGGGGGACACGTTATATATATAATTAAAAAAAATATTCAAATAATTGAATAAGATAAAAGTTTAATAATATTATAACGAGATAGCCCTAAATCTGATCACAGAGGGAGAAAGAAAGAGAGAACACATTCAAACAAAGAGAGTGTCCCTATAGTGTCCCCCGAAGTGTACACTTTGATCCCTTATAATTGCATTTTTACCCCCAAAGTGTTATGAAAGTGTCCGTAAAGTGTCAAGAGAGTGTAGGACCCCAAATATTGGATAAAAAAACAGGACACTCCGGGAGAAGTGTCAGACACGTGTCCGGAGAGTGTTAGGGAGTGTCGGTGTCCGAGAAGTGTCCAACACTGGTACGTGAGCTCTGACGAAGTGTCTGTGCTATATAGGCAGGAACGAGAAGTAAGAGAAACTTTGGTGGCAGTTTTTCGACAGATTTTCACTAATAACAAAAGTCTATTTTCGTTTTCTTTTCTATTTCCCAACTCATCCTCGGTGTTCAGTCATGGAGTCATGGCGAACCTGATGACATCGTAAATAATTGGAATTGGATGAAGCATTATGAGTGCACAAGAGGTTCTCCACGGAACTGTTTTCTGAAAATGAAACAATACAACACTGTGGATGCCGATAGCATCATGATAAGAAAGATATACAATGCAACAAAACACCTGTCTGTAACCAAAATTGTTCAAGGTATCAACACTAATTCATAAAGTTCAACAAAAAGAACATATGCATCACTAGCATCCCAACAAAGTTGGCACCCTATCTCTCGAAATTCATAAGCCAAACCCGGACCCTGGAAGAAGAAAAAAAAAGAGCAACAACCAAAAGAGAAAGAAAATACAACAAATTAAGTCCCACAAACAGCACCTTAGCTGTGAGGCCACTACCCCATGCACAGAATCACCTCATTAACCGTAGAAGCAACAACAGTGGTCAGGCGAAGTTTGATCCAAGACTGAATTTGGACTGAAAATTTGGCAAAAACACACAAAGAAATTGCAGCAGAAATACATGTTTCACCACTCCACAGTCCACAGCGTACCACACCATCTCTTAATTCCACACTCCCCATAAATCAAGTTTCTTGCCAGATTAGTAGTAAGATTTCTCTACCCTTTTGTGTCGACCTGATCACGTCTTTTAATCTCAATTTGCGGTAAGCGTGCTTCTATTTCTTAGAAACACCTTGGAAATCAACGAGATAGACACTTATTCTTTTACCATGTTGCTTCATCCTGTTAGCAGGAATGAGAAGCAAGAGAAACTTCGGTGGCAGTGTTTTGACAGATTTTCGCTAATACTGTAATAAAAGTCTATTTTCTTTTTTCCTTGTTATTTCCTACTCGCTCATCCTCGGTGGTCAGTCATGGAGTCATGGTGAACCTCACGACGTCGTAACTAATTGGAATTTGATGATGCATTATGAGTGCACAAGAGGTTCTCCGCAAAACAGTTTTCTGAAAATGAAACAATACAACGCTAACTGTGGATGACTATAGCCACATGATAAGAAAGATATGCAACAAAACACAGTCTGTAACCAAATTGTTCAAGGTGTCAACACTAACTGTAATAAGCTGAAGATTCAAGGAAACGTTGAACAAAAGGAAGACGTGCTCCAGCACCTGGGACATTTCTCAAACGAGGGATAGGCTATCAGCAAACGGAAAAACACGATTACGCCCATCGCATGGGATATGAAGAGGATCCCAAAAGTCATCCTCTTTCGAATGTTGTTCCGATTCCCAAAGCACATTCCAAGTCTTTTTCTGCAAATTATACGAAACAATGTTGTCTGGAACAGCCAAGAGGAGCGCCAAGTCATCTTCCTTCTCTCCCTCGACAACACACATCACCGCAGAGTAATAAAAATTGCCTTCTATATCAGGGAACGCAGATATATAAGGGAACGCAGATAGCAAGGGCCTGAGATTGACTCGAAACTTGACGTTCCAACGGCACTGGTCCTTGTCCATCTCAAGGATTTCAAATTCCACAGAATTAACCCGAGGACTCTGTATCAGAAACAAACGACCACCATGGCCGCATTCTCCAAAATACCTAGTCTTGTCTATAGGGAGAATTCTACTACTACTTTCCGCGTAAGGAATCCCAATCATCTTCTCCGTCTCAACATCGAACCTCAGCAGATTATATTGGTCACATAGCCAGTAGACAGCTCCATTCCAAAACGCACCATCTCTATAACATCTCTCCAGTAGAAATATCTTCTTCCAACACGCAGTCTCCGATGAGAAGATATCGATTTCCAAAGAGGGAGTAGAGGCTGGTCGAGGCAATACAACTTTGTAGTGAGGGGATTTTGATGGATCGAAAGCCAAGCAACCTGATGCGTAATAACCTCCACCGGGGTGAGTAAGTAGACGGAATTTCTGTGTGGTCGGATTACAAACGATGTAACGAGTGTCAGCAAATTGAGGTCTTTCGACCAACAGTAGACCGTTGCACGAGTGAATGATCACGAAATAACCTGGAAGACATCGACCTAGGAAGGAGAGAGAGGGAAAGGCAGGGCTGCCGTTGAGGGAAACGGAGTCGAGATTATCGATGTAGTAGAAATAAAGGGATGAGATCGGGGGGTTAGGGTTCAGGTGGGAGTGGGCGGAGGCGAATCGGGAGTCGGAGAGGAGAGAGAGCCAGGGTTTCGACACGGACTTGAATCGGATTAGGGTTTTGGCCGCCGGGATACGGAGGAGGATTTGTGTGAGGAGGTCGACGTTGCTGGCTACTAGTTCAGCCGCCGGTGAGGTTCCCGGCGGAGTAAGGTCGGCGATCAGCTTTGTTTTTTCACGGGATGATGATTTCATCGTGCAGAGGAGTGAGTGATTCCAGGGGAAGGAGAAAGTGGAAAATGGCTCGATAGAGGAAAATAATCGGTTAAATACTGAAGAAAGAAAATGAGAAAAGTACACTTTACCCCCTCGTGCTTTAGGCATCGTGCGGATTGCCTCCCTGAATTTTTAACTTGATCACATGATCCCCCTTATGATTTCTGGATTGAACCGCAGAATTGCAGAAGTGACTCCGTTTGGCAGAATAAAAAAACGAAATGGTCCATATATAAAAGAGTACTTCTAGGAAAACCGACAGATTGGAGCCCGATTTTGTACTGTCCGCCCTAGGGGATCCACTCTAGGCCTTTTACTGATATTCTGAGTCGTTCAATATTTTTTTAAAATAAAAAACCAAATGGGCATGTGAGAAATTAGCTCCATTCGATATCCAATCTTCTCATTTTGTGAAAAGTCAGAAAAAAATGGAAAGATTGGGTGAAAAATGAGAAGATTAGATCGAGCACAAAAACAAATCGAATGGAGTCAATTTGTATAGGGTTCTCTCAGTTTTTTATTTTAAAATTATTGAATGGCTCGGATTATCCGTACGAGATCCATAGTGGGTCCCGCAAGGCGATTGGAGCAAAATCGGGCTCCAATCCATCGGTGTCCCTGGATTTTTTTATAATACTCCAGTAAAAGCCACAATAGGAAGAGTTGCTAACGGTTTACCTAAAACTAGTAACTTCCTTGGTTCTAATCACGCGTATGCATTTTAGAAGAGTACGAATTCTGGGAAGAATCAAAGTTCCGTACTTAATTGAGGGCAACTTAGCATATATTCTTTCGTTCATTACGATTGACATGCATTTTGATAAAAGAACAATAGTAGGAAGCTTGCAGCTAACTAGGATTGCAAAGCCACATCTGTGGCTCCTATGTAATTGGCGTTGAACTCTTTTAACTCATTTTCTTGTGCAAATAGATTGAGAGGCACAATATATGGGTGGGACAAACAATCGAATGGATTTGCTTTCAATTGTCACGAATGTTCCGGCCCTTATGAAGACGTTCTTGGAGTTGTGGAAGGGTGGCAAGAGAACGAAACACATAACACAGATGTGCCAACTATTTCTCACAAAAGCGGTCTCACACTTTTCGTCTTCATCAATCCATTTCAAGAGGTACATATTATTTCTGATATTGACTTTGCTAACTCATACATTGTGCAAAAGTCTGTTTTGTTTCTTGAAAATCGGGGTTTTTTTATCGGCAAAAGAAAACATTTTATTAAAAAAATGTTGGCAGAGGGATACCAACAAAAGGTTGGATATACATCAAATTGGGACAATGCCCAATACCCGGCCAAAAAAAAAAAATCAGAGATGAGCCCACACGCTAGTTGGCAGGATTCAACTAGTTACTTTCATGAATAGAAATTTATACTATTGAATCTAGTCATCAAACTTAAAAGAATTTAAATTGAGTGTTCAACCAAATACATGGAACGAATCGAATGACAAATTATGCTTCTCTTGGTCTAAAACAAAAGTGAAAGAAAACTAGTTTGCATTGATATAGTGGTACTGTGGTATCCTATTGTCTTAAATCTTATGTAGATGCAGCGGGTAGGGTCGGCCAAGTACAAACAACGAGTTTTAGAGTGTGGAGCTCGGTTTGTTTACTACATGGTTCTAGAATTTAAGCTCGAGCTCGGCTCTATTACGAAACAAATCGAGCCGAGCTAATCCTTAACGAGTCAGGCCTCGAGCTTTTGTAAGCAACGCGGCTCGTCTGCAACTGTAGGGTCAGGTTAAAGACCCGTGGTTTTTGGCGTGGGTTAGTTTTGGCGAATTTTTTGCTCACAACTATTTTCGATAGTCTCAATATTTTTCAAAAGTGTTAAAAGCACTAAAGGGAAGAAGCATTACCATGGAAGGGATATATTTTTTGGGAGGCAAATGTAAGAAATTGTATTCAATTGTAAGGCGAAAAGCCTACACAATGGAGGCAAAATCCTATGGGGGCAAATGTGCATCCAAAGACTAGATAGACCATTAAAGAGGGTAATCAGAGCACAGTAACCTATTTCAAACTCGCCTAGCGAGATCAGGTTTACAAAAAATAAAACTAATACCAAGCACATGACCAAGGACTTAGATCCTCTCCTCACCTCTCTCTCCACACATCTTTCACACATTTTCTTCCCAAGCTGACAAAACATTAATGAAATTAACGGACGGTTCAGATCAAGCCACCAATTCTGCTTTCAAATTTCATTGTTGGGCGACATCATTTTTGCTTTTTTCTCTGATTATCTATGTTGGACTTGAGACAGATCCAAAAGCACGATGTACGCGCTGTCTATGCGCCAATTGTTGTACCAGTAGCAGCTCTCATAAAGTTTGGTAGGGTGTACTTTAGCATTGATATAGTGTGGTTTCCAATTGTCTTCTATCTTACAAATGTAAATATAGCGGGTTGGGTTGGCCAAGTGTAAACAAGCCGAGGTTATGCAAATGAGCTGAGCTTTAGAGCATTCAGCTCGGCTCGTTTACTACACGGGTTTAAAACTCAAGCTCGAGCTTGACTTAATTATGGAACAAGTCGAGCTGAGTCTTGCCTGAACGAGTCAAGCCTCGAGCTCTTGTGAGCAGCTCGACCTGTTTGCAACCCTAGGGTTGGATTAAAAACCCAAGGGTTGGATTAAAAACCCAAGGTTTTTGCCATGGGTTGGTGAGGGTTCCGTCGGTTTTGGGAAATTTTTTTCTCACCCCTAATTTCGATAGGCAATTTTTTCCAAAAGTGCTAAGTATTAAGGGAAGAAGTATTATGGTGGAAGAAATATCAATAGAAATTTATTGGTACATAGGAGTATAATATTTGCTATGTGCCTCTGAACGAGTTAAGGATTGGTAGGCGGACAACAGCGGGATCCTCCCGATTTAAGTTTGGAATCTTCTTATTGCCTTTTCTATCCGGTTTAGAGTGAAAGAACATGTGTGTTGGGTCAATCTGGGTCATTCATGCTATGGCAATGAACGACTCAGATTGCATGCATTTTTAGCCAACCTGCTTTCCAAAAAATCTGTTTCGTGGTTCCTTTACTAATGTGGATTGGCATAAACAATATCACAACCTAAAGTTCCTCCATTATTTTGGAGCTTTATATAATTTTTTTTATGATGAATCATTTTTTTTCTTCATAAAACTGAGTTGATTATGAATCCAATACCTTGACTACTTTCAGCTAACGTTTTTAATGAATCACTTGACTACTTTATGGTTTTGTTTTTTTCACTTATTTTTCGGTTCAATTAACCCTTTAATTACTTTTTCTAATTTTGAGATTGATAATGTAAGTGTAATAGAAAATTTAAATATGCTCTTTTTGTTACCACTTCCATAAAAGTAAATTTTTTTTTTATGTCAAACTGCTAACATCTACTAATAAATTGAAGCTAGAAAACATTATGTTTTTTGTAAACCTTATAATAGAGTGTTTTTAACGTTTATCTTATAAATATTTGTGAATAAAATCATATAAGGGTCCAATTTTATAACTTTGCATAGGGCCAGATAGGCTGGCCTTGCAACCGTTTTGGGTTTCATTCCGGTTAAAAAGGGAGAAATGGTTCAAGACCCTTTATTTTCTTAGGCTCGTTGGGTACCTAGTGTTTGCCAAAAAATCATACAGTATTAGTCAGAGATGTTATTCATAGTAAATGAAACGTGTTTATCTTGGGAAAATTTGATCTTTAATATTGGGAGTAATGTACGATTAATCTGAATTGTTGTAGCCGGAAAAAAATAAATGGTTAAAATCATGTTGTTAGGTCAAGAATATATGATCCAACCATAGGAGTGCACAACCATGGGCTGCACCTATGTAAGCGTGAATTAGTAATCAATTAGGAAAATTTCTTTTATATTCCTTCGATTTTGATCGAAAGTTCAATTTGATCATTCATTTTTTAATTTGGACAAACAAACACTTCTACATTCGAATTGGTTCGAATGTAAATCCTGACTTGGATACCGTTTGATATTTGGACCGGAAAAAGGAAAAAATTGCACATTCCCCCTCCCCAGCTTTACCACCACTAGCAGCACCAACCGATTCCCTATTTCCTCCCCATTCCAGCACCACTGCCAACCCCTACCGCAACCCTCCTCCTCCATAGCTGGCCATCACCATTACTCCCTACTCCATCCATTTACTCGATCTCTCATCCCCCTCACTCCTCTATATATATACCAACAATTGAGCTCCGAAAATCACACACAAAACACCCCACATTCACCTGAAAAATCAGTAACAAAAGATAAGAGAAAGAAAGCTTCCACCGCCTCCAATGGAGTTTTAGAGAGAAAAAAAATGGGTTTACGTTCTACACCATCCCACCGCTCGAATCCCGCTTTACAATCTTTCCAGACATTAAAGAACATCACAAATCCACCACCACCTCAGTCCACGGCCCACCCCGAGGTCCCCCTCTCCGTCGTCTTCTCCGAATATATGAAATTTATCGAAACCCATTCATCGTTTTTTGGCAGATTTGAGATAGAATAATATCTCTTCTAGCTTCTCAAAGTATATTACTCAATATACAAGGTTTAAAAGCTTAGGATCGAAAATTATGGCGAACCCAAATCTGGCTGAGAGTGGCACGACGGTGAACAGTACTGAAACCGATTTGGGTTTTAAATCAAAATGTTAAAATCACAGTTAACCCCCCTTAGCTTATTAAAATCACAATTCTGGCCACAAGTGACCTTTTTCCGTCCAAATATCAAACGGTATCCAAGTCAGGGTTGACATTGGAACCAATTCGAAAAGTGGAAGTATTTGTTTGTCCAAATTGAAAGATAAATGATCAAATTGAATTTTCGGTCAAAATCGAAGGGATATAAAAGAAGGCAAATGATTTTGGCACTCCAATTTTTTATGGTGACACTCCAAAACTTATTTATTAATGTAAAGATTATACATATCAAGTAACAATTAAAAAAATTTTGGAGTGGCATTATCAAAAATTGAGGTGCGAAAATTATTTTCATATGTGTCTAACCATTGGAAAAGATCACTTTAGAAAAAGTTAGGCCAAACAATGTTTAAAACACAAATTTAAACAAGCTGTTGATTTTGTCATTCTCTTTTTTGTTAACGTCACTCCCCTGCAAGTGTATTTTTGGTGCAAAAATACACTTGTAGGGGAGTGACATTAATTAAAAAAGAAGTAATAAAATCATTTCTCATTTACACCATTCTTTTAATTTTATTTATTTAGTCTTTATGACGTGGTTGAGGACAGACAGGTGCACTTATGATAATTTTTCGGATGGTTAAGATACGAAAGTGCTATAGGCACATCACTAAATGACACACCCAGCCACGTTAGCTAATGTGGCATCCCATTTAAAAAAAAAATAGAAATCAAAATCAAATCGTCTTCAGCTTCTTCCGCGCCATCTTCTTCTGCGCCCAAACGAAGAGAGAGCCGACAAAGACCTCAGCCTAAACCAACCAGCCAGTACTACCGGCGACTTTCGCCACCATCACCACCACTGACGACCCCGCTGCCATCAGCGTCTCCCCTCCACTGACGACAACCACCATCGGCTGCAATTGTGCCACACCGCCAACCAACGCGACTACGCACCACCAACATCTCTCTCTCTCTCTCTCTCTCTCATAGCCCTAGAACTTGTTCCGATTTCACTTTGATTAGGGTCAGGGCTTGAACTAAAATTGGGGATGTGAACAGAACTTGTTTCGATTTCAATTTCTATTATTTCTCATTTGCTTTTTTCTGCTAGGATTAGGGTTAATGCTGAATAGAAATTGCAGTTTGGTTCGTTTTGATACCAATTTTTAGAATTGTCACAATTACAAGCCCTAATTTCTTGCTCCAATCCATGGCATGTGAATAAACCTTAAACTGAAACATACCTAGACAGCTTGACGAAGCCATAGGTGGAAACCTATGTGATTAAATGAACTTGCTCTTGTGATGGATGAAGATATTCGACTCCCTAAAGGCACCAGATTTTCTAGAGAGGAGTAGATGACAATAGAAGCATGAGAATTCTCAAATCTGCAGAATGCTCTTACAGTCCAGACCAAAGTTATTAATAGAGCAAAACAATTAACAAATTTGCAGCAAGAGTTACTTCAATATTAATCTAGCATCCTATTTAGCTGAAGCCAAAGTACTAATCTCAGTTAGATACTTAGTTCTAATAAGAAGGTAATAATAATAAGCCTAGACCAGTATAAGAACCCACACCCTAGTTAAAATGTTTAAAGTCTGTAAATGATATTGCCACATGCTTATGTTTGGTTGGCATAAAAAAGCGAACGAAAAAATGCGATTGATTGTTAAAGTCTGTATTGCTTGGTTACTATGAATTTTATGGAGTATAACATATTTGCTTATATGTTACTTTTTACCAATAGATGATGTTTCCTTTGCCATCACCATCGTCTTTGATATCGCCGGAGTTTATTCGGTCAGTTATGCCTCCTCCGGATGACGAAATTGATTTTGGAAGGTATTTTCCTCATCGTTTAACATAATTTACATGATTTTTTTGGCAATAGTCAAGATTTAATTAGTTATAATTTTTTGTTAAATTTTGTAGAGATGCAGAAGAGGAGGAGGAAGAGGAGGAGGAGGAGGTAGGGAGTGGAGACAATGAAGTAGAGGTATTGAGTGGTACTAATGAGACAACAGAAAATTGTAATGATAGAATCGAGGAACCGAAGGTGGGAATGGAATTTGACACATCAAGCGAAGCTTATGTGTATTACTTAAGATACGCTAAACAACAAGGATTTGTTGTGGCGAAAAGAACGTCAAGAAAGGGAAGTGATGGAAACTTGAAGAATCTAACTCTTCAATGCAGTCGTGGTGGAAAGGTAAGGGTGAGGGGAAGCAACCCGGTGAAACCACGACCACAAACAAAAATTGATTATCCAGCTCGCCTTATTGTTGCTTTTACCCCGGATGGAAAGTGGAGGTTAAACCTAGTTGTCTTGGAGCACAATCACGATCAAAGCCCGAGAAAGTGCAGGTTCTTCAAGAGCAATAGGGTAATTGATGAACATATGAAAAGACAGCTCATGTTGAATGATAAAGCTGGGATTAAATTGCCCCAGACTTATGCCTCACTTCAGATTAAGGAGGGGGGACCTGATAAGCTTCCATATAGTCAGAAGGATTGCCGGAATTTTGTGGACAAATAACGACGTTTAAAACTTGTAGAAGAAGATGCTGAAGCGATGCATAGTTATTTCATGAGAATGAAAGTTGACAATTCTGACTTCTTTTATGCCATGGATTTGGATGACAAGGGTCAATTAAATAATGTATTCTGGGCCGATGCAAGGAGTATGGTAGCTTGTAAGGAGTTTGGTGCTGTTGTGACATTTGACACAACTTACTTAATAAATAGGTATGACATGCCTTTTGCTCCATTTGTTGGCATGAATCATCATGGTCAGTCGATTTTATTGGGATGTGGGCTCATCTCTCATGAAGATACAGAGTCATTTTCGTGGTTATTTGAGACTTGGAAGACATGCATGTGGGGTTGTGCTCCAAAAGCAATAATTATTGACCAGTGTTTAGGCATGAAGAATACTATACAAAAAGTATTCCCTGACACCCGACATCAGTTGTGCATATGGCATATTATGTAAAAGATGCTAGAAAAGTTCGGTAAGTAAAACGCCTGTGAACAAATTAGTTCGTGTATGCGCAAGGCCGTATGGAATTCATTGACAAATTTTAAATTGTTAATATCTTTCAATCTATAATAAATTTTATGTGCAATATGGATCTTATATGATAGATCTCATGTCACGCCCCGTTCCGGAATAGCACCTCATCGGCCTATCCCGATACGACACGCGACAACAGCCCAACAACAACTAGCTACTAGCAATTCCAAGAATAACTAAATATTGAAGTTTAACAGCCACATTTTATTTACATCTCAAAAATGATTGTCATTTACAAACTACAGCGGAAGTTTATCAAGAAATAAACATAACCAACTATTATCCAATTAAAAAAAAAACTAAACTAGGCAAATATCATCTACGGGCTGGGAGACAAAGACTCTCTCAGGCCTCAACCACGCACTTCTCAAGCGAGTGACAAAAACGCAAAATGCAACCCGTAGTGGACACCGACCTATACCTGCAAAACTGGAACCCCAAACGAGTTCCAAGAGTGTAAATGAGACATGGATGTTGTTCAATATAGACAATAAATCCAAGTTCATCATTAATTAAGCATTAAGCAAATAATCGACACAAAGTCTTTAATCCGACACAAAGTCACTAGCTCGACACAAAGTCATAATTTTGGCATAAAGCCATTGAATCGACACAAAGTCAAAGGCACGACACAAAGTCCGGCCGTTGACCGTTGTTGCCCACCGACACGAAGTCACAGTCCAATATCACAAATTCAATCCAATTGAAGAACATCTATGAATCGAACACTCATCTCAGTCTCCAACAAAAAGAAAACCAACAAAGTCACTCCTTACGTGGAGCTGAGGTACTCGTTGTTGCCTCCGAACCTTGCATATAATCCATACATATGAGTAAGCTCATTGAGATATTCATGAAATAAAAGAATTGCAACAATTTGCTTTTTCCAAATTCACCTAGCCCCAAGAACACGTTTCAGTACAATGGAAAAATAAACATTAGAGAAGATCATTACATAATAAAGAAATTATTCAATTAAGCTTGATCCCAACTAAAGTGCATGATGAATTCATCACTTCCCACATAGGATAATTTTTCAAAATGGTTGCCAATTACAACCATTTGTAGCAACAGTAAGCAACGACATAAAGCCACTGCTCAGAATCGTTTTCCTTTCTTAATTCCCCTGTTAGCCAAATTAATTACAAATTGTCAATCTCAGTCAGATACAACCTGTTTTCAGCGTACTACACCTAACTCCTACACTTTTGCACTTGGTGGTGATTTTCAGCAATTACAGAGGCGATTTTAACATCTATATAGCAGTTTTCAGCAACCAATTAATAGTTTCAGCACCTAAATAACCATTTTCAGCTCTAAAGTTGCATTTCCAGCAACTAAGCTTCAGATTTCGGCAGTCAAATATCAACGTTTTGACAATCTAATGACAAAAATCAACTCTTAACATGAAGTATAATCTCCATATATTTCCAATAGAAAAAGAAGACAAGGAGAGGCTCAGACTTGATTTCTAGGGCACCCAAAACCCAATTCAAGAACCTACAAATTGATTACCATGTAGAGTTTAGAAGTTACTTACCAAGATTAAGAATTCAACCTCCTGCTCTCTTTCTCTACCACTCGGCAGCTCTCTCTCTCTCTCTCTCTCTCTCTCTCTCTCTCTCTCTCTCTCGTAGAAGACAGCCTTCTCCTTTGGGTTTTCTGTTATTTATTTATTTATTTCAATAGATATGTGATACACATACACACATGCACTTCAGGTGAAGCCCACGTGCACACACAGCACCTCTTTTTCTTTTTCTTTTTACAACTAAGACCCTATAGTTCTAAGAAATCACATTTAAGGTCCACATAAAAAATAAAACTCACTTGCCATTCTTTCTTTCTTACTTGGTTTTTTTTTTTAAATGTTATAAGGATAACTGACTCGCACACATGCAATTAAAATATTTGTGCAGCCCATAAGTTATAAAATGAACTCTTAAGCACCTTAAGATAATAGGATGTTACACTCTTCCCCTCTTAGGAATTTCGTCCGCGAAATTAGTTACCTGAAACAAACAATTGAGGATAATTCTTTCGCATCAGCTCTTCCATTTCCCATTTGGCTTCCTCCTTTGTATGGTTACGCCAAAGCACTTTCACCAACGGTATTACCTTGGAGCGAAGAACACATTCTCCTCGTTCTAGAATCTCTATCGGTTCCACAACATACGTCAAGTTTTCTTTCAACTCTATCAGTACCGTACCCAAGACGTGAGATGGATCTGGTATGTAGTTCCTTAACATTGAAACATGGAAGACGTCGTTTAATCGTGCCAACTCTGCCGGTAAAGCTAAACGATACGTCGTTGCTCCAACTCGTCCGATGACCTCATATGGCCCAATATACCTTAGAGACAATTTCTTCTTACCCTTGAAATGTACAACACCTTTCCAAGGAGACACACGAATAAATACTCAGTCACCAACTTGAAACTCCAAATCTCGCCTCCTTTTATCAGCGTAGCTCTTTTGTCAATCTTGCGCAATTTTTAACCGTTCTTTTATGAGTTTAACACCATCAGCAGTTTGTTGTACCAATTCTGGTCCCAATATACGCCTTTCTCCCACATCGTTCCAATAAATAGGAGTTCGACACTTGCTGCCATATAACGCTTCGAACGGTGGCATGCCAATGCTACTATGGTAGCTATTATTGTAAGCAAACTCCATTGTCGGCAAGTATTTATCCCAACTGCCTTTAAAATCAAGAACACATGCCCTCAGCATGTCCTCCAAAGTCTGAATAGTTCGTTCAGATTGCCCGTCCGTTTGAGGGTGAAAAGCGATACTGAATTTCAAAGAAGTACCCAAGGCATGCTGCAAACTAGCCCAAAATCTAAAAGTAAACTTAGGATCTCTATCACTAATAATAGACACATGCGCCCCATGCAATCTGATAATCTCATCAACATAAATCTGAGCATATTTATCTGTAGTGTACGTAGTCTTAACTGGCAGAAAATGAGCTGATTTTGTCAATCTATCCACAATCACTCAAATGGAATCGTACCCCTTCTGAGAACGCGGCAAAGCTATCACAAAATCCATTGTCACATGCTCCCATTTCCACTCCGGTATAGGAAGATTTTGCAACAAACCTGCCGGTCGTTGATGTTCTGCCTTAACTTGCTGACACACCAAACAACGAGTCACATATTGAGCTATCTCCTTCTTCATCCCATACCACCAATAATGTTCTTTAAGATCTCGATACATTTTTGTACTTCCCGAGTGCATTGCATACGGTGAATTATGAGCTTCCTCCAGAATTTTCATCTTTAAGTTTAAATTCCTAGGAACACACAACCGATTCCCGTACATTAACACTCCATCATCCCGAATCGTGAAGTCTTTCCGTTTCCCCTTTCTCACTTGATCTCTGAATCCCCTCAACCTTCGATCCTCATACTACGTCTCCCGAATGTGATCAATCAACATAGGCCTCACTTTAATTTGAGCTATCAAAGCATCAGTTCTTGTTAAAGCCAGCTTTACTCCCATCATAGCCAACTCAGTAAAGATATCAACACGTGTACATTGAACATAAACCAATCTCCCAGCTGTCTTCCGACTCAGAGCATCAGCAACCACATTGGCTTTCCCCGGATGATAGTGTATAGAACAGTCATAATTTTTGATTAACTCCATCCACCGCCTTTGCCTCAAATTCAAATCCTTCTGCGTAAACAAATATTTCAAACTCTGGTGATCCATGTAAATTTCACAAGTCACCCCATAGAAGTAATGTCTCCACAATTTTAAAGCAAAAACCACCGCCGCCAACTTTAAGTCATGAGTAGGATAGTTACGCTTGTGATTTTTCAGTTGTCTCGACGCAAACGCAATAACTTTACCCCGTTGCATCAAAACATAGCCAAGACCCTGATGAGAAGCATCACTGCATATCACCAAATCCTCATTACCCTTCGGTATAGTTAACACTGGCGCTGTTACCAATCGAGTCTTCAACTCCTGAAAACTGTTTTCACATTCTTCAGACCAAATAAATCTTACATCCTTCCTTGTCAATTTTGTCATGGGTAACGCAATAGCAGAAAAGCCCTTAATGAACCTCCGATAGTACCCTGCCAAGCCAAGGAAACTACGGATCTCAAAAACATTAATTGGTCTTTCCCAATTCACCACTGCCTCTATCTTCTTCGAATCAACACAAATACCGTCCCTAGAAATTACATGACCTAGAAATGCAACGCTGTCACGCCAAAATTCACATTTACTTAATTAACCGTACAACTGCTTCTCTCGCAAAGTCTGCAATATGGTTCTCAAATGCCGTTCATGATCCTCCTTATTCCGAGAGTAAATCAGAATATCATCAATGAACACAATAACAAACGAATCCAGATATGGCTCAAACACCCTATTCATTAGATCCATAAATACCGCAGGAGCATTAGTTAACCCAAAAGGCATAACTAAAAACTCAAAATGGCCATACCTCATTTGGAAAGCTGTTTTGGACACATCACTGTCCTTCACTTTTATCTGATGATACCCCGATCTCAAATCTATCTTGGAAAAGACAGCTGCCCTTTGCAACTGATCGAACAAATCATCAAACAAATCATCAATTCTGGGCAAAGGATACTTGTTCCGAATTGTAACCTTATTCAGCTGCCTATAATCAATGCACATACGCATGGTACCATCCTTCTTTTTCACAAAAAGAACCGATGCTCCCCAAGGTGAAATACTCGATTGTACAAACCCTTTATCCACCAAATCTTTCAACTGAATCCTCAACTTTAGCAATTCAGTTGGTGCCATTGTGTCAGGCACAATTCCTGGTAATTCGTCTAGAAACACGTCTTGAAATTCATTCACAATAGGAATATCGACCAACTTCAGTGGTTTCTTTTCAGTGTCAACCACAAAAGCAAGATAACCCCGACATCCTTTCCTCAACAAGTTTGCTGCCTTAAATGCAAAAATCATACCATTTCAAAGGCCCTGTCTATCACCATAGAATTTAATTTCCGCCTCACCTGGTATTCTAAATACAACTTCTTTATTAAAACAATCTAGATGCATGATGCGTTGATAGGAAATCCATGCCAAGAATAATGTCAAAATCAGACATGACCAAAGGAATTAAATTTGCCTCTAATTTCCTATCATTAACACACACCACACAATTTGGGTATGATACCCCAACTATCATTACCTCTCCAATGGGGGTAGATATCGCCAAGGCAGTATTTAATAGCACACAAGGTTTATTTAAACGCATGCTGAACATGTTTGACACAAAAGAATGCGTAGAACCTGGATCAATTAAGACTTGTGCATAAATACCCAAAAACTACTAGGGTACCTGTCACCACTTCCGGAGTAGCCTGAATATTCTGTCGTGTCATAGCAAACACCCTACCAGGTGCAGTAGAACCACTCACTCCGCCACCACGACCAACAGAACTACTCAAAGCTCCGCGTCCAATAGGAACGTTGCCAACTGACGACGCTGCTGGCGCATGAGGGTTTGTACACTGTGTTGGCATATGCCCCATTTCACCACAATTGTAGCATTTAATTCCTTACCCACTTCCGGACAGTCTCTAACACGATGATCAGGAGAACCACAACGAAAACATTGAAATAAAATCCTTCGACCACTTGATCCACCTTCCCTATTCACGCTTTGTTTACTCACCTTTCGCCCTTGTCCACTTTGTTGTTTGAAATCACTTTGCCCCTTCAAATGTTGGAATTTGCTTCCACCCTTGTAGTCACCACCAGATTTGCTTGCTTGCCTAACTTGACTGGCTGCAATTTTGCTCCTCTTAGTCTGTTCCCATTTTTCAAACATTTCTTCAACATCTTTGCCAGCCTTGTTTGCCATTTCAACCAAATCAGCATAATCTTTTTCTTTATAAGCCGTTATTCTAGTTTGAACATTATCCTCCAGTCCCTTTCTAAACCGTCAGCCCTTCTTTTCCTCAGTATCCACCATATCCGTAGCATAAACTGAAAGAGCATTAAACTTGGCATCATATTCGGCCACTGACATACTCCCTTATTTAAGATTGATAAATTTTGCTTCTTGTGCAAAACGATACATCTCAGGACAATATTTATCATTAAAGGCCTTCACAAATCTCGCCCATATAATCACTTGGGGCACAAGTGGCTGAACACCAGGTAATGGGGCTGAGAGCAACCTCTGACTTGCCTCTCACCATATTAAAGCTTGCCCTTTAAAGGTAAAAGTTGCTAAGGTCACCTTCTGTTCGTTAGTAACTCCCATAGCTGTTAGAACCCTCTCCACCGTTTTCAGCCAATCCTCTGCCTCCTGAGGTTTGAAAGTACCCTCAAACTTTGTTGGATAAAGCTTCTTGAATTTCTCTAGTAATCCGACACTCTGATTAATTGGAGTTCCAGCTTGTCGTTTAGCATACTGTGCTATAGCTGCCAAAAGTCTTTCTATGTCTCTGGCCCCAACCTAAACTCCTATCGGTGCAACCCTACCAGCCGTATCACCTTGCCCTGGGTGAAAAGATGCTTCCCCTTCTTGATTTTCCATTTCCCCGTTGCAATTCAATTAAACAACAGCAACAACATATACTATTTTTATCATGTTAGATAAACCAACACTAAACTCGACTCAACAAAAAGGAACAACTTCCTATAGTCCACTACTAGACCACAACTCGCTCAACGACACTCAGAATCTAGATAATTCTAGGCTCTGATACCAAAACTGTCACGCCCCATTCCAGAATAGCACTTAATCGGCCTATCCCAATACGACACGCGACAATAGCCCAACAACAACCAGCTACTAGCAATTCCAAGAATAACTAAATATTGAAGTTTAACAGCCACATTTTATTTACATCTCAAAAATGATTTGTCATTTACAAACTACAGCGGAAGTCTGTCAAGAAATAAACATAACCAACTATTATCCAATTAAAAAAAAAACTAAACTAGGCAAATATCATCTACGGGCTGGGAGACAAAGACTCTCTCAGGCCTCAACCACGCACTTTTTAAGCGAGTCACAAAAACATAAAATGTGACCTGTAATGGACACCGACCTATACCTGCAAAACTGGAACCCCAAACGAGTTCCAGGAGTGTAAATGAGACATGGATGTTGTTCAATATAGACAATAAATCCAAGTTCATCATTAATTAAGCATTAAGCAAATAATCGACACAAAGTCACTAGCTCGACACAAAGTCATAATTTTGGCATAAAGCCATTGAATCAACACAAAGTCAAAGGCACGACACAAAGTCCGGCCGTTGGCCGTTGTTTCCCATCGACACGAAGTCACAGTCCAATATCACAAATTCAATCCAATTGAAGAACATCTATGAATTAAACACTCACCTCGGTCTCCAACAAAAAGAAAACCAACAAAGTCACTCCTTACGCGGAGCTGAGGTGCTCGTTGTTGCCTCCGAACCTTGCATATAATCCATACATATGAGTAAGCTCATTGAGATATTCATAAAATGAAAGAATTGTAACAATTTGCTCTTTCCAAATTCACCTAGCCCTAAGAAACACGTTTCAGTACAATGGAAAAATAAACATTGGAGAAGATCATTACATAATAAAGAAATTATTCAATTAAGCTCGTTCCCAACTAAAGTGCATGATGAATTCATCACTTCCCACATAGGATAATTTTTCAAAATGGTTGCCAATTACAACCATTTGCAGCAACAGCAAGCAACGGCATAAAGCCACTGCTCGGAATCGTTTTCCTTTCTTAATTCCCCTGTTAGCCAAATTAATTACAAATCGTCAATCTCAATCAGATACAACCTGTTTTCAGCACTTGGTGGTGATTTCCAACAATTACAGAGGCGATTTTAACATCTATATAGCAGTTTTCAGCAACCAATTAATAGTTTCAGAAAATAAATAACCATTTTCAGCTCTAAAGTTGCATTTCCAGGAACTAAGCTTCAGATTTCGGCAGTCAAAAATCAACATTTTGACAATCTAATGACAAAAATCAACTCTTAACATGAAGTATAATCTCCATATATTCCAATAGAAAAAGAAGACAATGAGAGGCTCAGACTTGATTTCTAAGGCACCCAAAACGCAATTCAAGAACCTACAAATTGATTACCATGTAGAGTTTAGAAGTTATATACCAAGATTAAGAATTCAATCTCTCACTCTCTTTCTCTACCACTCGGCAGCTCTCTCTCTCTCTCTCTCTCTCTCTCTCTTGTAGAGGACAACCTCCTCCTTTGGGTTTTCTGTTTTTTTATTTATTTATTTCAATAGATATGTGATACACATACACACATGCACTTAAGGTGAAGCCCACGTGCACACATAGCACCTCTTTTTCTTTTTCTTTTTACAACTAAGACCCTATAGTTCTAAGAAATCGCATTTAAGGTCCACATAAAAAATAAAACTCACTTTCCATTCTTTTTTTCTTACTTGTTTTTTTTTTTTTTAAAGTGTTATAAGGATAACTGACTCGCACACATGCAATTAAAATATTTATGCAGCCCATAAGTTATAAAATGAACTCTTAAGCACCTTAAGATAATAAGATGTTACATCTCAATTAATTCTATTATACAAAATTTTTAAAAACTGTAAAAATATTATAAATTGAAAGATATTAACAATTTAAAATTTGCATTGGAAACTGAACAGGACAGTTATTTTGGAACAGAGCGAGTATTTTATTTTGGACTATCTGTTAATAAGTGGCTATTTTGTAAAGTTAGTAGGTAAAAGTTGGTTCATTTTTCATTTTGCCCCAAAAGTAGATTCCATTTTGAAAAGTTAGTGAATAAAAATGTAATGATAATGTCTTCATAGAGGGTAAGTATGAAAAGTGGAGGTAAAAGTTGATATAAAATGTATAATGATGATGTTTTCATAATAAGTTGGAGTTACGAAGCGGGACACGTAAAAATGGACAAATGGAGAATTGTGCAGAGTGCAACATGTTTAAAAAAAAAATACAAACAGTTCAACTACACCATTTAAGGGACAAAATTTCTACGATGCTCCAATGTGATATTGGGGCATCATGCTCTTATTTAATATGAACCATTAGAGCATCTCTAACCCTTGACATTAAATTGGGGATGTCAATTTTTTTAAAGGCTGATGTGACATTTTGCCATCTCCAATTTGACATCAAAACCTCATATTCAATTCTTATGTCAAATTCTATTTATTTGACATCAAATTATACTTCTTTAACCCTTATGTCAAAATACAAATGGTCATTTTTTGAAATTTGGCATGGAGGAGGGTGACTGTCAAAGTTGGCATGAAAATGCTTGTCTTCAAATCCACGTGTATTTGGCATTAAAGAAAGCTGTTAGGTTACATTGAATTATAGTGTAAATTTTTACCGTTAAGATGTCCACGTAGAAATTGACATCTCTCATTCTCCAACCCAGGACTTCATATTGAAGATGTCAAATTTTTTTTGAAGGCTTATGTGGCATTTTGGAATCTTCAATTTGACATCAAAGGCTTCCTTTCCAACCCTTATGCCAAATTCTATTTATTTGACATCAAACTATCCCTCCCTAACCATTAATGTCAAAATCTAAACAGTCATTTTTTAAATTTGGCAGGCAAGATGTAGGTAATCAAAGTTGGCATACTTCCTCCCCCTTTCATCCATGTCAAAAGCCACGTAGGATTTGGCCTAACAGAAGGCATTTGGATTGGTTTGTCAATTAGTGTCAAATATTACCGTTACAAGCTTCACATCAGATTTGACATCTCCCGTTGGAGATACTCTTAGACCAAATTTTAGGTTAATTTGGCCATTGGATCAAAACCACCTGCAAGAAGTAAGGTGGTTTTGCGTTTTTTTAGCCAAAAAAAAAGCCATTATACTTATCATGAATACTTTTTACCATATTTTATGCTGACCCTTATCACTAAATAAGACATACTTACCACAACTAAAAACTGTACTTTAACATTTTTTGATGTTTTCAAAATAATTTTAACAGGTGCCGGAGGTCAACTGGAGAGAGACGGAGATGGATCCAAGGGTTGAGATTGAAAGAAAAAATCCAATAGTTTGAAAAAAAACAGGGGCATGATGTGTTTTGGCCTTTTGAGGCATGGTAGCCTTTAAGGGAGTGCAACAACGTGTTGCACCTTATTTGTTTTTGATATTTTTTTTCATTTAAGGAGTGCAACAACGTGTTTTGAGAAAAAATTATTCTAGCTTCACATTCATTTACACACTTCTATTTATAATAGAGATGGAGTCCGCACACACTACATATTCAATATGTGTGGGCCCCACTTCTATTATGATTGAGAGCGTGTAAATGGGTGTGTAAGTGAGTGTGAAGTTAAAAATTTCGTTATACCCATCCAAATAGCCCCCACGTTTCTAACCCTAAGAGCACATTCCGCAACGCAAAAAAAATCCTTATTTTTTAAGAAAACAATTTCAAACTCAAAAATTATAGTTTTATTGAAATTTAAAAATATGCAATATGGATCGTATTTGAAAGATCTTATATAGATCTTTTATACGATGCAAAAAATTTTGAAAAATTATTTTTCATTTACATTATTTTTAAATTTGAAAATGTGAAATAAGCTGCTTATTTTTTAAGAAGATTTCCGAAACGAAGCGTAATTCCCACAACCAAAGATGCTACTCACACAACAATTTAAGTACAATAACTTACACAACCTCTCACATATATGTGGAGCCTACACATAGTAATGTGTGTGACGCCTCCATACATGTGAGAAATTTTATAAGTTATTGTGTTTGAATTATTGTGTGAATATCATTTTTATTCCCACAATATAACGTAGGGTTGCACAATATAACGTAGGGTAGGGTCGGGCAATAAGTTCGCCCATCTCCGGACTACTCTTCTTCACAGCCTCTCCTCTCCTCTCCTCCTACCGTGAATAATAAGGGGGAGGTTTCCGGTGTCCAATTTTGGGTTAAATTTTTCCAATTGAGTCCCCAGCATCTTTCCGTCCGCGTGGTTCGTCTGTGGGTACTTTGGTAATTTCGTGCGGATCTGTGCTTGTGCACACCTGGCGTCATCCGGTGCTCCTGCGGGATACGTGATGGGTTTTAGCCGTTGATTTGCGTTCGCCCCTTTTGCGCTGGCGTTCCATCGTCTTCCTCATTCCCTCTCTGATATATTACTCCTCTCTCTCGAGCTTTATTCTTTGACATTCAACCAGCAACCAAACCCACTTCCCCAATCTACTCTCCGTTGATCTTCCGACCAACCACCAAGATCGAATCCCTCTTTCTCTCTCTCTCTCTTTCTCTCTCTCTCTCTCTGTCAGTCGACAAGTTGAGACCGTTAAACTTCCACAGTCCAAAATCGACTACAGTCCGTCGTTTGTTGTCTCAGCTCTCGTTCTTGGAATGTTCCAAGTTTTTTGGTGACTTTCAGGTAATCCAGATTTCCGACTGATTTTGTACAGAGTGCTTGTGGGTCAGAGAGGGTAACTGTTCGGTTCTGGTTTAGGGTTTTTCCGATTTGGTTTTCGGCGTTCAGGGCGGTGTGGTTCGAAGTTTTCATGTGTTTTTTTTGACCTCCTTCTATGCGTTTGGTGGGAAGAGATACCTGTTGGGTGGAAGACCATTTCTTCCCTTGTTGGCTGTAGGCGATGCTGTGTTCTAAACTACCATGTTCCCATTTTTTCTGGTCGTGGTTTGGTTGTTTGGGGTTTTCGGGTTGCTGTGCGAAAGATCTACGTGTTCTCTTCGTTTTGTCTTGCGATGTGTTGTTCTGCAACTGTTTTTGGGGAAATTGTTAGATATTGAAGTTGCCATGTGTTATTCTGCAACTGTTTTTGGGGAATTTGTTAGATATTGAAGTTTCCGTTGTTTTCATCTTCAAAAAAATTGGAGTAGTGTTTATTTTGAGAGCAACTTGGCTCAGTTTCAGTGTCAATATATCATTTTGCCTCATAGTATAGGTTTCCAAACAAAACGTGCAATTTTTAGAATTTAATCCATTGTTGAGGTCCATATTCAGTATTCGCGTTAGAATATTCTTTTCCAAACCGAAACTTTCAGATTCTTGAACTGTCTTAATTTGAAATTAATTGAAGTTATTTGGCCCTTTTCAGCCTCTGAATGTATTCCCCTAATATGCTTACTATTTCCTTGTAAGCTTGATATATTGCTTGCCTTTTAGTTGCAAGAACTTGTATTTAATATTTGGTAGTAGTACTATTGGTATCTTTAAAATTGCACGCAAAATTTTTGTAGCATCTTCTGTGAAGATTGATTGTTAATGTGTCTGCTTAGTGCAGATTCAGTCTTCTTGGTTGTGAGGATTGCCTTAAGAGGGACAGAAAATCTGAAGCATAAGTTTATTCAGAAATTGTACACGAAATTTCAAGTGGGTGGGTGGCTATTGGTTTTGTTCTCAAGTAAACCTGAGAATCAACGGAATGCCATCACAGAGCACCTTATTCCTGCTGGGTATGGTGCTTGGTCTTCAATGATTATGAGGTACGGTCCCTTCATTCCTTTCTTTGTCACTGTGATAAATTCACTAAATGAAGGATACCAAAATGTTTAATTGGGTCTACCTTGTTCTGTATTAGATGATATGATGTCGCAATGCTGCAAACACTTATTCTCCTATATACCAGGACTGTGTATACAGTTAGACGTTCCATTTTTATGCAGATACTATTACTATTTACTATATGGTTCTTAAATGCAGATGTTTTTTCTCCACAAGTGTGTTCTTCAGGCCAGCGTCTAAGGACATGGTTGAGCTTTTCTTTTCTGCTATTGGCAAGGAACTCCAAGCCTTTAGTTGTTTTTTTTTATTGTTCATCACTCATTTGTTTGCCGTAAAATTACTTTATTAAGCTTCCTGGAATAGCTTCTATGATGAGCTCATTGTCTGATCATACATGTAAATTCACGCTTCTCTTTTTCTTTGTCTTCTTTTTCTTTTTCTCTTGGTTGCTCTTTCTGGAAGGTTCACTACTCCATATGAGCTATGTCGAATATACACCTTGGCCTAAGATAGTTGAATATGCTAATGCTGCTGCTTCAACTTTTTTTTCCCTGTTTTTCTTTTGCTTTTATCTTCGTTTGTTTTGTTGAAACACTGTTTGATGCTCGGATGCCTATGAAGTATGAACTATGCTAGGCTGATCCTTTTGGAAGGATTTCCCTTAGGTTTAGGTTTAGGTACAGAAATTTTGTGAAGGATCATGCTAAATAGTAGATTCTCTACATAGTTGTAGTGTTAGAGGATTACCTTTGATGAAGTGCGGCGATATATACCTCTTTACTCCTTTCGGATGCACCATTGCCTTTTGGATTGTGCTCCGTTTTGGAATCACTAGATCTCTCTTCAGTCTTCTTGGACGAGCCCTCGTGTTTTGGAATGAGTGGGGTAAATAAACCTGGAATTTCATTTTTCTTTTTCAACAAACAAACTTAAAATCTTTCTGGTTAGTATTTGATATCACTAGCACCATTGAAACAATTGGAAAATGTTGCAGACTGGGTGAGGAGCTGCAAATGGATGGCAGTGAATATCTTCCGAGACTAAGAAACACACTACAGAAGCAGGGTTCCTGCATAAAAGCTATAATTAGCAGCTGTATGGATGCTTTTGCCAGCCTGCACTCAGGTAAGGGAATATGTTTATTTGTGGATCTATCGTGTTCATTGAGGTATTAAATTTGTGTGTGGGTGTTTATTGGTGGATTTCTGTTTTGAGTTTAAATCCATATATGCTTTTTGGCACAAGTTTTCATTGTTCGTTGGTTTTGCATGGTATTTTAAAAATTGCCCTTTTACAGCCATGTGTGGTGTTTAGATGTTTCAATTGTTTTGTGTTTCCATTTTTCCCTTTTTCGGTTTTTTTGTCGATCTCTATTGCTTGAAATAGAATTGTGGGTTTCAAGCCTTTGGTTTTAGATATTGTTTTGTGAAAAAGGGTTTTAATTTGTTCCTATGTAGTGTGTTTGATTTCTTGTCCTCTTTTCCCATTTGCAATCTCAAAACATAATTCCTCTTTGTTTCATTTCCATAAATTAGCCGTGTTGACGCAGTTGTGTTTGGGCATGTTCTTGCACGTGCATGTTTAGGCCAGTTGCTTTTTAAGAAAAAGGGCAAAGTAGTTGAAAAAAGGTGTAGTTCATGCTTGCTGAATATAAAGATATCTTTGAACTCTCTTTTTTTTCCCAATTGAATCTTTGAACTTCATGACCCATATATATGGATTCTCTTGAAGAATAGGTCTAAAGTTTGGCCAGTGCATGTTATGAAGAATAGAATGGAGTATGGGTGTAATGAATTCTGCAATCAAAATGATTTGAGACATGGATATAGGGTTATCTTTGGTCTTCAGCTTATGGATTTTAAAGTTTGGCCACGACCAATTTGTCTTGAAGTGTAGTTGTTTGTCTATATCGATCAACCTATATCCGCAACCAATTTGTCTTTTTAATGAAATTGGTTTGAACCTGCAACTATGCACCATGCTTTCCCTTTATAGGTTGAAAGCAGCAGTGATATGGTTGTAGTGCCATGCCTTGTATTGAAAAGAGCACACAAGGCCAACCATTGAGGGTATGAGAATGGCTGCTCGAAGCAGAGTTTAATTCCCTTAAAATATTGATGGACTTTGCTAGCTTAGGAAACTTGTAAGCACTGATCTATGGGTTAACTTATTTGTACTTTCCAACCCTTATATGTCTGTTTATGATGATTAGCTTTTGTCAGAAAAAGCAACTATAGCTTTTTCCCTTAATTCTGATGAGATTTCTTTTCAGGCCATATGGGGATTCACATTATTCTTCTTTCAAAGGGCTAACATCTCTCAACAGGTAAAGCACTCATGTCTCACTTCTCATTTGCATGTAAAATCTGTTTGGCACATTCATGAATGTTGCCTTCTTTCAGCAATATAACTTTTTGTTGTAAGTTTTTTGTAAGGTGTTTTGTTGTAAGTTTGTAAATTGCCTTAGTGCTTGGTGTAATGTTAAGAAATTATGTCATATTCGCTTATTAGACTGCTAGCCTTTGAAGATGCTTAGTGTAATGTTAAAAAAACATGTCTTATATATATCATATAAGAAATTATGTACGTTGTTCATTCTTCTGCATTTTCCCAACATTCAATTGTTGGGGGGCAGCAACTGAATAGGGCTCTCATGGTCTGATTGTCACTTTTCCTCAATCTTTGTTGTTTCTTGAACCGGCACAAGTAATCTTTGTTTCTGCATATTTGTTGAGATTTGAAGTTGCAGAACACTAAAACATTGGCATAATTGGAATTGGTAGAATGTTTAGGTAAGTTTGCCTCTTTCTTTGGTGGTTTTTTGTTAACTGCACGTGTATTGATCCTTGGAGAGAATGTTATTATTAAATTGGTGAAAGCGTTTGGGCTGCCTTTAGCATAAGATTGGTACGGCGACGACCACCACCGCTACTGGCCCACCACCACCTCTAGCGACCACCGGCCCACCCCTTCCCTTTCGCCCACGTCTCTGTTTTTTGCTCTAAATATTTTCTACTTCTTTTCTTCTTGACATGGACTACAATCTGTGTGCCATGGGGTGCCTATTTTGAGAACTACTGGGGCCCTTGCGAGATTTTCAAACATTGCCCCCATGCCTTAACTGAACTTTTAAGCAAGATGCGGATAATGGGTGACTTACTTCATCTACTAATTGTTGCGTCTCCAATGTGTATTTCTTTGACTGTTAATTTTATAGATGTGGCATAGGAACCATTAACTACTGCAAGATCATCCACCAATTTCTTTGTGACTGCTTGATTACTTCTTTACTCGTTATTCTTTTGGTGTTAAGAGCTATTTTGGGCAACTGGGGCCTGTTGCTGGGATGTTTGGGTACGACGACCAATAGCTTCAATGCATCTGGGTAGGTACAGTTTTTATGGTAGAAACTTATAATGTTATTGTATGATCATGTACAGGCAGTGTGTTGTCTTGGATACTACTTGTTTTTAACAATTATACTTGGTCATTGAAGGTGTGCTCTGGTTTCTTCAAAGACCAAAGAATCTAAGGTCTATACTCTGTGCTTTGAGAGAGAGGCTTTTCTGGTTCGGAAAAGACATGTAGGGTAACTAAGCTTCCTTTTTCAGTTCATTCTTGCTATTGGTTTTCTTTCCCCTTCTTTTACGAATTATTTTGAAATCTGCATGTTTATTTTTATGTTAGGCTAATGCTGGCATTAGGCATCCCACAGAAGATGAAATAAGCTGGAGCTCACCTCAGCATTCCTTTACCAAGGTGACTTTTATTGCATAATTTTTATATAGAACATATGCATGTATATACGTACTATTTGTGTGTAAAAATGAGGGGGTACGTTTTAGTTAGAACCTAGAATATTCTAAAACAACCGTACTTGTGTTTCTTGGTAAACCTAGGTTCAAGAACCAACTTATGGTAGAACTAGGTATCCTATATAAACCTAGGTCCTTCACTCTTTGAAGTCTATACAGTTTAAAGAGAACGCTCAAGCAACAACATTGGTAACATTGGTATAACCTAGGTCAATGTCCTCAGTCTCCATTCAATGATAGAACCAAAGTCTATATTTTCACATTGGTGACATTGATATTTTGTAACCTTTTTGCTGAGTGGACAAGGTTTAGCTTCATCATTTGCAGAGGTCTGACGAAGATTTACTTCTCAAGAATTTCGTTCCATATTTTGTTATATTTGTTATTCTGTATAAATGGTTATAGTTTTGTTATTTATTTTGTCTTTTTCCTGTCTGCAAATTTTATGGTATAGCTGCTGCCAGCCAGTATTAGAGACATTGATGCAATGGAAGCTGGTGAATATTGGGTTTTATTCAAAACTGGATGGAAATTTTTTCCAGTGCGTGTTGTGAACAACAGGCTGCACAAAGGATGGGTTCAGTTTTGGATCGAACATTAGTTACGACCCAATTTTAGGCTATTATTTGCTGCAGAACAATAGTGGACATTTGATGTTATTATTCTAGACAAACAACTTAGGTGTGTTGATTATAACTGGGTTACAGTCAATAATGAATTGGATATTGTACTTGCAATGCCTGGTGAGTATGCCTTGACTGAACTTTTAAGCAAGATGCTGATAATGGGAGACTTCACCTACTAATGTTGTGTCTCCACTAACTCCTTTAACTCCACATCCACTTTCCAACCCAAACAATTTAAAACTCATCCATTTGAACTCTAAAACCAAAAAAATCCTCTTCAATGGGCATGATTCTCGTGCCTTGCACGAGCCCGGACCTAGTCTCCTCCTAAAAAAACCAAAGTTCTCTCTCATTAAGTGCTCAAATTCTTCAAAATTTGGATCGCAAGTTATGACTCCTCCCAAGGTTTATCTATCTGCCAACCTTGAGGTCTTCGATCTATACGTTTTCAGAGATGAGAGGGCCTTGTAGATTGTAGCCCTTGGGAGTTTTCTTGACATGCGCTTATCGGAACTGCGGCTTCCTATGGTGTTGGTGGTTACTTTGTTTTTTCAGATCCATCATTCACACGGGTTTGTTTACGAAAAAAAAAAAAGCTTGGTCGCAGCCTATGGATCCAGTCAGATTCAAGGTTATAAATACTCAAAGTTATAACGCCTACTACTTTTTCCTTCATCTTACTTTCCTAGTCCTAGTAAAGATTTACCTGAATAACAGGTTTTTTGGTTGTTGATTGATTTAGGATGTGGAAGACTTTTGGAAGGAGCACGCGATTGGTTGGGCCTCTCATCAGAGGCTCTCACTCCTGTGGCAAATTGAAAGGTCAGAACTGACATTTTTACTATAAAAGCTATTGTTGAGATTTTTTTTGTCGTTTTAAAATTGATCTGATATTATTTTTGTTTTTGCATTTCACACTCCATTTGTAAGGTTTTTGAAAGGGTTTTTGGTTTTGGGGTTTAAGGGCTATGTAAGGTTTTTCCAAGGGTTTTTGTTTTTTTACGAAGTTGCAAGGGCTTTGGGTAACAATTTGAATTCTTTTGTTTTTTTACAGAGATGCCAAAGGTTAAATGTTCCCCGTTCCTGACTGGGTCTGTTTCCAATAGTTTACATGGGCCGAGTGCTCAGTCGTATGAGCAAGTTTTTGAGAATCCAAGCGGGCAAGGTCCTGGACCTAGTGTGTGCAGGTCTCAGTTGAATGAGCGTGTTCTTGAGAATGCTAGTGGTTCGATTCGTGGTCCCAGTGGTTCGATTCGTGGTGCCAGGGGCTGATTCGTGGTGCTCGCCGAGTCGTGGTGCCAGTGGGCCGATTCGTGGTGCTAGTGTGGAGATGCCAAGTAGTAAATGTTCCCCACGATTCCAGTGTGGGTTTGTTTCCGATTGTCTACGTGGGCCGATGGCTCAGTTGTATGAGAAAGTTCCTAAGAATCCAAGTGGGCAGAGTCTTGGGGCTAGTGTGTGGAGGTCTCCGTCGTATGAGCGTGTTTTTTAGAATGCGAGTGGGCGGAGTCTTGGGGCGAGTGGGCCGAGTCCTGTGGTGTATTCAGGCAGATTTGCAGGGGAGTATCTGCTGCCCCTATCCCGGCTTTGAAAGAAACAAAAAATGCAACCATCGAATATGAATGAATTAACTTGTGTCAACTCTGGTCCTTTTCATCTAAGGGTCGACAAAATTTGGCGTAAAAATTTTGAAATTAGCGTAAGGAGGTTTGAAAATAGTAGTGAACCTTGTACCTTTTTTAATTCCATGAGAATTATGTATGGGTGGAGGTGGTAGGGTGGTTGAATTTTTTTTGTCAATGGTGCTAACTAATTCTTGAGAGGGTGAAGTGTAATTTCAAATCGTGGTTGACTTCGGAATACAAGCAATTTGAATTGCAGGTGGTGGGATTAGAGGGTGACTTAAGTTTATTGGATAGTGACTTAAGTGGTTGGTGGTCGTCGATCAAAGTTAGATTTATTAGTATATTTAGGGATTTGATTGAAGCACTTAGATTTTTTTATGCACGAAATCATATTAGTTGTGGCTTGATTACGGCTAACTTGATTATCCGTGGTGGACTTGTTTACCATGCCAAATTCACAAATATTGACATTTGTGAAGGAGATCGTTAATATATTTTCTTTGGTTAATTTGGTTATGTATTCTTAATAGTTTTATCTACTAAAGAAAGGCATAGTTAGTTATTTAGTAGATAAAAACTATCAAGAATACATTAACAAATTAACCAAAGAAAATATATTACCGATCTTCTTCACAAATGTCAATTTGGCATGGTAAACAAGTCTACCACAGATAATCGAGTTAGCCGTCATCAAGCCAGAACTAACATGATTTCGTGCATACAAAATCTAAGTGCTCCAATCAAATCTCTAAATATACTAATAAATCTGACTTTGATCGACGACCACCAACCACTTAAGTTACCATCTAATAAACTTAAGTCACCCTCTAATCCCACCACCTGCAATTCAAATTGCTTGTATTCCGAAGTCAACCACGATTTGAAATTACACTTCACCCTCTTAAGAATTAGTTAGCACCATTGACAAAAAAAATTCAACCACCCTACCACCTCCACCTATGCATAATTCTCATGGAATTAAAAAAGATACAAGGTTCACTACTATTTTCAAACCTCCTTACACTAATTTCAAAATTTTTACGCCAAATTTTGTCGACCCTTGATGAAAAGGACCAAAGTTGACACCATTTAATTCATTCATATTCGATGGTTGCATTTTTTGTTTCTTTCAAAGCCAGGATAGGGGCAGCAGATACTCCCCTGCAAATCTGCCTGAATACACCACAGGACTCGCCCCAGGACTCCGTCCACTCGCATTCTAAAAAACACGCTCATACGACGGAGACCTCCACACACTAGCCCCAAGACTCTGCCCACTTGGATTCTTAGGAACTTGCTCATACGACTGAGCCATCGGCCCACGTAGACAATTGGAAACAAACCCACACTGGAATCGTGGGGAACATTTACTACTTGGCATCTCCACACTAGCACCACGAATCGGCCCACTGGCACCACGAATCGTCCGAAGTAACCACGATTTGAAATCACAGTTCACCCTTTCAAGAATTAAGTTGGCACCATCAACAAAAAAATTTCAACCACTCTTCCTCGCCACCCGTACATAATCTTCTCATGGAATTAAAAAAGGTACAAGGTTCACTACTATTTTCAAACCACCTCACACTAATTTCAAAATTTTTGCTTAAGCCATATTTGTCAACCCTTGATGAAAAGGACCAAAGTTGTTGATGATCCTTGTGTTGTGGAAGACTGAAAACTCGTGAAAAAGGAAAGGAAAAATTAGCTTCCTAAGAATGATCTTGGAAAGGAGAAAGAAGATTTTAAGTTTGGGTCCTTCAAGAAGATTCGTAGGTATTTTCGAAACTTCGACGAGCATTACAATAAACTGTCCGAAAACGAGGTAATTTGATATTCAAAGCATGTCTTAAGTTATGAGTTCAATATAAATGATGTAATTGATAATGTGAAATCATACTGTAAGAATTTCTAATGTTTTGGTTGTCAATGATCTGTATGTCTTTCCCAAAGGTCTTAGTGATGAATTTTCTTGTCTTCTATTTCCATCTTGAAAGTTTGGGTGGATAGTAGCTTGAAAAATAAAGTCAAGCTCGAAGGTTTGACGATGATTTTTCGCATGAAAAATATCTAAAATCTGGATACTGGTGTGGTATTTTGTACTCTGTTTTTTATTGGTGTTAGATTGCTTTATTCACTTTGTTCAATGTTGGTTTTCGTTCATTCATGTGAATAATTCTTTTGTAGACCCCTGTCCCTTGTATGAAAGAGAAGAAAGAACTTACGGAATATGTTGATGGATTATTTGGGAGTGCTTGCTCCCTTTTTAGGCACTCTCTTGGAGCGGCTTGGTTCGAATGGGTGGAGCTCAAGGGGTAAATAATTCAATCCCTGTACTGTGTACACCTCTTTTGAGTTTTGTTAGTTGCTTTTGACATCCTTTTTTTTTGGCTGGTACGAGTTCATGGACCAGTTGTTTTAGTGTATTGCTTCAATATCAGAGCTTTGTAATAGATATGTATGTATGACGACACTAGGACGTTAAACATATGGGTGCTACATTGTAATATGTATGTATGACGACACTGGTACATTTTATTTGGGTTTGTTTGGGTGCTACATTGTTGAAATGTTTGACATTTTTCATTACATTGCTTATATATATTGAGTGTAGTTTGCTAGCAGCTCTCCCTCTTCGGTGAATTGTAACCTACTCTATTGGCGAAAGTCAGTAGTTTGCTAGTTGGCTCTCCCTCTTTGTTGTAATATGCATCCTTATGCTTATATATAAAGGAAGTTGGCCAAAATTGGATGAGAAGTGGTCCATAGGGGCATTATGTTTTTAATTGGCGAAAGTTAGTAGTGTCTACCTCCGGTGCTATTTGGAGATTGAGGTCTCTAACTTTGCACATTCCTCCTCTTTTGTCTACCTCCGGGGCATTCTCATTTCGTGCTGAAGCATTTTATTCCTTAGTTTAACACAGCATAGAGAAAAATTGGAAGTTAAACTGCTACCCGGATGACTTCAGAACTAAAAGCACATGAATCAAACTAGATTACTTACTGAACTGTCTTGTTCTTTCTTTTTGAAATGAGAAAAACATGCACCATAATATATCACTCTTGCATTTTCTCTTGTGGCAGGGCATTTGGTAGGCTCTTCAGGTGCATCAGTAATCCAGCATTTGACATGGATGATGAGATTGTGTACAAGAGCTAATCGTGATCGCGAAACTCTGAGATTGCTAATACCGAAAGATCATTTTGTTCAGCAAAAGATTGTTTCAAGATGACATAAAAAAAACAAGCTGAAACTATGAATTGTGTGTGTAATTTGTTGGTGAACTTGCAATTGTTGCAGTATATCTCATACACAAGAAGATTGCTGAGTTTCACAGTTTATGTACCAATTAGAGACTAAGCAAACATACTACTACTAGTTATGTGTTTATATTCATGAACTCAGGTACGAGTAGTTGCGTAATGTGTGCTGCGTCTCTAACTACAGACCTTCCTAAACCCTAAATTTTAGGATATCGGATGCAGCGGCGTGTTATGAAATTCAATGGGAGTATGTCCCAACCATGCGAGTAGATGTATTTGCCCTAAGAAACAAATAAAATTATCGACTGTAATCAATGGATTATAAAAGGGTACTTTATTAATTTTACCCACGTATGTGATAGGAAATAACTCCCTCCATCATTTATTTGTTATTTTTGGATCGGCAACACCCTTTTCATCATTTCTTCAACAATTAATAGAGCTTAGGCGTGATTTTCTTGAGAAGGTGTCTTGTGCAAGAAGCTCTCATTGGCACATACAAACAGTGTACTTGAAGGCCATGGCAGTGAAGCATTAGCTTGTGCTAATGGCTTAATCTTTCCTTGCAATTGAAGTTTCTTGGGTGGGTTGATATGTTTTCTTGATTAGCTGGTTCGTCCTTAGTTTTTAAACCAACAGTATAACCTTTTCACACTGGAGCTAAATCCTTTGAAAAATTTGGGTTTTGCAAATGGAAAGCAAAGGAGAGGATTCAGTGGAAATCCCCTTTTTTTTGTTTGATACTGATAAATATAGGAAATTAAAGAAAATGATCCAGATTTTTATGTTTGGTTTGAAGTTGCAAATGTGAACGTTATCAGACAACAATGCCCCTAACGAGACAAGTGAAGACCAGCCCAATGGCAAACAATATGCACTCTCACGCATCTAATCGGGGTCAAACTTCACTAGCTGGAACTAATTTGGCCCTTGATGATGTTTGGTCTTCGGACCCTATTGTTACTTGAATAAAATACATCTATCTTTCCGTGGAAATTTTTTTTTTTGACAGCCTACTTGCTTTCTTGCTTCTTCTTCTTTTTTTTTTTCTTACTTAGTGAGAACAATCTGGAGTTTGCTTTGGATAGGGATCGAGGTATTAACATATTTGGTTTTTGGTATTACTGATTATATTACGCTCTTTATTGCCATACTTTGGAAATCATATTTAAAATTGTTAATGGGCCTTCATGGTGGCTATATAGTTGGAAGCTACAATGTTATGGGGAATTTGATCGCTGAAGTTAATGAGCTTATAACTGATTCATTGGCCGCCTTCGCCGCCGATTGTGTAACAATCCTAAATCTTATGTCCGACAATCACGACTACATATATAATCAAATAATACTACGAAAAATCTCGCGGCATCTTGCATGAAAATAAGAAACTATTATGTTCAAAAGCTTAAACGAACTTTTTGGAGGCCGAGTCTTTTCTACTTCAACGACAATGGTGTTTAGAGTCTTCGCCTAAACTAATTTTTTTGGTTACGTTTCATCTCATGTCATACTTAGATTATTGTTTGTTTGATAGGTTTCAAGTATTCACATGAAATCCAAATACAAGAAATGTATTCACATGAAATCCAAATAAAAGGAATACAACTATGTTACGGCGAAAATAGGTTCCTCTGACATTATATATTATATTTTTTTTGTTACGATTGCTGTGCATAGCACGGATTTGATGCTAGTAAAAGAGTAATGGAAAACAAGAGAGGAGAGAGAAAGAGAAGGGGCTCGAATAGATTCCAAAATGTTTTTTTTTGTCTCCGCACTGAAAGTAGAGATGACTGACCTCATTCGGCTAAATAAGTTACAGTCCCGCTAATAGGTGCCCCTAGGCATTAGTTTGGGGCACTAGTTTAGGGTTCTTTAAATGCTTTAGGTGCAATAAATATACTTAATCCATGAGTTGTGTTTATGGGTACTTACAAAACATTAATTTTCACCAATATTTCCTAAACTACCCATAAATGTTTGTAATGGTATTTTTTAATGACAATACTACCCTCATTTTCATTTAAAAATTAGGTAGCCTAAAGGTTTTTAGTGCAAATGATAAGATTACGTACAAATCTTGGCTTTTTTTTTCTGCTGCAAAGAACAACGTAACAAGGAGAGGGAATGCTAGCTTTTGGATTTGGTGATATGACGAAGAAGCTCAGTTGGGTCAACCATATCAAAACAATAATCAGAAAAAATAAAATCTAACATTAGAATATCTTTATAATATGGGAAATTAATAATTGGATAATACTATCACAAACTATTAAATAAAAATTCAAGAGTTTCAATTTTTAACGTCTAAAAGAGAGGAAAAAAATTACAGTTGTATAACAACCGTACAAAACTCGGGCGAGATAACAATTAAAAATAAAAATTGACCAAAACTCCAATTTCTAATACTTCACACAAAATATAGGATTCAATCCTATGTCGCTCAAAGTGGCTTTCTTCTTTTTTTGTGAACCACTGATGATATTTTCCTTCTCTGGACATGTAGTAAAATTGTGTCCGATACCCTTACACAATCTACAAATCTTTATTTGTTTTCCTCCTTCCCTTCCACCTTTCACTCGTTTTCTTTTCGAACGACCTTCGGTTTTCGAAATCGGAGGACAACCAACTTCTATATCAACATTTTCATCTGGCAATAATTCCTCTCCCGAAACTTGGAAATCCTCTCCCAAAACTTGGAAACGATCCTCAACTTGCAATGCTTGACGGCACCAACGTGATGGCAAATAATGAGAAGGAATTTTATAGCAATCCTTACGAAGAAACACACTTAAAATGTGCCAACAAAAGATTCCCCAAAATTCAAAATGCTTACAACTACATATCGTCATTTCCCCATCCCAAAACACTTTGTGCCATTTATTGTTACGTGTTTCCTCGTAATACTTCAACACAAACATATGGCTATCCTCATGGGTCAATGAATATAAAGTAGCTCTCCCAAACTGCTCTTGGAACTTTTTGAAACAATACGGTGTAAGAACATTTCGAGCTTGCTCTTCTAATGGTGACATTGTTCTCAACGAGGAACCTCTATACGTTTCCAACATTGTGTCATGCAATCGTACTTGGTCAACGTCTTCAATTGCAAGATCGACCTAAATTTTTTATTACTACTTTTAGGTAAACAATGATATTTATTTCGGAATGTAAAAGAATAATATGAACATGTCTACTAACCTGTTTAACAAATTGTCCAAGATTGGTGTGAGAGCTGATAAACCGTTTTTATAAATGCATTTATACTCTCCGATCTTCCTGTTGTTGTCATGCCTCCGAAAAAATTGCCGCGAAGATAAGCTGACACCCAAAAATGCTTAATTTTGTATAACCCAATGACATGCTTGTTGGTGTGCAACTCATACTTTGCAACCACTTGAGGCCACTCTCTTTCCAAGTCTTCAGGTGCATCCAAATTATATAACATATAAAAATCAGCACACCAAGCTTGGTATCTATTACGGAGAATGGAGGTGAACCAACCACTGAATTTAGAAGTTATGTGCCATATGCAAAAACTATGTTTGGTGGATGCCAATTCTTCTCCGTCATCCATGGATCTTGGTCTGTTATGATGGTTTTAGGTGGTTTCTTGATCATCACAGACAAAAAAGGCTACATGTCAAAGTTAAAAGAGATTACTATCATAGCCACAAGAAATTGACATATAATAACCATTAAAAAAAATTAAATAATAGGTTACCTTCATTAACCACCGAAAAGTGCTTGTTGTCTCATTTCGAAGTAAGGCGCAACCAAATAGAATAGTCTTCCCATGATTATTGACTCCCACAAAAATTCCGAAAGGCATTTGGTATGCATTGAGATCTTATAAGTAGTATTGAAAACAACGACGTCACCATATTTTTTATACCAATCAATACAATGCGCAGCAGACCAAAAAATGTGCTCTAACTTTCTTTCTTAATCCAGTGTAAACACATATTAAAACTTTGTAATCTTCTTCTTTTGCAATTTTGCAATATTGCAAAAGGTCCATTGCATCGTTAGCATCTTGCTTCTTCCTAACTTTAGTAAAAAGGTTACGCACATCTTTTTCTAAAAATGAAAGATAACCTTGATTGACATGTTTTTCAAGCTCAATGACCCGCATAATTTGCCTAACCTAACTTAAAGTCCTTCTTCTTTGAGCAAGAGGATATGCTTTTCATCCTTTTCCGTTATCGTACGATTTGATGGAAGGAATCAAGTTTCTGAAGGGGATAATAACTCGTGGTTGTGATCAACAACAAATGTAGTGACATGCCATTCTTGTGGGAAAATATCAGAAGACTTGCGTAATTTGATACGCATATGAGCTTGACAACCGCATTTCAATGATAGTATATTACGTTGTTCTTTGGAAGGATCCACAATTTTCAAAGGAGTCTTTCCTTCACGATGGCAAAAAAAAAACCTCACCTTTTAACTTCTCCATTTTTTGTGATGAAGCGGCCTTTTCGGATGGCAAAACCATTTCTATCGGCATAATTTTTTGTAAAAAACGAAAGCCTCCTCTTCACTAAGAAAACATTGTTTGGAAAAAGGTTGAAAGTGATTTTTCACTAAACTGTTCATCTCTTCGACACTTTCATTAGATTCTATATTTTCGTCTTCCTGAGGAATTTCATTCAAGTCAAAAGTATTTCTTCTTTTCATTTGGTTTAACTCACAATCCAAACATTCATCATCCATTGTCCTACAAATTAAAATGCCAATATTTGGTGAAAATAGCAACAACACAAAAAAAGCTCTTTATCCAGTCAAATAATATAAAAATTCAATGAACATAAGAAAAAGTTCATACCGAGAGGAATCTAAAAAGTAAAAAAGTATGATCGAAATCTAATTTTTTTTAATAAAAACGAAAAAATTGGCTTATTGGCTTATTTTTGTCTTTATTCAAAAAAAATTAGGTTTCGATCATAATTTTTTACTTTTTAGATTCCTCTTGTCATAACAATGCAATAATCTCCAAAAAATTGACGAAAAAACTAACAAATACGAAAAAAAATTTGAATAAGGATAAAAAAAATAAACCAGTTGACTTATTTAGCCAAACGGGGCCTTATTGGCTAAATAAAGGAGTATAAGGAATTATAGGTGGTGCACAGTGTGATCGTTTTTTCATGCCTTAGTGTTACTAATGAGTAATTTCATCATTTGGGCCTATTTTATGGCTCCTAAATTTTAATTGGGCCTATTTTGTGTAAAAGAAGCTAGTGCAATTTTTTTTGGACAACCCCCCCCCCCCCCCCCCCCCCCCCCCCCCCCCCTGGCTCCCCCAAGCTATTGGGGGGAACTCTTTCCTTCGGTTAGTTTCTACCACACACACACACACACACACACACACATATAGGGATCATAAAATTTTGAGGACCCTCGTTTTTTACTTTTTTTTGGGAGCCAGAAGCACGGGCTTCCCCGGCCTTGGCCATAAGCCGGCCCTGTGATTGGAGAGGGAGGATTTTGTAGAAGTAAAATATGGAAATGTTCATTTGCAAACTTAACTGATTATAAATTTTAAATCCTTCAAATTGGAAGCCAATGTCTGTGATATTTTTGCTAATCACACATAGGATTGGAGAGCTGGTTTTGTCACACCCCAAAATGGTAAGTGACCGGCCATGAACCATGAGACTAATCCATGGAACACGCAGCCTAAAAAGAAAATAAATTAAATGCCAAAGCTTTGAATCACTGAGTAAATTTTATTCAAAACAGTATCAGCCAAAAAGGTTCAGACAAAAGCATGGGGCACAAACATCCCAAGAGCCAAATAATACCAAGTGATCCACCAATAATAAAAAGAATTCAATAACCGACAAATGTTTTAAATGCGGAAGCGATTATTAAAATAAAAGGATGAGACACCCTAAGGAGGTCAACAAAAGAAAATCCCCAATATGCCATCAAAGTCCTTTCCTAACTCCCCAACTTGCCTGAAAAAGAAGTTGGAATAAATCTATCAGCTGACGAGCTCAGTGAATGGCAAAGCATGTATATTAGAATAAAGTTCTAAAACAGGGATCAAAATAATTTACCATGTCAATATAAATTTGGCATACAGGTGAAAAACAATACAACCTCCAACAACAATGGGGAACCACAACCAAAATCAATAGTACCAAATGCCAGTGAATAAATGCCTCAAAATTGGATCCAATATCAAAACTTAGAGTCACCACGAGTAGGCAGCCCGTGGAACTTTTCCCTAAGAATGATCCGGTCAATAACAACCGTTGAGCATTAGGGTCACCGGCCTAATCCGGTCTCTTCCGTAATGGCCAGAGTCACCCGCACACAGAGGATTAATTTCCCTGGACTTCCAAAATATGTTCCCAATGATATCCACAAAATTCTCACCAAAAGATTATCCGAACAATAAATAGTTTTACCAATCCGCATGCCAATTTCAACAACCAAATAAAACAAATACATGTTTCCAATTTCAATCATCAATTTTCTAAAACAATAATTTAAGGGATACGGGAAAGTTCGAAAGTACGTAACATGCTTAACCACTCACCTGGGTCCAAAAATAGTGCAACTCGAACAAGCTAAAAGATGCTAACCTGAACCAAAGAACAATACGAAATGACTAACTTATTCAGATATACACTGAGTAGATGCAGAATACCAATTCCTGTTAAAATAAACCTAACCTAATCCTAATTGCTACCACCAGTAACCACCAAAATCCACCCACGAACTCCAAGAGCAAAACCATGGTACCACCTGTTTTCTCTTCTAAAAAAAATCAATTTGTCTACACCTAAACTATATACACCTCACGTACGCACAACATTAAATCAAAACCCGAGACCATTTTATTCCTTCTTCCACTGTTATTATTAAATCCACAATCCCACTTGGGCCAATACTCCACGCCTCTTGATCCCATACCCAAACTCCACCGCTCCATAAGCCAATCTGATTAACAGAAAACGATTGATACCAAAACAATGAAACTTAATTAATTAATCTCTCAGTAACCCATTGTTCGATGCCTTCCAAAAGTCCAACTCTACCCCAGCCCATGAATTACGAAGGATGGGAAAAGAACAAGAATAAAGGGGAAAAAGAAACGCTTACCCAATCGATCACCAATCAGCCGAACCCAAAAGTGCTTAGCTCTTCTACTCAGTTCGCTCGACTTCTTCTCTCAATTTTTTTATCTCAGATGTTCTCTCCGAATGAAAACCCTAGTACTCCGTAAAAATATCTCCTAACTTCCTAAAACTACCCACTACTCCCTATATTATAGCTAATTAGTTAATTAAAATAAGATTGAGCATAACACAGTTTATAAAGTTACCATCCGGTACCACTAGTTTACTTAAAATCAATCTCATATTTCAAAGATTACAAAAGTGTCAATAATACCCATAGCGCGCACAAAATAATTAATTAGAACCAAACCATAACACACATATAATAAATGGCGACATAATTAATTAAATAAATAAAAATGCTAGGTCGTAACAGGTTTTCTTTGTCAACTTTTGAATGCTGAAACAGAAATTCTGAGTCATTAAAATGTTATCGGGACATGACAACTTAAAAGTAAAAAACATACACAAATATGTCCCCCTGATTTTCTCCATTGCTTTTTTCCCTCTCTTGGACTAGATTAGGTGGGAGAATCCAATGAAAAAGTGTTACTATTTGCTTTATATTATGCGTAACAGACACCAAAAAAGTAAGTAATGTTCTATGGTAAGCTTTCTTCTCTAATTCATGTGTCGAATGTCATTTTTAACAAGACAGTATTTGCATCCCATCAAACTTGCACTACATTTTGGATGAACACAACGAGTTAATAGAACCAGGTCATACACAAGGGACTCAAACATGCTTCTGATTTGGAAAAGTTCTATACGGTTAGTCTCTCTCGAGTGAAAAAAAAAAGTTGATAAAATTTTTATACATGTGTGAAAAAAAAACTCCTAAAATTTCAAGTAATTAATCATTTTTCGATCATGATTATAGAATTAAATATGATTGTGTGTATATGTACGCAAATCTTGTCTTCTAAGTAGCAATATTTATATTATAAACCATTTTTTATTAGGAAAATGGTTTTGGTACTCCATTCTTTTATGATGGCACTCCAAAATTTGTCTTTTAGTATAAGCATATAAAAGACAAGTTTTGGAGTGTCATAAAAAAAAGTAGAGTGCCATAATCAATTGCCTTTTTAAAAATTTTAAAATAAAAGTAATTTGAGCTCTGATGAATACAAATTCTGTGTCCGCCAGGCGGTGGCCTAGGTGCAACCACTGAACAATTTTTCCCAATTACTACAAAAATGGGGTGAAAGAGGACCCCTAACCCGAAGCAACCGAATGGGACGCATGACCCGGCAAAAAGGTAAATTAACCGGACCGGTCCTCACCACCGACCTTCGACTTCGAGGTACAATAAATTCAAATTTGGCGGGATTGCACACAAATCTGAAACCCTAAATCGGAAGCCCTAATAATTCACAAAACTGATTTGAGAGAGAGATGAGCGAGATGGTGGAAAGTGGAGCGTTCAGGGGGACAGCAGGAGTGATCGAATTAGTGAAGAAATTCGAGATGGCCGCTGCCGCCGCTGCCGCCGCCGCCACCAGCAGCAGCAGAAGCAGAAGCAAGAGAATATCCACCGTTTCACAGAGAGAAGAATGCGATCGAGATCCTTCCATATACGTTCGCGCATCAATGGGATATCGCACCTTGGGCTGGTTCTTAATCAAGATCGGAGGACCACCAGCGCACGATATAACCCTAAGTCCCGTTTTCACAGAACAAGCCCCCGTTTTCCGCCCTTTTTCTCGCTGTGCAGCAATGGGCTCCACCATATATTCCATCGGCGGCGGCGATCCAAACGACCCCGACGAACGCTCGCCTGAGCGTGTGAGCGACGTGTATTGGTTCGACACCCTTCGTCCCAAACAGGGCTGGAACAAGCTAGACCGTTCCATGAATTATCCCAGGGCCTATACGCACGGCGTCGCTGTCGACGGAAACCTATACGTCATGGGGTCTTTCAAGTCTTCCATAGATCATCTTAGTGATCCTCCTATAACTAGATCATTGAAGCCCGAGATTTACATGGAATCCGTCGGTGTAGAAGGTTTTTGGCGTGTGTTGCGAGATCCTCCAACCGATTTATTTGGAGATATTGTAGATGTGCCTCATTTAATAAACGGGCACGCAGTTGTCGACCTCAGCGACCACGACAACGGTGACAAGAAGAAGCGGATTGTTATCATGCGTTCCTCTGGTTCAACCAAACTGTATTCGTACGATGTTGATACTGATTCGTGGAGCGTATACCATAATGACTTCCCACCGCGGACTTTCGCATCCGCGTTTGCGGACGGGATCCTTTACTATCTAGACTACGCCCATCCCGGGGTTATGTTTGGCCTGATCTCTCCAAGCCTAACAACCAACCCCAGAGAGTGGTGGTTACAGAAAAGAATCATAAGGGGAACGGTCGTCACCCCTGGATGCCGCCGGCGCTTTCAACTCCGTTTCTAGTCTCACTGGGAAACGGAAAGTTGGCTGCCCTCTGGGAGGCAGAAGGCGATGTTCCTCGCCACATGCGTGTTTATTGCTCCGTAATCGAGGTGTCGGCCTTTGCGGCCTATCCTCTCTCTTGCTCTAGCTACTGTCTCTGGGGCTCCATGATCCATGACTGTCTTGCAGTGTAAGTAAAACTAACTACTCCACCGACTTAAGAAGAGGAGTTTCTCGTTTGTTCACTTTTCCAAATGTAAAGCTATGATTGGAGAGGGAGGATTTTGTGGAAGTAAAATATGGAGATGTTCATTTGCAAACTAAACTGCTTATAAATTTTAAATCCTTCAAATTCGAAGCCAATGTTTGAGATATTTTTGCTAATCGCACATAGGATTGGAGAGCTGGTTTTCTTTGTCAACTTTTGAATGCTGAAACAGAAATTCTGAGTCATTAAAATTTTATTGGGACATAACAACTTAAAAGTAAAAAAGACACACAAATGTCCCCCTGATTTTCTCCATTGCTTTTTTCCCTCTCTTAGACTAGATTAGGTGGGAGAATCCAAGTAAAAAGTGTCACTATTTGCTTTATATTACGCGTAAACGTACACCAAAAAAGTAAAAGGTAAGTAACGTTCTATGGTAAGCTTTCTTCTCTAATTCATGTGTCGAATGTCATTTTTAACAAGACAGTATTTGCATCCCATCAAACTTGCACTACATTTCGGATGAACACGACGAGTTAATAGAAATGGGCCATACAAATAGATTATGCAAAGTACCAAAAAAAAAAAAAAGTGAATAGATTATGCACACTCTTCTATTACTTGAACAGAGTAGTGTTGTAATAAACAGAAGTGAAGTTAACACAAAAAAGTGCTATGCTCAGAAGACTGAGCATCTTAAACTTATAGCCAGACAAACAACAAGACTGAGTTTTTCTATGATCATTTCATGACAGATGGAAAACTATACTGCACCGGATACAACCACGTGATTCCCTTCATTCTAATGCTCCATCCGGATGATGCATCGAATGCTTTCCCCTTTGAGCATGTAATCAAAGGCCTTGTTGATCTCCGAGAATGAGACTTGATGAGTGATGAACTTCTCCAGTTCAAGCTCCTGCAAATGTTTCAGAAATTTTAGGAACGATTTGGGGGCGATATTATGGACATAGATTTCCTTCAAGTGAAGTAGGAATTCGAGAATTCACCTTGTTCATGTATTTTTCTACGACAGCAGGAATGTCTGATCGGGGTTTGTAGTTACCAAAGAAGGTTCCCTTTAGTGTCCTTTCGTTTAGAAAATTCATAGGGTGAGTCTTGAATACAGCATCTTTGTGGGGGACTCCCACCAGAACAGCAACTCCCCAGCCCTGTTAGTGCAGATTGTATTCATTAGCATATGTCTATCAATGTGAATTTCCGATGCACCAAAAAAAACATATGCCTATCAATGTACGGATGCGTATAAGAAATTGTACAAGCCCTATGAGAGGAGGAGAAGAAGAGATAAATTGCAAAAGTTTGAAACAGTTAATAAAAAACTGAAGCGTCAAAAAGAGGGGAACACAAAAGCAGTACGTGTTCTTCCATTATATGTTTTGTAGAGATAATGGAAAGGACAGGAGTATGATATGCGAAACTTACATCATGGACGCATTCGAATGCTGAGATCATGGCATCAACGTGTCCAGTGCATTCGACGCTTCTGTCGACTCCTCCATCAGTCATCTCAGCAATCACCTGAAGAGCAGGTCAAGAACGAAAAGAAACTTGATTAAGATATGGAGGCAATGTCCACAAAAATATAAGGAGAAGGTTATATCTGAAAATAAGTACAGAAAAGTACCTCCTGAACAGGCTTGTTATAGTCTTTAGGGTTCACAAACTCGGTCACACCAAACTGCTTTGCTGTTATACAGAGAGTGCAGCCACATTAGAAGCTAACGGTCCATTTTTTTCAACTGGCATTTGAATCAAAATGATTGTGCATAATTGCCTATCCTATTATATGCTTGCGCTTATTCTTTCTCTATTCTAATTATGTAATAATATTGAAGAAATAAGGGTTGTGCCGCAAAAGGGGGGAATGTAGTAGAAAACAAAGGGCAAAAGCTGAGTGTAGCGCGTTTTGCAGAAATAGGACTTTTCTTTTAACAAAACGATAAACAAGGTTCGGTCAGTAGCATAGCTCTTTCTTTCCCCGGACTCCTTGGGAGGAATCATATACACACTAGGGATTTCAAAAATGGAAAGAACCAAAGATGCAAGGCACGTATACTTTTTTTATGGAATAGAACTGAAGCACATTATAAATGCAAGAACTCAAATATAAGTCTAGTGACCCTTAATAGGATCAGGTACCTTGCTCAAATCTGTTTGGATTCAAATCCACACCAATAATCCTCGAAGCACCGGAAACTCTAGCTCCTTCTGCAGCCTAATCACACGAAATTACAATTCAAATATCAAACACATACTAGATTTTGTCAACACAACACCAACAAAGTATTTGAATTGAAACTAGTGAAACTCACTGCTAGGCCTACTGCTCCCAATCCGAAAACAGCCACAGTTGAGCCCTTTATTGGTTTGGCAACGTTCACAGTGGCACCAAAGCCTATCGAAACAAATGCCCCGAAACTTATTTTTCAGCAAATCAACATAGTATCATATTTTTCAGCAAATCAACATAGCATCAGGCAAACTTTTTGGTTTGTTTCTAAAACTAACATCCATAGACTTGCCTAACGACAAAACAACATAGAAGCAGCAAAATGGTATTGTTGACCGATTGGTTTATGAAACTCTCTTTGATACAGCTTTTCAAGTTGTCATAAACTGTTTTTCACACAAGAAAATGAAGACAGTATTGCATTGATGCGCGTTTTCTCAAACTTTTCATTGTTTTCATATTTAGAAACACAGAAACTGAAGATATCAAACGCAAGACTACAAAAAATCTACTAAAATGAGGTTGCCATTGTTTAGTACCTGTTGAGATACCACAGCTAAGAACACAAACTTTGTCAAGAGGAGCAAGCGGGTTTATCTTGGCAAGACAACCAACATGTACCACCGTGTACTCGCTGAAGGTGGATGTTCCGACAAAATGGTAAATGGGCTTTCCGTCCTTAGAGAATCTTGATTTCCCATCATGGATCATCACTCCCCTATCCGTGTTAATCCTGAGGAGATCACACATGTTGCTCTCTTCAGACTTACAGTGAGCACATTCTTTGCATTCCCCAGTGAACACTGGAAGCACATGGTCTCCCGGCACAAGCTCTGTCACTCCCTCTCCAACACTCTCCACAATCCTAAACACAAAAGAAAAGGGTTCCAATCATTCATCAGATCTCTATATCAAATCAAGCGAGACCAATATCCTAGCTCATCAAAAAGATGAACTATATCTTTCATCAAATTCTGCTTTGTTAATTAATTGTTATATTTGATGAAATTTCGAAAAGCGTTAATATCGGGGATGGGTTTCTTTTATCAAATATCCTCGGCAAGTTAACATTTGATGATAAAATTAAGGTAAGGATTACTGGGCTCCTTATCAGATCAAGGTTTTAACTTTTAACCAAAACTTTACTAAAAGAAAAGCGAAAAGATTGGAGATGGCCGAGGAAATCTAGTTACTAAAATAATATTGGAAAGAAAAACTCACCCTCCGGCCTCATGCCCAAGGATTCGAGGAAACAGAGGGTTCTGACCCTGCAAGATTGAAACAAAACCATTTTTGAGGTACACCATATAGTAGTGTATATAGAATCACTGAAGGGATCATCACGGTATAAATCACTTTATTTATATTTTAGAAAATGGACACTAATTGTCAAGGAGTTACCTTGGCTTCCCAAAAGTAAACATCGGTGTGGCAGAGAGAGGTGAAGAGGATCTTCACACGAACCTCCATCTTCTGCGGTGGCGCCACCTCCACTTCTTCCATCACCAGTGGCTTCCCTGCTTCCCATGCCACAGCAGCTGCAAACCCCAAAATGACAGAAGGCATTATTGGACAAAATCAATTTTTCGTATGCCCATGTGAAAAAAAGAACAAGAAAATAGTGAATCCGAATTGAAGAAAACCCCATCAAAGTAACACATTAGGCTGTGTTTGGATCGTGCAGGGACTCATCAGTTTTGCTTTTTTAGTTCATTTTCCACTTTCTTTCCATTAACCGTACACGGTGCACAAATCCTTATCCATACTTGCACTTCTTGATCACTATCGTTGATCTGTCCCAAGTCTAATCCTTTCACCCGATTAGTAATTTCCCTTTGCGATCTAACCCGTGCAGGATTTGGAACAACTTAAACTAACAAAATCAGAAAGAGAAAAAGAAGCAACTAAAATGCGAAGATCGATGAGATGATCTATCATTTACCAGAAAATATACAAGACCCATCTGTGATTTAGGATAACTTAACCATCAAAACCTATAGGAAATAAAAAGAAGCAAGCAAAGAGTGAATGATCAGTGGGGTGATACCTTTGCAACGTATGACTTGACCAACAGTGTTCGACATCTCTTCCTTTTTTGCTTTTTCTCTACTGGGAAAACTGAAAACAGAGGCAGGCTTTCAACTCTTTCAAGTTGTTTTTTGTGTGAGTGAGAATGCCCAGAGACTACTACTCTGAGGTATTTATAGTCTTTGAGAAGTTGTTTGTATGGACTTCACTTGGAGTATGATTTAAGTGGAAAACCGGGGTTTTACAAACAGTTAAAACCGGGGTTTTACAAACAGTTCTTTGGACTATATCACCAATGACATCATCATTGGCTAAATAAATTAGTAAAATACAATAGGGCAAATTTCACTGACCTCCCCTGAGGTTTCTGACAGGAACAGAAACCTCCCCTGAGGTTTCTGAAATGACACTGACCTCCCCTCCTTTCCCTGACAATACCAAAGGACCTCCCCTCCGTTCCCACAACGTTAGAAAATGGACGGAAAAGGACCAAAAGGTGGTGTCATTGTACTCTACTTTTTACAATACATATACTATCATCACCAGACTCTTTACCCCTCTCATTTATAAAATATATAATACAAATATTACTACACTTTGTGCTCGTTTTACTTTGAGTTTTTGTCCTTATTTAAAAGGATTCACATTTGTTAATTTTCTGTCAAACTTTTGTGAATTATTGCTTCGTCTCGATAAGAGAAATTGAAAAAATAAAAAATTAAGACTTTTACCAAATATTTTGAGAAAATCAATATTTTGGGTAAAAGTAATAACTTTATACTCTTTTGATTCCTCTTGTTGAGACAAAATAATAATTCATAAAAATTTAACACAAAACTAGCGAATATGAAAAAAATTTCAAATATAAACAAAATAAAAAACGCTTAAAAATCTCACAAACAAGCCCGCACGAAAAAATTCGAACACGAACAAAAACTAAAAAGCTTAAAAATCCAACAAACAAGCCTGTACCTTCCGTTGCCAGCAGTTTAGAAAATGTACATGTGCAAAAATACATACATTTTCTAAACTGCTGGCAACGGAGAGTACGTGCTTGTTTGTGGAATTTTTAGGCTTTTTGATTTTTACCGGGTTTGTGGGATTTTTTGACTTTTTAATTTTTGTTCAATTCGAATTTTTTCGCGTGGGCTTGTTTGTGGGATTTTTAGACTTTTTGGTTTTACGGGGTTTGTTTGTGAGATTTTTAGGCTTTTTAGTTTTTGTTCATATTCGAATTTTTTCGTGTGGGCGTGCTTGTGGAATTTTTAGGCTTTTTGGTTTTAGTTCATATTTGTTTTTTTTTTTTTTTTTGTATTTGCTAGTTTTGCGTTAATTTTTTGTGGATTATTGGTTTGTCTAAACGAGAGGAATCAAAAGAGTATAAAATTATTACTTCTACCCAAAATATTGAATTTCTCAAAATATTTGGTAAAAGTCTTAATTTTTTATTTTTTCAATTTCTCTTATAGAAACGAACCAATAATTCACAAAAATTTGACAAAAAATTAACAAATGTGAATCCTTTTAAATAAGAACAAAAATTCAAAGTAAAACGAGCACAAAATGTAGTAATATTTGTATTTTATATTTTATAAATGAGAGGGGTAAAGAGTCTGGTGATGATAGTATATGTATTGTAAAAAGTAGAGTACAATGACACCACCTTTTGGTCCTTTTCCGTCCATTTTCTAACGTTGTGGGAACGGAGGGGAGGTCCTTTGGTATTGTCAGGGAAAGGAGGGGAGGCCAGTGTCATTTCAGAAACCTCAGGGGAGGTTTCTGTTCGTGTCAGAAACCTCAGGGGAGGTCAGTGAAATTTGCCCAATACAATAGGCGATGCCAAAACCGTTGCCTGGTTTGGTTCGTGGTATTACTGTTGAAGGTTTTGCTTTTTCTTCTCTCATGATCGGTATAATATTTGATGGATGTAACATATTGTATCTATATGAATGAAAAGTCAAGATACAGGTACTGGGCAGGGAAAAGTTATTGGATGCTTTAGGACACTGCCTCGCATAAAGCATTGTCCCCACTCCGTCCACAACAACAAGAGTGATTACTCGGTGGTCAGAGGTGCCGTGACGTGGTGCGCTGACACTTTTTTCTCCACCACCCAATTTTATGGGATTCACACTTAATATTGATCCCACGAAATGTGTCGCGGAGAAGGATGTGAAACATCACATACATTCGGTGCCCCAAGACCACCTAATCAATAATTTACCGAAGAGCACATGCCAGACCTAGGATGAATGGGTTCCACTAAGAGCAGCATCTCATTGTAATAAGCAAATGAGTGTGGATAAGCAGATTTAACAACAATGCTAAAAAAATACTCAACATTGTAATAAGTAAAGTTACAAATTTTTTAGCAAATAATTAAATTTCATCCATTCCATAACCAAACTTAATAACTTTTTTCAATAACCAAAACGCAATAACCAAACTCAATAACCAAATTCAAAACTCAATAACTCAAAAATATTCCACATTGGAATTGTCTCATCAAGACAAATAATTTAGTCGAGTGCGTGATTGGAACACGTTTGCAATTGAACAAATGTGTATTGTTTATATGGGGGTTTTTTTAGTTAAGGATGCAAAAATAACTAATGTGGAGGTAGATGTTGTTAAATTTGATTATAGATTAAATAGATAACTAAATGCTGACGTGACATATTTTGGTTATTAATTTTGATTATTACTATTACAGATGCTCTAATGGAAACAGGACCACCACTTACGGGCACGTCTAGAAAGATAGGTGATGCATATGCCCTTGAAGTATGAAAAACATGGACCCAACGGAATCAAGAAATTCTCTCAGAATAGCATATGAAAGGTCTAGATTCACTTAAGTATGTGAATCTCAAACCGAAGAGGGCGTTTTGACTAAATTAATAATCTTGTGAAATTAATGTTGTCTATGTTCAAATATTTTTTGCCTTATTTGGTTTTTGAATCAATTTTGTGTGGATTATTGATTCGTCTCGACAGTAAATTTTCCGTATTTTTTTTTCTAGGGACCTTCGTACCCGCCAGCTTCATTACCAAATATGCGAGGAAACAGAGGTGTTTGTCCCTACAACATGAAGCATAAATTGCAGTCATCACACAATGCTAACAAATTCAAACTACTTCCAGGTAATTTAAGTGCAAGAGATAGCTTCACAAGTTCTTGCTTAATCAACACACACAACAGTAGTAGCAAGTAGAGTCCTATTCGATTGGTCGGATTAGACATGAGATTTTGACTTCCAAAGCGTGCATGATCATAGTTCTGGCAGTCGAATGCAAATAATTGGCAGAGGGATTCCTCATCGTTGGACGATGACCTTCATAAAACATGAGATACGCAATAGGTTCATAACACCCCAGAAATTTGAAAAATCTCTATGATACATCGAAAATGGCCTCATTTGTATTTAAAACATACTCCGATACTCTCTATCTTATGAGTATTCCTCAAAAATATGAGGTCACTCTTCAAAAACGTGAGCCTGAGAGCTAGGAGAGTTTGTGTACTCTTGAAGCTCTCTCAATATTTTTCTTTCCCATGTTGCTGATTTCATTTTTTATCTTTCGTGACAATGAAATTTTCTTTGCCCATCAAAAACAAAACATCACTCTAGTTGTTGTTGTGTTAGAAGATAGCTTTCGCGTCATCTTATGAATGGAAATACCGTTCTTGTTAAATTCTTTTCTTCTCTTTGAGAGTAATCTTGGACCCGAAGTCCAATTTCTGACCTTAGCTTCCCAGAAGTAGACATCGGTGTGGCAAAGGGATGTGTAGAGGATCTTGATACGAACTTCCATTTTCTGTGGCGGTAGAACGTCTACCTCTTCTACCACCAGTGGCTTCCCTGCTTCCCATGCCACTGCAGCTGCTACATATATTCAGCACAATGTACATGTTCAGTGGGCGATGTTAAACCTTCTAATTACATCAAAACAGCAGCAAAAGAAAACGCCGTTATAGAGTAAAAAATGTAAAAGAGTACAAAGAAAATACAAAATAAACGCCGTTCTGTTTCGTGGGGTTTTTTTTTTTTTTTTTGGTTTTTTTTTAACAGAGAGTCAGAGGCAGTTTTTTTCAATTAATATACCAGAGTCAGATGCGAGAAGAACAAGAAGCAAAAATCCATTTCAAGAAAACTAAAAAAGACACAAGCAGAAATGACACGTGACCCGCTTGAGTACATCACCAATAATCCCTCTCAAGTCCAAACCTAATGGAGGATTCTCTAGCAAGTTTTGTTGGTGTGTAGTTTCGTCTGGCGACGTCGTTCGTTTGGCAATGGTGGGCGGGCGGCGGGGGGATGGAGCTGTGCTTGGGGCTGTTTTTTAGGCCGGCTTTCTAGATGGTTTTTTTTTTTTTTGAACGGCGAAGAAAATTTTTATTAACCACAGTAAAATTACAAGAAGTAAAGATACAGTGATTAAAAGGATAGGAAGGAACACTAGGCATCATAACGAACAAAACACATCTCAATCGACACTCAATCCATCCAATCTTCAGTTAAGATTTCCTCTTGCCTTTTTTAGGTGAGGGTATTTGGAATGAGTTGATTGCCTTGTTTTGCTTATAGAGGGATCTCTAGTAGGTTTTATTTATACATTGAGGGGCTTAGAGTAGAGGGATCCTCTCTCCTTGCTTTTTCCTTTCAGGGATGGAGGCTTTAAATCGTTTAATCTTGAAAGCTATACAAGGAGGCATTTTGAGAGATTTGAGGTGTGGATAGTGTTATGGACCCTTTGTCTTCTTCTCATTTGCCTTACGCATGCAGGCGGTAGATATATTCAATTTTTGTCGGGTAGACCCGGATTATCTTGGAGTTTGTTGGATTTGTGAAGCCTTTTTCAGTCTCGGTTTGCCTCTTCGCTATCTATGTTAGGGTTCAGCAACACCCATGACATGACGGGTGCTCAGGGGCAACACCCAATGTACATGGTGCAAACCCTACGATATAGGTTCATGCTACACGCAACACCCAACATAATCCTTACACTATCTTGATGTTAGTCACTTTTAAGTGGCTTGTGCAGGTTGTATCGCTTTGTGATTGGCTCTTAGAGTAGTTAGTGGCATAGAATTAGCGGGCGGATTATGTGTCAGTCGGGATACTTTTTTGTTCGTTTTGATGCCTAGTCTTCCTACCATTTTAATCTCTGTAACATTATTTCTTGTAATTTTACTTGATTACCAAAACTTTCTTCGCCTTAATTTCAAAAAAAATAAAAATCCCTCTCAAGTCAACTGACGCAAATAACTTCAACACCAAAGTATCAACTTTTCAACTTGTTTTTTCACGAGAATATAAATTTCCATGCGGAGTTGATGGATACTAGTGGGTTCAATGTATGCACCTTTGCACCGAATGATCTGTCCAGACTGTCCAGTGGAGAGAAAATATGTCATTTTTCTTGACTATGTGGATAGGCTTTGTGTCTTTCCAAATCTCGTGGGAAGAAATTGGGCTGAGGCCTGAGGGTGTGATGTTTATATAGTGGAAAACCCATTTTAAAGTTGGAACATGCCTTTGGACACATATTCCCGAATATAAATTCAGATACAAATGTGTTTGTATACACAGCGAAGGAGGGTGTAAGGGACACCACGCTATCAATTAACCCGTCGCGTACCGAAAGCCTTTTGAGAAGTGGACACATATTCCCAAACACAAATTTAAATACAAATGCATTTGTAGTAATTAAATCGACATACATGAATTCCATTTCGATCATATGGAATTCACATGCATTATGATCGATTTCAGACATATATGGTCTTCAAAATTTCATAGCATTATTGTTATTATTATCGTTTCGATAATTAAGTGTTCTGACTAGTTTATGCGCACATCTTCTATTAATTCTCGAGAATCATAAAAGTCGGAGCAAATGCTTTGCAATAACGGTCTAATGTGAGTGTACACTACACCAGAAACTAGTAGAAAGCAACAAAGAGGCATTTGGTCTTTTTCATACCACGGCGCCTCTTGGTTTTTTGTTTGCATGGAAGGCACGTGTCCTACATTAAAGAACTACATTGTCCTCGATGGCTCCATTAACTATCTACTTCCGAACACTTTTGTTTTTCTCTCTTTTCCAGTCGGGAAGGGGGCAGGAAGGTGGGTGTATCCCAAAAAAACAGGCATTGTCCCGAGCTCAAAAATGTGACCGAAAACGTTTAATATGCGGAACTTGACGCTTAGAATGAACTTGTAAAAAATCAAGTCGATCGAATATTGATAACTCGGTGAACTAACGACATTTGACCACGGTATGATTTTTCGAACATTCATAAATGGCCAAAAATATGGTTCGTTCACCGCAATACTGATATCCAGGGGCGGAGCCATAAATTTGGTTAGTAGGGTCAAAAATTAGATTCATATACAATATATTTTTTCTATGCACAAGTCCAAAAAATACTAAATTAAAAGGTTAATTACAAGATCGATATGTACTAATATTATAATTAAAATAGGATAATCAAAAGTTGACGCATCAGCTTTTGATTATTCATTTTACTAAGCTTAATAATGTTGAGACTCACGATGGTCACTTCTAGTTCATAACCAAAATAAATGATTCACTACAATTTCACTCTCTCTCTCTCTCTCTCTCTCTCTCCCCCTCGGTTTCCCACCATTCACTCCCCTCCATTTAGTTTTTTTTGGGTAAAAATATATTAATTCCCTCCCTTAATTTTGGGGAAAAAACGGTGACTTTCTTCCCTCCTATTATGAAAAATTTTTTGGGAAAAAAATAGAAACGGGAAAGAATAATGAAATACCTTAATCTGGCGACGATATGTTGAATTATAGATGATTAAGAGATATGAGCTTCACTTTTTGAGGGGAAAAAAGAGAAATAGTTTGTGGGAGAAGTGAAGAAGATATAGAGTAGGCGAAGAAGAGAAGAAAAAAATACCAGTTGAAACACGCATGTATATAAATTTTGGAACTAGTTAATTTATGTGGTGTGGAATTCACAAATTTTGATTATTGAAAAATGTTGCTAATTTTGGTTATCCAAAGCCTAAAATTTGATTATTTCTTTGGATGTTGCTAAGTTTGATTATACCATTATGAGCCATCTTTTGCACCAATATTGTTAACTTTAAAAACAATTGGCTTTTAATTATACCACTGTGGATGGCTTAAGGAGGACAAACTTTTACGTATATCGGAAATAGAAGGGGTGGTGGTGTCCCCCTTCAGTCCATTTTCAATTTTTTGGCCATTTCCCAAACATATTTTGATGATCAATCAACTCCGTTCACTTTTGTAGATCTCGGCGAGAACATTAATTCTTACAAAAAATTGTGTTTATCGGATTTCAGTAAATACATGATCGGCACACATGAAATTGCAAAAAAATAAAAATTGGGTTGCGATTCAATGTGTTTTTTGATCTAGTTTTTGTTTTCTTTAATATTCACGTGTGCCGATCATGTATTTATTGAAATCCGATGAACATGATTTTTTGAATGATTAATCTTTTCATCAAGATCTACGAAATGAGCGGAGCCGATCATCAAAGTGTGCTCGAAAAATGACCAAAACATTGAAAATAGACCGGAGGGGATACCACCACCCCTCCTATCCCCGTTATACATAAAAGCTTCTCCTTTAACGAGTTGGAATTCCAAAAATGGACAACGAATTGTATGGAGAGAATGGTTTTTTTTATTTTTTTATTTTATAGCTTGGAACCTCAGGTTTGGGCTAATTTTTGTAAAGGGAATCGAGATTATTTACTTTTAGTATATATTTGTTAATAATTTTTGGGTTAATCCTTCATCTTGATTAAAGGAGTTATATAAGTATTAAAAAATATAGACTGAAGTTGAAAAAAATTTAGATTAGACGACACTAAATACTTCAAATACAGTTGTAGCATATTTTATTTCGTCTTTACTAAACTTTTTTACTGTAAGTATCTTAACTAAATAATTTTTTTTACTGTTGATCGTAACTTTTTACTTTTTAAATTTATTATTCCAAGATGTATGATAAAAAAAAAACAATTTGAAAAAATACGAAGTGGTAAGTTAGACCAAATGGGCCTTTGTATATTAGCTCCAATTCAAGCATCTGATCAACGGAAATACGAAGTGATAAGTTAGACCAAATATTACTAAACTTTGTTTGTTTTGGAACTTTGGATTTAGATTTTGGATCAGTAAAGATTGAGGCACAGCAGTGGGGGGTACAGCAGCCCGTACAGATGGATTTTGCGCCCATCTCGGGTCCCGCAAAGATGATCGGAGCCCTCATTTTGTTCAAAACATATGGTTTACGGTCCCTGTAAAAAATCATCTCAATCCGATATCGGAAAAGGCGTTTACGAATCATCCAACTTTGCTTCAGAATTTAGGCTAAATTCTGAAGCAAAGTTGGATGATTCGTAAACGCCTTTTCCGATATCGGATTGAGATGATTTTTTACAGGGACCGTAAACCATATGTTTTGAACAAAATGAGGGCTCCGATCATCTTTGCGGGACCCGAGATGGGCGCAAAACCCATCTGTACGGGCTGCTGTACCCCCCACTGCTGTACCATTAGCAGCTCTCATTTTGGATAATGAGTGAAAAAATATAGATAGAAAAATTAGAATAATAATTGAGAGAATTTATTAAAAATCGTGCGCAAAGAGAGAATTCAAAATCCAAAATCCAAAACGAACATGGTCACGCTAATATTAATTAGTACTCTCTCTGTCCCTTTTTAAATGTCCCGTTTCGTAACTCCAACTTATTAAGAAAACATCATCATTACACCTTTCACATCAATTTTTACTTCTATTTTTCCTATTTACCCTCTATGGAGACATTATCATTACACTTTTACTCACTAACTTTTCAAAATGAAATTTACATTTAGAGACAAAATGAAAAATGTATCAATTTTTATCCACTAGTTTTACAAAATAGATATTTATTAAAGGACATTCTAAAATGAAGTATTGAACTTTAAAAAGAGAACTGAGGGAGTAATTCATAAGGAATATTATAAAGCTACTTTAATGTCATTTTGGGGCTTCCCCCCTCTTTATTAAATAGAACACGGCCTGTCTGCCGTTTTTGGGCTGGAGTGCACCTTTCAGTCTGACCTGTTTCATTTTATTTCGGGCCAATTTCAATAATCAGATTCATTGACACTACAAAACTCTTTTTCTACAACAGTCACGCAAGAAATCAAGTCAATTGGATACGAAATAGCATAAAATTTTTGATTGAGAACATATGCTCTTCAAGTTGTGATCTAATATGCCGCACTCATTTTGTTTCCATATAAATGTGATCATATTCGTAAGAACTTTTGATCCCTTTCAGCATTGTCTTTAGTGAACTCTTTTTTATATACATATATTTATATTTATATATATATATATATATATATATATATATTACTACTTTCGTCCTATTTTCATTGTCCATTTTTAAATTGTTTATATCTATCTATAATATTTTTTTTCTAATTTTTCTAATTTTTTATTATAGAACTAATTGAGATCTATCAAACAAGATTCATATTACATATTTTTCAAGATCCACACTAAAAAATATAAACAAAAGACATAAAAGAGATAAATAGAATAATAGATAATGGAAATGAAAATGGGACAGATGGAGTATTTTTGGTCATTTAATTTTTACTTTTTAATCCTTCTTGTGAAGATGAGTGAGAATTAATAGTGATTGATAGTATATTTTTCGAGGAGTATTAAGGACAAAGAAAATACCTTTAAAGTGCACATGACCGGCTCAAATTCACCGTGCAGTACATCTGAGCCGTTCATATACACTTTAGGAGTATTTTCTTTGCCCATTTTCTTTGCACCTAGCATTTCTCATATTTTTCAGTTCAAGAATATCTAATAAATCTACCACTCTCTCTCTCTCTTTCTCTTTCTTTTGATCAGCCCCCTGGCCCCTCCTAGAGGTGGTGGTGTGGAGGCCGACTATGAATTTCAGTTTTGAGTGTAGGTTTGGATCTGATCAGGGCTTTCAAGTTTTTCTTGCAAGTTTCTGGAGGTGGTGGGTTACTCGGGGATGTGGACAGCGGTGGCCGAAACTTGTTTTAGATGATTAGATCTAAGTTTTGGGTTCATGGGTTGAGCTTGATCCTTTTAGGGTGTTTTGGGTTTGGCTCACTGGGTGTTATTGTGCTTTGTCCCATAAGGTGTTTCTTTTTCCCTCTTCCCCGGCTTATGATATATTATTTGTGACGTTTTATTGAATAAACTTTTTGTCTATAAAAAAACAAGGACAAGTGAGAATTCGAAAAAATAATGGTCCTCAGTTAATTAAAGAATTTTTGAAAAATAGAACTAAGTCAATTCAATTAATTTAGTCCACTGCTATTTACAAACCCGTCTTCAAAGCTGTATAAGAAAACCACTAGAAAACACACAAGGCTGTTTTGCACTAATGAAACCAGCAAACAATACCAGGATAAGCTTTTCCTAAACATGCGGAGGGTAGACTACCCGTTTTAGGATAAAACCACGATTAGCTAGCCTTTACCGGCATTATTCTAATCTAAAGATCATGGATGTCATAAATAAATGCATCATGCATGTACACACCTAGGAGTTGTCTCGGAGGTTTGGGAGGATGTTCAGGTTTTGGAAATATTCTTCAAGGTCTGGGTTCGATTTTTCACTAAGTAAGTATCCTGAAATGAATGGGGGTCTGTGATTAGTGTGACCGCGCTAGCTCCCTGGAATTTTGGATTGCACAATCGGATCTATTTAATGACGTGACTGTGAGGTTATTTAATGACGTGACTATGAGGTTGTTCTTCCGTTAAAAATAATAATTGCATCATGCATGGGTAACAAAATAACCTCATTTGATTACCGACTCTGCTACGTATCTTGAAAAAGCACTTTAAATGTGACCGACACAAATTATGCAAGAATTTGATGGATTCGGGGCTTGTGGTGACCCAACTTGACACAAGGTTATAGTGCCCCAACCGTGTCGTTTTGAGGCTGCAAAGGGTTGGGAAAAAAGGCTGCAAGGCTTGGTTTGGGGGAAAGCCGAGAAAAAAAATTAAGTGCTCCAAATTTCAATTCATTTGAATGAATGCAAAAATCTGTTTTTTTTCATTTTATCTTAGAGGATAATAATTATTTTTTGACTCTAGGGCTCTCATTAATTAGCCTTAAAAAAGTCGTAGAAATAAATATCTTTTAGGGCAAACTAACGAAAGCCTTAGAGCCAAAAATTAATTATGACCCTTTAGGATAAAATGATTAGAGAAATAAGATCTTCGTACCGGTTCAAACAGATTAAAAATTGGAACACTTAAGTTTTTAACCATATTTTTTGGAGTAATATATAAACTGTATAAAGATGGTTGAAAAATTAAGTGCTCCAATTTTTATTCTGTTTGAACCGGTATGAAAATCTTATTTCTTTGATCATTTTATCCTAAAGGGTCATAATTAATTTTTGGCTGTATAGCTCTCGTTAGTTAGTCCTAAGAGATATTTTGTTCTACTTTCTTAGGGCTAATTAACGAGAGCCATAGAGTTAAAATTTAACTATGGCTTTTTAGGATAAAATGATCAGAAAAATAAGATTTTCGTACCGGTTCAAACAGATTAAAATTTGGAGTTCTTGATTTTTAACAATATTTTTTAATATATAAACTGTCTAAAGATGGTTTAAAAATTAAGTGCTCTAATTTTTAATCCATTTGATTCAGTGCGAAGATCCTATTTCTCTTATCATTTTATTCTAAAGGGTCATAATTAATTTTTAGCTTGCCCTAAGAGATATTTGGTTCTACGGCTTTTTTATAGCTAATTAACGAGAGTCCTAAGGTTAAAATTTAATTATGACCATATAGGATAAAATAATTAAAAAAATAAGATATTCGTATTGGTTCAAAAAAATTGAAATTTGGAACACTTAAATTTTTTTATTCTGCTTTCCCCCAAGCCAAGCTTTGCAGCCTTTCTTTTTTTTTTTTTTCCTAACCTTACAACCCCAAAACAACACAGTTTTGGGCACTACAACCCTATCGTGAGTTGGATCACCACAGCTCCCCAAATCAGAATTTGATACCTAACTAAACCAATGGATCAACCAGATTGTCAATGTCTAGGACTTTAAAGTTTGCTCTCAATCTCTCTTTTCGTCTCCTCTTGCCAAGAACGGTTCTAGGATTTTAGGTCAATCACGAAAATGTCTAGAAATTTTGTGGTTCAAAATTTCATGATACAAATTTTATGAAATACAAAGTTTTTATTTCAGTTCAAAATTTATTTGTCCTGATTTATTTTGTTTTTGTAGAGTTATACTTTTTGCTTACTCGCAAATTTAAGTGAATGTTTTTCATTTATTGTGACCCCAGACTAATGGCCTAGTGCATAAAATGTTGACTAAAAATCTAATTATATCTTGAACCCTCTCATTTGATGGTAGAGTCGTCCATACCCCTAACAACTATTGGGACCGTCTCACCTCTAGGCATAAATTTGAAATGCACACAAGCTCTCCCCGTGCATTACCCCCAAAATCGATGCTTTATGTAACTGTACATTACGCATGCGTAATGTTTCAAGCCAATGCTCGATCAATTTGGATGGAAGTAGTTGTACCACTTCCATAATTTGTGGTTAGCGAAGTGAAGCGCCATTTAGGGTTTAGAAGGTTGCAGGGAGAGACTCTCATTATAATACGAGTGTATTGTTTCAAGCCAATGCACTATCAATTTGGAAGGAAGTTGTTGTTTCGCGGTCTTTATTCCTACATTTTTGTTCAAGAGAATTCTCACCACCTTAACCACTCAAAGTGTATACTTGGTCAGCAGCCCTACAATCAAGGATTATAAGTTAAAAATAAAAAATAGCCTTTTATATAGGTTCTGTTCGTTTGTTTTGATGTAAAATGTTTTCCAGTTAAATATTTTAATCATTTTTCATCGTTTGGTTGGACAAAAACAGTTTAAAATATTTTTCAAAGTAAAACATTTTACCCTGTATGACTGAAAATGTTTTCCTTTTAAATTATTCGTAAATCATTTTACGCCGGCCTTCTCTCTCACTCTCATTACCCCTACACTCTTGGAAATTAAACTCTAAAGAGTTTATTAACCTTTAATGAAGTGTACAGGTGGAGATCATTGGATATTTTTCTCTTTCCTCCCTTATTCTGTTTCTCATGTTATATTTTGTTATGGTAGATTTATTTGTGTACCAAATACTAAAAAATACTTTGCATGAAAATTATTTGTTCAAAAATCATTTTACGAAAAAATATTTTATAATGTAAAAAATTTTACGTCGAAACAAACGGGGCCTTAAACACAAATTGAAATGTTAAATTTCATTTGTGATCCCATGTACTTGAGCGAATCTCAACCTTTCGTTTTCAAAATAGGGAAAGAATTTTTGATTCCCATTGGTCTATGTTTTCCACAAAACCATTAGAATTAATGATAGATGGATAAGCACAGTTTTTGTATGACTTTTCATACATATATAAAATGTAGGGCAAACTTCACTTAAACCCTCCTTGGGGTTGATGAACATGCAGACGGATCCCCTGAACTTCATTTCGTAGCACATAACTCCCTTGTGGTCACTAGTTTGTGTACTATGTACACAGTTAAGTTTTTAATTAAAGTTAGCAGGAAATTGTATTCGAGCCGTTCATATTGTAGAGTTTGACGAGTACTAAAATTATACCAAAATTCTAATCAATTAATGGAACCTCATGGTCGAAAATAATTTGTAATGACGAAAATAATTTTAAATTTAAATCTGTTTTCATTTTAATATTTCTCTTTCTGCTGAGTTAAACATGTCTGATCGTTTTTACAGAAATGCTCTACTATTTGATTAATGTATTACGAAAGACTCGAAGTATATATTATTACTATGTTAGTTTGATTCAAGAAAGAAGATGAAGATATTTACGTCCAATTTCCAAAATTTGTCAAATTACACAAAATTGGTGCGGATACAATCTTTCACAAAGCAAATGATTGTTATGTCCAACAAATTAAACGGTCAGGGCGTATCTGCACATAGGCCAAGCCACAGGAGGGTGTAAGTGAAATTTGCAAGAATAAAAAAACTAGCAACAGTAATTCCACGAACCAAAACCGGGGAGCGGTTTTGGCATCGCCTATTGTATTGTAATTTAGCCAATGATTCCATTGGTGATAGGCAAAAAGACAACTAAATACTTTTACTAGGTTCCAATTATTAAAATTAAAATTATATACAAATGACAATGAATAAAAAAATAAAATACTTTGGTGCATAATTTTTGAGATTTTTTTTCCATCAAATTAAGGAACTCATCAAGTAATTTTGATTGGATGCAAAGAAATTCAAAATATATATATACAAAACTATTACAGTATGTTTTATTTATCAAAAAATTGGATGTCTTTTCCTTAGGAACAAGTCATTGTGGGATAACCGCTACTACCATAAACAGATTACTATGTACTATAGAAGATTCGTTATTTATTTATTTCTTCCTTCCATATTCACACTATAAATACCCCACAAAGAATAGTCCCTTCCCATCCTCAACCTCATTCTCATACAAACAACTTTTAAAGAGTTGAAAGCCTGCCTCTGTTTTCAGTTTTTCCAGTAGAGAAAAAGAAAAAAGGAAGAGATGTCGAACACTGTTGGTCAAGTCATACGTTGCAAAGGTTTGTACATTATTCACTTTTTGTTTCCTTTTAGATTTTTTATGGTTAAGTTATCCTAAATCACAGATGGGTCTTGTATATTTTCTGGTAAATGATCGATCATCGCATTGATATTCGCATTTCAGTTGCTTCTCTTTTTCTTTCTGATTTTGTTTAGTTTAAGTTGTCCCAAATCCTGCACGGGTTAGATCACAAAGGGAAACTAATAATCTGGTGAAAGGATTAGTCTAAACTTAGGACAGACCAATGATAATCAAGAAGTACAAGTATGGATAAGGATTTGTGTACCGTGTACGGTGAATGAAAAGAAAGTAGAAAATGAAGTAAAAAAAGAAAAATTGACGGATCCCTGCACGATCCGAAACACAGCCTAATGTGTTCTTTGATGGGTTTTCTTAGATTCGGATTCACTATTTTCTTGTTCTTTTCTCACATGGGCATGCGAAAAATTGATTGTCCAGTAATGCCTTCTGTCATTTTGGGTTTGCAGCTGCTGTGGCATGGGAAGCAGGGAAGCCACTGGTGATGGAAGAAGTGGAGGTGGCGCCACCGCAGAAGATGGAGGTTCGTGTGAAGATCCTCTTCACCTCTCTCTGCCACACCGATGTTTACTTTTGGGAAGCCAAGGTAATTGACTCTCAATTAGTATTCAATTTCGCAAATGCAAATGAAAACTGATTTGTTCCATAGTGATGAATGATGATGCCTTAAGTGATTCTGTGCCTTAATTGATTGGTTTGGTTTCAATCTTGCAGGGTCAGAACCCTATGTTTCCACGAATCCTCGGGCATGAGGCTGGAGGGTGAGTTTTTCTTTACAAGATAATTTTACTAACCAGATTTCTTAGGCAATATCCAATCTTGAATCTTTTATTTTAGTAAAGTTTTGGTTAAAATCTTGATCAGATATGGAGCCCTATAACCCTTACCGTAATTTTGTCAGCGAATGTAAATTCACGACATGATACATGAAAGAAACCCATCCAACGATATTACCATTTCCAAAATTTCATTTAATATGACAAGAGAATTTGATGAAAGATTATCGTTCATCTGTTTGATGAGGATATTGGTCTCGCTTGATTTTGATATATAAATCTCATGAATGGTCTCTCTCTCTCTCTCTCTCTCTCTCTCTCTCTCTCTCTCTCTCTCTCTCTCTCTCTCTCTCTCTGTGTTCTTTTTTTTTTTAGGATTGTGGAGAGTGTTGGAGAGGGAGTGACGGGTCTTGTGCCAGGAGACCATGTGCTTCCAGTGTTCACTGGGGAATGCAAAGAATGTGCTCACTGTAAGTCGGAAGAGAGTAACATGTGCGATCTGCTCAGGATTAACACGGATAGGGGAGTGATGATCCATGATGGGAAATCAAGATTCTCTAAAGACGGAAAGCCCATTTACCATTTTGTCGGAACATCTACCTTCAGCGAGTACACGGTGGTACATGTTGGCTGTCTTGCCAAGATCAACCCGCTTGCTCCTCTTGACAAAGTTTGTGTTCTTAGCTGTGGTATCTCCACAGGTACTAGACAATGACAATCTCATTTTAGTAGATTTTGTTTTGTATTGAATTTGCTGTCTTCAGTTTTTAGTTTTCGTGTTTCCAACTATGAAAACAACAAAAAGTTTGACATAACACACATCAATACAATATCTTCATTTCATTGTTCGAAAACAGTTTAGGACAACTGGAAAAACTACATTGTTGGTTTTCTTCAAAAAAAAAAACAGTAGTACCAGAAAGAATACCAAACAGTTTTTGCTGCTTTTATGTTTCTTTTTTTTTCCTGGTAACTTCAAATTTACTACTTTTAGATTGTAAAAAGTTCTACTTAAATTTTTGTGTCCTTGTATAATGAAACTCAACCATCAACCCTGTCTTTTCTTGAATCAATTAAAGCTCCTTGTATGTTGTTATGTCGTTATGCAAGTTTATGGATGTTAATTTAGAAACAAAATCAGAATGTTTGGCCGATGTTATGTTGATTTGCTGAAAAATAAGAGTCTTGATCGGGCCGTTTGTTTTGATAGGCTTTGGTGCTACTGTGAATGTTGCCAAACCACTAAAGGGCTCAACTGTGGCTGTTTTCGGATTGGGAGCAGTAGGCCTAGCAGTGAGTTTCTCTAGTTTCAATTTCAAGTACTTTTTGTTCTGTTGTGTCGACACAATCCTGTATATGTGAACGATACATGAATGGTAATTTGTGTGATTAGGCTGCAGAAGGAGCTAGAGTTTCCGGTGCTTCGAGGATTATTGGTGTGGACTTGAATCCAAACAGATTTGAGCAAGGTACCAGATCCTATTAAGGGTCACTAGACTCATATTTGAGTTCTTGCATTTATAACGTGCCTCACTTCCATTCAAAAATTAAAGTAAATGTTGCCACACATGAATGTATCTTTGTTCTGTTCAGTTTTTGAAATCCCTAGCGTGTATTATATGATTCCTCGCAAGGAGACTGGGGAAAGAAAGAGCTATGCTACTGACCGCCCCTTTTTTATCATTTGAAAGAGAAGTCCTATTTCTGCCAAATGCGTAACACTCAGCTCTTGGCTTTTGCCCTTTCCATTCTAGTACATTCGCCCCTTTTGCCGCATTAATCTTAGTATTTCTTCAATTTTAGTTAGAGTAAGGCAAATGAATAAGTGCATCATGCAGTACTATATAGAATAGATTATGGACAATCATTTTGATTCAAATGCCAGCTGAAAACAATGGATTCTAATATGGATGTTCTCTCTGTATATCAGCAAAGCTGTTTGGTGTGACCGAGTATGTGAACCCCAAAGACTACAACAAACCAGTTCAAGAGGTACTTATCTGTACTTATTTTAACCCTTCGCTAATCTTACAAGCCTCTTTCTTCTTTTTTTGTCCTAACTTCATAACCGTTCAGTTGCATCCGTATCTTAATTAAGGTTCTTTGCGTTCTTGACCTGCTCTTCAGGTGATTGCTGAGATGACTGATGGAGGAGTCGACAGAGCCATCGAATGTACGGGGCACATCGATGCCATGATTTCAGCGTTCGAATGTGTTCATGATGTGAGTTTCCCATTCCCCATCACTTCCATTTTCTCAACCTACTTATAAAGGAACAAACACCGTTTCGTCGTTCTCCGTTTTCTGATGCTATCAGTCTTTAGTAATCTTTTCAAATTTTTGCTATTTTATCTGTTCTTCATCTCCACCACTACCCCCCCCCCCCACCCACATCGTGCGTGCACACTTTCTTATACACGGATACACATACGTGTGGTAACGAATACAATCTGCAATATCAGGGCTGGGGAGTTGCTGTTTTGGTGGGAGTCCCCCACAAAGATGCTGTGTTCAAGACACATCCTATGAACTTCCTAAACGAAAGGACACTCAAGGGGACCTTCTTTGGAAACTACAAACCCCGATCAGACATTCCCGGCGTCGTAGAAAAATACATGAACAAGGTGAATTTCCAACTTCCCTCTATCCTTGAATGCAAAATCCATATCCATAGTTTTTTTGCTTGTCCTTACTTGATTTCCTAATAACATGCGCAGGAAATCGAACTGGAGAAGTTCATCACTCATGAAGTCCCGTTCTCTGAGATCAACAAGGCCTTCGACTACATGCTCAAAGGGGAAGGCATTCGATGCATCATCCGCATGGAGCATTAGAGCGAAGGGAATCCCGTGGCGTCCGATGCAGCAGACTTTTCGTGTCTATCATTTGATACATCTGTTAACTATCAGCCTTGATGTTTTGTTTCGTAATTCGTAACAAGTACTCTCTTCTAATTAGCAGCGTAGCATTTTCTTTCGTGTTTCCTTTGCTTCTGTCTCTGTTACACTTAATAAAAGATGATCTGTTTCTACGGCCTCGTTCTGATTATAATCTCTGTGAGTAAAAATTTGTCTTGCAAGCCCACTGTGTTTGTGAGGAATGCAGTAGTACAATGTTGGTGGCAATGGATAATATGTTGAGAAGTCGTGTTCCAATGATTATCATACTACTGTTAAGGTCTATACCATTAAGCTCCCGAAGCTCGTGAAGTACTCTCATGTTTAAGATGGTTGAAAACCTTGTCTTTAGCTATGAAAACCTTTGTCTTTAGATATGAAAACCTTGTCCACCATTAAGCTTCCAAAAGAGCTAAGGAATTAGTATTTTAGTTCAATTAATACTAATTTCTTAGCTCTTTTGGAAGCTTTTGTCTTTATTCAATTTTTTTCATATTTGTTATCTTGTGTCAAACTTTTATGGATTATTTGTTAGTCTTGTCGAGACGAATAGGCAAAGTAAATATTTTTTACTTTTACACAAATATTTTTAAAAATATCCAAGATAAAGATCAAAAAGCCCCAAAAGCCGGGTCATGAGCTTTATCTTGGATATTTTCAAAAATATTTGGATAAAAATAATTCTTTACTTTTTCAATTTCTCTTGTCAAAATGAATCAATAATCCGTAGAAGTTTGGCATAAAGATAAAATGAATTACTCCGGATTGAAGTGAGAAAAAAAATATGTTTAACATATTTCAAAAATAGATTTTCAAAAATATGTTTAACATATTTCCATACTCAGTCATCCAGCCTCCCAACTTTTCAAAGGAAAGTAAAACAAAATGAATTACTCCGGATTGGAGTGAGAAAAAATAAAAAAAAAAAGAAAAAAAAAGAGAGGTCCTAAGTGAAAACAACAGTGATAAGGGTAAAAGTAAATCTAGCTTTCGTTGTAATCCAAAATAGTACCTGAAAATCCAAACAGGAATCCGGTTTTGAATTATACTAGATCTGTTCATTTCCCAATTAAATTTACTAATTTGAGTGGCCCACTTATACAAATTACTAAATTCGTCACTCACTAGAGGCACTTAATTATTTCCTCCCACAAAATAGCTCGAAAGTTCTGAAGTTGGAGAGGGCATGTTTGTATGCAGATAATTTCCAACAACAAAAAATTACCCGTGGGTCTAGAAAACCAAGACTTAATTTCCATTAAGGATGAACTAAATTTTTATTTACCTCTACAGGCAATCTCATATGAAGATTACCCTTTTACCCTTAACTAAATATAATTTCACACTTTATTATCTTATCAAACATGGAAGAAGAGAGGTGAGGAAATTTACCAGTTTTACCGAGGAGACAGTTTCCTGTTAGAACACAAAATTTTACTTTAGAACAATTAGTGAAGAATTCTAATTCTTTTCCGTAGATGATACTCCTATGTTTCACCGAACACTTATACTGCAAACTTGAGAATAACAGTGCTTTTGCATTTGCAGACAGAGGGAGTAGGGGTATAAAATAACTTCAAAACCACACAAAGACTAACCAGCCTTCTTTCATAAAAGGAAGGAGCTTTTGCAAACTGAAAAAAATAAAATGGTTAACTTCAACGAACCACAGATTTTATGGAAATTGAATTGAACAAATGGAATGAATTTGGATTTTATGGAAATTGAATTGAACAAATGGAATGAATTTGGTACCTCTATCTTATTCAAGGCGCAAAAGAAACCCTTATTTTGCTTTTGAAATGTTTTAATTCTTAAATGACAGGCCCGTAAAGAACTTTTGCAAACATCAAACTTTAACAAAATTTCCTAAAAGCTGTACAAAATCAACAAAATTCCTAAAAAAACAGGACATTAAAATTGACATCTTCAGAGATGGTAATCTTGCAATTCCTTTCTCCTCAAATCACTAAAATTTCAACTTGAAGCCATCTATCTAATTGGATCACCTGGCCTTCAATCACCAGTAGCAAACACAAAAACACAAAATGATTGGGAAAAATTGGAACAAAGTTAACCCATCAAATCCAATTACAGAAATCAAATTCGGAGGGAGAGGGATGCACCTGAGAGATCGAAAAGCAAGATGAGAGGAGAAAGCGCAGAAGAAGAAATTGGCTCTGTGACGAAACACCACTACTCCCGTGCAAACCAGCTCAAAGAACTCTATCATCATCTAAAATTCTCTCTTTTAATTTTCCTCTACTCTCTAAATCTAATTCAGTACCAACACCCAAACAAACAAAACCCAACAAAATTTATAGATTAAAAAATGTTGATAACAATAGCTGATATGGTATTTTTTATGATCCAACCCATCACCGATAACAAAAACGCAAAATGAAACGGAACAAGGAAAACCTTTTGCGTGATGATGGTCAAAGAATACCATTGAACACCTTTTGCATGATGTTGGAAGCGGTGCTATACTGCTACGGTGGTTGTGGCCGGAAAAGTGAAAGTGACGATGATAGTGGGAGAGATGTTCACGGCAAGAGGGCTAGAGAGACAAGTTGGTTTCTTTCATTAGGAGAGAGAGAGAGAGAGAGAGAGAGAGGGAGAGAGGGGAAAGTGGGGTTCATTTTGGACTGCTCAAATTGTAGAACAATTTTGCTCAAGGAAGCCATCTCTCTGGTCTCTCGGAAATTCAGGAAAAACACACTCATGAAGACTTTCTTTACATGTGTCCCTACGTTTTCACTTTCAACCCTCAAAATTCGGGAAATGAAAACGAGATGGCGCGCATCAATTTATGGCCGAAGTAATAAACTACTACTCTTTTCAGTAAAATCCGGAAATGAGAGTACAATTTCATTGAGTGAAATAAAGAAAACATTTAATACCTAAACTACCCCCACCTCAACACATGCAAGGAAAAACTGAAACACAAACATGACGAGGGCAATTCCGTATTTTCACCTCATGCCTTGGCTTACCAAGGATACCAAGTTGTAACGCCCCAATTTTCAGAAATAAAATCGAAGGCATTAAATATTAATTTTTGAAAATTCTTTAAATTAAATTCAAAATCCAAAACGGATAGTTCATCCTAAAGATTCATCTATATATTACAAACCATAGTAAAAGTACTGAAATTATTCTTTGTAGTAATAAACTAAACAAAATAATTGAGCCGTCTTCTAGGTTTGATACGGATCCCAAGCATATTATGGCTCGACTCCCACCTCTAGATTCTCCTCTGTATAGAATTGCTCACTTTCGGGATTCTGTGTCTCTTCTTGATTTTCTCCAAAATCTGGCACGGAAGCCAGGCAATCCGTACCTGAGTGAAAGAGTTCACCCCGTAGTATAATCCAACCCAATTACCCATCTTACTTTACAGTTAGCAAGCAGCAGGATAATAGTAGTGCAAAAAAGTAAGACAGAGTTTGTTCCACATAAACTAGTTTATTACTATCCATTAGCTTGACGTGTAATCTAAGATCTCCTCTGCGGGATCTTTCCTCCCCAACCGCTAGCCATGCCCTGTCCCATGAGATCACTTTCTTTTGTTGTCGCGGATTGCACCGCAGTTATGTATCTAGCGTGTATCTCTCTCATTACAACAAAAGAAAGTTTATCATGCCCGAATCATAACTAGGGTTCGCCTATCTTATGCACCACTTCACAATCACCACAATCATCACTAGGCTTACTTTGCCGGTATCAATTCATCACTGGACACCCGCCAGTTTTAATTCATCAATCAACACTGGGCTTACTTTGCCAGTTTCAAACAATCACATCCAACTCATTACATCTCAAAATCCTGCCTGCAGGCATTCTAAAGAAAAAAAAAATCCAATTCATCCATTACCTAGTATCGTCTAAGTGAACTCTATTCGCATACCACCCCATGTCTCTAGAGTCCATTTTAACATTCAAATCAAGTGTCGGTGCAATATACAATTAAATCAAATAATAATTAAAACAATTAACGAGCAATATAATCACATAACTTTTTATGAATGGGCCGTTGCCCTTATTCTTGTATGGTACAATGTCAATAATGAAGTAAGATATTTAAAAGAAAGTAAAAGAAAAATTTTATGGGCTCTTATTAATTAATTCTAAGATAATGGATTAATTAAAAACTAATTAAATACATTAATTAGATAAAAATATTAGAATATTTATCATGACCTTAATAAGAGTCCTAAAGGTCCTATGCAACCAGTTGAGTGTCGAAAGTTGGGTTCAGAGGGTCACGGGATTAATTTAAATAAAGACGTTAAATAAAGTGACCAAAAGTGAAATAAATAGATAATAAATCATTTACAATTTAAAATATGTTGCGGTTAACAAAATTTCATCTTCAGAATGTAGAGAGTCTAAATAAAATTATTCGGGCATTTATAATACAGTTTATAAGGTCAAAAAGAATTTTTGATTGGAAACGCTATAGAAATAACAATAAATAGTAAATTAAATAAAAAAATATTAATTTAACAAGATATCATCTTTGAGATGCAAGAAGTTTAGAAAAAATTAGTTTGGGTGTTAAAACGTTGTTTGGAAGGTCGCAAAGATTTTTCGTTTGTAAACTTTGATAGATAACTAATAAATAATTTAATAAATAGATAATTAAATAAAAAAAAATATGATCTTAACAAGTTATGATCTTTGAGGTGTAAAAAATCTAGGAAAAATAGTTCGGAGGTCAAAAACAGTGTTCGGGATGTCGAAAAGTCGATTCGAAACAAAACAGGTCAAACCGCAAGGTCTGACCGGTCAACCTTGCGGTGGAGCCTTCTGCCGCAAACTTGACCCTGGTTCTTGCGGCCCGCAAGGTTCAACGCTGGTTTCGATTTTTTTTGTTTTCTTCACGTTTTTCGATGCAGGGACCACTAGGATTATTGGGTTACGCATAAAAACACTTAATATACTTAGAGAAGTGTTTGGATGAGATTATAATACCTTGGCTCGGGCCGAATTGATTTTAAAACGAAACTTGGAATTTTGGGGAAGACGACTTCGGTTTCTTCGATCGGGGAACCTTGGGATCAAGTTGGCCGACGTTTGGTGATGCTAGGAGTGGTAGGAACAGATTGGAATGGTCGGATTGGGTTTCGATTGGCTTTGGAATGCAAACCCACTTTTCTCTCTCTTTTTTTCTCTCTTTAGAACTCCATGGATTGGAGCTTCGTTCTCTCCTATTTTTCTCTCCTTTCTGGACTGGTGGGGCGTAAAAAATTTTGTGGTATGACCTAGGGTCGGATTAATGAGGTATATATATAAGAGAATTTTTAAAGAAGTTGATAAAATTGAGTTTAATAAGAATTCTAACTCTAGGGCTTGAGATGGACGAAAATAAGGGTGGAGATGTGATCAGGGAGAGGGAGTAGAGATTGAGTAGGAGAGGGAGAGATGGAAGGAATTTGTATGCATGCATGCATGTAATTGAAAATAATTAAAATAGGATAATTATAATAGGATAATTCTTATTTGTATTTATCTTATTAAGGAAAAGAATTAATTTCATTATTAATAACACTAATTAAATGATATTATTATTAATAAAATTTTCGGGTTGTTACAACATATCCCACTTAACAAAATTTCATCCTCGAAATTAACGTGTATCTTTAGGAGGAAACAGATTCGGATAGTTGGCGCGCATAGTATCTGTTCGTTCCTAGGTTGATTCCTCAATTCCTCGATGTCGCCAAAGGATTCGGACGAGTTGGATGGTTTTTCCTCGAATGCACTTCGCACTATAGTCTTGGATTTCCACTGGCTGTTTCTCGAGAGTGACGTCCTCGTTGAGTTCGATATTTTCCCAATTGATGATGTGGGAAGGATGTGCCATGTACTTTTGGAGCATTGACACGTGGAACACGTTGTGAACTCGGTCCAGTTATGGCGGTAGTGCTAGGCGGTACGCCACTTCTCCAATTTTCTAAAGGAACTTAAAAGGGCCAATGTATCGTGGTGACAGTTTTCCTTTCTTTCCGAATAGGATAACTCCTTTTTGTGGTCTAATCTTCAAGAACACATGTTCTCCAACCTGAAAGGTCAATGGTCTGGTCCTCTTGTCAGCGTAGCTCTTTTGTCGACTCTGCGCGGTTAGGAGCCGTTGGCGAATGGTTTGGATCTTTTCTGTTGTCTCTCGGACTAACTCTGGTCCTAGTAAGCTTGTTTTTCCCAATTCAGCCCAACAAACTAGCGACCGATAAGGTCGCCCATACAGAGCTTCGTATGGTGCTATGTCTATGCTGGATTGATAGATGTTGTTATAGGCGAACTCAATTAGGGGTAGGTGTCATTCCCAACTTCCTTTAAAGTCCAAAACACAAGCGCGGAGCATGTCTTCTAAGATTTGGATTGTTCTTTCGGATTGTCCGTCCGTCTGTGGGTGAAATGCGGTGCTGAGACGAAGGTCGGTTCCTAAAGCTTTCTACAGGCTACTCCAAAAGGTCGACGTGAATCGTGAATCTCAATCACTCATGATGGATACAGGTACACCGTGTAATCTCACGATTTCTCAGATGTAGAGCGTGCTGAGGGAGTCTATCGAATCCGTCATCTTCATGGGTAAAAAGTGGGCGGATTTGGTTAAACGGTCGACTATCATCCAAATGGCGGTGTTTGATTGTGGAGACCTTGGCAATCCTGTCATAAAATCCATGGCAATATGTTCCCACTTCCATCCAGGTATAGGTAAAGGTTGTAGGGTCCCACCAGGTTTCTGATGTTCCGCTTTTACTTGCTGGCAGGTGAGGCATGATGAGACGTGTTTGGCCACATTCCTCTTGATTCCAGCCCACCAGTACTGTCAGCAGAGGTCTTGGTACATCTTGGTGCTCCCTGGGTGGACGGCGAAGTTGGAATGGTGGAATTCCTTAAGTACTACTTCCCGAAGGGTACCGATGTCTGGTACAAAGATTCTTCCCTGGAAGCGGAGGCTCTTATCAACGTGGATCTCCCACCCGACTACTGCTGTTCCAATTGAGAGTTGCCGGATGAAGTCGCATTCTTGTTCAAAGGTTTGGGCTAAAAGAATTTCTCGGTGCAAGGCTATAGTTGCGACTATGGCGAAGAGACACGCGTCAGTGCCTTCTGTGGTTGGTTGCAGTTTGAAGCTGTTAAGGTCCTCCATCATTTTCCACTCTCTTATGGCTAAACTAGCCACTTGTCCTTGGTTCTTGCGACTCAGCGCATCAGCGACTACGTTTGCCTTTCCAGGATGGTAGGACATCGTGAAATTGAAATCCTCCAAATATTCCACCCATCTCCTTTGCCTCATGTTTAGCTTTTTTTGAGTAAACAAGTATTTCAAACTTTTGTGGTCCGTGAATACCTCGAACTGCTCTCCGTATAGATAATGTCGCCAAGACTTTAGGGCGAATACCACTGCTGCCAATTTCAAATCGTGAGTCGGATAATTCCTTTCATGCGGCCTCAACTGTCGGGATCCGTAAGCAACGACTTTTCCATTTTGCATGAGTACCGCTCCCAATCCATCTTTGGATGCATCGCAGCACACGGTATACCCTGCGTCTCGTTCGGGTACGATCAATATAGGAGCGCTAGTCAATTTTTTCTTAAGTTCTTGGAAGGATCTCTCACATGCCTCGTTCCATTCAAACTTAACCCCTTTTTGGGTCAGTCGTGTCAATGGTTTTCCCAAGATGGAGAAATCCTAAATGAATCTTCTGTAGTAGCCGGCTAATCCCAAGAAACTTCTAATCTCGAATACCGTAGAAGGTCTTTTCCAATCCATGACTGCTTTTACTTTGCTGTCGTCGACTGAGATTTCTTTCTATGACACTATGTGTCCCAGGAATTTAACTTCTTTCATCCAAAATTCGCACTTGCTGGCCTTCACATACAAATGGTTGTCTCGAAGTACTTGGAGGACAATTCTCAAGTGGTCTTCGTGTTCTTTTTCCGTTAGAGAGTATACAAGGATGTCATCAATGAACACTACCACAAATTTGTCCAAGTACGGCGTGAAAATTTGGTTCATCAGGCACATGAAAACAGCAGGAGCATGGGTTAGACCGAACGGCAAGACTATGAACTCGTAGTGTCCGTAACGCGTGCGAAATGCCGTCTTGAGTATGTCGCAATCTCGAATTCGCAATTGATGATATCCAGATCTCAGATCAATCTTTGAGAAACAAGTCGACCTCTCAGTTGGTCGAACAAGTCATCTATTCTCGGTAGAGGATATCGGTTCTTGATGGTGACTTTGTTGAGTTGGCGGTAGTCGATACAGAATCGAAGCGTTCCTTCTTTTTTTTTGACGAATAGCGCTAGAGCTCCCCATGGTGAGGTACTAGGTCGGATAAAACCCTTTTTTAGGAGTTCCTGTAGCTGTGTCTTCAACTCTCGAAGCTCTGCTGGAGCCATTCGATACGGGGCCATCGAAATTGGAGCCGTGCTAGGTTGCAGCTCGATGGTGAAATCCAATTCCCTTGGTGGCGGTAATCCTGGTAATTCTTCTGGAAATACGTCCTCGTACTCACAGACGATGTGAGGGAGGCCCAACTCCATTCGGTCCGTTTCCTCCAATTTGAGACTCGCTAACCATCCAGCGAGCTTCCTATGCCACTTTGTTTCGTGCGCGTGGGGTGCAGATGGGTCTTGTCTATCCCCCTTAAACTTGAAGCACGTTCCATCTGGTGAATAGGCTGTCACCATCTTTCGATGGCAGTCTATGATAGCTCGGTGCGCAGTCAACTAGTCCATCCCGAGTATAACGTCAAAGTTCGTCATTTCGATTATTTGTAAGTTGCATGTTAACCGCAAGTTCGATACTTCTAGTTCGCACCCTTTACAGATTAGTACTACCGGAATTTTACCCCCTAGTGGTGAGGTCATATGCATAGTTGTCTTTAGATGTTCAATTTCTAACCCAAGTGTAGATACACAAGTGGCAGATATGAATGAGTGCGAAGCTCCAGAATCAAATAATGCTTGAACGCATGTAGTAAAAAGAGTGAGGGTACCTTGGATTACTGCAGGGTCCATCTCCTCTTCCGTCCCTTGCAGCGCAAACACCCTTCCAGCATTGGGCTGGATTGGCCTATTCGTTCCTCTGTTTTGAGTTGGCGGTTGGTTCCACCCACCGCGAGGCTGGTTCTGTCCTCCGGGTTGGTTACTATTTCAAGCCGGTCTAGCTTGATTCTGATTCTCAATTCCTACAGCCCTGACTTGATTTTGCGACGGCTGTCCCCCCTGGCTTCCAACTCGATCAACTTGGGACAGTTGATCTGGATATGTCCTTCTTCATGGCAGAAATAACAGCGGCGGACTGGGTATTGGTTCTGGGGAAAGAGGTTGCGGTTTGGTCCAGGATTAGGGTTTGGACCTCGGTTTAATACTTGGATCTGGTTTGGATTAGGGTTAGGGTTTCGATTGAACCCTGGGTTGGGGTTTCTCCAAGCTGGGTTGGGTTGTATTGGTTGCAGGCGAGGGTAGTTTTGGTGGTAGGGTTGGGAGGTTGGGACACTCCTGTTGTTAAGGTTGGTGTAGATAGGTCCTCCAACTGCAGGTATTGTCTTTTTCTGCTCACGTCTTGTCTTGAAATCCAAGTTTTCTCTCTCCATCTTAAGTGCGCATTGCACCACTTGTGAGTAGGTGGAAAGCATCTGCGCCACCACCGTTCGGCGTATCTCATTGAGTCCCCACTCAAATTTTCTCTCCTTGTCATCATCAGTAGGTATTATTTTTGTGCCATAGCGAGACAGTTCTTCAAACCGTGCTGCGTACTGGGTCACAATCATTGTGCCCTGCTCGAGGTTCATTAATTTCGAGGCCAGTGCTTGTTTGACAGGTGCTGGAAAGTACTTGTCAAGGAAAATTTCTTCGAACCTGTCCCAAGTCATCGCTGCCACATCATGGGTGTTCTTTATCAGGTCCCACCAATGCTGAGCTTCACTCTGCATCTGATAGGTGGCTAGGGCAATTCGATTACTGGCCTCTTGAATGTCTAGGGTTTCAAGAATTTTCTTGATTTCTGCTAGCCAAGCTTCCACAGCTGTGGGGTTAGGTTCTCCTTGAAAGTAGGGTGGGCGACGCTTGCAGAATTCATTTAGTGCCTGACTTCTGGTCATTGGTCCTCGAGGTGTGTGCGGGGCTCCGCGCTGATTCTGGTTATTTGCAGTCGCAGCGGTAATGAATGCTTGCATGAGTGGGACTAGTTCGGTAGTCCCAATTTGGTTGTTGAGTCGAGGGGCTCCATTTTGTCCATTGTTTTGCTCGTTATTCTTGTTGTCTCTCGTTTCCTCCATCTAGATATTGTTATGTTATAATTTAGTCAGGGGGGGTTTATTATGAGAACATATATATTTGTATAATTATTAAATACGTGGAAGCAAAACATCATAAGAACTTGTCTTTTATTACAAAACAAATCAAACACATCATTCATGTCAAAACACACTACTTAGATGTGTAGTTACCAAAAGTTGAGATAAATCCTACTACCACAATTGTTTTCCTAAAAAAAATATCCAGAAAATTCCTACTATCACAATTGTTTTCCTAAAAAGAAGAAAAGAAAATGTATTGTGCGTGAAATAACTAGGAAATACTAAAGAAAACGATCAATTGAAAAGCATAGGAAAATATTCTGCCAGAAGACTCTACTTTTCGACGGTGTCCTCTGTGAGCCCGTAGCAATGCCACGTTACTCGCCATAGTGGTTCCTGCTGGTTGGGGTTTGGGTAGTTATAAGGTTCTAGGCGGATGGGTATCTCTGCATAGGTGATGTGATCGGTGAAATCGGCATTCTCTGTAATGATACGATGTTCCTGCTCGGGGCGGGACCTTGCGACTCGTGAATAATGGATACGGTCGGTGTAGTGTTCTCGAAATCCTTGAGGTACAGCGATGAGATAGTATCCATTATAACATGGGGTTTGGATCTTTACTGGCCCTAGGTAAGCTGATTGTGCCCTGATCTTAAATGGGCAAGGGTATATTGGTTCCAGCTGTATATAGGCCCAAGTGTTTGGACCATAGTCAGAATGGTGTCCTACCCATGGGATTCCTGCGGGTCGAGCCATCTCAGGACGAGGTGGAGGGTCGGCATCTATGACTTCACACTCACTGTCTGATTCTTCCATTGGTACGGGAACTGGAGAATGTAGAGGTTCCTGCATTTCGAGCCGTTGGCTAGTCAGCCACCACTGCAGCTCGGCATCCATATCTCTCGGTGCATCTATGGGTAAGAGCCAACCATAATCATCCATCTCCGGTTCTGCCAAAAATCCATCTTCACTGTCAGTGCTGTTTTCTGCATCTTCTTCTAAATCCGGCTCATCATTGTCCATCTCTTCATTCGGGTTCTTTTATTACAAGTGTATTGATATCTAAATCTTTATTTCTTGTAGTCTCTAATCTTACCTATTAAAATAGGTTATCATCCTTACTTTGCAGTTAACATTGCTCAGCGATTCAGATTTTATGTGACGATTCGCTATGGGCAAACCAAGCAGTACGCCATTCTAGTGCAAGATTTTATGTTTTGCATTCTTGTCCTTCTCCTCCTCTTCTTCGTACTCTCTATTTCCTTATTGATAATGGGATGGGGTAGGTCTTGAGATGATAAAGGAGATGAATTTAGTTTTATATGAACCTGTTGGAATAGAAGGATTATTCAATGTTTACGTGAGAAAAGATTTTGAAGAGGGAGAACTATTAAAGACAAGGGTGAAGAAGGAAGCATTTGTATTACACTTGTTAGAATCCTTCCCTATTTATACTACATAGAACGTTTAGTCCAATTATATTTTCATTAAAGACAAACTTTGAGGTAGATATTCTAGAATTATATGTGTGACTTATTCTCACAAACATATCTAGATATTTTCCTAAGGATATTCTAGAGTTTCTAAAAACTAGATAGTCTAGAGCTTCTCAAAACTAGATATTTATATTTCCTCCAATAGTATCTTTCAAACCCTTGGGGTTGACTTGAACTAAAATACTAGTAATTCCTTAGATCTTTTGGAAGCTTTTTGAGTTATGTCCTTATTTAATTTTTTTCGAGTCTGTTATCTTGTGTCAATTTTTTATGGATTATTTGTTTGTTTCGTCAAGATGAATCGAAAAAATAAATATTTTTTACTTTTATCCAAATATTTTTAAAAATATCCAAGATAAAGCTCAAAAAGCCCCAAAAGCCAGGCCATGGGCTTTATCTTGGATATTTTCAAAAATATTTGGATAAAAATAATTCTTTACTTTTTTAATTTCTCTCGTCAAAACGAGTCAATAATCCATAGAAGTTTGACATAAGACTAACAAATGCAAAAAATAAAAAATAAAAATGAAGACAAAATTTGAAAAATGGCCAAAAAATTAAAAGGAACGGGCTTAGAAAAGAATGAAGCTGTAATAGCTTTGATGCCATACGTATCTTAAGATTTGGTATGTGTAAAGGTACGTAAAACCTATATGTATTTGTAAATGTATCTTAATTTAAAAATATATGATTTTGTGACACGCATATAATCCGACTTTGTTAATTTGCATGGTAAAGAATAATGCCTATTACCCCCGGGCACCATAAGCCAAAAATAAAAATACAAAAACACATTCCACAATTTAGGAGCAATGGTAATTAAAATTCATGTATCCCGAAGCAAACCACTCAATTGGCAAATAAACTCTCTCTGATCATGTCCAGAGAAATCAAATCATAGTATATTCCGAAGTATCAATAAATAAAAATCAATCATAGCACTGTTATCTAAAACTAGTTCGGAATTGATATATTGACGAGCACCAAACAAGTTGCTTAGCACTTGTTCACCGCGAAATGAACTTTACGGTGGCTGTTCAAACCTCTTTGGCTTGGAATGAACTTTTGCGACAAGTAGCCTTTCAAAGAATTGCTACCGATGCAAAGCCCTTGATGGCTGCACCCCTTACTGTGTAGCAAATGTTAAACATATTTGCATACTCAGTCATCCAACCTCCCAACTTTTCAAGGGAAAGTAAAACAAAATGAATTACTCCGGATTGAAGTGAGAAAAAAAAAAAAATAGAGAGGTCCTAAGTGAAAACAACAGTGATAAGGGTAAAAGTAAATCTAGCTTTCGTTGTAATCCAAAATAGTACCTGAAAATCCAAACAGGAATCCGGTTTTGAATTATACTAGATCTGTTCATTTCCCAATTAAATTTACTAATTTGAGTGGCCCACTTATACAAATTACTAAATTCGTCACTCACTAGAGGCACTTAATTATTTCCTCCCACAAAATAGCTCGGAAGTTCTGAAGTTGGAGAGGGCATGTTTGTATGTAGATAATTTCCAACAACAAGAAATTACCCGTGGGTCTAGAAAACCAAGACTTAATTCCCATTAAGGACGAGCTAAATTTTTATTTACCTCTAAAGGCAACCTCATATGAAGATTAATCTTTTACCCTTAACTAAATATAATTTCACACTTTATTATCTTTTCAAAGTTTTTATCACCCCCTCCCACCTCCGCCCCACAACCACTTCCGACCGGCGACCACTTCAACCGGTGACTTTATCCGGTGAAATTTCGCTACTTCAAAAAATTAGTGAAATTCACTACTTCTCAAATTTCACTAATTTCATCTTTTTTCAGCGAAATTTCACTACTTCATTGGTTTTCAAATTTCACTAATTTCTCAAGCCACTTCAACATGAATAAATGCATATTATTGGCGCATTTCTTCTTAAAACAATAAACAATAGTCGAAAGGTCTGTCAATTTCAACGATTTGATTGATTTGGGTAGTTTTCTTACCCGTGGAGTCATCACCAGCGTCGTAATCTGAAGTAGTAGTGGAGTATCATGACCATCTGGAGACTCAACAAAAAGCAGATTTGATGCTAGGATAACTAAGTCCAAACAGCATTTTGTGTAACCTACCTTTATTCCATGACATTGGATTCCTTCTGAGGCCCCGGCCAGCTCCTTTCGGATAGAAAGGTCCCAACCCTGTAAAGGCACCCCCACCGACTGAGGAGCAACCTGGGCCTGAACACAGAAAGTAAACCATAAACTTTGCACCATCTAAAGACTCCAACTTCACAACACTGGAATACATTGTTTTGGACCTTTTATACTTACTCCCTTGACCTGCATGACATTGCATAATACCTCAATTTATCCACGAAAAAACATATATCTGTGAGCATCTCGTTATTTTTGAAAGCATAAAAGGGTATAAATCCTTCTACCCATTCAATTTTTCACGGTGGTTGAACAACTTGATTCTTCGAAAATCAAAATCGTAAAACAGCTCAACAATTCTGATGAATATGAAGTAGTAGGCCACACTCCCAGATATGTTATCCCAAAACAAGTTTGGATTATTCAGTTGAGTCTTTCAATCAGGTCTAATTGTTAAAGCTGTTGTGGTTCGCTGGGGCTATTCTAAGATTTGGAAACAATCTTGCATTCTTAATCTAGCTCTCTGGTACGAGATGCAGTTGAGCAGCAGAATCATCTCAAGTCGTGGGTACTCAATCAGAACCAAAGACCAAAAAACACACACAAAAAAGGATTGCTAAGCTACAAGCCCAACATTAATATCTCTTTTCCATTTTGATTTGTAGTTACTGAAGATAACAGTAGTTTTGGGCTTTTGGCCATTATATCATATATCTATAAGCCAGCACAAGCGGCCAAAGGAGCAACTGCTCAGGCTCTTAAAGAATTTAGCAAAAGAAGAGGAGTATTCACAATGGAAAGTAAAATTTGGCATAAGACCCATAACCATAACAGGGACAGCAGCTCAAGGGTTAACCGTAGAGATAACCCATTCAGGCAGCATTAAAATTTAAGAACTAGCTGCTATGTAAAAGAAAGACACCATCCTCCATTAAGCCAGGGAGTGAGGGGCATATGGTCAGGGTCCTTTTCAGCTTCAACAAAGTACTAGTAAAACAAACTCCTCCCCTTCTTCAAATCTACATACCGGGAATACTGCCTGAACTCAACCTTAGGCTGCCGAGGCAAACTCTCAATCATATCTTCCTTTGGGTACCCATTCACACCAAAAACCAAGCAGCCCACAAAACCACCACATACCCATTTGATCTCTCATCGAACTTCTCAAGATTGCGATCAAAGAATGAAAACCAAAATACTGTTTGAGTGTAATAGATTTCCTTGTATATATAAGCAGAGGCAGACCAAGGCTTGAGCTGGCCGGGGCCAAGGTCGTCGCCACCATTTTTTTTCAAATCTAAAGGATTCATTTGCAATGTATAGGCTACTCTTCCTCGGATTATATAAAGCTTTAATTTATATTATGCTTTAATTTTGTGGGTGGAATTTGGTACTCTCATGTTGATTTAGTTATTTACGAAGAAAATCTCTCTCCTGACTCGGCCCTCTTGAATCCAAATTTTGATTCTGCCCATATAGGCATATATATAAGCAAGTATCTAGAACAACAATTATCAACAGGAAATAGACAAAAGTGTATGAGTCGGGAGTTTTAAACCGTATCGATATCTAATAGAATTGACTTCTTTTATGCATGATCTGTTTTGGAGCTCTACAAATAATCGTCAAATTATTAAACTGAGACCTTTGAGAGTTCCACAAACTAAAAAATGCAACCGGTAGTCCAGCTTGTGGATTATGGAAAATCGGTTTCATTCTTAAATAATGCGTCCATTCACTGCTTACATACTGGGGATTGACTTGTGTTACTGCCGAATCAAGTTGAAAGATAAATGTCATCGCATAATCTAATACTCTATAATATTGCAGAGAGTTTTCGTGCCAAATCAAGCAGGATGAATATGCATCGATTTGTTAAATTTTGAAGATTCTGGGTTTCAAGATGAGATAATCAGAGAGAGAGAGAGAGAGAGAGAGAGAGAGAGTTCAGATAGAGGGAAATACTTAAGAGAAATCATATCAATGACATATTCATAATTCATGAGATGATTACATTTTTTTCTTAATGAAGCTTGAATATGTTCCCCCTCTGTACTCCTTTTTGGTATGCACTAGGAAAAGAGTAGGTAAAATCTTTGCATGTTTGGCTAGAGGATAGCAAGTGACAAATTCTGTCTCAGAAGGTCATTTGTTTCGGCAATTTTTCAATAGAAACGGGAGGAGAAAGTTTTTAGGCCAAAGAAAAAACTGGAGGCAAGAGATCATAGCACTTGTTGCAGCTCACTCTTGGAGGTTATTTACGCTTCCATAGTGATAAGAAAGAGGATATATACATTGTGCCTCTTTATAATGAAAGTTCCGTAAAATCACAATCACAACACCAAACCACTATTACAAACAAACTGATTGCGTTTATTAGTCACATTCCAAACAAATTCAATGGGAGTCGAACATTTTGGCCGGCAGGACAAGCCAAATTATTAGATGTTCCATCCAATAGCTTATATTAGCTACATGGCATTATTTAGTATTGGCAGAAGGTCCTCAGGTTTTAACAAAACCATTTGAGAAACCAATGCATTACTAGAGCCTGTGCTCCAGATGGTCGTGCTGCCTTGAACTCGAAGTGGATGTGCCTTCCTCAAGGGCACTAGAAATCTCGTCTGTTGATTTAACATGCTTTCCTTCAACAAACATCTCATTTTTCTTGATCTCTTCCACAACATGCACATCATCCTCCAACGATAGCACTACCGCTTCCGCTCCGTGGGGGCCTTGCACTATACCCTCCTTCACCTTCAAGTGTTCATCGACATGTATAATGTCGGTTTCTTGAACCTGCTTCTTTGTTTTCTTGACGAAGCAGTAGATAGCAATAGCGAGGAATGCAAGGAAAAAGATACCGCCACATGAGATGAAGATTATGACTATGACAGTCGGACCGTTGTCCGGTGATGGTGGAGGTGGTGGGGGAGTGATGTGGGGAGGCGGAGGAGGGAGGATGTGAGGCGGTGGAGGGGGCGGGGGTTTTCCTGCCGGGGGTGGTGGGGAAGGGAATTGGGGGAAGTTAGTGTCAGAGGAAGCCATTTGAATGTTGTGGAATGAAATGAACAAGCTTTTGGACTGGTGGAGAAGGCTGTGTTTTTGAGTGCTTATTTGTAGTAAGGCTCTGACTACGTTGTGTATACAATGCTTCCAAGTTTCCTGAGACTTGACTCTCATTCTAAGACATCCTTCCTTGTTTTTTCATCCTTTTCTTTTTGCTATTTTGAAGCAAAAAAGGAAATCCAATTGAAGCAAAAAACGGAAATCTAATTGAAGCAAAAAAAGGAAATCCTTGTGTATCACGTCTATATACTTGTAAGCATAGCCAAACTCACAAATCAAGCTTAACGGCGAATGATGGGAGAATTGTCCAAAAAAACAAAGAAACAAATGCTTCAGACTAGTGGAATCTTTATTGACACTCTCCAACAAAAAAGAAAGAAAGAAAGAAAGTCTAGTGGCATCTTTTCGCTCATGTTTAAATCGCGTTATGCCCGCTGGCCAGAGCTCATGAGTTTGATCCGAAATGTCGTTGGACTAGCAGTCAACACTCCATTTCCCATTTCCCCTAGGCGTAACACACAACGTATAGCCTCAGTAACTACATGATATAAGGTGGACGGGAGACAACATATATACGAAGATTAGTCGAAGCGAAGTCCTGAATGACCTAGTTAGGAGGGAGGGAGGGAAATGGAGAATGTTGTATTGCATACTGAATTCACTATTTTAGCAAAGAAGCAGGTGGGGAGAACTTATGGAACAAGGCAGCTGAACAAGGTTGTAAGCAACTTTCAGTGGGGAAAAAGTTAGAGGATAAAGCTGACATCTCAGTCTCACCAACTAACCCAAATTTCTAATTACAGAAGCATATGCATCTGAGAAATTCACTTTGCTATGCAAAGCTTAAATCGGCAGTAATTCAATCAAGCCAATTAGTTCTTGAATCACAGTTGGAAACAATGCATTCATTAATTGAAAGACAAATTCCTACACTAAAAACACTAAAATTCTCCCGTGAGTTTTCACAGGTAAATTGAAATCTATCTTTGTTCGTCCTTTTTCCTTTTGTTATTAGTGCTGAAAACCTTTGGCTTTAGGGAAACTCAAGAAAATGTGAAAACGACTCGAAATCAACAGTGACCCAGTTTGCGGCTCATGTCAATCGTCAATGGCAGGACGTGTTGTGTTTGGCAATCTCCGGTTGCGGACAAATGAGCTGAACAGATGCAAAGCCCTTGACGGCTGTGCATAGGGTACCATATGAGCTGCACCCCTCACCGTGGCAAATGTTAATATGTTTCCATACTCGGTCACCCAACCTCCCACCTATTTAAATCCAGAAAACAAAATGAATTAGATTGGGGTGGGGTGGGAAAAAAAAGGGTCATTTGGTTTAAGATGGTAGCGTTCACAAGAGAAACAAGACGGCAAAAGTACCTGCTGTTTGTGAAACCAAGCTCCATATGGGACTGTAACCTTGAAATGTAGATCGTGAGCTAGTTCACGAACTAGTGTCCGTGAGCCGAGTAATGGCACCACGGAATCTTGATCCCCACTACAGTTGTTGAATTTGAAAACGTCAAATCATGTATAGAAATATTTTGCACAAGGGAACTAATTCTGTTTTTAAAAATAAACAAATAAGTACCTGAAAATCCAAACAGGGATGTGGTTTTGGATTATCCTTTTAAGCAAAGGCAGCATGTTGATGTTACCATCATTGTTGCTGTAGTTCAGAACACTGCCAATCAAGGAGGGGGAAAATAGTAAATATATGTCCATGAGACTGTTGGAAATAGAAAAAATTAGGATCCCGTGATCCACAAACCACAGGCCATAAGGCTTCATTTCCAGCAGACTTGTTTTGGCCTTTGATTTGTTTCCCATTGTACGACGGTAGTAGAAACATTCAGTTAATCCTTCTTTGAAGGTAATCCAATAACCAATGAAAATACTTGGTTCTGGGGGTGTTAGAGCCACCAAATCGAACCCTAGCTCTAACCCTCGGCTGCCCTCCCCCATCCCACTGGACCACCACCCAACCAGCAGAGGTGGCTCACACACCCCTTCTGCGTCCCTATCAATGATAAGCTTTGGTACCTAAATAAGAGGTTACTCGGCTTAGAAGGAACCACTCAAATTTAGATTGGAATCACTACAAGTAAAGAATGACATCATCAAAGTCCTACAATAAACTTCAGTTTGATAAGTCCAATTGAGTTAACTTGGATTGATTTTGAATTATGGATTTGTGACGTGATTTACCAAGGGAAACCAAAATGATTGGAAAAACCAAATTACTAGTTTGGCATCGTCACTTATCTTCTTGTATTTTCTTTACTTTTTCCTTTCTGTTTCTCACCACAAATCCATCCACAAACAAAAGATTCAAACACAGGCACAAGAAGTGGCCGTCACACTACCATTGAGAAGATAACATAAAATCGCTATCTAAGAAAGGCATAAACCTCATATTCTTTTTATTTCTTAGAAAGGATACTTACTTGCTGCACATAGACCAGCTATATGGTAGTTTGGTCCTATTGGCATGAAGAGCCTTCTGAACCTCAGGAAGATTGAAATAGAAGCGCCTTTCATAGCTCATGCACACATCAACTCCAACACTAATCTTGGTAGCCTGCAATCACAAAATTCATCATTCAATCTTCATGAAAACAGTGGAAGAGATGGTGATCGTAAGAAAAGGAAACTTACCAATTTCCTCAACCGCAGCTCTTGTTGTACCAAAGAAGGGTAACAAACATCAAGGATCACATCATAATTGTTAATGTAATCACCTACAATACTGTTTGCTTCCTCTATAGCATTGTTACACGAATTGGTGGCATTGTGCGGACTAGCATAGGTATAATCCTCAAAATCACAGTCGTTCATGATGGCAAGCCCAATTTCATCAGAAATCATTCCATGTGACCAGAAAAACTCATAAGTTGCCGGAATATCCCGATCAAGTTTTAGAAGTGGATTCCCAATCTAGTGTAAATAATGTTAAAGAAACATGGAACATATGAGTAGCGAGTACCGATTAATTAAGTAGAATCAAAGTACGTGAACAAGATGATTTACAGGGAGACAAGTTTCGAGTTGTTCTTACAGCAACGCCTTTCATGTTGAACTTAAAGCCAGTGGAATGTGCATTATGGTCAAGAAGGACAACAGCCAATTGTGGTATGTAATGCCCTGCACAGACACATTTGTCATGTAAATGAAACTGCTGACAGGGCTAAATAGGGAACACTGAAATTATGATATGGATCACCACCAGAAATAGCTTACTAGTTAATTATTTTCAGTCACATTGTTATGATTCATGTGCCAATTTCTGAAGTTCATATTCAAGCTAGTACGGTAACAGAATTGATCGAATCTGGCCTTGAAACTACAAAGTGACTAGATCTCCGTTTTGGTTTCATGGAAAGCCGAATCAGAACAAAAACCATGAGATGCAGGTAGATAAGGAAGCTCTTTATGTTGATTGGAACTTGGGAAGATTGTTAACCAACATGATGCAGAAACACATGAGTGAAACTGAAGAAATCTAGCATTTCCTGTCTATTTTGTGGAGACACAGTCCAAACCATAGAAAGCAAGCCGTTTCAGTCATAGTGAAGGGAAAAACTAATGTCAATGAGGAACTCATACTTTTGCCTTGCAGCAATGTTAAATTGTTAATTGAGCATTTTTCAATTACAGTTTCCCAACTCTCCATATCCTAAAAAGGATATCATTTACAGGGTTTTCACCCAAAAAAAGGTCCATAAACTTAGAAATTTCCATTCCACTTTCTTACCAGCATAGCTTTCTCCTGTCAGAAACAAATCCCTGGATTTGAACTCGGGAAACTTCTCATACCATTTCAACATGAACGTGAGCATGTCCCTGGCTGCCAAAACAAGAAATGGGAATTGAGTAAAACCTTCTGCTGTTTTGCATACGATTGGCACATTTCATCTTCAAACTCATCTATCCTCATAACACAATATTTTGAAAAGTCAGTCAATTGCAAAAATTATACTTATTAGCTTGGAATTATTTTCTTACCTGTGGAGTCATCACCGCAGTCATAATCAGAAGTAGTATTGGAGTATGACCAACCTACACCAGCTGGAGACTCGACAAAAAGCAGATTTGATGCTACGAAAGAAAAAAACAGGAACTTAATCAGTAAAACTGAACTACTGTACGCATAATCCGTGGATGCAAGTCCAAACAGCATTTTATGTCAAAGTACCTCTATTCCATGACATTGAATTCCTTCTGAGGCCCCTGCCATCGCCTTTCGGATAGAAAGGTCCCAACTCTGTAAAGGCACCCCCACCAATTGAGGAGCAACCTGGGCCTGTACACAGAAAGCCAACCTCAAACTTCGCACCATTTAATTTTCTACCTTCACAAACTAAAGTTTATAGTTTTGAACATTTCATTCTGCTTACCAGCATTACAGAGGATAATGCATCTGCCTTATCCATGGTAAACATATCAAACTATAGTTGCAGAGGATCTAATTATATTTAAAGCTTAAAAAGGAGAAATGCTTCCCTCCTTTAACTTTTACATGACTATTGACTAACTTGACTTTCTTTCTTTTTTTGGACTAACTTGACATTGGAATTTTTCTTTTTCTTTTTCTTTTTGGTAAACTATGGTTAAAGTTTTGATGAATGAAAATAACTACACCCACTGACCCACAGCAATGTGTTCCCAAGTTTTCTTTAAGTTTTCAACTGAATCCTTACTGGATCCAATTGCCTAAGAAGATCTGATTTTGTGGGTTATTTCTATTCTAAGATTCTAGCTGCAATCGTCGTTTAAACCCTAAAATACTCTTAAATTCTGAATTATGCTCTCTGGATATTAGATTCAGTTGAGCATCAAAGCATCTCAAGTCGAGCCAAGTGAATGGAAACCAAGACGAAAAAACGAAAGGGATTTCAAAGCAACAAATTGCTATTTGGCAAAGTATATATCAATAACAATCACAGAATGCTAAAAACATTAAAATTTCAAAGATTCTTGAGGAAATTAGCAAAAACTAAAAGTGAGTAGATGTTCGGAATAGAAAGACAAACAAGGCATAAGACCCATGAACACAATGTGAACAACAGCTACAGACTAAGCGTCATAGATAACTTACACATGACAGCAAGTCCATCCCTTACTGTCGAAATAACTTTGCCAAAATCATATTTTTACCAGCTGTAGTATCAAAAAGTCAAAGAACAGCAATGTTGGCACAATCTCCGATCTAGACCATTGAAATAAACTAATCTCATTTTTCGATGCATATCAGTTGAGTTGGCTTGGATGATGTGAGATATTTGGCAAAGCCATCCTTCGTGCCAAAGCAACAGGTGAACTGGGAAATTACCAAAAAATTCAGACAGATTATGGCTTTGGCAGGCTAATGAGTCACTCATGGGTGAACTTGCTCTTAAAATTGGAACCCACTGACTAGGCTAAAAGATTATGGCTTTGGTAGCTAGACAAAACTGTCAGTGTAAAATTTGGAACACAAAACTGTCACTGTAAAATTTGGAACCCGCGTACTTTCTTTTTTTTTTGATCCGCAAAAACCCGCGTACTTGGCCACATGAAAACTATGACTTTGGGGTATTAGTCAGAGACGGAACTACTCTCATAGTTTGGTGTTATTTAGACATTTAAATGCCTTCCCGAACCTTGAAATCTTAAAATCTTGTTTTTCATAGATCGGCCCCTTGTTTACAAAATCCTGGTTTCGTCCCAGTATTAGTGAAGACCACAGTAGTCTGGCCAGTATTAACGGATTAACCCATTTACTAGGGGGAAAAGTGATCATATGGAACAGTAAGACAATTTTCAGAATCAGAACTAGCTGTTTTCTCTAATCATGTAGAGAGAGAGAGAGAGAGAGAGAGAGAGAGAGATTAATGTACATTGGCCTAAATCAAGAAAACAAAAGGCAAAACAAACCTCCATTGAGCCAGAGAGTGAGGGGCATATGATCGGGGTCCTTTTCAGCTTCAACAAAGTAGTAAAACAAACTCCTCCCATTCTTCAAGTCCACATCCACGTACCCAGCATACTGCCTAAACCCAACCTTAGGCTGCCCAGGCAAACTCTCCACCAGATCTTCCTTTGGGTACCCATTCACACCAAAAACCAAGCACCCAACGAACAACCCACAAAACCACCACACACCCATTTGATCTCTCACTTGAATTCCCAAGATTCTCGATGAAAAACTGAATACCCAGAGACCTTTTATACACTCTTCCAATGGAACTCCAAGAAAAGCAAATAGAAAAAGGGTATGGGTCAGGAATTTCAAATTGAAAAGAATTCAGTTGGGAGAGGGCACGTGAATTCTGGATGGCTTTTGTTAGCGAAAGGGAACTTACTATAATTAGGTCCACAGCTCAGATATACCTTTAGGTAAGATACATACAATACAAGTTTTATAATGTGCAAGAGAGATGTAGTTTACTCCTAAGTTGCAGGGTTCTGCTGGGGGCGTAAATGCATGCGTGTGGGACTCTTTGGCAGGATATGCCGGCTTTTTGGAACAAATCTGTTTCCTTTAGGATAGAGGGACAATAGGGGAGAGAGAGAGAGAGAGAGAGAGAGAGAGAGGTTGGGTAGGACTGGTAAGACGAAGGATCAATTGTTCTTATGAGAATCACTTGGCATCTTCACAAAAATGCTAAAGTATAAATGCACCAGTCAAAAAGAGTCAGTATCAGAACAAAAAAGGAAGAATTTTCTTTCTTTAAAGTAATGGAAAAAAAATTAACACTGAATCCCAAAGATGTGGATTCTCTCATGTTCACAATCTGAACAGTAAAGTATGGAGTGTGAGTCCATAACCTGCCAATCTCATTTTTATGATTGGATTTGTTCGTCTTATATAGTACTACTATCTATTAAATGAATCAAATATATACATGATGAGTTGATTGGACAAATTTTTTTTTTTTTTGTTGATTCACATTTGGACAAAATTGAATAACAAATTATATAGAGCAAACTTCACTTATACACCCCCTATGGTTTGGCCGGTACGTTGATAGACCCATTGAATTTCACTGTGTAGCACATACCAACTCCCTGTGATTTGTGTACTATGTGCATTGGTAAGATTTTCGTTAAAGTTAACATCAAATAAGATCTGAATCGTTTATATTGTAGAATTTCACAAGTATTATATTCGGAACAATTTTCAAATTGATCGGACAATGAAAACCTCATAGTCCAATATAATTTACTACCTTTCCATTTTAGCAAGAATAATATTCTCCAATTCTGGGTTATCGATATCCGATCGACATAATTTTTTACAGAAATGTCCTACTCTTTGATTAATATATTATGAAAATAACTCAGATGAAATTTTTATTATTAATTAGATTCAAGGAAAAAGACGAAAACATATACATCCAATTTCCTAAATTTGTCAAATTAGACGGAATTGGGTGTACAAAGCACAGGGTGGTTATGTATAACAAAATGAACGCTGGGGGTATATCCGCAAATATGTCAAACCACAAGGGGCGTAAGTGAAGTTTTCCCAATTAAATGTATAGATAGATATTGGGTCCACTGGATAGAATTTGAAACAAAAGTAGCCACCTTGGTCAGTTTTGTTGACCGTCCAATTTTTAAGGCCCAAAAAAAAAGGTGATTCGATCAGATAATTACTGATCTCGAATTGAATTAGTAGTCTCTTTTATGCATGTTCTATTTTGACGCTCTATAAATAATGGCTGAAATTATCAAAATGACGTCTACTAAATATTACCTCCATCTCTTTTAAAGTGTCTTTATTATGAGAAATTGTTCAATATTTTACATTAAACAAAAAAAATTATATTTTTAATAATTTTTTAATGATTCTTTTACACTAGATTAAAGATCTCAAATGACGTTTCAATATGCTACGTACCTCTTAACCATGTGCTTTCAAGTTGATACAGTTTTGTGTTGGGTAAAAAAAAAAATACCCCGTAATGGTAAATCAACAGTCCAAATGCACTTCAAAGTGATTTTGTACCGTTAATTTATCTTTTTGAAATAATTTCGAGATACGTTTTCTTTATACTTAGAATTTCTCATCATTTCGTTCTGAGGCTCCCGTGCCCACCCTCCGCTTTCCCATGCATCCACCATGCAGAGAAATTCACAGACACAGGTGAAAAAGTAAGTGTAAAGATCAAAAGTTGATATATCCTCGTTCCGTCCCAATTTTTTTTGTCTAATTGTCGAAATTTGTATCTTTCAAAAATATACTTATATCTTACATTTTATAATATTTTTTATAATTTTGAAGATTTTATATAATAAAACTAATTGAAATCTATCGAACAATATCTATATTATATATTAAAATATTACGAATTGAAAATTACAGACAATTCTTTGAGAGGTCAAATGCTCTCAAAAAGTAAAAAATGAGACAAACAAACCGGAATTGATGGAGTACTATATAGTAATATACTACAACTTTATTTTTGTCAAAATACAAGTGAAAAACACCATTGACTATAATTTTCTAGAGCCCCGTTATGAATTCACCAACTGCAAACTAAAAACCAGGATCGGCTTAAGGAATAGTACTAGTAGTAATATTCAATTACAGAGAGCTAGCTAAAAAGTCATGCAAGCTTATCATTAATTTGCCTCGACTCTTGTAATTTTGGTGTATGTTACGCACGTTTTTGGTTAGTTATAAAATGGGTGTACCTTGGAATAATATGGTACGAATAGTTTTGGAGAGTGCATGGTACAAATGTTTCTTCGTTCTTGTTACGAATGTTTTTTGGCTCATTTCGTACTTGCGCATTTTTATGGTATCAGTGACATATTTGTTTGGTTGAAGTTATGAAGTGGAGTACCGGTACAACCCAAATAGTTACGCATTTCTTTGGTAAACAAATATTTGTTACTACCAAAATTTCTGGAGGTGTGTACCATAGTCTTCTACATATGCGCGCCAATGCTAATTTGTTCTGATTAACCTGGTTTCCTTCTCATTTTTTCCTTTTTTTCACAAATAGTTGTAATCATGTCCTGGTTGATACATATATGCTGAAAACGTCAAGGAAGCTAGCAAACCTCAAACCCAAATCGCAAGCCCTCGCCCCAGCGCGTAAGATCAAAGACACCGCGAATCTGCTCTACACAAAATCAGAATGTTAGCTCCCGCATTCTAGGAGGATCGATAAATTTTGAAATCGACATCCCATAAGTGACGCTATACGTACGTGGATCATACAAACTACTATCAAACAAACACCTTAGCAATCACTGTGTTTCTGTATTCTTACCGGGGGAGAGGGGCCGGGGGAAGTGTTTCTGTATCGAACTGGCCGACAATGTGATCTATGCAAGATTACAAACAGCATTGGGCATGTTGGTTTGTGGACGTGAGGAAAAATCGGCATTCATCCATTCCTTGCAACACGTCCTAGTTGATCGGGAGGGTCATGGACACATGCCATAAGGGTAATTATTCAGTACTTCCGGTGTATATTTCATTCCCTTACATAACATGTGTGGCCTATATGTGGGTCCTGCGTGGGCCCCACATGTTATATGCTGGGGAGTATCCACCGGGAGTATTGTATAATTTTTCCACAATATGTTGCTTCAAATTAACGGCTGAATCATTTTTCCTATTAAGAGGAAGTGATCTCCTAGTTTTTCAGCTGCCTCCCAAATATGTAGTAACTAGAAATTGCCTATACCTAAAGGCACGGTGCAATATTTTCTAAATATAGTCTAAATGAAATATCAAACTCCACTTTTATGAGTTTAATTTGTGGATACAGCGGTTCTTTTTAACGCCATCTCATGAGGTGAGTCTCAGATATGCTTATGGTCTCACTTCATGCGAGAGGAGCATTACAAATAATCGTGAATTAGAAAAAATTCCCTTCTCCCAACAAAGTCAACTTCTCGAAAATTTTTATTTTAAAAATAAGTTTCAAACATGGTCTATTTAACTAAGTTCATAAAATAGTCTAACACAATAAATGTTATCAAATCTGTTTAATTCCGTTAGTTGCATTTAGGGATAACATCAGAGATATTAAGAATGAATAATCATACAGGATTCCAACTCGAATTCAATTTTTTGAATGTCTACTCACTCAAAAGTGACACTCCTATCGCATTTGTTTCTTTAACTAACCTAGAAAAATAGAAAAGTAATTTCAAGATTACATATAACCAAGTAAGGAGTAGAGTTTGAAACTCTGTCTACCCAAAAGGCTCCAACAAAAAATCTACAATCTACAATCCCAAACAGATCATGAAACTCTAAACTATCCAAACTAAGAGCTCAAGTTGTATTGAACAACAATTTTGTTCTCTTACCTATTAGTTACTAAAAAGAAAAAGAGTCTGATGCGAAGAATTACTATTGGTCACAAAGAATTACTCCTGGCCGTGAAGAAAATTACTCATGGCCGTGCAGAATTACTATTGGCCAAGAAGAATTACTCCTACCGCAAAGAATTACTCCTGGCCGTGAAGAATTATTATTGACCACGAAGAATTACACTTGCCGCAAAAAATTATTCTTGGCCGCGAAGAATTATACTTGGCCACACAGAATTACTCTTGGCTGTTAAGAACTGTACTTGGCCGCTAGAATTACTTTTGGCCACATCGATTGAACTTGGCCTCGTCGAATTGTACTTGACCACTACGAATTACTCTTGGCCCCATCGAATTGTTTTTGGCCACATCAATTCGATGCGGTTAATTGCAATTCAATGCGGCCAAGTGCAATTTGATGAGGCCAAAAGTAATTCGATTCGGCCAAGTGCAATTCGATGCGGCCAAAAGTAATTCTTTGAGGCCACGAGTAATTCATTGCAGCCAAGAGTAATTCATCGCGGCCATGAGTAATTCTTTGCGGCTAAGAGTAATTTTTTGTGAATTTCTAATCTCAGCCATATATTGGCTTCAATGGTTGCGATGGAGTCTTTTTTTGTCCCCGAAATGCTCTCCTATATATATATATTCTTTAAATTAGCACATAATCTAAAAAGTTTTGGTATTTTTCTCCTTTTTTAAAAAAAATTACAGAGACATTAATCTACAATTGTTGGGAGTAAATAAACTCACACGGCAATTGTGTAATATATGCAAAAAGTGTGTGCACTTTACTTAAAAGGAGGAAAATGAGCCTAAACCGTTGAATCAAAGTAATCATCCATTGCAATAACTTGTCTTTTGTTAAGTATGGATGGGCCTTACACCCTTGTGTTATGTACTATAGAAAATTAAGTTTAATAAAAAAATTAACTCCCATGTGGAAACACAAGCACATATACATTTTCGTTGGCTTTCAGCTTTCAACCCGATGAAGGCAAAGATGAAACTATGATTTAGAATCAAGATGTAACAAAATCAATACATTTGCTGCCACCAACATATTGTAATGAATCAAATAATCAAATATATAATTAATCAATTTTTCCCCTCAATTTCTGAACCAACGAAATTTTAGTAATCTGAATACATTTCAAAAAATGATAGGGCCCACAATATATATATATATATATAGAGAGAGAGAGAGAGAGAGAGAGAGTTAAACGTATGTGTAAGAGAGAAAGCAATTTTGGATTCAAAATTAGAAACCGTTTTAGAATTAACATATGAGGGAGAGAGAGACAGCCCTAAATGATGGTAACCCTTTGTTACCGATAACTGTTAGCCTGTTGGGAAAGTAAGGAAATTTTGAAAATAAGGAATCAGAATAAGATTAGAAAATATTAATTTTAGTTTTTTTTTTCATCCTTCTTCTAAATATTCATTTTTGTCAAGTATATTTCTAATCTTACTATTCATAAATTTGAGTTACAGAAAAAATATGTACAAATTCGATGGTCTAAAATATAGAGAATTAAAAAATTATTGCTCTATATTATATAGGTTAGTAACAGAAGGGAACCCACAGGAATAGGAGAGAGAATATACAATCAATGGGACAAAACGCCTTTTTGGCCTCTTGGGAATCCTTTGAGTGGCCACTACACAAAAAGTTATGGGACCAGACAAATACCAAATACTAATAGAGAATAAATTCTTTATAACGTTTTGTTTCCTTCAAATCAATTACATTGCACTACGTCGCCATATTTTATTAATTGGAATCATTGTTTTAATACATGTCATAATGCAATTAATTTGAAGAAAATAAATATTTACACCGACGGTATAAAGAATTTATTCTCATACTAATATGTGTGAATTATAAATGATAAATCTCTACCGACTTTTGTCCCCCTCATTGTTTTTCTTTTTGAGGAACCAACAAATGCAGGTTATATTGATACTAGAAATCAGATACAAACTACGAGGCTCATGGGCCTAAACCCATACATGGTACAACAAAGACCCAAATAGGTCCGAAAAAGGAAAAGAAAAGACCCAAACAGACTTAAAAAAAAAAAAAACTTGAAAACAAAAAATGAAGGGAAAAATTGGTAGAAACAGTTGCGGTGTTAGAAGCACTGATCCGCTTATTTTAAGACATAGGATGCCTCTCCTCGCCCTGAACCCACGGCAAAGCCTCTCCTTCTTTCTTTTTCTTTCTGGTTCTAAATCTTGATAGCCCCACCCACTTTCTTTGTCCTTCTTGACTCACTAGCCCTATTTTCCACCTCTAATCTAATGTGAAACCTTCCCTCATTGACTTATTCGATTGACTCTCCTTTCATGGATGTGGCCAGGAGGAAATTGGAGAAAACAAATCTGCATCTTGGAGCTTAACGTCCCTTCATCTCATCGCAATCGCCGCTGCAAGGTGCCCCAGTGCCCCACCCCCCACTGCCGCTGCCTGAAAGAAGCAAACAACTTTTGTCCGTTTATTTTGTTTTCTTGAAATTCAAAAGAGAGATGGATAGAACTAAACAAAGTAGGAAAATGGATTGATGGTCCCCCCCCAAAAGGCCAAGACTTTTCACTTCTTCACGGCTCTTTCTTTGCCATCTTCTTCCACCCCTTTTTTTTTTTTGAAATAAAGAGACCGTAAATAGAGAAAATGATGGCTAAAGACGTGTTTTTATAATTAATATCTGTTAAGAATAAACTAAAAATATTTATTAATGTTGAAAATGTCCTTGAAGGGTATTAATTATCAAAACACGTTATGGGCCGTCATTTTCCCCTGTAAATACCAGTGTTTTTGTCTTTTTGCGGGACATAATCACCTTAATTGTATAAGTTAATTTCCTCTAAGCTCAATTTGATTGGTCATAATTCATAAATATGCTGCAAAACAAGAGAAAATATTCATTCCACCTTACGTGCAAACTCCATAGTTTCCACCACACATTGCGGGCTCCGCTGTGTATTTTTTTTAATAATCTGAACTGTTCGTCTTGTAGGACCCGCATAGTTGTACATTCACACAAAAAATCATATTTATCGGATATTGATAGGTATATTAAAAATTAAATCTTAGTTTATAAAATAGACGGCTATGGATAGTTTAATTTTAAACTTATCTACCGTCGATTTTTGAAACCAAACTTTAATTTTTTATACCTATCCAAGTCTGATAAAAGCTGATTTTTTTGTAAAGATATACTATTCTGTGAACCCTACGAGATGAACGGTTCAAATTATTATAATATACGCACAGTAGAGCCTACAATTGATGGTGGTGAAAAACCCAAGTTTCCCACCTAAGGTGGATATAATTTACTCTCACAAAACAAACACTCAAAAAAGGAACATTTATTTCAACGACGTTTCCACCAAGTAATAAATTGTTGACAAACTTGTATCCTTTTTTGAAAAATCGGAAAACCAATCCTTCCATTTTTTCCGATTTTCAAAAAATGAGAAGATTGATCCGAGCACTTATATGATCAAGCTGATTTTTCGCAATGCCCACTTGTTTTTTTTTTTAATTATTGAACAACTCGGATCATCCGTACGGAGCCTGAGTGGGCCCCACATGGCGATCGGTGGCCAACCACCGCTTTTTGGTTCGGTGACTGTATAGCTGTTTGTGAACAATAACGGTAAAAAATAACAAAACTCTCTTCCAATATTATCTACAACTAACGTTCTTTCCTACAAAACGCTGAAGTGAACGGAGATCTGAAGATTGAAAACACCGGAAAGCTGGACACGAAGTCCCCAGAAAAAATTCAGAAACTGAACTTGCCCAATTTCTAGCTCAATGACTAAATACAAATCAAGAAAACGTAAATCCACAGTGGAAGCAACAAGGACACCCTAAACATGAAGCATCAAAACAATATAGGCTGGACTGGAGTCTTCAAGATCATCATTTCTAAGAGACTAACAGCATCAGATTTCGAAAATAATGTCGTCTCATTGCGAGGAAACCGCCATGACCAAAGCCAAAGAGGGAAGCCACGAGAGCAAAAGGCCATGTGAGTGTCAAATAAGTCAGAACTCTATCCTGAAAAATCATGACACCAACAGCGATGGGAAACAAATCAATTGGAAACCAAGGAAAAAAAAAGGGGGGGCACATCCATGAACAGAAGGCGTATCCTATACAAAATGGAGGAGGAGGAGAAGAAGGAAAAACATATCCTTTACAAGATGAAAAAGCAAAACATAAGAGGAATAAGAAGATTCAAAGGAGGACTGAGAAATCTAGCTGTATCCCGGGATGAGTAATTAGCTGGCTGCAAAGAATCTAAAGCCAGAACAGGAAGTACGAAACTGCTTACATGATAAAGTTGAAGTAAAAGCATCCACATTGCAGATAAATGAGCTACAAGCGTCATTTGAAAAGATAACCACAAACAAGGCAAGAACAATCATTGTCGTAATTTTATCTAAGCCACCGAGTATGAGATAAGTTCTAATATCACATCCCAATCAAGAATACAAAATCAGATGGAGAAAAATTGCAAAAATTAGTCTAAAAACAAAAACTACACAGTTTTTGAAAGCTATAAGGTAAAACCACATATAAACAACAAAACCTAACATCTAACCCTGCTGAAGGTACAATACAGCAAGGGAAATATCAGCAGCACTTGGTGCTCTAAGGGCCCTTACAAAATCTCTCAGTGTATGCCTGCGAGGTGGAAAAATCAAGGATTAGAATCCTAAAACTCAAGAGTTTGCATAAATACCAACTTCACAAGATATAGTTGCAAATGCACGACTTATTGTGGAAAGAAACACGATAGTGCCACTGGTTCACAGGACAAATGCAAAAGTTCAAGGAAACACGGACCAATTTTCCTCCCTACCTAAACAAGAACAAGATAAATCAACTGGCCGACTTAATAAATTTAACATGGCAACTAAATGGACCCAATAAAAACTTGTCTATTAGGTTTGCTATCTGAAATGCATGATGTGCCAGTAACAATAGATGCAGCCAACTAAGAACTCACCTCTACAAGTTTGGTAAGCTTGGGCTTAGAACACATTAGATATTGATCGATTTTATCTTGCGTCTTCGGGATATTAGCACCTTGAATGGTACTGGTCACTTTATCAACCACCTTCCCTACAATGTTTTTGTGAACTTCCCTGCTCATCTGGCCTTGCTTCCATTTGGGCTTCAAAATCTCCTTAACAAACTCCACGAGCGCATTTCTGAACGGCCGCATTGCCTTTTCATCCTTCTCAGTATTGCCATCTACGATCCTGGGATTTGCATCCACATTTCCTGGATGAGTGTTTTCCAGATCTTGCTTCTGTTTCTCAGCTATTGATACTGAATCTGCAACTGGCTTCTGCTGTCTCAACTGTGGACTTCTATGAGAGTTATCCTCAGTAAACTCATTCTTGTGGGGTTTGACAGCGTCAAACCCAACAGCGGGTTGCGAAGATGAATATTTCAAGAGTATTTCACTGTTTTGTTCAGAATTATTCTTGGTCGGCTCTATGCTATCAGCTCTGAGATTATATTGAGTTTGAGATACCGAAGCTGGATCGGGCCGAGTATCCTGGGGAAGTGAAGGCACAGATTCGGTGGAGTTCGGGGGGTTTAGTGCTGCATATAGTTGAGGAAGTTGCCCATTCCCAATTATCTGCATCAAAGACGATGGAAAATTACTTACTTGCCCACCCTGCTCATTGTTGACAATGTTCAGAGGTATGGTGGAGTTCACTATTTTCTGGACAGATTCTCCATGTTGACTCTGTGACTTATTTTGCAGATTGGATGGGGAGTAGTTCTGTTGCACCGGTCCGTTCAAATCAATATCAAGTCCATTGGAGGGGTTCACAGAAACCATGTGCTGACTTTGATTAAGTCCACCTGCACTTGGAAAACTATCAGCTTCTCGATTGTTGTTCTGTCCAGACACAAAAGTAGGATCCGGAACAATTGCATAGACGTCCACCCCATGTGAATTAAAATCATCAGTTACTGCATTATTATCCCCCAAAGGATTGTGATGCTGCTGAATAATAGAATCTTCAGGAAAAACTGAATGCATGAATGTAGTAGGATGGGGCCCACCTGAAGCTTCTTGCCCTATATTTTGCTCACGAACATCTTTTGATATTCGGTATGGAGTTTTAGATTGCAAACCATGGAGAGTATCAGTGTGTTTCTCAGCATTAGCCGGATCAGCTAAATTCGTATTGTCACCACTACTGTTACCCCAGCCAGTAGACCTCTCAATCTCTGAGACACCAGTTGCATCACCCCATTTGGGACCACTCCATTTTTTGTTCTCGTCTTCGAAACTGTGGTACCTTCTATCATCAGTCCGTTTCTCAGCCGGTGCTGGATCAATAAAAGTCTCTTTTCCAACATTCCCCCAACCAGTAGACTGCGAAACATCTGAGACAACAGTTGGTTCGCCCCATTTTAGACCATTCCACGGTTTGCTCATTTCATCATCATTTGTAACAGCAAAAGCCTCTTTTCTAGCATTACTCCAACCAATAGACTGCAAAACGTCTGAGACAGCAGTTCCTTCGCCCCATTTTGGACCATTCCATGATTTGTTCGTGTCGTCACAAACTTTACCCCTACCATCATCCTCTGACTTTCCTTCAAAAACATCTCGCCCTGCACCATCATGAGAAAACCTGCAGTTGTCTCTATTGCAGTTCCCCATTAAAAAAAACCTGCAAGGTGTATTGCCAAACTTGGAAGGTGTATTGCCATTCGTACGTGGTTGCCGCTTGTACTCGTGATCAAACGAAGAATCTCTTTTGCTTCTTTCACTATTGTAACCCGTAGCATCATCATCGTGGGAAAATCTGCATGATGACCCCCTACTGCACCTACCTCTCATGAAATCATTACAAAGCACTGTAGATTTACCACTGCTCCTCCTGGGCTCGTCCTTCCCTCCATCATAACCATTTCCTCCCCGTTCCTGTGTACTTCTCCATCTTTCAGATTTTTCACTCTCAAATCGCCCCCCATCCTTGTGATTGAGGTTATCCTGATGAAGGAACTTGCATTCACTGCCTCTCCTGCAATTACCAGAAGCAAAGTCTCTACATGGTTGAGACAACCCACTTCTACTTCTGTCAGTCCATCTGTAGGATTCTTGTCTGTAATTACCAAGGGGGCTCCTACTCCTGCTCCTGCTCCTGCTCCTGCTCCTACCCCTGTCCCTACCCCTGTCCCAGTCTCTGTCCCTACTCCTGCCCCTTCCTCGGCTAGGGCTCCTACTCCTACCCCTGCCCCTGTCCCTGGTCCTGCTTATGCTCCTGCTGCTCCTTCTGTACCTACATCAAAACAACAAGACGCCGACATAAAGATCTCAATAATGTCAAACGTGTAGCGAGTACAATCACAATATTCAAGTTCAACTACAAAAAATATATTCACTATAACACCAAGCCAGACCCATTAATGAGCTCTGGGAAGAGCTGGGTATGGACCAAACCTTTGGCAGTAGATGCACAAAGTGGTTCTTTTCAAACTCAAACCCACAATCTAAACATTAGTAGGCTGAGTATTTTTACCACTGAAGCAGAGGTCATCCCTCTTCTATATGAAGAAAAACTACAGAGTATGACATTAAGAATAAATGGCAAAAACTATTCATGGAAAGAAATATGAGGTGTAGTTATAGAAAATATATGGGTTTCTTTGAATAACAAACCTGGATGACACGTTCCTACTATTTTCAGGAGAATGGCTGTGGTTTTGTGGTTGCAATCTATCAAAAGCCGAAGATGCATGATAGCCCTTATCCCCATCCCAAGGCTTTCTTGTTTCAGGAAAATCATCTAAGTCTCTCCTGTCATCCTTCTGGTTACCGCTTCCTTTTAACAGTTCCCAAGCTGGCCGCCCAGAAAAATCTTTGGTCCTGAATGCATTGTCGTCTTCCGAGTCAGACCACTTTGAACCATGACGAACATGGAGGTTGGAATAGCTTTCTTTCTCACGCCAAGAATCCTTTTCGCTGATTTCAGCTGGAAGCTGAGGCTCTCCTATGCGATCCCATAGAGATTTACGTTTTCTGGCACTCCCACTCATCGTGTACACCCTTGTTAAGGCAGTAGGTTAACTTCACGGCAACAACATGCAGTTTAAGCTGGACAACGAAAGAGGATGAAAATTATTAATATAGAAAATCACAGTAAGAAAGTCAATCTACTTTGTTTCCAATGTTTTCTATTCAAAGTCCAACAACACAAATAAAATCGCCAGATCTACATACAGATACAGTTTTGGGTAACAGAAATAACAATATACTAAAAAGCCCAGCCGTCTAAGTTCATCAATGATAATTGATAAGCACGAAACAAAAATAAAAATAACATATAAAACTTATTTGTAATAGATGCGCATGGTTGCCAAGATGGGAACCAAAAGAAAATAAAGTATAAACAATACAAAGAACAGAACGTCAAATGTGATCCACAACATAACAATAATGACAAATGGAATGCACTGTTGAATAGGGTTTCTGTAAATAGAAAATTAAGATCAGGAGAAATAGCATAACAAAGAATTGGATATTTAAAAAGCAATCAAAGTACTTATGGAGCACAATTTTTGTATACGGAAACTTATTAACGTTACACGGACTCTTCTATTCCCCTCAAAGTACATGTGACCACCAGACTCTTTTAATCACCTCAATACCATCCTCAAATTTTTTTTGACGTATAACAGGAAAAGAAGGGAAATATTTACATTTGTATTGTATTTTGTAGTTAAACCAGAGTCCCTTTACTCTTCTAAATACATATCTTCACAATTTAGAATGTCATACCTAATATTGTTGTAATACAATAAGCAACATTAAAGTGTAAACAATGTGTCCTTTGGACACATTTCCCACTATCCTAATATTTAAGTTTATAAAGATCTGACGCTTGGACAGGACTCCAATATCCATACTCCAGTTCATGTAACGAAGCATAGAAAAAACTCTCACTGTATAGCATATCGGGTATAAATGTCACACCATGAGAAAATTCTTGAAATTAGCACCTTTATAGGGAGCTTTCAAAACATTTGCCAAAAGTTCCAGACAAATAATAAATAATGGACCAAGAGTTTCTGGAACAATTGGGAAATGTTTCTGAAAGTCTCCTTAGAATTTGACAAGAGTTCTGCCTCCATCATGGGAACAAGTTTTTTGGTCGAAACGAGTTTCCTAGTCACTATGGTTATGTGTCCTTTTTTGTCATATGCAAGAAATTGACAGAAAAGTTATCCGACGACATACATGACGAGCCAAATTTTTCAGAGCAAATTTCTGTCACTCTGAATATCAATCACCAAGGTAAGAAAAATTAGTAGTAGATAAAAAAAGAGAGTATAAAATAAGTATCTAAAGTTTGTTGTATCTTGGTCACTTCGGTTTCGTCATGTCTCAATATTGCGCAGATTGGCTAACCAACTAATGGCCATCCATCAAACTAAACCATTCAGCCTGATATTATCATCTAAATTCTTATAGTTCTTGACCGGATCACAAGATTATCAGATTATGGCTTCATTTTTCCATGATCCAGCAGTGATTGTGGCTTTGTTCCCCTCAAGAAACCTATTATTTAGCTAACTCAATTTTCAATCATATTAGAAAGATGATTTTTCAATACGTAGATTACATTTTTTAGTTAAAATACACCAAAGGCACTACCTTTGTACAGTAAAGAAATTTTGTCAAAAAGCTCCATTTTCACCAAGGCAATCTACAAGAGGAAGAGGAAATCCTTTCCAGCAATAAGAAAAACAAATAACCCAACATCACCAGAGCAACAAATGATAAATTCATTCTGGAGCAGCTAACAAGTCTGAAGTCCAATTTCTAGGACTGTCAGGCCTAAGTTAGTACTTCTCAAATAGGGGTGATGTTTCATCCTGCCTGACTGGCGATGAACAAGGAGTCCTTGTTCTGACTCTACCACCCCTGGGGTTGACGAACATGAGCATTGCTTTTTTGACAAGGTTGACATCCATCAGCTATGGACTACAGAGGATCTTAGCGGGGCATCTTGCATATTCGATCTTCACTAGGTGGGCAATCGGTATGCCAATAAGCATATGATGTGTGTTGCATGGACATGCGATTCAGGATTGGCCATTTTGAAGTTGGGCGGCTTGTCAAGCCTCTACGTGGAGTGAGCTACTTGACAACAACTTGATTTAAGTAGGATTTAAGTTGTTCCCAATTGATTTCAATGTTCGGCACTCTGTTCAACTTGATTGCACTACACCATGCATGTGATGTCATCAGCCTTGGGTCAATGCGTGGTGCTAATGTGCGTTCTCTTGAGCCTTGCTTGTGCTATGGAGCTTGGCTAGCTTTGCCTTTGGGCGTCGGTGGTGTCGGTGTTCATTTGGCAGCGTGGATGTATACTTTGTTTTCATGGGCTTACTGGATAATGAACTCTATGTACCTTGTTGGGTTTGCTTGACTGATCATTGGGGTGTCCTAGCGTTTGCCTTGGAATTGCACTTCACTTGCAAGGGTGATCCACAGCCACAGAAAATCTTCTAATGGGGACATTCCACTAGCCACAACTTCCACAATTTAGCAATGGTAATGGTAATTTTCCAAAGATGATTCCAAATAGAAAACCTTTAGTAGAATCATAAATGTAATTTCATTAAAAGAAATGCAAACAAGTTTAATTTCATTGTTGCCATCCACAAATCATACTTTGAAACCTTTCACAAACATGTCATAATCAATTTTGTCATGTACATCAATTTCAACGAACTACACTATGAGCAAACAATCATTCAACCATTAATCTCCCTTTTGGTTGCTAACCAATTATTTTAGGACAATAATCTGACACTCCGCTTCTTTACAAATGCACAGCAAAATTTACTACCTTGGTCCCATTTTGTTTGCTCCGTACGGAGAACTCAACTTTTTAAGGGGGCATACAATACCAACATTGTCCCTTATCCTCTGCTTTTTAAGTCACTGAAGGGAATTTGGGATTTTCCCAGCAATTCTATTGAAACCCCTTCTCTATTGAAGAAGAGACAACTTAATCCTGGCCTTCAAGTTATGATGTATAACCCCAGGCATGGGATATGGAGCCCCTAATTTATGAATTGTACCCTAAGATGGTTCAGGAATGATGCCCGAAACTAAGTACTAATAATGATACTACCCTCGCTTTAATTAAGTTAGTAGTAAAAGTAATTTTGTGAGTAATCGTCATTATAATAATGTGTTTAGGTGCAAGTACTGTGGAGTGAAGTGACGAGCATCAAGTTACGGCTACTTTTTGGTGAGTTATGCATACCTTGGTTACATGCACTTATTTAAATGTTTTGAATTGGATTGCAAATTGCTTTTTTTAAGTGCTGGGAAATGTGAAACATATGTTGAGTTGAAAGCATTGAGAAATGGCAAATTTAGAAATGGTTTCGTACAGTTGTGATGTTGACATTTTTTTTATCTAAACCATGGCAATATATTTGAAAGTGTGAACTCTTCTGCCAATACATGCTTATAATGACGGGATTCATCTAAACGGTGTCCCAAGCGCTAAGGGACATTTAAAGAAACTAGTGACTTGAGGTTATAAGGTTGGAGGTGCAGCCAGGCGCTAAACAGGTATCGATATCATACCACTATAAAATGCGGTTGCTCCCCAACCGACTGGCAATAAAAGAAACCATTGAATGGAATCATTGTAAATGGACATGTGAATGAGAATGGGTCCTATTTCTTGGACCGAAGAAAGAGTCTTTCTTGGACTAAAAAGCATGGATCTAATGGTTTCCTATACCTTCTACTTTTAATATTTGGAAGTTACGAATATCTTTTCATATGAATATTTCCATGGTCAAACCTATAACCTTGGTATACGTTCCTCACCCGACCTTTGGCTTATAAAAATCCTTTTTTTTTTCCAAGATTGATGTGGATAGCAAGGTCACGGGTATGTACAGTTGCTTGAGTTATAGTCGTTGAAGTCAAGTTTGTAAATAAGGAGTGCTACATACTTCTGTAATTTTGGTTCCACTACTATCATTGTAAATTGTTGAATTTTGTCCCACATTGGTTAATTATCTCCTCCAAAACTAATATATGAGCCTGGGCGGCCTCTCCACTTACTGTCAATTGGGTTTGAGTTGGATGGTTTAACATGGTATCAGAGCAAGTGTTATTTGTTCCCCCTAGTTTGTGCCATAAGTGCACAGTTGTTTCTTGTGATCCATGTGTTACGAATCTTTTGTTTAACTCTCCATATGCGAGTCAGAGGTCACACGTGAGAAAGAGTGTTGGAGTTTGTCCCACATTGGTTAATTATCTCCTCCAAAACTAGTATATGAGCCTGGGCGACCTCTCCATTCACTGCCAATTGGTTTTGAGCTTGAGGTTTTAACATAAGTTATGTCAAGCTATGTCACTTAGTCACTCTGGAGTTGTACATAATAATGCTTCCACTATTTCTTTATAAAATAGTATTTGGATTGCTCTGAATGGTATTGATTATGGAGGCCTTGGTGATCTTATCATTGGCCGGTCACGTGACCCTGTATTGATTTTGGGACATTACAAAAGTGGTATCAGAGAACCCAAGGATACATTTAGGGTGCCTTCTTTCTATCATAGGAAAAACCAAGGAGCCCCTAATCATCTTCCATGCGTCAACAATGAACGATGTTACAACTCCACTCTCCAACAACTAACGAGCCGAAATAATGTTATAACTCCACTCCACTTTCCATCGGCGATAAACAATGTTACTAAGCACAAGTCCAACATCCTTCAATTTCACACATCTCCTTTCCAACAATGTTGCAAGCCTCATCGCCACCAAATAGACCTTCCTGAAATTTCACTGCATCATCATTTCTACCCCTTTCCCCAATAACTAAAAGCTGAACTGATGCAAAATCTTCCCCCATAGCTCTCATTAGAGCTTCTTCTCCAAACACAAGTTCAGCAACATCCTCTACTTTTACCTTCGCAAACTTGGGGGACTCACTCACTGCCATGACCAATTCCTTCCAATGGCAAACTCGTTACGACTTACGAGTACAAGAGCTCCGACCCCGTCATCAAAGTCAATACCAACGAAAATCATCTAATTCGTGACGGTGTTGAAATCACAGAGACGTTCAGCCACAATGACGTTTTCAGACATCTTTAGGCTAAGCAACTTCTTCATCAAGTAGACCTCATTTACCGCAGAGTGTTTTCCGTACATCCTTTCTAGGGCTGAAAACAAACTTGTCGTCGTCTTGTCTTTGGCGATATTCAAGGCCACCAAAGACGTGAGACTCAGTCGCACGGTCCCTAGGACTTTGCAATCCAAAATATCCCGATCTGCTTGCTTTATCACTTTCGGTTTCTCCCCCTCAATCGGAAGATGCAAGTCTTCTAATTAAGGACGTCCTCAATCTACATCTTCAAGAAAGCATAGGTTAAACCATTAAACTTCTCAACTTCGACTTTCCCTTCTTCGACCATCGTGCAACCCTTGATTTCCAAACCCAGAGCTTTGATACAAGTTCTCGCGAATTCGACCTACCACACATACACACACTTGCCAAAGAATAAATCAAGCAAGAATACAAAGGAACAACACAAAGATTTGATTGTGGTTCCGCAATTGGTCAATTAGGTACATTCACGGTTCACGCTAGTTTTCAATATGTACCTCATGAAGAAAGTGTAAAGATTACGTTGGGTGCTGCGTATAGCATGAAACTATATCGTAGGGTTTGCACCATGTACATTGGGGTTGCACCTTGTACATTGGGTGTTGCCCCTGAGCACCCGTCGTGGGCGTTGTCGCTGAACCCTAACATAGATAGCAAAGAGGCAAACCAAGACTAAATAAGGCTTCACAAACCCAACAAACTCTAAGATAATCCAGGTCTATCCGACAAAAATTGAATCTACCGCCTACGCAAGGCAAATGAGAAGAGGACAAAGCGTCCACAACACAATCCCCATCTCAAATCTCTCAAAATGCCTCCTTGTACAGCTTTCAAGATCAAATGATTCAAAGCCTCCGTCCCTTAGAGGAAAAAGCGAGGAGAGAGGATCCCTCTACTCTAAGCCCCTCAATGTATAAATAAAACCTACTAGAGATCCATCTACAAGCAAAACAAGGCAATCGACTCATTCCAAATACCCTCATCACAAAAAAGTAGAGGAAATCCCAACTGAAGTGATTGTACGACATCTCAATATCCAGCTTACACGGCCTTGTTGACCTTCACGCAATATGGAATTCCACTCAATCAAAACAGCATCCAAGATTTGATAGCCTTCGACAAAGTCCTCCTGAGGATTCAAAATGATCTCATGAAGAACCCAAAATCTTGGCCAGGAGCTTATAAGCACAACCAATGACGCTAATGGATGTAAAGTCTCACCAATCCTCAGCGCAATTTATTTTAGGGATCAAAAGCCACACACGAAGCATAAAGGCTCCTCTTCAAAGCAATAGAGTTATGAAAGTGATTGGAAAGCCCAAAACCTCTCTCAAGTATCGTTATCGACCACTAAGATCTCCAAACTCCATGTCATTTGGTCATGGCTGCCGCCTCCCTTCCTTCCAAAACAAATTAGGCTGAACCTGACAATCCCATCTCTAATCACTCCCTCCTCCATGACTACCATGTCGATGGAGCCTATGCACCCTATCTCATTAACCCTGTAATTGCACACAAATTAATACTACTTACAAACCTTGAAACAAGCTAACTCATTCTCGACCAAATATATTGAATACACACCATATAATCAAAGAAAGTTGGCTTAAATGGAAGGGTGGTGGAGGAATGAAATTTCATCCCCTATCACTAATTCCACTGGTTTGGGTCCTCTGAGAGAAAACTATCCAAGGTTACATATCCGAGACAGAACGAGATTCATACAAAGCTACTCATTCCCACACCATAAGACTCACATTCATGGAGGAATCAAAAGCAACAAGATGAGCCCATGCTTATGGAAATTTCACCTCTTTAAATATAAAGGTAACACTTGAATGCATCCACAAAGGAATTTTGTTAAAATCAAGGGGATTCTCATTCCTCTCTTTAAGCCATACCACCCAAACGTAGACTTATTTTAAAACCCTGAGCTACTATATGGGAACCAGAATAGATTCAAAAGCGAGAGATGTTGAACCACTTCGAAAACATCTGCAAGCACAAAGTAGAGTGAGGGATACAAACAACATTTAAGATTCGTAGGCCGCATCATATCAGCCGGAAAATCAGGGAAATTTACCATTCGCGGCAGAGGTTTATCACGGTTAGCAAGTAAGAGTCCTCGAACTCTGCCAATTTAATGCAGGCAACTAAAGAAATACACTCACAGTTCTTATTTACTTTTGAAGTAGACGGCACCTAGCTTTCATGATTCATGCTAACCACTCATGTCAGCGCGCTCACGCAATGTCCACACCCCCCATCTTCGCCCGATACCCACACAGAGGCATATGTACGTTACAAACATTCATGAGGCCAACATTTCTTCAAACAAGCCAATTAAGAAACCCTTAACTGTGTGCACGACTATTGAGCTGCTTCTAAACAAGCGCACGCCAGAAACGATTCAAGCGAGCGCATTGCAGCGACTCAAAGCGAGCCAAAACTACACGAGAATTCAAGAAACCCTAATTGCGCGCGTACGACAGAATAGATACAGAAAGGAAAAAGGGGAAGTGGAGAAGGGAGGTTTACCTCAGAGTCGAAAGGCAGTGGGAGAGTGAGACGGATCGCGGGAGAAACCCTAGGTCGTCGTGGTGCTGGAGTCCAGTGTGGTGAGAGGGTTCGTTAGCGAAGGAATTGATTAGATTGACTGACTGCACCTTGTATTGATTGCGCCAGTGGTTATCGAAGAGAGAGAATGAAAGGGAGATATATAAGACGGCGTCGATTGGCACGTGAGCTTTGTACGAAAGTTTCGTGCTCCCCCGTGTCCCATTTTCATGGTCGATTTCACTTTTTTAAGGAAACATATTAATGAGATTGAGTTCCACTAAGCAAAAAGTGAATTTTATTCTTATTTAATTTTTTTTTTTATTAATTTTGTGTTTAATTTTTATGAAAAATTGATTCACCTGAATGAGAGGTATTGGAAAACCCAAAAAAAAAATTACTTTTACCTTAATAATTTAAAAAATATTTTTTTTTAACTAAAAAGTGCCACTTTTTGTAGTATATATTTCTTTGGCTTAAAAGTGGATATTTTTAAAAATATGTGGGGAAAAGTAAAAATAAAAAATTTACTTTTCTGATTTCTCTCATTGAAATGAATCAATAATTCACAAAAATTTTGCGCAAAACTAACGAACTCGAATTGTTTTTGAATAAGGACAAAACTTCCAAAAAGTCCTAGATTATTGCTTCAAAAATATTTCACTTTTCAATTATATCCTTCAATCCCAAAAAAGTATTCACTAATGTACGTTGTGAAATCTAATAGAGTTGAGTCAGTTGACATTTCAAATCTAATTGAGGTAAATAGTACTCTCTCTGTCCCTAAATAAATGTTTACTTTTTTCTTTTTCCAAATTTTTATAAATTAGTTATATGTTTTAATTTATACCATTTTTCATAATTTTCAAAATTTTGTATAATAGAACCAATTGAAATCTATCAAACAATATTCATATTATATATATATAAAATAATATACTTTGGAAGCTATAAATGATTTTTTAAAATGTCCAGAATAAAAACATGGACATTTATTTAAGGACGAGAAGTAGTAGTACTTTCATTTAAACACAAGGGGGAGAATGAAATTTCACCAAGATTCTACGGATGAATTTGAAAAGGGAACATGTATTTTGGGACGTTCCATAATAGAATTATGGGATTATTAAAATAGGACAGAGGAAGCATTCCGTTGTGCTTTTGCTTTCTTTTTTTTTATACTAAAAAATTCAAAAGAAAGTTTATTTGATTAACGATTATTTAATGTAGGTTTTGTAAAAGAATAGATGAGTATCAAAGATTGTAAATTTCGAATTATGTAATCCATATTCATTCTAGTATGACCCACAATATACGAATGTATTCCTGCTTTCACACCCTTTAACTCCGTACAAGGTGAAATGTTTGATCTCCTACTAAAAATTGCACAAGGGTTAATAGCTACAGGCTGTCCAAGAAGACTTAAAAAATACGGGCCCAGCCAAATACAACTGCAAATTTACCGGATGTAGCCAATTTATAAGGAGGAATCCAAAAATTTCCTCTTATGAATTGACTACATGTAGCAAATTCGCAGTTGTATTTATCAGCACCCAAAAATACACTTCTTCATTGCATTGGGTAAACTCTGAAATTGTAGAAGCTCTTGATTCATCTCTGTAGAGAAAACTTGTATTGGAGGAAAAGAACTCGGTATTTACTACAAAGAAGAGAGGGATGCGGTAGAGATTGAGGGCGGCGGTGGAGGAGCAGCAGCAGTGGCGTTATCGGTCCAGTTCGTTTCACCCCAGTGCCATAACATGCTCTCCCAGAAGCAAAAGTCCTCGAAACACGTCTCTAAGCGTGGGTCTTTTATCTTGATCTTCCAGTGACCATCCGTGTAGTTTCCTTTCTCGGCTTGCCTCCGGTCCCACTCCAATGCGGCCTTCTGCTTCGACCTCAGCAAGCAGTACTTTTGAACATTTTTCGGCATCGCATCGTGGACCTTCCACCACTTCTTGTGCGCAACATCGCTTGCGAATTCCTGCAATATGTCCACATTCCAGTTGCAATCGTAGTCACGGAAGCATAACCACGGCTTCAATCCCAGATAGTGGAGGACATACAGGACAGGAGGGTCCGCTCCAAAGAGAACTGTTTTTCTCTCCTTTTTCTCCTCCTCGTCGCCTTCCCAAAAATGCTTCAGAAAATTCATGTGTTTTGGAATCCTGTGCCACCATGTGAAGATCTCATTCAGATACCCCTGGTCCCCACCATTGTAGGATTCGATCTCATCAACATGTTCCATCAACAATTGGAACGTACAATTAGACGGTTCGACAACCATCACACCCGAATTGAACAATGACCCGTTATTTCCCGTTGCGGATATTTCCGGCATCTCAAAAAGGAAATCGATGTTTCTAAGGATGAGAAGGTCGGCATCGATGAATATAATCTTGTCATAATCTGTCAGTTGCCAGAGTCGGAATTTGCTGTAGTTCCACTCGTTGTAGGCATCACGCTCCGCTTTTGGGTTCCGAATTCTCTGAATTGTACGGATTTTCCACCCTGCAGCCTCCAGGCCTCCCCTGTGATATTCGCTGATTGTGTCATCGACAAGTATTACAAGATCTCGAGTTGAACCTGCCATGCGGATGCTCTGAGCTGCAGCAATGGCGCCACAAACATATAAGTGAGCTGAGTGAAGGATGGTTGCATACGCTTCTCGTCGTGCGTCTGCTGAGTACCAGTTCTCTGCACAAGGATGTTATGTTAAGTTGTTGCTTTCTTCAAGTTAGAGCAACTTGATTTACAGAGCAGCTTATTTTCTGGGCCTTACATGAAAAATACTGGACTTCCCAGTCACCCATCAAACTATTTATCGGAAGGGGCTCAGGCAGTGTGGGAAGCAAGGTCGAATAACTAGAACATAAAATCACATACTCGGCAAAAGTAAATCAGGCTTAAATGTTAAGAAAAAAGTAATATTTGCTGATAGCATAGAGTCATGGTTTACAACTGTCCCTGCTTTCATACTTTGAATACTCTATATTTGCATAATGGCATCACTTGCAAGTCCATTTAGGACGCAGCACTTTCAAAATTTTGAGTGAAACATACTAAAAGTAAGTAGACATGCTCATACATTTCCCGATGGCCCTTATCTTATGATTTAATAAATATGACAATGTTGTTTACTCACCCTATCATCATCCAAGTTTTCGTGATAATTGCACATGCCACAAAAATCATAGTCAATTCAATCAACATTACTTTCACTGCCATAAAAACCTTGATGAGGATGAAATTATAACGAAAAGTAAGAAAGTAACAACTTCAACTGACCTTTAGCCTTGAGAGGAACCGCAAGCTCGCATGACCCAACTGGGAGCTGGAGCTTTTCTCTCAACATATTAAGATTGGGTTCGTACAGCCATACATCGCCTTCACGTACAAGAAGTTCTTTGCAGGTGAAAAGATTTGGAGTGGGAAAGCAATCCGTCACCAAAAGTACACGCACTGGATGATACCCTCTAGCTGTGGCAGCGAGCCTTGCTGCTGAAAGTTGCAAGTGCAAGCGGGCCACATCTCTTGACCAGTCCCCTGACTTGTTGCATGGAAGTTTGACGGCAATGAGATCCAGTCGTGGTTTTCCAGGGACCTGAAGCTTTGGTAATTTAGGACAAGTGGGAACCTCAAATTCCTCTTCCTCGTCAATCCATTCTGGGTACAGGGACTCCCAAGTGATATTGTTTGAGACATGATCTAGGTTCAGAATAACATGCTCTATTTCTGGTATAAACAGACTCCATTGTTCAATTTCACTTCCATTGAAGTTTAAGAGAGCTATACCCTGATACTCGTTTTGGTCGGTTAGTTTCTCAATTACTTCAGAAATATGATCCCAGTTGACATCTACATGTGAGATATACTGCTGATCTGAGGTTGACGCATCCCTTATCCAACTGTCAACGAAAGTTGTTCTGCATCATGTATGACTTTGTATTAAAAACAATTTTACTATACCGAATTGCATTAAACTAGGTATTGAGAACTCAAATGCTTACATAACATGAGCTCTTGCAAGACAAAACAGATGTGGAAAGTAAAACAATTCTCCATGGCAGACAATGTCGTAAGAAGTTTTAAATTGTACTAAACTCAATTGAAAGCAGCAAAAGCAAAGAACGTACAAAACTGTAACATACCTAGACCCCTCTTTGGATATATGGTCGGTGTTATAAACCGCTGGAGAGTGGAGAAATGTGAAAAGTGTTCCCAAAATAATAATAGTCACTAACACAAGATAAGTGGAGAGTTTGCAACTTGAGTTCCTATCTTGGCTGGATATGTAGAAGGGTTTTACGCTATCTTTAAAAACTCTACTTCTGAAAGATTTCCGTTTGCCTGCATCGTCACTGGACCAATTTCAAGAAAAAATATTAGTACATTACACAGGTGAGGAGTGCATTAAAGATCAGAAAGCAACAATAACAGTTTCAAGATAGCAGTTGGCAGAGTTATGAACGTATGATATCGCATATGTATTCCAGACACAGGATGGATTACCTCATCCAAAATTGTTGCTTAAGATTAGGAAAACAGTATGGATGGTATGCCAATTACAAAAACAAGAAAAACCGAGCATTTTCATCCACTGAACACTGTTTTGGTCTCATCAACAGCAGTAAAAAAGGCAGCAAAAGCAATGTACCCCCCTTTTCCTTCCCAGTCCAATATCATAGGTTCATAACTTCATGTACTAAACCCAAAAGAGTATTGTTTCACAGCCGAAAGCACTATAATTGGAAAAAATACAGGAGCCAACTGGCTAAGTAGAAAACTATCCACTTTGAGTAATTTTTACTGCCAACTACAGAGAACAGTTTGGAATTGATCAATTTAGGAAACAAATGATACCATTTTCTCATAGCGTAACACTTTTGCCAATTCTCACTTCCCTAAATTCAAAGGTCAAATACTCTGGAGTGGTCCAATGCAAAAGTCATTATTTCATTATCATAATGTTGTCTTGAATCTTGATTGATTCCAGAATCTAATTAGTTACTGAACCAAAGATTCCAAAAAATTTATGATTACAAATCTTTTAAGAGTTAAATCAAACTGTTATAGAAAATGAGAACTCAATCACAACAAACAGATGGTCAGCTAATAAAGAGAATAATTAAATAGGACCAAAGGCAAGAACAAGAGAGGCACGAAGAAACAACAAAGTTGTACAATAACTCAATGATAGCATTGACGAGAAAACATGATAAGCAACATGTTGCATTCAAGAAATTTGCAGCAAGGAACCTTTGAACTGATGTTGCAGAGATTCCTTACCGAGAGCCAATCCACTTTAAGGACAAGAAGAAAAAGTCAGGCAACACTACAGGAAAATTAGCAATCAAGCTAAGCAGAAATGTTCTTTCCACTCAGAAAATGATACTAACTCCTCATGTATGGCTTCCACTAAGTAAATTGACCCATATTCACTGAAATAATCACTGACTCAATTTCGTAGATAAAAAGCACAATATGGCGTCTTCTATCGTGATAAGTTACTTGCTTGGTAACACTTGTAGCGTACTCTCTGTTGCCCCAAAACCCCAGTACGAATGTTGGACTCAACAGGTATCTAGAGTCTCTAGATGTCAGACCCACTAATTTTCTTGCTTGCAGGATATGTGGGCTCAACTAAAAGAATTGGAGAGGGATACCGAGATATGACGTGTAATTTGTAATGTGAAGAAGTAATGAAGTATTTTATATGTTTTTAATTTGCCCATCACATAGTTGAAACAATTATATAGAAGTTAATAGTTCCCATATGACTGTCTTAAATCTGGAATGACTGGGAAGATAACTATTTGAATCGACAAGATCCAATAGTCCACCCCAGGTAAATGGCAAAAAAACTTGTTCAGTAGATATTTGTACGTACATAGTATAAAAACAGAACGCATGTTTCTCACTAACCTCATATAACACCAATAACTAACCCTAAGGGCCTCGCAGTCAACTGGACAAACAACCACCCCCTCTCTATTCCATCCACCCCGATTTACTCCCAATCACAATCCCACAGCCAAAAGAACCATTGCAAGAACAACTAAACAAAATGACTCCTAATTGTCAAGCTTGGGTAATAGTAAGCGGGGCATACACAAACAAATATACTACCTATAAACCAAACTTAATAAGAATACTGTCTGAACCAAAATTACAAAATCCAATATCCAAACCATATCAGTGATTTCACAGCTACATTCATAAATATCCTAAGGATCCACCAGGATCGACAAGCGTCCCGGACGAGAAGAACCGAGCTATGAATTGTTCAAGCTTGGTTCGAAACTTAACGAGCTCCAACAATACGGTCAAATTTAGTTTGCTTCTCAAGTGAACCGACATTCAAACGAGCTAATCTCACGCAATTCCAATTTCCAAAAACATTATGAGTTAAACGAGCCGAACGCGACCGAGTGGTAACTCGTTTGAGCATGGTTTGAAAGCAACACGAACTCGAGAGTCGATTCACTTAGTTCATTTCTCGATTCGGCTTGGAATAGAATACAGTATAACCTACGTTCCAACCATTAGGTTTGAATATCGATGCACGCGGCATTCATGGTGTTTACGCTTCACCTTACTTAATTCACTGAAAATACTTTACGTGTTCGTGTATATACGTCTCCAGAGAGACAGAGAGAGAGTAACCTAGTGAGAGAGAGTCGTTGTCGGGGCTCTACGGGGCTGGCTCCTGTATTTGCTCTCATATTTTCCGTTGAATCCAAGCTTCAGCTTGGGGAAGGCAGCATCTGATCTGAAAACAGACAAACCAATTAATGTCGGAGTAAAAAATACTACTACTCTACTAGCAGAGGAAGCACACAAAACAAGACTAAAGAGATATATACATACAGTTATACTATTCGCAAGTGACTGCAGATTCGATATGATTATAGAGAGAGAGAGAGAGAGAGAGAGAGAGAAGCGAGATCCGCGCTGGGATTGGAGGAAAATTGCAAATGTTAGGGAAGGGCGAAGGAGACGACTATACAGAGACCAGAGTGAGGAGGGGGCGCGTTAATTAGTGCTGAGAGTAGTCAATTTTGTAGGTCAGATTATGGTTTTGAGTCAAAATTAGTGGTACGGACCATTGATGGAAAAGAGAGTTCGTGGACTGAAACACTTTTTTAACTACTACTGTATTTAATTAACAGTGTTGGCCGTGGATGTGTGAGCTTATCACGTGAAACTTCAAAATATTCCGGGCTCAAGCTTGTCAATTTTCGTACTGTCCTTATGTTCCTTAAATATTCACGCTCACGGAGTCTATGTAATTTAAGGTCTGTTTAATATACTCCTACATTTTTAGGTGAAATTACATAAACACTTCTTCAATTATCATTCTTTCTCGTAAACACTCATTCATATTTAAAAGTGTCCATAGAGACTCCCTCAACTACTGGAAACGAAAAAGCAAACAAACTCCGTTAACGGAATAGATGAATTGACGAATATACCCTTTCTATTATTATACGAATGTACCCTGACTCCTCCCCCATTAATGCCTTCATAAGAAACTCCTCCCCATTTCCAACCCAATAGGGGAACAAATCGATCGCATTCCATTCAAACTACATTCCCAATACAACAACATTCAATGCACATTTCCCCATCAAAAGATAAAACAAAAACAAAAAAAACAACCCCCCTAAGAAATCCTGCAACAATTGCCGGAACTTCGGAATCCTAGTAGACCCACCCACGAGAACAACGCCGTTGACATTTATCTTGTCCATTTTGGCATCCGTCAAACACTTCTCCATGGATGCTTCTAAATGTGAGGAGGAGTTCACGAGAAAGAATGATAATTGATAGGATATTTATGTACTTTCACCTGCATTATGTTTGGGCTTTCACCGAATTATGTGATTTTGGGAGTGAGCCACCTACTATGGACAGAGAGTATACGGTGTTTCTTCCAGAGCCCCAAAACTCTCTCTTCACTCCACCTTTTTCTTTTTCTGTTTTGATCATCCACTTCACATTCATAGAACCATTATTTCGCATGAATATGACAGAGGTAGAGTCTAAGTAATCGCAACCGTTAGTTAATATTTTTAATTCGGTCTTGAATATGACAGAGGTATAGTCTAAATAATCGCAATCGTTGGTTTGTATTTTCAATTCAGTTTTGAATATGACAGAGGCACATTAGAGGATAAGGAAAGCACGTATTTTGTGCATTTTTTACACATTTTAATACACATTCACACACTTATTATTGTTAGTCCATTAAGCTGATTATAGAATTTTCCTTTTATATTATCCAGATTTGTTTTGAATATTTTAACTGTAATAATATACTTTTACCGATGAAAGATTCAACAAAACCATTAAGGCCATATTCCGCTATGAGAAATAAATACTTATTTTGTAACGCCCCTAATTTTGGGAACGTTAAAAGGGAAATTTCATTGAAAATCTAAATGGAGTCTGGCTCAATATTACAACATAACTCTCACAAAAAGTGATCTTAATCAACAACAGGAGAGATAAACTAGGGTTCCTATCTACTACTCCGCTTCTTCCTCCAATCTGGCCAGTTCCTCGACTCCAAGGGCCTCCAAGGCGTAGAGTTCACCCTGTTCATCTATAAGGTCTGACACATTATACCGGCGTCGCCACCAATATAATATGTCAGGGTCACCAAAGATAACACCGTGAGCTTACAAAAGCTCAATAGAATATCCAAACCCACTAACCCTTAACTTACAAACAATAGATCATAAAATCAACAGAGTACAAGCAGGTTTAACAAAAACGATTAACGATAGCACATCCTTATTCACAATTCAAGTATCGTTGGTGTCCATATTTTTCTGTGTTTCTCCTACGCGACTCATCGTAGACCGTGTCTCCATTTTCACTTTTCATAACCAAATCAACATTTTCAAAATCCGTTTTTAACACACCCAACCTCGGTTCCGCCGTTCCGGGTTCCCGAGTATCCTCACAATGGTTCCGCCGCACCGGGTTCCCATTGGCACACATTTGCATTGGCTCCTCTCCGCGGATAACCAAGCCACACACCCAACCTCGGTTCCGCCGTTCCGGTCTCCCGAGTATCCTCACAATGGTTCCGCCGCACCGGGTTCCCATTGGCACACAAAACACGCACCACACAATGGGCTACCATGTCCAGCCACATTGCGGTTTCCAAAAATATTTCACCATTTCAAAACACGCTTTTTCTTTAACCACACCCTAGGTGTCATGTTTCTAACTTTCTCGATTTCCGTGTCACGTTTTCATGCGTAGACTCCGCGGTAGGACTTTTCACAAAAACAAGCATAAATCGTTCATTGAAATCATGAAGCTAAACCAACAAGATCATCCAACTCAATATTGCTAAGCATGCTTGAAAAGATAAAAATATGACTACTTCAAATCAAGCGTTAAAATCTCCTTTTTCGAAAATCGTTCTATCTTACTTTTTGAGAAATTCAATACAACATATGTTTATTTAAGATAACGTCATTTATCTAACATGCTCATACTTCCATTAGCAAGATAAACTTATTGATAATCATGCATTTTAAACGATAGATAACCTTATCTACTTGAGACTTAAATAATAGATAACCTTATCTACTTATGGAAAACGATAAGGATATTGTTATTTTGAATCGAGAACATTCTACTTATACTTAGGGAAGTAAGTAGAGAAAATCTACCTTGATCCGAAACTTAGTCGGGGCCGAATAAGCTAGTTGGAAATTTCCTACGGGCAGTGAAAACTTGCAATCTGGACCGAACTTCGGACGGCAGTAACTCGGTCAATATTTGGCCGAATACGATCGTTCTTGGGTGGAAATTGAAGCTCTCGAAGTGCTCTACGATTTTCGGGAAGGAAGTTGGTCCTAGAAACTACTTTAGGTAGGAGAAAAATGGTGATAAATGAGCAGACAGTATGCTGTCTGGAAATAGAAATCCGAGATTTTTACTGAACTTCGGATGCCCATATCTTTGTCATTTCTTCACCGATTTGGATGGTTCTTGGGTCTAACTTGAAAGTTTCGAAGTGCTCTACAACTTTTCCGAAGGGAGTTGGTCCTAAAAACTACTTTAAGCAGGAGAAAAATGAAGATTCGTGGAGGGCAGTAAGCTGTCTGAAAAATGGAAATGGCAATTGAGTGAGGGTGTAAGTTGAATGGAAGGCATGGGGTGCTATTTATAGCCAACACTTGAGCTCCTCCTCCCTCCTTTATGGCCAGCCATATCTCTTTCCCTCTCTCCCATGGATTTGCTCCATTGAGTGGTCATTTCAAACCTTTCAATCAAGTCATAGCCTTCCATGACTTGTCACTTCCATTTTAGGCCAAATCTTAGGCCATCATGAAGGGTTTTTGACTTGTCAAGTCTATGGGGAGGTTGCTTGCAAGAAAGAATATAATCATTGCACTTTGGAAGACTAGAAATGGGTTGGCATGTAGTAAAAATAGGCTTAAGGCTATAAAGGTTGCTTGTGTAAGTAACCAAAACACAATCACACACTCCACCTCCCTCTCCCCATCCGGCCTCTCTCTCTCTCTCTCTCTCTCTCTCTCTCTCTCTCTCTCTCTCTCTCTCTCTCTCTCTCTCTCTCTCTCTCTCTCTCTCTCTCTTGTGTCTATATACTTCTAGGAAAAATCTAGGAAAGTAAAACCTACGATAGCTAGGCTTAAGAACATAGGTGTGCATGCATGACAAATCTAATCTTGCTTCATTTGGAAGCAAAATGATGAGATTCCATGTATGACTTGTCTTGTCATGGATTTTGGCAAGTCAAAGGTCTAATAACCAAGGGATAAAAAATTCCCCTAACAATTATGGACCAAGGGGTAAAAGAATCTTGGTAATAATTTGATATGACTAGTCATGGGAATCTATTGTCCAAGGGATAATATTTTCCCTAACATTTATGGACCAAAGGTTAAAGTTTTTTCCTTGCCTTTATTATCCAATAGGTAATGATGTTAGGTAAAGTGAAATGACTAAACATAGGAATAAAAATGATTACTCCTATAGTCTAATGGTTCAATAGGGTTCGAAGGGTTTCATAAGGCTCAAAGACGGTCAAAAAGGTCCATCTAGGGTTAGGAAATTGTAACTAGATTGAAACGGTAATTAGGGTTTTCTAACGAATTGATTGGAAACTAATCCTACTTGCCAAGTAGGATTTCTAGTCAAGAAATATAATTTAAAGATTTTATTTAACTCACTAGAAAAAAATACAAGTGCTTCTACAAGCATACTTGTCTTTAGAAAATGACTAGATTGCTCGGCGTGAAAATATATAATTTTATAAATCTTAAATCTAATTATGACGGATTATTAAAATTAAAAAGAAATTTTTAGTAGCAAATCCAAGTAATTAAAATAAAATTTAAATATTTAACGAAATTTTTATTTACCAAAAATCAGGGTCGTTACAAACTATCCTCCTTAAAATAATTTCGTCCTCGAAATTGGTGCGTGGCTATGGATCAGATCTCGTCGTTTACCGGTCTTGGAATCATCGTCTATCCCCCTTAAAAATCGGAGCAAGTCACCACCAATACTCTAGTAGCGTGATATTGAGGTGATCACCTTCGTCATTTGAAGATATCTCCATCACGTAACCTTCGAAGACTAGGTTGACAGCTATTCTTCCTTCTGAAGTGATAACAAGTTCAACAGCGATCCTATGGGTTCAGTTGTAGGTATGCAGTGATAAACAGCTGAGGAAAACCTTCTCATTCCAAGGGTAGATTCTCGATTGGAAGAGGATAGAGTACGCTACATGGGTATAGGTACCCTTGCAGTGTTGATCAGGCTCGAAAATTAGGATTTCAACTTATGACTGAATGGAGAGGGGTGATGTCAAGGAATGAAAGAAATGCCCCTGCAAAAAAATCAAGAAGGACCCTATGGGTATGTTTTAAGCCAATCAGCGATCTAATCAAGATTCGAATACTCTGGCAGCGCATAAAACGCTTTGGCATGACACAGCTACTGTCTAAGGCTCCGGCAGGTCCTAGAAGCATCTCGAAGTAAGACGACAACGTTTCAGGCATCTCCCACTATCAAATTAAGCCTCATCACTTGCTTAACAAGACGTGGTTGAGTTGCTTCAGTCATCGAACAATTTGCCTCGTAGTACGCCTTTGATGAAGTTTTCATCGTAGATACCAACGTCAAATGCAAAACTTCTACCAAATCATCATGCGGACTTGTATCCCACAAACGTTTCCTTAGCACGTTCCTTCTCCACCTAAGCACGATCCTTCTCCATCTAACGATATTAAACTCATTTTCAAAACTAGGAAAACGGATTAACTCGAATAGGATCACTCCAAAATTGTAAAGCATAAGTACTCCATTCTCATTCAGGGGAAAATCGAATATCAGCAAGCAAGCCCTAAAAAGCTCGGATATTATTAACAAAGGCATTGAAAGAACGAATGCAGTCATGGAAAAATAAACCTGGGCGGCATCGATTATCTTGAAAACAAATTTTCAAAAGTCCGAGATAATACTAGACGTCGGGATGGAAATGACTGAGTCAAGCTGCCCTCAAGTAGCGCAAGCTTTTGATAAGGAATTAATGATTTCTGGTTAGTTCAAGGAAAGGTACTCATCTCCTAAGGAGATTAGTTTCAAACAAATTTGAAGAATCGTACCTTAAGAATGAAACAAGGAGTTTTTCCAAAATGATTTGAATATCATCAAGAGATGATCCGAATTTACTGATTACGAACGAGGTGGAACAATTATCAATGATTGAATGGACCAATCAGCAAATCTCGGTTATGGCATTGCCGATCATTATTGAAAGTGTCAGTAAAAGTTGGATCAAAAGATAATGGTTGCTATGATTCTCAAGGTTCAAAACTCAAGAGTCAATATCAAGAGTTAGGAGAAATTCGAGGAATAGGGAAAGGTTATCCAACAAGTGATAACGGTTAGGATCAGTAACACCATAGAAGGTACTACTGAGTTGAATCGCTAGCCAACAAGGTTAGGTCACAAAAGATACCGAGGATTACGCCACTCTTGCCAATAAGTGTTGTAAAGAGTTAAAATGGATGATTTCATTACTTGAAGCAATGAGGGTTTCCTTCATAAGGATGTTGATTTCAGATAAAGATTTGAGAGAAGCAATGTAGTTAGGAAATAGTACGGATATAACTAGCCAATTGGTATATGCTTCCTACCAAAATCTAACCGGCAGAAGAAATTGTCGTTTCCTTCGAGTATTCCCAATCTAAACGAACTCTTCGATCTAAGTGTTTCCAGTTTGCGTCAGATATAGTTGGTCAGCGTCCGCAGCCCTCGAACAATTTCACGCCTTCCCTTGATGGTTTACGATTCTAAGGAATCTCACGATGTTAGGGGTTAGAACGGAAGCTCTAGGAGTATTGGTTGATCTTGTTGGCTTTAAACGTTGCGTTGGGATGTTCTTTTAACTTCTGCATCAATGTCGCCCTTGTTGCCTGCAGTGGCGGCTTCACCATTGGTGCTGACATCTTGACTTGTTCTCGTAGTCCTTCCTTTTTAGGGTTAAAAGGGAGTTATTCGCAATCTAGTCCCCTAACGGCGCGTAACTCGAATCGCAAGGTTCTTACTCCTAGTAAAAGGGCTATAAGGTGAGAAAGACAATCGAGATTTTGAAACGCAAACCAATCTTCAGAGCAGCAATGGAATAGGATGCAATTTGAATTCGGCTATTGTTTCGGCTGCTTAGGCCTAGAGTTGGTTAGTGCTAAGAATGGCTACAATAGCTTAGTTAGACCTATTTTGCGTCAGAGGGTCCTCCGTTATCGTATCCAAATCAGTGGCACGTATTCACCATCCATGAGTACAAATTGAAAGGGAGAGTTTTAGTCTATTTAAACAATTTTCTTTTTGCAAATGGTGTATATTTCTAAAGGTCAAAAGCAATTTATCATACAGTATGCAACGATACTCTTTAAAATAAAGCAAGTTTTTCATAAATAAAAGGAAATTACAATCATAAACATAGAGTTCTACTATAAGGCAAGTAGACAAGATATTTCCTAATACAAGTTGAAAACGATCCTACTTTTCGACATCCTACATCCGAAAGTTGGCCTAAGATATGCCTAGTTGGCGTCGTTGGTTTCGGTTCTCGCCCATCCTCGAGATTCTCTACCATCGTTCGTTGTAAGCTTGGCGCAACTGACGTTCGTACTCCTTTATGACTGCGGCGAGTGCGACGGCCACGACGAGAGTCCAGTACCAAAAGGTGTTGAGACGGTTATTCACGGCGAACCACCGTGGCATGCCTATGGTGAGCACGGCACAAAATATGACGAGGGCGAAAAGTTGTAACCATAGGGTTTGAATTGTTATGGTTATTTCGGCTCGCTCGATTTCTCGGAATATGGCGTCTTCCGGAAATCCTCGTCGTCGGGTTGCCATGGCTTGGCTCGGTTCGGTTCGGATAGGATGGAGATTTGGAAGAGTTAAGATAGTGAGAGGGGTGAAAAAATGAAAGTGGTGGTGGGGTATATATAGGGGCCGAAAAAGGTGGGTGGAGGAGGGAAAAGATATGAAGTTTAAAATTTTGAAATTTGAGTTTTGGAGGTTAAAATTTGAAATTTGAAGTTTAGGGGAGAGTGTGGTTTGCCGGCCTAATGGGGCTATGCCCGGCACTCACTCGGTGCTAGGCCCCCACTCTTGTCCCTTAAAATATTAATTCAAGAACGGCTCCTCCACAAACTAGTAAATAAAATTTGCTCAATTAGCAAAGGTTTACTAATACCAAAGATATATTTCGAATTTCTAAGTTCCACATTCGATTTTTGATTTAAGTCATCATCCAATTATTCGGGAATTCCCAGCTCGGCGGTACTGCCAATTTCCGCGCCTTGCTTCAATCCGAAGATTGTTTTGACAGAATTCCACCCAATTTGGGACGGTAAACTTAAACTCAATTCACGCTTGTGCAACGGTCAATCTATCTCATGGTTCTACCCATTCTACCCATGGCCGAGGTTTTGAACCTAAAGCTCTGATACCAAGTTGTAACGCCCCTAATTTTGGGAACGTTAAAAGGGAAATTTCATTGAAAATCTAAATGGAGTCTGGCTCAATATTACAACATAACTCTCACAAAAAGTGATCTTAATCAACAACAGGAGAGATAAACTAGGGTTCCTATCTACTACTCCGCTTCTTCCTCCAATCTGGCCAGTTCCTCGACTCCAAGGGCCTCCAAGGCGTAGAGTTCACCCTGTTCATCTATAAGGTCTGACACATTATACCGGCGTCGCCACCAATATAATATGTCAGGGTCACCAAAGATAACACCGTGAGCTTACAAAAGCTCAATAGAATATCCAAACCCACTAACCCTTAACTTACAAACGATAGATCATAAAATCAACAGAGTACAAGCAGGTTTAACAAAAACGATTAACGATAGCACATCCTTATTCACAATTCAAGTATCGTTGGTGTCCATATTTTTCTGTGTTTCTCCTACGCGACTCATCGTAGACCGTGTCTCCATTTTCACTTTTCATAACCAAATCAACATTTTCAAAATCCGTTTTTAACACACCCAACCTCGGTTCCGCCGTTCCGGGTTCCCGAGTATCCTCACAATGGTTCCGCCGCACCGGGTTCCCATTGGCACACATTTGCATTGGCTCCTCTCCGCGGATAACCAAGCCACACACCCAACCTCGGTTCCGCCGTTCCGGTCTCCCGAGTATCCTCACAATGGTTCCGCCGCACCGGGTTCCCATTGGCACACAAAACACGCACCACACAATGGGCTACCATGTCCAGCCACATTGCGGTTTCCAAAAATATTTCACCATTTCAAAATACGCTTTTTCGTTAACCACACCCTAGGTGTCATGTTTCTAACTTTCTCGATTTCCGTGTCACGTTTTCATGCGTAGACTCCGCGGTAGGACTTTTCACAAAAACAAGCATAAATCGTTCATTGAAATCATGAAGCTAAACCAACAAGATCATCCAACTCAATATTGCTAAGCATGCTTGAAAAGATAAAAATATGACTACTTCAAATCAAGCGTTAAAATCTCCTTTTTCGAAAATCGTTCTATCTTACTTTTTGAGAAATTCAATACAACATATGTTTATTTAAGATAACGTCATTTATCTAACATGCTCATACTTCCATTAGCAAGATAAACTTATTGATAATCATGCATTTTAAACGATAGATAACCTTATCTACTTGAGACTTAAATAATAGATAACCTTATCTACTTATGGAAAACGATAAGGATATTGTTATTTTGAATCGAGAACATTCTACTTATACTTAGGGAAGTAAGTAGAGAAAATCTACCTTGATCCGAAACTTAGTCGGGGCCGAATAAGCTAGTTGGAAATTTCCTACGGGCAGTGAAAACTTGCAATCTGGACCGAACTTCGGACGGCAGTAACTCGGTCAATATTTGGCCGAATACGATCGTTCTTGGGTGGAAATTGAAGCTCTCGAAGTGCTCTACGATTTTCGGGAAGGAAGTTGGTCCTAGAAACTACTTTAGGTAGGAGAAAAATGGTGATAAATGAGCAGACAGTATGCTGTCTGGAAATAGAAATCCGAGATTTTTACTGAACTTCGGATGCCCATATCTTTGTCATTTCTTCACCGATTTGGATGGTTCTTGGGTCTAACTTGAAAGTTTCGAAGTGCTCTACAACTTTTCCGAAGGGAGTTGGTCCTAAAAACTACTTTAAGCAGGAGAAAAATGAAGATTCGTGGAGGGCAGTAAGCTGTCTGAAAAATGGAAATGGCAATTGAGTGAGGGTGTAAGTTGAATGGAAGGCATGGGGTGCTATTTATAGCCAACACTTGAGCTCCTCCTCCCTCCTTTATGGCCAGCCATATCTCTTTCCCTCTCTCCCATGGATTTGCTCCATTGAGTGGTCATTTCAAACCTTTCAATCAAGTCATAGCCTTCCATGACTTGTCACTTCCATTTTAGGCCAAATCTTAGGCCATCATGAAGGGTTTTTGACTTGTCAAGTCTATGGGGAGGTTGCTTGCAAGAAAGAATATAATCATTGCACTTTGGAAGACTAGAAATGGGTTGGCATGTAGTAAAAATAGGCTTAAGGCTATAAAGGTTGCTTGTGTAAGTAACCAAAACACAATCACACACTCCACCTCCCTCTCCCCATCCGGCCTTTCTCTCTCTCTCTCTCTCTCTCTCTCTCTCTCTCTCTCTCTCTCTCTCTCTCTCTTGTGTCTATATACTTCTAGGAAAAATCTAGGAAAGTAAAACCTACGATAGCTAGGCTTAAGAACATAGGTGTGCATGCATGACAAATCTAATCTTGCTTCATTTGGAAGCAAAATGATGAGATTCCATGTATGACTTGTCTTGTCATGGATTTTGGCAAGTCAAAGGTCTAATAACCAAGGGATAAAAAATTCCCCTAACAATTATGGACCAAGGGGTAAAAGAATCTTGGTAATAATTTGATATGACTAGTCATGGGAATCTATTGTCCAAGGGATAATATTTTCCCTAACATTTATGGACCAAAGGTTAAAGTTTTTTCCTTGCCTTTATTATCCAATAGGTAATGATGTTAGGTAAAGTGAAATGACTAAACATAGGAATAAAAATGATTACTCCTATAGTCTAATGGTTCAATAGGGTTCGAAGGGTTTCATAAGGCTCAAAGACGGTCAAAAAGGTCCATCTAGGGTTAGGAAATTGTAACTAGATTGAAACGGTAATTAGGGTTTTCTAACGAATTGATTGGAAACTAATCCTACTTGCCAAGTAGGATTTCTAGTCAAGAAATATAATTTAAAGATTTTATTTAACTCACTAGAAAAAAATACAAGTGCTTCTACAAGCATACTTGTCTTTAGAAAATGACTAGATTGCTCGGCGTGAAAATATATAATTTTATAAATCTTAAATCTAATTATGACGGATTATTAAAATTAAAAAGAAATTTTTAGTAGCAAATCCAAGTAATTAAAATAAAATTTAAATATTTAACGAAATTTTTATTTACCAAAAATCAGGGTCGTTACATATTTACTTATTTTTTGAATTAAAAGTGACATATTATGAGAGAATGACATATCTCGTAAAGCGAAAAATAAGTACTTGAACAATAACCCAAATAAGAATCTTAATAGAACGGAACCTAATTGCCAATATTAACCGTCCAAATTAGACAGTACATCATTCTCTCCGGTCAACTACAGAGAAACTCAATCAATTTCATATTATGTGCCTTGCATTTAGGTAATTAAGGAATTTGACCATTGCCTATGGACATGCACTTAGTATTTCATATTATATCCCCTTGCATTCTCAATTCCGTACATTTTTTAAAAAATTCACTACCAGAAAGATCCTTAAAAACTCGTGTGTCTTACAAACTTAAATAGTGGAGTACTAATAAACAGATATTTATTCTTGTAAGATATTAACATTTACCCAATAGCGAGGAGTTTAATATCATCACACATTTTTTGTTTTTATTTTTGGTAAGCAATATCATCACACTAATGCGGTGTTACACGTGTTACTATCTTTTATGGCATATAGAAATCAATTGAATATTTTGGATTTTCATTCGTCTAGACGAGCAACGTCTATAAACTAAAAAAATTCTATAACAAAAAATATCAAAAAGTTCATTGACACACAGAATATTAGAGAAAGACAACTATGTTGTATCTTTAATGGCTTTAAATCGTTTTAACTGAACTTTTGCATTCGGTTCAAAATGTTATACTTGGAACTTTGACACGCGGTTCGATCAATCCTCGAATTTATAGGAATCTGAACCAATTTAGACCATGTGTAGCCCTACACGAGAGAGATCCGTTATTTATTATATGAGAAAATAATCAGTGCAATAAAAACATTAGCTAAATTATAAAACCCACTCCCTTGTATACTGTGGGATGGTGTTTATTCGAATGTCCTCTGGATCTCTGGTTAGGATTTGGAGGGAGCCCGGCCTTCCCTAAGCTTGATCAGCAAGACAGAACACTATGACTTCCTAACTGGCCGAAGTCAATTTTATAGGAATTAGCACTCTGATGCCTCTCTAGGATTTAGAACTAACTTTACATATAATGACTCGAACTAGCCTCCAATTAAGCTCGTGTTAGGTACATGTAGGGGTGTGCACGGGGCGGGGTGAGGTGGGTCGGGTTTGACCCGAAATCAGAACCCCGACCCCGACCATGTCGGGTATGAATATTTAGGCCTGCAAACCGAACCGCATAGGTGGTAAAAACCGTCCACAAGTCCGATTCTTTACTTGGGGTCGGGTCGGGTCGGGTTACACCAAAAATTGGTTTTTCCTTTATGCATTGGTTGGGTTTAGTCCGAATTGACGGGTGAGAAATGCACCAACCCGAACCCCAAACCTCAATCTGTTTTTTAATAGAAAATAAACCTGCACCCGTACAAACCACATGTTCGACGCCGCCCGAGACCCGTCGGGTTATAAGTTTTTTACACACCCCTAGCCGTACATGGTCTAACCGCTTCTTGGAGTGAGGCCATCCATAACGCATCGGGTGCCACCTAATAATCACAAGACCCGACTTTATCTTCCACAATCCGTGTTGACTCTCCGATTCTACAAAGGGCTGGACCTCATCTGACTTGTCTCAGCCCTGCCTTTGGTTGCTTATTTACTAGGCCGTCACAGGAGCCTTTTTTATTTTTTTGGCCCAATTGACATGCCATTTCGGCCCAACATTGTGTTCCGATTCGACCACATGCCCATTGAAGAGTGCCGGGCCTGCATAGCCCGTCAGCCCAATTTGATGTTCTGCTTCGGCCCACTACATACTTTCACTCTCATAGTCGAAATTACTACTCCCTCCGGCCCCTTATTATAGTCCAGTATTTTATTTTGGGTTGTCCCTTAATAAGTGTCCATTTGGTAAAATTAGTGGGTAAGATTTGGTACATTGTTTATTTTGTCCCTAAAAGTAGATTCCATTTTGAAAAGTTAGTGAGTAAAAAGTGTAATGATGATGGGTAAGTAAGGAAAATTTAGGAAAAAGTTGATGTGAAAGGTATAATGATGATATTTTTTTAATAAGTTGGAGTTACGATGTAGGACATTTAAAAAGAGACGGAAGAAGTAACTTTTTTTTTATCACACAATATCATTAGCAGGAGTTAGAAAAAATTAACAAATTAGTTCACTGAGAATTCAGAAATTGTCCATAGTTCTGAACCCACCACCACCGTGGGGCTCAAATCATGCCTCACCATACAAGGCGGTGGGTGACTCCACAAGAATAAATGCTAGTAGTATTATCTCGAAACCCAACAACCCTATCATCTCTCCCCACAAGAATGCGTATTATTTCTTCCCACGTGTTCTGCCTAAACCCATCTACGTAGTCATATAGTACAATACAAGATGGCAATAAAATGCTTTCTCCAAAGTCCAAGATTGTAATAGCCAATAAAATATCAATATCTTCCATGTTGCAACTTTATCTTTGGCAACGATTAGCATGAGCCAAAATTTAACATATTCCTAATACCTCATAAAATGAGATTTGTGAAAATCTCATTTGACAATTCAAGTCATTCATTTTGTATGTCTCCGTAACCATATTGTTGCTGTTAGAAATCAAATCGATCAATTGTTTGCAAAAATTTGATCGAAGCAATATTTGTTTAAAGAAAAATAAATAGTCGTAGTGTGACCGTCCATTTTTGTTGTGACAACTATGCTTCGTTCATATAGATGCCGAGGTCTCATCAATCTCATTATTTTATACAAATAACATAAACATCAAGACTTATAAAATGAATGACATGCATCATCAAACGAATTAAGACTTGTCAAATGAATGACTTGCATCATCAAACGAATTCTTAACTAAACCCATCGCACATCAGGTTGGAAGATGCTGCCAAGCGGGGGTGCTTGACAACAGTACCGAGCGTTCGATCAGGCCCTTCATCTCGGAAATCGACGGTTTGGATCTTGACTGAGCAATTGACAGTTCAAATTTAAATGTTCTCAAATTCAATATGAGCCATCTGTGCCGTGACAAATGACCGTGTCGCTCGGCATCCCACTTTGCAAGGGGTGTTTGGTAGGATCCCGTGTTTGCGTGCATCACATGATCCACATCAAAAACACCAAACAAGAGATCATCTTCACCTTATCTAAATTCGAGAAATTGCGGCGGTCATTAACTCGAGTAGTTGGCAGTATGTTCTATATGCTTTTACATATACACGCAGAAGTTGCATAACACGAAGAATTGAAAAGGGAACTTGTGATTTGTGAGTTCAGGAGAGCATACGTGAATTCAAGAGGGGGGAAGGCAATGGATCCCAACAGCCCTCAATGGCCGCCGGACCTTCCGCTGATAGTACGTTTCTTGATTGTGGTCCGTGGCATCGTCAGTGACCTTTCCCGCCGCCCCGACGGCACCGTCAACCGCTGCCTACTGGACCTCTTCGACCCGAAAACCCCTGCTTCCGCCGAACCCAAAGACGGCGTCTCCTCCACCGATACCACCATTGAGGAATCCAGCCGCCGCAAGCTCTGGTTCCGCCTCTTCACGCCCTCCTCCTCCTCCTCCTCCTCCTCGGCCACCCTCCAGCTACCGCTGATTGTCTACTTCCACGGCGGCGGATTCTTCAACTCCGCACCAAATTCTTTCCCCTTCGATGCCCTCTGCCGCCAGTTTTCCAAGAAGGTACCCGCCGTCGTCGTCTCCGTCAGCTACCGTCGTACGCCGGAGCACCGCTGCCCGTCTCCTTACGAGGACGGGCTCGACACGTTGAAATTCCTCGACGACAACGCTGCCGTTTTGCCGCTGGCCGCGGACCTCGGCCGGTGCTTTGTCGCCGGAGACAGCGCTGGTGGGAACATAGCCCACCACGTAGTTGTCAAGTACGTATTATTTGTGGTCCTCCATCCGCCCGCACATTTGCTGATCCATTTTTAAAATTTGTGTCATTTTTTATTATTTATATTTTTTAATTTATATTGATTTTCATCATTTTACGAATTTCTTATAATACAACTAATTGAGATTTATAAAAATTCATATTATGAATTTTTAAAATCCATGTTGAAAAATATGAGCAATAAAAAATGGCATACTAGTCAATTTCAAGAATGGACCAAAAAATACGGACGGAAATAGTAGTTTTTTTTGGAATGTATGTTATGTTTTTTGACCACACATTTACTAATCAATTTTGGTACAACCACAAACACACACATAAACACTCACAATACATGTATGCTCTACGCGCGCTCCTACATGCATGTAGAGCCCACTCTAGAGTATTTCTATGTATGCGTGTTTGTATCTGTGTGGATGTGTTTATGGTTGCAAACTGTATATTGTTTCCTAATAAGTGAGATTTTGTGTCTATTATTATGGGTTAACAATGCTTCATTAGTACAATTATGATAATCTCTAAACACCTGTTATAAATTGCTGGAACTCAGGTCTTGCAAGTACAAATTCAGTAGGTTGAAAATCAAGGGACTCGTGGGGATTCAGCCGTTTTATGGTGGAGTAGATCGTACTGAATCCGAAAAAGCTCTTTACAGGGCTCCGATTTTGAATTTGGACCGGACCGATTGGATGTGGAAGGCGTTTCTGCTGGTTGGGTCGGACCGGGACCACGAGGCGTCAAATGTGAGCGGACTGAATAGAATTGATATTTCCGGGTTGGATTTTCCAGAGACGTTGGTAGCGGTTGGCGGCTTCGACCCGTTAAAGGATCGGCAACAGAGTTATTGTGATTGGTTGAGGAGCTGTGGGAAGCAAGTGAAGTCCGTGTTCTATCCGAATGCGTTTCATGGGTTTTATGGTTTTCCCGAATCTCAAATTCCTGATACCGGTTTGTTAATTTCCGAGGTCCGAGACTTTATTGAAAAATGCAAGTAGATTACCTAGTTTTGGTGCAGTGTCCGTGCAGAAGGTACTTTCATAATAGAAATAATAATTCTTCCGTACCAAAATGGTTTGTCCGGTTCAATAAATGAGGACCGAAGATGATATAATTTTTCTGGCAAAATTCAAGAATTTTATCAATAATTTACTGCATATGAAGGAGTTCTTTCAATTTATAAAAAAAGTTCGAAGTACATTATTTTTAAGTACTTATCTTGCGGACCGACTAAATATTTTAAGATGAGATGTATCTATTTTTTCAGTAACCCTAGCCTTGAAAGGTACTTGCAATGGGGGTGTTGGTGAACACATCGTTGCGTACGTGTAAGAGGACGACTAAGGTAGATGGTCCATTATGCTTGGGCATATTATTTGATGAACGAAGTTGCATGTGGTTCTTATACTATATTCAACGAAGTCGTGTGAACATGAATCCTTTTAGCGAAATTATAGAATAGTTCGGAAGTATTGCTACATGGTATTTTTGTAAGGTCTATCGTTAAATGTATGAATCCACATAAATGTGTGGTTGTAAAATGATTCCGAATACTATATGGGTCGTGAATTAGGCCTGATCTTGGTCTTCGGTAGACCCAAAATCAGAACTCATCAATGACTGAAATGGTGTGCTTGTATTGACTTCATTTTTGGTTTTTAGTTAAACCGGTTTGGACGGGACCCATCTCGGGTCGTTTCAGTCTGGGTTTTCGTCAAACCCGAGCTGAACCTAAAATTTGCAACTAAAACCAAACCCGAGCTGAACCTAAAATTTGTAACCAAAACCGAAACGCGACGGGTTTTCCTTCACCTACACCGTATTTGTATCCAACGGGGATCAGATCGGTTCAGTTTTTCCTGACCGTTTTTGTGTATATATTTACCTGAGGGCTTACGTGAAAAGTATGTACGTTGCGTGCGTGTCTGTATTTCAGGGCATTTATGAAATATATATTGGTGCAGATATATTGTATAAAATCGAACCTCAGAAGATACCCACGGGTTTTTTCAAGTAAGAGTGTTATGATCTTTGTAGATCAGTTTTTGGTATCCATCAAACGGGTCGAGATTGGCATTCCGTAAGGCGTCCGATCTCCTCTATCTTGAAATTCCCTGTGCCTTTGTGCTGAGGGGTTTTCAGGCCATTGAATTTATTATAAAAAAACAAAAAAAGTTTATTAAAAAAATAAAAAAGAAGCACACAATCCAACTGTTAAAAAATCCCGCGACACTGGTTTTCGGCACAAAAAATCCTACCTCATTCCGTCGACCCATTTGGTGTTCAAACCGTCAGTCAAAACAATAGTTGCCTCATTTTTTTTATGGTGATGACTAATAATTGCAGCATTTTATTTCCACAGACACTTGAGTGTTGTGTGTACGTTTTGGAATGAATGTGATATATATGGTTCTCTTTAGGGATATGTGAAAGTGGAAATCTCTTAATAATTCCCATGCAGGAAAATGATATTGACACTCCAAAAATAAAGAAAAGTGACTTTAGAGCTACACTGATTTTGGAGTGACAGATCATAAGAAGGGATAAAGGAGAGAAAGACAAACCATTCAAATCATGGTAAAAAGAAGAAGAAGAAGGTTCTATGATCTAGCTAGTCTTCATGTGTTATCACTGCACACAGTGTCCTCTATTTGGGGTACGTGTTCGTTACTTGGTTGATTATTGGTCGTTTAATGTGGACCAGCTTGTTGCTAATGGAACCACTTCTGCAACTGTTTATCTAGGCTTTGCTTTCACATCTCCGACATAATATATTCTTTGGTTTTTGTAGTGTTGTCGGTGTGCATTGGACATTTTTTCTCTTCACGTTGTAATAGTTTGCACACAAGAGTTTTGATTTTGTTGCTAGTACAGTATTTATGAGTTTTTTACTCTTCCAAAACATAAAGAAGGGATAAAGAATAGATTGTGCGCAATTCATATTTCCCTGCTGCCAGCCTCCTGCTTCCATTCTACTTCTCTAAAGCCATTATTGGGGTTGCGTATTCAGACAGAAAAATCTAGTGATTTGGAGCATTATTGCCAAAAAAAACTCAGGTACTCTCGTGAAAGTGTGTTTTCTAAGTACCATTTTGACAAAAAAATCACTTGGAGAAACATGGCCAATTTTGGAATTTTCCCTCGACACAATTTTATTTATTTATTTTTTGGTGGGAGAGTAAGAACTTCATTAACAAACAAGATTACAACCTACCGTGTGTATCTAATACAATTGGTAAAAAACATAATAAACACGGTAAAGACAAATAATGCATCCAAGTCAAATAAAGGGTACATCTAGAGATAAATTAATCGAACGATCAGTTGTTGGAGAAGCGCATGCAGGTAGGTTTGGATTTTGAATGTTTGATCTTGTTTCTCTGTTCTGAGGAAAAAAGATATTCATTGATTGATAAAAACATACTGTCAAGGGATATATGGTCGGTGAGGAGTGAGGAAAAGGGGCAGAAACCAACTCACAATTTGCTTTAAAGCTAGGCAATATGGGGGTGAGGACGTACATAGTGGGGTGTTCGTTGGGTGACTGTTAAGTGAGGTGTTAAAAGTAGTGGTTGCAACTTGCACTGGTGTTATCCACATGCCCATCTTTTATGCCGGTCCAAGTTTTGGACGTGAGCGGACAGTCGAAATCTTGCCCGTCCAATGCTGCAATCAATAGTTCGGATATACCGAGAAACTGCTTGTATGAAGATTTGAATTCTTCTCACGAAGAGTTCGTGAGCAGATATGAACCTTTGATTTTTCCAATGTGCGGCCCATATTAGAACTGATTTTTCTTCTCCTGTCTAAAACTTGGACCAGGGAGAATCTGAACAGAGAATTTATTTTCTGGGGTAAATTTCACTGCACTCCCTTGAAATTTAATTGACCCCCTGGAATTTTTGACAAAGGCAGGAACTCCCATGTGAGTTTTGAAATATCACTTACCTCCCTTCATTTTAATTTGTTGACAATGTCTTTTCCCTCCATCATGAATTTACCTGTTCTCCCTTGGAATTTTTGTCCCCATGAAGTTTCTGACAATGGCAGGAACTTCCCATGTGATTTCTGAAATACTACTCCATCATCGATCTTCCTCCAACCCACATTGATTTATTTATTCACTCTTGGACTGATCATAAGGTTCTCAAACTCGAATTCAAGGCCAACGCATAACTATGAAACTTCAAAACTACGTTCAACACTTCAACTTTATCTCGATGAAGTGAAAATCAAGTCGAGGTCCAAGCAAATTTCCATCGGTTCATTCGGTTTCAACCACCAAGACTCTTTTCTATTCCGTTTCGAAGAGGACAATTTTTTTTGCCCTCTATCCCTTTTGAAGCGGACGGATTCATATAATCCCAATGTGATTCAACAAAATGTTATACATCACTATCAGATCATATCTATGCAGGATAACAAGAAACCGAAAACGAAGTAATAAGAAGAGATTCAACAAGCAATTTTTAGTTCTACGAAAATAAGAAGAAAAAAATTGAGAGCTTCCTTCTGTTAGGCATCCAAATGGCACAGGCCTAATCAAACATACATCTTTCCCAACACACTGAAATAAACTTATCAGCATCCATCACAAGTGCAACTTAAAATAACATCAGAACAAAATCCGTTTACAAGACGATTTCATCAATTTTCTACAAAATCGAAATCAGGTTCAAGAAACAGGTGCTGCGGACATCACTTCTATCTCCTCTGGTGTAAAAGGAATTGGCTTTGTGGGCGCAGGGAGTCTTCCAATGCTATCAACTTTATCTCTCTGTTTTGGGGGAGGCCTTGCTGCTTTTGGCAGCAACCTGCCCTTTTTCTCGAACCATTCGGGCTTGAGCAGTGCCCTGAAGCCCAAGTTGTTATAGTACACTCTCCTCACGGACCCTCCAGCGGTTCCAACTGCCGCCTTTGCCCTAATAGTCACCCCGGAAACCTGCAACCGTTCACTATCAGTTCTCTGTTGCAAGAGGAAAGTATTGACTCAAAAGTAAATTGAAAAGAAGACTGTACTACAAAATTACAAACATGTTCACTTGGAAGTTTGGGATCATTGCTACTCCTAATTTCTCGTTTTTTTGGATGGGTCAAGAAGTAAGAGACACCAAACAAAATCCAAACAGTAAAGTGTAGTGGATGAGATAAGTGTGCAACGAAAGACAGTCTTGATACGCATATGCATACAGATACAACCTTTTGTCAATGACTAGACTACTGCTTCGTTATGGGGACAAGAACAAATAGGAAAACATAAAACATAACCATGAGCTGATTACATAGGCTTGCTAAGGAGAAACTTGTTTGTTTCATTTGCATGACACACAAACTTTATTCAAACATGACCAAAAGTTGTCCAGAAGTACTTCTAAACAACCTCAACCCAAAAATAAATAAAGAAAAGAAGACTAACGGGAAGGAAAGAAAGAAAGAAAGAGAAAGACTGAATCAGGATAAGCAAGAACTTCAATAACTCAAGTCTCCCCAATCCATGCATGAACTGATGTCTCCGACACTCCATTCAATCTACAAAATGTTGACACCTCAAGCAAGAGTATCATGGATTCAGGTGCTTTTATATGGAATACCATCTCCATTCCACTCTATGTAGACATTTCATCTCTTTTAAAGTGGATGCACAAGATGATGTCATGATGCCACTTCACATGGGTTTTAAAAATTAATCACTATGTCGTTTTGATATAAAAGCAGGAAAACTATTCTCAACTTAACGGTGGAGTTTTCCCGCTTTTACATCACAAAAATGGTGCATTGCACTCAAAGCACCTGCATTAAAAGATCAAGGCCAACTCTTCTTTGCATTTGCCACAGCTCAACTTCTTGATGATGATGTCATCATTGCTTCTACTTACATAAAGAATGCCAATATGTAAACTACTAGATGCTAAGACAGAATCACAACAAGAGACACTTCGACTATATTGTCCTTGTAAGAAAGACATGAAGGGTAGCATTGCTGGGAAGAAACCGAAAAATGGCTATTGTTAGTTTAAAAAGGTACAACAGATAGTTTGTTTGAACAACTGATTTTAGTTAACCAGTATTGGTGAAACCGGGGTAGTTTGCATTAGCTTATATAATCCATGTGAAGAGGCCTCATTTGACACATACTTTTTAATGGAGATTAGTTGTCAACATAACAAGGAAAAGAATGCAGATTTCCACCCATGTATGGAATGGAGAAGATTTAAATCCAAATTCATACAAAGACAACAAAACCAAGTAAGAGAAACATTATTAAGGCACCAGTTCATGGCCATAAAAGTGTAAGCAACACGCGTAGTGTTTGAACAAAGATTACCTCCAGATGAATAGGCCACTTTATATGTTCAGAACCTCGTCCCATTAATCTGGCACCATCTCTTATCTGCTTCCCGATGGCTCCAGAATCCTACGGCCATAGTAATAAACATCACAAACAACCAAAGCATAAAATAAGTTTAGTTAGAAAATAAAACCGTAATAAAGTTTCTACCTTAAGAGTTTTCATCATGATCAACTCTGATGAATCTATCTTCCATGCATTTATCAGTTTCGCAATCTTTCCTAGTCCCACGGACTGCCAAAATAAAGGCAATTCATCAAGGTGTGAACTCATTGAAAAGTGACACCAAAACCTCTTTCAAACACAAAAGACCTAACGATCAGTATGGAAATATTTCCCAATGTTTTAGCTATTTGCATCATAAGAACACATGAATGGGATTTCTATGACAGGATATATAAACAGGAAGACAATTCTCCATATGGTCGATTGAAAATAGCATCCACAAGCAACAAGACAGCGGCAAACAAGTGCCAAAAATCTAAACATATAGGGGATCAACTAGTAATTACTGAATACAATTATACTGCATATAGTATATTGCCCACAAACAGTATTTGTCAGCCATAACATCCCATGAGCATTAGGAAGTATGACTATAAAAATTTAGGGCAATCAAGTGGACACTATTCATCTCTTACCTTTTCCATGTACTTATATAGTTATATGTTGCGTTTAACCAGCCAATTAGCCAAAAGAGTGAGCATCGATGTGTTAATTATATTATGCAATTTTTTTTATAAATCCGATGGTTCCTGTTCCCATTTAACTTAAGTTACTAGTTCAAAAGTTTATGACATGGAAGTGCGATATTTGTAACTTTGATATTTAACTAGAAGATTAATGGTGTAGAGTTTGTAGAAGCCCTTCATTCATGCAAATGCTTAACATTTTAACTCTCTTTGAGGTTTGAAGGAAGAGGAAGGGGGCAGAAAGGAATAAAAAGAAAAAACAGCCATTGTAAAGTCAGTATAATTCAACTTAGAGATGTATCACCTAAGAAGCAAGGACACTAAAAATAAGGTGGCACTCCTCGGACACACACTCCTCGGATTGTCTCAGACACGTGTCTGACACTATTTTTTTGTGTCCGTGACTCCATAATTAGGAAACAAAAATCTAATTCGAACGCATCGAACTCTTTCTACAATGTGTTTGATGCTTTTTTGGTGTCTGGCTAACAAACAAATAAACAGAAAAACTGTGTCATTTTATACTTTGATGGGGAAATGGCCTCGGATGATAAGATATCTTCTTGTTTGATCCACAAAATGGGACGGGATTCGATTCTGAAAAACTTCCAAAATAGAGCAAACAAGTTCTATGTGTTATCCATAAAATGACATTACAGAACAGACTCTTGAAATTGCAACCAAACCAATCACATGAATGATAGGAGCAAAACCCAGAAACGGTTAAACCAAATATACCTGAAACGTGAGCCTAAAGGGGTTCTTAAACCCCCTTTTCGGCATCCTCCGCTGCATCGGAGTCTGCCCCCCTTCAAACCCAAATTTCATAGTCCCCCCTCTGCCCCTTATGACCCCTTCCAGCAGTCTTCCCCTTGCCTGACCCAAACCCCCGACCCTTCCTTGTCTTCTTCTTTCTAGCACCTTTGTTGTCTCTCAAATCATTCAACTCAGAATGCTGTAAGCCCTCAAACCCAGATTCAGATCATGCCCCAAAAAACCCACATGGGAATGAGGGGTAAAATTCGAACTTTGCAAGAAATGCGAAGGAGGTGGTGGTGATGGAAGTAACCGTGGGGTGATTGACGTGGGTTTGGCGTGGATTGAAGAACCGTTGTGGATTGAGGTTGCGATTAATAGCGATAGCCTTCTTCTCAACATTTTTATTGGGAATTTGTTTGATTTATGTCTAGAAATTTTTGAGAAATGGAAGGGAAGGGTTTAGCAATGGTTCTCAGGTTCTGTTTGATAGATGCGTACAATGGCCATTGCAAGTGAAAACGAAGTGAATGAAATTTTCCCCCGTACTTCGTGTGTCATGAACAATCTGTTGGACCAACTGATATTAATCCACCTGTCAGCTTAAGTTGGCTGCAGAAAATTGGTTTGGCCGTTGAAATGTATTCCAAATAGCAATTAGACCCTTTCATCCACATAAACTAGCACTCACCAGTCTGTCTAATTAAAAACACTACATAACATGCAAGAGAGACAAAAAACATAACCTGCAAGAGAGAGACAGAGAAAAAAAAATTCAAATAGGATACTTTTCCAACTCCAACTCTAAGCGTAAAAAAGAAACAAAAAAAAAGAAGAGAGAATAAGAACAGGATCTGGTTGTACGCACGTCGCCATCTTCCCACGAGTCGTTTTCCCATCCTAAAACACGAATAGGTCATAATATGAAGAAAGCTACAAAAACATTCCACAAATACAGCACCCCGCCCCCCCCCCCCCCCCCCCCCCCCCCCGCCCCCCATTTTTTTTACAAACACTTGCATTCAAATGCAGGTTTTCAAGAATGCAGAGATCAGCATTTACAGTTTATGCACTTTGCAGAACACACAATCAAACAATTGTTTCTTTTTTCGGTTGTTGATAAACTGTTACAAAACATTAGCACTCAATCTAGCTCTTGTAGACCCCCATTAATGGAGATGCTACTGGATGTGATTCACAATATAGGACACGCTGGATTTTGCAGAGACCTTGGTTTCATTCATAACCCGCTAGCCACCAAATTTGTGCTCAGGAAGAAGGGAATTAGCTGACTAAATGGTCGGCATCAGTTCTCATCATTCGTAACAGAAAACCCCTAAGTGATTGATTAAAACAAGAGGCAAATGTTGGATTAAAACGGTAAGCATTTTTTATTTTTTTTACTTACAACAGGGCTGTCACAAAAAAACCCCCTAATTTCTGCAGAAAAGGGAAACCCTAATTTCTAGTTTTGCAGATTTCGAACGGGTCTCGAACCCTAACCAGATTCTTCGAGAGATTCAAAAGATTCTTTTAACATCAAAATAGAGACATAAAAGCTATACACACCACAAAGGTAGCAAATCTCTTGTACCAGAGGGAGAGGAAGAGAGAGAGTAAAACCCTAATTTCGAATCGGCAAAAAAAGCCCTAATTTCTGTTCGAATCGGCAAAAAAAGCCCTAACCAGATTCTTCGAAGCAGAGATATCATCCAAGGTATCTCTCTCTCTCTCTCTCAACGCGTAACAAATGGGAAAGAGAGATGCTACATACACTACCATTCATCCACTACACCATTCACTACATTTTTTATACGGCTCACCCCGGCTCCCAAAAAAATACAGAAAAATGTCCATAAATTTTAGAATAATATTTTATGGGGCCCTGTAAAAAATCAATTTCAAAGAATATCGCTAAGTATTATTTCTTGATTTGTAGGGACGAAACTGTTTAACTATACCGTTTCGCCCTTATAAATCAAGAAATAATATTTACCAATATTTGTTGGAGCTGATTTTTTACAGGGCCCCATAATATATTATTTTAAAATTTATGAATATTTTTTTATATTTTTTTGGGACACATGGTGAGCCCTACAAAACATGTAGTGGATGATGTAGTGGTTAAATGTAGTGTACCTAGACTTAATTGAATGGGAAATGGACTCAGTCTTACCCGGTTCCCCTTGACCCGTTATTCCCATTTGAACCGTGTGTTATGTTTTTAAGTGGCCTCTAATCACAGCCGTTGGATTAGATCCAACGGCTCACATGAAAAGTCCGGATTTAACAGTTTGTCCGGGGATAACTGATAGGAAAACCCCTGTGTGTGTGTATATATACACACACACTAGCGTTCAACCCGTTCTATGCACGGGCAAAATTAACCCGTTAATTGTCCCGTGCATCGAATGGGTACAATGTTAGAACGGGTTAATTTTGGCCGTGCATAGAATGGGTTGAACGCTAGTTTATTAGAAAACATAATGGTAGCATGTGAACATTAAACACAATTACTGTTATTCAAACTATATGGTGACAATTAAAGAAACAACTCTTGAATTTAACCAAGTAAGTTGATTTCCTCTTCGCTGAGTTCGACGGGACCCCAACTCCAGTTTCCTCCATTCTGTTTAAAAAAAAAAAAAACCAATGTCATTTGTTTTTTACACCGTACATAAATGTTGTGTTGTTTGAGAAGTCTCCAAACGGCTATTTTTAATTTTCCAGAATTATCGAATTTTCTTAATTGAACGAACATGTTGAAAACCAACTGCAAAACACATGCTTTAATTTCCACCACCACCCCGACGGCCTGCACCCTCTCCCCTCATCCCCACTCCATAACTGAACACTTGAATACTTCGACTCTTTTAAAGTTGTTTATCTTTGTTTGTAATTTATGCTTCCCGTGTTTAGTTTATGTTTTAATCTCCTCTCAATATTTATGTTCTCATTTGTTTTCTTAATTAATCTGATGCACACAGAGATATAAAAAGCTTCAAAGCTCTTTCCTGCCTCAATTACCCTTCTTTTTTTTTTGCTCGGCCCTGCCTCAATTACCCTAGGTTGCCACAACGTAGCTTACAGCATTTTCCTTGGGTACTTTGTACATTTACAGATTGAGAAATCCGTGATTCAGCTTTCAACTTTTTTTTTTTTTTTTTTTATAGTGAATAGACTTGGGGTAAATATAGCAATGTTTAGTCAGCCAAATACTTGGGCAAACCTACCTTAATTTTTTTCAAGGAAAATTTGTGTGCTTTGCAATTTTTTTGTTGTTGTTATGATACTTTTTTTTTTCATCCCATCAAGCCTAGAGGTATCATATATCAGTAATTGGTTTTGGCAAAGGTTTTGACTTTCAACTTTTTTTTTTTTATAGTGAATAGACTTGGGGTAAATATAGCAATGTTTAGTCAGCAAAATACTTGAGCAAACCTACCTTAATTTTTTTCAAGGAAAATTTGTGTGCTTTGCAATTTTGTTGTTGTTGTTATGTTACTCTTTTTTTTTTTTCATCCCATCAAGCCTAGAGGTATCATATATTAGTAATTGGTTTTGGCAGGTTTAAGGTTTTGACCAAGTTCGGAGGCGAGGGGTCAATTTTACGCTGGAGTGACCAACTGACACGCAGAACGTGGGCTAATTTTCTCTCCTCCCGTTCTATGCACATCGACCCTGTGGTAAAGACCATGTATATAAATTGACCTTAAGGTTTTAGCACATAAAATTTATTTGAAAGCCAATCGAACACCCAATAAGCCTATTAAGATAAACTGACCCAGGTCAAAATGAGCCAAACTAACATGTAAGGTTAGTAAAGTCATGAGAATCAATATCTTACAAAAACTGACTCAATATCGTACATGTAATATGTTAGTTTAAGTTCTTTGCCTATCAAAAAAAATACATGTTCGTTTAAGTTTTTCGCTGTCAATTTTTTCAGTTTGTCTTTTTTACTGACCCAATAAGCCTACCAAAATTTCAAAACTAACCTTACTAAATTGATTCTAAATTGAAAAAAAAAAAAACAAAAACCCAGTAAAATATTTTTGGGTTCAATCTATCAATTCTCTTGGATCAACTTACTTGGTTGAATTCAAGAAATCCCTGAGGCCCGTGATCAGCAATTAACTTCATGCGATAGCTATGGTCAATTTATTAAAGTTGTACAATTATGGGCGGTAACGGATCATTTATGGCTTACCCAGCAAAAAATTCGAAACTAAACCACAAAATCAAAAAGGGAAATTGTCATGTTAAGTACACGAATCCAATTACCAACTAAAATTTGGATGTGAGCATTCTGTTATACATGAAAAACTTACGCCATTCAAACATCTATAAGAGTTAAACGAACGAAATTACAACCAAATTTTGAAAGAAGGATCCATGACCCAGTTCTGCATTAATTTTTTTAAGCACGGGACAAAACAGAATGGAGAAAAATGGAGTTGGGGTCCAATCTATCAATTATGTCGAACTTAGCGAAGAGGAAATCAACTAATTGGTTTTATAAACCAAATGCCAAACCCATGCCCAGAATCAAATCAAACGCCAAAAAAAAAAAAAACACACACACACATTAATTTAACTCAAACAACCATCATATCCACCCAATTCTTGATTCTGACACTAACCCATTTTCTTTTTTACAAAACTAAGCAAACCCATTTCTTTTTTTTCGTTTCAAACAAAGCTAAATGAACAACGAAACAATAGAGACCCACTGACCTCAATATTTTGTTGTGAAGATACTCGGATACCTCGTACACCGATGCACGAAATTAGCATCACCCACAGTCCTCCTGATCTGCCGTTGCTTGAGAGAGTAAAGGAGTGAAGGAGTAATCCTACTTTTCTGTCAAGGGCCGGGGTGGTACGGTTCTGTCAAGAGCGGGGGCGGGACGGTGATAATTGGCGGCGAAGTCAATCTGTGAAAGTTTGAGGGAGGAGTGAGGCGGGGATTCATAGGCCATGAGAGAGTGAGAGGTGGGGTGGTGGGAGAGAGGCGTGGGGTGGTGGCGGTTGAGGAATGGAGAGAGAGAGAGAGAGAGAGAGAGAGAGATGGATGCCGGAGCCGAGTTGGAGGAGTAGCTGTGGAAAACGTGGGTGGTTTTTTTTAAAATAGAAAAGGAAAATTCTAGATTGTGTTGACAATAATAAATATGTGAATGTGTATTAAATAGTATAAAAAATACACAGAAATATGTATTTTTTTGTCTTTTAGTGTACTTATCGTCAACTCAGTGGGCTGATAATAGCAATACCATTTTGAGAGTTCAATTGCATTCCCTTAGGATATTGATAGATAGATAGATACTCCATAATAATGTAGTATACATATATTATAGGGTCGGGTTCGACGGGTTACTTAGGTGCCGACCCGAACCCCAAACCGAAACCGAAAATTTTGCACATCACAAAACGTAACCGACCGAATCACTAGTTCGGAGCCGTCCGAGACCCCTCGGGTCGGGTCGGGCCCGCGAACCTGCGGGTAATTTGCTCACCTCTAGGTGTAAGTCAGGCTCAAGTTTGGCTCGGGTTCGATTCAAGCTTGGACAATGGAGCTCGAGTTCGGCTTGTTAAAAAATTTCAAAGCTCGGGCTCAGCTCGTTAGACTTAAATGAGCCGAATTCGAGCTCGAATACAATTCATTTTCGAATATAGCTTCGGCTAGAATACAGTTCATCCCCCGAACCCCTTCACTAGAATAGACCCGACCTTGTTTAGAATGTCATGAATTAGTGCCAATACTGGTACAAGCCCTTCTTAAATTCTCATTAAAAAAAAAAAACACATCTGAAATATTAGAAGAGGGGATTTCGTTCCCTTTATTTCAGAGTTTTTCGAAATCAATTTGGCCCCTAAATGAAGTCTTGTAATATTAGAGGAGAGAATTTTGTAGAAAAAAACCCAATCTGGAAACAAACAATAACAGAGTATAAGAATACCTAGTAGATGAGGTGGAGGTGGTGGAAAGAGGCTGTGGAGAAACCCTAACTTTGAAGTCGTCGTTTGTAACTCTGTATCGAGTCTATCTTTTTTTTGTTGATCCGAGTATCGAGTTTATCGACTATCGACAATATACTGGAGTACAGGAGTCGTAATATTTAAATTATACATATACCCTTAAAATATATAATATTAATGAATAGACCCCCAAAGTATTAATAATTATTTTTTGACCACAAATTTGCGAGCCTATATGAGCCGAATACTATTAGACTTAGGTTCGGTTCATTTATGAAATGAGGCCTAAAATGGAGGTTCAAGTTTAATTCGTTTAGTAGACGAGTCAAACTCGAATGAGCCTTTATATAGCCAAACCTCAAATAGTTCGCGAACAGCCTTTGAGTCTAGCGGCGATAGAATGTATTTCTCCATTATATTTAACTATAGAAAATTAGAGGCCGGTCCTCCTTTTTAGGCTCGGTTTGAACCCAACCTTGAATATTATTTCTAAACCTGCATAGGCTCAGATATGTTATATCATGGCCTTTTTGCCTTTTTTATTTCGTCTCGTCACTCCATCTCGCCATTATCTAGCAAACCCTCTCTCTCTAAAGTTTTGTTTGCACCATCATCATCATTGCCTCGTTTCCATATGATGAGAAAAAGCCAGATCTTCTGTAGCCGCTGGACACCCTGCCAAAATCGTTTAGGGGCGCAGAGTTCGACTAGTTCGATCCCAACGCCTTCTACGAGCGCAAGGACTCAAGCAATGGAAACAACAACTCCAACAAATCTAGGTCATCCATCACCGACGAGGTCGTCGTTCTTGTCATCTTCTGATGCGTTGGTGGAAATCAAGCCTGGCAAGGTTAGGATCATCTCCATCATTCTTGAAGAACAACTTCATGGAAGGGTACAACCGAACAGTAAACCCCAATAGATACTCACTCTTGTTTTTCTTTTCCTTTTTTTGAATTCTTGAATTAGATCTAGCAATCAGTGTGATGTGTTTGACGATATTTTAGCTCAAAAGCTTGATTGATGATTTCTTGTAGTAATTGAGTTTGTGGAGGAATTGAGATTTTTGATCAAGTGAGATATTTTTGATCTGGCAATCAGTGTGATGTGTTTGACTATCATACTGTACACCTCAAAACCTCCAATTCTTCTTTTTTTTAGGATTTTCCGATGTGAGGTTTACCTTTCAATTTTTTTTTTTCCTTCAAGTTCTTAATGTATGGTTGTTTTGATGGAATGTATGAGGAATTTGTGATGGTGTGACCAAATACAATTCGTCGCATAGATTTTGATGTGAAGTTATGATTGAATAGTCGTTTGCTTTTTGTCATGAGGCTATGTGAATTGCACATCTGAATTGTTTATTTTAGCGTGCCATGAGACTATGTGAACTGTGTGGTGGGTTATGAGAATTGCATATGTGAATTGTTTATTTTAGTGTCGCGAGTCTATGTGAATGGTGAGTTATGAGAACTGCATATGCGAACTGTTTATTTTAATGTGTGGTGAGGTTATGTGAATTATTTATTATTGTTTGTTCAATTTTTGTTCGTGTGTGTATTTTCTATGAGAACTGTATACTTTTCTATGAGAATTGTGTATTGTCCATAAGAACTGTCTATGAGAACTATGTATTTTTTTATGTGAACTGTGTATTGTCCATGAGAACTATCTAAGAGAACTGTGTATTTTCTATCAGAATAGTGTATTTTTCTATGAGAACTATGTATTTTAGTATGTGATAAGGCTATTTGAACTATTTATTTTTCAGTTCATATAGCCCAATTTTCATAGCCTGTTCACATATCATAAAGAACTAGCAGTTTTCATATAACTAACTATGAGAATTGACAATTCACATTCACATAACCAGTTCACATAGTCAGTTCTCTTTGAGAATTGAGCAGTTCTCATAGAACTGACTATGAGAATTGCCAAGGGTATTTTTATCCGAAATAATATGGGTCAGAAATTGATTCTAAAAATATAAATTTTACTAAAAATACATATGTATACAAAAAGTTAAGAAAAATGGGCAGAATAATAAAAATGCATAAAAAGTCAAGAGAAATGACTGAGATAAAGAAAAATATTTTTGTCAGATCTATTTCAAGTTCGAACCTAGAAAATGGGGCCGGCCTCTAAATCCCTACATTAATTACTAATGTAGATGAACTATTTGGCCTAAAAGGAAATAAAATATCACAAGTTCAAGTAGGGGTGAAATCGGGTCAAGTTCGGTCCAAACATGTTGAAGACCAATTCGGTTCAGGGATAAAATTTCCAGGACCGATCCCGACTGTTATTAATTGTCATTCGATTCGGTTCGGGGTGGAATCAATCCGATCGAAAAATTCGATCTTATCGAATTGGGCTTAGTTGGACCGAAAATAAAAACTTTGATAGTGGACCACAATTCAAAAAAATTAACTTCATAGTGGGCCAAAAATAAAAACACTGCGTCTTAAAGGCGTATAATGGAGTACTTGATAGTCGGACAATTTCACCTGTTTTTTTAATCAAACACCAATTCAAAAGAAAATATATATACAGACAACCAATTTCCATTTTTCACTACCTTCGCTCTTTATACCATTGTGGAGGACCAATTATTGATTTTCTATAGAAAAAGAGTTGTTACTTTTTACACTAGCCACTTGATGCGGAGGAAGTTCCTCAGGGTAGAGAAGGGAGAGTAGACATCTCCCAAACGGGGCGTCGCCATACAAATTGATTAAGTTTGTTTGGTTCCACTTTAGTATAAAACAAGATCGTGGATATTTCTATGGTTAGGAACATTGCCACACGATAACGGTTATCATCAAAATAGAGTCGCCACATAGTTTATAAAAACTAGGAAAAATAGATAGAGATTCCCGGTATGGGAGCCAAAAGTATAATAAAGGGAAGGTGTTAGGTACCCCTCTTTGTCCAGTCGTGAGACCGGCCCATAATCGTTCAATGTATAATTAATACTTCATTTAATTCTAAACACATAATCTAATTATTAGCTTTTAATAGTGGATAAGGTGAGCGCAGACAGTAATTGAAAGCATGCCTTGAAATACACAGAACACAATAAAACTGTCGTAGAGAATGGATGTCACGGCCGAAGGATCCTTCTGGATCGATGTATCAGCCGAAGGAACGAAGTCTCAGTCGATGTTCTTCCTCACACCAGAACGAACAGTAAATTAAAAGATCAAATTACTATGATTTAAAGTACAGAAACATAAAAATAGACAAACCATAGGCCTCTGGGCCTCACCACCTTGATCCTTCAATTGCTTGATTGCTTCGAATTGAGGGTGATTGACGGATTTCCTTCTCGAAACCCTAGGGTTATGGTTTGTACTTCGGGGTTTGATTGCTCAGATTGCGGTTGCCTTCGGGATATTAAGATTTTTGTAGGGGAGATATGAGAGAGTATTTCTGTAGAGTTTCGTGGCGATTGGTGGTGAATTGTGTATATAATTTCGAAACCCTAAGGGTCCTTTATATAGGTACCGGATGACATCACTCCAACCAATCATAATGCACAAATTAATAAAAAGTATATATGCATAAGATCTCTTCTCAGAATCTCCTTTCATAGCCCGAAAAAATTGGAATTTGGCTGCTAGGGTTTTGAGTATCGAATCAAACGATTGACAAAACATTCTAGAATCTGGAAAAAGGATGATTTGGCGGCCAAAGGATCGATTTGGAGGCTGAAGGATGGTTCTTGCGGGCGAGGGATCAATATCTCAAGGAGAATATTTTCAAACAATATATTTCACGGGTGAAAGAATGAAGTTGGGGCGTGAGATCAATGTTACGGCCGGAAGATGTATTTTCCTAGGATATTGTATTTCTATCTGAAAAGCTATATGGCGCTGAGTTGAGTCCCCTAAGTGGCTAAAAGTACTCACCAAAAGTCCACTTATTTACGAGAAGTCAGTCATCAATCACTGTATCCATTCATCATCGGGATGGTCCCCAAAGTGGGACTTTGAAATAATCGTTAGGTCAAATTGGGGTGTCTACAGATGTCCCTTTTTGACTGAACTTAAACGGATCACGAGACATGTTTAAATAAGAGTCAAAGCCGTAAAACGACTTCAATTTGGTCGAACCACTATTCCAAGGGTTTTTGAAAAAGGTTTTAGTTATGGTCGGGTCAGGAGGCTGCCTAAGTATTCCACAAGGGAAATTCAGACCAATCATAGTTCTGGCCAAAAATAAAAAGTTAAGAAGGTTAGGGACAGAAGACGTACCTTCGGGCTTTAAAAGCCATAGTGCAACGTACTTGGGCTATGCTAAGATTTTGGCGAAGAGTAGTTGAAGGAGCGCAGAGCTGTTGGAAGTATTGGCGGAGAGCATTCTCAGTATTTTAGGATAGATCAGTACACAACGGGTAAGTCGGTTGCTTTTCATGATCGTCCTTACTTTGACTGAGGGGAGCTTGATTAGGTAGCCCATCCTTGCGAATAAGCTTGATGGAATTGATGTAATTTTGGGGTGGAATCCAAACCATCTTCTGGAGACAATTGGACGCCAATTTTGAGATATGACGGCATGGAGCCAGTAATTAGAGTGCGGAGCTTGAGGAGACAGAACCGAGGCGCGGAGCCGGTTACAGTCATGAGGTGAGAGCCTGAGGAATCGGAGCTTGGAGCTTGAAGTGAGAGAATCGAGGCGCGGAGCCAGTTACAATCATAAGGCGAAAGCCTGAGGATTGGAGCTTTGAGCTTGAAGTAATGGAACCGAGGCGTAGAGCCGGTATCAATCATAAGAGGGTCAGAGCTTAGAGCTTTTCTATCTTTCACAAATTTTGGTGTAGAGCTAGAGGATCGAGGCACGGGACTAATCAATAAAATCGAGGCACGGAGTCGGTTGATTGCAGGATTGATCTGTTTCATGAGAGAGATGCAAAACATAGCATGTATATGATGATGGTTAGATATGAACAAATATGATGATGATGATGTAGACTCAATGATGACAATGGTGATGCAATATGTGCACGGGCCTGTGCGTGTGTGTTGTTTTAAGCGTAAAGCTTCTTTCAAGTTCTAAACTTGAGCATTCACAGCGTAGAGCTCGAGCATTCGGAGGATATAATCCGAGCATTCAAAGTACAGGCTTTGAGCATCCAGTACACAGTGGTTGGGCATTTGAAGAGCTTCCAGCATTTAAAGTATAAACTTTAAGCATTTGAATATAGAGTTCAAGCTTCCAATACGCAGTGGTTGGGCATTCAAGTGCAGAGCTTGAGCATTCAAGTGTAGAACTTGAGTATCCAGTACACAGTGGTTGGGCATTCGAAGATCTTCGAGCATTCAAAGTTTTAGTACTTTGAGCATTCAAGCATAGAGCTTAAGAACATATGATATCTTGGTGATCGTGGCATGGAGCCTGTTGAGATAGTAGGCGTAGAGCCGTTGAACTTGTGGGCGTAGAGCTGCTGAGTTTGTGGGCGTAGAGTCGCTGAGTAGTTTGATGGTAGTGAGTTCATGGGCGTAGAGCCGCTCAGTGACTTGAGCACAAGGCTGTTGAATGAGCATGGAGCTGCTAAGGCTTGAAATAATAAGTTGTCGGGCATAGGGCTGTTGAGTAGCTTGAACTGCTAGGTGGTCAGGAGTTGCAAAGCTACTGAGATAACGGGCACAGGGTTGTTGAATTGGCGGGCATGGAGATGGTGAGCAAAGAGCTGCTGAGTTTGAAATAATGAGTTGGATGGAGCTGTTGAGATCATGAGCATAGAGCTGCTGAGTGAGTGAGCATAGGGATGCTGAGATGATAAGTTCAGGGCTTGTCTAATGAGCGAGTGTAGAGCTGCTGAATGGTTGAGGTGGTGGGCACAGAGCTTGCTAAATGGTCAAGACAGAGAGCGTGGAGCTGCTAAGTAGTGATGGGTGCAGGGTTGATGAGTGATAGTGAACATAGAGCCGAGAAGCTTGGAATAGAACTGTTGATGGAGCACAGAATGTGATGACTGTTGTATTTCCGGAGTGCGATAATTGGGGCATGGAGCCTGAGGTATCGAGGATCCTTGGGCTTTGAGAGTAAGAGCTCGGAGTTCGTAATCCTTAATGGTTAAGTGACCAGTAATTGGTGAACTTGCTACCATAGAGAGCTTTGGAAAATTCCAGATGCAAGTTCAATGCTAGTGCTTGAGATTCCATATGCTCGGGGATGCCCCCAAGGCTAGTTCTGATTACATTACATTTGCTCAGGAATGCCCCCGAGGCTGATTCAAACACATACACATCTGGTCTTGTGGTGAGAAATGGGAGATGTTGAGCTTTCAAACAGAAGAGTGAGATGGGACTATAAGCGAGATGCTTCGATCTGTGCAAAGTTGTCGCCATCTGGGAGAGAGAGAGATCGCAGATTGCTGCCATGGATGGTTAGAGAGAGAGGGGGTGAATCGAGGGAGAACAAAGACGGAAAGCAATACACAGATCTAGGTTAATGGTGTACAGGATAGTGGGCACACGGATGGCTGAGATAACTTTGTCTCTAACTAATGAATGGCTAGGATTAAAATGCAAAATGCAGAATGTAAAGGTTTGGAAAGTGTTGTATCAGTTTGGTTCGGTGCCATTCGGTCAGTTTTACTCCTAAACCTTTACTCCTAAACCTAAACCGAAACCGAATTTATTTATTTTTCAAAATGTAAAACTGAACTGAAGTACTCATAAAACTGATTGAAATTGAAAAAACTGTTTGGTTCGGTCGGTCGATTTGGTTTTTCGGTTAATATTTTCATCCCTAAGCTTCCCTTGATAAGGATAACCATTTAAAATTTTCTTCGTAGATCCATACTAGCATTTTAGTTCGGGGAAGACCTTGATTGCTACTTGCTAGTATTACTTAATAGACTGAATTAGAAATTCAAAGACTCCGTTACTTTAAGAGTTTTGGATTTTAGATTTTAATCATTATCTTATTTATTTACGATCATTATTTTCATTTTTATCTTTCCAGTTATTATTCTATTTCCATTTATACTTATTACGTACAAATCCAAAATCCCAATTCGTAGCGAGCAGTGCAACGTGCACAGCAGGCTGTGCACAGCAGCTGTGCACAGCGGCCGTTTTCTCCCGCCTCGGGTAGCGCAAAGATGATCGGAGCCGCTCATTTTGTTCAAAATATGTCGTGTAAGGCCTCCGTAAAAAATGAGCTTCGTTCGATATCGTTAGAGGCGTTAACAAAACACCCAAAATCACTTCAGAATTTAGCCTAAATTCTGAAGTGATTTTGGGTGTTTTGTTAACGCCTCTAACGATATCGAACGAAGCTCATTTTTTACGGAGGCCTTACACGACATATTTTGAACAAAATGAGCGACTTCGATCATTTTTGCGCGATCCGAAGCGGGAAAAACCGGCCGCTGTGCACAGCTGCTGTGCACAGCCTGCTGTGCACAAATCATTTCTGATTCGTAGCAGAGGGTCAAAACAGGGAAGGGAGATGGTGGTGGAGCGCCGAACATGCATGGATGAGATGGGAAACAAAGAAGAGAGAGTGAAAGGGCACGAGTTTAAACTGGGGCAGAAATGTCCCACTGGCATAGCAGTCGTGGCTTCATCAAAAGTTGTGCGGCAATTTGGATTAAAAAATGTAACAGTAACTTTTTTTTTTGTCTTTATTTATTTAAAAAAAATTCGCATTCGTTAGTTTTGTATCAAATTTTTGTGACTTATTGATTCGTCTCAGTGAGAGAAATCGACAAAAGTAAAAAAATTTGATCGAAACTCATAATATTTTTTTAAAAAGGATAAAGTAAAAAAAAATTGTCTTATTGACTTATTTTTGTCTTTATTTAAAAAATTATAAGTATCGATCAAATTTTTTTACTTTTTCGATTCCTCCCGTCGAGATGAATAATAAGTCACAAAAGTTTAACGCATAACAAACAAATGCAATTTTTTTTAATAAAAATAAAAAAAATAAATCACTCATATTTTTAATCCAAACGCACAATCTCTTCTATCCTATTCTTAAAAAATTTATGCCTCGTTCTCTTCTCTTTTTAAAAAGTATTTTTTTAAAAATTCTCCATAGATTTTTTCAACTTTCAATATTTCTCTTTATATTTCTTTTCACTTATTATTCTTACTGTTTTTCAAAAAAAAATTTAAATACCGAACCAAACACATCATCAATTTATCCGTTCATCCGTTCGGTAGCACGGGAACTAGGCCTGTCCCTGTGTCCCAAAACATGCGCATGAGGGTGGGACCCTAGAACAGGGAGAGAATCTCAACATTCTACAGCACCCATCCATCACTAACATCCAATGCATATTCCTTTCCCATCAAACCCTGGCATAAGTATACCGGTCTTGGTATTATTAGTCTATTGGGTTAATGATAAACACATTAAAAGATAAAAAATACATATATTTCTACGTATTTTATATACTCTTTAATATATATTTATACACTTACTATTTTCAATCAATTGAACTAATTTTAGAACTTTCCTGAGTATAATACCAATAGAGTTGCTACTCACACAGACATTTTACACATATATCGTGCACATACATTTTATGGGATCTATTACGGATCTTACACAAATTATTCAAGCCATTCATTAAATGTAAAATACTTTTTTATAGGTCAAGGCAAAAAATCAGCTCAATCTGATACTTAAAAGTGCTCGATTCAATTATCTAACTTTTTATTTAGATTTTAGGATAATAAAAACTAGATGATTGAATCAAACACTTATAATCAGATTAAACTGATTTTTTGCTTGACCCTTGTTTTACATTTAATTAACGACTCGAATCATCTGTTTGAAACCCACAGTAGACTCCACACATTAATCTGGTCACCATATGTGTGCAAAATGTATGTGGCAACCGACTTTATGTGATACTCCTACTAGTAACCTCCAGGAACCCCACCAACACCAGCCACCAGGTACACCCTGGCCCCATTAAATTAGTACTATTTTAGTATTACCACATTAAATTAAATACTATAAAAAATACCAGTAGCGGATTATGGAGCGGTGTTAATCTTTCGAATGCTCAATCTCCGTTCTGGGTTGTGTTCTGGTTAATTTTTCTCGGCGTACATAACAAAACCCTGTCCCTGTTTCTAACTTCTTTATCACCAAAAGATGGTGAAATGTGAAGGATCAAATGCATAATCTGTTCCAACTTTTTACGACACACTCTTTCTAAGAATTAGCAAAAAAAATCCGCGACCAGAGAAATCCCTCCTCCATTAACGGGTCAAGGGTTTCTGGGTTTTGGTCTTGCTCATTCTTTCGGTTGTCGTTTTCGGATTCACATTGTTTTGCTGCTTATTATTATTATTTTTTTTGGTTTTTCCAGCGGCATTTGGGATTTGAGGACGTGGGTCGGTCTCGGATTGCATGCCAGGTTTTCGTTGAAGGAGGACGTGGGTCGGCCTCGGATTGCATGCTAGGTCTTCGTTCAAGGAGGACGTTATGAAGAAGAAGACAGGGAAAAGGACTGTAAACAAGGAAGAGATCTGTGAGGATTGGTGCTTTGTTTGCAAAGATGGTGGATTGCTATTTACTTGCGACTACAAGTGAGTTTTTTTTTTCCTCTCTGAAAAAGACCATTGCTTTTGTCTTTGAAAAGGATTTTGGGGATCTTCAAAGAGAAACAGACGGACACTTTTTTAGGATCTCGCCCTTAGACATGTGGGCCTTCGCAGCTTCAGTTCAATGATTAAAGAAAAAAACTCGTTCATTTAGTATAGATGTTGGATGTGGTTGATATATATTTTTAAAACCGTTTATGCTGCATCTAATTTTTTATGATATAAATGTCATTCGAAAACAAATCAATTTATATTCAATGAACATGATTTTGGACTTGCTTGATGGTCTAAACGAGTTGTAAGAAGTAAATGGTTCAGATCATCAAAATGGGTCCGGAAAGGGCCCACAAAAGTTTGGTCCGAGACATCCTTGGGACTGAATAGGAATCCAATCCTTTTAGGTGACATGGACGAAATTGCTCCATGTGCATGAATGGTATTCTTGTCTTAGCATTCTCGCAGAAATGGGGAGTCTGGGCCACAACCTGTCATACTCTGCCTTGAAACGGGCATTGCAACGAGCCCTAAAATGTGATTCGATCCATTCACTTCATCGATCTCGACGTGTACAACATGTGAAAGTCGGGTTGATTCAACAATTGGAAACCTTGTGATTGAATCATATATATTTTTTAAATAAATGAACAGCAAGTTTGGTTTTGAAAGCATGCTGCCAAGATAGCATGGTTCAATCAGTCAGTTTCCGATGTTCAGTCAACTTGATTTGTAGCAATATTGTTCTACGTGTCGTGTTCTACGGACTGAACGATAGGGATAGCCTATTCGGGTTCAGGATGAAGCGCCGCTCCCTACCGCATACTCACATGGTGTTGAGAAAATGGGGTGTCCAAATGAGTAGCCTCCCAATGATGAATTGTTTATTTTGATAAATATGTAGAATTTTTTTTCTATGATGAGGGTGTTCAGGGCTTAGTCTTGACATGAAGTCCGTCCATTTCACGTAAACAAGTCATCCCCGGACCTAAACGCTATGTAGAAACTAGTGATTATCTATGGGCGAGGGGGTGACTGCACTCAAGAAGTTTGGAAACCTTAACGTTAACTAACAATTTGTAATATAACCATGAAATGACAATGGTTCGCATCCCAAAACCATGCGAGCGCACCTGCAAATTCAAAAAGTCCTAGGTCCTTGGCAGCCACCTCAAGGTACAGAGGAATGAGAGTTCAGTTAACCATGCTTGACCTATTCGAACTCGAGAAAATTACTGCCCGCATCCTGTTTGACATTGCAAAAACTCAGTAAAACATCTATAGCAGTAAATTTGTAAAGGTTTGTGCTAACAAGGTGCCAAGAAAGGGGAGCCTTAAGGTATACTTTTCACACATTCCAATTACTTCTACGTGTTTCCAAGTATTTCATACTTGGCCTGGCTGGTCATTAGCAGTTCATATACATATATTTATATATTAATGTACTTGTTATGTTTATTTTTTTGGAAAGCCGAATCATATTTAAATGTAGTGTTTCAATATAAGAGGACTACCAGTTGAATGTTTTACAAGTTCTGTTTTTAAACACAGAATATGAATTTAAAAAAAAAAATGAACTGGGGGAAAATTTCTTTAGTTTGAAGACCTCCCAGATGTCTCAGTTGTACAATGTGGTTTTTATGTTATAAGATAACCCATATAATCACAAGATGCGGTTGGGTGAGGGTCTTATGACACGAGGACAAGAGTTTTTGAGTCAGGTATCCTATTCATACCCTATAATTTGGGATGTAGTACCAGCTCCTTTGCAATGATATGAAGATCGCATATTTTTATGCTCCTCGTATTAATGATTGGTGTCAAGGCACTTGGATGCCTAGTAACATCCTTGGAACAGATTTCTATTGGTCGAACGTAATTATCTTAATAAGTTCTTTTGAAGAGCATTATGCTAATTTACAAACTGGCCTTTCTTGAAATTTACAAGGAAAAGGATGGGAGGTTAATATTGTTTGTAAAATTGTTAGGCAAGGCATTTTGCTCCCAGAGGTGAAGGTTTAAGTTGTTTTGATTTGAAGGTGGTTTTTTAACAGAAATGCACAGAAGTGGAAAGAATAATAGATAACAGAAAATCGTATGCCGGATTTTTTCTCATCCTAGTATCATCCATGACCATTTTGTGTTACTATGACTATCTGGATTTAAATATGGACATTTGGTCTTGTCCTATGCACCACTACCTTATTACTTAACTGTTGTTGACTTCTCCAGTGTTGATTATGCATAAATATGCAATGCTTTAGTCCTGTATGATGCATGTGCATTATAGGCTACACCATCAAACAGTGAAAGTATAAAGAAGCGCCGACACCTCTATGAAGGTGACATGTAGTGTCAGACACCGACAGGACACGACCTCATCGTCATTCCCTGTCATTTTCACATATAGATTTAAGAATTGTTGCATTAGATGATGTGTGTTTTTGATGCATGAATTGATGGACTTGATTTGTCCTAATTGATAAAAGGTCTGTACTATTATTTTTTATGGCCTGGCGCAACGGTAAAGTTGTTCCATTGCGTCCTGGAGGTCGTGGGTTCGAGTCACAGAAACAGCCTCTCTATTTGCAGGGCAGGGGTAAGGCTGCGTACATCAACCTTTTCCCATACCCCGCAATGGTGGGAGCCTCGTGCATTGGGTTTGCCCTTTACTATTATTTTTTATGAAATTATGTCAATGACATATCGTTGCTTAAGTTATGAAACATATGCTTCATTTCAATCTCAATTAGTGCTACGTCACATTTTTAATCATAGCTATGATATGATTCGATGTAAACGGACTACAATAGTAGATAATTCTTATTTGTTTAACTTGTCTTGTACCAACATTGTCTAAAAATTTCTTGCTCAGTGTTCGTTTTGTGTCCTTGTTCGTGTCATGTCCATACTTAGTTGAAAGGTGTGTGCTTCAAAAATTAAACTTACCTCAGGCATAAGCCTTTCGAAACTGCAATGGAGAAAAGCTCAAAAGAGATCCATGTTGAAGTATAGATGAATTAAGAGAAACAAAAGTTCCCTGAGGAGGTAGAGTCACCAATACATAGATTAAAGCTTTCTTTTCTTAGTTTTTTTTTGGGACTAATCCTTTGGATGATGGGTTACGCTTTATGGTTTGATTGGACACAGGTTGGCCTTATAATAGAGCAGACCTCCAGGGCCGTTGTGGGATATTATTGCCCAAGTTTGTAGTTTTATCACATATAACCAAAACCCAGTGACATTTGGCTTTGTTTATGCTTGAAGGAACAAGCTTCACCATTGCATTCACATCTATGTGCTTTCGTATTTATTTTTCTGAACCGAGCTGCGTGTCTGTTTAAGTTTCTGAACATGTTTAGCTGTCTATTATTACTCCTTTATTTGTAGCCTATTGATTCATGGGGACTTTTTATTTTATTGAATTATTTTCCATTATTGATCATGAAGTAGTTTTATTTTGTGTAATCATTGTCAAATGTACTGGTTCAGGCAGTGTCTAAAAGCTTATCATGCTCGATGCGTGGGAAAGGATGAACTATTTTTCGATTCTGGGAACCGCTGGAGTTGTGGTAAGCCCCTTATATTTGTCTGCAGTTTTCTTTTCTCTTCTTGCATGCCATTCACTGGTTCTAATAGAATCTCGACTTTCGAAGTAAAAACGGGGCACTAATTGCCAGATGTGGCAAAGGTTTATTTCCCATCTTCAATTATCTAAGTTTTCCTATTCCACATGTCTTGGAAAAGTAAGAAAATTTGCTCTTTATGGAAACTCCATTTCCTAAATATTTGATCGACTAGTTATGTCATGGAATTTGTGACTGAAATTGAGAAGATTTCATAAATATAGTTTTGCAATGATATAACATCCTCTTCCACATAACAAGACTTTCATGACGAGACTTTCAACAATCATTGCTATTTTTCAGATCTTATTCTAAAAACTAAAAGAAGCCTTATCTGGCCTTATGATGTTAACTTATTTTCTCGTACTTCCAAGATGGTGCATATTGTCATAACAGCATGCAAAGTGGCAAACTAATTCTCATTTTGTATTTCAGAATGGCATTCTTGCTTAATTTGCCACAACCGCTCAAAGTTTCATTGCTTTTGCTGCCCGAATGCTGTGTGCAAACGCTGCATGATTAATACGAAGTTTTCATGTGTTAGAGGGGAAAAAGGATTCTGCAATCACTGCTTAAAGCTTGCCCTACTTTCAGAAGAGAACGTTGATGTTGACTCTGATGGGGTATGACACTTCTTTCTTGGTAATATGTTACTAATCAGTTTGAGTTGCAAAATGAATCATTTTTGATTGGTACTAAGTTCTTTAATTTGGTTATGGATAATCTCCTTTTTGTGGAGACAAGATAGAGACCTACTTATGATCTTCCAAGAAGCTAGCCCTCCACTTAATTCATGTTGCATTAGACATAGCGTATAACTAGTTGAAAATGTATATGCCAACTCTATGTTTGTCTTAACTTCTAGTTCTAGCTGTGGGTTGCGATGGTTTTCTAAATGCTGGTAAATTAAATGGAAAAAGGAGTTTCCTCGTTTGCTTGACATACCTACTTGTAACAACTGACTCAATATGAAAACTTTAGATGTTAGATAACCTTCTTATTTCTATCCTCACCGATGACCTCACATTTGGTCAGGCTCTCCTCCATTAGACACTAAACACGTGCAAGTATTTTAATTGTTAGGCATGTGGTGAGATTTGAGCACAAGAACTGTTGCGTGCTGTGATACCATATTAGATAGTTAAGCGTGAACTCATCTAAAAGATTAAGCTGTCAGAGAGGGTGGGTAATATTATTATTTGTATCTTCAACAATACCCACCTAAAATTTACTCAAGTAACATGTAAAGATACGATGTTTGAAATTGTTTAAGACGAAATGATCGTAAAGTGGGCTGTTAACAAATCCTACTGTGATCCAAGTCACCCAGTAATGGTCTCGATTAAGATCCAATTATGCCTAACATTTGTATGTTTTTTGTTTTTGAAGAGTAAGAAAGAAGACTTCATATGACATAGAAAAAGCAGCAAGAGTTCAATTAATAAAAGCGGGGGACAAGGAATCCACATAAAACAAAATGAAGAATAAACAAACGACAAATGAACTAGGAATCTACAAAAGGAAAAGAAGAAAAGTCCAATAGCCAGTTGCAATTTTTCACCCACACCCGGTGGGGCTTTTCTTATTTGTTCAAAGGATGAGTTTTGCTGCTTATTCTCCAATATCTGCTTATTACATTGCAGGAACAGGTAGACTTCAAAGATCGAGACACATATGAGGGCTTATTCATGGAATATTGGGAGATAATCAAGAAGCAAGAAGGCTTGACTTTGGAGGATCTTCGTTTTGCCTATGCTCAACTGAAGAAGGGTGAAAACATTAAGTCTGACTATGTAGCCGAATCTGAGGAGGATGAAGATATTCAATTAAGATCTGATTACGAGGATGAAGATGATGTAGAGGAACGCAAACCAATGAAGAAAATAAAGAAATCCAAAGGGCAGCAACTTGTGATGAAAAGGAAGGTAGTGTCGAATAAAAGAGAGTTCATCGGTTGGGGTTCAAAATCCCTCATAGATTTTCTTGCATCAATAGGTAAAGACACAAGCACAGAATTATCACAAGTGCAGGTGTCTAGTATCATTACTGCATATATCAACGAAAACAGGCTCTTTGACTCTGAGAGAAAAAGGAAGATTTTATGTGATGATAGACTGAAATCTGTTTTGGGGAGGAAAACAGTGAACCGGAATAAAATATATGACCTCCTGGAGCCTCACTTTGTCAACAACCTAGAGCCATCAGAGGATGAATTTGAATACAGCTCAGAAGATAAGGATGAAAATGTGTTGGTGGCCTGTAAAAAGCAGAAAAAATTGAGTACATGTAGGAAAATCCAGGAAAAAGAGGAGGTGTATAATGCTCCGCAGAGCTGTTTTGCTTCCATCACTTCTGAAAACATTAAGCTTGTCTACCTGAGGAGGAGCCTAGTGCAGGAGCTATTGAAGCAACTTGGAAACTTTGAAGGCAAGTTACTAGGAAGCTTTGTCAGAGTCAGATCAGAATTCATTGACTTTACTCAGAGAAGTTCTTTTCAGCTTCTGCAAGTCACAGGTTTGTCTTGGTGAATATATGATAATCAAATGATCTAACTGGAATATTTCTTCCTATTAGTTGCCCTTTTTCTTCCGTGCCTTAACCTTAGTTGCACGAAGCAGGGGCAAAAGTTGGTGTAGGTGCGGGAGAGCAAGAGGATATAGGAGAATCTAATGTTGAGAGCGTCTATATGAGAGTGTGGGTATACATACATACATAAATAAATATGTTATAGAAATTTTAATTTAACTTCAACATGTAAATTCGTAACTAGTGTCAATTGCAAACATTTTTTGGTGTGGATTTACGTAAATATTATACTAGTACTTAGTGTTGAGCAAATTTAAGTTAATATTTTGGTAGTATCTTATTATTACTCCATATGTTCTCTAGTTTGGTAGCCTTTCTTTTATTACTTGTGAGATCTATAAACTTGGGAGGTTCTATCCTAGTTGTGAGCGGGCTCGTTTCTCGATGGGAGTGAGGTTGCTAAGAGATTATGACTTACGAGCATGGGAGCGAAGTTCTGTGGTGGATTCGCAGCCCCGATAGGAGGATCCTGCTGCAAAGGCCTTGACTTAATAAGAATCAATAAATTGCATGACGTAAGTTTTTGGAAGAAAAGGATAATACTATTTCCCTGTAAAACAGCAGTTCCTGTCCCTCATTTATATATTAGATTGATTTGAATTCAATGCTAGAACTAGCGATACCATTCTAATGAACTGGTAAGTTGTACAAAAAAGGTACTACATATTAGTGAAATGAACCTTCCTATTTCCGACTTATATTTTGTGGTACCATGATCAAACACAACAGCAAGCCAATTTCGGTTTAAACCTTTTCTCCAACCACTTGGGTACTGGCAGTTAATTTGAGGAGTTAGATTCATATTAAAATTTCGAGTCCTGCAACTTGTCTCACTGTGTTGGCATGACCCGGTTCAATACCTTATGTTAAGTGGTAAAATGCTGCAATTATTCTGTGCTTTAGTATAGCTATTATTCCCTCCGTGCAAAAATCTTTTTCCGGTCCGCAAAAAGAGGACTTAAAAATAATACAATTTATGAATAAAAATTCAAAACTTTTCAACAATTTACTAGATATCAATGAGTTCTTTTAAAAAACTGATCTGTTGAACAGGGAATAAAGAACGTGGAAGCAAATGTTTTATTGTATATCGGACTACCGCATGTTCCTTTCAGTTCTCCCTGGCTAAGCTATCAAACATGGCACTTTATGAATGGCAGATTCTTCCGTCCAACAAAAGCCCAATCATCATTTATCAAACAAGTTATACAATGTCCATTTGAAACTTGAGCAACCGAAAGAACCAGAAGTGAATCTTTATTCTTGTTGTTTCAGAACTTTAGTTGCCTATCGTGCAGTTCTTTCTTCAGCAGTGGTCCTGGAAAAGGTGCTGTGGTGTATGTTGACTAGTTCACTTTTACAACTGATGTGGAGGAACGACTTCTATATGAAAATTTTGAGTCGCCGTCAAAATGAAGTTGCTTGAAGTTTTCTCGAGTAGAAGTGAAATCTGAAGTACTGATTTTGCAGGAATCAGACTAGGAGTCTAGGAGTTTGTGACCCATTATACATATATCCAGCTACTCCCTCAATGATAATTATGCGTTTGAAAGAACAATCGAAGGTAAATGAACCACGTTGGGCCAATTGTGTGCTGTGTCTAAAATCTGAGAACTACAGACTACAGTGTCCATGACTCTACAGAGTACCTTTTAGAATGATCTGGTAGCCAGTGCTCAAACACGGCGGTTAAATGGTATGGTTGGGGTTTGGATTGTTGTATTTTCCTTAGTTTGTTTATTTGCATTATATCGTCGTTGAGTTTGCTGAAACCTATTCATGGATAAGCTATAGTTTTCTTTCCGAGTGGAACTTATTTTTAACATTGCACATTTCCTTTGTCATCAACTCATGATGTACTCAGGAATGAGGAAGGTAACCGTGGGGGAAACCAAGACAGAAATTCTTCTCCAAGTTCCAAATATGTCAATCGACGTAGGTGTTGATATGCTTTCAGATGATAACTTTTCCGAGGTAAAATTAGTGTTTTTAGTAGTTCTGTTTTCTCGTTCTTTCTTATTTGTTTTAGGGAAAATTTCTCTTATATTCCTTCGACTTTGACCAAAAATTCATTTTGGTCCTTCACCTTTCAATTTCGGCATAAAAATACTTCCACTTTCCAATTTTTTTCAATGTCATCATTTAGAAGGAATCCGTTTTCTTTGAGTCTTGCTATAGGGACCGACGGCCAGCCCGGGCTGTCTCCGGCCACCAGACGGCTGATCCGAGCCATCCAAAAATTCTATAAAAAAAAAACGAGGGGCCTACGCGGGAATCAACGGCATCCAATGTGTGTAGGGTGCTTGATCCAAACATCCTATTTTTCGTGTATATATGTATATATCCCTAAAGAATGACATTGAAAAAAATTGGAAAGTCGAAGTATTTTTATGCCGAAATTGAAAGGTGAAGGACCAAAATGAATTTTTGGTCAAAGTCGAAGGGATATAAAAGAAATTTTCTCTTTGTTTTATACTTTGTCTTCTTTCAAATTTTCACTTCCTACTCTACTGTAATAATTCACGTATGTAGTTATCATATCTGGATCTTCTTATACCGAAGCTATACTGTATAAGCATTACACCGTGAGTCGGCAATTGTAGTGTTTCTGTAGTTAAACCTACAGCAGCAGTTTGTCGTGTCAACAATGGTTAGTCTTTTTCGAGCTTTGCAGGAAGAATGCGAAGATTTAAGACAAAAAGTGAAAGACGGGCTACTAAGAAAGCTTACTATAGTAAGTTGCCTCATAAACTTTCTGATTAATTTTATGCTTCCATATGCCTGACAAATAAAGTTCTTTACTTATATCTATTGTGGATTTCTTTATGAATACTGGATACTATTATCGTATCTGATCGCAAGCTGAAAGATTCTTGGTTTTCTGAAGCGTTTGGAAAACTCCTCTGGAAAGAATGTAATTGGCCCTTGCATTTTGTCGTGATTTAGTGGAATGAAATATCGGAAACTGTTGGGATCGAGTCTCAATAATGTGGTCCCTTGGATCCATACAATTGGTTTCTACTTCAATTGAAATGGAGAATAAGCCATCCCTTTTCTCTCATCGAATCTCTTTACATTTTTTTTGGTCATTCGTTAAACCTAATCTATTCTATCGTATTGCTCTTCACTCCACTTGCGAATATCTTTACATTTAATTGCTTTTAATTACCATCTTTACTGAGTTTTCTCAAAATCAACAATCAACTATTTTTCTGAATTAATTTAGGATGTAAATAAAATAATTGTGACTTTATTTGAACAGAGAAATAATTGTGACTTAGCCTTCATAACCTCTGAGAATGATACTCGGAATATTTACCTCTATCTTTTTGGTAGGAATAACTATAATTCGTTTTATTAATTATCTTTTTGGTAGGAATAACTTTTTCTCTTCCATTTTTGAAAAAATATTGTGGTAATTCCTCAAGGAATTGCTTGTTCATCCTGAAAACTTTGTTTTCTGAGCATGAACAGCTATAGGCTGTTTCTCTAACAACCCCATCCCATACTGAAAGTCTGCATGGGTGTTCCTGGGATGGATTATGTAACCTACTACATGTGACATGGAGTTAAGCATTTTGGGCCATGTTGTTAGGCTTTGATAAGTCATTGAGTTATTAGTTTACTAGGGACATTACAAGTGGCATCCAAGCGACCCATGATACCTTGTGTGGCCACTAGGAACCCCCCCGGTAAGGCTACAGTGATTAGCTATTAGGGAAAAGACTCGGGCAAAGTTGCAAGTTATGGTGATTAGTGACTGTTCAGTTTTAGGGTAATCGTAATAGGGAGAAAACCCATTAGAGTTAATTTCATTCAACGTAAAATATATATATACAAGCTGTATAATAATTGCACTACGGTCCTAGATACTTAAACTAATTACATGATAAGACACATAATTACACTAGATACAAATAGATCCATCATCTAACACTCCCCCTCAAGTTGGTGCGAAGATATCAATCAAGCCCAACTTGAGCACAATAGGATGAAAACTCTTGCTACCCAGCCCTTTTGTGAATATATCAGCTAACTGATCTCCAGATCTCACAAACGGAATACATATCAAACCCTCGTTCAACTTTTCCTTGATGAAGTGTCGATCAATCTCTATGTGCTTCGTTCTGTCATGCTGAACGGGATTATGAGCAATGTTAATGGTAGCTTTATTGTCGCAGTAGAGTTTCATTGGAACACTGTCAACAAACCCCAAATCAAGTAACAAAGTTTGGAGCCACAAGAGCTCACAAACACTATTAGCCATAGCTCTATATTCAACTTCTGCGCTAGACCTGGCGACTACCGATTGCTACTTACTTCGCCAGGTAATCAAATTACCCCCAAAGAAAGTGCAATAGCCAGAAGTAGAGCGCCTATCATCCACAGAACCAGCCCAGTCAGCATCAGTGGATGCCTCCAATCACAAATGGCCATGATTAGAAAACAAAATTCATTTTCCTGGAGCTGATTTCAGATACCTCAAAATATGATAAACTGCATCTAGATGTGAAGTACGAGGATCATGCATAAACTGACTAACAACACCTACTGCATAAGTAATATCTGGTCGAGTGTGGGCCAAGTATAATAGTCGACCCACAAGTTGCTGATACCTCTCCTTATCAGTACGCTCCCCCACATCTCCACTAAGATGATGATTCGCCTCAATAGGAGAATCTGCAAGTCTACAGCCCAACATACTTGTTTCTTCCAAAAAAATCAAGTATATACTTGAGTTGGGAAATAAAGATACCTCTATCAGACCTCGCTATTTCCATTCCAAGGCAGTATCTCAATGATCCCAAGTCCTTAATCTCTAACTCTTGAGCTAGACAAGACTTAAGGTTATGAATCTCACTCACATCATTGCCTGTCATTATTATGTCATCAACATAAACAATAAGGACAACAATCTTACCATTACTTCGCCGGATAAACATCGTATGATCTGCATGGCTCTGCTTGTAACAAAAACTCAGCATAGCCTTAGAAAACCTGCCAAACCAGGCTCTAGGTGACTGCTTCAGCCCATAAAGTGCATTCTTCAATCTACACACCTTTCCTTCACTTACAGGAGAAGAGAGGAGAAGAGAAACCTGGTGGAATATCCATATAAACTTCCTCCTCTAAATCACCATGGAGAAATGCATTTTTCACATCAAACTATTGAAGAGGCCAATTCAAGTGGGCAGCACACGAGAGGAGAGCTCGCACAGAATTCATCTTCGCTACCGGAGCAAACGTCTCCTCATAGTCAATACCATAAGTTTAAGTAAAACCTCTGGCAACAAGCCTTGCCTTGTATCTCTCAACTGTACCATCAGCCTTTTGCTTAATAGTGAACACCCACTTGCAGCCCACTAGTTTCTTCCCTCCTGGAAGTGACACTAGATCCCAGGTGCCATTCTTTTTCAAAGCTGTCATCTCTTCTACCATAGCTCTTTTGCACTTAGGTATCTTAAATGCATTCTGCCAATTCTGTGGAATAGATATAGAGGAAAGAGAAGAGACAAAGGCATGGTACGAAGGAGACAAACGGTCATAAGAAACAAACTGTGAAATGGGATGTTGAGTACAAGATCTAACACCTTTTCGAATAGCAATAGGAAGATTGTCAGGATCCATAGGAGGAGGTTCATTAAGAGAAGAATCATTACCAGAAGAGTCAGCTGAGGAATCTGGAACTAGAGTGGGTGATTGTGATTGACAAGGTGGTAACGTATATGAAGATTTTCCATTTTTCCGTCTAGCATACCTCTGTAAGCCAGCTCCCTGCAGTCGTCGTCGTGCAGGTAGTTGTTCCTCCATGTCACCACCAATATCATGTGTTTCCCTTTCAACAAATACTGGTTCCTCTCTTGTGTTTTCCTTCTTCCCTTCACTATGATCATAGAAAAATTTCTCCCCCTCACTATGATTATAAAAGGTAAACATCTCTTCCTCCTGCTGATGCTCCCCCTGAAGAGATGGTTTGGAGGGAGAATAAAAAATCTTTGTTTCCCAAAAGGTAACATCCATAGAGACAAACATCTTCTTCGAATAAGGATCGTAACACTTATAGCATTTCTGGGTAGGAGAGTACCCAACAAAAATACACTTATGGGCCTTATGTCCTAGCTTGCCCCAGAAGGTTTTGGGGTATGAACAAGACACACACAACCAAACACCCTAGGTGGAAGAGTCGTAACTCGACAACTGCTTGACAGGCACTCAATGGGTGTTTTAAAATTAAGGACACTGAATGGCATACGGTTGATAAGATATGTAGCAGTTAAAATAGCTTCTCTCCATAAGTATTTGGGAACATTCATAGTGAGCAAAAGAGATCGAGCGACCTCAGCAAGATGACGATTTTTACGCTCAGCGACTCCATTTTGTTGTGGAGTGTCAACGCAAGTCTTCTGAAAAATAATACCATTATCATCTAGATATGTCCGAAAAATCTTATCAATATACTCAGTCCCATTATCACTCCGAAGAATTTTAATATGTGTATCAAATTGAGTGCACGCCATCTTATAAAAAGATTTGAAACAGGAAAATACTTCATTTTTTGACTGGAGTAAGTACACCCATGTGGCACGAGAATAACAATCAATGAAAGTAACAAACCATTGATAGCCCTTTAAAGAAGTAACAGGAAAATGATCCCAAACATCAGAATGGATAACCATAAATGGAGAATCACTTTGTTTATTAATAGGTGCATAAAAAGAGTAGGGATGACAATTACCTCCGATCCGTCCCCGCCTCCGACCTTCCAGCCCCGATCCAAGTGGGTATTCCCCGATCCGATAGGCAAATGGGGCGGGTATGGTATTTGCTTCCCCCGCCCTATTTTAACCCATCCGAACCTGATTATAGATATTTATATTTTTGTATGTATATTTCTAAATAAATTTCATTGTTTTGATATAATAAGAGCAATATACCAATTAATAAAACACTAATTTATGTCTTTGTTTATTTATTTCTATTTTTTTCAACTCTCATCAATCATCAAAATCTTGTTTTTTTTCAAAACACTCTAAAAATAAAAAAACTAGTCAAATTATTATGGTGAATGGGGACCCGATTTTTTTCCCGACCCCGACACCTCCCCGATTTCCCCCGCTCCGACTCCGATCTGATATAGAACGGGGCGGATTTGGAGGACGCTAAATCCGACCCGATCTGCCCCATTGCCATTCCTAAAAAAGAGCGTTTATATTTTCCAAACTCACAGGCTTCAAAAAAAACTGATCCCTAGGACAATGTTTAACTAAAGTAGGAAAGAGTTTCTCTAATATCCCAAAAGAAGGATGACCCAATCTACGGTGTCACCGATGTAACAAAGAAATAGTAGAACTCATATCTGCCCGTAGAGCTTGTCCACATGATAAAGATGGCTGAGATGGATGAGGTGCATGCTCTAGATAATACATACCACCATGTGCTTTACTACTGCCAATCACCTTCCCCGTTTCCAGTTCCTGAAAGATACAGTGAGTAGAAAAAAATGTCACAGAACAGTTTGCAGAATGGGTAAAACTACTAACTGAAAGAAGGTTAGTGGCAAAGTTTAGAATATGGAGGACTGAAGAGAGAGAGACAAAAGGAGAATAGCGAACGGAACCTTTCCCTGAAATAGCAGAGAGAACGATCCATCGGCAATTCGAACCTTATCCTTACCAGAACAAGTGGAATATGAATAAAAAACAGAGGAACAACCTGTCATATGATCTGAAGCACCAGTATCGATAATCCAAGGAATACCAGAGAAGGCAGTAAATGCACTAGCTGGAATACCTGAATGAGCAAAATAGGATGCAGTAGGAGCTCCTGTGGAAGTAGGAGCTATAGTAGAGGAAGAATCAGCCTGAGCCATAAGACGCCTGAGCTTGCATCTCCCCCTGAGAGAAACCGCCATCAGAATCAGAAGGTGACTGAACTCCTGTACTGAACCCAGAATCAGACAAGGTAGCAAACTCTGAAACATGTGCCTGAGCCTGAGAACGCCCGGGACCATGACCACGACCTCGACCTCGACGTCCACTGCCTCGCCCACGAGAAGGATGACCATGTAACTTCCAACAGAAATTCTTGGTATGTCCAGTATTGTGGCAATAATCACACTGGAGTGACATACGGTCTATGGTCCCACTAGTAGTACCAGACTGAGACTTTCCACTGCTAGACCCAAATTGTCCCTGCGGAATAGCAACCAATGCAGAACGATCAGAAGTAGAAGCTTGTAACATAGCACCCCTTCTGCTCTTCTCCTGTTGAACAATGGCATAGGCCTCTCCCAAAGATGGAAACGGAACACGACCCAACACTTGCACTCTAATTGGATTATACTCCACATCAAGACCAGTAAGAAGGTCATACACACGCTCTTTCTCTATTCTTTTTAACCAAGCACCAGCATTAACGGAACAGACTGCTTGAAACCCCTGATAATAATCAAATTCTTGCCAGGCCCCACTGAGATCGGCAAAGTAAACAGCAATTGTGTTGATCCATAGTACGAAGTCGCTTTCGCAACTCAAAACACTGAGCATCATTGTCTTGCTAAGAATAAGTCTGTTTGGCAATAGTCCAACTCTGATATGGAGTGTTAAGAAGCAAGAAAGGACTACGAATATTAGCCTTCATAGAATTAAACAACCGGTCATGGCTAAAGATCGACGAAACTTAAACGTCTTGAGTTCAACATCAGTAGTAGGCTCAGTAACAGGGCCTTCAATGAACTCAGACATCCCTTTAGCTTCAATGGCTAATGTAAAAGTACGAGACCAAAGTAAACAATTTGTGCCATCCAGTTTGATGGGACAAATATCCAGTGGAAAGTTATCTAGAGTTCCTACACGACTCAACTCATCCTTGCCACTAGCGGAAGCCTGTTTTTTCTCTTTTGACATCTTGAAAGCAGAACAATAATACCAAATAAACAATGAACAATGTTCCCAGCAACTTTAGAACTCCAAAAACAATGAATAACGGTTCCAAAAACCCTAGAACCTCAAAAAAATCAACTGAAAACCTTCGGATCTAACTGAAATAGTGTTGAAACTTCGTGAGAGAAGAAAAAAATAGATTTGATCGGCGAGAACAGATCTGATCGACGGCGACGACAAGCCCCAACTGATCGAAGCACTGTTCACGAAGTACTGTTCACGAAACACTGTTCACACGAAGTACTGTTCACGCAGCAACAAGAAGAACGTCATAGGTCGCCAGGTTCTATCGCTTTGATACCATGTTCAGTTTTAGGGTAATCGTAATAGGGAGAAAACCCATTAGAGTTAATTTCATTCAACGTAAAAAATATATATACAAGCTGTATAATAATTGCACTACGGTCCTAGATACTTAAACTAATTACATGATAAGACACATAATTACATTAGATACAAATAGATCCATCATCTAACAGTGACCCTAGAGTTGAACCTCTCGCGAGGGTGCAAGGCTATATAGGAGAGCAGTTTGTAACTCCCTGTCCACATTGAAAGTGTGCATGGGTGACCTTAATGAACCACATATGCAACTACTAGTATCTTGGCCACATTGTTTGGATTCAACAAGTTACTAGGTGAGTCGTTTACTTAGGGCGTTACCAGTCAGTAGTAACCTAGGGTAGTTACTGTTTCTGCAGAGTTTGAATCGTTGTGCATCACCTTAAGGATGGAGGATAAGTCTTTTTAGAAACATCAATTCTATCCAAGAAAAAAGCATCAAATAGTTACACGATTGGTTAACTAGCTTTGCTCTAGTCCCAAATTGCAACTTGTAAGTCATTCTTCTGTAGGTCAGATTTCCTTGAGCTTGAGTTCCTCTACCCACCTAGGGTTTTGCCTGTAGCAGATGAAAAAATGATTTTCTGTGCTCCTGCCAAATGTCCTGTCGGCATTCATTTTATCTTTGAACTTCAGTGGTTGCCTTTCTTATCATTTTGTGTTTTTTCCTGATTTCTGAATATGACGATTAGAATACCATTGCGGCAGGAGAAATCTTTAAAGTATCTATGGACCCTGTACCAATCAACTGCCTTCGAGGTTAAGAAGAAGGTGTCTCAATTATCCATTTACAAGCACTTCCTAATAAACTGGTATAATAGTCAACATCTGGGGATGCCTTTTTTTTTCTTTTTTTGGGTGATTGAAATTTTATTAAAAACAAACCAAAGACAAGGGCTAAGGGGCATACCAGAGACATATACAACCAAGGCACACAACCAGCACCCTACTCACTTAGAACACTAAGAAAGAAACAACATATAAGGATGGCACTAATAGACCTCAAACACCCTTGTAGAAATGTCCCAATCAAGACATAGCAACTGTTAGTATCAGTTTTCCTAATGTTCCTCCAAGAACTCACGTAACCACGAATATCAGAGACAACTGCCCTAATAACCTGACTGGCATCAGAGCTTGTGGCTTGAAAAACACGCCTGTTCCTCTCCCTCCGAATACAATATAAATATTTATTTCTTACTGAGTTCAACTTGAGAAACCGGCTTTTGTATTTGGTTCTACCATTGAGGACATCTTTCTCTTCCACGAGTTCTTTAAGTTGGTTAATTTTTTTTTCTCACGCTTAATGGCACCGCTCTCTTTCAGCTTCAAACATCTGAAATTCTTTCGTCTTAATCTAAAGATTATGTGGAGAAATTTTATGCCATTAGGGATTTTAACTTTGTCCCTATTTCTCTCGAAAGTCAGTATTATAGAAGTTATTTGATCAAAGTTTTTGTCTGACAGGTGGAGCTTGAGCACAAGGCCAAAAGTCTGCATGAGGACATAACAAACCATGTATGGATTTCCTCTTCAGTGTTTAGTGTCACTTATGTCTCTTCCTATATGTATAAGAATCTAACATTGGAATCTAGACTTTGGCTTCCATTAGTCTTCAGAATGAACCATGTCATTTATACTGGTCAAGTGGTCATGACAACTTGTGGGGTTCTTCCCTAGTTCTTTTTTGCCACTGTGCTTCTTGGGGACCTTTGATTTGGAGTTCACACCTAAAATACGATACCAGATTACTGTTCATAGGTTTGTCTACGGAAATCTATGGAGAGAGAGAGAGAGAGAGAGAGAGAGAGAGAGAGAGAGAGAGAGAGAGAGATTATTTTTTTGATGTAGAACGAGTGAAAGATTTTAGGGATTCAACGGGGTAACAAAGAGGCTGGGTTTTGGGGCCACGATTATGCAACTTTTGGGGCTCCTTTCATGATGATGCATTCTTTTGAACCAGGATTTGAGATCTGCTCCTTGTCTTCTCCTTATCCTGCAAAATGAGGCACGACTAAAGACCACACCGGAGACTCTCCGGAATGGCCCTCCAGTGCAAGAATCAGTACACTTGCAGAGAGGAAAAGGAAAACCAAGAACTAGGGTTCTAGGGCTGAGTTGTGCATACCTTTTTCAGGAAGGCATAATGGGGTATTTATAGTGAATTCCTAGCTTGATCTCCAAGATTGTACCAACGCTCAACACGCGTCGGCTGATGTCATCCTCATGTCATGTTTAGGGTTTTGTAACCGTTTGTAGGATGAGCTGGCACCTTCACGTGCCCCTATCCTTATCCAAGTAACTGCTCGGGTGACGTCAAGAACGTCACCACGGGCGGGATTGTTGTTCCCATGCGGGTGGACTAGAATGTTGGCCACGCATGCTCGTTCGGGACCGAGCGTGGTATGCGCCCCTCGAGGGGTCTCTTGCCGAACCTATTTCCCGACCGAAAGAATAGGAAGCCGAGCCGGATAGGCGGGCTGATGCCGGGGTTTGGACTATGAGACCGCTCGACATATCGAGCGGTAAAGGTGGAATAACTTGGGCTATATTGGGCAACTGGCTCACGTTCGGTGCGACACGAGCCATTTCGTTCGGCCCGCTACAAATTTTATATCGTTTAGGGCTGTGAATAGACCCTTGAGCAGTAACACTCTGAGAGTAAATGGATATCAAGAATAAAAGAGAAAAATAGAAGAAGATAGTTCTAGGAACCAAACCTAGAAGCTTTAGGCATCACACCTAGGGTTCAATTGAATCCCTCGGGTTTGATTGCATCACACAATCCATAAAAGAGGCTTCAAAAGCTCTGAAATTTCTGAGTTGTGCTATATGTACCGACCATGGGGGAGAGAAAATGTACCGACCGCCACCGGACGGCCATCTCCGGCCACCGGACGGCCGATCCGAGCTGTCCAAAAATTTTAAAAAATAAAACCGAGTGGGCCGACGCGAAAATCAATGGCATCCGAGGTGTGTAGGGTACTTGATCCGAGCACCCTTTTTTCGTGTATATACACGTATATACAAATATGCACGAAAAAGGGGTACTCGGATTAAGTACCCTACACACCTCAGATGCCATTGATTCTCGCGTAGGCCCACTCGGTTTTATTTTTTAAAATTTTTGGACGGCTCGGTTCGGCCGTCCGGTGGCCGTCGGTACATTTTCCCTATGGTACCCGTTGGTACCAATAGGATTTCTCGAAATTTCTTATGATATTCAACTCCCTTATTATTCAGGCCTAACATACTTATATATAGACTAGAGACTTCCTAATTTAAATAAGGAAACTACTAAACTTTTGACTTCTAAAGTTAATCTAAACCTAAATAAGCTGTAATTAAAGTACCAAATAAATAACTTGATCTACAAGACGACCAGGGCAACCCTTAAGGCCAATGTCTAGAACTGAGGAAAATACTCCTGAACTATAAATATGACCAGCAGCATACTTAACCTGTTATAAGCATAAACAAGACTCTATAAGAACTAGAGACATCCGTACACATTTATCCAATTGCTCTAGCCTCTATGTGAGTTTGGCTTGAAACTAAACAATTTGCATATGTGAATGCTTCCTTAGTCTTGTTCTTTCTTACTCCCTTTATGGACTGCATCATTTCTGGTGGTTGTGAAATTAATTGCGTAGTATTCTCCCTTCAGAGTCATGTTCTGACACGCCACCGGAAACTTGTTTTCCTGTTCTTTCTTTCTCTTGCAATGTATCCTACGATCACTTCTACTCATTAGGTGTTAACTAAATTACACGTTTAGTATGTCTGGTTCTTTTATGTCATTAAGTGTCTAGAGATATGATATGGAAGGTGTTGAAGTAGAAGGAACTTATAGGAACAACGAGGAACAGCGATGTTATGAAGGATGTGTAATTTGGTTGCGAGTACAAGTAGATGACCCACAGGAGAAACAACTGAATTTTAAATCATAGTAAGGATTTCACAAAGGGTCCCTTGAGTCTTTATCTTCTTGTAGATGAATTGATGAGACATATCAAGATGATTGATGAGGTTTTATGGTGTATGTTATCCGTAGATCATATTGTCTTGGTGGATGAAACTAAGCGAGGAGTTGATGCTAACTAAAAATTTCTAGTGAAGCATTGGAGTCAATAGGCCGATAAAAAAAGGCATTGGACTCAACTGGGTATAAAATGAGTAGGACTTGTACTGCATACATGGGAATGTGAATTTAGTTGCTGTAGCTGATGAAGTAGCAATAGTGAGGAAGTTACGGTTCAAATGATGAGGTAACATTAGAATGTATCACCGGCGGACTACTTAGAGGTGCGGGTGTCATTTTGCGTATACCATACTATATACATATCAAATATACACATTGTAGCACCAAGATTTTTCTATGTAGGAACCCCCTCTACAAGGCCCAAATTGTATATTTTGGTGTGGCTTTGGTTACATGAATCAGAACTTTATTCAAGAGAAACATCTTGAAGCCACGTTGTTCATTATCATCTTTCTGTTTGAATGTAATATAATCCATACTTTTTAATATCTGCTGATCTGTTTTGTCTGTTTAAAAATGTCAGTGGATCAATAGACAGCTGGCTTTATTGCAAAACCTCATTGATCGTGCAAATGAGAAAGGTTGGAGAAGAGAATATCCTTTCGTGATTTGTTGTAAAATGCCGAGTCAGTGTTATATTTGCTGCTTGTAAAGGTAGACCCACATGCCTCCGTAGATTAAGGCCATAGTTGTTAGAATCGTACGACTCACGAATCAAGCAAAAACGATATGAATCTATAGGTGAATCGAGTTTTCTATGAAAATCGGTGGTGAATCGTACGATTCGATTCGCGATTCGTATAGGTGAATCAATGTTTATCACAATTTCTGCATTCGACAATACAGAACCACTTTTGAGGTTTTGCTTGAATTTTTCTTATAGAAAAGCAAGAATATAAGATCATATATACTTTTTAGGAAAAAATTTGTAAATTAATTGATCAGTATTTATTCTGATACGGGGCACTCAGAGCCTCAAACCCACCCATATAATGTTGCCATATAAGCTAGTTTAGTACCTATGAGGCTACAAACTTTTATTGTGTCAAAGGCTAAGCTTTCATTTTTGTTATGAACCTATAATGTCTATATGTGAATATTCATTTTCTAATAGTATTTATTTTCCTATTATCATTATTATGCACAAGTGTCTTTCCTGTTAGATCACATGATCATCCACCTTTAATAGTAAACAAACTTAAATATTGATTTAAGCTGAAATTATTCAAATTTACAATGTATCTAAGTATCTTTATCATGTAGGTGCATAGATACATTTTCCAATGTATTTTTCAATTTGGACCGAATCGTTCCGATCCACGATTCAGAAAATGGTCAATCCGATTCGCGATTTGACAACCTTGATTAAGGCAACTATTGCAAAAACTCCAATTACTCCTGTAAGTACCTGCAACAAACAGTTTCATTTTATCCAGATAACAGTATGCAGAAGCAAAAGGATACCTTGTGTAAATTTGGGACTTTGGAAATAAGATATGAAAAGAGGTGTACTAATATTTATCATGGTCACCGACACATAACTTTTGCACGCATATGCACAAACTTTTTTTAGCATTCGAGGTAACAATGTTTGCAGTAAAAGGTTTTAATGTGATCCTTGACCTACATGGTGCTCTACGCTGTTTGAATACATGGAGAGAAGAAAGCTACTTCAGACACCAGAAGAGAAGTCACGGCTGTTAGAAACTGTTCCCAGGGTGATTGCAGATGTAGCAGAGGTTGAATCTATGTCCAACGATGCCATTAAAGAATCTAAACAGGAAGATGGAAGCTCACCGAAATCCATCCTCATGGAGAGTTTAGAATCTCCTGGTGATGATAGGGGAGGCAGTGGAATTCCTTCAGGTATTACAGATGCTGGAGGTAGGATTAGTTTATAAATGTTATGCCAGTATTTCCATTAGCAATAGACTCCGTGTTATGAAGATATTGTGTTCAATAATAGATTCAGAAATGAAGATTTCTTCTAGGAGGAAAAGATTTCTTCATCTGACTGCAACTTTCTGAATCATTGTTTGTTTTAACCCTTTGACATTCAAACTTTCAGACAATCTGGCATGGATTTTTCTTATCTAGTTGGTTATTGTTTTTCCCTCATATCTGCTTTATGTGTTACCATTATTAACTCTAGGTGAGACATAGGTTTTCCTAAAAGCATGCATTAATTTTTCTTTGATCAGCAAGCATGCATTAATTGTGGTCATCTCGGGATACATAGCTTGCATCCTGTTCAAATTTTAAATGTCATATTTGGGTTTGTATTGTGTGTCGTAAGATGCATTAACTGACTAAAGTAATTGGAAGTTGAAAAATAGTTATAACATAAATGGCAAAATCAATTGCATAGAAATAAATGTGTAAAACAAAAGCTTTGAGGATACGAAATATCAACTCTTCACCTATACAACATGTAGACTTTCTGGTAAGTAACAAAAGAAGTAGTAGGTACTTATAACCCAAATTTCCACATTGCATCCCTTGCCTGCTTTATAACGCATTTACTATCTATGATTCTAGGTGCTGACGGAAAAACTTAAAAGGAGAAAGAAATTAAAATCTCAAGTGTCTTCATTCATCAAGTAAATTTCATCCTCCTCAAATAAATGACACACCTTGGATTTCACACCCCGTGTTACAACTCAAACCTTCAACAATCATGATATAAAAATTGAGCGAGATTATATCATTACTTACATAATAGGAAATACAAATTGTCAAATTAGATAAAACAACTTGTCGAAATGTCCTCCGAAGGCCAATCTTATACCTCTCTTGCATATGAAAAGTAATATTATAATGAGAAGTATACGATACGAGAAGTATAAAAGTGCCAATAATAATGAGACCAATCAATGATAGTCCCCGAGTCAAACCAAATTGTCCCTATAATAGGACCTCATACCCTATGCTCCTTAGTACATGACTTGTGACTGGCCTTATCCACCTCAGCAAGCCCACCTATGACTTATTGTGGCTATTGGTGAATTCACTTCACCCATGTACCAAATAGTTCGACCACTCATAGCCACCATAAATATAATTACCATATAACACGACTCAAACAAGATTATAGAACTTTACGAATTGCACAATGAAATCATAAGGAGTATGGAATGGGAATTTACAAGGAATAGTCCGAAGATTTTAAGGCATATTGTATACAACCCGGTTCACTTGCAATTAAGATCAAAACCTTTAAATGCATAGACTTTATTGCCATGGATCAAATCAAAATATTATCATAAGTTGATCTAATTTTTCCACTCAATTTTTATGTACAAGAAATAGAAAGCGACTTAGGATCCCAGTCTCTATGTCTTGCATTCTCTTTAATCATTATGGCCCATTAACTAAATCACCACAATACCTTTATAAAGACCCCAAAGTATTTCTTTCCACTACAAGCAGGTCCCTCACTTAAACACCACCCAACATGCCTATATTCCTTCTCCCCCTCTTTTCTCTCTCTCTCTCTAATCGTATCACCCAATATGACTAACCAACACGCCAAAGTAGCAATTACTTGTCTTCATTCCACATGGCCTTCATTCTGTATGTAATTTCATAGAAACCCACTCAAAATTAATAAAGTATGCAGAACAAACTGACATATAACAACACTACTGTTCTAAAAATTGCTAGGCGCTAGTCAAGCGAAAGAGGGGCGCCTAGTGGCCGACTACACCTAGGCTGATTTTAATCTAGGCGTTGGGCTCCCACCTAGCGCCTAGTTGTCGACTAGTTGACCGCCTAGACCAACTTTTAGAACACTGAACAAGACAGAGTATATGAGCACACATTTTGACACAAATAACTTATAATCAACTTAAATAAGAGTATAGACTTCTAATCAATAACGGGTTACCTTTCAAGTTTATCCCCAAATGTTTCTCATTGTTGACTTCTAATCAATGACGGGGTACCTTTCAAGTTTATCCCCAAATGTCTCTCATTGTTACATACAATACATGTGTATTCTATCATCTTAATACAACATTTAGGTTTCAATATTTTTATCTACCTATATGCTTTAATTTTCAAATAATTTGTCCAAATAGGAAAACCTAAATTGTTTCCAACTAAAGCACATAGATATAAGATGATTACCACTAATGGAGTAGATATCTATGCAACTACTTAAGCCCCCCAAAAGCTGGCCCAAAATCGGTTCCCAGTTGTTATTTAGTTTATTATATATGTTAGATGTAGTGATGCAATAGGATTTAGGGGTATTGTTGGCATTTTAGTGTCTTTAGTGTGTGTAGTGTTTTGAGTCTATAAATAAGTGTCTTGTGCCCTCATTAGTTAGCTTTTTGATTATTAAGAATATTGAATATATTGATTGAGACATAGTTTCTCTCTCTACCCTTTGGGGTTTATCCCCTTGAATGGGATTTTGCTCCTTTCTTTGAATCTTGGATTCCCCTTTGATATTTTGATTGCATCATGTAGTATTTCAATAAAGGTAATTGTTGATTTGGCGGCGAAATCTTGTGCCTTTTAGTCTTTAAGTCCATTGTTCGACTCACATGCGAGTCTTTACCACTATAAGTTGCATTTTAATTGTACTTTTTAGTTTCCACTGTACTTATGTATTACTTTTAGCTTTCCTTTTCTAAGTTGAGGGCTTGAGGTTATGGAGTTTTCCTGTTGGTCAGTAAGTATTGAAATGATGCATCAATAATAACAATAACAATACCTGTGTAATCCCCAATAATGGGGGTATGGATGGGGTGGATCAGAGACAAACACGAACTTTGGCAATACATGCACAAATTGGCTTGCTCTCAGAAAGTTTTACCATTCAAACAATGGTCCCTTATGCCTCTAAAAATTGAGAAACTCAATGGACATTTTGCCGTGGAACTATCCCTTAAAATCAAAGTTGGAAGACATCAGAAATGGCAAGCGTGAGGACCCGATTCGATATATGTGCTCATTACCTTGCTTCCTTTATTCAAAATCTAGAGCATCAATAGCACACAAATAGAAGTATTGAAGTACTAAAAAAGTATTTTCCAATAGCGAGTTTCTCAACTATGATTAATGGTGTTAAATGTAAGCTTTAAAATATCTACTAAATTTAGATCAAACGTTTATTACCAAGTTATCCATTGAATTTGAAACACAGAGTGTTGGACTACTAAGAAACAACAAGTGAGTGTAGCCGAAATGAGAATGTTGAAATGGATGTGTGGTAAAACTTTGCAAGATAGAATTAGAAACAAAAAGCTTTGTGATATGATAGGGGTTGCATCGATAGAAGATAAGTGCTTACGACCTAGTGTTGGTCGTACTATAGGTTGCCCCAATTGTAGGGCTAGGTTGGTTGTAGCATGATAACTCAGAAGTCTGAGGTCGAATCCATAGAGAAGCAATGGATCTAGCAGGAGGTTTGTTTTACGAGGGGGTTTTGGCGTTTGGACCACCAACCTTTTGAGTTGATTTCAGTGAAATTTTCTCTCTACCCCTAATTTAACTAGAAAATGAAGTTTAAACAATAATTTTAAAAAGGCAAGGTCTAAGGGTTTTATCCCCCCACAACTTAGGCCGTTTAATGCTTCTAGAATATAACTCAATTGAGAGTCATGGTCACCCATGAAAAAAAAAAAAGGGAGTCACGGTCACTTGCTTTCGGGAATTTAGCCATGAAAACCAACTTTACTCTTTGAATGGGGGTTTGGAAATGGAAAGAAACCCATTTAGACATTTTATCAGACAAATAGAGTGCCATGGTTTCAAGCATTGTTTGTGCCGAGGAAACTTGTATTTACACAATCAAAGAAATAAAGAATCCTAAGTTTAGATCAAAGATTAGAGTGTTCTATCTGGTCACTAACCAACATTAAGCACAAAAATATGTGAGAAGCCATTAAAACACCTGAGTCATGGAGTGAAAATCACCCCATGACCAAGCCTATAGGTCTACTTCTCCATGGAGGAAGAACACATCAATGGAGGAGAAGAGAAAGCACAAAATATCAAGAGAAAAGGAAATAAAAGACTGTTCTTGATTAATAAAGAGAGTACTTACAACATTAAGGAAGGCAATCTACCCGAAAACCTAGCAATCAATGCTCAATGGAAGAGAGAGATTGAGCTAGGGTTGAGAGGGAGATAGAAAGAGAAAGTAAAATGAAGGATTACCTAATAATCTGGGGTTCTCTAGCATTTATACCCCCTAAAAAGGTCTTAAAAAGGTCCAAAATGCCCCTAAGTTAATACATGGTCGGGCACAAAAGTTGCCAGAAATTGCCAGGTGCTACCGGTGCCAAGGGTATAGCTGGTACCGGTAGCTGGCTTGTAACTTTCAGTTCTGATCAACAGGTATCGGTACCAAGGGTTTGGCTGGTACCTGTAGCTTTCTTTGCTTCTTCTCCCATTGGCCCTTTGACGGCCCGAGCACTCTCCGATGCTTCATGACTCTTGGGACTTGGTGGCGGAGTGCCATGCGATCTTGGGTACTTTGGCACACTTGGGAGCCATCCATGATGTCCAAATGCACCTTATTTCCATTGTTAACCTTTAACTAACAAAAACACACCTTTGCATAATATCGGCATAAACAAGCAAGTATAGCCGTGTGTGTGTGACAAAAAGAGAGGGATAACCCTGTTTATTTACACTATTGACTGCTTGTGAATAAGATGAGAGAATAGAATAAGGTGATTTGGACATGTCTATCATAGATCGGTCAATGCAGTAGTTAGGAGGATTGATAAGGTTACAATAGATGGTAGCATTAAGGAAGTAGTAGTCCAATGTTGACTTCAAAGGTGTCAGTTTGCAAAACCTAGGTCTTTTTGATGTCATGGAACACAATTCCCTCGACATAACTCAATGAACAACTTTAATTGGCTCCCCACAAGTGAGCATCGAAATTGGGCTTCTAGGATTAGTCGAGGTGCGTGTAAGCTGACCCGAATACCTAAATTATAAAAAAGAAGAAGAAGGCAGAACTCAATGGAAACAACGTATTCATGTTGCTGAACCCAATTTAATGGGACTTACTGCTCAGCTTCGTTTGGTTTGGGTTATTTCAATGTGAAGCAATAAAAATATATCTTCTATTGTTGTTAATGCAAACATAACTCTGAAGTTAATTTTATTATATCTCAGTAAGACATATATTATGGGCCCCATTTCATTATGTCCCCTAGGGCCTTGCAAATAGCAGGGCTGGCCCTGTGTCTGTGTAGGTTGTTGAAAGACAAAAGAAATGATATTAGCTTCTGTCAACAGTATTAAACGTTCAAACATTGAGTTCTCACGAAATGAGTTTTCCGATACAACCGAAACAAATGACAATATATTGATGTATTGTGTGCATACTGTATACCATGCCGTACCATGTATCACTTATTGCATAGCCGATCATTGATTGCATCGTACAGTAAGATATATTGACGCATAAGATACATGTGCTATATTTCCGTTTGACCCAAAAAAAAAAAAAGATACACGTGCTGAATCGCATTGCAAGGTACATCTCGTGAATTGTTAGATAGTGTTGTTTGACTGTTGGAAACTCATAGGAGTAGGCTCCAAGCTTTACCATCCCATAGAAATTGGATAGTTCCATTTTATTCAAATCTTTTTGATGTGTTGCTATATTTATGAGCTATTTAGAGGAAATTTTACCCTTGTTTCTAGAAGTTCTATTCATTGTTGACATTAATACGACGATGTTTGTTGAAATCATAACCAGAAGTTCTTTTTTCCGAACATGATGAGATTCCCCTTATGTTCTATAAAATCAAATAAACAACTTAAAATGCCATGCACAGACAGTGGTATGGTTTCATTTCTTATGAGAAGTCGAACTGCATCTTCATATGATGTGCTATAAAAATGAATTGCTTGCTGCCCCATGATCAGTTGAACCAATACCCTTTTCTCTGATGTACTCCAGTAACTTGGCCAGTTAGAAATGTGAGCTGGTGGTGTTTTCCTTAGCCACCTCCATTTAGCTGTTAAATCTTGTGTCCTCTACTTCTCTTTTAGCAATCTCCACTTGGTAGTTGTTTTAATACCAATATTGGAGTCGCCCTTTTGGAGCGTTCATAACTTAATAAGCTCGTATTTATTGCGTACTGCTGATCTTCTATGCAGGAGATAGAGCTGTCACCAACAGCAACTATGATTTTTGGAATTTTGGATTCAGTTCTGCTACTTGTGGAAATGGAAATGCACAAGGAACACAGCAGGAGAACATTGGAAGCAATATAAAAGGTTTAATTGTACTCTTGTACTCTGTTTGCTATAAAGTAGATAACAATGTGGCAGTTTGGGTGAGACATAGTCATGAACATGGAGAAAAGAAAAAGGACATCTAGATGGAGCATGCTTTGAACAATCATCATATTTGGGGTTCATTTTTAGTCTGGATATGTTACTTTTTGGTTTGTCTGCTGCATGATAGTTTTACTATGTTCTCCAAGGTTTTAGGAATTCAGGATATTTTGGTAATTTCTAGATTTTCTAGACATGGGCTTAGGGGAGCTTCTCAATGACACACCGTAAAGACCTGGCCCTGCATAGCAAGATACTATCCATTTTTAGCAGCGACTGCACAGCTTTCTATGTACCATACTAATTCAGGATATTTTCGTAATTTCTTGATTTTCTAGACATGGGCTTCCGGGGAGCTTCTCATGACACACTGTAATGACCTGGCTCCGCATGGCACCTACTATCCGCTTTTAGCTGCAAGCCTGCACTGCATAGTTTTTAAGCGTACCATACTATGTAGGGCTTGCGCTCACTCCGTGATGTGAAGCAGATTCATGGAGTTGTGTGGTTCACTTCACCTTATCAATTTTGGCTTCAAGCCTCTAGGAGTTGTCACAATCCACCCCCCTAAAGCCACGCGTCATCTATGGGACCCATACAAGCACATTGCCATATGGAAACCCGTCCTGACGTGGGAGCCACCCAAGCACATATCACTGTGGAGGTCTTCGCTCTGTTGTTCTAGCCGCAAAGAGGGCGACATATAGTCCATATTAAGATACATGCAAAAGATAACTAAATGATCTAGATACCTCATTGGCTTGTGAAGCCGTCAAAAGAGAGATACCCTCAGGTTAGAAGAGTGGGCTGCCACCATTGACGTTAGCTACAGTATTTCGAGCATTATGTTCCCCTGCAAAGTATGAGCTTGGCCATTTGTATATAAGCTTTTGAGCACCATTCAATTGCGAGATGGTTTAAGTTTTCAAGGGTGAGTTTTGGCCAAGAGTTTCCACACTTGCATGAATTTAGTGATCTGGTCAAGATTGTACATTCTCAGGCCACAAAGATTGTAAACAAACTCTGTTGGCTTAGTAGTAGAAATCCACTTCCTATCTAACGAGGGAGAAGAAGACTGATCCCATAGGACCAGCAAATGGAAATCAATCAATCATCTCCTTAAGCGTTGGGAATTGGCTCATCTCCTCCAGGGTTCTTTTAGAGCTATTTCTGTTTCACATATATTTGTATCTGATTTAGAGTTTTTTGATCAGGCTGAGCATCACTTTATTTGGTTTCTTTTCTACTTGGTTTCTGTTTTATATTTAGTTGCAGAAGGGAATGAACAGACATGCTGTGCATCCATTTCAGAAGCAAAGCAAAGTCCTGCTACCGAAACGTGTATTATAGAAGAGCAGCCTTGCCTGATTACTTCTGAAAAGACATGCTGTGCATCCATTCCAGAAGCAACGCAAAGTCCTGCTACCGAAATGTGTTTTATAGAACAGACTTGCCTGATTACTTCCGAAGAGAGAGTAAAGCATTCCAAGGTTTATGTTATTGTTGATCAACCTAGTGTTGCTGAGAAGCGAAACCAGTTAAAAGATTTAGAACAAAAAAGTATGAGAATTGAAGAGGCACCAGCGGTTCAGTTAATTGACTTGAGTAGTAATGATGATGACAATGATGATACTGACATTACAATTAGGAAGGAGAAATTTGAAGACCAAGAAGCTTCCCTATGGCTTTGTCTCGGCCCAAATGAAGAAAGAATGGGGCCTCTCTCACTGCCATTGTTGAAGCGTTGGAGCGAGATTAGTTCGTTTGCTTTGAAATTCAAGGTGTGGAAAACAGGTGAGAGAGAAGAAAATGCAATCTGGATGAGCGAGGCTGTTAGACTGTCTTCACTGGAAAACTAGAATTGTTTATTTTCGTTGTACATCCTTTACAAGATTGGAAGCCTAGAGTTATGTGAATATTGTTCTGCAGAAAAATCCCAGAATGTAGAAGATATAGGCAAAGCTAGCTGCTTCATTTTGTTTTATGTGGAAGCAGAATAGGTTTAGTGAAAGAATACATCACAGGAAAGCAAATGTCTTTTTGAGCAGGAAAGCAAATGTATCTATCAGATGTCAACTGTCAGATGTCGATGTTTTGATGTCTCAAAATGTTCAGGGTTGTGAGGAGAAAAGCTATTTTCTTAGTTAGTGCTTAATTTCAAAACTCAGATTTCTTGATCTTTGTTTATATTTTGGTAAACAAGGATACAAGAACCGTTGTATTCAGAATTGGTCCCAGTGAAAACCTGGGATATCAGTGTTTATGGAGTACTTGCCAAATGCAAAAATTAAGGTATTTACTCAATAAATTACTTGTGATTGTTTCTTGACCATGGATTCATAGACCACAGTTCGAGATTTAATCCTCAAAGTGAGAGATCAGAGTGGAACTTATTTTTGTAACAAAAGTTGATACTGAACTGTGCTTTGAGATGACTTTTGGGTTCGTTTGGATTAATCTTAGATTTGTGGTGGGGAAAACATACGAAAAGAAACCAAAGAAGCAGCCTTTTTTTTCTTTCCTTTCCCCTATTTTGGCTTGGAAGGAAAATGATAGTAAATGATAAAATGGAAGTAGTTTTTCCAAAAAAAATCAATTTTGTGTGTTTAGTTATCCATGAAAAAGGAGTTTAAGGAATTCCCCATGAATTTTAAATTGGTTTCTTTTAGTAGTTTTGTTAAGCCGGTTATTGATGAAATTCGTGAAAGAATCAACATTATGCTTGTACAATATTTATAATTAGTTAATTTAAAGTGAACTGGGTAAAAATTCTAAACAAAATCAAAGTTTAAGTTTAGTGTTATTTGGTTCTATGTGTTATGCAAATTAATTTCATTCCAAAGTTCTTGAATCCGTAAAATTTCTATGATTTTGAATTTACTGTAAAATCGAATCTGGTTGATGAATAATGCTCACAGTCACCAATGAGAAATCTAAGGCTCTGTTTGGTAAAATTGTCAGTTTTTTTGTTTTTCGTTTATGGGAAAACATTAAATGAATTTTTTTATTTATTAAAAAAAGCATGTTTAATGACCTTAATGGCTTTTGTTTGTTTATTTTTTGGGCTGCCGAAAGTATTTTCAAAACAAACGAAAAGGGAATTTTAGTGTTTCTAAAATTTTTGTAAACTAGTGGAATTAATTTAGTATTTTATAAATAAAAACAGTAGCACAAACATATTTATAGTGCTTGTTTCAAAAAATATCAAACTGAAAACCAAAAACTGGAAATAAAAACTTTTAAAACAAAGCCTAATCTTTTCCACCTTTTGTTTAGATCTCAAAGTAGGATTATGGTCAAGAAAATACAAAGGGTGGAAAAAAATTAGACTGTGTTTGAAAATGAGCCAGCTCAAACTGATTTGAATAAGTCAAGATCAAACAACTTGATAATAAACGATGTGAGCTCGAGCTCGATCATTTGGGCTTGACCTCTAGATACTCTAGTCTTTTAATTAGCCGAGTTCGAACACATCAAAGCTCGGCTCTTCTCGGTTCGTTTACCGTCCTAGCACATAAACGTTGGAGTAGTATTTTGTTGAGGGAAAAAAAGAAAAGAAAAAGGATGGCATAGTTGAAATACCAATGGTTCTCCAAGGGCAAAAACGTAACCATGTAACCATTAGGGCTTCGTCTTGTTTTTCAATTCTCCGTGCTCGCCTCCTCGCCTCCTCTCTCTCATCCTCCGCCTATATAAATTCCAGTATAAACATCTCCATCAACCTCCACAATTTCGCAAATCTCTCTCTCTCTTTCTCTCTCTCTCTCTCTCATCATCCCCTCGTCGTCTACCTATGTATCGTCCCGTCTGTAGTTACAATCTTCACACTCCGCACTTGTTTTTTACTACTATTTTTATCGATGATTTTAAAGGGGGGCAATGAGGAGGAACAAAGTCATGCACCACTCTGATATTGATTTTTATCAATCTGTGCTGATACACGACTCTAAACCCATATCTTATCTGAGCCCCCATCCATCAATTTCTTCGATCTTACTAATTCAGTTCTGTTTTGCTCAAAGGTTTTATCTTTCTGCTTTTTTATTTTTCTGTGTGCGCTTTGGGGGGGAGCCAAGTGATGTGGTCATTTGATTGACCAAAAACCATGATGCGGACCGCACAGCTTCATAAAGCTTTTGGGGATAATCTTTTGGTTTCTGATGGTTTTCCCTCCCCCACCCCCATTTCCTCATTTATTTTTCACTTAATTATCTTGGGGTGAATTAATTAACTCAGCTCAACTCATATTTTTCTTGGGGTGAATTGTTGCATAGGAGTATTTTTTCTAAAGCCATCCCCTTTCAAAAGCTGTGCAGATTTATGCAGCTTAGAGCCGCCCTCACCCATTAATCCAAACTGTGCGGATTTAATTCAGCTTAGAGCCACCCTCACCCGTTAATCCAGAATTTGCCGATGTTACCTTGTCAATAAAAAATTTAATGAAGATTTTAAGCATTATCTTATTCTATTGCATTCTTTTAGACTTTAACTTAAATTTCAAAATCTTTGTACTTTGTATGAATTTTTTTTGCATTTTTAAGTTTTGTGCCAAATTTTTTTAGTTTATTGATTCGTCTCGACGGGAGGAATCGAAAAAGTAAAATTTTGAAACTTTTATTTAAGTATTTTGAGAAATAATTATTTTTTAGCGTACTAAAAAATGGTTATTTTTTCCGTCTAAAAAAGAATGATAATTTTTGAAATTTGTGTTATTTTTTTTTATCTTTTAATTTATAATATTTTTCATAAATATAAAATTTTGTATAATAGAATTTATTGAGAACTATCAAAAAAAATTTATCTTACACATAAGGAATTTTTTATAAAAATATTTCTTAAACTATCATTCATTTTTCTACTTTATTTTTGAACTATTAAAATAATCTATTTTGTCCTCGAACTATTTTTATCCCATCCTACTTGGTCCAAAACCGAACGCCAACGCCGTCTAAGATTTTGGACGGCAAATCCAACAAAAAACTGCACTCTCCACCAATGTAAGAGCAGAATTGAAATTCCACCTTCCCAACACATCTGAGAGGCAAAAAACAGTACTCAAATTGCATCTATTTTCCAAGTTACAAACCAAGGTCAAACTCTGGTTCAAAACTTTCAAAAACCAAAGTCATTATACCAGTTAAAAGCAGTCACAAACACAATTGAAAACTTGCTTCAAAACCAGCCACAAACATAGTTCAAACCTGCTTCAAAAGCAGTAAAAAACAAGGAAAATCTGGGCACAGAGAGGTCTGAAACTGGGCACAAACAGGTGACATTAAACTGCACAAAATGCACTCCAAGCCTTGAGCTCTTCAATCGATCATCTGCTATGGATCTGAAAGGAAGAGGTCGTCCTGTGTTGTGTATGACAGAGTATGAGAGAGAGAGAGAGAGAGAGAGAAGAGTGAGAGAATAGGGTTTTACCCGATTTTAGGAGTATTGGAGGTGAAATCTCATTTGTGCCCTTAAACAACTCACGTGTGTGTCATGTGTTGGGTTTACCATCCAAAATCTTGAATGGCGTTAGTTTTTGGACCAAGTAGGGTGGGATATAGATAGTTCGAGGACGAAATAGATGATTTTGATAGTTCAAGAATGAACTAGAAAAATGAGTGATAATTTGAGGGATGCTTTCATAAAATACTGTATTGAAAGATATAAGGAATTAAACTTGGTACAGATATTAAAAATTGACCTCCAATTCGAGACGGATGGAGTATTTATCAAAATACTTGGATAAAAATAAAAAAAATTATTTTTTCAATTTCTCTTATCAAGATAAATCAATAACTTAAAAAAGTTTGGAGCAAAATTTAAAAATACAAAAAAAATTCAAATAAGGACAAAAATTTTAACTTTAAGTTAAATCTAAAAGAATGCACATTACTTCAATAGTTTTCCGTCTAATCAAGTTAATCAACACACTTATGCTCCGTTGAACTCGTAAGATTGACAGATGAGACTCATGAGAGCATGTACACCAATAATAACTAAATTACCTACTTAAAAAGGAGTATTGCTATTAGTACCGACCTTCTCATAGGGAAAATGCACCGACGGCCACCGGACAGCGGTCTCCGGCCACCGGACGGCCGATCCGATACGTATATACAAATATACACGAAAAATAGGTGCTCGAATCAAGTACCCTACACACCTCGGATGCCATTGATTCTCGCGAAGACCCACTCGTTTTTATTTTTTAAAATTTTTGGACGGCTCGGATCGGCCGTCCGGTGGCCGGAGACGGCCCTCCGGTGACCGTCGATGCATTTTCCCTATGGAAAGATCGGTACCAATAGAATTTCTGCTTAAAAAGGTACAAAAATTATTTTACCTATCTACTTTTTCTTCTCACCACATATCAGCCTCTCTATCCTATTCTTTTCATCCAAATACTTTCAATTAATTATAAAGATGGGTATGAAACTATGAATGTAAAGAAAGAAGAGGGATAAAGTGGATGAGAGAGACTCTAATATTAATTCTTTATTCTTTACCCAGCTACGGTCCATCGCCAAAAGTACAGAGTCTTTGCGGTTGAAGGTATAATCACTTTGTTTGACTCTTATTTTTTAAAGTTATTTTTAATGTAATGAGTGGCAAGGCCAGTCCAAGGGTTTTGAGTATTCAAGGCCAAATAAAAAAAAGTATGCCCCTAATACTTAATAATTTTTACAGCAACGATCAAGATACGAGAAAGTCAAACCAATATAAAATAAAATTTCATATTAGAACCTAATTTTTCACGCAAATCATATATGGACACTTGATCTTAACAAAACATCACATAAACACCTGATGTATTAAAAAATTCATCAATTAAACCCTTACCGTTGACTTCCGTCCAAAAACTATCGGAAAACATGTTTCTCTTTCCAATTTTGCTACCCACACTGACTTTTTTCACATGTTTTGCACAAATTTTTTGTGGGGTCCATTTTTGGGTCCCACACAAATTATCCTATTTGTTCACTAATTCTAAAATATTTTTTCAAGCGATCTTGCAAAAAATTGGCTCCATAAAATAAATGTAAATGTATGATCTAATTGTACAGCTTATCATTCATAATTTTGAATTAAAATTTTGAATAAAAAGTTGTAAGAATTGATCAAACACTTACATTTACTCTGTTGAGTTGATTTTTTTACAGGGTCACGCAAAAAAATATTTTAAAACTAATGAAATGATCAGATCATTTTTAGGAACCCAAAAGTGTCTATTAATACTAATCTGTGTGGGCACACTGGGTAGTATCAGTCGCTCCGGCAAAAAATAAATTAAAAAAAAATAACTCAACACTATGCAGAAAAGAAAAAAGGAAAATAATAACCCAAAAATGGGCCCCACAAAAAAATGTGCAGAATCTGTGAAAAAAAGTCGGGCAGGTAACAAAATTAGAGAGAGGAACATGTTTTTCGTTTGTTTTTGGACGGAGATTGATGGTAGGGATTTAATTGATGAGTTCTTTAGTATGTCAGGTATTTGTGATATTTCGTTAGGATCAGATGTCTATGTGTGATTTGTGTAAAAAGTCAAGTGCTAATATGAAATTTTCCTTTCTATTAATTATTACATACGAACACAAAATACAAAGTCTTCAAGTAGGCAAATACATATTATCTCGACAACACATGAGTATTACTTAAATACTACTCGTCTTGCATTTCTAGAAGCAAAAGTTACTCATGACAAATTCTTTCACTTGAAATCCATATCTACGGAAACACAATCTAACAATCTGTGTGATCACCAAAAAAAATTGTTGAGAAAATAAATGAAAATAGTACTACGTTGAGTCTCAGATCATCTACTACATTACGAGAAATAAAAACAGATACATGTATTCTCCTATCGCTTGTAATTAATAAGTGGATCAAGCTCAATTTAAGTGTTTTTACATTTGGTACATGCCTAGATCCATTTGGTACATGCCTAGATCCGATGATTTCAACTACATCAAAAGAGCCCAAAATCCCCAATGCAAACAAATCTAGGGCAAAATACCTCAGATTCCATATTATAAAAAAGAGAGCTTAATTCTTATAAATTATTGCACTCAGATTCGATCAAACGCAGTATAACAAGACGCACAAAATGAATGAATTGCAGTAAGTGAAGTTAAAATTGTGAGACGTAACTCAAATGCATTGACAATAAAGATTGGCGATTGGTTTACCCATCATGAGGGAATAGACGTAGAGGTGTCAAATGGGCCGTGCCGTGCCGGCACGGCCCGTTTAACTCCGTGCTAACCGTGCTTCGTGCCGTGCCGTGCCGGCCCATTTACAGTATTTTACTCAAATCGTGTCGTGCCGTGCCGTGCCGTTTGTCAATCGTGTCGTGCCGTGCCGGCCCGTTTTCTTAAATCGTGTCGTGTCGTGCTGGCTCATTTGCCAATCGTGTCGTGTCGTGCCGGCCCGTTTTCTTAAATCGTGTCGTGTCGTGTCGTGCCGGCCCGGCCCTTTTTCTTAAATCGTGTCGGGCCGTGCCGTTTTCAATCGTGTCGTGTCGTGTCGGCCCATTTTCTTAAATCGTGCCGTGCCGTGCTATTTTCAATCTTGTGAAGATGTGCCGACCCGTTTACTTAATCGGGTCGGGTCGGACCGTTTTAAATAAATTCCTTCAATAATCAGTTCAATGATGGATACGGATTTTGTTTAGTCCTTGTCTTGGAATTTATTTTGAAAACAGGTCAAGATATTCTAGCCAAGATATTCTTGCCAAGCTATTTAACTAATTTTCTAGCCAAGATATTTGTTCTTTTTTATCTTATGGTTATTCTTTTCCATATTCTTGAATTTTATAATAACTTTTGTCAAACGCATTTATTTACGTAAATTAGAAACTTTGTTAAACTTTGCTATGGGAGCTTGGTTGGTTATTACGCTCCGTTGATCCGTTGATCCCTACCATGTGAAGTAACACAAGTTGCAGCTATCAATTTTAAATATCCAGAAAAGATGAACGAAAAGATGGGATCTCAATGGAGGTTTTGATGTAGAAGCTTATACAATGAATCTACAGAAGTATGGGCTTACCATTGCAGCCAGACCAATCCCAAATCCAACAATTCCCTGCATATAAGTTACAAAATACAACAATCTCAAACAACAGTAGTTATGAGAGAAAGAGATCCTAGGTATCGAGTGTGGGGTTCTCACTGAGGTTTTCTATAGCACTCAAGTTAGTGTTTAAATTTTAGGACTTGAAAGTTATACCAGCAAACCATAAAGGAAAGCCTCTACAATGGGTTTACCTGTTCACAAAGAGGGGTATTGAAAACTCTCTGTTTACCAAATCGATCAGCCAATCCTGTGGTGCATCGAAATACTCCACCAAAGCTCACATCCTCTCCAAATACATAAGCACTGTAAAGAACATGTATCGAAACAATGCAAGACAGGCGTCGTTAGAAACGAAATCAAACCTTCGAAATCTCCTCAAACTGGTCGGCGTCGTTGTCGTCATCTACTGTTATTTGTGAGTTTGTGATTTCGTCGGAGTTCAGAGGACCAGAGAGAGAACAGAGTCAAAGAGACGTTGGGTGAGAGAGAGAGAGTTTGAGTTTGAGATTGAGAGTTTGAGAGAGATCGGAAAATGAGACCTAGCAGACATCTCATTCTTTTTATACGATCCGTGTGATCAGGTGCATGCGAGACATCATAATCCATATGCACCAACTTATCGAAAATTCTCGTAAAGTCGTATGATGCATCACTCGAGGGCCGTCCGAGCTATTTTTTGAAAATCGGAACTGTCTATCTTTTATGTGGAAGAGATTATATCATTCCTGCTAAAAATGAAGTCAATTGATTATCGTTATATACTTGATTGTTTATAGCATTCATTTTCCTATTAATTAATCTGCGTGTCGATGAAGGAGCTTTAAAAATCCGATAGACCCAAAAATTGGTGAGAGTTATTAAAACACAGAGAATAACAAAATGAACGGTATGGATTGTCATATTTGTTTTGTGATCGTGTGGCTAACATACGTTACATTATAGCAGAATACCTTGGTTCATAACTAACCAAGTTCAATGTATGGATTTGAAAGGTAGCTGCAGACTTTTTTTTTCGAATGTTCGATCTAAACCGTTACGATTTAACGTCTTATCAAAATTATCATTCTCACTTGAATATGTGATAATCGAATGTCGGAAACCACATCATCGGAACACTTTTTGTGCTTCCAGAGGCATTAAAGTCTTATAATGCACTACTTGAGGGCCGTCCAAGCTATTTTTTAAAAATTGGAACCATCTAACTTTTACATGGGAGGGATTAGATCATTCATGCCAATAATCAACTATAATGCTTATCATTACATACTTGATCGGACGTAAACAAAATTCAATCAAATAATGAATTAGCATGCCGATGAAAGAGCTTTCAAAATCCAACGCAGAAAAAATAGGATCCCATGATTAAAACACTAAGCATAACAAAATGAACGCATTGAATGGTATTGATCATCGTGATTGTGTGGCTACTGCTTGATGGCCTCGTTTTTATATAATAGAACTACATATTATATATTAATTTTTCAAATCTATAGCACAAGTTAAATTTGTGGCATAGTGGTTTGTTTGTGTATGAAAGAATCTAAGGACTTGGGTTCAAGTCCTTGTCTAGCCAACACCTTTTAATTTATTTATTTTCCTTATTTTAACTACGTTTTTTTTTAATTTTTTGTTTGACACTTTTTTTTTCTTATTTCTCGTTAGATTTGGGGTAAATAATACATGACTCTTGCACATTTCCTTTCGTATTATAAATATTTTGATAAGATTTTTTAATTTTAATTTTTATCTTGTATTGCTAAATTTACAAACCAAATGTCCAAAGCTTATTTTACTAACAAAAACAAAACAAATATTTTTTACAGAATAAAAATTGATAATTTTTTAAAAGTAAAAAAATGTTTTGTTAAAAACATGATTTTTTTTAAGAAATTATTTTTTTAAAAAAATTAAATATCTTAGTTGTTTACCTTTAAAAAAAAGGTAAACAAATATTTTTGACCGAATAGAAATTGTTTAATTTTTTTTAAATTAAAAAAAGCCATTTGGCTTATTTATTTTTTGTTTTTTTTGTTTTTCCGTGCCTCGTGCCGTGCCTTTTCGTGCCCATGTCGTGCCCGTGCCTATGCCCGTGCCTTGCTATATCCGTGTCGTGCCGTGCCGTGCCGTGCCGTGCCGTTCTTGTTCACTTTCCGTGCCCGTGCCCGTGCTCATCTACGACCGTGCCGTGCCGTGCCGTGCTAGGCCAACTTTCGTGCCGTGCCCGTGCTGTGCCGTCCACTTCCGTGCCCGTGCCGTGCCCCGGGCCCACTAAAACCGTGCCGTGTCGTGCCGTGCCAGGCCAAGACCGTGCCTGTGACGTGCCGTGCCACCCCGTGCCCGTGCCGTGCCCGTGCCGGCACGGCCCATTTGACACCTCTAAATAGACGAGAAGGTAATTGTTCTTGAAAGAATTGATGGGCTGAGATGTGTTAATCCGATTCTTCTTGTTCTTGCTTGCTCCAGACCTGCTACTATGGCCGCAAGGAATCCGAGAAGGTAATTGTTTAGTCAATTTGAGGCTGTAATGGAAAAACGTGCCAGAGCTTTGGTTTTCTTTTTTTTTTAAAAATGGACCAATTAGTTCTCTGATTTACAAAAATCCATCGAGTTTTTCGATCATTTGAGTTTTTGGGCCTTTATTTGCATGTTGGATGGACATTTTTTTTATGGTATTGGGCTAAAAAAGAGTCCTAATCAAACTCAAATACTAAAAAAATTAGAGTGCCCAAAAAATTGGACATTTTTAGGGTGCCTAAGGCTCAGGCCTCTTGAGCCATGGGGTTGGGTCGGCCTTGTGAGTGGTAATGAGTGGAGAGAGATAGAGAGAAAATAATATTAAGAAACGTGTAGAGAAAAAAATGAGATGAGAACCAAACAATGTGAGAGTGCCTAGGCTGCTGCAGGTTGTTTTTTCTAAATTTCCTCTTTTACTTGAGAGAAAGTAAAGAGTCTACTGTACATGCTCTGAGACTCGGAACAATAGAACATGGAGAGCGCGGGACCCACAAATGTGTAGGCAAAGGGTGTTGGGGCCCAAGACCGAACGTTGGGAGCATGGGCCTCACAGCAATATGTTTGGCAAAGAGTGCTAGGGCCCAAGACCCACTGAATAAGTACTTGAACTAGATCATATGTGATTGTATTAGGGCCGTTTCACATTCTAAAATAAGTATGTAATATATTTTGAAGTTTAAAAACAATAGATTTACAAAAATAATTTCTTCAATAATTTTTATAGGGTTTGATAGGTCTCGTTGAGATCTATTAAATAAGATTTATATTGTATATTTTTTAATTTTAGTAAATATATTATTTTTAAGTTTGAAAATTACAAATAAGTACATTTTCTCCTTCAGCGAGGAATATTACTAGCCCATAAAAGAAATAAGTATTTATTTCTTGAATTTAATGTGATGTATTATAAGAAAATGATCTGTCCTATAAAATGGATAATAAGTACTTAAAAAATAAGATTCTTAGCGGAACGAGACCTAAAAACTTTTAGGTCTACTTTTAAAAAAAGCCCTTTTTTTTGTTTTAATTCTTATTCAAAAAAAATTTCCATTTGCTAATTTTCCGTCAAATTTTTGTGAATTCTTGGTTTAAGGAGAAATCGAAAAAAGTTAAAAAATTAAAAATTTTGCTCAGTTTTTTTTTCTCGAAAATATAAAAAATTTAGAACTTTTAGCAGCCTAATGGTAATTAAAAAAGAAAATTCAACTGATCATTCTCTTTTTGTTTCTCCAAATCACCATTCCAACCGCTTTTGGCTTAATTTTTCACCTCGGCTTGAGGCTCGGAATCGTTTTCAACCGTGAAGGAGTGGTGTTGTTTGATCGGGAGTTGATTGGAGTTTTTTTTTGTTTATGTCGATTCACTTGTAAGGCTGCAGCTCCAACACTATAATGATTTGAAGTTTCTTGAGTAGCTGCAATACTTTTAATTAGGGGTGTTCAAGAAAATCGTTCGAACCGTACAATCGGTTCGATTCGGACCGAATCGTCCTATTTGATCCGGTTTTGTAGTTCTACGGTCAGGTTATGGTTCCAAAAAAATAAGAACCATTAATTTGGTTTGGTTATTGGTTCTCAATTAATGAACCGTGGTTAGAACTGAATCTGACCGTTTGAAGCTAAGATAAATATAGATATACATATGTGTGTGTAATTAAATATGTATTTAAATTTGGTAGGTTAATCGTTTCCTTACTAAACTTAATTTATTTAGAGAAGAAATTTCATTTATTAGAAAAACTTTTATTTTCTCCATTCTTTTCCTATTCCAGTAGATTATCTTCGTATCTTTTTAATTTTATGAGTTCATTTTTTGTGAATATATGTTTGGATGCTTATTGGATAGAACCGAAACAGAATCAAAACCGGACCGGTCTTGCGGTTTGGTTCTGGTTAGGTTCCATGCATATATTGGTTAGGTTCTGATTCTTAATTTTCTAGAACCGTTTGAAATGGTCCGGTTATTGATTTTCTAGAGAACCGGACCAATCCGGACCGTGCACACCCCTACTTTTAACTAGAGTTGTCAATGGACCAGATCCGATCCAAAAAATTCAATCTGAATCCGATAACATCGATCTGATAATCCAAATTCGGATCGGATCGAATTAAATCCGTTATCAATCCGAATCCAAATTTTGTTTTTTTTATTAAAAAAAACAGTATATTTTTTATTTTGAAAAGAAAAATGTTTAAGTTGTATTTTTATTTTCAATTTTTTAATTTTAAATATTTTTTTGGAATACAAATTTTTTTTTTTGGCTAAAATTTTTTAAGTAAAAAAGTTTTCGGATCGGATTTCGATTTTTGGATCGGATCCGAATTTTTTAGATTCGGATCTGAATTACCACTATCGAATTCGAGTCTTATCGAATTTGGATCGAATTCGAATTTATCAAATCTAACCCATTGACAGACCTACTTTTAACACTTGGCCTTGAAATTAACCACGGGACCAGTGGGCTAATCACGATTGCACGTGAGAGGAAGGTTCAAAGAGACGAGACGTTTTGGCGGTTTTTTCTGTCGGTTTCACTTGACAACTTGGTCAGCTTAGGAGATTTTTTTGTGGATGCAAACACATGGAGGGGTGTTTTCACAAATTTTTTCCTCCAACGGCAACTGATGGGTTCTTCCCTTTTGACCTAATTTGCGAAGAGTCCAACCACACAAACTGCAGTAGTTCATATTTCATATTTATCTTTTCCATTTTTCGAACTTTAATCTTCCGATATCTTTCACATACCCACCATTAAAAAAAATAAAGGTGTTGGTTGAAAGCGTATGAAATTAGAACTGTTTTCCATCCAATAAAACACAAATACTATTTAAATGCACAAACCTTCAAAGCAGCTAAAAAATAAAATAATGAAAATTTATGGATATTTTTTACAAGGCCCCATAAAATAATATTAAAAAATTTATAGATATTTTTTTAGATTTTTGTAGGACCCAAAATAGGCTCAAACGCGTTTTTCTTTACATGGTTCTCTGTAAATCTTCCATGCGATTAGAATTTCCGACGAGGACTATGTAGGCAATGTGGCCACGTAAGTTCAAAAAAAACTCAAAGATGATCTTCACTTTAAACTATTTTTTACCTTTCGAAGTATCCGATGATGTTTTCTATTCAAACAAAAAAATAAAAAATTTTACGTTGAAACAAATTGAGAGCACTAATCACAAAGATTACCGCTGTTCACGGTACAACACCGCCTATTCCATCGGTATTATTATTAACAAGTGAAAGGGCTAAGGTCATTTCTCTTATACGTTTTGGAACATGTCCGGCAATTGCGATTCGTTTTGGCGGTGTCATTCAGATATATATATTTTTTTTCAAAGAAAGTTTGAAAATAAAAAACTAAAACCAAACCTCTGTAGTCAATAAAGCTTTGCATTAACAATGTTTAGAATGGGGACTCGGATCCCCTGTCCAAGTTTCCCTGTCCTACCCCTCTGTCCCAGTCTTCTCCAGCTGCCACGTTGCCCACTCCAACTCTCTTTAACTTTTTCAACTCTCTTCAACTTTTTCTTCAACTCCTTTAGTTCAACCCCATTCCGTTCCCTTTTATTCGTTTCCTAGCTTAAATGAATCTGACCTCTTTCTTTACCACCTGTCATCCCAATAAACAATATTTGTTCAAGTGCAGTAGTAAAACTACACTTCGGCACTTGTTTTTTTAAAAATAAAAAAAAATCCTAATGAGTATTTGGGTGGTTTCGTAAAATTTGGTTTAATAAGTTAAGTAATTTTTTTTGTCTTTATTCAAATTGAGGGTGCATTTTTTTTAACTTAATTTTCTTCTTCATTTTGTGTGTTTTGTTTTTCTTTTCTGAATTTTTGTTAGATTCGCTTGATATTTTTTGGATTAATCATCAATCTCAACAAGAAGGGTCCAAAAAGTATAAAATTATAACAGAAAGCAAAAAAAAGATTTACTAAAGACGAAAAGAGTATTAAAACGATTGTCTTATTTGTCTAAATTGCCGTCTTATTTGAATTCTTTCAATATCGGTCCATAGTTCTATACTTTTTCGATTCGTCTCGACTAGAGGAACGGTTAATTCCAAAAATTACAACGAAAAACTAAACAAAAACTTACGAAAAGTAAAAAATATCAAAATAAATTTTAGACTTATAAGTTTAAAATAACGCAGCCAGTCTATTTGACTTATTTTTGTCTTTTTAAAGAAATTATGAGTTTAAAAAAAAATCTACTTTCCTGATTCTTCTCGATAAGACGAATCAATAAATCACAAAAGTTTGACGCAAAATTAACAAATACAAAAAAAAAAAAAATGAATAAAACCAAAAAACTAAGTCATTTTTTGGCCAAAACCACCCAAATACTCATTAGGATTTTTTTTTTTTTTAAACAAGTGCCGAAGTGTAGTTTTACTACTGCACTTGAACAAATATTGTTTCTTGGGATGACAGGTGGTAAAGAAGTCAGATTCATTTAAGCTAGGAAACGAATAAAAGGGAACATAATGAGATTGAACTAACGGAGTTAAAGAGAGTTAGAGCGGGCAGCGTGGCAGCTGGAGAAGACTGAGACAAAGGGATAGGACAGTGAAACTTGGACAGTAGATCCGAGTCCTTAGAAAGGTTCTTTCGTTCCTTTTGATTAGATTAACTCCAAAGTGATAAGATTGGACTTCAAGGATATACATTTTGTACAATAAAAAACCCTAATTTTACATGCTTTTTGTATGGTTCAATGGATTTGCTTTATGATAAGATAATCTCCGAAGTGATAAGATTGGACTTCAAGGATATACATTGTACAATAAAAAACCCTAAATTTACATGCTTTTTGTATGGTTCAATGGATTTGCTTTATGATAAGATAATCTTTAAAAACTAATACTAGCATTATACTACTACTAAAATTCATCTTGTGAGAGTTGAAAATTTTCATGGTGACGTCTGATACAAATAGCGCCGCAGTCACGCCCTGCCCCGCGCACGGCCCCCTATGCGGGCCCGATCCGGTGCAGCCACGTGTCCACGACGATTCTATTCATCTTTGTACAATATTATCCGCTTTGGGTGCCCAAAGTTCGTAGACTTCCTAGTAGGGTCACCCATTCCTGAACTACCCCAGGATGAGCACGCTTAACTGTGAAGTCCCTACGTTCTTTGGCCCGTCGTCACGGCTTTAAAAGGCTTTGTGCAAGTAGCAAGTAGGAGGGATCTTTTTCCTTATAAACCATGACTTGCCCCCTCCCGTTCAGACGGAGCCTGCCATCCTGCAGTACCGCCGGCCACCGGAAAGCGGGGTGTCACAATCTACCCCCCTTAGAGGTGTAACGTCCTCATTACACAGTGCCCAGCAACCCTCCCCTGGGGTCCGTGGCAGCAGAGCGCATCCTACTCACCACTTTGCCCAGGGTTGAGCTTTGATACCACTTGTCACGCCCCGCCACACGCACGGCGCCCTATGCGGGCCCGATCCGGTGTGGCCACGTGCCCACGACGATCTTATCCATCTTTGTACAATATTGTCCGCTTTAGGCGCCCAAAGATCGTAGACTTCCTAGTAGGGTTACCCATCCCTGAACTACCCCAGGATGAGCACGCTTAACTGTGGAGTCCCTACGTTCTTTGGTCCGCCCTCACGGCTTTAAAAGGCCTTGTACGAGTAGGATGAATCTTTTTCCTTATAAATCATGCCTTGCCCCCTCCCGTCCGGACGGAGCCTGGCATCCTACAGTGTCGCCGGCCACCGAAAAGTGGGGTGTCACAGTCGCCATGCGAAGAGGTCTTGGGTTCAACGGCATATGGGAGTGCACTTATGTGCTAGGAGAAAGAAAGTCCGGCGTTCAACTCTTACTCCTATGTGTTAATCTAACCATTCTAACGTTACGACGTTAAAGAAAGACAAAACAAAAACAAATAGCGTTGCCCGTATTTCCAGCACCATAACTTTGGAAGCGGGGGCTCTGCTGTACCTCATGGCACAGCACCCCCTACCCACACCCCCAAACACCCCCAAACGGTACCGTTTGAGATTTAAAAAAATCTTAAGTTTTCAATTTGCAATCCTAAAGAGCAGAAACGTGATTATGAGAGCTTTAGAGATAAAATTTAATTATGCCTATTTAGAATAATATGATCAGAATAATAAGATCTTCACACTGGTTCAAACTGATTGAAAATTGGAGCAGTAAATTTTTTAATATATAAACGGTCTAAAAAATTAAGTGCTCTAATTTTTAATTTATTAAACAAGTACAAAAATCTTATTATTCTGATTATATTATTCTAAAAAGACATAATTAACTTTTGTCTTTAAGGCTCTAATAATCACGTTTTTGCTCCACAAGATGATGCTTAATTATGAGAGTTCTAGAGGCAAAAGTTAATTACGATCCTTTAGAATTATATATTTAAAATAATAAGATCTTCACCCTTGTTCAAACAGATTAAAAATTGGAGCAATTAATTTTTAATTTTTAAACCATTTATATATTAAAAAATATGGTTAAAAAATTTACTGCTCCAATTTTCAATCAGTTTGAATCAGTGTGAAGATCTTATTATTCTGATCATATTATTCTAAAGAGACATAATTAAATTTTATCTTTAAAACTCTCATAATCACGTTTCTGCTATTTAGGATTACAAATTGAAAACTTAAGATTTTTTTTAATCCCAAACAGTACCGTTTGGGGGTGTTTGGGGGTGTGGGTAGGGGGTGTTGTGCCTCATAGCCCCCGCTTCCCATAACTTTCTGTCCACGCGAAAATTAAAAGTAAAAAAATTTACTCCCTCCGTCTCAAAATATTTGGTATTTTTCGATATTCGCGTCGTTCTTTAAATTCTTATATCTCCCAATTTATGATATTTTTTATAATTTTAAAAACTTTATATTATAGATCTAATCAAGAATTATCAAACAAGATCCATATTGCATATTGTTGGAGATTCATATTGGAAGATACAAACGATTGAAAACTGACACAAATATCGAAAAAGTCCAAATAATATGGGACGGAGGGAGTACTTATCTAATCTTTCTTGTCGAGACGAATCAATAAGGGTAAAAAGGCTATCGTAAAAAACGAACAAATGCGAAAAAAGAAATTAATAAGAACAAAACGAAAAAACCCAAAAATCCCTCAACCGAACTTAAATCCGATTCCGTTCAAAAAAAAAAAAAAACTTAAATCTGATCAATTTTAATGAGGTGCCACTCATTTCTCCATTTCTGTCGTAATCAAACAAACTCGGACGCAACCAAACACAATCCTTACCTATAAATCCTACTTCAGGATTTGGTGAGTCCAATATCTTTGGAAGTTCATCAGTTTTTCTTCCTCCACCAAAAAGACCATCTACACCAAAACTTCCTTTCCCAAAGCCCCAGATAAAACCTATCCAGCCTCCAACAATTCCATCTCCACCATCTACATCTACATTTATTCCAACTACCTCTACTCCTTCCAAACCATCTGACTCAAATTCAAAGTCACCCCAGTTAATGGTTCAGCCAACATTTAACCCTTCCAAAAATTCAATCTTCACTCTCCTACATACCTTAGCCACCATACCAGAAACCCTATCTCCTAAACCAACCATTGAGTCTGAATCGGATACTGAATCCATTGACTCGATGCCCATTCCTCATGTTTTCATGATGAATCCAGAAAATACTCCAGAGGAACATGTTGATGATCCTATTATTGAAGAAGGTCCTGAGTTTGATATACCTCCACCTCCAAAAATCTCAACTTTTGATTCCTTCTCACATTCCAATATCCATACCCAAGGTTTCTCCTTTGATAACATTCCCCCATCAAAATGGTTGGACAAACTTTATGAGATTCATGCTTGGTGCACTGCTGCTATACTCTCTCCCAACGCTACACTAAGTATTATCATTACTAAGTGTACAACGAAATTTCTTGGTCGTCTTCGTCAATGGTATTTAGCTTTTGGTGAATACCGACAGCTACAGCTCAAACAATTGCCAACCCTTGATCAATTTATCTCAGTCCTGCATACTGAGTTTTTTGGTGATCACAACAACATAAAAGAGTTTGTTCGAGAAGAATATCTCAGCATGAAGTGCTGTTCATTCAAAAGGAAAGATCTCGAGATTCATTATGACCGTATGTCTCAGAGATTTTATCTTCTCAATGGCATGGATGATGTCAATCTCAAGCAAGCCTTTCTCAATTCCTTTATTGAACCATTGGGAAATGAGACAACAAGGTTATTTCAGACAAAAGAATTGACGTTAAATGCAACATCTCTTGGTGGTATTTACTAGCACTCTTTGATTGCCTTGAAAAAATTGTGCAATCACCAGAAATTTCTCAGAACTCTTGAAGAACAAGGAAAACTTTTTGGCAAAGCATGTGACCGACCAGACTTATCTATAAAGTGCAAAGACAAGAAGTGCACTTACCGTCCTTCATACCGAAAGTCTAAATACTTTTAGAAATGGAAGTTTCAATCTCCTGACAAGTTTTCAAAGTTTTCAAAATTTGGCAGGTTCTCACGCCAGAAAAAATAGAAATTTTTTAAGAAGAAAAAAATTCAGAGGGCAGCGAAAGTCTGATCGCTGCTACATATGCGGAAAGAAGGGGCACTATGCAAAATAGTGTCCAAATAAGGCAGTAAGGGACAAAATGGTGAGGTCTTTGGTTCTCATTGATGATGATCTTGAAGATGCTAATGTCGAATCTCTTTTTTCTATCGACAATGAAGCAACAGATGAAGCAGTCCTTACATTCACTTTTGATGATTCAGATGATTCATCAGAATTAGATGACTCTTCTGATGATCCTGACTCATTCTCCTATGAAGTCCAAACAATTGGGTTCTCCAACATCATGCTGGCTCAACCTTTAGCCAATGTCAAAATCTTGCTTGAAAAATATGAGAAACCCATACCAGTTATCGCTTTCTTTGATACTGGTGCAACAGCCTCCATTCTCAACCCAGCAATCCTTCCCAGGTTCTACTAGCAGTCCTATTTTAGACCCTTTACAGCAGCCAATGGAGAAACTTTTATCATCACTTTGATCAGTAAACCTATTACCATCCAACTTTTCCCAGGATACACCATAAAACACCAAGTTTATGGTTCTGATCTCCCAAGAAAAAATTTATTGTTAGGCTTTGATATTCTCCAAAATCTCAACAAAGTTTCCTGGCTCAAAAAATGTTTGAAATACAAAAACTATTTGTTACCCTGAACCACCCAACCAAATCTCTTTTCCATAGAAAATTTCTCCTCCATCAAAGAAGCCATAATCCAAACTTTTTGTGCTGAATCCCATTCCCAGTTCCTCACCAAATGCTCAAACCCACTTTGAAAAAATCCAGATTTCTTCATTTCTCTTCCCTTTAAGAAAAATGAAGACATTAATTCCACTAAAGTCACCCATCATGGAATGAACCCAGAATACTACCAGCTTGCTCTTCAAGAACTCCAGCAACTTCAATCAGAAGGTTTGATTGAGCCCACAACCTCTCAGTGGGCATATGAAGCATTTTATGTCAACAAAAGAACAGAGCAGATAAGAGGAAAGTTTCGCCTGATTATCAACTACCAACCTTTAAATCATTTTCTGTAGGATAACAAGTTCCCTCTTCCTCGGAGAAGTGTTCTTTTTGCAAACTTGCCTAAAGCTCAAATTTTCTCAAAATTTGACTTAAAAGCAGGTTTTTGGCAGCTGGGCATCCATCCACATGATCGCCCTAAAACTAGTTTTTGCATTCCAGATCACCACTTCCAATGGTCAGTCATGCCTTTTGGATTGAAAACAGCTTCATCCTTATTTCAAAAGGCCATGATTCGGGTATTTGCACCTATTCTATCCTTAGCCCTTGTCTACATTGATGACATCTTACTTTTTTCTCCAGCTATTGAGTCTCATGTTGTCATACTACAAATTTTCCATTCTCTAGTCCAAACCCATGGTATCATGCTTTCAGAGAAAAAGATGCTTCTTGCTCAACCAGAAATTGATTTTTTAGGGATGCATATCTCTAAAGGTCAATATACCCTCCAACCTCATATAGCCTCCCAACTTGTCCATTTTTCAGATGAAAATCTCACAGTCAAACAAGTTCAACAGTTCCTTGGAATTGTTAACTATATGGCTGATTTTATTTCCAACCTTGTCCAATACCGAACTCCTCTCTCAGCTCTACTAAAGAAAATCCCTCCTCATTGGTCAGCCCTTTGTACCAATGCTGTAAAAGACCTTAAAGCCATAGCCAAAACTCTTCCTCCATTAACCATACCTTCAGATGGAAAGAAAGTCCTTCAGACAGATGCCTCTGATCTATATTGGGGAGCAGTTTTTTTGGAAGAAAACACGGATCAAAAGGGCAGAATTTGTGGATACAAGAGTGGTGCATTTTCTTCAGCAGAGCTTTATTACCACTCTACCTATAAAGAAATTCTGGCAATAAAAAGGAGCATTAAGAAGTTTGAATTTCATCTAATCGGTCAACATTTCCTAATTGAGACTGATATGATGAGTTTTTCCAGCATACTCAAGTTCAAACAGAAGCACCTTCCAAAGGCACAGTTACTCAGAAGGGCAAATTGATTTTCTAATTGAAGTTTTGATGCTGTTCACATAAAAGGAAAAACAAATGTCCTCCCTGATTTTCTGTCAAGGCTCAAAAAAGAAATCAACCAGGTTTCAAAAACAAAACCACATTCCTTTGTTCCTGGTTGCATTCCCATGATTTTCTGTTTCCATTCAGTCAATTTTCCTGGCCACCTTCAGTGTCATATTTTAGAGTTAACCCTTCTTTTTAGGTGTGTTCAAATATGTCAAAACCCTCACATCTCTGTATTTTCAAATATGGTCTTGATGAAGGTCTCCTAAAAGGTATACCCTTCCATCTTGTCTATCCTTTTCTGACCTAATTTGAAGTGTCCTACCATAATGTCTTTTATTTTAAAAAAGAAGCTTATCTTCTCTTATGGTATTTAGTCGATGTGTATACTATAAGTGTCTGTTTTAATAAATCAGCAGTCTTGGTCTATCTGGCTCATGCGGCGTTCAATCAAGTTCAACCTCCAGAAGATTTCTTTTTGAAATTTATCCTGCTTTTTGGAAGCATACCCTATTGGCAACAGAAGATCAGATAAGTTCCCACAGGTCTAGACGAAGACCTCTAATTTACTTTTTGGATAACTCGCAACAACAGATGTCTTCCTAATCCTGATGGTTCTATCACTTGGAGAAATGAGTATCACACTATATTCCTTTCAGCATATCAAGAGTCTCCGAGCATTGAGATTCACAGTGGAAATTATCTGGTCATGACTTAAACACTGTGTTCACTCAATGGATTGACACCTGCAGAAGTTCCCTCATCTCTCCACCATTATGAAACTGCAAACTAGAAATTCAATGATACTTATCCAGAAGAATGGCGCCAAAATATTCGCTATCTTTTGACTCAGTATCACTTGACTAACAGAGATGAAGAAAGTAATTCAGATGATCTAGAGTAATAATCACGTGCTCATACCAGCTGTCTCTTTTGTGTGGTGTAATATAAAGTGTGGTAGCGTTGTCCTCTTTTCCAGAGAAGGTGAAATAATTGGTGTTTACTATTGGTAGTAGTTGTATAATTGGTGTACGTAGAAAAGGTGTAAGTTTAGTCAATAATAGTAAGTGTGTCTGTAATAAGTCATAGTAGTAGTTGAGGTCAGGTAGACAATTATGCATAGGTACTATTCCTATGATGTAATCACCAGTGTTTGTATTTCCTCCCTTACGCCTATAAAGGGAGGGCTTCGCTTATTGTAATAACCAAGTTAGTGGAAGTTAGAAAGCCAGTCAGTATTTGCAATAATATTTCAGTCTCTTGTGTACTTATAATTTCTTATTGTGTTCTCTCTACGATCCTAACCTACTTAGTGTTTGTACCCACTTCGTGTCTGTAAAGTGTCCTTGTTCCACGACAGATTTCCCGTCCTAAGCTTCTCAAGCTTCTCCCAGAATCTTGGGTTACAGCTTATGAGAAAAATCAAAACAAGCCCATACCTGTCCAGTTCTCAAATCCAACTTTCATTTCAAAACCTGATGGTACAGTGGAGATTTCTTTCCCAAAAGAAACCTCTACCTCAGCCTCCACCCATCCTGTCATTTTTCCCTCAAGAATTAACATGTTTGTGGATGGTTCTAGGCCTGACCCTCCAATTAAATATTTTGATCCCAGTGGCCTTCCAGTCTTCTATTTCAAAAATTCAGAAACAGATCATTGTTATTTTGATGCCGTGACTGTGATGAATGTCTAGAAGACAGTCTCCTAGAAGATGATGAGGACCTTGAAGATCCATGTTCATGTTTCATAGGTCCTTCGTCACCTCTCACTCCTTGTAAATCTCCACCTCCTCTTCAACCCCCATCTGATGATGGTTCGTCAAGTCAACCGAGTGGATGTTTTATGTTTACATCATCTTCTTTCTGGACTGAAGCAGATTTTCTTCCTTTGGAATTTCATAATTCTCAAGAAAGGACGACCTATCGGCATAAAATTCCAGATTCTACTACCATTCTCCCTAATGGTAGTACCAAACCAGTGTCAGCAGCAGAAACAACAATAAATTGACAGTCAGCAAATTCTCTGGCTCAGAATAAAATTCTTCAGAGAATTGCTAACTTCCAACAAAATTTGGAAAATGTTGTCCATAAGAAGTTATCAACTTTGGAATTTCTTAGCAGAGATTTGCAGCAGAAAATTCAAAATGTTCACCAGGAACTTCTCCAGATGGCATATGCCAACCAAGCATTTTCAGCAGTTTTTTCTCAAAAGGATGCTGAAATGAAGCACCTAAAAAACCAGCTTTACTCACTTCAAGCTTAACAGTATTCTCAACGAAAAAGCCCATTTGACATGTTTCCTTCTTCCTCTCAAGAATGTTTTTCTGGGTATCCTCAAATGTCTCAACACTACCACACTTTATATTACACCACACAAAAGAGACAGCTGGTATGAGCACGTGATTGTTACTCTGAATCATCTGAATTACTTTCTTCATCTCTGTCAGTCAAGTGATACTGGGTCAAAAGATAGCGAATATTTTGGCGCCATTCTTCCGGATAAGTATCATTGAATTTCTAGTGTGCAGTTTCATAATGGAGAAGAGATGAGGAAACTTCTGCAGGTGTCAATCCTTTGAGTGAACACAGTGTTTGAGTCATGACCAGATAATTTCCACTGTGAATCTCAATGCTCGGAGACTCTTGATATACTGAAAGGAATATAGTGTGATACTCCTTTCTCCAAGTGATAGAACCATTAGGATTAGGAAGACATCTGTTGTTGCGAGTTATCCAAAAAGCAAATTGAAGGTCTTCGTCTGGACCTGTGGGAACTTGTCTGATCTTCTGTTGCCAGTAGGGTATGCTTCCAAAAGGCAGGAGAAATTTCAAAAAGAAATCTTCTGGAGGTTGAACTTGATTGAACGCCGTATGAGCCAGATAGACCAAGACTGCAAATTTATTAAAACAGATATTATAGTATACACATCGACTAAATACCATAAGAGAAGATAGGCTTCTTTTTTGAAATAAAAGACATTATGGTAGGACACTTCAAACTGGGTGAGAAAATGATAGACATGATGGAAGGGTAGACCTTTAAGGGGACTTTCATCAAAACCATATTTGAAAATACAGAGATGTTGAAGGTTTTGACACATTTGAACACACCTAGAAAGAAGGGTGTGGGCTACCACAGCCCCGGGTGAGATCGGGGCGGCCCGAAAAACGTACCGCTCCATCGAATCGATTTGAAAAATTTAAGGAGTCGCCACTCGGATTTATGGTTCGCCACCCGAGAAACCGATTTTGATTTGAAAATTGATTGATTTGAATTGAAAATCAGAGATCATTCGAGGGTTCGGAAGCCATGTTACGAGGGGGGAAGGGTTTTACGGCACCCCCCTCGCCCGACGCGATGTCGGTCTCTACTAAACATTTGTGGAATTTTTCGAAGGGATTTTGTTTCATTAAGCATGTAGCAGGTATCCAGAGATATAGCAAATAGAAAGTGTATGCTGGTGCTTGTGTACAAGGAGTGATGAAATAATGATGGACACATGCATGATGGCAAAGCAGTGTAAACTGCCACTGGATCATCTCTCGAGCGCTCGAGAGCACTCTCGGGCGCTTAGGAGTGTTACTAACCAAATCCTGCAGAGTTTGTTAGTCACAAATAGGATGCCAAATAACAGTGTATGCTGGTGCACGTGTATAGGGGGGTGATTATGTGATGAAAGACAGCAAGACAACATGAAATGAAACACTGCTCACTGGCTTCACTCTCGAGCGCTCGAGAGCACTCTCGAGCGCTTGGGAGTGTCTGAACCCCACCTATACATTCTGTTACTACTGACAAAACATAATGTAAAGACTGCAAAATGAAATACTATTAAGCAAACCACTGGCTAAGCAGAGGACTTGAAAGACTGAGATAGGGCCTCAAGTTTTCAAGTCATGTATCCTTGCCATTGCACGAACAGATCTACATTTTTAAAAGAGCAAATGTACACATCTATGCATGCAGAAACTCAGAAAACACAAAAAACTGGAAAAATGGAATGCAATGGCATGCATGCACTCCCAAGCGCTCGGGGAATGGGTTCGAGCGCTTGGGAGTGAGCTGCATGCCAGCTTACTCTCAAATAGAAAATGGCACCACTTCATCATGCAAACACCCTTATCTAAGTTTTTAACAAGAGAATATCTTATCTTTAACTTAGGAAAACTTTGTTCTTACTTGAGATTTGTAAGAAACATTTCTATTTTAGAAAAAATGATCTTCTGTGTCTGCATGCCTGAATAAAACCATTTTATTTAAAAGTGCACCTCACCCCCAGCCTACTGCTTACCAAAATGCCATGCATGGGACTGGAAATAGTCCCGAGCGCTCGGGAGAACTCTTGAGCGCTCGAGAGTGTTTCCAGTAGGGGTTTTGGGAAAACATTATTCGTGGACTCCTTGCTCTTGCTTTTTCACTAAGGTCTCCCAACCATGCACCCAGCATTAAAGACTGGGACAGGCTGAGAGACCCCCCCTCAGAAGGGAGAACATCCTCTTGATTTGAACCAAGGATAGAAATATTTCTACCTTTGCTTGACACTTTGCTCCTTGGATGTTGTGAAAGGTGAATGTAGAGTGAAAAAGACAATAGATCAGAAGCTAAGAGTGTTCTGGATTTCTTGCCCTTTTTCTTGATGATTTGAAAAAAAACCTTTGAAGTTGGAAAAAAAGTTTGAATTTGAAAGCTTTTTCCCTTGAACAAGAGAGAGAAAAGAGGAGGGGTTTAGAGAGAGAGAGCTTTCGTAGCCCCCCCTTCAGCTGAAAAACCAGGTATATATATAGAGCATATAACCCATGGTTTTGCAAATGAAATGATTTTGAAATAAACCCTTTTTTTAAAGAAAGAAATCTTCAGCTGATATCTTCTCTGACTGAGGTTGAGTGTTGACTTACCTCATCCGGTTCAAGGGGAATGCAATGATGGCTTGCATGGATAGTGAGAATCTTTTTCACCCATTGGGCACTGGGAGAGGTCTCGAGCGCTCGGGAGTGGTCTCGAGCGCTTGGGACTTCACTCTCGAGCGCTCGAGAGTGAGCCAGGCCAGTGGTTTTTGGAAAATAGTTTGGAGCGCTTGGGACTGCTTTCAAGCGCTTGGGAATGATTTTGACCATTTCCTTTTCAAATCCTTTAAGGAGCAATGTCTCGATTGGCACATGGCTTGTTTTGATCCATATTCATCATCGGGGAGCCTCAGGGCCACAAATTAAGAAAATTCGACAAGTCCAAATTGGGGTGTCTACAGTTGCCCCTCTTTGGACTGCGCTTGGCATCATGTTTGGATGCGAGTGTCGCCCAAAGATCGAGACAACCCAATTCGAGCCAAATTGAATCCTCAATTTATGAATCAAATGCAAATAAAAAGCATACAAGCACTCAATGCATGAGGTCGTGTCTTTTCAGACTGCCTACGTACCCCGTTTGTAGGGATCAGACCAGCGTAGTTCTTTGGGACAAATGCAAATGATGCATGCACTAGAAAGAGATCGACAAATGCTCTGATAATGATAGAAATAAGAAATGGGGTCCATCCGCTACTCTGTTCGGTGGACAAAATGATGAAAGAAATATTACGCGTTGGGTAAAACTTCTTGCGAATACATCGACGATTGTAGATTTTAGGAAACTTTTATCGACCTCTAAGCAGAACTTTTTGGGCAAATGAGGATGATCTAGAATAGATCACGAAACAAAATCCACCGTCGATTGCTTTGTCTCGACTCGGACTTAAACAGGACTGAGATTGATTTTGTAAAAAATCTTGATAGACAATAATCATTAATCAAGGTGAAATGCATGAGCTTACGAAAAGCAAAAAAAATGGCATGGCAACGAAAAGAGTCAAGCGCTCTGGACCCACTCCCGAGCGCTCGGGAGTGGTGTCGAGCGCTCGGGACCATCGCTGGGGTCCACCGCCCTTTCATCTTCCTTTTTTGATTTGGGGGTTAAAACCCTGCACTCGAGAACCAGATCGACTGCTCTCCCTCTTTCTCGACTGCTCTTAATTCTCTCTCAATCCTCTCTCTCACGATCTTGCGATCCTCTCTCTCCCTCTCACGCACGATCCTCTCTCTCTCTCTTGATCTTGGCATGGCGAGGGGGGATGAAGACGGGGTGGTCGGCGGCGGCGAAGGGGCGGAGCCTAGCGGTCAGGAGGTCACGGCTGGTGCCACAGTGGTGGCAGCTGGGGGGAATGGCGATGGAGTAGGGGTGGAGCCCAGTGGTGGGGACGCCACGGCTGGTGCCACGGTGGTGGTGGCTGCTGGTGACCAGGGGGTCGCCGGAAGGAGTTTAGTGGCGGTCGCTGCCGGTGAGGGTGCACAGGTGGCGGCAGTAGGGGGCTCCGGCACCGGGGACAGAGGTTCGGGCAGTGGAGGCGGGGGTTCGGGTAGGCCTCTCACTCCTACCGTGGAGGAGTTATTTGCGGCTGCCGAACGGGCGAGCGACGGGGGGATAGCCGACCGCGGTGGTGAGGAGGTAGTTGGTGGACAGTTCAGCAAAACGCCGGTGCTGAGGACGGCGACGGTGTTAGAGCCGAGGAGTGGGGACAGCGGGATCGGGGCCTCACGCCCTGTTCCCTTCGCGGATGGGGACTTCCTGGAGGACGCGGAGCCTCGGGATATCTTGGACGCGTTTGGTCTCGACTCTGGGGTTGTGGCGGTGCTGAGGGACGCTAGTACGCCTGAGGACTGGGCTTCGGCGTTGCTTTTAGGGGCTTTGCTGAGCGGAGCGGGCTCGGGCACTCCGGAGGTGGTTGTACCGGAGGTGGAGGAGTTGGGAGGGGATAGGGTGGATGCCGAGGCGGCTGTTGAGGTACGGGTTATCGTGGTAGACGAGGCAAAAGCCTACTTGGAGGAGCGACGAGCTTACCTAGCGGGGGAGCGGCCCGAGTTCACTCCGGCTACGTATGCTCCTCGACTACACTTTTTTGAGCCTGTAGGGATGACGGCTTACGTCCCCGGCTACACTGACTACCCTGAGGAGATGCTTCTCCGGGACCGAGCTTCACACGTCTCTTCTGGGTGGGCCACGGTGAGTTTCCAATCACTATCTTTTCTTGAATTTCGCAAATTACTTCAAATTTTATTTCCTGCTTGAGATTTGATGCTATTTCTTGCTTTGTTGAAACAGCGCACGACAGACGTGTACGGCCACGGGGGCTTAGCCAGCTCACTGGCGCACTTCAGGGCCTTGCCTGAGAGGGTGCAATCACTGGTGGAGGCAGCAGGGTTCGGACCCTTCGTACAGCTGCTGACAGTGGTGAGGGTGGACCGGGCTGTGCTTACAGCGCTAGCGGAGAGGTGGTGGGACACCACCAATACCTTCCACTTCCGGTTCGGAGAGATGACAGTGACACCACTCGATTTCGCGGCGATCACAGGGCTCAGGGTTGGAGGAGACCCGATCCCTTACGACTCGAGTCTGGTGCTGGACGACGCGGCTTTGAGGTGGTTCCTCGGGCGAGTGCCACGCCACAGCGGGGGGATGGCAACTTACGGGTAGTTCGTGGAGTACTGGGACCACGAGCCTGCGATCGACGAGGAGGCGGCCCAGATGGCCTGGGCAAACTTGCTATACTTGTTCGGGGCTTCTCTGTTCCCGAACAGGCGTAGTCGGGTGCACCTGTGCTATCTAGCGGGCTTGGTTGACTTGGGACAGGCGGGACGCTTCGACTAGAGAGGTGCTGCTCTGTGCACGCTCTACTGTCTCCTTGGAGCTGCTTCTCGGGGGTTTGGAGACACAGTCGGAGGGTACTGGCGGGTGTTTAAGGTATAACTTTGAATTATTGCTTTTGAATTGCTTTCGACTGCTTTTCGACTTGAATTATGCATTTGAGATTGATTCGACTTGAATTACGAAACTTGCAGCTTTGGGCTTACGAGGTTCTCGGGATGTTCCCACCCGAGAATACTTGTACGGACTCGAACTTACTTCCATGCGGCTTAGCCTGGGGTAAGGCGTACCGGAGAGCGAAGGAGCGACGAGGGGAGGTGATGACTTTCCGGCGCTGGCTGGATAACTTGACAGGGGTTGTGATACGATCGACACTTCTTGCTTTTCTTTTGTCAATTTTTTCGGCGAGTAGACTTATGAATGAATCCAAAATGTGAATTGCAGGTTCACTGGGACGGGTGGGCGGGGACGGAGGCTGACTTCCTTCCAAGGAGTCGGGAGGCGACACGGAGCAAAGTCCTACTGGAGTGCCCTCTGGGCTGGCAGTGGTACCTGGGGGATCGAGTGACTCGACAGTCACTTGGTCTTCCAGCGTTCGTGGTTCCTGGGCTGCTTCCTCCACGCGTGCAGAGGACTGAGTCCTACACTCGCGCTGAGCTTCAGCTGTTCACCGTGCCGGACACGGATCTGGAGAGGCACCTTCGACGCTTCTTGGACTACGCAGTTTATGCAGATCGGTACTTGGCGAGGAGCCTGGGGGTGGAGGAGGAGTTCGAGAGACGGGTAGCTGGAGTGGGAGCTTGGAGGGATGAGCGCGGAGCCACGGTGGTTGCTTTACACGGGGTCGGGGACGAGGTGCTAGAGCCCCTGCTGGTGGGCGAGGTGCAGGTACTGGAGGTAGGGGAGAGGGGAGCACGAGGGTTCCAGAGACTGCGGAGACTTCAGCACCACCGGCGTTGCCGACGCTGACGTGGACTATAGGCGTGACGAGTTCGTCGGGCGCACGGGAGGTGATCGACGTGCCACGTCTCCCACAGCCGCCGATGCGGTTTCCTGCTCAGGTATAAACAACATTTCTGCTTGCTTTGCATATTGACCATTCCCTATTTGCATATTCTGAATCTTGGATCATTCTGCAGGTGCCGCAAGAGTGGGCTAAGCAGGCCGTGATGCTGATGGTGGGGATGTGCCACCTCTTGAAGGACTGCGCTAAGGGGAGAGCCCTTCAGACGAGACCTGCCTCTGTGACTGCTTCTCCTGTTGCCACTCAGGTATAACACGCACATATATTCTATATTTCGATTTGAGCAAAGTTACATTCGAATATGCACAAAATGAGAAAATGTTTGTGATATGTAGGTGCAGCCACGATGTTCAGCTAGGACGCGTCCGCATGGCACCACGAGCCCTCCCGTTCCTGCCAGCACGCGAGGTCGGGGTGCAGGACATGCACCACGGCCTGCTGCGGGTGCGGGACGGTTCGAGGTTTTGCCTCGGGAGGCGTCTCAGCGGAGACCAGCTCGCGTGGAGCTGGAGGGGACAGAGGAGGGGACAGAGGAGTCCTTCGAGTCACGTGTCCTGGGGACATCGGACTCGAGTACTGCTTCTGGTTCTCCTGACGACGACGGTGATGAAGAGCCTGAGAGTTCTGAGTCCGAGGGACCACGACAAAAGAGAATTCGACGGGTCTGAGCCTCGTGTTTTGCTTTGCTAGCTTTACCTTGTACATAGGCCTGCATGCCAGCGTAGTTGTAGATTTTGGGCCTGCGTGCCTCAGTTTTGTTCCAGCCTGTGTGCCCCGGTAGTGAGGATTTGGGCGCGTGTTTGCCCCAATTTTTGTACTTCTTTCTTCACTCATTGTAAACATCGTGTTCATTCATGAGAATTCGCACTTTATTCTTTTACTCGTTCGCACTGCTGTTACAGAATTATATTTTATGAAATATGTTCGTCTAGCTTTGAAAGAACGTAAAGAGTACGCGAATTTCGACCGATACTCTCGAAGTGAGAAATAAAACTCGACATCGACACCAGACGACAAACTTTCGAGCGATCGACCATGAAATTTAGATTTAAGGGCTTTTGATCGTTACTGCGTGCGCTGCGCGATTGACAATGAGTGTTGTGACTCGAGGGGATCGGGAGAATTACTAAAATATTTTTGACAATCGACACTTGCATTTAAAATGATGATTTTGGTACGATTGAATGATGAAAGCTTGGATTAAGAGTGCGGACACGTTTTTGGAGTGCGTCAAACAGTCATTGAGACCCGTAATGGCTCGAGCATGTTGCTCGATTCGACCAAATGCCCTTGATGCGGATTCCGACATGCTCAAGGAGTGAAAACTTTGGAAAACTTATGATTTTTCACGTAACACCCTTGAATACTCGACAAAACACATGGACAGAACTGCTGTACCCTTTAGACAACTGCTGGGAACTATTAAACTTGATGAAACAGGGTTTCAATGTTGCATGGAAGCCAAAAATGGGGAAACTAGGATCTGCTGCAAAACAGCAATACTCTCGAGCGCTCGAGAGTGGTCTCGAGCGCATGGGATTTCACTCCCGAGCGCTCGGGACTGCTGTCATGGACTGTCCTTTGTTGTTTTCCAATGCCACTTGTTGGCTGCCCTTTGTTGTTTTCTTCTGCTCACACGTTTTCAATGTGCCTGAATGGCTTCGTATTAGCTGTTTTCCCAGAACAGAATGGCTTCCCAAAGCTTGACTTGTGGTTTTTCCAATATTTTCTAAGTTTCCAAAGTTTGAATTTTGAAAAGATTTTTAAAATGATAAACTTGATGAGTTTCAAGGCTGGTGGGGAAGTGGTGTTGCCCACTTTAAGCTTCTATAAATACCAGGCTCTCCTTTGGTAAGCCATTCACACTTCATTTCATCATTTCTCTTCAAAAATCCATTCTTTCCATCACCATGCTAAACCAAGCCTTACTTCGCCCTTGGTTGGACAGTCTTGAAGGCATTGACTGGCTAAACTTCCGAGGGCATCGACTTTACGCCCTAAGACGTCTCCGAGAGGTTGCAATTCGTCCCGTCTTGCTGTATGCGGCGGTGCGCTTCTGGGATCCAGAGGTGCACGTCTTTCGCTTTGGTTCTCAAGAACTGTGCCCCACCGTCGAGGAGTTTCATGCTTATCTCGGAAGCCATGACTTTGCTGAGCTGGTTATTCCTATGATCAGGGAGAGCATGAAGAATATTCTGAAGGCAAAGCTGGGTGTTAGTGGTAACGTCGCTGAGTTTCTTACTCGGGGTAATGCCATTAACATCGTGCAGTTGTATGAGAGGTTCAGCCCACCTGGAGACTTGACGGATTTCGAGCACCAAGGTCGTAGGATGATGGCTTGTTGCATTTGCCTCCTGGCGGCCTTCTTGTTGGTTCCGTCCGTTGGTCAGCCCAATTCCTCATAGGTGGGGGTTGCTGCTCAGATTGAGGCTCGCAAAGATGTTGCGCCATTGGTTCTTGCTGAAACCTTGATGGGGTTAGATGCTGTTCATGCTGGTCGCACAAGGGTTTTTGGTGGTAGTTTGCTGTTGCTGCAGGTTAGGGACCTCACTCAGCTTTCCTTTTTCTATTTCTCTTATTCATTTTACCTCGACACTCGGTTCAGGCTTTATCTGGCTCCTTACTTGTTTTCTCTCTTTTTGACAGATGTGGCTTTGCGACAAATTAAGTCTGTTGACACCGCCAGCCAATGATTGGTGGTATCGTGCAGGTGGATGGAACCGTCCCTTTCAAGTGATGTATGGGAGTGAAGATGATTGGGTTGATTTCCTTGCTTCTGCGGCGGAAGATGACATTGCTTGGCGGTGCCATTGGCTGAGGCTTCCTGCTACGACTGTTGGTAACATGGGCTCGACGCATGTGTTTGTGGCTGGCTTGACAGGCTTCTCCTTCTACTCACCCTTCCGTGTTCTCCGTCAGCTTGGACTTAGCCAGGAGGTGCCGCAGTCGGGCTCTGAAGTGCTTCGTCTCACTCCTTTCAATATTCCGGGCTTTCGGAGTTACACTCGGTCGTGGGGGACTCGTAGGACCGAGCCAAGTGACCCACTATTTTCTATTGCTTCGACCGAAAGATACCGCAAATGGCTAAGGAGAGATGTGAAAGCAAGGATGGGTTGACTGCTTACTTTGCCAGACTTTGAAATAAAAAGTGTGCTTTGATTTTGTGCTTTTTCATTTTCATGCTCAGCTTGTAATAAAGAAGTAATCTGAATAAAATCGACTGATTAAGGGTTTCCCCCTTTCGGTTCATTTGATCATATGCGGCTCTGAAAAGCGTTTTGGATTTGTCAATTTGGACTTGATTTGGGATCGGATTTTGATATTTAGGAATTAGGACCGAATCTCAGGATGAGATTGCCTACGTATCCCTCGTAAAAGAGAATCAGGCGGCACGTAGTTCAGGCTACGGGTTCACTCGGGTATTGACACTCTCCTTTTGCGCTCTAAATTTTGCCTAGTACCGCCCTTTCGGGTTTTCGGTCTAGCGAGCTTTTCTTTGATTATTTGCCTTAACTTTTGCCTAGACCGCCCTCTCGGGTTTCAACCTAGCAGGCTTGCTCTAACTTTTGCCTGGAACCGCCCGCCCTTGCGGTTTTCGGCCCAGTGAGCTCTCTCAGGGATAATAACGTTTGAGTTGATCCAAATTGACAAGATTCGCCAATTCGTTGCCATCGAGGTCGACGATTGAAGCTACCCCTCCAGAGAGGATGGTCTTGATGATGTAGGGCCCTGCCCATTTAGGTCGGAACTTCCCTCGTAAGTCGAAAATTGGCGCACGGATTTCCTTAACTACCATGTCCCCTTCTTGTAGGTCCCTCGCACGGATTTCCTTGACTACCATGTCCCCTTCTTGTAGGTCCCTTGACTTCACCTTTTTGTTGAATGCCCGGGCGATTCTTCGCTGATAGCACTGAATGTGGTATAGCGCGCGCAGCCTTCTTTCATCAAACAGCATGAGTTCCTCGAACCTTCCGCTGATCCATTGAGCTTCGTCCACTCCGCATTCTGCCATGACCCTCAGAGATGGCACTTCTAGCTCGATAGGGAGAACGACTTCCATACCGTACACCAAAGAGTAGGGTGTTGCCCCTGTCGGTGTACGGATAGACGTCCAGTATCCCCACAAAGCTAGTGGTAGCTGTTCGTGCCAATTTCTTGCTGACTGAGTAGTCCTTTCCAGAATTGTCTTAATAGTCTTGTTTGCTGTTTCGAATGTCCCGTTCATTTGTGGCCGATAAGTGGTTGAATGATGTACTTGGATCTTGAATTCCTCAAAGAGTTCCAGAACTTTTCCCTTGAAATGAACACCGTTATCAGATACAAATGCTTGAGGGACCCCATACCGATAAACGATGTTTTGCCTGATGAAGTGAGCCACTTAAACCGTCGTTAAAGTTTTGTACGAAGCTGCTTCGACCCATTTTGTGAAGTAATCGACTGCCACCAAGATGAACCTGTGACCGTTAGAAGCTGCAAGCGTGATCTTTCCGATGACATCGATGCCCCAGGCGGAGAATGGCCATGGCGTTTCCATCAAGTGTAATTCCGAGGGCGGGACATGGATAAGGTTGGCATGAGTCTGGCACTTGTGGCATCGGCGTACATACTCGATGCAATCTGTCTCCATGGTAGACCAATAGTAGCCTAGCCTTAACACCTTCTTAGCCAGCATCATCCCATTCATATGAGGTCCACAAACTCCTTCGTGAACTTCTTCCATTACTGCTTTCATGTTGTCACCGTGAACACACAACTTATGAACTCCGCAAGGAGATCGCTGGTACAATTGTCCTCCACAGATGATGTATTGAGATGCGAGTCATTGCAGTGCGATCCGATCTTTCTTAGTTGAATCCACAAGGAACTTCCCCTTTTCGACGAAATTTCGAATATCGTAGAACCAAGGGAGTCCATCGTCCGGTTCGTCGATGTTCATGACATAGTTGTACACATGTTTTCCCCTCTGCTCAATCATGACAGGCCTCAGCTTCACCCCAATTGGAAGTTCCAGCATGGATGCCAAAGTGGCCAGGGCGTTTGCGAAGCGGTTCTTCATCCTCGATACATGCGTGAAGGTTACCTTTTGAAAATTCGGGAGAAATTCATCGAGCTGCTGATGATACAGCTTCATTTTCTCGTCTCTGACCTTCCATTCTCCGTTTGCTTGCGATACAACCAGGTTGGAATCTCCGACGACTTCTAGCACCTTGACACCAATCTCCAATGCGGCTTCCATTCCCACAATACATGCTTCGTACTCAGCTTCGTTGTTCGTAACTTCGAAGTTCAACTTGAGTGCGAGGGGAATATGCGACCCCTTAGGCGAGACCAGCAGTATGCCAATCCCGAATCCTTTCTGATTTGCGGCTCCATCGAAGTACAACATCCACGTTTCATTGACCATCGACATCACATCTTCATCCGAAAATTGAAATTCTGTGTGCTCTGGCCCTTCAATCGGACGATCTGCCAAAAACTCTGCCACCGTTCTCCCTTTCACTAACTTGCGAGTGACGTACTTGATTTCGAATTCCGCTAACAAGAGCAACCAACGCGCTAGCTTACCGGTAAGTGCTGGCTTCTCGAAAAGATACTTGAGAGGATCCATCCGAGAGATCAGTATCACCGAGTAAGCGAGCATGTAGTGTCTCAACTTCTTTGTGGCCCATACAAGCGCCCAACATGTCTTTTCCAATGAAGTGTATCGCTCCTCGCATCCTACCATCTTCTTGCTCAAGTAGTAAATCGTCCTTTCAACCCCATCTTCTCCTTCTTGTGCCAGGATGCACCCCATTGACGAGGGCATGACGGACAAGTATAGGATCAAAGGTTTTCCTGGTGTAGGCGGCATCAGGATCGGAGGGTTCTGGAGATAAGTTCGCACCGCTTCGAAAGCTTTCTGACACTTCTCGTTCCACTCGAACTTTACGTCTTTCTTGAGTAGTCGAAATAATGGTTCACAAGTCAAGGTCAACTTGGCGATGAATCGACTGATGAATTGAATTTTTCCCAAGAAACACCGGACCTCCTTCTCTGATTGGGGTGGCTCCATCTCAAGAACGGCTTTGATTTTAGAAGGGTCTACCTCAATCCCTCGGGTTGTGATCATGAACCCGGGCATTTTCCCAGCAGTGACTCCGAATGTGCACTTCTATGGATTAAGGCGCATCCTATATTTCTGAATTCTCTCGAGGAACTTTCTCAGCGTTGGGAGGTGATCTTTCCGCTCCTTCCCCTTCACTATCATATCATCGACGTACACCTCGACTTCCTTATGGATCATGTCATGCAGCAGTGTCGTAGCACCCCTCTGATACGTAGGACCGACATTTTTCAACCCAAACGGCATAACCCGATAACAGTAGGTTCCCCACTCGGTGATGAATGTAGTCTTTTCCCTGTCTTCTGGAACCAAGAGAATCTGATTGTACCCCGAGAAACCGTCCATGAAGGCTAGTAAAGCATGCCCTGCAGTGTTATGAACGAGTATGTCTATATGCCGCAATGGAAAATCATTTTTAGGGCTTGCTTTGTTCAGATTTCTAAAATCGACACACACTTTGATTCTTCCATCCTTTTTGGGGACAAGCACAATGTTTGCAACCCAAGTGGGGTATTCAGTTACGATTAGAAAACCATCGTTAATTTGTTTCGTTAGTTCCTCTTTTATTTTTAACACCCAATCGGGCCGCATTCTTCTCAGCTTTTGTTTAACGGGTTTTGCATCGGGATAGAGGGGGATCCTGTGCTCGACAATTTCTGGGTCGATTCCGGGCATGTCAGCATGGGACTAAGCAAAGACTTCTTTAAACTCTTTTAGTAAATCGGTGAGCTCTTGAAGCTCATCCGGAGACAGCCCGGAACCGACCTGAACCAATCGAGAGTTCTTTTCATCACCCAAGTTTATCGAGATTATTTCTTCTTTTAGAGGCTGAGCATGCCTTTCATTTTCACGCTCGATGAGGGAATGGATTTCCTTGGGGATGTTCCCATTGGAATCTATTCATTCATCGTCGGGATCCAAACGATTTATTTCAAAATTCGGCAAGTAAGCAAATGCGTCGTTCATTTCATTGATAGGCTCCTCAGAAGGAGGGAATACAGCAGCTGACTCAAACTCGAAGTAAAAGCTACGATGAGGAGGGCTGATAGGCACAAACTCGGACTCACTGCTAGACGAAGAGTCAGCGTCATACTCAGACTCGGACTCGGTGCTAGTGTCGTGAGTGCGCGTTACAAATGGAACGAAAGTGCAGTTTTCATAAGCGCCCATGGCGTCCATAATGAGCTTAGAAGGGTCTTCCAATTCATCTTCTCCTCCCAGCATGAGCACAGCCGCGTCTTCTATCATACCCTCTGGTTCCTCACCTTTGAACAGAGACTGGAGACTACCCAAACCAAAGGCTTCAAGCCAATCCAGTGCTTCAGACAATTCTTCCATCTTAGTTACCTCTTCATCATCCTCCCAAGTGTCATTGGCGAAGATTGCAAACCCAGGGTATTTCTCTTTTGTCTCGAGATCAATGAAAGGCTCGGGTTCTCCTTGATACGGTGCTTCTTTTTCCTTCTGCTTCTTTTCGACTGCATGAGCTCGGGCGCTGTTGCGCCACCTTTTCTCTGGATCACTCTTCTTGAACTCGTAACCCAGGCCAAAGCGTTCATTGCTCCCGGGAAAATGAGGGAACTCGGAGACTCCTTACTCATAGAGCCCCAAGCCCATGCCCGACAGGTAATTCATTCGCTTCATGATTTCCAATGCCGCGGAACTCACTAAGAAACCATCTTTAGCCCGAATGGTGCAAACCTTTGAGGTCATGACAGCAAACCCCCCCATGGCCACGTCTTCTTCTCCGTGCATGATTCCAGTAGCGGGGAATTATCTTCAGAGTGTGGACGAATACCGAAATCCCCGTGGATAATAAGAGTCCCAGAATCCAATCCTAGGATGAGTTTCTGATGTAGCGTAGAGGGTACCCCCATAACGTCAGAACGGTGCAGCCATGGCCTCCCCAGTAAGAGGTTGAACGAAGCAGGTATGTCTAGTACACAGAATTCCACGATGGTCTTGAACTTCCCAGTTGCCAGTTCCAGGTTGATTGTTCCCAGGACATCACGCCGCGTGTTATCATAAGCACGAACACCCAGAGTCGATGGCGCAAAGTCCTTGCTTTCGAGGCCCAGGCAGTAAGCGGTGCGGAAAGGGCACATGTTGATGGCCGAACCATTGTCTATGAGTATCGCGGGGACCCACTTTCCCAGGCATTTCATGGTCACGTGGAGAGGCTAATTATGATCGGTTCCTTCAGGCGGGAGGTCTTTCTCGGTGAAGGACAAGGTGTGTTGGCAAGGTTTGGGGTTATGAGGGCGATGAGGGCTTCTGGGGCTATGTCGGAAGGGACCTCAAGCTTGGACAGAGAGTTGACAAGCCTTCGGCGATGCACGCGGAAAGCTGCCAACACTCCCCATATGGACATGCGGGCAGGGGTTTCATGAAGTTGCTGGATGATGGGGTCGGCGTTGGTATTTGGGTTTTGGTGGTGAGAGGCATTTGGGTTTGAGCTGACAAATGGATTAAGGTGGGTGGGCGGGTTAGGTTGACGTGGAAGGTTATTGGAGTTTGAGGAGTTATTTTGTGGAGCCAACACCGCTGCCATCTCGGTATTCTGCGGGGCTTCCACTTCGAGGATCGGCTGCTCCAGGTTGGGATTCAGGTTTAGATTAGGGTTTGGGTTTGGCATTGGGATTAGGTTCGGATTTGGGTTTGGATTTGGGAGTCGTCGGGCAACCCCGGTTATCATCATCATAAGTTGGGCGATTTGGTTGTCGGTACGTTCGCCCAGACGCTGAATAGCTTGCGTGACTTGGCCCATTTCTCCATTTGGGATTTCTTGGTTCGGTTTCGGGTTTGGATTAGGATTGGGATGCAGGTTTAGATTTGGGTTTGGATTACCTTCGTTAGGATTTGGATTACCTCCGTTAAGGTTGAGGTTTAAGATTAGATTTGGGTTTGGATTGTCTCTGTTTGGGTTGAGGTTTCCGATTAGCAGGTCCATCTCCACCCTTAAATCCGATGCACTGGCAGGGTCTGCCTGAAGTTGGAGCCGTTCCAATCTCTGTCCCAAGGGTCTGGTCCATGAGGGTATGATATTCTTCTTTCTTGGCCCAATTGCTCAGAACTGATAGCAAAGCAAAAATCGTGCTCAGATGTGGTCCCTGCTTATATTTTATGAGATTTGTGCATAATTCTTTGGAAAATGTGTGCGTCACCATCACCGTCATCGACTCTGATTTTTGAAAAATGATTGAATATCTATTATGAGAGGTTGCCTTGATCCTCGGATTTTTAGGGTGTATCCTCATTTAGGAAGCGTCGTTCCCCAAAAGATGCTAAAATAAGTTAAGTATTCGGCTAGTATTTCATCAAGAAATTGACCATCAGTTTGGAATGACTTGGGGTGATCAACGTGATACGATAACCGAAGTGGCGTAACCAACACATTTGCTTTTAGCTTGGGCGGTGTCGGTATTGCGATGTTCTGTTTCCGTGTCATTCCTCCCTTTGGTTAATTCTCCGACCGAACACTAGTCAAGGTCAACAAAATCCTAATTTCCCTTAGGTTTTCGCTTGAGGACTCATACGGTTAACAACACGCACAGGGGTGCGTGACTTTTCATCGGGTCTCTATAACCTCCCAAAGACCGCGCGAGCAAGTCTCGAGAACCGTGGCTGACTGCATGATGACGTGAGATAAAATGCAGCACATAGACAGGATATAGCACATAATCCTACCCTGCAGGCTCCTGTCCTAATTTGGAATGTTCTATGGCTTGCTAAACATGTACAAAGGCCGGTTTTGGCTTGAAATGGGTTCCCCGGACTAGAGTCAAAGTATTACTCCCACTATTGAGCGTACACCCAATAATGGTACAAACGGTAGAGATGACTCATTACGGTCGAGGGTTGCTGAGCGTTCCAGGATTCCCAATCACCGGCAAGCTGGGTAGGATTGCCGAAACACAATAGCGAGGCTGCATAAGATATATACACAAGAAATAGACGATGAAACAAAATCAATTTGAAAATTCCACAAACATTTTTCAAGCTTGGCTCACAAGTTTAATTAAACCATTTCCCCAGCGGAGTCGCCACTGTGGGCTACCACAGCCCCGGGTGAGATCGGGGCGGCCCGAAAAACGTACCCGCTCCATCAATTGATTTGAAAAATTTGAGGAGTCGCCACCCGGATTTATGGTTCGCCACCCGAGAAACCGATTTTGATTTGAAAATTGATTAATTTGAATTGAAAACCAGAGATCATTCGAGGGTTCGGAAGCCATGTTACGAGGGGGGAAGGGTTTTACGGCACCCCCCTCGCCCGACGCGATGTCGGTCTCTACTAAACATTTGTGGGATTTTTCGAAGGGATTTTGTTTCATTAAGCATGTAACAGGTATCCACAGGTATAACAAATAGAAGGTGTATGCTGGTGCTTGTGTACAAAGAGTGATGAAATAATGATGGACACATGCATGATGGCAAAGCAGTGTAAACTGCCACTGGATCATCTCTCGAGCGCTTGAGAGCACTCTCGGGCGCTTGGGAGTGTTGCTGACCAAATCTTGCGGAGTTTGTTAGTCACAAATGGGATGCCAAATAACAGTGTATGCTGGTGCACGTGTATAGGGGGTGATTATGTGATGAAAGACAGCAAGATAACAGGAAATGAAACACTGCTCACTGGCTTCATTCTCGAGCGCTCGAGAGCACTCTCGAGCGCTTGATAGTGTCTGAACCCCACCTGTACATTCTGTTAGTACTGACAAAACATAATGTAAAGATTGCAAAATGAAATACTATTAAGCAGACCACTGGCTCAGCAGAGGACTTGAAAGACTGAGATAGGGCATCAAGTTTTCAAGTCATGTATTCTTGCCATTGCACGAACAGATCTACAATTTTAAAAGAGCAAATGTACACATCTATGCATGCAGAAGCTCAGAAAACACAGAAAATTGGAAAAATGGAATGCATTGGCATGTATGCACTCCCAAGCGCTCGGGAATGGGTTTGAGCGCTTGGGAGTGAGCTGCATGCTAGCTTACTCTCAAATAGAAAATGGCACCACTTCATCATGCAAACACCCTTATCTAAGTTTTTAACAAGAGAAGATCTTATCTTTAACTTAGGAAAACTTTGTTCTTACTTGAGATTTATAAGAAACATTTCTATTTTAGAAAAAATGATCTTCCGTGTTTGCATGCCAAAATAAAACCATTTTATTTACAAGTGCACCTCACCCCTAGCCTACTGCTTACCAAAATGCCATGCATGGGACTGGAAACAGTCCCGAGCGCTCGGGAGAACTCTTGAGCGCTCGAGAGTGTTTCCAGTAGGGGTTTTGGGAAAACATTATTCGTGGACTCCTTGCTCTTGCTTTTTCACTAAGGTCTCCCAACCATGCACCCAGTATTAAGGATTGGGACAGGCTGAGAGACCCCCCTCAGAAGGGAGAACATCCTCTTGATTTGAACCAAGAATAGAAATATTTCTACCTTTACTTGACACTTTGCTCCTTGGATCGTTGTGAAAGGTGAATGTAGAGTGAAAAAGACAAGAGATCAGAAGCTAAGAGTGTTCTGAATTTCTTGCCCTTTTTCTTGATGATTTGAAAAAAACCTTTGAAATTAGGAAAAAAGTTTGAGTTTGAAAGCTTTTTCCCTTGAACAAGAGAGAGAAAAGAAGAGGGGTTTAGAGAGAGAGAGCTTTCGTAGCCCCCTCTTCAGCTGAAAAACCAGGTATATATATAGAGCATATAACCCATGGTTTTGAAAATTAAATGCTTTTGAAATAAACCCTTTTTTTAAAGAAAGAAATCTTCAGCTGATATCTTCTCTGACTGAGGTTGAGTGTTGACTCACCTCAGCCGGTTCAAGGAGAATGCAATGATGGCTTGCATGGATAGTGGGAATCTTTTTCACCCATTGGGCACTGGGAGAGGTCTCGAGCGCTCGGGAGTGGTCTCGAGCGCTTAGGACTTCACTCTCAAGCGCTCGAGAGTGAGCCAGGCCAATGATTTTTGGAAAATAGTTTGGAGCGCTTGGGACTGCTTTCAAGCGCTTGGGAATGATTTTGACCATTTCCTTTTCAAATCCTTTAAGGAGCAATGTTTCGATTGGTACATGGCTTGTTTTGATCCATATTCATCATCGGGGAGCCTCAGGGCCACAAATTAAGGAAATTCGACAAGTCCAAATTGCGGTGTCTATAAAGGGTTAACTCTAAAATATGACACTGAAGGTGGACAGAAAAATTGACTGGATGGAAACAGGAAATCATGGGAAAGCAACCATGAACAAAGGAATGTGGTTTTATTTTTGAAAACTGGTTGATTTCTTTTTTGAGCCTTGACAGAAAATCAGGGAGGACATTTGTTTTTCCTTTTATGTGAATAACATCAAAATTCCAATTGGAAAACTAATTTGCCCATCTGAGTAACTGTGCCTTTGGAAGGTGCTTCTGTTTGAACTTAAGCATGCTGGGGAAACTCATCATATCAGTCTCAATTAGGAAATGTTGACTGATTAAATGAAATTCAAACTTCTCAATGCTCCTTTTTATTGCCAGAATTTCTTTGTAGGTAGAATGGTAATGAAGCTCTACTGGAGAAAATGCACCACTCTTGTATCCATAAATTCTGCGCTTTTGATCCGTGCTTTCTTCCAAAAGAACTGCTCCCCAATATAGATCAGAGGCATCTGTCTGAAGGACTCTCTTTCCATCTAAAGGTATGGTTAATGGAGGAAGAGTTTTGGCTATGATTTTGAGGTCTTTTACAGCTTTGGTAGAAAGGACTGACCAAGGAAGAGGGGTTTTCTTTAATAGAGCTGAGAGAGGAGTTCGTATTGGACAAGGTTGGGAATAAAATCAACCATATAGTTAACAATTCCAAGGAACTGTTGAACTTGTTTGACTGTGAGACTTTCATCTGAAAAATGGTCAAGTTGGGAGGCTATATGAGGTTGGAGGGTATATTGACCTTTAGGGATATGCATCCCTAAAAAATCAATTTCTGATTGGGCAAGAAGCATCTTTTTCTCTGAAAGCATGATACCATGGGTTTGGACTAGAGAATGAAAAATTTGTAGTAGGACAACATGAGACTCAATATCTGGAGAAAAAAGTAGGATGTCATCAATGTAGACAAGGACTGAGGATAGAATAGGAGCAAATACCCGAATCATGGCCTTTTGAAATAAGGATGAAGCTGTTTTCAATCCAAGAGGCATGACTGACCATTGGAAGTGGTGATCTGGAATGCAAAAACTAGTTTTAGGGCGATCATTTGGATGGATGCCCAACTGCCAAAAACCTGCTTTTAAGTCAAACTTTGAGAAAATTTGAGCTTTAGACAAGTTTGCAAAAAGAACACTTTTTCGAGGAAGAGGGAACTTGTTATCCTGAAGAAAATGATTTAGAGATTGGTAGTTGATAACCAAGCGAAACTTTCCTCTTATCTGCTCTGTTCTTTTGTTGACATAAAATGCTTCACATGCCCACCGAGAGGTTGTGGACTCAATCAAATCTTCTTATTGAAGTTGCTGGAGTTCTTGAAGAGCAAGTTGGTAGTGTTCTGGGTTCATTCCATGATGGGTGGCTTTAGTGGGATTAATGTCTTCATTTTTCTTAAAGGAAAGAGAAATGAAGAAATCTGAGTTTTTCCAAAGTGGGTTTGAGCATTTGGTGAGGAATTGGGAATGGGATTCAGTACAAGAAGTTTGGATTATGGCTTTCTTTGATGGAGGAGAAATTTTCTATAGAAAAGAGATTTAGTTGGGTGGTTCAGGGTAACAAATAGTTTTTGTATTTCAAACCTTTTTTGAGCCATGAAACTTTGCTGAGATTTTGGAGAATATCAAAACCTAACAATAAATATTTTTCTGGGAGATCAGAACCATAGACTTGGTGTTTTATGGTATATCCTGCGAAAAGTTGGATGGTAATAGGCTTACTGATCAAAGTGATGACAAAAATTTCTCCATTGGCTTACTGTAAAGGGTCTGAAACAGGACTGCCAGTAGGACCTGGGAAGGATTACTGGGTTGAGAATGGAGTCTACTACACCAGTATCAAAGAAAGCGATGACTGGTATGGGTTTCTCATATTTTCCAAGCAAGATTTAGACCTTGGCTAAAGGTTGAGCCAGCATGATGTTGGAGAACCCAATTGTTTGGACTTCATAGGAGAATGAGTTAGGATCATCAGAAGAGTCATCTGATTCTGATGAATCATCTGAATCATCAAAAGTGAATGCAAGAACTGCTTCATCTGTTGCTTCATTGTCGATAGAAAAAAGAGATTCGACATCAGCATCTTCAAGATCATCATCAATGAGAGCTAAAGAGCTCACCATTTTGTCCATTGCTGTCTTATTTGGACACTGTTTTGTATAGTGCCCCTTCTTTCCGCATATGTAGCAGCGATCAGACTTTCGCTGCCCTTTGAATTTTTTCTTCTTAAAAAATTTCTATTTTTTCTGGCGTGAGAACCTGCCAGATTTTGGAAACTTTGAAAACTTGTCAGGAGATTGGAACTTCCATTTCTGAAAGTGTTTGGACTTCCGGTATGAAGGACGGCAAATGCACTTTTTGTCTTTGCACTTTATAGATAAGTCTGGTCGGTCACATGCTTTGCCAAGAAGTTTTCCCTGTTCTTCAAGAGTTCTGAGAAATTTTTGGTGATTGCACAATTTTTTCGAGGCAATCAAAGAGTGCTGGTAAATACCACCAAGAGATGTTGCATTCAACGTCAATTCTTTTGTCTGAAGTAACCTTGTTATCTCATTTCCCAATGGTTCAAGAAGGGAATTGAGAAAGGCTTGCTTGAGATTGACATCATCCATGCTGTTGAGAAGATAAAATCTCTGAGACATACGGTCATAATGAATCTCGAGATCTTTCCTTTTGAATGAATAACACTTCATGCTGAGATATTCTTCTCAAACAAACTCTTTTGTGTTGTTGTGATCACCAAGAAACTCAGTATGCAGGACTGAGATAAATTGATCAAGGGTTGGCAATTGTTTGAGTTGTAGCTGTCGGTATTCACCAAGAGCTAAATACTATTGACGAAGACGACCAAGGAATTTCGCTGTACACTTAGTAATGACGATACTTAGTGTAGCGTTGGGAGAGAGCATAGCAGCAGTGCATCAAGCATGAATCTCATAAAGTTTGTCAAACCATTTTGATGGGGGAATGTTATCAAAGGAGAAACCTTGGGTATGGATATTGAAATGTGATAAGAAATCAAAGGTTGGAATTTCTGGAGGTGGAGGTATATCAAACTCAGGACCTTCTTCAATAATAGGATCATCAACATGTTCCTCTGGAGTATTTTCTGGATTCATCATGAAAACATGAGGAATGGGCATTGAGTCAATGGATTCAGTATCCGATTCAGACTCAATGGTTGGTTCAGAAGATGGGGCTTCTGGTATGGTGGCTAAGGTATGTAGGAGAGTGGAGATTGGATTTTTGGAAGGGTTAGATGTTGGCTGAACCATTAACTGGGGTGACTTTGAATTTTAGTCAGATGGTTTGGAAGGAGTAGAGGTAGTTGGAGTAGATGTAGATGGTGGAGACGGAATTGTTGGAGGCTGGATAGATTTTATCTGGGGCTTTGGAAAAGGAAGTTTTGGTGGAGATGGTCTTTTTGGTGGAGGAAGAAAAGCTGATGAACTCCCAAAGATATTGGACTTACCAAATCCTGAAATAGGATTTATAGGTAAGGGTTGAGACATTTGAGGATACCCAGAAAAACATTCTTGAGAGGAAGAAGGAAACATGTCAAATGGGCTTTTTTGTTGAGAATACTGCTGAGCTTGAAGTGAGTAAAGCTGATTTTTTAGGTGCTTTCAGCATCCTTTTGAGAAAAAGCTGTTGAAAATGCTTGGTTGGCATATGCCATCTGGAGAAGTTCCTGGTGAACATTTTGAATTTTCTGCTGCAAATCTCTGATAAGAAATTTCAAAGTTGATAACTTCTTATGGACAACATTCTCCAAATTTTGTTGGGAGTTAGCAATTCTCTGAAAAATTTTGTTCTAAGCTAGAGAATTTGCTAACTGCCAATTTATTGCTGCTTCTGCTGCTAACACTGCTTTGGTACTACCATCAGGGAGAATGGTAGTAGAGTCTGGAATTTTTATGCCGATGGGTCGTCCTTTCTTGAGAATTATGAAATTCCAAAGGAGAAAAATCTGCTTCAGTCCAGGAAGAAGATGAGGTGAACATAAAACATCCACTTGGTTGACTTGACGAACCATCATCAGATGGGGGTTGAGGAGGAGGTGGAGATTTACAAGGAGTGGGAGGTGACGAAAGACCTATGGAACATGGACATGGATCTTCAAAGTCCTCATCATCTTTTAGGAGACTGTCTTCTAGACACTCATCACAGTCACAGGCATAAAAATAACAATGACCTATTTCTGAATTTTTGAAATAGAAGACTGGAAGGCTACTGGGATCAAAATATTTAATTGGAGGGCCAGGCCTAGAACCATCCACAAACATGTTAATTCTTGAGGGAAAAATGACAGGATGGGTGGAGGCTGAGGCAGAGGTTTCTTTTGGAAAAGAAATCTCCACTGTACCATCAGGTTTTGAAATGAAAGTTGGATTTGAGGACTGGACAGGTATGGGCTTGTTTTGATTTTTCTCATAAGCTGTAACTCAAGATTCTGGGAGAAGCTTGAGAAGCTCAGGACGAAAAATCTGTCGTGGAACATGGACACAAGAGGTTTGGTGAGGTGCGTTAACAGTTAGGAAAAGGGCTTCATCTGTGGAGGACGGTAAGGACATGTCAAAGGTATGGTTTTGAAGACGATAGGCCATTTGGTAGTGAAGGGTTGCTGCATATGTGGAGGAGATTTGAGAGGCACCACCAATTTGAACTTGGACCTTCAAGGCGGATAGCAGATGAGGATCTGCTAATGGCATATTGAAATTGGGGTAGAAGGTAAAAATCACAGTTCCAGCATTTAGGGTGGTTTGGACTGTAGCGATACATGCGTGTTGATACTATAGAAACTTAGTATCGACCAGAGCAAGTCTGGAAGTAACAGGCAGACCTTTTCGCCCATGGAAAGTGACAGCCAAGCGGATTGCTCCAAAATGAAGATGGGTAAATCCTTATTGTTGCCAAAGGTGACGCAAATCAACCGGGATTTTCAAAGATAAAAGTTGTTCAGCTTCTGTAGCTGCTATGAAGCACTGATCAAATTTAGAGACTTGAACATACTCTTTTACGGACGTTGGGCATTTTGTGGAGAAAAGTTGGGTGACGGTCTTTATTACAGAAGTTTGTGGCCTGGCAAAAGCATTATAGGGATTTAGGAAAGGGAAATCAGTAAGGAAAACTTTACTATCATCAGGAAGGTATTCAAACTCATACAAGTACTCAAGGTTAGAAGAAGAGGTGGAGGAATTTCTACTGGTGGAGGAACATGAAGGAACTAAGGATGACGTAGCAGAGGAATAAGTAGAAAACAGATGATTCATTTTTAAGTAGAAATCTGGGTTCTCCTTTTCTTTAGTACAGCAAACCTTTTCTTTTTCAACGTAAAGACCTTCAACCAATTTTGATTAATAAAATTCTGTATACCAGGGTAGATAAACCGAGACACACCGGTCAATAGCCAAAAGTCTCAAAGTACTTTAACCCACTGATACAAAATTCTTTTAACCAAAATAGTTGGTGAAGTTTCTGATGTGGAAGATCCTTAAAAGGCAACCACAGAACATACGCTTCAAGTTTTTCTTTTAGAAAAGATTTGAAGTAGTTTTGGAAAAGAAGTTCCCAGAAGAGGGTTTAAGTTAGAATAGAATACATGGCTCTGATACCAAGTTTACAGACACGAAATGGGTACAAACACTAAGTAGGTTATGATCGTAGAGAGAACACAAGGAATTATAAGTACACAAGAGACTGAGATATTATTGCAAACACTGACTGGCTTTCTAACTTCCACTAACTTGGTTATTACAATAAGCGGAGCCCTCCCTTTATAGGGGGGGGGGGGGGGGGAATACAAACACTGGTGATTACATCATAGAAATAGTACCTATGCATAATTGTCTACCTAACCTCAACTACTACTATGACTTATGACTTATTACAGACACACTTACTATTATTGACTAAACTTACACCTTTTCTACGTACACCAATTATACAACTACACCAAGTCGGCAGGTTGAGTCAATGAGTTCCATTAACAATATACATAAGCAGGATTCCGCTCCAGTTAATTTTCTTTCTTCTTTTTTAATCCAAGGTGTCCCGGCAAAGCACAAACGCAAATCGAGAATTGAAAGCAGAAGCAAGTAAACAAAGTCCCGTATGGACTGACTCCATTAATAGAGTTAATATTATCTAAGAGGTTTCGAACCGAAAACCCAAAAAAGTAATCCCCAAGTTCCAGACCTCAACCATCGTGCCCATCCTTGGAGGTTACCGCGCAATTTCTGAGTCCATAAGTCTGTGCTTTACTGGGAGTACAAAGCAAAATTGACATTTGTGTCTGGATTGATGACTACGTTTAGTATTTTACTGGAAATTACTACTTCTTGTCCTGATAGGCTTATTTTGGTTAGCCTATATATATTTGATTCATCGATCTTTAAAAGACTGTCCAACAATACGAAGTTGCTCTTGTCTGCATTTAGATAATGGCAGCTCCAATTGTTGAGGGAGACAAGTACAGGTCTTACTTGTCTGGAGAGGGAGAGAGAAACACACAGTGGAGGTATGGTGCTCCTCCCAATTATGATGTTGCAAACAAGCTCTTTGAAGAAGGCAGAACAAAGGTATCTCTCTCTCTCTCTCTCATCAAAATTAGACATGAGATGAGACCCTTTTTCCCAAAATCTATATTGTTTGATGCTTTGTTTGTTGTACAATTTAAAAAAAAAATTTCAAAAAATTATCCTTAGATTCCTCTTAGATTTTCCTACTTTCAATATTTCTCTCTTTATTTCTCTCTTTATCTCTTTCTGTTTATTACCTTTACTATTTTTCAAAAAAAATTTAAAAAATCAATCCAAATAAGGCATTAAATGTATTCGCAACCACACGACATAACTGTGCCTTAAAATGTCAAAGTACCAAGATTTAAGTGGGTAAAATAGTTAAAAGTGTATCGAGACAAGGGGACAAAGTTTTTTCAATGCTCGATATATATATCCCTGGCCACAATTTTGCGCATCTACTTACTAGTCCGTCCCTACATGTGGTAGATATGGCCTCCAGGTTCAGTTGAAGAAAAAGTGCAGAACCTTGTGAAGACATGGGAAATGGAGATGTTCCACAAGACCTGTTTTGATGACTACAAAGCAGTCGATCCAAAGAAGTACAGATTTAGCCTCAATGGTAACCCAAACACACTTAAGAGTGTTTCCTTGCTTTTTTTCCATTCTAAGATGAGGTTTTCTCTGCAATAAATTTGATTGCATACTCTGATTAGGAAGGGAAGGTATAACACTAGAAGAGAAAAGAAAGCTTGGAGGAGGTTACAATTTTCTGCTGCAAACCTCTTTGCCGGACAAGTTCCGGTGCTACAACCCGGCTGAAGAAACTGTAGACTCGGCCAACAAGGCTTTCACGACAGCTTTTCCTCGCGGTTTTGCTCTGGAGATTCTCCAAGTCTACTCGGGTCCACCAGTGATCGTGTACAAGTTCAGGCACTGGGCATTCATGGAGGGTCCTTTCAAAGGACATGCTCCCACTGGCGAAATGGTCGAATTCTATGGCATGAGCGTTTTTGAGGTATGAATATTCATCACCATAATCAAACAAACCCTTATCATCCTTTTCTATTTCAACTAGTTCAAATCTGCTAATAGAGTTGAGGTTGTCTCCAAATCACATGTCCTCAAGTCCCAAAGCACATTCAACTGAACGATTAGGTTGTGTTTGGTTGAGAGTTTAGTTTAATTTTGGTAATAGGTGGAGAGTGAAATAGAGTAATAATTGAAGATAGGGGTAATGATTGGAGAGAGATAGAGAGAGATGAAAAAGTAATAATTGGAGAAATAGGGTAATGATTGGAAAAAGAAATAGGATAATGATTGAAAAGTAAACTAAAACTAAAACTAAGTTGTTAACCGAACAAAGCCTTTGTGTCTTTTTACATTCGAGATTCCAATTTTAGTGTTACTGGGACTCTCACTCACATGAAATTGACTCTGAATATCTGTCTATACAGTTGGACGAACAGTCGAAGATCGTGAGGGTTGAGTTCTTCTACGATCGTGGCGAGTTGCTTGGAAGGCTTGTGAAGGGCAAGGTCTGCGAGGATTCTGCAAGTGAGATATCTTCAAGCTGCCCTTTCTTGAAGAACACAGGGTAGTTGTTATGTGTGTGGCTCTAAGACTTAAAAGGAACAATCTCAGTCTTTATGTGGGCGTAATCTATACTTTTAGATGCTGGTTCTTCCCTCTGTCTGTGTCCAATAAGTTAAATGGTCCTTGTTAGAACTTAAGGGTACAAATAAAGGCATATATGGCTATAATTTGGATGTACCAATTGGGAGTTGTGGTTTTATTGATCTCTTCACTTTTCAGCTGATGGAGTAACATATCCCATGCATTTATCCATCACATAACTACTTAGTCCCCTAAAACAAACTAGCTGTAAGCCCGTAACATTCTGTTTTTGGAACATGCAGAACTAGGACAGACAGTACTGTTCCACTGACTAGGAAATTTAACACCTTAAATTATAAAGCTTCAAATCAGCACAACTAAGTGAACAACAGTACGACTGTACGAGTGAACAGACATCCACTCCATTTGTTCCCTTATCGGCGTTAGCAAGTGAATGGAATGGATCATTGCTTCTTTGAAATGACAAAACAGTGGGAATATAATACAACCATGCATGGTATCTGATTTGTTAGGTCTAACAAAGTTTAGGTGCCAATCATTTCTCTATCATCATCTATTTTCGCGCATCAATACATGCATTACATATATCGCAATACACATTCAACATAAAGATACATATTAACAGTAAGTGACGCTTTCTGCTCAGAATATGAATGCTTATGCTGGTCCTATGATCCCTTCCTGTCCTCAACCACCACATTTTTAGCATTTGAAAACAGGCAACTCGCTAGTCACTCGTTGAGAGCCTGAAGGCTTTTGCTCCAACCAAACTACCTACGGGTTTTATATCACAGCTATATACTATAAGCATCTTCGGTAATAGAGTGACAGATCAAACTGATCATTCCAGGTCTTCTTTTTCCTGGTGTCAGCCAAGCATATTACGAAATTCACTCGATTGATTCATGTTCACCCTGAGGGTCTTATGTGGGCTTGCCGGCTTGGCAATGACGATAACCAGATCAAACCCTTCAAGCATATTGTCTTCAACCACAATGAGTGCACAAAAAAAGTGATAAATCTTAAAACCAAGAGAGAAATAACATGGTGACCGGTGCAAAGAAAAACAAGTTCCGTCTCATCCTCTGTGTTGGAAATTCGGTGTACCCATGTACTGGTGTGTTTTTGGCTATTGGATTATTTGAAACATTTATGGGATGTAAAAAATTTAACATGATCAACTGCCGGAAATACATAGGAACAGAGGTATAGAGATATTTGGGTTTAGAGGACTGGGGCTCCTATTTCCAGCATCATAACTTTCTGCCCACAAGGAAATCATTGAAATAAGCTACAATCATACTATCTTTTTTGTTTAGATGTGATCAATTTTAGGTGCTACAATCATACTATCTTTTGGGATTTTAAAAAAACTCCGAACTGTAGGATTTGAGCACTCCGTCTGTGCATGATGCTCCCTGGTGTATTACTTCATGATTTTTGTTTTGTATAATTTTTTAATGATATGACAACCTTTATTTGCTGATAAAAAAAATATTTAGGTGCCACCCATTTCTTCATTTTCCGTCGCAATCAACACAAAATCTGATGCCAAAATATGATGCAACCAAACACATGCACCAACTGCATAATGGGCAGGTTGAGTTCCGTTAAAAATATACGTAGGCAGGATTCGGTTCAAAAGCAATCAATATTTGTTTTCCTTTTTAACTCAGGTGTCTGATCAAGTTTACTCACATCTCTAAAATCCTAGGGATAAACCCCTCCATCCAATAGTGGGGGCTCCATTTACAGTCGGGACCTAAGTCACATGATGCGTGTGCATTAAGCGGGAACGCGAGTGCAAGCATGAAAAGTATCCCAACAACTAAAATTTATGAAAGTGAGAATTGAGAATAAGAGCGCAAAACGAGAATTTTGAGCAGAACCAAGGTCCTACCGAAAGATTATGTGAGTAAGGTCGGGACAAAGTGAACAAAGTCCCATATAGACTGACTCCAATAGAGTTAATAATATCTAAGAGGTTTTGAACCAAAGACCGAAGAAAGTAATCTCCCGAGTTCGAGAGCTTGACCAGCGTGCCTATCCTTGGTGGTTAGCAGGCAACTTTCGAGTCCATGCGTCAGTGCTTAGCTGGGATTACAAATTAATAGGAGTATTTTTATTTGGACTGTTCACCAGGTTTATTATTATACTCGTAATTACTTCTTGTCCTGATAGGCTCATTTTGGTTATATATTTGATTCATCGAGCTTTAAAAGATAACTCCAACAATACAAAGTTGATGTTGGCTACAGTTAGACAATGGCAGCTTCAAGTGTTGAGCGAGACAAGTACAGGTCTCACTTGTCTGGAGAGGAAGAGAGAAACACACAGTGGAGGTATGGTGCTCCTCCCAACTATGATGTTGTAAACAAGCTCTTTGAAGAAGGCAGAACAAAGGTATACTGCAATTCCTGCGCCACCCCCCACCCCCCCCCCCCCCCCCCCCCCCCCCCTCTCTCTCTCTCTCTCGCGCACGCGCGCCTGCGTGCACTTGCTCTCTCTCTCATCAAAATTTGACATGCGATGGGACCCTTTTCCCAAAATCTAAATTGTCTAAATGTATTCACAGCGGCATAACCGTGTCTTAAAATTTAGAAGTATCGAAATTTAAGTATGTAAAATAGTTAAAAATGCATCGGGAGGATGTAGTGTTTTTTCAATACTTTGTTTTAGTCTTTTAGACATAAGAAGAAGAACGATCCCTGGGACCCTGGCCACAATTTTGTGTATTTACTTGTCCCTGCATCTGGTAGATATGGCCTCCAGGTTCACTGGAAGAAAAAGTGCAAAACCTTGTGAAGACATGGGAAATGGAGATATTCCACAAGGCCTGTTTTGATGACTACAAAACAGTTGATCCAAAGAAGTATAGACTTAGCCTCAATGGTAACCCAGACAGACTAATATATGTGCTTACTTTTATTCATTCTCAGATGACGTTTTCTCTGCAATAAATTTGATTGTATACTCTGATTAGGAAGGAAAGGTATATCACTGGAAGAGTTGAGAAATCTTGGAGGAGGTTACAATTCACTGCTGCAAACCTCTTTGCCAGACAAGTTCCGGTGCTACAACCCAGCTGAAGAAACTGTAGACTCAGCCCACAAGGCTTTCACGACAGCTTTTCCTCGCGGTTTTGCGCTGGAGATTCTCCAAGTCTACTCGGGTCCACCAGTGATCGTGTACAAGTTTAGGCACTGGGCATTCATGGAGGGTCCATTTAAAGGAAATGCTCCCACCGGTGAAATGGTCGAATTCTATGGCATGAGCATTTTTGAGGTATTATTCATCACCATAATCAAACAAACCCTTTTCATCTTTTTCTATTTCAACTAGTTCAAATCTGATAATAGGGTTGAGGTTTCACCTGAATCACATGTCCTCTGTCTTTGGCACATTCGATTGTACGATTGGGTCTTTTTATTCGTATATTTTGAGTTCCTAACTTTAGTGTATCACTGGGACTCACCTGGAACTGATTCTGATATATGTCCATACAGTTGGACGAACATTTGAAGATTGTGAGGGTTGAGTTCTTCTATGATCGCGGTGAGTTGCTTGGAGGGCTTATGAAGGGCAAGGCCGGTGACGATTCCGCAAGTGAGATGTCTTCAAGCTGCCCTTTCTTGAAGAACACAGGATAGTTGTTCTGTGTGTTCTGCCCTCAACTTGTGTTCAATAAGTCAAATGGTCCTTGGTAAGCTTATGGGTACAAATAAAGGCATGTCTAAGTACAATTTGGATGTACCAATTGGCATTCTCATCTCTATTTATTGTGTGTGTCTTACGTTACGGTGTCTTGTGTTCATAGCATTATACAGAGCACTAAGGCCATGTTTATTTGGCAGGACCGGATTGTGGAACATCATACATCCGGACTACATATCCGGTATATGAGAAAAAGATTTATTGTTAGATTAAGTATCCATCGTATTTTTTTATCCCACGAACATGGGATGTCAAGATCACAGGAGTTGTGGTTTTGCTGAACTCCTCACTTTTCAGCAGATGGAATTACATATCCTATTCATTTATCCATCCCTTCACTATTAGTCCCCAACAAACAAGCCGTAATGTTCTATTTCACCTGGAAAACTAGAACACTGTTCCACTGAATAGGAAATTAACACCTTAAATATAACTCCATTTAAAGCTTCAAATCAGCACAACTAGGTGAACAAGAGTACGAGCGAACAGAATTCCACACCATTTGTTCCCTTATCGACATTACCCAGTGAATGGAGTGGAGTGGATCATTGCTTCTTTGAAATGACTAAACTATGGGAATATAATGCAAACATATTATCTGATTTGTTAGGTCTATTAAAGTTTAGGTGTCAATCATTTCTCCATTTTCTGAAGAAAATTTGACACGCAGCCAAACCAACCACCTGCAAATGGATACAACACCACCGAGTTTGCTTTATGTGTATATCACCATACATCGCGTATCAATACATGCATTTCATATAACACAAAATACAATCAACGTATATAGATACGCGTTAACAGTACGTAGCGCTTCTGTTTAGAGTTAGACGTATCGAATATGAATACTTATGCTGTCCTATTCCCTTGTCTTCAACAACCACAATTTAGCATGTGAAAACAATCAACTCCTAGTATCATATGATCCCAAGTGATCAATCCTATAAAGTCCAGCAGTTCCATTATAAATACTGCATATGGTTTCAGGTGATGGCAACACCAGTGATTCAACCGTGAATCCATAGCATAATTGTGTCTATCACCTTCAAGAATTTAACTAATGAAGTATCCAATACCATGCAGGAATTCAGAATTACAAAATGATATCACCCTCCCAAATACCCATCAGCGGGGGTACACCCTCCCGTACCTCCAGAAGTTACATCTGGCCAGACCAAGGGCTGTACAAGCAAAGCCCCCAAAATCCCCATTTGGGTAAAGCTACAAGTATCTAATTACATCTCACCCTCCATAAAATTCTCACTGAGAGTCAAGGCTTTGCTGCAACCAAAGGGTTTTATATCACAGCTATAAGCATATTCAGTTATAGAGTGACAGATCAAAATGATTCCACGTCTTCGTTTTCCTGATATATTACGTAGTATATATTCACGAAATACATACCAATGAAATCCAGAAAAATGTAGGTTTCAGCCAAGTAGGGGTGGAATTTAAACCGACAAAACCAAAATAGTCGGTTTGGTTTTGGGGACAGATTCGGTTTGGTTCTGTTTTGTTTTGCAAAATATATTTTTCCCGGTTCGGTTTTGGTTTTAGGGAGGTCAAACCGAACCAAACCGAATTCTCATATTCTGAATCCCTGATTCCATCATTGCAGTCCGTCCATAGCCCTTCTAATCCTAGACGTCCGTTCATCTATCACACTAAACTAACCCTAGCCGCACTTTATCTCTCTCTCTCTCCCAAATCGTTCCATACAGACTGACAGACGGTCATCTCTCTCTCTCTCTCTCTCCACAGTCCAAGCTTCGACGTTCTGCCATCTCCACACCAACAAAACCTTAAAATCAAAACCGAACCAAAAAAAAAAAAATGTTTTACAAAACAAAACCGAACCAAAACGAATCTATCCCCAAAACCAAACTGAGCCAACTATTTCAGTCGGTTCGGTTTTGTCAGTTTAAATTTCACCCCCATTACAAATTCACTTGACTGATCCATGTACACCCGAGGGTCCTATGTGGGCTTGGCAATGACGATAACCAGGTCAAACCCTTCAAGCATATTGTCTTCTACCACAATGAATGCAACAACAAAGTGATAGATCTTCAACCAATAGAGAAATAACATGGTGACCGGTGCATAGAAAAATGAGTTCTGACTCATCTGGCGTAGACAATACAGTGATTTTGTATGGTGGGGTTAAGCATCTAAAGGATATTGTTAGTTTAAGAGTTCTAACAATTATTTATGAGTCAAAATTCAATACAGTAAAGAGAAAAAAAAAAGCATGGAGTTTAAACATAATAAGCCCACGGGAGGGAACCTGAATAGAGGGATGCACCACAATATCTGAACAACCCTTCGATTTCAGGACAGCCATTAGGGTAAGGGACTGACCGGTGAAAAGGATTTCGCCCTAGTTTCTTGCGGCGAAGCGAACCTATGCAGCCATATGGGTCGGCTTGAAATTGAGCCCTCACTATTGCTTCACCTTTCATAGCTGCTTCCTTTGCGGTTGGTGAAGCTGGGGTTCCCGAGTAGAAGAACCTAGCCTCTGGAAAACGGATTGCGGAGCGGTGCAAGTGCACAAATCTCTCCTCCTTGAAATCATAACTTACGACCTGACATCCACAATAACAAAAAAAATCATAGTTTCATACTGTGAGATAATTTAGTTCCGCTCTCTATTGAATACAAACAAACCACACAAGGGTAATGATGATGAGATTTTCAACTGGAGGTTTGAGTAAATGGGTTTCTATGATGAGAGTCAGCACCATGAGAAATGATAAAAATAGAAGCTATGAAGAACTGTAGATCGTGGAGTTTTTAAAAAAAAAGCTACTTCAGTAAAAAAGCAAGGATAAAAGACCAAAAAGCAAGGATATTCATACAACCAAGTCACCTTCAATCTTTTCAGAAATACAGAATAATTGGTGAGCCACAATGCTTGCAGATATTGTCAAGCTTTTCGAAATGGTCTGTCTAACAATTCATTTTATCACTTACACAGAGGATCCTCGAAAACACAATGAACGTAGATGTTATGGGTTGCTCTCGAACATAACACATGCATACAAAAGAACTACAGAGCAACGAGTTAATAATAGGTTCCAGGGTAGTTCATTTAAACTGTGTGCCTTCCTGCCTTTAATTTGAAATCCTTGATTAAGAAATAAAAAAATGTATTCTCTTTTTCATTTGATAAAATCATTTCAGACTTAACAGAAGGAAGAGGAACCCTACAGTGAGTGATCTTACAGTTATATTATGAGGATATATTCCAGTAAGCTCCCGGAAACGGCAAACACTAAAAAGAAGATTCTCAAAACTGTCCCTGGCATGCTCTTCTGTGAGTGCCCTCCATCTCACATTTTCTTGCTTGCCTAAACAGACAGAAAGCAGAAACGTCAAAATAGGAAGATACTAAGCTTGTACACAGTACATAAAATTAGAACAGAGAATCCATTAATGAAATGGTAGTGACAAAGTGATGAGACAGTTATGTAGTAGATTTCATTTTCTGCAGCCAAATTACGCACTCAGTGCTAGAACTATTGCCGCAGTAAGCTCATCTTGGCCCATAAGGACATTGTTTCCAGTCAGCTAAAACAATTTGAGTATTAAAAGGAACCGTTGGCATTTGTAAAAGTATTTGTCGAAGCTTTGAAGGAAAAATTACAAGAAAAGCACAGAAGGGCTAGTGGTGATGGAAACTTTTGAGTGAATAGGCTCAAGACTACGAAAGCATTTTAAATACAATAGTTTTGCTTCCCTTCACATACAACCAGGATTATCAGCAAACTTCCACTGCCAATGGTATAAGAAGCGAAATAATACCCAACTACCTCACCATCAAAACCCTGACTCGTACTAGCAATAAATGCTGCCACTTTCTATATTTTCTCTGATTCTACCAGAACTTCATATAGCAACACCACAACCACTATGATCAGTCCTAGCAACACATCAAAGCACCACCAGGTTCACCCCATCAGTGATATCTCAACAAGACAACTACCACAAAAGTAGCCATTCAATCCTCACTCCATCACCATTCCCAATAAAAACTCGTCATGCCACCTTGCTATCAAAATGCTGATCAACAATCAGGTAGGTAATCAACAACAAGAACAGCCATGTTTGGTTACAACCATAAATGACACAATCGTGCAACCAAGAAGGGAATAAAGCGAAGAACATAACAATAGAGTTGCTTGAGCTAGAGGCACATATCCACATAAATAAAGTCCGAAGCTAATTATCAACCACAACTCCATTCCAGCTAGCTGGTGATAATTTAGTCATTACAAACATCTCTCATCACTTCTTTTTCCCTCCAAAACTCGTCGACCACTTGTTGCACCACCTAGCCAGATATACTTTTTCGAGAAAGATAAGGTCTTCTGCATTATCCATGTTCTACTGATCATGACAAGTCAAAGGTAGCTACCTCAGCGTAGTAGCAACTTATTATTGTTATTGTTACAGCATGAATGCATATGATACTGAAACCGACCACATACCTAGCTCACAAACTAGACTTTTACATGTATCTTGTAACATTTACAGTTAATGACTGATTTCTTCATCCAACTCGTGATAAAGTCCAGCTTTTTTCGTGCATCTCCTATTTCTGCATTTCTACTTTAGGCTATCAACGAGGAACCAAACGCGTTTTAGAAAAGAAACAAGATTTAACCATTTTGAAACCAATGACAACATTCAGCTAAACAAACCCGTCCTAAATAATCAAGCTTGCTACAAGAACCTATTTCCCCAGTTTGGACTTTGGGGCGAAACTTTCACTTGAGAATGATGGATGCATAATCTTCGAAATATTAAGTAAAAACAAAGCGTGACAAGAGCAGCAACAAGAAGTGAGAAAAACACAAAACGCACCAAACCATCCTTCTGATTCAGCAACAGTCCAATAGCTCTGTGCTTCGCTACGAGGCCCGGCATCTTTCCTAGTCTCACCACCGCTAAACAAAAGCAAGGCCTCATCATCAACGGCCGCAGTTTCTACTCCCTCCTTTATATGTGCCACAAAAGTAGCTGCCTGCCCTGGACGCTTCTGATAAGACTCCAGAAACCAAGAATCCTCCATCCCAACTTTCCCACAACTACTGCTAGTATAAATTGAATGCCCAGCAACCATCACAAGATTCTTAAGCCTTGCAAATGGGTCAGTATCAGAACGCACATCATATTGCCTGTAATTATTGATCCCCATGAACTGGCCTTTGTAAATGGTTAGAATTGTGAGCATTATGATCCCAAAACAAAACAAAATGAAGACAACAAATCTTGGGTGCGACTTGTAGTAGTAATGGACAAGGTTTACAAGAGATTTAAACATCTTGATGGGATCAAGCAGTAGTGATTGTTTGGGCTTTCTGGTTCTTCTGATTGTACCGGATTCTAAATCAAAGTCTCCCCTTGGGTAAGAATGGAAGGGCTTTGAATTGACTGACCCAAATGAAAAACTCCTCATAATGGAATGTATTCAGCCAAAGGAACGGAATTAGACATACCCAGGTGGGGATTTGGATAAATTGATGTGTAATGAGGTTCAAATGGGACAGGGAAGAAAACCCAGGTGGAAATCAGGGGAAATTTGAGAAAAGATCAAAACTTTCTGATTGAAATTGAAGTGTGCGGCGTACCCGGATGGAAAATCCAGTGGGAGGAATCAATGGGATCACAGTTTACTGTTTTCAGTGAGTTGGAGGGGAAATGAAGCGCAACCCCAGAGAGAGAGAACCCAGCGATCATGGAAGAAAACCACATGACAGTGAGCAATACTTGGAGGGCAGAAAGGTCAATGTGTGTGAGTGTGTGGGAGAGAGAGAGAGAGAGAGAGAGAGAGAGAGAGAGGGTTTTTCCTGGGGTAGGCGATGGTGAAGACCGAGGAGCGAAGACTAGCGGCCCATTTGGCTAGTGTTTCGCCAAAATTTCTAAAAAATTTGGGTTGAATTGGCCATAAGTTCCATGAAATGTGGTTAAATACAATATAAAGAAGGAAAAAAAAGTCTTTGAAATTAAGTTACTTGATTTAAGTAGTTCTTAAGCTAAGATTGGAAGCAAAAGTTGAATTTCAAATTGGAGTCCATCAAACAATAGTTAGAAATTATTCGTTGTTATCGTTAAGTTAGAGTTCCATCCATGAGAGACAATTTTAAGGATTAATAAAAAAAAATTGCCGTTAAATAAAAAATCTATGAGAGACAAATTTCTGCCTAGAATTTGCTAAACAGAAAGTCTAATTGCACAGATTAAAGTGTGGGGTCTATTATGGTGCGATTCGAGCGGTTTATAAATATGAAGCATTTTTTTACGAGGGTTCTTGCAAAAAAATAAGCTTAATCGAGCTTCTATAAGTATCAGACTGAGCTGAATTTTTCTAATTGACCATCGAAAAAATATTTTACATTTAATAAACGGCTCGAATTATTTGTGTGAGATCTGCAGTGCGCCCCACACTGTGATCTATGCATGAAATCTGTAAAGTTAGCAGCTCTCTTTGCTAAATTTGTACAATATGGTGAGATTTGTCTAAAGTGGAACTCTAAAATTAAATATTTTTATCAGCTGAGAATCAATTATGTAGAAAATTCAACAACATATTTTCACATACTATAACGGTAGAAGCCTTTTCTACCACATCACCGCTACAAATGAATAGAGCTTCTTGTGAGCAAGTAGAGTTTTAGGCTTGTTTGTTAAACGAGCGGAGCTTAACACTATAAAGCCAATTCGGCTCGTTCGTATAGGCTCGTTAAATAAATAGATTGGGCCTGTCTCATTTGCACCCCTGGCACCAATCACCCTTCGTCAATTGAAATTTGAATCACAAACTTAACCAAAGCAGTCCAAGTTTACGTATTAAATCAAAAATCCATATCAAATGTCTGTATTCTTGAAGGGAAAATGACGGCTAATGACGTGTTTTGATAATTAATACCCGTCAAAGATATGCTGGGAACATTTGTTAATGCTAAAAATGTCATTGGCGGGTATTAATTATCAAAACACTTCCTGGGCCATTATTTTCCCATTCTTGAAACTTGGTCTAGTGGGACGAACAAGATAGGTTTGGGCTAAGTTAAATGGGCCAAGCCCGTTGGCATTGGCAGGACAAGGGAGCCTAGCCCGTGGAATTGCGATGTGCAGCTATTGGGCCGCAAGACTGGATCAGGCCAAACCCAGTAGCAAACTTTTGGAAAAATGCTGGGCCGGTCCCAATTTTCAATTCCATAGCCCTTGAGATCCTTTCCAAATAAGTCAATAGCCCACTTGGTTCTTTCACTATATACTCCCCTGCAAATGCTAGTCTGGTGGCATTGCTGGAATCGTTGTTCTAATTTCCTTCGATTCTACAGAAGGTGAGTGTCCAAGGTCTGTTAGTCTTGCGGCCCAACTCAGTAGCAATTATTTTTGGAAAAACGATAATTGGGACCGGCCCAATTATTGTTGAAAATTGGGACTGGCCCATAATTTTCCCAAAAATAATTGCTACTGAGTTGGGCCGCAAGACTAACAGACCTTGGACACTCACCTTCTGTAGAATCGAAGGAAATTAGAACAACGATTCCAGCAATGCCACCAGACTAGCATTTGCAGGGGAGTATATAGTGAAAGAACCAAGTGGGCTATTGACTTATTTGGAAAGGATCTCAAGGGCTATGGAATTGAAAATTGGGACCGGCCCAGCATTTTTCCAAAAGTTGGGAAAATTATGGGCCGGTCCCAATTTTCAATTCCATAACCCTTGGGATACTTTCCAAATAAGTCAATAGCCCACTAGGTTCCTTCACTATATATCGCAAATACTGGTCTGTTTGCGGTCCGGTTCGGTTCGGATTTCTAAGAATTCAAGAACCAAACCACTAGTCATAATTTTTACAAAATGAAATCCATGTCCAGACCAAAAGTCATACGGTCTGGTTCCAATCCGATCCGTGACTCGCGGATCAGTTACGATTTTGTCCACGGATTTTAGTAAAAATAAAGCTCAAGCATATATCCCACAATAAAAGGGAAGAAGATTACATTTAGAATTAAGTTTAACACCATCAGAAAGTACTTATTACATTAACTACCAAAGGCTTACTTCAAAAATCAAATTCAAAAGAATCTAAAACACTAGTAGGATTGTATCATTGTAGTACATTACATATCATAAAAGAACCGGAAAAGAAACGAACTATTGAAACTCAACTAGGGTTACCGTAATTTATACGAAAAAACTACGATTTACTCCCTATATTTTATGTACATCTACACTATATCCCATTATTAAGATAAAATACTAAAATTGGTGGAAAAAAGTGTTAACATTACTAACAATCTATTACATAAATACACACACACACACACACTCTCCCTCCGTCCTAAATTCTTTGTCCGATTCGCAGAACGGAGTATTAAAAATAATACAATTTTTGTAAGAAAAATCAAAAGTTTTTTTTAACAACTTACTAGATATCAATGAGTAATTTTAATTTGTGAAAAAAATTTGAATTTTTTATTGAAAAAATTACATTACTTTTAACACTCCGTTTTGCGGACCGGACAAAGAATTTGGAATGGAGGGAGTATTATTTATATAAAATAAATATCTCACGGTCTGGTTCGGTTAATCCACGGTTTCGTAATGAAAATCAGTGGACCAAACCGCGAGTCACAGTTTTCTAATTTTTCAATCCGTGTCCAGACCATTAATCCACGGACAAAATCCAAAAGGTACGGATCGGTTCGGTCCGAACCGGTTTCACGGTTCACCGGATTTTTTGAGCAACCCTAGGTGGCATCGCTCATTGCCATTCAATATATATCCCTCTTGCAAATCTTCTTTTATGAACACATTTTAAGCTTGGTATATATTGTATACTTTTTCGATTTTTCTCATTGAATAATGTGATGTAAAAATTTGACCCAAATCTAGTAAAAATTAAGAGAAAACAACAAAAAAAGACAGCGCTAAAAAGTTCGGCCAAAGGTGCCAAATATCATTAGTTCTTAATGATCTTTCTCTTGTAAATGGGCATAGTTTTGGGAACAAATAACACTTACCCAAGTCAAGACCTCAATCTTAGTGAATTTCGCAATGTACCTGGCAATGCATATTGTTTGCATGGTAAGTACCAAAAGAATAGGAAACTCATCTATAGTTGCTTGCATTCTTGGCCATTAAAGTTTGATAGGGTAATGTAAGCTATCAGTGGGCCAAACATGGCTTGATATCACATGGCGAAAAGTAATGTATCTATCAAAGATATGGAGCTTGACATCTACAATTTATCTGCTGCACTGAAAGGTATGCTGGGGGAATGGTGGTCCATTTGCTTTTCCCATAGTTTCATGTCCCATGTGGCTCTTGCCAACCAAGGTTTTGTCAGTACCAAGGTTTTATTATGGTAGGTACCCCATCATCTACCCAAAAGTGCCTGTACCTTTGTTCCCGTGCAATGTCAGCTGCCGGAATGCACAAAAGACTTTTCATGAGAAGAGACTATTGTGCAATCCAGTGGTTGAAACTGTACGGGAATAGAGCTACATACACTTTTTCGGTAAAGAAGATTTGACCTTAGCTACCCCACATACAATACGAAAACGATTGGAATTCTGCTTGTCAGTTTTCAAGCTGCAATTGGTTTTGGAGTCATTTTGATGGACTTTAGCACTTCAATTGATTCAAATTGTTCTCTTGTTCATGTCAATGGATGCAATTCTTTGTGTTATGAATTTGGCAAAGGGGGTACCTCTGTTGTCATACGATAAGTCCTGTTTGGTACAAATCCCAGTTTTGCACTAAAAATTGTATGCATGTTTGAAGTTTAAGCTAGAATCTACAAACATCCTGGTAACTTTTGTCATGCGTATTTGATCGACTAACATGCTTCCATGTTACCGATTCGTACTCTTTTTAGAAGCTGCTTGGAAGTTGTGAACTGATGTGCAAAGAATGTCAGTCGCGTTCACCATGCGGTGAGGGTTGAAGTTACAAGATCTACAGGGTATACTGTCTGGCTACTTCCTCTGCTATTACCTAAGCAAGCGCGTGAAGGGTTATGGACTCCATGTTTATGTAGTAGAAGAATCCTTTGTATGATTCTGACATATACTTACCTCTTTGCTTTGGCTTTGTGAAAAAAACATAAGACTAACAATATAAAGACACCAAATGGAGTAAGCCAAAGTAGAAGATTAATACACAATAACTATACAATATATTCAAGCACTTCAAAAATAAATAAATAAATACGTTACCAAAAAAATAAAAAATAAAAAAATAAAATCAACTAATTCAAACACACAGACTCGACATAACTAAGGCAAACAGGAAGGTGACCTGATCAAGGGTTCAGAAGATCTGGAGAAACTAGAGCAGTGAACTGCTGCTTTACAATTCTGTTTTTCACTCTCCTCGTTTTCGTGCTTAATCTCTTTGAGCATGGCTGTGACATCCTTCATTGACGGTCTTTCCTCCGGGGTAGGGTTGACACAGAGAAGAGCCACCCCGAGCACTTGAAGCATCTCTTGGATTTGTGAACCTGACCACCGAAGTAGCTGCTGATCAAGAATTGATGTGAATTCTCTGGGCTTGTCACGCAGTTCTTGGTTGACCCAACTGACAATGTGGGCTCTGTCGGGTATTCGGAGATCCATTGGTTCCATCCCGGTTAGGACTTCTAGGAGGACAATGCCATAGCTGTAGACATCGCTCTTTTCTGTGATCCTCAAGCTGTATCCGTATTCTGCATTTTGTCAACACTTGTTAGTCCATTTGAATAAAATGTTAGCCATTTCCTTAGGCTATTGTTAAGACCATACAGGCAAAAAGTTAAAAGCTTCAAGCCCAAAAGTATCTGCCAACTGGAAGCACACCATATTCGTAGTTATATATGCCAGTTTATTTTTACTCGTAATCTGCATGAAGGAAATACATATGGCACGAAACTCCCAAAAGAAGGCCAAAAAGACACCTGATCATAAGCTGCACCAAATGCTAATGGAGTACAATTGAAAAAGAGAGGAAAGCACAGAACTAGGAGAGTTAATAAAATTGTTTTGAGAAGGTAGCAACGACAATGGAAATAGGAATGATAGACTACGATTTTGAGACTCTAGTGAGTACAATGGAATTTAAACGCAATGGCAATTTTGACAACACATGACAAAATAGTCTGACAACTTTTCTTAATAGCTAGCAATATGAATAGTAAGGCAGGTTAAGCAGAGAGGCTGTAGTATATATCTGAACAAAGCTTAGCTGAATTGAAGCACAAAAAAATGCTTACCAGGAGCTATGTACCCATAAGAACCTGCCACTGTGTTGGAAGCTCTGGAATACTCTGAAGTATCAACGAGCTTTGCGAGTCCAAAATCCGCGAGGAAAGCCTCAAACTGTGATCCCACTAAGATGTTATTGGCCTTGATATCGCGATGAACGATGGGGGGAATGCAATCATGGTGAAGATAAGCCAAACCCTGAGCAGCTCCCAGTATAATCTTATACCTTGCATCCCAATCCAAGAACGTATTCCTCTCATGGAGAATTCCAGCTAAACTACCATTATTGATATAGTCAAACAACAACAATCTAGTTTTTGCATTTTGACAACACCCCAGAAGCCTAACTATGTTCTTGTGCCTTATCGAGCCAAGCGTGGAAACTTCAGCAGAAAAAAAGTCTCTCCCCGTAAACTCACCTGCCTTATCTGGCCACAACTTCTTCACTGCAATGAGCTGTTGCGAAGGAGTCTCAACGCGATAAACTACCCCGGAACAACCCTTTCCCACGATGTTGGAATCTGAAAGCTTTGTCACAATGTCGTTTATAGAGAAGTTTATCTTTTGGAATGGGGTGATTTCCCACTCAAGACCCACTTCTTCATCATTCCTGCCGAGTTTAGTGCCTTGAACTCGAATGAGTGAAATCACTCCAATAGTCACAGTTATAACAGTTGCAGCTATGCTTAGTGCAACCAAGGTAGCAAGACTTTTAGTAGATTTGCTCCTGTGACTAGCTCTGCACTCGCTTGGATTAATGCAGAGGTTAGGATTACCAACGAAAACAGTTGGAGGGAGTTCTTGGAAGAACTTTGTACTAGGAAGAAAACCGGAGAAATTGTTATACGAGACGTTCAGAGAAGCTAGATTGTCCAAATCATCCAGTGCCCTTAGGGAACCTGTTAGCACATTGTGAGAAAGATCCAAGTTCGAAAGTTTTGAAAGCTTTGAAAAGCCATCTGGGATTGGTCCATCCAAAAAATTCCAACTCAAGTTTAACAAGATATCTAAGCCTTGCAGTTCACCAATCTCATCTGGGATTGAACCACTGATTCTGTTTCTGCTCATATCCAACAACTGTAAATCTTTACAGAGGCCGATTGATGGTGGAATCGAACCAGTAATGTAGTTTTCACTCAGTACAAGTTTGTTCAAAGACTGGAGATTTCCGAAATCCTGAGGAATCACACCTGAGATTCTGTTATTGGATAGGTCTAATACATTGAGCTCAACAAGTGATTGAAAAGAGGTTGGAATAATGCCTTGGAGCTTATTATCATGCAAATCCACCATTTCCAGCTGACTGCAGTTTCCAAACTCTGGTGGGATTTCTCCGGTGAATTCATTTTCAGACAATTCGAGAAAACTCAAACTTTGTAATAGTCCGATTTGCGATGGAATTTGACCGGACAACATGTTTGAGCCCAAACGAAGACGTGTCAAGCTTGTGCAATTTCCAATAGCAGCTGGGACTGCTCCAGAGAGTTTGTTTGATAACAAGAGCAATTTAGTTAAGTTCTTGAGATTGAAAAGGGAATCAGGAACTGACCCAGAAAGGGAATTGTGTGAGAGATCCAGTGCTTGAAGTTTCCAGCAGTTCGATAGCTCAGATGGAATGATACCCTCAAGCCGATTTTCCCAAGCAAAGAAAAGAGAGAGTTCTTTCAATGCCCCTATGGAGGAAGGAATCTTCCCTGTGAATCTGTTGTTGTCCAATTCAAGTTGCTTCAACATTGAAAAGTTTCCAATGAATGATGGAATCTCCCCAGAAATGTTGTTTCCAGACAAAAGAAGTTCCTCCAATGCACCTAAATTTCCCAGAGTCAGTGGAATCTCACCTGAGAGAGAATTCAATGAGAAATCAATTACTCTCAACTCTGTGCAGTTTCCAAGAGATTCTGGAATGTTTCCACTGATTTTGTTTTGCCACAGCAACACCCTTTTGAGATTTCTCAAGAAACTTAATTCTCTTGGAATCTCTCCAGAAATCTGATTCTCATACACAAACAGATTCTCCAAGGCTGAACAGTTTCCAATCTCAGGTGGAATCTCACCAGTGAGATTTGCGGTGTACAGTGAAAGAGTCTTGAGATTTTTCAACTCTCCTATACTAAATGGAATTTTCCCTGAAATCCCAGTATCTGCCAAACCCAGAAAAACTAGCTCTTTACATAGTGATATCTGCATTGGAATTTCTCCATTAATCCCAATATTTCCACCGGCACGAAAAATTTCCAAAACCCGTAAGTTTCCTATTTCTGCTGGAATTTCCCCAGAGAGTTGGTTATCAAACAGCTCAAGCTGTTTAAGCATTGAGCAGTTTCCAATTTCCATTGCAATTCCACCCTCTAAGGAATTAGAACTCAGTGACAGTATCTGAAGTTGGGATAATTTTCCGATATCCGGTGGAATTCTACCTGTTAGGGAATTGAAACTGAGGTCCAACGTGGTAAGTGAAGACAAGTTTCCAACTAAAGGTGGGATTTTTCCAGTGAGATTTCCATTGGAAAGGACTAGAGTGGTGAGGGAATTGAGAGAGAGGAATTGGGTGGGAAAAACATTGCCAAGATTAATGGAGGTGATAGTGATTTCTGAAACAAACCCATTGGAGTTGCAGTGGATGTAGTCCCATTGACATGGGTTTTGGTGGGCTGGGTTCCATGACGTGAAAGAAGTTGAAGACTGAGAGGAGTTGAAGGTTGAAAGCCATGAGCGGAGAGAGAGGCCTTCTTGGTTCAGAGCGGAGACGGATGGGAAGAGAGAGATGTTGAGGAACAAGAGAAATATGGTGATGGAATTGGCTGACATGGTCAGGGTTTGCACTCTGTCTGCCACTGTTCTATCTCTCAGCTAGATCTTCAGCAATGCAAAATTCTGTCACTGGAATGTTCGCATAAATGTTAGTAAATCTTTAGAATGGACCGTGGGTTGTGAAGTGACTAAACTGCCCTTGGTTTTTATCCAGACTATTGTAGCCACTAACTAGCTAAGGATTACGAGAAGAATTTTATGAACTGATATAATTGCTTTCTCAATTTGTTTCTTGAAACAGCCAATTTGCGCACTACGTTCTTGTCTATTTGCATAACAATTCATACATACGTCCTATACTCGAAATTGATGTCGATATCAATACCATCCTCTGGCTTCCCCCTCCATCCTCCGTCCACTGGTTCTTCGGTCCTGTTCCGATCAAGATGAGGTTCGATTTGGAAAAGGAATGACTTGGCTTTACTCCTTCAGCCAATAAGTTGTTGGATTCGGCGCGGTGGCTTTGGCGACATTGTTTTACTGCCGGGCTTTTTTCTCTTCCATTTCGATCTATTTTTCTGTTTTTTTTTTTTTTTACTCCGTTGGATGTCTGTCTCCCTCTATGAGGAATCCCCCTCCTCCCTTGTGGAGTGTATTCCCTCCCATTGTGGAGGGGTTATCGTCTAAATTTCATTCGTGCTTATTTTATGGTTTGAGCAAGGTGTCCTTGTAGGATCCTTCTACTATCATATGTTTGACTAGTTCTATGTCTAATCTCGTTGTTGGTATGAAATCTCTGTAATGTCTTCGGACTTTTAAAATGAAATTGCCTCTTGTGAAAAAAAATTGTTTGGACATCAATTTGTGAAATGTCTGAAGGTAACCATCCAAACAAATGAAAAGTACAAATCCACACCAAAAAGAGAGGTAGACTGGACTCCACGAACTCTCTTTTTTCCCCGTGGGATTATTGTTGTAATGTCTCGAAATCAGTTCCCTTTTGCTTTGTCCATCTCTTGAGAAAATAATGCAGTTACCTTCCCATATTGTGACCCATCATTCCCTCATAAAGGCAATCCCATTTTTTCCCCCATGCATGAACCTTCCCACATAACCAATAATAGAAAAGCAAAAAATCTAGTCCATTTTGTCAAAAAAAGTTTTACAAAGTAAAACCCAAAAGTACCCTTGTGAATATTTTTTTCTTTCATATTATCCATGCGAGATTATGCAACGTGAAACTGACAAGTGTGTTCATTGTATTAACACTGTCATTCGCGAAAATAAACAAACCCAAATGGATGAAAAATATCGACTTTAATCACAAATATTTGACACCGTAGGTTGTTGGACAAAAAGCCAACGCAAAAAAGACAAAAGCTCATGGTATAAACTAATCAAATTCGAGTTGGGGCACCGGGTGGAATCCCAAAAACGTGTTTGTGACATTAGTAATTCCACCTCCTTGTTTAACAGTATTCCTTCTTTTTTCTATACCTATCTCAAAATTTTCTAGTAGAAGACCTACCCCAAAAAATGGAAGTTCATTTGCTTGATTAAAAATACTACTTAATAGATCTGTAACTGAAATTAGTGAGACCCATGTCCTAGAGATGCCTTTGTCAAGAAGGTATGATGGATTAATAACTATAGAGGAGAAAATGAACTTTCATCTTCATGAGTCTAGCTAAAAGCAAGGCGTTGGTGATTTCGAAAGATTGAACCAAGTAGGGTATATTGTTAAGGTAAAGGTTTTAGACTGAACCCAAGGAGTTGGTCCGATGATTAAGATTTAGAATTTAGAGGTTTGCTCCATCATAATGTTTCAAGTTCGAAATCTCTCAAGTAGGGTATATTGTTAAGATAAAGGTTTTTGACTGTACCCAAGGTGTTGGCCCGACGGTTAAGGTTTGGAATTTAGGGGTTTGCTCCATCCTAATGTTTCAAGTTCGAAATCTCTCAAGTACTATAAACTCTTTTGGAGCCAGTCATACGAAGCTTCGCTATAGCTTTAAAAGGGGCCCAATTAGTATATGGCGGGCTTGGTCTCCCAAAATTCATCGAGGTGCATGTAAGCTGACTCGAACACCTGGCTTATCCAACGACTTAGAAGATTGGTCATGTATCCAAAGTGGGCCAACCTGAGTGCCTGGCCATCAGTTGTGTGGCAGCTGCTATCTCTATACCTTTGCCATTATCTCATTTGGAATGTTGTTCTGATACCAACCCATCATCCTGACCCTCCCAATATAACAGTGACACTAGACATGACAATTCTGTCTCTCCCTTTTGTAATTATCTCCTAATTGGACTACTCCATTGTCAAAATTAATTGGTTTTTCCCCCTTTCTGTTGACTTAATGGCTTTGTTTCGGATGTCTTGAGCCAACAAAAGTGATCAGTCCAACAGAGGCAGCCTCAGCCAATCAGAAGTGATCAATCCAACAGAGGCAACTCTGTTTTTTCCTGTTAGCAGGTGATCACTATCTAGGTTACCATTTTTCCTAGTCCAAGTATATCATCTGGTGGGAGTAGTTTTTGGGTGTATGTAGGTCTTTCCATTCTTCTTTTAAAGCTGATTGTCCAAACCAGCATACCCGCGTCTCGAATAAATCCAGAGCTCTAACGTTAGCGATCAGACAAACTTCCAAATAGCGCCAAGAATTGATTTATAGGCAACGGGAATCAGAACCGTGAGTGCAGAATGTTGAACTCTTTACTTGCTGACACGCTTCCACTCAAGACTCAACCAACCTTTCAGAGTTGCATCTACGAAGTTATTTGATGCAGTACGCATATTGAATGTGAATCCACCAAATTCGTTGTTTTCATTCGGTCAAATAATCCAGGATTGGCAAAATTAGTGTGGGCAATGTCATGTGGAGCCATATCAGCCCTAATGGAGCACCAAAAACACTTTGAAGCCAAACAATGACCCTCCACCATATGATATGACCTTAACCTAGAACGAAAGATCTTCCACTTCAACTTTCATTGCTGGTCGTGCGCAATCTATGAGGCTACATGGTTGCTGATAGACTCGAAAGAGTTGGTTTGAGGGATTCTGGTGTGAAGACTTGGGAAGCTAAACCTCCCATTTGGTTGTTGGATTCGATTGAATGTGATAATCATCTTTATTAACTGTTGGTTTAACAGTTATCAATAAAAGTCTCTTACCGTTTTGATAAAAAAAAAAAAAAAACCCCTAGTCTGAGAGAGGTAATCAACTCAAATTTTTTGTACAAATCTTATTTTCTAGTTGGACTGAGCTTCGTAGCGGTCCACTTAAGTGAATTGCATCGTGGGTTGGCGCATTTTAAATAAAGGATTTCTTCTGATGATCGAAATAGGTCATATTTATGAACATCAATATTACCAAAAATTGTTTGGATACCAATCAATAGTTGATCCGAACACATTTATTTTTCAGAAAATGGGTTCAATCCAATGTGCCCAGCTCAATTTTTACAAAATATTTCCAATTGGGTATTGATTTGTATACGAACAATATGAGTTTTGGTGTGGTAAATATTCTCCGTAGCTTCTTCAACATGGAGGATTCTGATCATCGTAATGGACCCATTATGATCCCAAAAAATGTGCCAACCGCACAGTGCAGTCCACTTGAGAGCTAATTTCTTTCTAACGTTAGAGAAAGCCAACATTCTATACGCTTTTAAATGCTCCTTTAACGATGAAGTCGTATAGCTAGAACCACTTCTATTTCACTCGAATACCTGGAAGGCAAGTTCAAGATCAAATAAATGAAAGGCAAGTTAAGTTTTTGAGGCCTGTTTCTTTTCTTTTTTTTGCAAAAGATCAAATGAAACACATAAAACTTGTATCCAGCTCAACTAATAAGTAAGAAACTAAAAAAAAATCACAAACAAACTGACTTGCCACAGCGGGGCTTACCACGCCAAGGTCGAAGGGTCGATTCCCCTCGGCAGGGATTTATCCTCGGAGCCATCTCACCTCACGCAAATGCATGAAAAGGGCTGTGGGAGAGGCTGGAGAGATTAGTCCGGTTCATGAAGCAGTCTTCATTATCAAAAAAGAAGAAGAAAGAAACTAAAAAAAAATCATACAGAATTTTGTGAAGCAGAATTCAGAAGGAAGGGACATATATTTTGAGTCCTTTGTACATGATGAAAAAACCGAAATAAATCAGCCCAAGCAAAGCTAAGAGAAGTTAATGGGCCATATAGTTGGGCCCATCTGAGAAGTTGAATGGGTCCTATAATTGGGCCTTTTGAGCTAAGAATAGCTTTGTAATATAAACATCTGGGAAACCAAATAAATCAGGTTTATCGCGGACGCAACTTTTCCTCTGATGAGTACGGAATTGGCCAGGACAAAAAGCTGGATCCACTTCTACGAGAGATTATCTAGTGCCTTGTCACGTGGTGCTGCAAGCCTCATTTTTATCGGACATTGAGATTAGACTTGGATACTAGATATTGAGATAAGATCTGTACGCTTTTTCCAGGGCTCTACACAATGTGTGAAATAGGTGCTTGGGCAGTCAGGGCATTGAATAGTTTTTGCACTTTTACCAACATTAGTCAAGAACATGTCTGACATGACCTAAATCCTAGGGTGGGGGGTACACTCTAGATCGGACCCAAATTCTAACCAAATGCGATAGAATTTGGGTTCCCAAATCTGGTCGAATAGCCTCTGCATGACACGTGTTGTTTATACATTATGTGTGCAAATGAAAGATACGCGTCGATAGGGGAGTACGCTTCATGTGAGCTATGGATCAAAAGAATAAGATAGATTGCAATGCTACGTACCTTCCATCTTTTTCACCTAATAACCCTAGTTTCTTTCTTCTACAGTTGTACCATCTACAAAGACTGCTTTAATTAGTCTTCGGAGGGTCCTTAAAGACACCAACCCTAGGCATCTGAGGTCTTCTAGTTCTTTCTCTTCCATGAACTTTGAGCTCGAATCAAGCCAAACTAGAAAAAAACCGTCCTCGTATCTTTCTTTTTCTTTTTTTTAGCTTGATATATTTCCTAAACGACCCACGTCGTCCTGTTTGGTTGATGATTACATGGTTGCGAAAAATGGATGAAGCTCATTTTAAATGAAACGATATTTGAAACATAAAAGTGAATTTCAACATTTCATGGTGAGTACTCCTAACACATACAAATTTTGAACTATTGCAAAAGTTTAGTTGTAAATTTAGACCAACCCTCCGTAATTAGTAGTATATTAAAATAATATACTGTAATACACAAAGTGAATGGTGGGTAGTCATAGAAATAGGAATGTGATTGAAAGCTCTATGATGAACCAAACTCCCATCACATTCCACATTTGAGGGCAACAAAACCATGTGGCCTGTTTCGTGTTACCAAGAAAAGGGTACTCATGCCCAATGCATCCTCTGGTTGAACAAAGACACATCCTCCCTCCTCTACAAACAAACAGAACAAAAACCTAGCTCAAAAACCGCGTAATATTTGTATTGGACCCCAGTTAACACGAGTACGCGTGCCATTTGGTGTACACGCCACACCAATCATCAAATTATCTTGGTTTGTGGTCCGCTTATGTTGTTCTTATATTACTACTAATAATATTTATTTATCAATATTTGGAAGGTGTAAGGGCCTCCGTCAGTCCCAGCACAATTCCACCCCTGATTTTGAGACGATAAGGCCACCTTTGATTGTCGAATTGTTTTAACGTGGGATTCAACACTTGAGGTCCACGGTGTAATAGATAGGATTTTATGAATATTAAGTTGTACTACGTTTTGTTAGAGTTAGATAAAAATAGAAAATTATTTTCAACCGTTAAACGAGGAGGGAGAAATCCGGAGGAGGGGAATAGATAATACCACCCCTCCTGTTCCCTGGTGTTTGTTAATCTTCCACATGAATGAACAAATAGTTCACCCTTGTCTTATCATGCCCTTAATATGGTGAACGAACAAAACTCCAAATTATGAAGAAAACGAAAGGGAACATGTAAGGTCCACCCTTTAATCTCCCCTTGGTTCTTTTCTTTTTTTGGAGGCGGTGGGTTAAATCACCCCTTAGTTCCTTCTCTCTTATCATGCAATCAAACATGCCCTAAGCCTAATTAAGGTGGCATTTGGCGAATGGTCGTAGAGAACAATAACCCAATCAATTTTTAGTTGTGATCGATCATCACAAAACGTCACCATTTTTTTGTGTTTTGAGCAAAGATTATTTAGTGGACCTGGGCCGCTGCTACGTCGCCCCAATACCCTTACATATTAAACATTTTTGTGGAGTCCAATACTAAAAAATATAAAATCAATAAAAATATGAGGTGAATAAAGGTATCAGCCGGGCACCAAGTGACGGTGCTCCAATAGTCAAGACTACTGAATAATTACTCGTGTTTGATGTAGCTTTCTTTCACCCAGGTCAATCCCCCCTCAAAAAAAAGAAAGAAAATAAAAATAAACAGTTGCTTGTGATCAGTCATCAAATCAACAGCTCAACGTGTGATGGAATGATAGCAACATTCCCTGCGCATGTGGCCGACCACGGCCACAATATCATGACTTAGACACTTTCAAGGACGGAAAACAAGCTGAGAGTTGAGTCCAAGAGTTAAATCTCTAATCACTAATTCCTAATTTTTAAATTCGATAAACGTGATCGAAGGACCGAATTAGATCTGAATCCGATTCGATACAATTGGGAATTCAATTACCGAAATCCAATCCAAATAATCCATTTGATTCGAATATGATAATCAAAACCTAACTTATTAGATATGTTGGATCTGACCCGTTTACAATTCTGACTCGGTAATTTTAATTTTCGTTTTTCCGGAGTGCTGTATTTTTAAATGTAATTCCGGGATTTAAAGTGGTAGATATATTTTATTGGATCGGATAGATATATACGGATTAAATCAAATGGGTTTGCGAAAGTCAATTTCAGATTGGTTTCAATTTCTTTCGACTCGAAACTGATACGAATTGGTTTGAATCCGGTCCATTCAGAGACTTATAATATGGACGGACTTCCGAATACGATCAAACTTGGATCATTTTGCTCCCCATTCAAGCCAAAAAATGTTCTCTTCCTTTCTGTGTCCTACCCTATCAACTAAAATCCATTCGATGCGTTTTCATCCCACGATCCTAAAATAGATTTAGAATTTACCCATCTCCCCCTATCACTCGATAAATCACTCGTGCTCCTAACCAGAACCAAACCTTCACATTTTATGTGAAAGAGGTAAGGAAGCGTCGCTTGTTGCCATTTCCCAGCTGTGTCAAGTGTGTCGATTCCTCCGTTTTCAGCCCATCTCTATCTTTCTAGTTCGGTGAAGTAATAGCTAGAGAGGTTCCAGTCCTAATGCATGCCTACAGTGACTTACAACTAAAAATTGGATCATATGATCATCTGGAGTACCATCTTAATAGCTGGCGAAAGCTCTCTCTACCCATTTTTCCGTGTACAGATCATACAGAAAGTCTGTTCACACAGACTATTAGTGCACAGATTATGCACAGATTTTGTTGTGGAGCCACCACAGGTCCCACACAAATGATCCAAGCCGTTTATTATATGTAAAACATTTTTTTAAAGGCACGCAAAAAATCAGCTCAATTCGTTATCTATAGATATTCGATCCAATCGTCTAACTTTTCATTCAGATTTTAGAATAATAAAAAGTTAGACGATTGGATTGATCATGTATAGGTATCGGATTGGGCTGATTTTACGTGCGAACCCTCGAAAAAATATTTTACATTTAATGAACGGATCAGATTATTTGTGTGAGACCCATGGTGGGCCCCACAATGAAATTTGTGCACAAATTATCTGTGTGTGTAGCAGGGTTCTAGATCATATTTCAAAATGTCTGTTTGCACATATAATCAACGCACAGACATTTTTGCGGGGCCCATGTTGGGTTCCGCAAAGATGATCCAAACCGCCGATTTGTCTTAAAATACAAATTTATGGGACCCTATAAAAATATATTCATTCCATCCCTAAATAAATGTCTGGACTGAAAACCTAGGCCTTCAATTTTGAAAAAAAATGCCTTCGGGGCAAAAGTAATTTTTTTTCCCAATTTTTTGAACGATAAGAATGCATTTATTTAAATGCCTAAGTTTGCGGGCCGGATATTTATTTAGGGACGGAGGGAATAACTTTATCGGATATTGGTAAGAGCTTCTTTAGAACTCGTAGAGTGAAACTAGCCGGTTTGCCCCAAAAAAAAAACCCTTACCGATATTCAATTGAGCTAATTTTTTTACATGGATTCATAAGATTATATATTTTTTAAAAATGAGCGGTTTGGATCATCTTTCTGAGATCCGAGAAGTGCCCGGCAAAAATGTATATATGTGCATGATCTATCCCCCATTATTTGTGCTCATAGCACGTATGATCATATTTTCATATTTGTACTATGAAAATGATACGATCCTGTGACTGAAAGTAACTTTGTTCATCGATACGAAAGTTTGGTTCAAAGTGGAACAGTTGGTATTAATGGTTACGGTGTACATTGAGGGTGTGTTTCACTAGCGAAAATAGGTATTTACTCTTGAATAAGTACTTATTTTTGAATTAAAAGCGATGTATTATGAGTGGATGACGATAAAAACTTTAGTGGAAACGGACCTGATTGCGGTATGCTTTTGTGAGCATTGCCACAATATTTTTTGCTCTCTCGTATTTGGGAGTAATAGTGAATTCCACCCATGAAAGTTTAATTAAGACTGATTTGCATATTGCTCAAGGAGTATTGTATCGTTTTATAAGGTCATAACCATTGTAAGTGTAGTAGAAATTAAGAAGGTTTTAAACAGTTGCTACCATGTATCGTATTGACCGCTACATGCATATCATATTTTTCATAGGGATGGCAATTACCTCCAATCCGTCCCCGCCTCTGACCTTCCCGCCCTGATCCGAGCAGGTATTCCCCGATCTGATAGGCAAATGGGGCGGGTATGGTATTTGCTCCCCCCCGCCCCATTTTAACCCAATCCAAACCGAATTATAAATATTTATATTTTTGTATGTATATGTCTAAATAAATTTCATTGTTTTAACATAATAAGAGCAATATACCAATTAATAAAACACTAATTTATGTCTTTGTTTTTTTTTTTTTTTTCTATTTTTTTTAAAACTCTCATCAATCATCAATATCTTGTTTTTTTTCAAAACACTCTAAAAAGAACAAAACTAGTCAAATTATTATGGTGAATGGGGATCCGATTTTCCCCCGACACCTCTCCGATTTCCCCCGCTCCGCTCCGATATAGAATGGGACGGATTTGGAGGACGCTAAATCCGTCTCCGATCCACCCCATTGCTATTCCTAATTTTTCGGCCTCAATATTAATATGTCGCCGATTTCCTAGCATGTATGGATTATTACGTGATCTACTACCGGGTTCGGGACCGGTACTAATGAAAACTGGTACACTGGTAGACTGATGACCATTTTAGAAGCATACAAATTAATGTAAGGTTCAGCTAGAATGTAGTTGCTTGCCTTAGCAAGTGGACTAATTTGTGAAGCGTAATATTGAAGGAATTGGGACGTGAGAAGCAAAGGAAATGCAGTTTAAGTTACATCCCGTCTATGCATGCTTGGTCGGTAAGATGCAGTTTAAGTTACAATCCGTCTATACATGCTTGGTCGGTACCCATAGAATTATTCTCCAAGTTACTCTGTTTCCTGCTAGGTCGATTCACTCGATTGGTACCCATAGACCTATTCTTTTTTATTTACTTTGTTTCCTTTTGAGAAATGAGAAGGGATTGTGTGTGTGTATATATATACAGTATTTCTTAGTTTTCCAAAAGATCCATTAAATTGATCAACAAAATGTAGATCAACTTTGCGGTGGTGCTGCATGGCGACCCCCAAAATGAATTTGTTCCAGGAACCAAAGTTTTGGTTAATTTCTTCTTAATTGTTTTCTCCTTAATTTTTGCAAGGGTTTTTCTTAATTAAGTTCCATGGTTTCCGGTACCCTTTGTCGAGTTAATAAAATTTCTCTTCACCGATCAAAAAAAAAAAAGTTCTATGGTTTCTGACATTGCTGAATTGCATAAACCAACGTAGCCAAGAAACAAAAAAAAAAGGAGGAGGAGGAAACTCATTGATTTAATTATAAAGGCATGACATTTATTTGCCGATTAATCATATTGCAAATTTCTTTTACGGCTATGTAACAGTTTGATCTTCAAAAAGACAAGAAACAAAAAAAAAAAGTAGTGCCACATCTGGTTACCATATGATGTTTTAATTAGGTGGAGGTACAGACATTTTGAGTGGCAAAAAATTTTTGACACGAACTAGATTTCTTGAAAAAATGTCATACGTAGGCGGATAGATCGAAAAAGCTCCAATTATCCCCAATAATATTTGGAGAAATCTTCGACGGATCATCAACGGTTGAAAATGATCCGAAATCTTGCATCTCCGCCATCGGTTGCCACTCGAAATTTGGTAAAGTACTAGTTGTGGCAGTCTCGGACCACAAAAGCTCTTGATCTAATTCATCACTAGCCATATCATCCAACCCGAAACAAATCGGATCATGACCCGAGAACTCCTGAACCCGCTCTTCTTCTGGATTCGGATCGCTTGCCGTAAAACCCGGTGAAATCCCTGAAAGAAACGGATCGGATTCTTCAATAACTTGATCCGAAGGACCCGTTAAGCCCGACCCGTTACTCGAATTCGGGTTCAAGTACTTGGCAAAAACCTCGGCGAGATCAATGCCCGACCCTTTAGGCCCACCCGTTGGTGACCTGGGCGGGCTTGGGGAGGTATCGAGGGAATTAATGCTGGACAGCGCCCGGTCATCAAGCGACGGCCGAGAAGCCGCCTTTGACCGGCGACTCTTTCGGCAGCCGCCGCCCACCGGTACGTTCCGGAGGGACCCACCTTTGGTCCAGTACCTCCTGCAGCCTTTGCAGAAGTATCTGGGTTGTGATAAGCTGTAGTTGTTGTAGTAGCAGAACTTGGTGTTTGGGGAGGCACACCTAGGGCAATTGGGAGCCACCTCAACGTTGGACTTCCACCTTCTCTCCATTACTAGTGGTCTTGGTGGGAATTGCAGCATTTCATGATCAATCTCTGAGTACATGATGTGGGATGAGAGGGGGAGTTCTAGAGAGAGAAATTGAGAGTTGGAGAGAGAGAGAGAGAGAGAGTGTGTGTGTGGTGGGGGAAGATATGGAGAGAGATGTGTTTATATACATTTATAGATGGAGATGGTGAGTATTGTACATTACTATTATGAGAGTGAGTGCAAGAGAAATAATCGTGTGGGTCTGGAACTCTATGTCAGCATGTTGGTATGGTGTCTCGGGCTAATAGATGTGTAGGTTTAGGAAAACTAGTCATTGAAATAGTGCCACACTACGTTGGTGCGTTTTTGATCCGTATCAATTATATTTTAGACCGAAGAGTGTACTTTCGTACCACAGGTCCACTATCGATTGCACCTTGATGATCAATGTGCATTGTTACCGAATTAACTAGTAACTAACATGATACGATATGGGCCTAAAGAGCAAGGATAGTCGATCGACCAATTTGGTAACTATTTACATATACAAATAATATGTTTGACAATAATTATTAGAATCATTGCGGTGGCCATCTATTTATTAGAGGATGATTTAGACTAAAACTTTTCCTTGTAAGTTCTTGGATTTTCTTCTTGCATGGTACTATATAAGTACGACGTAGAATTTAAATTTCATCGATGTATATAATTAATTGGTTACCTACGATAGACAATTGAGGAGTGGTACAATTCATAACACTAGATCTATGAAAAGAAATGAATGATCCAGATTTATGGACCATATGGATCAAGCGTCATTTATCGTAACATTCTCGTACACAATTTGCATCTGTCTTATTAGCTCCTATATACAAATGATTATTCTCACTCAGATGATATATGATTATTCCTTATCACAAGTTGGACTGATTATTTCTCGCATACAATTTTTCTTTTAGGCGGATAAAAAAAAAATTCCTATTTGAGTGGCTTGCTTATTTCTCATTTTTGAGGTCGTAATTTGTATTCAATGTCCCCCCATTTTTCAATAAGAGGCAATTTTATTCCAAAAAGTCGGAAGACAATACAAAGATTTCATCGTAAGATATATGAGTAAACCAAAACTATCAAAATTTAAACACGAGCACATGTCATTTCAAAAGGAAAAAAGAAAAGAAAAAAGATAGACTTCATTGCGTATGTCAAACTTGTGCGTTGTGCCGTATCTATCGTTCTTTACAACTAACCAACTAGCCCAGTCTAGTTACCAGCCCATGTACATTCTCGATTGAAAGGTTATAAGTCAAATCATGCCAAAAGCAACGATTGATCGATCATCATTAGTTTGTGTATATGGGAGTTTTTCGTTGTTAGTTAATTTCTGTCTCTCCTATGGCGCATTGGTGCTAATTCTTGTGTTATATATTCTGCATTGGGATTGATAGTGCAGACCTCACGTGTAGTGTAGTGTCATTTTCGGTTCAAAACCTTTCATGTGCTATCAACTTTTATGTGATTTATCAACTCTTATGCGACTAGATCATCCGGAGCTTTGCATTGGCTTTGATTGTGCTCTCTGCTAGTTGACGGTGAGATTGAGCCTCTACTCTCCAAAGACTAGTTGAGATGTGCGTAAGCTGGCCCAGACACCTTGAATTATGAAAAATTTATTCTACCTCGAATCCAGACATTTTAAAGGAAAAAAATACGCAATTCTTCACAGCTGATTGTTCACTTTGAACGTCACTCTCTCGTGATACTAGCATACATAGTCAACCAATTTATAAAAATAAATTATTGATTCGGGGTACACCATCGACTAATTTAACTCGGTGGTCCTTCCCAGCAAAAAACAAAACCTCGGTGGTCCAGACGAACTTCGGTGGTTTCGCTAAGTGGGCATGAGAAAGATAATAAGTGTTTGTCCTTCACTGTGTTGCATGATGAATCTCACGTGGAGGCCATATGTTCAAAATCTTGGGCCGGCCACTGAAAGGTTTGTCATATCGTTAATTATCTTTAGAGTTTTAAAATTAGTCGAGGTGTGCATAAATTGGCCTGGACATTCGTTTATTAAAAAAAAACAATAAAATAACTTTACGAATGAGAAGGATGGAATGGGAATGGTTGCATACAAATCGCGGGCGATCTCCGAGCCGTTAGGACCAAGAAATGTGCTTCCAATTCTCTCTCTCTCTCTCTCTCTCTAGTCTACTGTTTCTTAGGCGCATTAAACGTGCACCGTCTAATTTTTTCGATTGGTGCCTTTCAACGTGCATGGTTGATTGTTCACAAGTCAAACACTCCATCCTTGTCATTACTCTTTTACCCTTCTCAATATGCATTACTTGCTATGGCATCGCCTTAAATAATCTCATCCGGCATGGATGACTCGGATCGAATCTGACGCATTCAAATCGCATACAAATCTGTATAGTCTATTGTTCGGTTAAGATTCAAACCATCTGCACTGCTCTACAGAGAGATGCTTGGCATTGTCTCTCATTCCCATCTGTATAGGCTACCTTAATGTGGAGTCCAAAATTTGGAGGCGCTTTAACTAGATTAATTGAATAGATAGTCTGACTTTTGAGGGATGATTTTAGATTCGGTTTTCTGAAATTTGAGAGGTGATTTTAGATTCTGGTGTCTCCAAAGAGAATAATAAGAGAATAAGATAAATTAATAGGAAGGAGAATAATAAGATAAATTAATTTTAGGGTTTGGAATAGCTTTTGGGGAGTTCCTTTGGAATTTGGTATCTCAAAAGTTGTTAAATGTGCGATTGCTACAATTTTTGCTTCTAATATTAGCCAAAATAAAATTTTGAGGCCGTTTATTTGGGGATATTGTTTCAAATCGATCGTTTGTCCTCTTTAAAAATTCAAAAAGAAGTGTATTATGTTTAACCAACTAACTCTCATATATGATTATATCTAGAATAGAAAATAAGTTTTTTTTAAAAATAGTGAAACTTTCTAAGGACTTATGCATTAATTGCATGTTTTTTTTAGGTGGAGTTCTCTTTATAAAACAAACAATAGAGGACGAATGGAGTATTAATTTTAATGCATTCAATTTGGAATTTTGAGAGTAGATTTTTATAAAATACAAACTGCATGTGAACTTTTAAGAACTTTTTCTAGTTGGTATCACCCAATATTTTTAGCTTCCCAAAATAAGATTTACTGACGGTTGTGTTTAATTAACTGAATCAAATCAATGAATTCACTACTTTGGGGTTGCATGGGTCTGGTGTTCAGATTCGGAAAGCTAGACCTCTGACTTGTTATTGAACTCTTTGTGGAACGATAATTGTCCCTTTTAACATAACTCTTTGTTTCCTATTCATTAATAAGGACATTAATTACCGTTTTGACAAAAGAAGAAGAAGAAGAAATCAATGAATTCAACTAGTTTTGAAATTATCTGGATTTGATTTAGCAGGTTGGAAAAAAATTGGACTTTGAAAAATAAAAAACCAATTTTAGACGAGAGAGGCACTACAGTCACCGAAGGCAAAATGTGGTGGCCATAGACTTTCTGTTTAGACAAAGGGACAAATCGGTAAATTAGCCAAGTTGGAGAGAGAATGGGAAGGATTGTCAGCACAGATCGACGGAGAAATGCAACGTACGTACTCAATCAACTCTTCTTGGGGATCACCAAACCGGCACATGCCCTACTATCAATTTCTTAAAATACACAAATTTAATCACTATACCTTATTGGAGTAAGATGATCAATAAATTAATTAATTCGGGAAGAATTAATTTAATTAGTAGTTAATAAAGATTTCGACCCCACAATGGGGGAAGGTTTAAGAGGTAAGCTACAATTCATTCTCCCTGCTCGTGGAGTTAGAGTGATAATTTCAAGGTCAAACTTTTATTTTATTCTCACTTTTTTGTGTGAGAGAAAATTAAATTATTTGTTTTTTTGGAGGTCAAACTTTTTATAAATATGTACACTTTGAAATTTGGAAGTAGTGAGGGTTAATGTAATGTGGACTGCGGGTCTACCTTGCATGATGAAGCTTTCAAAGATTTTTTCTTTTCTAAGCAAAGAGAGTATTAATCTTTATAAGGATTACAAAGATTAAAAGGACCAAGGGCATACCGGCAAAAGTCACCCAAGGCCTAACAGAAGGCAAGATGCAACTAGACACCAAAAGAGCCACAAAAGCAGCAAAGGAAAACCCCAACCAACCCCCACAACAGCAAAAACCTCCTACTGCCACCGCAAAAAACTACATCGCTACCTCATCCTAATCAACAGAAAACCCCAAACCTGCCTAAAACTCGATACAAAAAAGCCAGAGAAAGAGAGGCTCCATCCTCGAGATCATCATCGTCCCCCGAGATAGATTCTTCCTCATAGTCATCAAGAGCATGGATCGTTTCCCTCTTCCTCTTGCATTTTAACAAATCTCTTCAAATTATAATTCCTCCCACCTTTTATTTCAATGCCCAACTTTGAACCAATATCTAAGATTGGAATATTTTATTCATAAAATAAGCTTATTTAGTGTTTTAGTCTCTATAGTTATGGGTTGATTTCAATTTAGTCCATGTATTTTTAAATGTCTCAATTTTCTCCTAGCCTCATAGGTTTACATAAGTTTCGATTTATTCATTATGCTTTAAATGTTTCAATTTCGCTCTTAAGATTTCTGATTTGTTTCAATCTGGTATTTTCTCTGATTACAAAGATGTCTTTCAAGTCTATTTAATTCTACAATGCCTCTGAAGTTTATAAGATTATATTTACTTTTCTAAGTTAGGTTTTTAAACAGTTTAAAGTTTCATTATGAGTTGGAGTGAGATCCTTTTAAAGTTTCATTAATACTTAGAGATACTCGGTAAGTATCTTCTCTACTATTTTTATTCGGATTTAGTCACCATTGGCACCTAGCTCTGGCTAGCATAGTGGGCTTGCTATTATAAAAATATTTATCTGTTAAGGAATTACGTGAATAAGTCATACTTGAAATAGCTTTGATAAATCTACTCCTACAAATATATCAAGAAAAATTAGATTTATTAACTAGATTTTAGAAAAAAAATGTTTACTGATTCAAAGAAACTTACTCCTATCTAATTAAAAAAACTTAAAGAGTTTAAAAACCTAACTTAGGAAAATAAATATGACCTTTTAAAGTGCTGCTCAAAAATAAATATAACCTTAGAAACTTTTGAGGCATAATACATATTTTATTAAACTTTAAAGGACAGTTATGTAATTAAAGAAAAAACCAAATTGAAACAAACAACAAAAATTGAAGATGAAATTGAAATATTTAAAACATAAGGACCAAATTAAAACCTACGTAAAACTATAAGGACAAAATTGAGACATCTAAAAAATATAAGACCCAAATTGTAATCGGCCCATAGCTATAGAGACTAAATAAGCAGATAATCATAAAACCATTCTTGAAAATGGCCAAAGAGTATGAAACGAATAGAGTATTACTCAAATTCAGATGCATTAGAGCATCTCCAACTCTAACTCATACTTTTACTCATATGTAAGTAAAATTTTAAGTGAAATCTTCATTTGGTATGAAACAATTCAATGGCTAAACTTAAATCTACGCACAAATTCAAGTAAAAACTTCATTAATGCCATTGTTGTAAATTTGGGAGAGGAGAAATAACCTTGAAAGTTTTGAGTAAAAGTTTGAGTCTCCCTTGACTTGAGTCAAAATATGAGTAAAATTCAATTTGGTGTACTAAGTTTGAGTAAATGAGTTGAGTGGATTTTTTAGGGCTTTCACTCAAATTTTGAGTTTGAGTGCGAAAAAGGATAAGGAGTGGAAATGGTCTTAGAACGTCTTGTAATTTCATGTAAGGAACAAGATCTTCTCTAGTTCTCCAAAGGGTCTTGAGGGTTTTGTTCAAGAAATTTTTACCCTCTACGAGTCTACTTGTAATTTTTTTTGAACGACCCCTTGCATGATCAAAACTTTCATGTTTTGAAACTCGATAATATTAATCACGCCTAATATCATATCTATCGAATATCGATAAATATATGTTTTCAGAACATTTTTTTGTTGTAAAAAAAGAGAGTACCGATTCAGTGTTCCAAACTTCTTCTTTTTTTCGCTCAAATGAAAAGAATTTTAACGTGATTGATGTCCTTAACGAGTTTTAAAAAATGAACAATTTCGGTCGTTATATGGAGCCCCAGATAGAAGAGCCCACCAACGTCTTGAGCAAGGCTCTCCAGTTTTTTTTCTCAATAAGTTCAGGAGGACCTCATACCTTCATGAATGAAATCATGTGTGATTCATTATTGGAGTGAAAGCAATCAAAATTATTATGTATGTATATTCCTCGATGTAATTTATGTATGTGGTTCCTTGTAATACAAAAGAAGTATTTTCCGTGCAACTCAATGCATGTTGCTCTGTCACAGATTTGCCAGCATCTGAATTTGAAAGTGAATTTCGAAAGAAGTTCAGTACCGTGATTAATAGAAATACGTACACTAAACCCAGCGAACACCATTATTTTGATAACTCACGTGTTCGAGCCAGCTACTTACGTACGTACACCTCTGCCAACTCCTGAGAATAAACCCGCCAACACCATTACCCTGTGCCTTGATGTAATTGAGGGTTGATACGATACATGAAAAGTTTCCACGATACATGAATAGTTTCCATGAAACTGTCCATGAAATGCAGATGAACGATTCAGAACAGTTTCATGTATAGTTTAGAAAAGAAAAAAGAAGAGGAAACTTCTAAGGCTTTCAAGATCCGTACAGGCTTTCGAAAAGCAGCGTATATGTCTTATATGGGTTTCCTTCCAACCAACTTGAACTAGTTCAGTTGAGCAGAATTTTTGTATTTCATTAAGAGCGAGGTTAATTAAGAGTTTGAATTTCTCTACCGTGTGTGGGTGTTCTTCTCTTTATATCTGTTGGGTTCATTTCTCCCCCTTACGGAGCTTGTATTTGAATGGATACAGAACAAAGGATTGAATCCAAAGTGAGACAGAGAATATCCAAACATGGGAAAGAGTTAACATTTGATGGTGACCTTCCCACACATAGAATGGCTGTGTTAAATTGCAGAAAACCAACACTGAAAAATAAAAATAAAAAATAAAAACATGAGGAGGTTTTGGGTCGTTATCGCCCTTGTATATAAGCTAAAAAAGTGAGAGGATTAGTAGCCTCCACGTCTCAACATCCAAAGTAACAAACGTAATGGGCCTCGTACGAAAGCATCATCATGTTTAATGTGTGTACAAAAAAGCATTGCATGTGGGTCTTTTGTGCTTTGACAACAACTGTTAGCCAGTGTGAATCCATATCTTGGAGTAATTGTCCGGTGCTATTGGGAAACTATCACGTGATTTCTCAGGTCGATCCCCCATCAGCACACGTTAGTGCGAGGCTCATATATATACCTAATTTTGAACTCCTGTCAATGTGTTGGAGTTGTGGTAGAGTGATCACCTGAGAAATTCGGTGACTGTGCCCTAAGAGCAGTGTAAATTATATTTCAGGTTGAGACCTAGCTAGCTAAGAGAACATCATGCGTGCGTGGTGGGGTTACCTTGGGAAATTGGGTGGTGGGGAGTTACACACTGTTTGGATTTGGACAAGTAATTGATGTAACCCCCATTTGAGATTTTGTTGGTTGTGATATTGCTACTATTAATTCTTTAGTGGATTAGGATTCTTCATGAACCGTGGTTATTGGTGAAGTTGGTTGTGATTCTAATTCCACTAGGGATGGACAGAAGGGGAGGCTTAGGGGAGTGCCTCATTGTCAGTTGTCAGTGGTGGATCCCAAATACCAATTTAGTAGGCTATAGTTTAGAGCATCCATTATGCATGGTTTGTGCAGTATGAGAAATATTTTGATAGCATATGGCTATTTTTAGCTTGCATTCGATATGTTAATGTATGAGTTAAATTTAGCAGGGACAAACACAAAATTTCGACATTGGAACATAAAAAAAAAAAAAAAAATTTGTTCGTAGCATTTTAAAGCGATATACCAATCTCTGTCAATTCAGATTGCAAAATATTATCAGATAATTTATGGTATATATTTCCAATCTATTTCTACAGTTTATATATATATATATATATATATATATATATATATATATATATATATAATAAAACAGAGCTGTTTTTGAATCCAAAAGATAACCAACGCTCCAGATTTATCTCTTCCTCCTACATAAATCTCTACCCTCTATTCTACAAAATGGCATGTCCGTAAATTGATAACTTTTTTTGACCATTTTCTAATCACACATTCCCCTTCTATTTTCTATTTTGGAAGAGAATTGGGGAGTAAACGTGGTGTTCCAGATAACTTTCCTTTTTTAAAACTTCTTTTTCTTCAATTTTCAAACTCAAATATAATGAAAATGAAAAATAATTTTTTGATTTTTCTTGCACGTATAAAAGATCTCAATGAAATCTATCAAATAAGATCCATATTGGTAGAAAAATTATTTACGTATACAGATAATTTTTGGGCTTGAAATTATCTTCATTTTTCCAAAACCTTCTTTTTGTTTAGTTGGAACACCACCGTAATTGCTTAATTAGTGGCAAAAGCTAATTGGCTAAGACAATTGCTTAATTACAGTATATTTTTGTTAAATCTTTCAACGAATTCTTTTAGTTATTAAATCTTTGATTTGGTGGATAAATATTTCATCTCTTAAATCCGTATATTTTGGATCATTAGATTGGTACATATTTTTTAAACGGAATTAGTTTTTGAATTCGTAAATACGGATAGTATAGCCAGCGACATATTTGAAAAGAATTAATGAAATAAAACCTAAAATACTCCTTCCGATTAAAAAGAAAACATTTGACCCTTCTAATTAAAATTCAATTTGTATGTATCTCCAAACACTTGAAAGCCCATGATTTATGAGATCGATTATAAATTGAAAAGGAGAATACGTATATATATGGAATTGATTTAGTCTATTTTAAATCCATAGATCGATAATTGAAAAGGAATCCATAGGTAATTGATTTAGCCTTTTTAAAAGGAGAATTACGTACATATCACTTGGGATATAAACAAAATTGTATATAATGAGTCATTTCCGCCTCCTATTTAGGCATTAGGTAAAATATATAAGAAGTCCACAACCTAAAAGGAATATAACTTCTATTTATGAATGTGTGAGTGATTGGTTCTTTGTGATTTCCTTATCACATAAGATTTAAATTTTAGAAGATTTAAACTTATCACTACGTTTTAGAAGTCCCCGTTTCTTAGAAGACCAACCTACTGTATGCAATTGATACCTTCTATTTAGAAGTTCACATTTTTTGGGTTTGTTTGTCACATGCATAGATTTTCCATGTCCTCCAACTTCTGAACGACCATTGCCTATAGTGAGGTAAGTTCGATTTTTTTTAGTACTCACTAAAGTTCGATTTCTTTCTTGAACGATTTTTAATCATATTGGGTTTCTTTTGCCAAAAACAACTTCCTGAACGACCATTACTGATAGTGATATAAGTTTGATTTTTTCAGTTCTCATGCAAGTTTGATTTTTTTCATGGACGAGTTTTACTCATATTGGGTTTCTTTTGCCGTAAATTAGGAGTTTCTTGACTAATTTTTTTTAATTTTATTGCAAGGGATTCGAACATCAAATGATTTTTTTCATTTCTTATGCAAGTTCAATTTTCATATTGGATTTCTTTTGCCGAAAATTGAAAGAAAAAATATGAGTGTGCGAGAATTTTTTTTTTTTGACAACCTTGCATGGGTCTTTTGCGTCAATCCTAATTTTGTTGTTTATTCTACCATCTTCTTACTTTCTTTTGTTGTTTATTCTACCATCTTCTTACTTTCTATTATTTTACTACAGGAAAGATCACAAGAAATATATTTAGAAAATTCTTGCGTTGAGCTTAAATTCAAGGTACTGCAATTTTTTTTTGGATTGCTATCCTTTTTCATGTAGAGCACTCACAATGATTTTGTTGTTAAACTTATAAACGTTTTAATTAGGTTCATGGCCAATTTTATTTGTCGTTTGGAACATGCATGCTGACTCCTTCATCATTCTTTACAAAATCGATAAGGAAGGACTGGGTTTGAATCCAAAAGACAACCAACGGACCAGAATGTCCCCTTTATAAATCTAGACTGTTGGTTGTTTAAGGGTTATCATCATCACATTTTGGTAACCGGCTAATCAAAAAAAAAAAAAAAAGGATCCCTGAGATTGATTCCCTGTGATTCAAGGATTTAATTTTTTACCACATTTAAAAGGATGCATGAGATTGATTCCCTGTGATTCAGGGATTTAATTTTTTACCATATTTACTAAATATTGACATTTAAACTTCTATTGATTATCACATAAATTGAAAAATAATGCTTACAGCCACATTTCCGGGTAAGAATGGATTCCTGCGATTCAGGGAATTAATGCCGAAAATTAGGGTGGTTTTCAAACGTTTTTTTGTTAACAGTAAGATCAAACGTTTGCTACTTCAAACCTTTCATTTTTTCTTTTTCTTTTTTTGACATAGGAAAAGAAAGAGTGCAAAACTAATTAACGCCCTATTCTTTTTTTTTGAACGGCAACACCCTATTCTTTTTTTCCTTGATAGTTGTCAAAACAACATTTTTTTGCAAGATTAACAAATGGAGTAATTGTAAACCTTTTTTCTCAATTTTTTAAACTTCGTTTCATTAGAACATGTGTTGTTATTTACACTCTTTTAAACATTACCATATATGCATCAATGAAAATATTATGATGTTAACCAAACATATCGCAAACTGGAGTTTTGTGTTCCTTTTTTTTTGTCACTCATTTAATATTATGGGAGTCTATATATATCTTTAAAATGCTTTCTGTTGTTATTCCCATGATAACTTTTGACTATTACTCTCTTTCAAATTTCAGATAACTTCTTGGGACTTAACTAATCATGGACAATCTAAGCGTCTATGGCCATGTGAGTTGAACCGTTTTATTTTATACCTTGGTCGTAATAATCAAATTAATTGTTTCCTATGCATTCGGTGAATTCTTCATTTTCTTATGCAGCTCGACGGTAACTTGCAGAAAATGTAAGAACTATTTACTCAATTGCATTGCTTAATCTGATTTTATATATTTGATTCATATGTGTCTTTGAGAAAAAAATGTAATTGTGGTGATTCATGATGAGCAAGAAGTTAATCGTATTTTTATGCATGGGGTATGCTTACCAATGCCATTTTTACTTTACTCCCTCTGTACTGTAAAGGGTCAACGAATTGATAAAAGGGATGTGGTGTCATACAATACATACCTTTCGAGAAAATATAATTCTCATATCAATGTGGAAGTTTGTCCTGAAATAAAATCTGTTAAGTATATTCACAAGTACATCTACAAAGGTCATGATCGTACCATGATGGTGTTGAGAGACGAATAAACAAGATATAGAATTAAGATAACTATTATTAGTCATCATTTTACTTTTACAAGAAGAAATTCTTGCTCATTAATTATTTTTTTAGGCTGTTATTCATGTTTCTAATTGTGCTTTTTGGATGAAGTAGATATGCGTTGGTACAAAAACTCTTGGGAGGCAGATGGAGATATAAATTTCAAGACAATAAGATCTATGTTGAATACCTTTTTTTTCCCCTACGTAGTGTATCAGATTTGACTCTATATAAATTTTTAGATTTTTTATGCATGTTAAAATTGGATTCTATGAATGCAACATGGTATTGGTTTTGAGTTTTGTGGTTTGGATTAATATAGTTCAGTGTGTATCCTATCAATGCAATTAACTCGGTATATGTGATTAGGATTATCATTGGCAATGATGTACACACGGGTAGAGGCTTAACAAATAAAACTTTTTGTTGCGGAGTGCTGCAGGCATAGGTAATTAGCATATTAAAGTTTTGCAACAACAAAAATATACCGTATTTTACTTTGTTCCTACCCATTTTTTTCAACATGTCATCCCTTTGCTCATTGCTCAATCCGTAGCTTTAGTTGTCTTCAAAATGTATTGCGCCGTGCCTTCAGGCACGGGCATTCGCTAGTATATATATAAAGGGCAGATACAATTGAGATGCATACAATATTGATAAACGGAATTTACCCCAAAAATAACCGGGTTCAGTTCAGGTCTAGTTTTTTAGTGGTCCAGTCCGGTCCAGTTTTGGGCCCCTCCCGGGCCTACAACAATGATCGGAATCGTTCATTTTGTAGAGTTCGTCGAATATGTCATCCGCACTAAAAATTAGCTGATTGAACATCAATAGGTACATGGATGAAACAGATTTGTACCAAAAAAAAAAGTGATAGACAAAAATTAAGTTGAAATTAATAATTGCCCATTTTTTTCATGTACAAATCTGTTTCGTCCATGTACCTATTGATGTTCGATCAAGCTAATTTTTGGCGTGGGTAACATATTCGACGAGCTCCACAAAATGAACGATTCCGATCATTGTTGTTGGCCCGGAAGGAGCCCAAAACTGGACCGGACTGGACCACTAAAAAACTGAACATGAACTGAACCCAAAATAATCTTGATAGACAGAATCAGTTTGGTGGAAATCTATGTAAATTTTGAGGCCAGTGGAGGCTTACTCTAATCGTTAACTTAAGGACTTCAGAATTAGTCAAGTTGTACGCAATAGACACGATTTGTATGTTGGAGACCAAATTGACATTTCGCTATTACTTTGAGGTGGTAAAAAAATGAGGAATTTGACGATGCCCTTGTAGTTGATAGTAAATGTGGATGGAGGTAGCTCCGGGGACTATTTATACGTACATTCTAAATGTTGGGAATGCAATAGACCCGATTTGTATGTTATGGACCAAATTGACAATTTATTAATACTTTGGGGACCATTAGTAAAATTAAGCAAAATTTTTCGTATAAATTGACTTAGCTAATTATGAAATACCTATGGGATGGCGAGCTCCACTTTAGAGCATCTGCATTAACCTCACCTCTCCCCCTTTAAGCGCTAGACTAGCGAGGAAAAATGGACAAAATCCAGGGCATCAGTCTCGCCACTAATTGGACCAAATTAGTTCTTGCTACAGTCACTCTCTTGAAGAAGAGAGGCACTATTCATTGGGGACCTAATATTTTATTATTTTTTACACCTCATCTATTCCAAACATTAACACCTCTCCCGGGTATTTTTTTTTTTTTTATTATTTTTCATGTAGTAGTTTTGACCCCTTGGAGTTGTAATATTGGAAAATTCACCCTTTACAATTTTCCTAAATCTTTGGTTTTGCTGTAGTAGTTTTGATCCCTTGGAGTTGTAATATTGCCCCCAAAAATCTACACAAATTGCTTAGGATTTTGACCCCTTGGAGTTGTAATATTGTCCAACGACTAAATATTAAGATTCAACATTTATTATCTGAAAAAAATGGAGTATTTTCCAGATTAGTATATAGCTAGAGAACATATGCTGTGACAATGTAGTGGGGCATGCATTTGGACTGGGCTTATTACCTTGCATCTTGGACTTGGGCGGCACAATTAATTAATTGGACTTTGGAATGCATTTGTACGCTGTGATGGAAAACAGTAATAGCGCATGCTTGCATTTGGACAAGAGCAATTCTACAAGCACACTTTTAAAACACAACTTCGAATACAATTGTGTCCGAAATCGTCAAATTTACATAGATTCGCATACATCAGACAGTTGTGGACACCCTTGTCTCCGGAATTGTGTTTTAACTTTTAAAGGTGTATTCCTAGATTGTTTGTTTGGGAGAAACTCTTCTCTTGCACGTATCAAGACTCCAGAAGGGTTCGTTGAAAAAGCTGGGCGTGGTGTGGTTAAAAATTTCGGATTATAATCAAATCATGTCAAAAAAGTTCAACCAAATGTGATCCTTAGACTCCGTTCCACTAACTAAACTAAGTAATTATTTGAGAAACGAAAGAGTGTCGAGAACGAAGGATAACCCAACTCTTTTTACAATGACCAGATCTTGGGCTCGAGTTTATAAATCTTCAAGTAAGGACCTTAAAATAAGGACCTTATATTCAGACCTCCAATTTCTCGCCTTTCCCGATCTGATATCGATGATCCGAGCCGCTCAATGTAATCAGAACATGATTTTAATGGTACTCCCGAAAAATTGGCAAAAAAAATGACCGGAAAGGGCTTGATTTGAGCAGTTTTTATTTGAACCGTTAGATAAAAAACAAACAAAAATTGCTCGGATGAAGCCCTTCCCGGTCTTTTTTTTTGCTGATTTCTCCCGGATACCCTTAAAATCATGTTCTGAACACATTGAGCGGTTCGGATCATCAAAATTTGATCGGGAAATGGAGGTCCGCATTTTATTAAAATAAGATAGTCCTTATAAGAAGGGGACTATACAGAAATCTTCAAGTAAGGATCTTAAAATAAGAACTTTATATGCGGACCTCTCATTTCTCGCCTTTCCAGATCTGATATCGATGATCCGAGCCGCTCAATGTGATCAGAACATGATTTTAAGGGTAACTGCAAGAAATTGGCAAAAAAAATGACCGGGAAAGGCTTGATTTGAGCAGTTTTTATTTGAACCGTTAGATAAAAAATAAACAAAAACTGCTCGGATGAAGCCCTTCCCGGTTTTTTTTTTTTTTGCTGATTTCTCTATGATACCCTTAAAATCATGTTCTGAACACATTAAGCGGCTCGGATCATCAAAATTTGATCTGAAAATGGAGGTCCGCATTTTATTAAAATAAGATAGTCCTTATAAGAAGGGGACTATATATATATATATATATATATATATATATATAATTGTCTGTGTGTGAATATCTTCCGTCCTCTCAAGGGTTTTTTTTTTTTTTTTTTTTTTCTGGGGTCTTTATTGAAGGCACAAGGAAGTTTTTGTTCTTGACATATTAAAATATATATGGAATCAAAATAGGGACAGGGGTTCAAAAGTTTGATAATAAAAGCATGAGCTGTGCTATCCACACAGACAATTTGTGCACAAATTGTGCACAGATTTCATTGTGGGGCCCACCACGGGTCCCACACAAATCATCCGAGCCGTTCATTAAATGTAAAACATTTTTTCAAGGGTCCCCGTAAAAAATAAGCTCAATCCGATACCTATAGGTGCTTCATCCAACCATCTAACTTTTCATTTAGATTTCCGGATAATGAAAAGTTATATGATTGGATCAAGCTCCTATAAGTATCGGATTGAGTATATTTTTCATGGGGACACTTGAAAAAATGTTTTACATTTAATGAACGGCTTGGATGATTTGTGTGGGACCCGAGATGGACCCCACAATGAAATCTGTGCACAGATTATATGTGTGTGTAGACATTCTGTAAAAGCATCCCTGGCTGCAAATGTGTACAGCTGTCAAGTCAGTAAACTACCAATGGGAACAAACTGAGCAGCCTCGGAACCAACTCTTTGGGATCACTGTGGAAGAGTCTTTGCCCCCTAAGGTGGAAATATTTTCGTGATTAGCGATTCAAGATAGGGTCCCAACGAGATGAGTGCTTTTCAACCGGAATATCATTCAAGAGGGCTAATCTGTTTCCTGCCCTGCCTTTGTGTTCCTTGCATCTCGAAACTCCGGATCATCTTTTCTTGCACTATATATTCTCTTGGAATATTTGGTCTCTTATTCTAGATTGGTGGCATGTCTCGTGGGTTTGTCCTAATTCGTTGGCAGAATTGGCTACATGGTGGTTTGACAACGGGTTTAGGAATTTGGAGAAAAATATATGGGAAGCTTCTTTCTATGCCACTTTGTGGTCTTTGTGGCTAGGTCGGAATGATCTCGTCTTCAACAATGCAACATCGAGTGTGGAGGTGGTAGGAGAATTGGGGAAAACTAGAGTTGCTATGTGGATGAAAATCAAGTTTGGTATCAAGGTTTATTCGGTGGAGGAGTTTAAGTTGTTTCTTGAAGGTATTCGTAAGCTCAAATTGTAGTTTTGGTTGAGGTGTAGTGGCTGTCCAACTTTCTGTTGGATGGGCTAGTCACTTTCTTCTTTTGTCTTGTTCCCCTCGATGTACCCTTTTGAGTTATTAAAAAAAATTTCGATTGCCGAAAAAAAAAAAATGTGTACAGCTTTCGATTGATAGTGCTTGAATACTACTTGTTAATTTTGGTTTGAGCATTTATATACAATTGCAGTCATCATCAGCAAGAAAAAAGAAAAAAAGAGAGCATGGTATATATAGCAAATTGTACAAACAAACCATGGAGAATGGATTTGGCCTGGGGTGGCGGATAGGGTGATGTATGGAAGGGCTGCTTGCGGCGGTCAATGTGGGCGGCGGCCCATGGGTGTATCGGTGTGAGTGTGTAAACAAAAATAGATCTAAGGTTTATCTAAGATATGGGTATTTGATTACATGAGATTTTCTAAATGGGTGTGTGAAAAAAATTGGAGTTAACCCCAAGAGATTGGCTACCCATGATAATAGTTAATAGGAAATAAGGTTCTAAATTTTTTGATTGAAAAAATGGAGATTCTAAATTGAAATAAAGTTAAGTTTAGTCCGAAATTTTATCTTTCTTTTTTAGAAAATATAACTCAATATAAGTTTTCGGGATTCTAATGTCAACAAAAAATGATAGTAGTAGAACGATTTTCCAAATTATGCATTAAGATTTTTTTTTTTTTTTTATCTATGAAAATCGTAGCTTGGTCTTTGTATGCATTTACAAAGCTCTAAGATTCCGAAAAGAACCACAAACAAAGTTTTACATATTCCCTTTTTTGACAGAGCATATGAAATCTTAACAAGATTACACTAAAATATGCAATGATAAAGTAACCACTTGCATGTCATGCGATTCGGCATTTTGGTTTATAGCTGCCACTTTGGCTGATCTAGTTGATTTTTTGCATAAACAATCAACTCGACAAGCCTCATGCGTAAAATAAATCATAGTACCCGACATGGGAACACACAATAGCTCACCTTAATTAGTGTGACTTGGTCACAAAACTTATACATGTTACATTGTTTTTTTTTTTTTATAAATATAATACAAAAACAATTCGGCCTGAAAACACAGATTTTGGAACAAATTAAAGGACCCCACCAAGACATGCAACTTCTAAATGGAAAGTCTGCTACTTATTTGTTCACAACATCCTCAAAAGTCATGAAACATTAACCTAGGTGGGGTTTGGCCTAATGGATTGTTTTTTTTCTAAAATTTTTAACTTATACGCATTTCTGTTAGTTTTGCGTTAACTTTTTACGGTTCATTGCATGATTTCTCGCGATGAGAAGAATCTAAATGATAGTGAATAATGATCAAGAACTTAAAGGAGTTCAATAACGACAAACATGATCCAAAAAATCTATTTGTTTTAGTGGTTTGTGTCTTCCTTGAACATTTTTAAGTTTTTAGTAATTGTCATAGGTTTTTTTTTTTTTTTTTACTTTTTAGATTCTTGTTGTCGAGAGGATCAATGGTCTACAAATATTTAATGCACAACTAACAAAAGTTTATAAAACACAACAATTTTACGAAAAAAATCTAATAATGAGGTTAGGTCGTAATTGGGTACGCGTGGAGGAGGCGATGTGGTCAAGTTAAATCAATTGAGTTACTCAATCTTCTGAATATCCATCGTTTGATACACGTTTGAAATCTTTCTAACAAATTTGACCTCATAGAGTTTATAATATTGCCCCATTCATTTGACAAAAGTTATGAAATTTCCGGAACATTTCTATCAAAATACAATAGCCTACAAGTGAATGCGAAATCAATCCATGAATGAGATATTATAGAATAAATCTTGAGTGTTAACTGTAAATAGTGCTATCATGCATGCATTTAGAGATGGAATCATATCTCATTAGGACATATACTCAGCGGTGACTCCAAGGTTTTAGTTCAGTGGTGACAAAAACATAAAGAAATTTTTCGGATAAAAAGCTTTATATAAATTGAAATTTTTATTATGATTGAAAATAAATTGTGCTTAATTTATTTTGTTTTGTTGAATTATATTATTTATATACCCCACAAATTTAAGTGAAGTTTTTTTTATTTGACTACTCATGAACAATTCAGTGCCAACAATATGAAAAAGTATGAAACAAAAATCAAATTATATTTAAAAAATATAGAAAATTTTAATACATTTTTCAAGTCCAGAGGGTTCGCTTGAATTAAGCCACTGGACTCCATGTGGAGCCGCTGCATATACTCCCTCTCCCCATATTGTTTGTCATTTCAAAAAATTGTGCCATTTTTGACTGAAAACAATCGCGCACTTTCCTCCTTAATTTGTTGAATATTTTTCTACCAATTTAAGGAATTAACCCAAAAAGTGACATGATTTTCAAAAATGGGCAAACTATACAATGGGGGAGTATAAAATTTCAAGTGTGAAAGTAAGAAAAGTTAGAATAGCACATTTAGAATAGCACATTGGGAGAGGAGTTAGAACTCCAACAATTCTTTGTCGTGGAACCTAAGTGCAATGCTGTAGAGCCAAAGGCATCTTTTCAATTTCAAGTATATCATAAATATATCGTCAAAAAAATTTGATATATCATTGTCAAAAAAAAAAAATCTCTCCCTATAATTTTGTAGAGAAATTAAATGTATTGTGCGCGTTTACGGTTAAAATTTCGATCCCATTAACCAAGAATTCCTCCCACGTACATGATCGATGTATAACTAAGCAATTTTTTGGAAAGCAAGCAAATTAACCATGGCTGCTACCGGAAAACTCACCTGTGTGAATCAAGCCTAGAATTAAGCTAGCGGAGCTCTGGGGCATCTACAGAGGTTTGGCCTGACCATCATCTTGGAGCAAACCCTATCCAACGTCGGTCAGGATTAATTGAATCAGACTCTCTCATTGCAGTTACTAACATGATCAATGAAGGGAATCCGATCGAACAACCACCCACAAAGTGTCATCATCAATGATGATGCCCGTGTGGCTCCTAAATCGTACAGGAGCAAGCTTAACCCACATCTAGATCGTAATGCCAACTAGTGTGCGGATTACCTCGCCCGTTTGGGTGTTGAGCAGAATGAAAACCTTGTGGTCGCGGCGGACATCCCTATTTTTGTTCAGGAATTTCTCATTAGGGATAGCCTAAACATTAGGCAGTTTCAAGACTAATTTTAGCTTGTATGGGACTCGTAACGGTTTTAACCCTGATCGCACTTTATGTTCTGAACTTTAAGTTGGTTAATTTATGAATTTCCGAATTACTAAAAAAAAAAAAAATCCATGGCTGCCGGGGCTATTTGACGTTTGGGCTCTATTGATAACTATAGAGTATAGTAGGGTCTAAAATATAGAATCTCAAGCAGAATTAACAATCTCTATTCATAACTATAGAGTATAGTAGGATCTGAAATCTATAATCTGAAGCAGAATTAACAATCTAAAATTTTAAAAAAAAAAAAACTATTGCAAACACCCCCGTAGAATGATATATACTTGTGTCCGATTCTAACTAAGAGCTTCCTCAAAATCACATTTGCACCATGTATTAATGTTATCGTTGTAACCGCTTGTTTCAATGATTAATAGATTCTTTTTTGCCGAGAAATAAAAAATGTTATTGTGCCCCATATAGGTCCTAAACGTATAATTCAGTCCGACATTGAACAAATAGGTGAGTCATTTGTAGATGCATATACTGTATCTTTGTTCTAAAAGGTTAACAAATTACTAAATCATATTCTTCTTTATCCTTCATTTCTACGCACTTCACTTTCATAAATTTTTTTTTTTTTTTTTTGCTTGCTCGGCTTCACTTTCATAACTTTTGACAATCGTGTGGTGCATACACTCTAATTGTAAAAATCGCTTTCCTATCAATCGGTTAGACAAGCAAAAGAATCTGACCCCATTGATCGCTGAAATTTTTTGGAGTCGTCACTGGATGGCTTTCCCGAGAGATATCATGTTGTCATGTAATCTTCACAAATCCAATCCGCGATCGAATTTCAAATACGTTCCACCATAGTACACACAATAAAAGGCCGGCAAACCCTTAATTAACAATGACTATGCACAAGTTGCCAATTTCTACTCACTCACACGTACATTATATTTTCTTTCTTTTTTTAACGGTATTAATCCCCACATTTCATTGGCTCCACTCTTTAAATACTCATCTCAGCCCCTAGCTATGACAATCTTCTTAATTAGAGTTGGCCAAAAATATTATAAAGCCTCCATCACCATTACCACCACCATCTCATTCATCTCCTTTCTCTCTAGGTCTCGTTGTTCTCTCCGCGATGGACCATTTGGACTTCTCGGCTGGAAAATCATCCAGACGAGAGCTTCGTCCTGCCCCTCTGAAAGTACATATAGACTCGCATAGGATCAAAAAACCACCGGTGGTGCCATCCCAAACACCCCCTCATCAGCAGAGCCGCCCACCGGTCATTACATATGTGGTCTCTCCAAAGGTTATTCACACAAACCCTAGTGAGTTCATGGCACTAGTCCAACGTCTCACTGGCCTATCATCTTCAAAGTGTTCGGCCAAATATCCCACGTCTCCAAATAATATTTCTAGGTCCCACTATATAGGTGAGCGTACAATATCGTCGAAATCTCCAAACGGACAATTACTGAGACAAGATTCTGCGGCTAACAATGCATGGGGACATACAGAAGCAAATAGTTGGGCACAGGAGATCACATGTCCAATTGCGATTTCGCCAAAAAAGACTAACAGATTCCCAGAAGAAAAGAAACCACAAGTTGGCGATTGGGGCATGGTTAAAGGTACAAATATAAGCACAGAGTTACCTGGTAGGACTAGTTTTTTTCCCGGGATTTTATCATCCGGTCAGACGTCGGCTCTTCCAACTATAACACCAAACTTTTTCCCTCCACCATCTGATCAAAATCCTCTGAGTTTTTATCAAGATTTGAGCCCTTCATTAAGAGGTAACAAGAACTATTTGGAGGGCAATTTCATGACTAATCATAGTTCATACTTTCTTTCACCTCATATGATAACAACCCCTACTCCATGTCTAGACCTTTTCAACAACTCTTTCACTTTCAAGAGAGAGAACTAGAGGAACATAAGCAGATGTGCAGCTGGTTTCCTTAAGTGTTATCTTCAATTAATGGTGAGGTTTGAGGATAATACAAGGGGACTCAAATGGGTATTAACTATTTGTAGTCTTTTGTGCATAGATTGAATTAGTGGGGGCTCGGGTTGATTCGACATTTTTTTGTTAAGAACGCTCTGTCACTCCTGTTTTATTTTACCATGTTTGTTGTAATATTTGTGGTATGTAATTTGCAACCCAACCCTAATGTAAATTTCCTGTTCTTTCGATTCCCTAATTAATTTGCTTGTTCTCCTTTCAATATCTATGAAGTGTTCGGATTCCCCCAACTGTTATCCTGTTTTATCGTTAGTTATGTTAGGAATGTGATGTAAGAGCGTCTCTAGCAGATCGATACTTTCAAATTTATCATCAAAAGTCTACTTGATACTTTCAAATTTATCATCAATTAAAAGTCTACTTTGCTACTACCTCACTTGCAAATTCAAGCTCTATTGTCTTCCATGCGTATTTTGCTATCTTGGTTGTGTATCCTAACATATTCTTTAAATACTGAACCAACTTTTGTAGTTAGATTTGATATTTTAAGGATGCTACTCATATGTCAGAATTTGAAAAGACAGAAAAAAGATTTGGAAATTGGTTTTTTTTTTTTTTCCATTCGTTAAACCTAATCTATGCTATCCAATGGGATTTGTGAGAGGAGAATGGGGCTTACGAGAATCGAACCTTACCCAGATGCATGAGGACATAAGGCTTCACCACTGAGGCAGCCAACTACTTTTAAACTGTGTTTTTACCAATGCTAAAACTACCATATTGAAGCCACTATTATCCAAATCCTACATTAGTACGGACGTACGTATCTTGCCCCCGGAAGTTCTTCGCCAAGGGGGGCCTCCGGCTCAGGGACGGGCATACCTATTTTCAAAAGTATCTTTTGTTTTAATAAATGCCATGATACGATATGTGTCTTACCTTTTATGAGTATGCTTAGAAGTGAAACCGATACGGATCTCTCAACGTCCTATTAGATAGATAGGTAACAATTATCGACATCACTTTTAAATTGGGTACGTGAAGAAAATTAGACTCCTCATATGTCACGTACGATTATAAATAAATAAAAAAAACCTTTGCACATATAATTAGAAGTCAAACAATACTTAAAACACCTTATTGATCGTGTTCTATGTGATTGTGTGACAAATGATGAGTCATGAGTTACTCTGATATTATGCTACGTAAACGAACAATAGGATATTCAAGTTCTCCAAACTCGGACGAAAACCCTCATGTCCAGTATGCTACGATGACAATATTTAAACATCGCATCTAAAGAACAGTAAATGATATTCTCTTTTACTTTTTGGATCGGCGAAAAAAATATTTTATTCGTAACTCGAAAGGGTACATTGAGAAAGGGATTGAGGATGCGTGTGATAACACAATCAATTTGTGTCGAAATCAACTGTCAGTCTCTCACCAATTTCTTGAAGTGAGAAATTGACTTAAATAGACACTTTATTTGGCTTGTGATTGCATTTTACCATCTTGCCCAGTATACCATGGTGACGATCGATACTTATACATCAAATTTAATTACACTAAAAAGTGCTTTTGCAAGCAAACAATATGCCATAACGTAATCAAATCTTGTTTTGAAAACAACTCTCAACAATGCCATGTACTGGCTTAGGCTTTCTTTCTCTCCGCGGTTAACGTTTTTCACCCATAGAGCAATGCAACATACATAGATTTATGTGCACAAATTCGAATATAAATGTGTTCAAAATGGTCCGATGCAAGTGGGTTGTGACTCTCACGTGCATCAGACGGTATCGGACACATCTGTATCCAGATCTATATATATAAAGCTGTATACAAAGACTTTTTTTTCCAAATACAAAGTGGTAGTTTTGTAGATCGGATGTTCGAATAAAACACATCGAATTCAGGAGCTAATTTTGGAGATCCAACCGGAGATGCTCTAAGATCATTCGGCTACTCGTTTACTTGTTTAGTACCATGGGAGTGGTTAATTATTCAATTAAGAGCAAGTTAATTTCGTGGAATAATCAGGGCCATTGTCAACCGTTACTCCATCAAGTGGCTCAGCCCCTTTCACTCCTCCATCTACCACTGCTTTTCTTTCATCGCGGGATTGTTATGCAATCACATTCGCCAAACTTTCGGATTGCTGGAATGTGGGTAAAGCAGAATTAGCCTTACCGCTCAATTCTTTTGGGACAAGATCGAAATATTCAACACACGGTTGAGGGGTATTCTATTTCTATTACCAACACCGTGGGCAGGGATTATGGCGACAAAGTTATGCCATCGAGACGTTAACTGCTGCAGAAGTTATGCCGGCAATTTTTCGCTCAGATTGACATCAGAACGTTACACAAGCCTTTTCCACCAGGAAAGTCATCCTCGTGCGGTACCCCACTTTTAGGTATTGGAACGAGTTATTTTTTAGGCCGTAACGTATGTATCACACGTGCAAAGATCAGATTATGCGAGAAATGAACGATGAAAAGGGAGAAAAACGTCTGGGACAAGGAGAGACATGATGATCCCATTGTGGTGGAAGGGATGCCGAGTTAAATTCCCAGAATGCACTTTTAGTTTCTCCCCCACATCAATAGCTCACGAATATGTTAAGAATCACTAACTACCTTTGATATTCGATAATTCAAAATATACACGACAAAAAGATGTACATCATCATAAAAGCACAGGAATAACAAAATCAACCCCAAGATTCATCCCTCCCTCCCTCCAACCTTTTTGACATATGCACACATCAGCAATCTCCATTTACACCACGAGTCTGTTCCAAAACGTGCATTATCCCTCACTTCCAGGCTTCAGTGCTCCTCCTAGGGTTTTATGCTAGAACACTGATCAGCACTCATTGAACGATCAGCGTTTGTTCGTTCTCAAAAAGATTCCCAATGGATGCTTCGTATCCCATTTTCCACATTAGTTCATTCATATACCTGTTGATAGGCGTTGCTCGCGTTCCAGTATCATCAATCTTCATATTGCAGTTCCGCATCCCAATCATAGTCGCCTCACTCGTAGTCGTATTGTCAGGCCACAGAACTACAACTCAAAAAAATGACTCAAAGTTCAATTAACTTGTCACATCAACAAGGGCCCCCTGAACTACAACTGTTGCTTAGAGGACTTCGAGGACTCTGGGCGTCCCCAGTCTTGGTCAGTGAGAGATTCCTCTCGTCTCCTGTGTCCACACCAATTTCTGAATTGGAATACACAACAAGTTCAGTGTTGCCCTTTTCAACTTGAAGACCCTGATCTGCTAGATGGAAAGAGGAATCTTGCTTTTTCCGGAACACTCCCCACAAGTAATACTTGCCCTGGAACTCTGCAAACAATGATTTCACTAAGTTAAACTTGATATGAAGACAGCAATGCTCCCGATCACATTTCTACGTAACATCGACTCGGTGCCGTGTTTGTTTAAGTGTTGGATTCATCCAATTATCATGTTTATTGGCAGAGGGAGCAAGGAACGGAAGCTCATTTCATTTCCATCAAAATGATCAAATGTTTCTACTTCCTAGGAGAGCGAGAAAAAACACTGGTGAAATCCCCAAATTTCAATTCACATATCGAAATGCACCGAAACATGTCTGATAAACGAAACATATACAAAAAATGAGTCGTTTCACTTCTTCGACACCAACATTAGAAGTGTTGAACAATGACATTCTCATGTACTCCAAATTCTTTCGACATTTTCATTGTGTTTTGGCTACATATTCAAAATCTTCCTAGAACATAATGTTTCGTTTCTCCTAGCTACAACAATAATAACAGTACCCACGTAATCACCAACTGATGGGTAATGGGCGGAGCAAGACAGGAGACAGATCTAACTTCTGACAATATATGCACATTTCCTCTCTCCTAGCTAACTGAAACAAAATGCCAAAACAAAAATCAATCCTTGACAAGGACACGGAAGAACTACGCACTTTTTAATATGCTTCTTCGATATTCTAGGGAATAATGATGGTTTACAAGATGCCATAGAGAATTTCAAGGTTATTATTGGGGTTTATACATGGTTGTGTAGAAAACTTGAAAGTGAATACTATTTTTGAGTCAGTGAACATCTACAAGTAGGATACATCCCAAAACCTTATCAAAGGGACGAGGGTCCGACACGGGTATACTAATACAGAAAAGACCATGAACATAGTCATGTTTTGAGAGTTTGAGTTTTGAGCTTACTCCAGTACTGTAGGGGCAGTTCGGCAGAAGGGAAAACCAAGAGCTCTGCATTTTTTACACTGGCTCTCATGGCAAGATCTTGGTCAATCATATCATCCACCAAGCAGTCGAAAACCCATTCGTACCTGAAAAACGTTACAAAAATAGAAGAATGAAACAAGACCCAAACTAGGATAACTAGATGAGAAAACATAAATTACACAACCATCACCATTTGCTTTCGGCAAAGAAATATAGGCCGATATGTTCATCAGATGGTTCTGATTTCTGGAAATTCTCAGGCCACAAAGCACCCTTCGGAAGCATCTCCAAGTAAAGTACTGCCGGTAACAAAGCAGCCACCTTGCACACTTTTTGGCACGCTCTGCTTGACAAATGGGCCACAACTCCGTCAAAAATGCCAAAATATTTCTTGCGAATACTAAAACTTCCCCTGAAAAACAGCAGAAAAACCAACAAGGGTTGATACCATATATATAAGATGACCAAGAATCATAATTCGTCAACTTATTGGTGGATATAAACAGAAACTAAAGTAGAATTTCTCACCTCCAAATGCGATCACTAACGGGTTGTGCATGGAGATGGTAGCTATTTTCCAAGGTATGTGATAAATCACCCGTGGTTGTTTTAGAATCATCAATTTTAACTAACTCAGCCTCGTTGCCAAATTCACTGCCACCCTCTACGGGCAATCTTCTTCTCTTTCCAAGTTGCAACCCATTTCCATAGTTCTCACTGCATGGTTGAATTGTGTCATTCAGGGGAGTAGGACCAACAACACACAAAGCAAGCTCTGTTTTTGCCTCACAAGGTTGCTGAGAGGGGCCACTCTCACATATCTGCTCCATTGTCTCAGCAACTGAAGGCTGCATAGTCGTGTTCTCATTCACAGGAGAATAACTGGCGACATGTGATGCAAGCTCTGTCTGTGCCTCACAAGGTTCCTCAGAGGAGTAGTTTAGTAATTGCTCCTCTGTCTCAGCCATTGAATGCCGCATAGTCGTCAGGGGAGAACTGCTGGCAACACACAACTCAAGCCCTGTCTGTGCCTCACAAGGTTGCTCTGAGGGGCTACTTTGACGTTTCTGCTCCTCCGTCTCAGTGACTAAAGGTGCAACAGTATTTTCCTTCCCCTTCAATATATGATTTTGGTCAGAACAATCACTTGCCAACTGAGCATGCTCAGTCAATTGAACCTGTGTGCGTGCATTAGAATCCTCCTGGAAGAGGCTACTTTGTAGTGCATGTGCAGTGCAGTCAAGCTTTGTTTTAGCGTCAGAAGGTGGTTGTGAGGGGCTACTTTGTTGTCCTTGGTCCTTTGTTTGGGGCACCGAGAGAGAGACATTCTTTTTCTTCAATTTTTTTTTGGACTTTTTCACTCGAACACGTTTGGAAATTAAGTGATCTGTTCTTCTGGATGGGCTTCTGGATGGGCTAGAGCAAGGGTTCTCAGGAGGAGAATGGTTTGCAGACTTTGGTTCACAATCCTCACAATACCAACGGACAAACTCATCGAAGGTTTTGGGCAATACAGGCAAACAGTACCTGGAAAAAATAGGAAGAAAATAAGAAACACAACTTACCACAGTTTCAGAGAGTAATAAGGAGGAGAAAATTGCGTGCATAATTTCCAATCCCTTTAAATGCTAAAGGTGTTCCCAGCCAATGCCTTTCCTATGAGTTCTAACATTTATCTAGTTTTACATGGCACTTTCAGGTGAGCTACTGTGATGAAATATCACTTCCATTTTTCTGTTATCAAATCTTGTTAAGCTTGGTTCGCATCTTACAAAAACAGTATATTTCATCCTCTTTCAGTACCATCATAATGGCACAGGTAGAAATGGAATGGCAACTAAACAAACTTACCTGTGGACAGCAAAACTCAGGCACGTGATGCAATAAACAAAAGCATTCTCAAATCCTTTGCCACCACAATACTGACATACACCCTGCGATAAAATACAATTCAGTACGCGCGGCATGATCTATTATATTTGTCATATAGAAACATTATCAATCAAGGTCCAAATCATTAGCTTAACCACAAATACGCATACTAATCAGATAAACAACAAACAAAAAGACCATTTAATGAAATCACACATCTCCATTGCACCTATTTACCTAAATGCAGGGATTGTGAAAATTATGAAGACATGGATCGCAAGACCTTGGTGACAAAGACTTGCTAATGTGAATGGAGGAGATGGCCAGGCCTCGAGAGCATGCCATTAAAGTAAATATGCTGGAACTTACCCAAATGCCTCATGAATTGAGTATGCCTACCAACTCAATCTGTTGGATCTTTCTTTATTCCATATTTAGTTATAGAATAATGAAAACTCAGAGAATGCAGGCAAAGCAACACTTATCACTGAAACTATGGTTGAAACCAACTCATGTCATCAATGTTTGAGACTGTCTCCTCTTGGGTAATAGCTCGGATCCACTACTCAGGAGGTTTCAAAGTATAAAAGGACGAAAAACAAACTCGACTATCACAAACCCCAAGCGTTAAATGTGACATCCCACTTTTTCAGTAAAAAAATATATAATATTTTTTACTCAAATAATTAAATCTTTCATTTTTTTTTTCAAACTTCTTTCTAGTAAAAAAAAAAAAAAGATGCTCATTGTTTTTTACTACATTTATTTTGAAAATTCATCTAAACCCGAATAACTTATATTTTGTTTTAATAGATAATGGTTAAGTTAATTTGAATGTGTATACGTGAGTGTGTATTATATCATTAGGCCGCTTAATTTTACTCGGGTCGGACTTAACTTTTAACACTCGGAGCGGGCCAGATAATGAGAGTGTATTTAATTAACAGAAGAGAGAGTTCCTCATACATATTGAGAACTAGAGTTATTTTATTCCAACGTTAAGACTTAAGAGAGACCTAGGGTTGGAGAGAAAGTGTGCGGCAGCGAGAGAGAGAGAGAGAGAGAGAGAGAGAGAGAGAGGGGCAGTGGTTTTCGGAGCAGTGGATCTTTGAGTAAGTTCACGTCATTCCAATTTATAATCTTCTCCTTGTTTTCTTTTTCTTCTTTGTCAAATATATATGTATTTTACTGTGTAGGCATGTGGCTCTTTTGGACTACGTACATACATATTAATAATTAGATTCAAGAGTAACCTGGTGAGTGGTGTAGTAATTTGTTGCGAGGGTTTTAGTGCAGGTGTGAATAGGTTTGACGGGTGTTAGTGGGGTTAGGGTTGGGCATCTCATTGCATGGATGGATTATGGAAGCTAACTATAGTATTTATTACAATAATTATGTGAATTTAATTATGGCTATGTGCTTTCTTTTAATCAGACTAGCGGTTACTTCTACGTTGCATTTTTTGCACTTCATCTCTCCGATCAAGGTGAGTGGTTAAGCATGTGATCCCTTTCTTTGGATTCCTCTTGAACCTATCAACTCTTGAAAGATCCTCTTATTCGTTGTGATTCTATAAATATTAATCTTGTTCATTGAATTCTTATTTGTTAGCGCTTGACGTACCTTTGGCATACAAGGTTATTGACAATATTTGAAGTTGACTGGTTGTGATTAATTTTCTTGTTGTCTATTCGTTGACTCCATAATATTGTTGAGACTCTGCAGCGGCATAGGAAATATTCCTGGTGCATGTGACTCCAGTTTGCTGTTGTTCTTTTGTGTTTGGGACCATGTATATATTTGTGAAAGTCCAAGGGAATGATCCGTGAAATATTGTGGTAACTTTGGCCGCTTGGGAAAAAACTTGTGAAATACCCTTTGACTCTAATGCTCAACGGATAGGAAAAAGACTTGTGACATACCCTATGACCCTACTCTGGATCGGCTTAGGTAAAAGCCCCAACGCCATCCTGTAGTGACTCTAAGTACGGTGATGGATCCAACAGGCTAAGCCCTGAGAAAACATTTGGTAATTGTTAATTATGGTTCCCGCTTTGGTTTGGACTTTCGTTTATTGTTGTTCATCGTTATGATATTATTAAGCAGACCTATGGTACAGAAGACATGTTATTGTTATTCAATTATCGTTGTGGTAATTCGCTCACCAGTTATTCATCTTATTGATACTATTTGTTGAGCCATTGACTTCATCGTTCATTATTTAGTTGCTGATATTATGTCGAGCCATCGACCTTTGTTATTTGAAACCATTTCTTTGGAACCCTCAATTATTGTTTGTTCAAAAGTATGCCACGTTATATTCTTTACCCTAGAATGCTTGACCACTCACTTAGCTTTCAGTTGACGGATTTATTTCACATTTTGTTCAGGTTAGTTCATTGTGCATTATAGTGGACTTTGTGGCATTGTCGCGACCTGCCGTTTGGACTTTTAGGACATTTGTATTTTATTTCTTTTCTTGTGTCAAATAGCTTCCGCACTTTTATTTACTCGCAGTTTCATTGTTAAATTTGGAGTTTGGAGGATATCAAATATTGTGCCCATCTTGCTAAAAAAAATGTTGGTTTTGATTCGCATATTTTTATTAAATTCATAATTCAAATTTTATTTGTTCAAAGTTGTTAAATAATTATTTAGGTCAGGCTTCGTGCTCCATGATTGTCACACGGTTCACGGCCGGTCATGTTCCTAGATTTGGGCCATGACATCAGAGCTTAGATTTCGATTTTTTATATTTGCATTTGGCCTTGCCTCATGTCTTAGAAGAGAAGAGGTCCATGTCCCCAGAGGCCAGAGCCCTATAGTAACAAAGGCCCCGTTGAAATTCTGGAGCGGATGCCTTAGTAGGAAGAGCCTCCCAGCACAGTGTAGCATACAATAGTCGTCACACCAGCTAGAATAGCAGGCCTCCAGAGGCAAGTAAGAAGCACCGATACATTTTTCAGGCCGGCATGTCAATGTTTCAGGCGTCTAGGACATGGACACATTAGGATTCAGGACTCAACATGCGTCCAACAGGCCGTTGACTGTGTTTGATATATATATTTTTTTTATTTACTTTTCCAAACCCTCAAGGATACCATGGAAACACCTCTTGGACACCAAGAAGTATATGTCTTGGACATCTAGGACACTCAGGATAGGTCCCCGACATGCCGTTCACATTGGCCTAAATCATCGAGTAATTTAGGTTCTTATATAGTACTATTGGCCTTCAATCAACCCTTCAGAACCTAAATTACTCAATGATTGAGGCCCTCAAACAAAACTACTTGTATGAAATACTCTATCCAATTAATCAGATAGCTTAGGAAAGTGAAATTTTGTAGCGCAAAAATGTACTTACCGACTGCTGATAATCTTCAGCTTGAGTGAGAAGGGGAGGAGTGGTTGTGAAGAAATCTGATGCGACAATCTCCATCACTCGAGCCTTTATAGTTGCATCTACATTGAGCAAGATAAGTAAGCATTTCCAAATATACAGGGGGAAAAAGAAACATAAAAGCAAAAGGGATATACATGTAGTAATTGTGTCCTCGGTATGTTACGGTGCTTTGTTTAACAGTTTTGATAACTTACAGTGTCTACGTAATGAATTGCATGACCTTTGGGATTTGAGTTTGCTACGAGAATTTAAATCCCATGCAGTTTTGTATGAACAACAAAATGAAGCAGTTGAGGGATAAAGATTAATAATAATAACTGAAGTTGCCAACAAAAAATCGACTGATCAAAAAACTGAAGTGGTGAGCAAGGATGTGAATCCCGTACTGTACCGGCCGGTATATACTGGATTTGTGTCAAACCGGTATCTTGCATGTCAAATACCGTCCCGGCTCTAATACCGGAGATTACCGGAAATTCCAGCCAATACCGAACGAGATGGAGGTACCGAAGATTTCGTCCGGTACCGTTCTGCACGGACTGTGGTTGGGCGCTGGGCTTTACTAAGGCATCTCAGTCAGATGACTTAGATTGCAACCAGAGAAAGAGGAAGAGGGAGAGCCATACCTGATTTGCGGCTTTTGCCATGACAGGTTGGATCTCAGAGAGAGAGAGAGAGAGAGGCAGTAGCAGTCTAACAGAGGCAGAAGAAAGCTGCTGGTAGCTGGAGAAGGTTTGTAAAATATGGGAAGCCCTAATATGAGACATGGACCAAATTACCCTTTTATCTTAGGCGTACTTTTGAAACGGTTATTTTATAGGTGTCCGGTTGTAGTATTTTGCTAAAAAAGGGAAAAAAAGGTTGCCCATGGGAAGATGAAATTTTTTTTTTGGTCGAACGGAATGGACCATGGTAAGATGAATTGACTGAGAATAGTTTTTTATTTACTTTTGTTGTCTAATGAAAGTTTTTTAGGATGAATTGCATGGAATGGAAAAAGTAATCTTATTCATAATTATAAGTAAGAAAGCCGGTACCCTAGCCGGTATGGTATTCAGAACCTTGGCGGTAAGGGAGGGTTTAGGAAAGATGAACGCCATTTTATTTGTGTCTGTTTTTCACACCCAATTTAAATCATGGAGTCTTATGCGTCTAAATTGTCTGTAAAGTCTGCGTTTGAATTCACTCTCCCCCTTGCCCTCCTTAACCTTGTATCTTTGTTGACATTTTCTTAGGTCACAAAGTTACTTTTCTAGGTCATCGAGTTTTTTTTGGAAGGCAAGGTCATTTGAGTTTAGAAATATAGATTTTGAGCATCTTCAAGGAATGCATTCCCCTTTTGCACAAATCTCAATAGTGGACACTTAAAAAGGAACGACTTGAGTATTTAAGGAAGGATAATTTTATTATAATAAAAAAAAAAGCGGTTTATGTCTACCGATACAAACAAAGTAACATCCAAGTTCGTCCAATCAATTATATTTACTTATCAAAAAAAAAAAGTTCGCCCAATCAATTATCAAGGTAAGGTTGTAGCCACCAGATCATATATTCCTTGAGAGATATAGAGAATATTCTCATAATACATCTATTCACCCTCCCTTCTCACTTTTTAGGCAATGTATCCTTTTTTAAATGCTGTCTTCAATGATCCAATAAGAAAACAGCTCAAAATTATAATAGACGCTATATGTATATTACATTTGACAGGACGAGCAGCGTATTTAAGTTGGGACTTATTTCATACTGACAGCACGGGCACGGACATCTGCTAGTCCATACAATAAGACAAAGCAGAGTTTTTGGACTGTCCTAGAGACAAGAAAATTAAATTGGAAATTTAGTCGACTCAATCGGTGGAGGAGCATCATTAAAATCAGAATCAGATTTCCACTATTGTTGATGAAATTTCATCAACAAATAGATACAGAACCGAGAGAGCAAATGAGGATGTTTCGGAGGCTGCACTCAATGGGTCACTCACTGGTTCGACTCGGCGAGGACTATGAGAACTGTATAGAGGGCTCGGACCTGTGGTTTTCAACTATGACACTGATCTAGAGTCGGTTCCCTTGCGTCGAGGAAGGTGGGTGTTGTTGACGGAAAGGTAACGACCGTTGGGAAGTCTAGGGAGTTACTGAGGTCTGTGAAATCACTGTTTGAATGTTTGGCTAGCAAGAGGGAGGAAACATCTACTTGGCTTCCGGTTTAACGCCACGGAATTACCATTGCCAGAGCAATATTAGCTGCTCACAGGGCAAGTAATTCCGAGCTGTTAATGCTGGAACGAACACACAGATAATACACATCCATACAATAAGACAGCAGGGTTACTGAATTATTACCGAACACAGGGCGCAGATAATACACATCCAGAGAATCCACATCACTACTGAAGTTGGATGTGTACGCATCCGTAGAATCCACATCATTACTGAAGTTGGATGTGTTTAAAACCTAGATTTTGAAAGATGTAAGTTGGTCTCAGTGGTCAATAGAATTGGTTCAGGTTGGGATTTTATTACGTTGGTCTGTGCCAAAAGGCACATCACATGCAATTGCTGGTGTATCTACACGGATTATACAACAAGGAAAACAAACGAAGGGGAAGGAGTGTAAATAAATGCTCCATCTTTGTGGGAAATTGAAGAGCCATGTTTGAAATCAGTAAACATTCAACCAAATTAGAATGAAAACAGATTGACATAAAACTAATAAAGTAAACAAAATTAGCTGGAATGAACACATACACCTACCGTACATGCAAATACTGATAAACACAAGAGCAGTGCTACGTGCACAGCAGGCTGTGCACAGCAGCTGTGCACAGCGGGCCGTTTTCTCCCGCCTCGGGTCGCGCAAAAATGATCGGAGCCGCTCTCATTTTGTTCAAAATATGTCGTTTAAGGTCTCCGTAAAAAATGAGCTTCGTTCGATATCGTTAGAGGCGTTAACAAAACACCCAAAATCACTTAAATTCTGAAGTGATTTTGGGTGTTTTGTTAACGCCTCTAACGATATCGAACGAAACTCATTTTTTACGGAGACCTTAAACGACATATTTTGAACAAAATGAGCGGCTCCGATCATCTTTGCGCAACCCGAGGCGGGAGAAAACGGCCGCTGTGCACAGCCTGCTGTGCACAAATCATTTCTGTAAACACAAACGCTAATAAGTACGGGGACACAGGGCCGGCCCCTAGCAGAGGCCATTGAAGCCACCGGTCAAGCCCCCCCAATTGTAGAGAGAGAGGGGGGGGGGGGTGTGTGGGGGGAGGTACCTGTTCGTATCGTTCGTCGCCGGAGCCGGCGATAGGTGGGGGAGGAAGCTGCGGCTGTGTTCGATTCTATGGTTTGGGTTCTCCTTGTGAATGATGGCTACTACTTAATTTAGGGCTGAAAAATAGTACAGTACTTTTTACAATTTCACCAGATCATGGACCAATCCACATATTACCGCTTCGAGAAATAAATTCTCTGTACTGCCGGTGTAATAGTCCTTTCTCCCACCACCATTATGGTGGCCTCCACTTCGTGTTAATTATTAATTTGAATCGTTTTAATTCGATCCGAACCCGATTATAGATACTTATATTTTTGTATGTATATGTCTAAATAAATTTCATTATTTTTTGATATAATAAGAGCAATATGCCAATTAATAAAACACTAATTTGTGTCTTTGTTTTTTTATTTCTATTTTTTTCAACTCTCATCAATTATCAATATCTTGTTTTTTTTTCAAAACACTCTAAAAAAACAAAACTAGTCAAATTATTATGGTGAATGGGGACCCAATTTTCCCCCGACCCCGACATCTCCCCGATTTCCCCCGCTCCGACTTCGATCAGATATAGAACGGGGCGGGCTTGGGGGCCTGATCCGCGCCTATTGCCATCCCTGTCATAGTGTAGTATATCCATGCAAAAAAGACATCAATAGATATACTATAAAATTTTGGATTTTGCATAAAATTGACAATTATGGACAGTTTACATTTAAAATTATTAACTGAATTAGACCGTCCAATTTATGAATCAAAATTCAAATTTTGATATCGGTGTTCGATCAAACTGATTTTTTTTTTTAGGAATACACTAGTTTGGAGGCCTTACAATATTTTTTTTTTTGAAAGGGAGGCCTTACAATATGAACGGTTCATATTACAACAATACATGCACGATAGGACCTACAATACATGGTGGTAGAAAAGTGAACTTTTACACCGGCAGTGCAAAGAATTCATTCTCATCTACCCCACCCCAAAATGACCTCTTGCAAATCAGACTTAAGTCCGACTATGGATGTAGATTTTCGATCCGCTAACACTAAGGGGACCGACGAGTTTCATACCCATGAACCGATGGGCAAGCCGGGCTCATTCTAGGTAACGCATGAATGATCCGAGTTGTTTAATAATTTTTTTTTAAAAATGAGTGGGCTAAGAAAAATTAGCTCAATACAATATGTGTAGATGCTCGATTCAATAATTTTTAATATATTTTTAAGCTTCTATTAGTTTTGTATCAATTTTTTGGATTAAATCCTGATGAGCAAAATAGAAAAATAAAAACTCATGATCAAGTTAAAAAGAAGGTAACTAGAGACAAAAATAACGTCCCAAACAATATAGTCCACCAAGTCCATCCGAAAAATCAAATGCTACAAATATATATATATAGTTTAAAAAATAGCTAACAAAAATGAAGTAACTAATTAATAAAAAAGTTTTTTTTTAACGGAAGAGCATCACCGGAATACAGATCAAGCCATATGACAATAACTTCTCACCTGAATCTATATAATAAAACGGCTCAATATTTGAATTTTATGTACATAAATGTAACAGCCTAAATTTATCCCTCATAAATCCTAAGGCTATTTTAGGGTTAGAATGAGGTGTTCTCCTTTGGAGAGAGAATGATCAATAATTAATAAAAAAGTTAACTTAGTCCAAAGTCCACATTGATATTCGTACCTAGAAATTAGATTAGCTTTTGAGGAGCAGAATTGAGAAACATTACACTAAAGAGTTCTGGGTGAAAAAAATTCAGAATCACTTCTGACCTCGAGGGTCAGTGGTGGTGACCGTGAAAAATGATTGATGGTAGGTCGTCATTAAGGAGATCTATCCTTTATTTTATTTCATTTGTGTTTGCCGTGATATTACGTCGCGTTGTATTCTTTCTAGAGTTGAAGGAAGAGCCTAAAAGAAAAACGGTTTAAACTATTTTTGAGATGCCGAGCAAATTTAGTGGCGGCCGAATTGGAACACACGAAGGATTATATTTTTTGTTCTCATATGTGTTTGCCATGATGTTATGTTGCGTTGTATACTTTCTAGAGGTAGAGAAAGAACCTAAAAGAAAAGCGATTTAAATTATTTTTGAGATGCAGAGCAGATTTAGTTGCGGCCGAATGGGAACACACCAAGGATTATATTTTTGTTCCCCTCTCTGAAAAGCATAAATGGTATGATATAATATCCAAGGCTAAAACCAAGATCATATAAAGCAAGCAAAATACCAAAAAGCATGCACACAAACATTTTGCCAGGAAATCTCAAACCTCACAAAAGGGTTTAGGGGCCAACCTTGGAGTGTCATTTCATATTCTTCTTAGATTTAGTAAACTGATCCTTTTGAAACTACAACAAAATAGTCTCATTTCATATTGATCCAAGCACAGTGATATGATCTTATTTCTGCAAAACACAAAAAGGGCCATGTTTTTACCTAATTCTATAAAGCATAATACCGAAAATAATTCTGCGGTCAAACGTGCCCAATAATCCTGCCATCGAAACGTGCCCAAAGTGTACATTATCTAAGGCTAAAGACAAGATCAGAGCATGTGAAATACCGAAAGGCAGTTACATGTTTGTAGCAAACTCACTTATTCCAGGAAATTCGAACTAAAAATGGCTCTCAGGGGTCAACCAAGGGGTGTCATCAAAATCAAAATTCGCATCCCCACAGAAATTCATAAACTCATCAAACCCCCCCGGGAAACCTGACCGAATGCTCACCGACGGTTTCCTCGCCGGCAAAACGGGAAGCGGCGCCTCCCCTCTGATCATTGTAGCTGCCTCCCTCACCGTCGGCCTCTTCTCGTGATCCGGATGCACACAACAAAGTCCCACCATGAGCATCCTCTCCATCTCCAACCTGTTATACTTCCCCCTCAGTCTCAAATCAGCAGCCTCAATCAACTTGCCTTTCCCCCACAATTCCCACACATAATCAGCAAGCAAAGTCCCCTCCTCATTCACAGGCTTTTTCCCTGATGCCACTTCCAATACCACCACTCCAAAGCTGTAAACGTCAGTTTTCACAGTGGGAACGCCCAAGTACACGTACTCTGGGGCTAGATAGCCCATTGTGCCGGCTGGAATCGTCGCATCTCTTGTCCTACAACTATGTTCGTAAACCTCTGCCAAACCAAAGTCACCTAGCTTCGCGTTTAACTCATCGTCCAGCATTATATTGCAAGTTTTCACGTCTCTATGAATTATCTGCCTCTCACATTCTTCGTGGAGATATACGAGAGCTGAAGCAACGCCAAGGACTATCTTCACTCTCCTGTCCCACGTGAGTAAAAGAGACAAGGCATTGTTGTCCCTGTGGAGGATTTTGTCCAGGCTTCCATTTCGCATGTACTGGTAAACTAGGACTAGTTCGTCCTCTTCGCAACACCACCCTTGGAGCTGAACTAAGTGTTTATGTCTCAAGCAACCCATCATCGTCGCAAATTCAGTAGAGAATTGGTTGCGAAAAGAACCGATTTGGCTCACTTGACTGAACCTTTTCACCGCCACCGATCCACAAGAGGGAAGGGACCCTTCGTAAACAGTAGCAGACCCTCCTTCACCTATGATTCTGTTGTGGTTGAATCCCTTTGTGGCTGATTTTATCGCAGACAGCGAGAGCCTTTTCGGTAGCTTGTTCCCTTGGTATCTGTGGCCTTCATTTGATCCTCTGGAATTTAGTCTTTTCTTCCTTGTCATACACCAAATGACTACGACAGCAATAGCAGACAACGAAATGATAAATGCAGCTAATCCCCCTAAACCAAGTGCCAATTCTCCTAGTCTCTTGTTTATGTGATGGTAATTGGCATCACTGTTTTGCCCTCCTAAATCCTCTGGGGAGGAGCACATGAAACAGTCACCTTCTCCTCCAACTGTCTCCATTGGCATTACCGAAGGCAGGAGTCCATAAGTCTTGAACTTCCATCCACCAACAAGATGAATGGCAGAGCCTCTACCATTTGAAGCTGAGAAACCCACATGCATAAACTCCTTGAAATGCTTCGAAAGATCGATTTGGGCGATCAGAAGAGGGCTCGGGGGCTTGATTTGCGAGTACCCCACCCAAACCTATAAAAACCCAATTTCCTCAAGTCATTCAATCAACAAATTATAGAAAATATTTACCCATACGATGGACAATCACTTGAGCACAGATATGATGTGCAAACAAAAACTAAGAAAACCCATTAATTCAGTTCACTGATCAACTAATTATAGAAGATTTTGTAGGGTTTGTTTGTTTGTCCAGATTTTTTTCTGTAAAAGGTTTACAAAAATGGAACCTTGATTATAAAAAATAAATGTCAGGATCATAACTAAAATGGGAATGATACAAAATGTCAAATCTTTTTACCTTGATCATTCCCTCTCCACTTCTGTACTCAATCCACGCTGTCAATGGCCTCCCACTCTGCAAATCAATCCCCTTCGAAAACCCATCAACAGAGGCAACAGAAACAACAGAATCAACATCGATGCCGACATGATTACCATTGACATCACCAACATTCGGGTCAAGCATCGTGTCGAACTCCACAGCCACATACGTAAAATCTTGCCCATTGGGGACGCCCATGGGACCATACGAAAAAGAATCTGTTTTCGAGGTGATCAAGAACGTAAATCCCTCCCCGAACGGGCAGAGAGGGGCATAGGGGTTGGTGATGGCGAACGAGAATTGGGTGGAGAAAGAGGCTGTTTTGTTGGTCTTGGAATCAAGAAACCGGACCGGGGCGAAAAAGAAAGCTCTCCCGTACCCGAGGGATTGGGGCGAGGAGGAGGGAGGAGAGCGGCAGTTGAGTTGTGGGGTGAGGGAGATGGTGGTGTTTACGAAGTGGGCATCGCCGAAGAGGGTTATGTTGGCTGAAGGGGAGAGAGGGGTGGAGTGAGAAGGTGGAAGGGAGTTGAAGAAGATGAAGAGGAAGAGAATGGGGACGAGGTGGGGCGGAGATGAAGGCATCGGAGGGAGTTTAAGTTTCTTGGAGCGGAGGTGGAGATGGTGGCATGGTAGTGGTGGTGGAGTTTTCTTGGTTTGGTTTTTGGTGTTGGATCTTTTGGAGGATTGATTGGTTTGATCTTGGTTGTCTTGAGCGAGAGGGAAGTTGTGGGTTTGGTGATTCTGGAGAGAGAGAGAGAGAGAGAGAGAGAGAGAGAGAGAGAGAGACTCTGTTGAATCAAGATTATAAAGGACAGTTTATAAAACAGCGGGAAAATAATCAAACACAAACCGGAAAAGGATTCAAGAACATGGATAGTTTCTGATCGGAGGGCTGGGGGAAAACTATTCAATGCCCTAGGCACGGTGACCCAAACTCTTTCTCCACCACACATACGTGTGATTCTTATTATAAAGTGTGTGGAGCCTACACAAATGTGTAGTTTGAAAGAATTTGAGACACTGTCGTATAGTGTCCAAGGCATGAAATAATTACTCAGTGTCATCCAGAAACTCAATCTCAAAATTTTGATTAGAACCACTTACATTTTGTAACTCAATAGAAATTATTCTTCCAAGACTTCAGTCGATCGGATATTAATAATTAAGTGGCCACGAAGTACATTTGTTTCGAAAAAATGAACGGGAAATAAAATTTCAAAATTACACTCCGTAAATAAATTTCATATGATTTTGAAATTGCAAATGGAAATGAATTTCGTTTACATGCATCTCAACTAATCCAGGGGCTATAAATTTAATGACCGAGCAAGTCTCCAATGGTAAAAAAAAAATTAAAAAATTTCGCCCGTGGTGAGAGTCGGCTCTGTCATCACTTGATGTTACCTCCTCAGCTAACCGTAAGGGTTGAGACAGGTTACCACTTAACCACCCAAATCGATATTCCTTTGTTGATCCCAAGTGTTCACTTCTTTTTTCATTGACAACATGATAAAAGGGTCTTCAGCTCCTGATCAATGGTTGATAAAAGAAATCAATTGCCTCTTGGCAGATCAGACCATTGGTAATTAAGTGGTGTGACTGGTATCTCCTGGCTCTTGGCATCCTGCTTTATTGATGTGGTAACTCCTTGTTATCTTGTTATCGCACAGGTTCTAGCCTAGCTCTATTGGATAATTGAATCAACCACAGGTGCTAAGCACAATGACTCTCAACGGATTCAGTTTCAAGGCTGCCAGAAATAGGGGCCTGAGACAATTATTGCAGCATGTTTTAATCAATGGAAGATTTGCGACAAACACTTACACATAAACGCTCACGCCTGAAGGATTATGCTAACAATGAAAAATGTAGCAGGTAAGACAGTCTTTGGCCAGATTGTTAAGGGAAACGCTGCCAAGACGATGAGGTGGATAGCAGATGAGATGGACAGCAATTGTGATCACACCAATACATACCAGGCTACCACTAGATGTAATAACTTCACAGTTCTCAAAACAGAAACCATGCGAATTGCATTTAGGCAACAAATATTTTGAATACGTTATCATGGAAAGTGACGAGATTTTCTAGTATTGACTATTGAAGGCAAAAACAAAAATCCAAGATAAAGCGGACGTAAATTTAGCTATTTGCTTGAGTCTCATTTTTGGAGTCATTTTCCTTTTTCACTCTTAACTCCCTCTGCAAATCCACGACCCAAGCGCAGGAGAAGGTAGGAACTGCAAGATACAATGCTTCTTGAGACTACTCCTTAGAAATGAGCAAAGTGCTATCTAAAACTCGTGCAAATACGAATGAGACCATTTGATGTAGTTTACATTTATTGTACACTAATCTGCCAAACAGAAATCACTAATGCAATCCGAACTGCGGTTCTCCTGAACTATTGCATCTACACCTGTAGAGATGACCTCAGTTCAATTTACCTTGCTTCCAGAAACACAGTTGCACTAGACTGAAGGTGCACAAATCAATCTTGATCCAGCTTCTTACCGTGAAAAGAATGACAGAGAAACAAGTAAGAACTGAAAAGCCTTATCTCCTCTCATTTTCTACATCATAGAGCGGTCAGCTAGAAACCAAGCAAAAGTCCTATTTCCAAAACACCATATAGGAAGGTGTGTTTGAACATTAGTCCAGTTCAGTTCATACTTAGCAGAAGAAGAAAGAAGGGAAGAACTACCTCAAATAACAATGCGGATGCGTTTTGTGCAACCCCTAACACCGATACGCATGCGAATATCCCCAGTTTAAGAAGACTAATACAGTCAATACACCAAGTATTCACAGCCTTAGATAAGTCGCAGTATACTGGAGTCACCAACGAAATCACCATACCATACGGTTATCCATTCAATTATGGACAACTCCAACAAATAGAGAATATTTGGACTCGGCAAGCATAAACTCATCATGGCATTGCAAGACAGAGAACAACAAAACCGAAAACCCATCCTACGGGAAGAAGAAGTTTGGATGTGAAGTTTGTAGCCCCAAAAACTTGAAAAGGTATCTGTATTATCAACCTCTAGAATCAGAATTAACTGAAAGAAGTTCTATTAGGTAACCAACAGTTCTTTCCACACAAATGAGTAAAGTTACTTTTCGAACAGATTTTCTGCATCAAATATGCATGCAGAATTCCTACTTATCTGACATAATCTGAACACTTAAAGCACTTAGCAAATTGAGAATGTACAAGACAACAAGGTATTGCAAAAAAGAGCTAACACCAACTTGTTCATTCGAGTTCCGCCTAATCTGGCATGGCGTACCAACAAATAAATTCAGTTGATGATACTTTTCATGTAACCAACATATCCAACCTTAGCGTCATGCAAGTAGGTCCGTAATGTCTCCAGCTGAACATTACATTTTCCAAGGAAGTTTTGAATTATTAAACCCAATTGGCCATGTTCTAAAGCTGTGAGTGCTGCTAAGTGGAAGAAGCGAGCAACTTGTACATGCAAAGAACTTAGCAAAGCACGATTGACAAAAAACTCAGCTGAGATTTTCGAGATTATGATTTCTATTATCCTGCTGAACAAATACTCAAAGAGTGATTCTACTTTGAGGTCAACATAAATCCACCAACTATTATGATCGAACAAACAATGCACTCAATAAAAAACCAACATATTGTAATTCTCAAGTAGAAATAAATTTAAATCTTAAGAAATTTCTTTTTCCAGCTTATGTAAATTGAAATAGCAGTTTAACCTTATAAACAACCAATAAGCAAAATAAGCATAGCCTCCCATGCATGAAACAATCATCTGAGTTGACAAGATTTCACCTCATTACAACTTGAACCTGTACTCACTTTTCAACTTAAATATAACTGTAGCACTCTGGACTAAAACAGTGAAATAGGGAGAAAATTTAACTAAATCAAGAAAACTCCCAACTCTAATTAGCCCTATGTGAGTGCTTTCATGTCTTTATCGTGACTGTCGTCACAAACATTGCTTTGAGGTGTTCATGCATTGGTCAAAACTATTTGTGTATATTTGGTAATTAATAGTAGGAAACAATCAAATGACTGAGCCAAAAAAAAACAAAAAAGAAAAGAAACAACCAAAAGAAAAACAGGATGGGAAAATAGTAATAAATTCAAACAATTGCCATTGAACTGCCTTACAGTGAGCGTTTCAATACAAAAAATGCATTCTCATAGCCAGTGTAGGTGATTATCAACTCAGAATTCTAGCTAATAATAGCAAATTATAAAAATTCATTACACCTGAAAACACAATCATACCAACTGAATCAAGTTGGAGCCGCAGAAATTTCACTAGAAATTTCCTTGTGGTTAATATACTGATTCAAAATCGAGACTTTCGCGGTCTCAAACGCGAAATATCCAATTGCCGAAAAGCAAGCACTGTAAAGCACTCTCGGCCCCATACCGCGGGTCAACCCCACCCACCCTTCTTCCTTCAAAATCTGCTTCACGGTAGCAGAAACACCGGTAACCATAGCAGCAGCCACCTTATTCACAGCCTCTCCATGACCTTGAGTCATCAACCTTGTCTTAACCACATCCAACGGGGTAGTCAAAGACGCTGATATCGCCCCGGCCAAGGCACCACAACAAACATTCTGAACAGGCTCCAAATGTACCTGCTTCGTCCTCAACAACACCGCGGTTTTCAAATACTCGAAAGACGAATAACTCAACACACCAGCTGGCAAATTCCTCAACAATGTAGCAGAGTACCCTGCATACAACCCTAAAACCCCATCCTTCTCTAGGATCCTCAACAAAACTTCCCAAGACCGACCCTTCGCTCCAGCCTGCATTCGCTGCGTGATCAACTCCTTCGGCACCATGATCGCAGACGAGATGATGTTGCCCATGGCGCCGGCGGTAGGAGGGATCAACACGGATGGATAGTTGGGTAATTTGGACAAAACGGATTTCCCAAACTCACAAGTACCGAAGTACACAGCAGAAGAGGCAGTAGACCCCACGATAACAGCAGAAACACCAGAATAAAACCCCAGGATGCCTTTACTCTGGAAGGTCTTACCGACGGCGTCTAAAGCGCTGCTGTAGATTTCTGACGCCCCTTTGGTCTGGAGCTTTGTTTTGACGGTGTCGAGGGGGTGGAGGCACACGTAGGTGAACGCGCCGGCGATGCCACCGGCGGCTGCGCCGATGACGGAGCGTTCGAGGACGGTTAGGGTCTTGAAGAGGGTCTGGATCTTCGGGGAGGCTTTTGTGGCGGGTTTGGGGCGATTCTGGGATGTGGGCTTTTGTGGGTTTTCGATTTTGTTGTCGATGGAGACGGTGGTTGAGGCGAATTGAAGGGTTTTGTTGGTTTGGTGTTGTTTGGGTATGGGATTGTATGGGCTTGTGGATATGAGGGTGTTGAGGTGAGTGAAGAGGGTGTTGAAGTCGTCGATGGGGTGGTGGTGGTGGTGGTGGTGGTGGTGGGGAGGGGGAGTTGGAGAGAGGAGGCCGAGGGATGTGCAGATTCGTGTGTCCATTTTGGGCTTTGCTCCTCACTCTCTCGGTGTTTTTTGTTAGCTTTGTGCTGTGCTGAGTTTCGTCGTCCTCGTGGCAGGGCTTCCGGTCCTGCTCATGTACGAGAGAGAAGGTTCGAAACGGTGTTGGGTAGACGGCACAAGATTTGGAAGTCGAACTTCAGCCAGAGGCTGAGAAGTTTGTTGAGAATCAATGCAATGCGTGCAGCGCATTTGATCGCAACCATCGGATGATATTTGCGATGGGCCAATATTATTTTTATATTTTTTATATTTTTGTCGGTAAAAATTTTAACAATTCTGAATCATTAATTATCAAGATGAACGGTTCAAATTGAACTGCATACGAGAAGCTTGATCCAAAAGTTATTTCCGGAGAAACAATTACGGCTGAAAATGAATTGAGCCATTTGCAAACTGTTCGAGGCTTGACTCGGCAAGAGCTTGTTCGAGTTTGGTTTGTCTGCTAAACGAGCTGAATCTGAACCTCAATTCTAAGCTCGTTATGTAAATGAGCCGAACCTGAGCCTAACGGTATTCGGCTCGATTAGGTTTGCGAACCTATACTTAAATTTAATTAATAATTCAATAGGGGTCTATTTGTAAATGTAAAAAAATTTAAGGTTGTATATATAATTCAATACTTATTTTTCTCCTAAATTCTATACGATCAATAAGAGAGTTTAGGTTTGCTTGAGTTTAATGAGCTGAGCCGAACCAAACCTGAGTGTTGACGAGCTCAATTCGAGCTTAGATTCGGCTTAGCTCGATTCATTTGAGTTTAACGAGTCAAACTCGAGCCAAGATGTTCAAGTTCGAATCGAACCCGAGCCGAACTCGAGCCAGACTATTACCTTAACGAACCTAACCGAGCTGAACCCGAGCCTTAAAAAATTTTAACGAGCCGAACTCATACCTTAACGAACTTAAGTCGAACTTAACAGGGTTCGGCTCGATTCGGTTCGTTTACAGCCCTAGAAACAATGGCAACTCCTCTTGTGGTCCCATCATGCGCTCAATTGTAATATGAACCACTCATTTTGTAAAATCTGCAGAATAATGTATTCACACAAAAAATATGGAGTAATATTTATCGATCAAAAATTGAATTTTGTCAATAATTTTTGAGTTAAAATATCCATAACTGTCTATTTTATAAATTGAAAATTAATTTTTGATATACCTATATATGTCCAGTAAATCTAAATTTTGTGTGAATTCTACTAGTCATACAAGATAACCGGTTTAAATTACCGCAATAAATGCACGATAGGACCTATAAAATGGCAGTGGCGGAAACTCCATGGTTTCTGCCTCATCCAGACATAACTTATTCTCATTGAAATGACCCGGTTACTCCTAGTAAAGTTTACGTCACTATTCATCCTGTCTGAAAGAGATTGTCTAGTAAATCTGGTTTGCTCAACAATACCTTAAGGTGCATTTTTGCTATAAAAAAAAAGGACTACAGCCTAATGACGATAGTCTAATTGCTTTCGCTAAATGGTATTTGAGTTGATATATATGAGATTCACGAAAACATGGGCTTTAATCCACCTTACTTGATTATTATTATGTGATTTTAGTAAGTTCTTGTTTTGTGGACCGAACAATCTTTTTGTAGTTAGGGAGACAGTAGTACTATTTTGGGTTTACATCATAGCAATTTCGCCCTAGCTCCTAGAATCCTTGACTATTTTGCGATTCTAGATTTTGACCTTATTATTCACAAAATGGACCTACAGCCTTCATTACTGTGTGGTGCTTAGATTACACAATCGAAGAATAAGTTCACTCATGCTCCAACCTAATTCTCTACTAGCCGAAGAATGATTAAAACACACCCAAATACATCACTTAGCGTCCAACATGGGCATGTACACCCATGTGAGTACACTACAGAGCATATCTTCCAGTTTTGTACCCTACTACCCTTTCAATAATGTGGCTTCCTCAAGTCTCACTTGCTGGACACACGAGCTAACAGTCTCGTACTCTCATGTCCAATGTTGTATACTGTCGAGGACTCGAGCATCACATGTGGTAGCTTGGGTTTTAAGTATAGGGTGTTGACGGCGAGACACTTTTAAAGTAAGGGGCTAAAATTAGATTTGTGGTAAAATACGCGGCAAAAAGTTAAAACTCACATTACCTGGGTTACCTTTGTGCGATTGGGATGCATAATTATATGAACTCGCAACTCGCCCGAGTCAACCCATCCCAAACTCCAATAACCGTGTGCACCTTAGAAAGATCTCGACACACAGGCCAAGGCTGAAACCAAAAGCTAGGGTTTTGCAGATCCAGGTACGCTCCCCGCTAGGGTTTCTCATTCTCTCTCTCTCTCTCTCTCCGACCATCTTCTCTACCCTGCTCTCTCTCTCTCTCTCTCTCATGTGTTCATTCGCACAATTATAGAACTGCTCGTACATGTTATTTCGTGTGTATGCGTAACTCGGTTAGGGTTTGCAGAAGAAATGGCCGATGGGTACTGGAACCAACAACAACAACAACTTATGAATCCTGCGGCTGGCATGCTCAAACGACCTCGCTCTGATTACGGTAAATTACATTCTTTGATTTCTTTTGAACGTATTTATGTGCACATATATCTTGTTCGGATTTGTCTCGTGTAATGTGCTGCGGCGCAAGAAATTTTAGTGGGCTCGTGGAAAGAGGTTTCTTTTACTAATAGGAAGGATTTCTAGTGGAACATGTAGGCTCGCAGAATCAAGAGCCCCTTTTGATGGCGATAAATTGTGAGTAATTAAGGGACTGGGATTTGTTCCAGCTCTCAGGAAAATGGTGAGGTTTGATTCGGAAGAAAAAATGGGACTGGTAAAAATCACAGTTATACTCATTTATCTACTATTTCATTCATTCGGAAAAGCAAAAGAATTTCTCCCCCCTCTGTTATTTGTTCAAACAAGTGTAAGGATTCTTCTTTCTTTCTTTTCTCCCTGAACATCTAAAGGGGCTGCAAATGTTGTTGATTGGCTAGCCTGAGATTCTCTATTAGGATTAGGTCTTTTGTTTGTGATCAAATTAATGTCATCTACAGAATTGGTCGTGAAGTGCAAAGATGCATATTAGTAAGTAATTCTGGACAATTTAAATGTTGAATGGACATAGGATGTTGTGCTTTGTAAGTGGGTATGTGTACATATTTATGTTGTTATTATGACATTCATTCTTCGTTGCAAAACGACCTTTGTAAACTCAGAGGCAGACACATTCCCAAGTGGATAGTTACTTCCGTATGTAAACTCAAGTGATTTAGCTAATCATAAGACATGCACACAGGGTCGGTAAAAAAAGGTTAAATAATTTAGGATATGTTGATATATGTTGGGAGACTCTAGGGATCATATACCTTTTATGGTTTCAAAACGATATACGTAGAAAACTCTAAGGAACATCAATCCCTGTGGGTTAAAATCATGAGTGCTGGCCATTCGAAGGCCACAATACAAAGACCTAGAAATTATATACTGCTCAAAACAATCTATGTGGACTTGAAGTCTTCTAGTTCAAACTCACAAGCTTGAAGCTACTGGTAAGTGACTCCGGCTCTTTACGGCTCTTCTTGTCTAGCTCTCCACTTCATGTGGCTTCTATTGCAATCAGTCAAAAGACAGAAATAAATAAGGCCATAGAGTATCAATGCATATATTAAGTGAGTGGGTTTAGAGTTTAGAAAACTAGAAGAATTTTCTCATACAAAATTGTCTGTATTGTATGCTTCTCTATTTTGTTAAGCAATTGAATGTTCTTCACAATGCCCTCGACACTCAATGGAAAAGGCGGATGCGTGTAGCCGTCTCCAATTGATCAGGACTTAAGGTTCTGTTTGGTTCAGTTACTTGAATGTTCTTCTCAAAACAGGAAGGGACTAGGTTTCCTAGGTGAGTTGGGGCTATGTAGAGCTTAAGGATGCACAAGTTTTATTTATTTTTGTATGTTTTAAACTAGTGTTGGACATCGTCGTTGTGTTGGGTCATGTCACATTGGTTTCGTAACAAAAAACCTTTTGAGAAGTTTGATGGCCGTTGTAGTTAAGAGGTCTTGAGGTGAGATTAGGATTTCTGTTTTGTAATGAGTCGTAATTAGTAATGAAGGCATTACTGTAGCCTCTTGTTTGTTAATAACATGCCGTCTGATTTTAAGAGGGGCCTGGGCTAATATTCATCTTTTTCAAATCGCAGTTCTACATAGGATTGGAGTAGTCCAGGTTACATTAGAAGTTGTTCATCAACTACATGGATACAGAACGGTCGAAAAATTTAATATGCCATGTCTGGCTCCGTTTCTTCAATCAAATAGTAAATACAAATAATCTGGTACAACCAAACTTTGGTCTGTCATCGGAAGTTAGCTAGGCACCACTGGGAAAGCAAACTGCACAGTTCATTTTGTCTATTTCTACAACACATAGTTCAAAGAAATTCTAGAAAAGAAAAACCAATGGATAAATAGTAGTGTAGTACAACATAAGATATCCAAATTACAACCCCAAAAACCGAAGCCTAGTTTGAAGGCATACAATATACATCCAGTTAATTTATGCACAATACGAAAGAGGCAAAATACAATAGCTACTACATGGAAGTTAAGGCAGAGGTATAGCCATCGTCAAAAGGAAAAGCGTGTTGTTTGTTTCGGCAATTGGGTACGTGAAAATGCTGCAAAACTTGCCATGGCTACATCTCCAGTGAGAATTATTCCTTGGCACAAGGTGATTCTGCAGTGAAATATTTGACCAAGAAACAGATAAAAAAGACATAGGGCTGTCATTGCTAAGAATTCCTTACTGTTCTACTGTTGGAAAAGAGAGAGAGTCCATGAATATTGTGATGTGTAAGTATGTATGATCCAAAGCCCATCATAATGCATCGTTGAAGGAAGCAATTGCATCACTCCTTGTTGAACACACAACTCTAGTGTCAACCTAATAATCCCCGTGCATAATGTTGGAATTTTTTAAGGCAACCTTTTGGATGGAATTGTTTTGTGGGGCAAAGAGCAATGGTGGGTAGTTATTGTTGGGGGTGGATTTTGACTAGGGTAATTCCATCGTGGCTACTTCACCAAACCCAGCATTCTCACCATTGAGATACTGCACCCATGCATTGTTCACCTACATCAAATGACCCATATTTCTGTTACATTGTTTCACAGCACAACCAAAAGGATTAACCTGTTGGCTACAAGCTGCGCCCTTATTCCATATGTTTTCCAAAGTTTTCCACATTTTCTGTTAGTTTTATTGCCCTGCAAGTCATTGTCTCCGTTTGCCGAGATACTTCCGTGAAATATATGTTTCTCAGTAAGGTCAGCCTTAAGCAAGCTTCTGTTGGTCTCTCAGCAAACAGGACTCAACTGGACAAACGTCAGTTCGAATTCTTACGTCTTGTCAATTAGAAGAACCTCCAAAGAGGATGTAATTATGAAGAGTTTCTTGTACTCACACGGGGATGATTTAGTTCAAAGCATTACGCAAGACCGACTTTAATGCATGGAATGGCATGTGCGCTTGTCACCGGGCTAGGCAAGGCATGGAACGACATGCCATGCACATATATTTGGTGTGAGCTAAATATATGACAACTGCCAAATTCGTAGGTGGTATGAATTTAAACATAAACAATCCCAATGTAAGAGATTAAACTAAGAGCAGATTTGGTAGTCAAGGGCACATAAGTCAATCAAATTCATGATAGTCAATCGCATGAGACTCATTTTGGCTGACTTGCATGGTTTGCTTTAGTGTTGTTTGGGGAGATTGTTATTTGACCTTTTATGTGGGAACTAGCATTACGCTTGAGACTCTTCGTTATGCAATTGTGCTGAGTCTGCTGACTTTGACGGAATGTCTAGTTTTATAAATGTATATGGTAGTGGCGAATTGGGTTTACGATATGGGTCTTGTAAATGGTTGGGATGGTATGACATCAGGTTTGGGCCTTGGGGATTTGAAGACATGGTTTTGTTAGCGCACTCATGCAGTTTATGCTATAATGGTTAAATAATAACAATAGGTTTTCTGTTGTTTTTTAGTTTATTTTTGTCATAGATGGAAGCTATATATCTTTGATATGGAGGCTCCCTTTTTAAGTAATGATACTAATATCCAGTTTTTCCTATGCTTAATCAGTTATCATTGCATTTGTATTTCTTGCTTTCTAGAGCTATTTTTCTTCAAGGTTGGTTAGGATAAAAATAAGATTAATTAGATGCTTTTGACTGCATGTCTATCCTTTTCTGTATCTGTAAGAGAAGTTTTTTAGTTTGATTGGGAATGAGTTCCGTACTTCTTCCAGTTCTTTGCCTTCAATTTAGTTGAAGTCGTAGAGACACATGATGTATTCCTTGTTGAACTCTTGTAACTCTGTGTGGCCGAAACCTTCTTAGCCTTCAAAGCTGTACTAGTAATTTTTTATTTTTTTTGCCTGAAACTTGGTTTCACTTGTAGCTGTTTTAATATCGATTTTTTTGGTTATGGCATAAATTTGATAAACCCTTATTGTTCCCTTCGTTTTTTTTTTTTTTTTGTAGAGATTTTTACTGGTGCATGGAGTTAGTATTTCACTTTCCTTATTGTAATTGCTTCCAGTCAGACACAAATGTATGCATGTTAGCTGTTTATTGGAACATTGGGAAGTGGAAATGAAAGAAACTTGAAACTTGAAGTATTAGTGTCATACTTAATTACAAAGCTAGCTATTATTCAATCAGAATTTGAGTCTGTTTTCACCAATTGCAGAACTCCAACCTACTGGAGTTCCCTCTGCCCATGAGATGCATAACTATTTGGCGCAAGATGATGGTGGCGTTGGACCTCGGGGTTTGAAGGACACACAAACAATTGGATCAGCTTATGACCGATATCTCCAACATTCTGTACCCTTCTAAATTATTTCCTGTCTTCCAAAACGGATTCACTGTATAGAATTCTGTAGATTCTAACTATTCCTTTTGTTGTCTCTGTAGCAACTTACTTCTGGGGAAGCTAGTAATATTGGTGGAGTAAGGATGGGTGGTGGAGGGACTGGTAATCCTCTAACAGATCCTACTGCAATGGGTCTTTCTGGGGCTGTTCGTTCAGATGCAGCACCGAATGGTCGAGGCATGAGTTTTGGTGGCAGGCTACCAATGGATGCACTGAATGGTCGAGGCATGAGTTTTGATGGTAGGCTTCCAGTGGATCCACGGAGTGGTGGAGGCATGGGTTTTGATGGCAGGCTTCCTGTTGATGCAATGCCTAGAATGAGTCGTGAGACAATTCCTCTCCCTCCAGATGCTTCCAATACTCTGTATGTTGAGGGGCTTCCTTCTGACATCACTAGGAGAGAAGTGGCTCGTATCCTTTGATTTTGTTGTGATGCTTACATCTATGTCAATTGTTATCGTTGTCATTGTTAGAGGATACAATTTCTCATTGCTTGGACATGTATCTTTTCAGTGATCCAAATTTCTATGCTTGTTATTGCGTTCTTCTTATGTTTTCTTTTACATCATCACTAGATATTTTCCGCCCATTTGTGGGGTATAAAGAAGTAAGACTTGTGAGCAAGGAGTCCAGACATGTAAGGCTGATGAGTTCTTATTCTCATTCTCACTTAATCTTACTGCTTATAGCTTCCATGCACTTTGTTGGACACTAGGAAATTGACTTGTCTGGAACTGTATCTCTCACTTTTAGAAAACTGACTCACCTTTTATGCAGCGTGGTGGAGATCCTCTTATCCTTTGTTTCGTGGATTTCACCAATCCGGCCTGTGCAGCAACAGCTTTGAGTGCCTTGCAAGGTGATCTCTTCTCTCATTTTCATGCGAATTGGCATATTAACTTTTTTTCGCAGTCCCCGGTTATTTGTTTCTGGATTTCTGTATCTCTTGAATTAAATTACTGCCCTTAAACACAAATTGTGGCATGAAATGTGTAGATTGGAGTTGTGATTTGTTTGTAAGAATTGAGAAGCAATCTCCATTATTGGCTTTTGTTGTGTAGAAGGATGTATTCGGCCAGAAGGGGGATACTCTCCATAACTGAGTGAGGATGCGGAGTGAGGGCGCGAGTGAGTGCACGTAGAAGGGTATTGCTCAGGGCAGTATCTGAGTGTTGTATGTAAATATGAACATATTATTTAGAGAGATTGTTTTCCTTTGTGCTAATACAAGTAGTTTTTTTTCTTTTTTGATTGTCACTAATACATATAGTTTGATAAGTCATACATATATATACGCTAGGGGAAGATGAGAGTAAAAGAGGTGAGAACCGTGATCATGGTTAAGACTTAAGTTAGTTTACGATTTTCGCTTAATTTTCTGTCAAGTTGTCAGACAACATGGTATTCATTTACCACAACTGAGTTGCTGGAAATGCCTGTAGATATTGAACTTCTGTGTCTTGCACAGGCTATAAGATAGACGAGCACGATCGAGATTCTGCCTACTTGCGACTGCAGTTCTCGAAGAACCCAGGCCCAAGGTCTGGCTCTGGCTCTGGGCCTCGGTCTCGTGGGAAGAGGTAGATAGGCTTCAGATGAGGGTGCCACCTGGTCGAGTCCGATCACACATTTGCTTATTGTAACATTCATATGCTTCCTCCTTCCTGTTTTAGTTTGTCTTTGATGTATCGTACTAAGAGCATGCCATTTTGGTTGCTCAACTCTAGCTATTTTAACCATGAAACGTTTGGTAAATTAAAACGTCTTTAAGGTGGGGAGGTTAATTTGGTTTATGCAATTAAAAGATAGAATTTCTGTTTGAGTAGAACGGTATGATTTTCAGGTTTTTGGGAAAGAGAAGTTTGTTTGTTGTATAACGATTGCTAGTATCACTTTGTTATCCTGCTCTAGACATGTTACATGATGTGAGTTACATGTACGGTCTACCTTCCGATTTTATGCCAGGATGCTGTGCCCTATTAAGGTTTTGTTTTGGTTAGTTTCGGACCTTTGGTATTGGCCTCCCTATTGCGGTTTTGTTTAGTTTTCACGAACCACTGTTTAAAGTCACTGAGGACTTAATTTTAGCTTCTTAGTCACGAAGTCTAGCATTCGATTTTGCTTTGGAAATTGCTGATGGCAATTTACTGAATTTTGGATTTGGAACTGTTAGTTTCCAAGTTTGTCACCTCGGATTGCTTTGACAGGCGATCTCTTTCCACTACCACTCATAAAGCTTTATCTACCACTCATAAAGCTTTATTCGCCCCCTTTAACGCTTTCCACGAGATGTCGTGTGCCCATTTTCCTCGTAAGCTCTCGTAGCAGAACACTCATAATTGCTGGCCTGAGTTCTGTAGAGGGATCACTCTGGGCAATTGTAGTCGATGCTCCGGTTGAAACCATATCTAATAGAGCCCCAGAGTTGCTGGACTCAAGTCTGGTTGCAAACGATTTCGTATTACGTCGTTGATTGTATACAAAATCATAAGTCGGAAAATATAACGAAACTTCAAAATATGATCCGACGACAAACTGGAGACGAGTTCAAATAACTCGGCGTTTACAGTCAGCTAATGCTGTAATGCTCGTGTGCGTGAGCTGGAGCGAGCGTGAAGGCGTCTTCCCGAAACACCAAGTAGTATTAAAAATTGGGAGCGCAAGAATTGAGAGCGGGAGGGAGCATAGGGCGTTCATCCCCAAACTCAAATATGGATGATGTGACTTAGGTTCTCCTGGTAGAATTTTCATGGAGGATGGGGGGTCCAAGTTCATCCACCCTGCAATGGGCCCAAAGACATTTTAAAGCAGCACACAGTATAAGAAAGTAAGCCAGCCTGGTTTGTCCGCTTCCCCAAGTTGTAGTACTACAATAATTTCCTAAACTATTCACCTCTCTCGATCATTTTTGCATGGCATATTCAAAAGCATATTTCTTTAAAACAAGATTTGGATAAATTAGTTTGATTGACAGAGATTTGTGTACATAATGTTCGAGTTGGATATGCTTGTAGAAATGACATGTTTTTTCCGGTTTGTTTAAGTGAATCCAATTTGTCGAGTTAGATTGTTGCTCATTAAAACCTCGTTGGAGCTCAATTTTTTTGATTAAAAAAAATCATTTTTGTTAAATACAAAAGAGCTCAATGTCTCACATAAACCGATTAAATTTAAACACACTGCACCAGTGTTTAAGTTCGTTAAATTTACGAACGAATTTCGGATAATCACTTTGACTCCACAGGATTAATATCCAGTCCGATAGGGACACAGACTTTGATAGGGATATATAATCATTTTTCTTTTCCGTGTTTGGCGGTGAAAATTTTGTTTTGTGGACCAGACAAGACTTGCCAGTTGCCAACTTGCCAACCAGTGGAGGATATTTCCATCATCATCTATATTAAGGGTCCGATTGAATGCGAGATGAGTTTTGGGAGTATAATTTGTACTCCTTCCATCTCTTTTTAATTGTTCTGTTTCGTAACTTCAACTTATTAAAAAGATATCATTATTATACCTTTTACATCAATTTTTTCCTCTATTTTCTCTACTTATCCATTATCATTACACTTTTACTTAACTTTTTAAAATGGAATCTATTTTTAGGGACAAAATAGACAATACACCAATTTTTACTTACTAACTTTACAAAATAGACACTTATTAAGGGACTGCCTAAAATAGAATACTGGACTATAAATAAGGGAGTACTAGTAATACAATAAGATTGAGTATATAACGAGTAGCAACTCTAGTACTGTACCAGGCTGGCGGGGCCTAATTCGACTCAAATTTGTTGATATTATCGTACTAATAATGATTTTATATTAGAGATATGGAGTAAATTGGAGTATATTGATCTCTTATAATTTGAACAGATACGATTTGATCTAGTTAAAAATGCCAAGTTCTTTCACATTCTTATTTAAAGTTTTCTCAATTTCTTTTTCTATATATATATATATATATATATATATATATATATATATATATATATATAAAGTACATGCATCATGCATGTGTTTTCATTGCCTTAGAAAAAGGAATAAAATATACTCCAACTCTATACACGTTGAATGGGACCAATGTACTTGCAAAGAAAATGACTTGTGCTAAAATTTAACAAATTTTCTGTATAACGACATAAATGTAATTTTCAACACCGTAACTTATACAGCATCTAATTGTGGGGCACTGACAAACACGAATCCTAATCCACCGGCCAAAAGTCATATGGGATTTATTATTCATTTATGAAGCTAATTTTTTTTTTTTCACTCGATAGATGTCTCCTAAGGGGATGGAAAAGAGATACTGCTAAGCGTCATACGGGTGAAGCAAACTCAAAGAGTATCAACCACCACACTAAGTGCTCGCGCTCAAACCCTTACTTTTCATGTGAAAGAGTTGAGGAAGTGTCATTGGGCTACAAGCCCGTTGGCTTTATCAAAATACTTGAACAAGCTGTTTGGTAGTATTTGACCAGAACTGAAGAGGTTTTTGGTCTCCTCAAACACCTACCTAACCCCGTTTGGTGGATGGATATAAACCTCTCTCACGTTCATGATCAAAGAAGAAACCTCTCACGTTCCCCTAATTGCCTCGGCAGTCAACATCACCTCCTCCACCGTCGTGAGCTCCCCTCGATCCCCCGGATCGGGATTTTGCTGATCTGGCCATCCATTTCAACACGGACGGCTCAGATTTACTCTACATTATTTGTGAAATTGACAATTCGAATTGTTATTTTAGATTCAGGATAGGATCAAAAGGGGGTCATGGAGGAGTTTTTGTTCAGGTATGATGGTGTGATAGAGAAAAGTTATCAACACGATTATGGAATCCGAACACAGTTGTTTCCCCATGTACTTCGTACGTCTCTGGGCACAGTTGTGTTCAGAGCTGTATTTGACTTTTTGATGAATAATACCCACACCTCTAAAATCATGTATTTATACACACACATCTAGATATATATGTTTGTGTGCGAGATAAACAACACTTACGTATATAGTAGTAGCATGCACACAGGGGCGAACCTAGAAATTCATGGCACTGGGGTCAAGTTTTATATGTAAGTACTTGCAATATCAATTTCTATGTTGATTTTATCTTTTTAAGTTATTTATTTGTGAAGTATATTAAAGGTCTCATTTGAAAAAATTAACTCCAGACTCTCCAAAAACACCGAGTTGATCTTGTGTAAAATTTGGAGAAATCCATTTTACTCTCTGCAACTTTCTCTATCTATCTCTATTCAGTCATTATATCAAAAATATTTTTGAAAGATGAAAACCAAACAAAGGCGCAAAATTTACGTTGACTTTTAGTTTTGCCACGGGCTAATTTTGGTTTAGAGCCATGAATTATTTTTACCGATAATGAAAATGGTGTAGCTAGTGCTGCTGCTTTTTTTTTTTGTTGAAGTTATGGTGTTGCTTTACTGTCATAAAATTAGAGATATAGAGAGGGAACGGGGTGGGGGAGGGTAGGTTTGTACTTGAAAGACTCGAAAGTCCAATCATTCACAAGCTTTTCCAAAGAAAGAGAGACTGACTGGGAGGATGTGAGGATTTGGTGAGGGCAAAGGATTGAATTATTGTTGAAGTACTTGGGTCAAATTTACTAAAATGTCTCAAAAATGTATAGTCATCATGGGGTAGTTTCTAAGGCAGTGGGATCACATAACCACCCTTGCCATTATGTGCGTCCGCCACTACATGCACATACGCGTCAATATTTTGAAGCCATATATGTGTATGAATATGCTATCAATAACCTGACTATTGGTACTAACCAAGTCAGGGATGGAGCTAGGATTTTGTAAACGCAGAGGTCGAACTATAAACAAGAAGATTTTGAAATTTCAAGATTCGAAAATCTAATACAAGTTTGTTTGATTTAGATTTTGAGTGAAGTTTTTTGGATAATCAGTAAAGAGAGATAGAAAGAGAAATGAAATTAATAATAGAACGAAGGACTTATAGGAGACCATGGATAGAGAGAGAAATTGGATTTTGAGACTCGAAACGAACACATTCTTAAGCATTTAAATATTTAAATAACCCCCAATACAAAATGTTATTCTTAACAAATAGTTAAAAATTAACTAAAATTAACATTAAAATTTGAAAAGAAAAATGAAACAACGCCGGGGCCGTGGCCCCCATACGCACACAAGTAGCTCTGTCATTGAACCAAGTGGTGTACATACGACTAACCTCTGAATGAAGATTTAGAAGATTGGATCAAATATTTTTACATATTTAATTGAGCTGATTTTTTACGGAGCCGTTTAAAAAAATATTTTAAAATTTATCAACAAATCATATCAATTATGTAGAATCCATAGTATGTCCTACACGGCAATGTACGCAGTATGTACGCCCCTATTAAATATTCCCTCTGTCCCATTCATGGTCTATTTTTAAATTGCGTGTTATTTTTTAATTGTTCATCTGTATCTACGAACCTAGACTTTTTCCTAGCTAGGTACTCCTAATTGACATGACATTAGCCAAGTACAAATATTGACAAGTCCAAACCCTAATAATGATTGAGTATATAACGAGTAGAAACTCTATTACTGTGCTAGTCCGACGGGCCTAATTCGACTCAAATTTGTATATATTACCGTAATAATGATTTTTGTATTAGAGATATGGAGTAAATAGTATATTAATCTCTTATAGTTTGAAAAAATTCGATTTGATCTAGTTAAAAATACAAGTTCTTTCACATTCTCGTTTAAAGTTTTTTCAATTTCTTTTCTACATAAAAAAATAAATAAATTAATTACATGCATTAGTGTCTTCATTGCCTAAGAAATTAAAAAGAATGAAATAATTCATACTTGTTGAATGGGACCAATATATACTTACAAAGAAAATGAATTATGCTAAAATTTAACAAATTATCTACTTGTTGTGTGTATGGCACTTTTGTTTTCAAAACCCCGACTTATGCATCTAATTGTGTGGCACTGACAAACACCATTCCTATTCTACCGCCCAAAAGTCATATGCCATTTATTATTCATTTATGAAGATACCTTCTTCTTCTTCTTTTTTTCACTCGATAGATGTTTTCTAAAGGGATGAAAAAGAGATACTGCTAAGCGTCATACAGGTGAAACAAACTCAAAAAGCATCAACCACCACACTAAGTGTTTGCGCTCCTGACGAGAATCGAACCCTCACTTTTCATGTGGAAGAGATGAGAAAGTGTCATTAAACTACAAGTCCATTGGGTTTATCAAAATACTTCAACAAGTAGTTTGTTAGTATTTGACCAGAACTGAAGAGGTTTTTGGTCTCCACCAATACCTACCTAACCCCATATTCATGCATGTTTGCTGGATGGATATAATCCTCTCTCTCACAGTCATAATCAAAGAGGAAACCTCTCACGTTCCCCTAATTGCCTCAGCAGTCAACATCACCTCATCTACCGTCGTGAGCCCCCCTCAATCCCCGGGTCCGTGTTTGCCGATCAGGCCGTCTGTTCGTTTCGGCACAGACTGCTTGTCTTGGTTCAGATTTAATCTGAATTTCTATTGATCTGAACCTTCTATTGACGAAATGGAAAGCCTCATCGGCCGCACTATACGACTGTGGGGCAGGCTGCCCTATAGCATCCTTGGGTCTCGATACCCCATCTCTCCATACTTCTTCGAATCAACATCAAATTGTGATATCCCAGTACTAATCCCAAAACATGAATCTGAGTTCTTCACCTCGTACAAAGTATCAAAAAATTTGAATAGACATCTGTAATTTTTTTGGATGAATTGTACTTTGTTTAATAAAATAGACGATAAACGTTTAATTTTTGCAATCCGTTTCCAAGCTACGATATTTTTGTTTGTTTATTAGAACTAAGACCGTCGTTTTATCATTGGAATATACAAGATACGATCTGGTAGAAATAGCATACATTGTGAAAGTATGGTCATCTGTCTAGCAAGGGCGGATGTTCGAGCAAGTATATTTTTTGCATAATTATTTTACTCTACAGTATTTACGAAATTGACAATTCAAATCGTTATTTTAGACTCTAGGATAGAATCCGAAGGGGGTCATGGAGGAGTTTTTTTTAAGGTATGATTGCGTGAGAGAGAAAAGCTATCGACACAATACGTAGTCCGAACGCAGTTGTTTCCCATGTCTTTTGTACATCTTCATGCGTAGTTGTGTTCAGACACACATACACACACACATATACATGTATATATATATATATATATATATATATATATATATGTTTGTATGCGAGATAAATGACACTTACGTGTTAACATGCACATGCACGTCAATATTTTGAAGCCATGTGTATGTATATGTTATCAATGCAGTCCGACTATTGGTACTGACCAAGTGGTGTACATACGGCTAACTTCTGAATGAAAAGTTAAAAGATTGAATAAAGTACTTATACAAATTCAATTGAGCTGATTTTTTATGAGGTTACTTAAAAAAATATTTTACATTTTATCAACGGATCATATCAATTGTGTGGGATCCGTACTATGCCACACACAGCGATTTATTGGTTATCACTTACAAGTGTTTGTGCTGGTTGTATCGTTTTGTGGTTGGTTCTTAGGATAGTTAGCGGCATAGGATTGACGGGTGGATTGAGTGTCGATTGGGATGCATTTTGTTCGTTATGATACATAGTCTTCCTATCCTTTTAATCACCGTATCTTTACTTCTTGTAATTTTACTGTGGTTAATAAATTTTTCTTTGCTGTTAAAAAAAAAACACTCACACACACGCACACAGCGATTTATTCTGTATGTACACCACTGTCATCAATTATCTTATACTATTCTTCTAGGATTTTAAGAGCTCTAAGATGATTTTGAGAAGCCACAGCTGTCTTGCTTTTTGCTGGGGGGGGGGGGGGGGAGGCGCCCCCCGGCTCCTCCTCCTCCATCCGCTCTCTCTTCTCCACTCTCCTCTTTCTTCCCCGTCTTCCCCACGATTTTTTTTTTTCCGTTTTCTCCTCCCTCAGATCTACCCTTTCTGTTTGGTGGGCTCCACTATCATTGGAGTCGTTTGTCCGTATTTAATAATCCGTCGTTGGAGCCCTTGTGGCAGCAACAGTGGAGACAGCGAGGGTTACGATTCGTTCGGCGGTTTTTTAGTTGGCTGGATTTAGAGCAAGATCGAGGAGAGTTTTGTCTTTTATTGTGGGAGTTTTGTCTCTCCTTGTGAGAGTAATAAAGTTTGCCTTTGAACGATTTGTTTACTGTTCGGGTTCGAGAAAATTAATATGCATTTATTGGTGATTTGCTAGAAATACATCAGTGTGTTCATTTCTGGTCAAAGTTCATCTGATCGTCTGGGATTTTGTTGTCTTTTTTCCTTGGCTAGCTACGCATCTATTTTTGAGACTGCTATAAAATATATATGAATCTTCTGCTTAGCAGAAAGTGTGTCAAGCGATGCCAGGGCTGGGGATGAAAGACATCAATTGCCTTATTTTTTTCGTTATGTATCAGTTAGATGATTAATTTGACTTTATCCAAATTATCTATCACGAATTTCGTTGTATAAATGCTATCGGGTTTTATCAATGCAGTACCTCCACCCCACTTTCGTAAAAAAAAAAAAAAAAAAACACTATTGTCAATTATAGGAGGAGATCTCTAAGGGATTAGGTAGGAACGGTACTACACAATATCTACGAATCTAGACTTTTTGCTAGCCAGGTACTCCTAATTGAAATGACGTAGCCAAGTACAACTATTGACAAGTTCAAACTCTACAATTTTTTTTTCCTGTACATCAGCGGAGGTGTAGATGAACGGACGTCAGCAGAGTATTAGTTTTTTTTTTTTTTGACCGTCGGGGTATTAGTAGATTAGTACATGAGATTTCAAACACTATCTATAGCTATGAATTTCAAACTTACACGATTATGCTCGAACCTCAACCTCTCACATGAGGTGAACCAAGAAATGTCGATTGAGTTATAGCCTATTAGCGTCCAAATCATTCACACACAAAAGTGCATTCTAGCTAGGTCGAACTCTCTGGATGGTTTTTTTTTTTTTTTTTTTTCCGTTTTGAAACAGTCCTTGTACTACTAGCTGTGCAACATCATATCTGAGTTCCAATGAGAAAACAAACGGAAAAGCGATTGTCGGTACGAGAAAGTAAAGATAAATGATTGTGCAATAGGAATAGGAATTGATGTTCGCACTTCCCAAGCTATTAACCTTACTCGAAAGGGAGAGTGCGAATACGGGATTGAGTTTCACACTCTCTGTTTTTCGAGTTAGAGAAGTACAAGGACTGTTTCAATACAGGGAAAAAAAAATCATCCAGAGGGTTCGACCTAGCTAGAATGGCCGTTTGTGTGTGAATGGTTAGCACGCCGGGAGGGAGGGGGTTGCTGCACCCCATTTTGGAGCCCATTCCGGTCTCGCTCCGATAATCGGAATCGTTCATTTTGTAAAACTCGTCGAGCAGAATAAGTGTACAGAAAATCAGTTTAATTGGATATCATTAAGTGCTTGATCGGAACCTTTTTATCTTAAAAAAATAGATCCAAAACACTGGATCAAATCCACTGTAATCCATGGACTGAGAGTTATATGGGCTCCGTTCAGATATTTAATAATATCTAATTAAACTGATTTTTTGTATAATTATTCTATTCAACGAGCTCTATAAAGTGAACGATTCAGATTATCAGAACAAAATCGGAGTGGGTCCAAAAATTGGGACAGCGGCTCCCGCGTCCTGAACGCCATAGGTTCGAACTCAGTTGACATCCCATGATTCACTTTTTCCAAGATAAAACAAAAGGAAAAGTGATTGTCGGTACGAAAAAGTGAAGATAAATGTTTTGAGCAATAGGAATAGGAATTGACGTTCTCGGTCCTCAGTTCTCACTTCCCAAGTTAAACCTTTACTCGAAAGGGGGAGTGTGAATATGGGATTGAGTTTAGCCCTCTCTTTTTAAAATACAAATACAAAACTCGTCTTTTTTAAGTATGATTAGTAATTTTGGAAATGTAAAAATCATTGCCCTTTTAGCAAATTTTTGGAGTGTTTGTTTTAAACAAAAACTTTATGTGCATTTCGATTATTTTTCGAGAGACCAATCGCACCGTTCATTAACAGATAATCTAATTAAAGCCATATAAAAGTCACGAGATAATTACTCAAAAATTGTTTATGAAGAACCACGAGATAATTACTCAAACGTGTAGCTATTATTCGAATTTTATTTTCATCAACGACATCAAAATGGTATAACTATATTCCAAACAGGACTTTACAGTAATCAAGATTACCATGTGGGTCAAATAGAAGTGATTATTCAGTACTCCTGGAGCACCACCGCCTGATGCTCTAGAGATTTTATTCATCGCACATTTGTGTGGAAAGTGGGATGTTGCAATTACTAATTTCACGAAAAGCAGCCGTTGTGAAAATGACAGATGTGACATGTTTTACCGCCGCCATCATTATATTATCTGATAAGTACACACTATTTACAAAGTAAGTTCAATAAAGATAATTCTATCTCTATATCCAAACACATATCTATTTACACACCTCACTTATAATAAGGGTGGAGTCCGCATATATTATACACTCAGGGTATGTGGACCCCATTTCTATTGTAAATGGATGTGTATAAATGGATGTGTGAGTGAGTGTGGAGTTAGAATTTTCAAAAGACAAATTACAGTATCCATAGATTGATCTTTGGGTCTGTTTGGTTTTGCATCTGTGTATTTGCTTAAAATCCAAATGGATCTCGACCCAATTGCGTCCGCGTTCATCTGGATGTTAAACGAATGAGATGTGATCTTCTTTACGGGAGAATCGAGGCCCTAGGATTGAACGAAAAATTCTAACCAATTCAATTTTAGCCCTTCAATCCGTCACAAAGGACAATTGTGAGAGTGACATTTTGAAAAATCGCTCTCCACTGCATAGATTTGCTTAAAATCCTATTGAATCTAGACCCAATTGTGTACGCGTTCGTCCGAATGTTAAACGATTGATGAGATGTGAAACTAAACAAAGTACAGTACTACTTATCTTCTTCACGTGGTTGCTTCCAATGCACGGACAGGATTAACCAAGTGAAAAGCACAGGGGAATTCCAGATTGTCACAAGTCACAAGTATGGTTGAACGTACCAGATCGATCTGCTCCTTTTTGGTGAGAAAATATTTGGCACCACATGATGCCCGAACAACGCATTCGGATCGTCCATTTCGATTTTGGATGACTCGATTTTAGAGAGAGAAAAAGGAGACAGAGTGGTGGGGTGAGAGAAGAGAATATTTCAATCTCAACCGTCTAACACATTTTTAGACGACCTGGATGAACTACTCGAGCACCACCTGAGCAAGGTCACGTGGTTACCTACCCGGCACATCGGCTCTTCTTCTATTCCACTTTTCTGGGGGCGGATTCTCTGTATGCAGATAGTTCCTGCAGTCCAATCATAATCATTCAAACTTCAAAAATCTTTTCTGAGAAAAAGTACCTTGTTTTCTTTGCTTTTCAAAAAGCATTTTTCAAAAAATACCCTCTAGATTTCTCCTATTTTCAGCATTTTTTTCTCTATTTCTTTCCACTTATTACTTCTATTGTTTTTCAAAAAAAATTTTAAATCCAAATCCAAACACAGCTTCTCCGAAAAAAAATTTTCTCTGAAATTTTTTTTATTAAATCTCGATCGTTAAAAACTCCATCTGACGCGCTACTCCTCCAGAAAGTGAGTAAGAATCCCAGAGAAAAATGTTACTGCAAGAAAACAAAAGTCTCTTTAATGGTCTCTCTCTCTCTCTCTCTCATCCGAAAAGATGATTCACCTTGATTCTCAGTCTTTAATTAATAATAACTACCCTTCCTGGTTGATGACTTGATGCCTTACCAAAGTTTAATCAACCCCACGTGAAGTCACATGCAAAGGGGACCACCAGAGGGGTTTATTAAACGTTTTACCAAGACTCGGCTTCTGAATTAGTACTAATTAGAGTACTAAATTGTTTGTACTTCAAGACACCATTTGGAGACACTGATGTTTATACTTAATGATGACATGTCATTAATATTGGTATCCAGATCAATCTCAAAAATCAAGGATTTTTTTGAAAAATGATTTTGTCACGCTCTTTATTATTGTCACTCCCTGCAAGTGCATTTTGTACCAAAAATACGTTTGCAGGGGAATATCGTTAACAAAAAAAAGAGTGACAAAATTAGCAATCATTTTTTCCTCATTGTTTTAGGTGATATATAGTGCATAAGAATTTATAGGATCAAAACAAAGGCTCATAACGTACAATTAAGTGTAATTAAAATTAGTTAAGAAGTTTAATTTACAAATTCAAAATTGATAGAGTAAATGGACAAATTATGGATTTTTATACAATGTAAGGGATCTGGAGCGAACCCAACATGATTTTTTTGGGATACGTAACAGCCATCCTTCAGCACTCAAGGTTTCAAAGAATAACCAGCACTCCTAGCAGTACACCCACGATTCTAAACACAATTGTGTCCCGAGCCTGTGAACATGTGTTGGTTCATGTGTATCTAACGGTTCCAGACAAAATTGTGTCTGGAATTGTGTTATATTGTGTCCGTAGCATTGCTCATTGTATAGTGAAAATACTTTATATATTTCTCATTAGTTACGAAATATTTGTAACTTTCTCTTCATTTAGTCTTATATGCAATTAGCATACTCTCCACCCGTGCATTATGCATGGCACGAATTGATTGCTATAGTAGTTTTAAATTTTTTTTTTATATATGTCAAATGGTGCCGCTCATTAAAATGTACTTGCGCCATGCAGTGAAATTGATAAAAAAAAATTAAAATTAAAATAGCAGTCCAAATGAAAATGATATGCCTTAGATTGAGAATTCTTATGTCTGTCAATTAATGGTGTGCCGCTTATTCAAATTAATGTATGCGCACCAATAAAATTAAGAAACAATTAAAACAGCAATCCAAACGATACTCCTAATTAATTAATCTTCTATACAAATTAATTGCGCCATTGTACGTGCGGCACTGATTAGAAAAGTAACTAAAAGTGCCGCTTTGGCCCCTTTATTTTCCACTTTTCGATTTTCACATTTATGCCTTTTAGTTGTTTGGCTGAGAATTGAAGAATGTGTTTTCCTTTTTTTCACTTTAGAGATCAAAAGTGAGAAATAGCCTAAGAGGAGATTATCTCATTCTCCTTTTCCACTTCTCTTTTTTGTCCTTAATGAAAAGACCCAATTGCCCTTGACATATTTTTAAAATCGCCCAATTACCCTTTACGTATTTTGCATTGGGATTAATGATGATTCGTCTTTTTCTTTCTTTTTTTTTTTTTGGATTTGAGAGTTTTTTTTAAGTCAGTTGTCTATTTTTTTATTCTTAATTAGCAAACAAAATTGGAGACTTTCAATTAACAGAACAAATAAAAATTAGAGACTTTAAAAAAAAAATGGTGACTTCACATTATCCTCCTCACACTTCTGGTACACATCTTCCACCATTTTCAGATAATACCCAAAACCCCCCTTGTGTTTTTTTTTTTTTGGATTAATGATAGTTAGAAATGTTCTTGTTTTTTGCAGTTACTTTGATTTAACTTAATTATTATTTTAATAAAAAATAAAAACATTGTTGGAGGCTATCAAGTACCAAAAAATAAAGTATGAACGAAAAAGACTTCAAACGAAAAATAATAATATAAAAAATAGTTTGTGACTTTCAATTAACGAAGAAGAAAATAATTCCGCACTATAACTTAAATTTTTTGGTAAAAACATTATTCACACATTATATACCATTAACCAGGGGCAACATGGTAAAAAAAAATCCATAATTTATTTTCATCACATACCTCCCAAACATTACTCCTATTGGAAAATGCATTTTGCACATATCATTCAAACACTCTATCAAATTTAAAATACATTCTGACCATAATTTAAAAAAACAAAAAGATAAAAAGTTAAAAATGAAATGTCAAAAAATAGGCTCCCAATCACCCCCTAAAGAAGCCGCTGCCCAAATGACATGCCTTCGTATTTTAGGTATATCAATGATGCGCTTTTTTTTTTATAGATAAAAAAAGCGCTCTCTCTCTCCAACCCTAAAGAAGCCGCTGCCCCGCATCTCTTCCTTTCCCTTCCCCCAAGGTTGTACGCCTTAATGGGTGACGAGAGGGGAGAGATTTCTTCCCCTCGTGGGGTTTTTCTATCTCCCTATCTTAGATCTCAGAAGTTTTTTCTCTTTCCCCTTTCACCCACATCCTCTTCCCTAAACCATCATCTGCCACCCCTCCTCCACCTCTTCCGTTGTGCAGTCCAATAGCTTTTGGAGGTAGTGCCTTGCAGATCGTGGACACCGGAGGCGCCCTTCCTGTCGTAGTGAGAGATCTAGGTTGGTGAATGAAGTCTGTTCCGGTATGGCGGACTCCGCCAGGTTCTGTTACCAGTTTTTCTTTTTCTTTTTTCTTTCTTTGGCGTCCACTGTGTTGGACTTCTTTCTGTTTATGGGGCTTCTATCCCCCCTGTGTGTGTTTTTGGTTGTTTTCTGCAATGTTCCGACTGTTTGGAGCAATGAGTTAGTTAGAGTTGGGTATAGTGGATTGAATCCCCTACTGTATGGTTTCTTGATCACTTGTTTAGGGATGGAGTCCTCCTGATGTATACTGTTTCTTGAATTTATAATATCATCTGTTATAATTTTGACAAAAAATAAAATGGTGCGCTTATTCAACTGTACGTTCGTGTGCAACTGAAATTGGGAAATAATTAAATTGGCAGCCCAAACAAATTAAATTAAATACTAGCAGTCCAAACTATACGCCTTAATTTTTTCCCCCCAGCATAAAAGCGTCCCTGGATCATAAGAAATAAAAATGACTCTGATCAATGTAATAATGAATTAATAAAATAAAATCACACAATTGAGGATTCATGCATGTGCATAGGTGATCATGACTGCCCTCCCAACGCCTTGTGGATTAATCGTCCTTGGATAATCCGGTCGTTAATTGAAGTCTTCGTACTCAACGACGGGCTCTAAATGTTGGGAATTTGTAACCGCCAAACAAGTTTTTGTTCTTTTTGAGCAGTGAAATTGTCTGTTTTCTTCAAACAAAAAATAACAAAATTTCTGTGACTCTCGATATGTTACAGCGTCATACATTGGAACTGTAAGTCCTGATTATATGTATGCAAATTTTTCCCTTTTAAGATCACAAAAACCATATGTGCTATTTGTAAAGGCCTCCAAATAGCTTAGACTCAAGGGTTTTATGAACTTGATTCAGAGTCCGACTCACAAATCAGTAACTTACTTCTTCATGATTTATATTGTATTTCACCGTGGCTCCTTCCTCTTATCTCTTATTGTATATAGGATGCTACTGGCCCGTAAATGAGATGTTCAAGTCAATCATATTTTCAGAGAAGCAAACTTTGTTGCTGATAGTTTGGCAAAAAAGGCATTAGCGTCTGACAGAACTTTGCATATATGTTCCCTTTTGTATCCCAATGCTATCTTTTTGATGTTCATGGGATGACTATCCCACGTTGTGTAGCCCGCCATCTTGTATAAATAAATAAACGTGTTCCTTGAGATTTTTAAAAACAAAAACCATATATGTGCCCCGCTCTGTCGATTTCTTGGGTCGGTCCACCACGGTAAGGGATGCAAGTCCTGACGAAACATAAGGGCAAAACCCCCCGAGGGGTTTGCCCGAGTAGGAATTATAAGAAACGCATGCAATAAGTGATTTCCCTCCACGAGGTTGTATGTTTAAATCTTACTGAGGCGGAACATATTTCAAATTTTGGAGTTATTGGAAGAGTTGTCCAGTCACTAACTTCAGAACTTAGAATTAGTTGAAGTGTGCACAAGCTGACCCGGACATCGAGTTATAAAAAATAGAAGGGAGAAGGCAACGTGGAGTTTCCGTTTTTTGTTAAAAAACGTAAGCTATTTTACCATCTTGTTCGGACTAATCAACAAGTTTTAGCATTTTAGCTTATTGTTTTTTATGCCATTCTCTTTATTCTTAGAGGTCTTTGTATCAATATCAAAGATTAACGAAATATTTTTGCCGTTAAAAAAAAAAATAACTTATCAACAACTTTTTTGTCAACAATTTTTTCACTCATATATCCATTCTTCACTTATTCACTATCAAAAATAATTTGGTATTTCTCAACAATTTATTTATTATCAAAAATAACTAACAATTTAATTGCACCAAATTCTTTCTCAAAACTTATTCACTGTCAAAAAGCTTCCTAAGTTGTTATAGGGGGAAAAAAAGAAAAAGGCAACTCAATAATTACGCCTTCTACGTACGTCGACAAAAAACCAAAAGCCATGCAATGTCTGAAAATGACAGCGTGGAGAAAAAGGGAACTCAATAATTACGCCTTCTACGTACGTCCATAAAAAACCAAAAGCCATAATGTTGGAAAATGACAGCCTGGGGAGAGAGAGAAGCCGCCTGGTCCCCGCATCAAAAATAGAAGCCGCCTGGTCCCTGCATAAAAAATCAGAAATCCTATTGGTACCGACAGGTACCATAGGGAAAATGTACCGACTGTCATCGGACAGCCGTTTTCGGCCACCGGATGGCCGATCCGAGCCGTCCAAAAATTTTTAAAAATAAAACCAAGTGGGCCTACGCAAGAATCAATGGCATACGAGGTGTGTAGGGTACTTGATCCGAGCACCCCTTTTTCGTGAATCTACGTATATACACGAAAAAGGGGTGCTCGGATCAAGTACCCTACACACCTCGGATGCCATTGATTCTCGCGTGAGCCCACTCGGTTTTATTTTTTTAAATTTTTGGACGGCTTGGATCGGCCGTCCGGTGGCCGGAGACGGCCGTCCGGTGGCCGTCAGTACATTTTCTCTCCCCCATGGTCGGTACATATAGCACTAGAGAAAATCAGAGAGAGTGAAGCCGCCTGGTCCCTGCATCAAAAATTTCCAACGAGATAGGCATCCACACAGGTGTTCAAAGGTCCTCCTCTAAGGCTCTGTCTTTTTGCCCAGAAAAAAAAAAAGGCTGTCTTTTTTTTACTTTAACTTAAACTTAATTTAAATTTGAAACATTTGTTAGTTTTACGCTAAATTTTTTTGGGGTTATTGATTAGTCTCGAAGAGAGAAATCGAAAAAGTAAAATTTTGATACTTTTATCCGAGTATTTTGAGAAATAACCAATTTTTAGCGCAAAATACTTGGATAAAAGTACTTTTTCAATTCCTCTCTCTCGTCGAGACGAATCAATACTTCAAAAAAATTTAGCGCAAAACTAACAAATGTAAAAAAAATTAAAATAAGGACAAAATTTTTAAATTTAAATTAAATTTAAGTTAAGACCAAAAGAACTGAACCAATAGAAAATAGGAAAATATATGTTACACTTGATGAAATTTCCGTTATCCAAGTACTGCCACCCAAATATTGTAACGGTGTCAATGTGTCGTTTTCCCATGAACGAATAAAGAAATGGGGTTTCGTTGAAGAGTGGGAGAACCACCTCATTTATCAAGTATGATTCCAGTAATGTTTTCTTGTTGATGCTGGGTGATTCTGAGAGAGCGAGCTTATGCGCACCTCAGATCAATTCTAACATTTTCTTTTACATTCGTTTCACACGCTTACGCGTAAAATTAAGGTGGTCCAAAAAATTAATGGCAATGAAAATTGAACCCGAAACCTTAGGAGGGAGCAAACTCCAAAATTTCAAGTAAAGACCCCTAAATGGTTGCGTTCTACTAACTCAAATAAGTACTTATTTTTTAAAATAAATGTGATGCATTGTGAGAGAATAACATGTCTCTTAAAATAAAAAATAAATACTTAAAAAATAAGAATTCTAGCGGAACAAGACCTGTTAGCCAAATTAATAACACAGGGACATTGCTTTGAGAACCATAAAGGCGGGGAGTCAGGATTATTCCCATTGAATAATTGTGAAATCTTACTTTTACAACTTTACCATAAGTCGCGATTGGAGCAATTTCAAAAATGTATTTGAGGCAGTTTTGTTAATTAATGGGGAGGTCTAGAAAATTATGCTAATTAATTAGTCTGTAAATTAGCTAGTCTAAATGATTGAATCATATGGCCAACCAACAGTATCTACAAGATTAGCATATTCCTATGTATGATGAGCTTGCAACCTCTATCTCAGATCACTAATTAACAACCAAACAACACCCACTCAATATGTTATTCATATATTTCTCGTCAATTCCACTAAATAAAAAATAAAATGCCTACCCAATATATACACAGTGATGGACAACCAATTCATTACTTCTTCTGTCTCAAAATATTTGTCCGGTCTGCAAAATGAGGGCTAATAAATGATGCATTTCTTTCAAGAAAAAATTCAAACTTTTTAACAAATTAAAAGAATTCATCGATATATAATAAGTTGTAGAATTTTTTTAAAATTTTTCTTGCCGAAATTATATTATTTTCACATCTTTATTTGCAGTACAGACAAATATTATGAAACAGAGGAAATATATACTAGATAACAATTGATATCGGGGTATATTTTTAGAGCATTTTATCATTGACTAGTATGAGTGTAAAAAGGTAAAAATACTAAGCTATATAAAGTGGTGGAGAGGGATGCTTAAAGATTATAACCAGAATCCCATTTTGTAGTGAATTAAGATGGGAGCAAAAGGGCCTTCTATGGCCTCTCTGGCCATCATTCTCCTAGTGGCAATAGTGTCTGTCAGCTTGCCATCACAAACCTCTGCACACTACCGTTACTCATCCCCACCTCCACCACCACCAAAGAAGTCCCCACCACCACCTCCTCCTCCTTATCATTATAAATCACCACCACCTCCTCCACCAGTTTACAAGTACAAATCACCACCACCACCACCTAAGAAACATTACCATTACAAGTCTCCACCTCCACCACCACCGGTTTACAAGTACAAATCACCACCACCACCACCACCTAAGAAACATTACCATTACAAGTCTCCACCTCCACCACCACCGGTTTACAAGTACAAATCACCACCACCACCACCACCTAAGAAACATTACCATTACAAGTCTCCACCTCCACCACCACCGGTTTACAAGTACAAATCACCACCACCACCACCACCAAAGGAACACTACATATACAAGTCTCCTCCTCCTCCACCACCAGTTTACGAGTACAAATCACCACCGCCGCCACCACCAGTTCACAAGTCTCCACCACCTCCAGTCCACAAGTGTCCACCACCACCACCACCACCAAAGGAACACTACGTGTACAAGTCACCTCCTCCACCACCTCCAGTCCACAAGTCTCCACCACCACCACCACCACACTACATATACAAGTCTCCTCCTCCTCCTCCACCACCAGTTTACAAGTACAAATCACCACCGCCGCCACCAAAGAAACACTACGTGTACAAGTCACCTCCTCCACCACCCCCAGTCCACAAGTCTCCACCACCCCCACCACCAAAGAAACCGTACGTATACAAGTCCCCTCCACCACCTCCATACAAGTACTCGTCTCCTCCCCCACCACCATATAAGTACAAGTCTCCTCCTCCTCCCCCACCAGTCTACAAATACAAGTCCCCACCGCCTCCTCCTCCAACGCACAAAGCACCACCACCTTACCACTACACTTCTCCTCCTCCTCCCCACCACTATTAAGTAATATATGTATATTGCTTTGATAGTTGTAAGGTACTAAGCATAAGCTGCATTATTTACCAAAGTCCAATCTCTACTTGATGATCGATCACCTTCAATTAATACATGTTTCAGTTCCATTATATATACATAGATCAATAAGCATAGTGTTAGATCCAATTAATCTGATACTCTTTGCAGGAAATTAAGGAGGGCAATGAAATAAAGGAAACCCAGTGATGCTGAGGTTAATGTAGCGATCGAGAATGTTGAAGACAGCAACAAGAAGAAGAACAAGAAGAAGAAGAAGAATAAGCCAAGAAAGAAAGAGTGCTCGTTTGATTGATGTATTAATATTATTGCATTGTACTATTTGTGTTGGACCAATCCGCTTGTGCATGTACGAGAGAGTTTCGTCTTTCTTCACATGCAACTGAAGAGGTCATTAGTTTAATAATGTAAAATGGATTGCCCTTTTTCATCTATTTTCTATTATTTGCTTTAAATTAATGCTGATCGTTTTTTCCTTTTTGTTTTTTGGAGACTGATGAATCAAAATTCAAACTCGTACACCGTAAAGCTTGTGTATATTTGATGCAGGGCCGGCTCTCATGGCCAAAGCCGGGGAAGTCTGCGCTTCCGCCCTCAAAAAAAGTTAAAAAAGAGGGCTCTCAAAATTTTATGTTCCCAATAAATATATATATATGGTCCCAAAAAGAAATTGCACTAGCCTCCTTTACACAAAATAGATCTAATTGAAATTTAAGAGTCCCAAAATAGGCCCAAATGATAGAATTACTAAGTAGTAACACTAAGGTGTTAAAAAAAATAGAAACTGCCAAAGCCTGGAAGATATTTTCAGTTCGGTAATTGCAAAGTACTCAATCAGGCCTTATCTCCTACACTACCATCTATGTTGGATTATCATTTTTTTTATAGTTAGAGGGAATTAGAGAGCAAAAGAACTCCTAAAAGAAAAGTCGCGCAGCAGATAAAAAATAAGAAGAAAGAAACGCAGACGCTTGGGGAGTCGAAGGGGAGGGAAGATATAGAGAGGCCTCATTCAAGAGGTTCGCTTCCGGTCTCTAAAACTTATGAGCCAACCCTGATTTGATGAGTACCTTCAGCTTGGTCATTTCATAAATAATCCTGATCAATTTTCTGTCAAATTAAAATGGGGTACAATTTCATTTAGCTAGACTCTCCCAAGCTAGTCAAGAATTTTATTTTTTATTTTTTGAACAACGAAAGAAATTTTATTAATCTTGAGAATAAGCATTACAAAGAATAAAGAGAACAAGGATAAGACGTACGGCATCGCAACCTTCGGCAGACATCCCAACAAGCTAGTGAAGAACAATAATAACTAGTAGTAATAAGTTAGAAGGGCGATTTGGCCAATTCCCATGTTATTTCCATGGCTGCCGTGGTACCAAAGCCACTCTCGAAAATACTGTTGGGGATAATTAAGATAATTGGATTAATTAGTATAGAAAAACTTAACTACCGGTCAATTTGGTTTCAGAGTCAAGCATGCACAAGGCCAAATTCTGTAGCGTGTTATTTGTTCTAGAATTAACTTATACTCCCTCCATCCTATAAATTAAAGTTTGTTTGGTCTGCAAAACGGAGACTAAAAAATAATGCATTTCTTTCAAGAAAGAATTCAAGCTTTTTTTCATTAACAAAAAGAAATCATTGATATCCAATAAATTATTAAAAAAATTGAATTTTTTTTGCAAAAGTAGTATTATTTGCAAGTTCTCGTTTTGTGGATCAGATAAACTTCATAGGTCGGAGGGAGAAGTATTTAATACTTCTTGAATAAGTCTCTTTAAAGACAATCTAATTAATCACCTTTCATAGTATTGAGATCAGTAAACAAAATCATGCATTGTGAATTTGAATGTTCCTCTCAAGAGATTTAGTTTTCAATGCATATAGAATTGACCAATTTTTAGATCATTGATCGCAAGCATAGACATTAATGGTCTATAAGTTGTCACGGTCACCCTATTTTAAATCGTTGATCACCAACTCATCCAAATCAAAACTTCATATATATATATATATATATGCTCATGAATAAAATCAATGATATTAATTCATTGGCAAAAAAAAAAAAAAATTTGCTCATGAAGATATCTATGAGCTTTGAACATATGACCTTTTGTTTGACTTGATCGCGTGTATAACTACTACTCCATTTGTCCCAAATTGGATGGCAATTTTTGATATCTGTGTCAATTTTAATTTTTGATATCTTTCAATATGAATCTCAAAAAATATGCAATATTGATTTTTTTTTTTTTGATAGTTCTTGATTAATTAACTCTATTATACAAAGTTTTCAAACTCATAAAAAACATTATAGATTGAAAGATATAAGCGATTAAAAATGATACGAGTTTCAAAAATTATCATCCTTTTTGGGACGGAGGGAGTATCAATTATTGGCTCCTTTAAAAACTTAAATCCGGACATATGATTATTACTATTTTTACCCTTCACACTATGAATATTTCACTCTCGATTATTTGAGTTCTCAAATAAAGAATTATTATTTAAGTGCCACTTTTATAGTCATGCATGATGCATGGATACCACTTCTATAGTCATGGATCGATCCATGCAAATCAATATGATTATGGACTAGAAATACCTTGTTTTTGGTAATCATTTTGGTCCCAGTAGGTTCCACTAAGGTGGACAATATTAGCAAAACAGGTTAAGAGTTTTTGCTCTGTTTTTTTTAACTGCTGCTTTGCTTCTGCATTTCTGCATTGTTGGAGTATTAGAAGTGTTGGTTTTTTGTTTAGTCTAGTAATTTTTGGTTGGGATCATGCCTGGTCCTGATTTTTCGATGGCCTAAACCGAAGATTAAAGATGAAATTCTCTTTTGTTCAACTATTACAAGGCGTATAAAAGTAGGACAGGCCCCTGAAATTGAAAATTTTCGCAGGCCGGCCTAAAACAGCTCCACGTCGAGCTTCATCTCAAGACCAGCTCTGATCTTGCCAGCTTTTTTTTTTTATTTTGTCCGTAGCATCTTGCCAACCTAAATGTTGAAATTAGCTTACTCTTGAAGTTTGAAAAGTCAGTTTTGTGGAAAATGGGGTACTCCTTTACCTACTCATATATGAATATTCTCCGACGTAAATTAGAGCAATATATGTTAATTGGCTATATATGTTAATTTCGCTATTGGAGCAATTTCAAAAATGAATATGAGGCAGTTTTGTTAATTAATGTGGAGGTCTAGAAAATTATGCTAATTAGTCTAAAAAATGAATAATGATTGCATCATATGGCCAACCAACAGTATCTACACAATTAGCATATTCTTATGATGAGCTTGCAGCCTCTATCAGATCACTAATTAACAACCAAACAACACCCACTCAATATGTTATTAATATATTTCTTGTCAATTTCACCAAATAAAAAAAATATACCCACACAATATATACAAAGTGATGGACAACCAATTCATTACTTCCTCCGTTCCAAAATGTTTGTCCGGTCAGCAAAATAAAGACTAAAAAACAATGCATTTCTTTTAAGAAAAAATTCAATTTTTTTCTTAAATTAAAAGAATTCACCGATATCTAATAAGTTGTTGAAAAAAAATTGAAATTTTCTTGTGAAAAATTGTATTATTTTCACGTCCTCGTTTGCAGAGCAGATAAACGTTTTTGGGGCGGAGGAAGTATCTACTGACTAGATAACAATTGGTATCGGGGTAAATCTTAAGAGCATTTTACCATTGACTAGTCGTATGAGTGTAAAAGGGTAAAAATACTAAGCTATATAAAGGGGTGGAGAGGGTTGCTTAAAGATCATAACCAAAATCCCATTTTGAAGTGAATTAAGATGGGAGCAAAAGGGCCTTCTATGGCCTCTCTGGCCATCATTCTCCTAGTGGCAGTAGTGTCTGTGAGCTTGCCATCACAAACCACTGCGGACTACCATTACTCATCCCCACCTCCACCACCACCAAAGAAGTCCCCACCACCACCACCACCGAAGGAACACTACGTATACAAGTCTCCTCCTCCACCACCACCAGTTTACAAGTACAAATCACCACCACCCCCACCACCAAAGGAACACTACGTATACAAGTCTCCTCCTCCACCACCACCAGTTTACAAGTACAAATCACCACCACCACCAGTTTACAAGTACAAATCACCACCGCCGCCGCCACCAGTTCACAAGTCTCCACCACCACCTGTTTACAAGTACAAATCACCACCGCCGCCACCAAAGGAACACTACGTGTACAAGTCACCTCCTCCACCACCTCCAGTCCACAAGTCTCCACCACCCCCACCACCAGAGAAACCCTACGTATACAAGTCCCCTCCACCACCTCCTTACAAGTACTCGTCTCCTCCCCCACCACCTTATAAGTACAAGTCTCCTCCTCCTCCCCCACCAGTCTACAAATACAAGTCCCCACCGCCGCCTCCTCCGACGCACAAACCACCACCACCTTACCACTACACTTCTCCTCCTCCTCCCCACCACTACTAAGTAATACATATATGTATTGCTTTTATAGTTCTGAGGTAATAAGCATGAGCTGCATTATTTACCAAAGTCCAATCTCTACTTGATGATCACCTTCAGTTAATACATGTTTTCAGTTTCATTATATATATATACACATAGATCAATAAGCATAGTGTTAAATCCAATCTGGTACTCTTGCAGGAAAGGAGGGCAATGAAATAAAGGAATTAAGGAAACCAGTTATACCGAGGTTTTAGTAGCAAGAATGTCGAAGACGGCAACAGGAAGAAGAAGAAGAAGAAGAAGAAGAAGAATAAAGAGCCGAGAAGAAAATGAGTGCTCGTTTGATTGATGTATTAATATTATTGCATGCATTGTACTATTTGTGTTCGACCAATCCGCTTGTGAATGTATGAGAGACTTTCGTCTTTCTTCACATGCAACCGAAGAGGTCATTAGTATAATAATGTTAAATGGATTTCCCTTTTTCATCTATTTTCTTATATTATTTGCTTTAAATTAATGCCTGATCCATTTTTTTTTTTTTTTTTGGTGACTGGTGAATCAAAATACAAACTCGTACACCGTAAAGCTTGTATATATTGATGAGTAACTTCAGCTAGGTCAAACCACAGCCATAGCCTTCAAAGGGATGGTGGTCATTTCATAAATAATCCTGATCAATTAATTTCTGTCAAATTAAAATGGGGTACGTGCAATTTCATTTGGCTAGACTCCCAAACTAGTCAAGAACAATTTTTTATTTTTTGAACAACGAAAGAAATTTTATTGATCTTGGAAATAAGCATTACAAAGAATAAAGGGAACAAGGATAAGACGTATATACGGCATCACAACCTTCGGCAGACATCTCAACGAGCTAGTCAAGAACAATAATAACTAGTAGTAATAAGTTAGAAGGGCGATTTGGCCAATTCCCATGTTATTTCCATGGCTGCCGTGGTACCAAAGCCACTCTCGAAAATACTGTTGGGGATAATTAAGTTAATTGAATTAGTTATTATAGAAAACTTATAGGGAGTACTACCGGTCAATTTGGTTTCAGAGTCAAACAACGCCAAATTCTGCAATGTGTTATTTGTTCTAGAATTTACTTATACTCCCTCGATCCCATAAAGTTTGTCCGGCGCGCAAAATGGAGACTAAAAAATACTAATGGATTTCTTTCAAGAAAAAATTCGAACTTTTTCATTAACTAAAAAAAATCATTGATGTCTAGTAAATTGTTAAAAAAAAATTCATTTTTCTCGCAAAAGTTGTATTATTTTTAAGTTTTTGTTTTGCAAACTTGACAAGCTTCATATGACCTTTTGTCTGATTTGATCGCGTGTATAACTACTATCAATTATTGGCTCCTTTAAAAACTTAATTCTGGACAGATGATTATTACTACTAATTTTAACCTTCACACTATGAATATTTCACTCTCTGAGTTTTTGGGTTCTCAAATAAAGATTTATTATTTAAGAAATGCCACATTTATTTTTTTTCCTCGGCAAAAAGAAATTTTATTAGAACTCGAAAGGATACATCGAGATAAAAAGCTGGGGAGCAAAATAGCTCAACTCAGCAAAAGAAAACAAAAGCAGATCTCATCCAGCAGGAGATTGGATGAGTACACCCCAAAGATTACAGTCTTAAAAATCGAATACCATCTAAAAACCTTTTGAACTCCTCGATCGAATACACCTTAATATCAAATTTAACTTTCATCCGCTACCTCCTCTGAGCCAATCATCACATTCTGAAAAATAAGCCTATTCTGCATTAACTAAATTGACCAAATTGTGGCAAAGAAACATGTTTCTCAAATGTATTTTTCCAGGTTACGAAATCTGGTATCAAACCACCGGTCATGCATGGATACCACTTCTATAGTTATGGATCGATCCATGCAAATCAATATGATTATGGACTAGAAATACCTTGATTTTGGTAATCATTTTGTCTGCTGCTTTGCTTCTGCATTTCTCCAAGGTTGGAGTATAGTCTTGTAATTTTTGGTTGGGATTATGCCTGGTCTTGATTTTTCGATGGCCTAAACCGAAGATCAAAGATGAAGTCTTTCTTTGTTCAACTATTACAAGGGATATAAAAGTAGGACGGATCCCTGAAATTGAAAATTTTCATAGGCCTAAAGCAGCTGTACGTCGAGTTTTATCTTGAAGCCGGCCAGCTTTGATCTTGCCAACCTTTTATTTTATTTTATTTTTTTTATTTTTTTTGTCGTAGATCTTGCCAACCTTTTTTTTTTCCGGGAGACATGTTGAAATTAGCTTACCCAAAAGTTTGAAAAGTCATTTTTGAGGAAAATGGGGTACTCCTTTACCTACTTATATATGAATATTCTCCCACGTAAATTAGGTTATGCCTTCAATGATTGAAAAAAAACAAACAAATAATTAACAGCTCATCCCTGTTTTTCATGATGTGATCAACTTCCCCACCGCTTAAAAACAATATTCATTGACATCTTAACTGTAATTTTGTAGACCTTTCAAAATTTCCAAATCAAAACTATGCTAAATGCTTGGCCCGGAGTGCCTCCGTGGATTTGATTACACATCACTTTCTACGACCGCTCTAATAACAGACTTGCAGGTGCGATGTCGAATGTCATAAAAATCTTAATTGAAGCTTTTTTCCAAACACCAATTGATTTTAGAAGAGATGTTGAAAAAGCGGTCCGATGTGAAAACAAATTAAGAACGAGAAAACAATGCAAGAATGGAAACACAAAAGTCAAGTCTCAAATAACGAGATATATCATTAAGATATGCACTTGGACCACTTGGTAACATGGGTCCGTAAATAATGTCGATAATAGGCGAGACGTCCCTCCATTGTCCTAATACTGGTATCGGGACACGCCACGATATCGGTCACAGTGAAATAATACGTACGAAGAATTTGTTGTAGAGAGCATGATTAATTTCGAATCTTACTTCGACAAAGAGAGCCTGGATTTTCCACGGGAGCTGCGTCGAACCGGCCATGAACCAATCTATATATAAATAAAAAAAACAAGCTGATATGCAGCGGGAATAAGCCCATATGCTCAAAAAATCAAAAATCTGACACTTGCAGCAGACCGCTATTTATAATTTTGGGGTCCTCCGCCAGCCAAGTATGAAAAGAGAAGGGAAAAACAAAACGCAAAACGTTTTCTTAACTTGTGTAGAGACAAAATAGTACTCCAAGATCTAGGAAATGAAAACCAAGAAATTAGAAACCTGAATAGGTATTTTGAAACGCTGCTGATTTTGTCACTCACTTTTTTTTAATGCCACTCCCTTATAAGTATATTTTTGTACCAAAAATATATTTACAGGAGAGTGGTGTTAATAAAAAAGGAAGTGGCAGAATTATTTCCCTTTTGAAAAGACAACCATTGCCAAATGCCAATTAAAGATTAAAAAGAAGGGTACCGTATAGCAAATTATGAGAGAAGGGGGACATGACCAGATATGGAGGGTTCCACCATAGTCCATAATACAACTTTTAAAAGTTGCCCTATTCTCGAGATCGGCTTCTCAATCAACCAAACAGTGGGCGCCAATGCTATGATGTGAAAACAAGAGGTATATGTAGTTCATTTTCAAAATATTGACAAAAGCTCTATGATTGATTATTAGGAGTTTTGAAAAGTATGTTATGTGGAAAATACCGACTGATCAGGTATGAATATCGGCATTCGAAGATAAGATTATGCCTTCAGTGATTGGAATAGGTGAACACTGGTTCCTTCGATGACATCCGATGAAATTGAAACGAAGTGAACGCTGCATTTCCAAACTATTATACTATAAGTGATATATTGTCAAAAGTGAAAACTCTTCCACCACATTTTTTTTGTAGGGTTGCCGACAAGTTGAGTCACCCGATTTTTAGTGTTCAAAGTCTGTTTGTTATGTTAAGTTTGTAGCAAGTTTAAGATCGAACCCATTGAAAAATTAACAAACCGAGCCCTTTCTAAATCCAATTAGAACGAGCCCTTTCTAAATCGAGCTTCGAACAAGTTGCAAACAGCTCAATTGGTTGATTTGGAGTATTTGTGTGGGTTTCGTACTCCTTGACACTTACAAGTGACTTATGCTTATCTGGATCTCTCCCTAATCCAATTTTTTTTAACTGGTGGAGTAATAATACTACCTTCCATATGATTTCTTAAAAATAGCAGGGTCAGAACTTGAAAATGGTGAGACAAGTAATTTTTAGCCAATCCCGAAAGAGTTACTAATATTATTCATAAGTGAGTTTACAAATTAGTTTAACTACCAAAAAAAAAAAAACTTGTATTCCACGTATGGAATGACGGTCATCCACAAAACTATGAGGTAACACCTTAGTCACGTAATCCTTTAAAACCCCCCGCGCTCTCAATTTTGCACTGTGGTCGTGTTTTCAATTCTCGCTCTCATAGATCTTACTAATTTGGGATGCGTTTTAAAGACCCGCTCCCGCTCGAGCACGTGATGCGGACGCGAATACGTGACACTTTGGATAAAATAAGAGGAGAAAATCCATTGAAATAGTAACATCTTTGCAAATCACATGCCCAACTGCCATGGGCCCAAGCCCAGGCAGGTAAACCCCCAATCTAGCCCATTTATTACTTAGGCTGGTGTCCTGGTGCGGCTTCTGGGCCTATGGATCTCCACAAGCATAAAACTATTGGCAATTTTCAGCACCGCCATTTTCCCACGCCATATGGGAGACAAATGCAGCATAAAAACGGATCTGCGACGATTTTCCTTGTGTTCCCTCTTGCATCATTCGAAATGGGCCTACTATTTAACGATTCGGATCATTTGAACCGTTAGTTTTGTGGGTTTCCATATCAAAACCTTTCGTATAGATAAACAAATTGGTCGAATATCGAGTGTACGTTGATGTGTACCTTATCTATATCGTACGTTTCTTGCAAAAACGGACAGTCATACTCGAAGACAAATGTGATTTTTTTTTAACTCATTATCGGTGTTTGATTGTTGGGTTTTTCTGCCATGTGCGAGAAGTAGGGGATCCCTCCACACTTGCCCACTGTTTTGCTTTCACTTTTACATTTATGTATTGAGAGTGCAGAGGGAGAGGTCTGCGTGGGGAGCCCTGTTGTGCTCCCCCGGAGTGAGACAGAGGTGGGGCTGAGGGGTGAGGTGAGTTCGGAGCCGGTTTGGCTTTCCGCGGGATGCCGGAATGCGGCTTCCAGTGAGGTTTTTCAACCCATTGTTTATGTGTGCGTATATATACGGAAGGGTGAGTTTTTCTTTAAAATTATTGTGTGGATCGTATGCGTGGTGTCCCTCCGTTCCCAACAATTAGTATCAGAGCATAGGCCACCTTGAAACACCGGAAAAGCACACGAATTCTGCATTTTGCACTATTCGCGGACTGCTCCAAATCGAGGTGTCAAAACTTGATTTTGATCAGTGGGTCTTGTGCGCGCGTCTCATTGAGAGGAGCTCAGGGGTTGTGACGGGTCAAGTTTCGTCATCGGACACTAATGAATTTCTAGCAAACCACCAATAGATGCATATTAATCTTCTCGAGCCTGAACAATAAACAAATCGCCTAAAGATGAACTATATTACTCTGACAAGAAGAGACAACTCTCATAAGGAGAGACAATTCATCCGTATCAATATTTCATATATATAAGCTCACGAATAAAAACCATGATATATATCTATATATTGGTAAAAAAAAAACTCGTGAAGATATATGTGAGCTGTGACATATGATCTTTTGCCTGATTTGATCTCGTGTATAACAATCAATTATTGGCTCCTTTTAAAAACTTAAATCAGGACAAATGATTATTTAGCTAGGATCATGAACTTAGATTCACCCATATCTATCTATCTAAATTCCTCCATATCTTTCCTAGATTTTCATGATCACGAACCTAGGGCCAAGGTTTTATAATTAACTAAGCCATTTGATAAAACACTTCAATATAAAATGTTTAATTTTATTAAAAAAAAATTAGGTTGTTACAGGTATAGTTTGGGATGGGATAGTTGCAAAATTTTTGCTCTGTTTGACAATAATTTTGTTCACTCTCCTTTAAAGAGTATGAACATTACCCTCCTTGTATTCGGCAGAAATTGAGTTTGTTTGTGTATATTCACAGAATCAATACACTTTTTGTTAATAATGGAGTTAGTTTGTGGAGGGACCCTGCAAAATTTCAACCAATCATAAAGAGGGTAATATTCACCCCCTTTAAAGGTGTATGAACAATATTATTCTTGTATTAGGAGTGTTGTTTTTTGTTTAGTCTTGTAAGTTTTGGTTGGGATCATGCTTTCTCCTGATTTTTCAATGGCCTAAACTAAAGATTAAAAATGAGGTAGTTTTTTTCCAACTATTAAAAGGGGTATTAGAGTAGGAGCGGTCCCTAATATAGAAAATTTTCACAAGCCTAAAGCAGCTGCACTTCGAACTTGAGATACTGGAGCTGATCTTGCTTACTCTCGAAGTTTGAAAAGTCATTTTGTGCAAAATGGGGTATTCCTTAATTTACCTCCTCATGTATGAATATTCTCCGACATAAATTGGACTGCTTCTTTCGCCAACCTAACCGTTGAAATAGGTTGATTTACCCCGAGCGTAGGGCTAGGTCATTGTCAGCATAATATCCGGGAGTCCGGAATCGTTCCCACAGAGATGGTCTTTATAGCTTGCTAGGATTTTTAGATGTAAGGGTTTGCGGCGTTTAGACGGCCAACTTTTGGTTTTGCTTTAAATGGTGATAAACACTTATGAAATTGACTAGAGAGTGAGTTAAACTTAATTTAACAAGCGGCAAGGCATGAAGTTCATAACGCCCGTAACTTAGGCTAACTAAGCATTCTCAACGAAAACACGGTTGAATCGCACGGCATAGGCTATCAACCGGAAGATTTTGCTATGAAACCATTAAAGACTAGAAGTTAAGTATGGAGAACAAGCGAGCTCTTTTATTCTCTTGGCAAACACGAGGCGAGACATAGCTCACGGAACCATATGTGCGAGCATATGGTCACCGGAGGTTAACATCGACAAGTTTTGTTACCTAAAAGTGAACCACACTTATTTTCCATACCGAACCTCAAGAATTTAGTTGAGAAAGATAAGATTAACATAAGTCACATGACATAATCGCTCCACGGCCAAGCCTTATCGACTACTCATGCATCTTAAGAAGACTAGATATCATACAAGATTTGATGAACATTCTTAACAATAGAACCAAA